>CM077026.1:28395197-30795197 GCA_039090855.1 Macrothele yani
ATATTATTGAACAGCAAAGTTATAACTTTTTTTTTTTCAAAAGTCAACATATTAAAAATATGTGACTGAAGTAAAATCACAATACCTCTCCATGATTTAAATCATTGCCAGTCCTCATGTTAAAAAGGGTCTTATCCAGAGCTGATAAGCCTACATATGTTCCAGGTTGTCCACTAACTATAACTTCTACTGTTTTCCCAGACTTGTCTTTCTGATTGTTCAGTGTTAGAGTAAACTATTGGTACAAAGAGAAATTTCAAAAAATTACAGGAACATCTATGAAATCATGCAGAAAAGAAAGAGAGAGAAAGCAAAGTATGTTTAAATTTATCATTTCAAGTTAATAAGATGAAGGAAAAAATTTAAGATTCAAAAACTTTCATGAATAAATTCAAAATAAAACAAAACAAGTAATGAAATAAATTTGCAATTTAATTGATTTCTAAATTCCATACACATGAAGATGCCATTCTAGAAGTCATTACATTTTAAGTTCTAACTGGATGATTATCTTTACAAAAAAATTTCTCTGTTTAACAGAATATTAAACTATTGCATGGAAAGGTTATGTAAAAGGCCTTGGTACTGGCAATAACCCTTAAAGGTAAGTGAATTTTGAAGTTCCAGTTTGTTCTATTCATTACTGCTTTCACATAAAATCACACACACACACAAGTACCAGGTACAACTAAAAAGAAAAACCATCATTAAATATACTGTATATACTTGCATATAAGCTGATCCCCTACTTCAACAGCTAAAAATTGTTGAAAAACTTTGACCAGCATATAAGCTAACCTTAAATTTCAAGATTTTGGAAAACATATTGTTACAATCCAGGGGTGGCCGGATCAAAAGAAATTAATCTAATTAATTGAACAACCCCCAAAATTATGCATAAACATGACTAAAATGAATATAAGCTGATCCCCTACATATAAGCTGATCCCCTACTTCAACAGCTAAAAATTGTTGAAAAACTTTGACCAGCATATAAGCTAACCTTAAATTTCAAGATTTTGGAAAACATATTGTTACAATCCAGGGGTGGCCAGATCAAAAGAAATTAATCTAATTAATTGAACAACCCCCAAAATTATGCATAAACATGACTAAAATGAATTGCACAAATTTCTGTGATTATCTTGTGTAAACACCTTCAAAGAACAATTCATTACCAGAATTTCCAAACAACTCCTGTTACATTCATGGCATTACTTATACAGCATTTTTTGAAAGACTTTATAACCATTTCTTGTAAAATTATGTCCCACAGTTCTTTCACCCAAGAAGTAACAAGGCCAATGTCATTTTCTTTATTCAAGTTAACACTTTTGTAAAACACTTTGCCTTTGCTCTTCCACAGTGCTTTCACAATTAGGGAGAGCAAGGCCAGGAGATGCTCATGCTTGGTGTGAAAACTCAGAAGAGAGATGCCTGATTGGTTGTGCCTCTCTCCAACAGCCAAGTGAGCGATTTATGTGGTGTTTGACTTACTCCACGTGCAGTCCCCAAAATACAGTGCCATGGTTGCACGGGGGAAAATAGTGAGGATATTCTTTCATGTTTGAAAGCAAGAAATTCCATGGTTTCAATTTGAAAAGGGGTTTTATGTTTGCCATATCTGGAGCACCTATTCCCTTAGGATCTTACTCGTGGTAAAAAAATATTTCATAATTTTTTCCTACGGTATCATGTCGTTAATATGCTCTGTAGTGCAGGGTATTGATGGTCTGCCTTCGCAGTATTAGTCCGTCAGATTTGTGCAACCCTTTTCAAATTGTTGGCACGACTTTACAATGGCCAGGTGAGACAAGGCATCTTCTCTGTATACAGCACAGATTTCATGATGGATATCAGTGCAATTTAGGCGCTTAGCCCACAAAAATCAAATGCTTCCTCGCACTTCCAATTTGGATTAAAAATCCAGTTGATGCGCCATTACGAACTACCTCCTCCACACGCCTTATGCAGTTACTGAACTAAAACACCTCCCGTCGGCAGCTCTGATGTACTGTCTACTTCTTTCCCAAGCACACACAGTCTGACTGCAATCCCACTCCAGATGGCGCTAAGTGTAACTTACTTTTTGATTCACCTACGTAAGTAACATTTTTTTTTCATTTTCTCATGCCCAAAGGAAGAGACATCAACTGCATGATGGGGAGACTGAGAAAGAATGTTTTAGTTATACATCTGCAATCATGATGACAACACCTAAAGTTTGCTGATTTGAAGAACATTCATGGAAATCGAATGAAAGTTTTTAAAGAAGAGTGAGAAAAATAGCTAAAAAAAGCTCATTTAAAAAGCTTTCAGTACATGCTGAATTTCAATATAGGATACCTCCAATTCATGGATTTAAAAAAAAAAAAGATATTAACCCCCAGTCTTTTTAACAGAAATACTTTTAAAACTGCTTTTTTCAGCATGAAAGAAAACAAAGTGACTAGTCCTAAAACTGAAAAACATTACCTTGAAACTATGGTGACTGACCTCCAACAAACTGAAGTGTGAATCCTTGGAACCCTGAAAAGGTTATTTATATATATCATGATCATCATCATTGTCAACCATTATCAATCCACTGCTGGACGAAGGTCTCCCCAAGTTTCCTCCACAACGGTCTGTCTTGTGCCAGTCTCCTCCATGTCACCCCTGCATACTTTCGAATTTCATCCACCCATCTCCCATGTGGTCTTCTTCTGGGTCTTTTCCTGTCCCTTGGAATCCAATCTAAAATTTCTGCTGTCCATCGATGATCTGTCCTTCTGGCAGTATGTCCAGCCCATTGCCATTTCAGGGATTTAACTCTGATCATGATGTCTTCCACTCTTGTCATTTTTCGGATCCACGAGTTCCTCTTCTTATCTCTCCTGGTTACACCAAGTATGCACCTCTCCATGCTTCTTTGAGTTGTCTGCAGCCTTTGTATGTCTCTTTTAGTTAAGGTCCACGTCTCTGCACCATACCTAAGCACTGGAAGGATGCATTGATCAAACACTTTTCTTTTAAGACATAATGGCATATTGCTCTTGAAAATTATGCTGTTTCTTCCAAAAGCTCTCCAGGCAAGTTTTGTACGCTGATTAATTTCTTCATCAATGTGACCTTCACTTGATATCTGCTGTCCAAGATAAACGTACGTATCTGTTATCTCCAGCTTTTCTCCATCAATCGATAAATCTTCATTTCTTGTAAAAGCATTGAACATCACTTTTGTCTTCTGAAAGTTCATTTTTAATCCCACTTCTTTACTCTTGTCAGCAAGTTCCTGGATCATACTCTGCAGCTCTGATGGGCTAGTTGCAAAAATGACTACGTCATCAGCAAAACGAAGGTGGGTTAGATAATCTCCATTAATCTTTATCCCCTCGTTTTCCCAGCTCAGTGACTGAAAAACATCCTCCAATGTGGCATTAAAGAGCTTCGGAGATATGGTGTCACCTTGTCTCACTCCCTTTCCAATTTTTATGTGTGTTGTATTTTCAAACAGCCGAATCTTTGCACTTGCATTTTCATAGATGTTATTAATAATATTAATGTATGAATCTTCAATACCGCAGGTTTTCAGAGCCATTGTAACTGCTGATGGTTTCACCGAATCAAAGGCTTTTTCATAATCGATAAAAGCCATGCACAATGGAAGTTCATATTCCCTCGCTCTTTCAATTAGTTCTATCAGCACATGGATATGATCTATTGTGCTGTAGCCACTCCTGAATCCAGCTTGTTCTCTCGGTTGAGCCATGTCCAGTGTTACCTTCAAGCGGTGTGAAAGAACTTTAGTGAAGATTTTATAAACTACTGATAAGAGGCTGATAGGTCTGTAGTTTCCGAGATCCTCAATGTCACCTTTCTTATGTAGCAGGATCATTGTAGCGGTGTTTCAATCCTCAGGAATCTTTTCTTCATTAAGGCATCAAGCGAAAATTTGGGGGAGTACTGTTTCGATTTTACCACTTGCTTCTTGTATGATGTCTACAGTAATTCCATCTTCTCCTGGAGTTTTTCCCCGCTTCATGTTCTTGATTGCATGTGCAACTTCTGCTGGAATATATATATATATTCTATTTTGAGAGAGAGAGAGAGAGAGAGAGAGAGAGAGACAGAGAGAGAGAGAGAGAGAGAGAGAGAGAGAGACAGAGAGAGAGAGAGAGAGAGAGAGAGAGAGAGAGAGAGAGCAACACAGCTTTTTTTTTTTAATTTCCTAATTTATTTATTTTTTAACTCCAATATTTCAACCTTACTAGAAAAAAGCACTCGACAGCTTCTTGGAACATTCAATATGAATGGAAAGAATTCTGATGACCAGCTTTAAAAACTCTGGAAATACAAGTTACCATATGTTTTTGAAAAAAACTAAAATCCTATTTATATCAACAGAAAGTGTATAACAAAAGAACAAAAAACATCTACAACATTATCATATTGTTATTATGCTACTTGGAATAAATTAAATGTTTACAACATTTTCATTTATTCCAAGTAGCATAATAACAATAGAATGGAGAATCCTTGAGCTTGTACATGTGGAAGTTTCAACATATTTGAAAAGTTATAATTAAAATCTGTTAACGGCCTTAGCCTTTAGCTCTATACTATGCAATTATTACTTTTTAGGGTTCAATTTGGAACCACTGATTTACACTTACACATCTTGTTCAGTATACTGAACAAGAACTGCGACTTGTTTACACTCTCAAAAATTAGCACTAAGTCATCAGCAAACAGCAAACTGCTGATCTTTGAACCACCTACTTCAACATCCCATTGTAAATTACCTTAAGTACACTATCCATACAGATCAAAAACAGAAATGGTGAAATCAACAACCATGTTTTACTTCAGAATTAATTTAAAATTGCTTATGAATACTTCTTCCCATACTCACTATTGCAAGACTTTTGGTGCACAAAATATTTGGCTTTATAGCACATTCATAATGGTTTTATCAGTACAATAAAATACTCACTCAACAACTTACATTATTTCTGGTGATGCCATTAACAGGGAAAGTTAGACTGTCAGCAACAACTTCACCCTCCCGAGCCACATCGTACACCACAATAGTTGCAGTAGGAGCCATTTCTGCTGACAACGTGACAGCAAATGTTTTGATATTTGAGGTCATCTCCTCATGAGCAGAAAGTAATATTATTCCTTTGGAAAGGATCTGAAATTAACAAAAAATAATAGAAAGAAATCTGCAATATAGATATCAGTGCAATACAGTGAAATAAATGGAAATTAATATTAAACAAGTTAGTAAAATCATGCAAGGCATTGATTATGATACGCGTTCCAACATACTAGAAATCCTTACTCAAGTTATGAGGATAATGGCTGTGGAATAAATCTTGCTCCTGTGTCCTGACCTTTGACCCCATTTCGATGATATTCAACAGAACCGGTTCAGTATACCTACGGAACAACATACTAAAATTTTGTTGCAATAGAAGCATTTTTAGTCAAATTATGAGGATAATGGCTGTGGAATAAATCTCACTCCTGTGTCCTGACCTTTGAACCCATTTCGCCGATATTCAACAGAACCGGTTCAGTATACCTCCAGAATGACATGATAAAGTTTTGTTGCAATCGAAGCATTTTTATGTAAGTTATGATGCATAAGGGCAATGGAATGGATCCTGCTCCTATCTGACCTTTGACCCCATTTCGCTCACTTTCAATAGGTTTCGTCCCCAGGTGGTCCCCTACCATATACTAAAATTTCATCGAAATCGAACCATTTTTATGCAAGTTATGACGCATAAGGGCAATGGCATGTATCCCGCTCCTATGTCCTGACCTTTGACCCCATTTTTCCCATTTTTAATAGGGTTCATCCCCAGGTGGTCCCCTACCACATACTAAAATTTCATTGAAATCGAACCATTTTTATGTGCGTTATCCTACGGATGGACAGACAGATGGACAAAGCTGGAGCATATATGCTTCTTCAACCTATGGTTGGAAAGCGTAAAAAAGAAATAAATATATAGATATACAGAAGCTTTCAACCTATCTGAGGTCTTGGTCACCTGTGAACTTTGCAAAAGCTGGGAGCAAAATTAAAAGGCACTCCATAAATTGGGACTCAGTAAGAATAATTGCCCACCAGTCAAACTTAGTAAAGAGGAAACTAGAAGAGGGGATCGAAATAACAAGAAGAAGAAGTACCACAATTAACGATAATTGCGGTTGGACTCTTCCAACTGAGTGGCAGCAACTACTCCAGTGACGTAGTCCTGATGACGAACTAGGCTTTAGTTCGAAAATTTGACCACCAACTTTTTTGAATAATAACCTCTATAAGACCCATAAAAAAGTTATTCCACAGTACAATATGAATAGAGGAGCCATAAATTCATTTACAACTAGGATTAAACATTCTGTTTTTCATAAACCTACTGCTGCTACCAGTATTATCTCCTTCACTTTGCACACTTTTGACATGCACAAGCTTCCTGTGATGATTACTTTCACTACTCGTGCCAACATCATCTTCAATAGCCCAGCTTCTCTTGCCTTTGAATACACAATAGTAATATTAAAACCATTGCCGCTCACCACCAATTCCCCAGTGGATTGGTGGACAAACCCATAAAAAAAGTTCAAAGTCAAGAATTCCACTGACCCCCATTCTTCTGAGGTCAACAGACAGCTTCAATTTGATGGATGTATTCCATTTCTTGACCAGTCTACCTACCAGTTATGCCAAATTTATAAATTCTATGGCTACTTGATTGGTATCAAATTCAGTCCTACCATCATGAAAATCATCCTTTTGGATAAAGATGAAGTTGGATACCTAACGTTCCCAGCATGTACAAAATTCCAATTGTTTCACTTCGGCTGGTATCCCAGTTTACATTGGCAGCACATTTTGCACCATCACTAAATGTTTGGCCAAGCACAAAAAGTAGGTTAACCTAAGTAGATCTAATTCTTCCTTGGCATTACTCACTCTTACTGATATAGCAGCAGTGCATCTCTGGAAGAATACTGAGAGAATTGCTCCTTTCATCAATAAAGGGGCTTCACATTTTCAGGAAACCATTCAAATTTCCACCTCTTCAAATTGTAATACTGACAGTCCTTATTTTGTCCCACATTATTTGGAAATCTCTCCTATCATTTGGCAACAACAATAATAAAAAAATTGAAAACCAAATCTGGCAACCAGTCTAGCTCCTAATTATTACAGGTGATCAAGAGCTGGGTTGAAAGCATCTGTGAATCTTAATTTTTTTCCCCTTATGTAACATGCATGAACCAGCAAAATCTATATGTCATCCATATATCTAGTAAATATATAGGCAAAAATATGAGGGTTTTATTAAGATTTTCTCTTCTACTATGTAAGATGCATAGTAGTTTGCTAGTAATGGAAACAGTGTTAAACAAATAACTAGTCCAGATTTTTAGAGAAAGAAATTGTTCTCAAATTGAAAATTGATTTTTAGGGAAAAGATTAGCAATTCAAATAAGCCTATTGTAATATTTTTTATCTCATTATAAAAGCCAAGTCTTCTGCTAGAAACTAAATTAACAAATCTAAATTGATGTTAGTGGATATTAAAACAATGTCTTTCCACAGTAGAGTAGTCCATTTTTAGAAGTTCGAGCAATTTTTGCCCTTTCTTTGATTTCTTTTATTAAAGAAGATGGTTCTTTTAATAATTTTTGGCAAATGAAACTTTAGAATATACTGTCTATTATTGATATAATTGGTCGTTTTTATCAGCATAATTTCAAGATTCCATACATAAGGGAAACTTTGATGAAAGAGATGAGTTATCTCTGGAAATATGCTAATTAAAAAAATATATTTCTAGTAAATCCCATAAAAAAGAAATCTCAAAATATGAAACTAATAAACTACAACTAGAAAAAGCTAAATAAAATGAGTTTCATTTCCCCAAGTTTCCTAAGCTATGGAATGCAAGAAGGAGTCAAATACACTGACGGAAAAAAAAAATCCCAACACCAAGAAGGGGTTGTGTTAGATAAACGACAGTTGGTAGGCGGTGAGAGTACAGCTGTAAGATGACGTCTATGCAAATTTCGCGCTCGGCGCATACGTGTGGCGATAGTAGCGCCTCGGAACATGCAAAGCAGGTTTGCTGTAAATACGCGCTGTAACATTCGTGAGCATTAGTTATTGTAGAGATTCGACGTAGTGTGTTGATGTTAGTCAAGAATGCCTTTAAGAAGACGAAGAAGCCATTATCAACAGCTCACGGAGTTTGAACGAGGTCGTGTAATAGGGCTACGAGAAGGTGGATTTTCATTCCGCAATATTGCAGAACGACTTGGCAGGAATGTAGCCACTGTGCATGATTGTTGGCAGCGGTGGTCAAGGGAAGGTACTGCCTCATAAAGACCAGGTTCCGGCCGGCCCGTGGCACTACTGAGAGGGAAGACCGCCGTGTACGGCGTATGGCCGTGGTGCATCGTACCCCGTTTGCGGCAGCAATTCAAGCTGCAGTTGCCACCACAGTGACACAACGAACTGTTACAAATCGGTTACTTGAAGGATAGCTCCGAGCCAGACGACCTGTAGCGTGCATTCCACTTACTCCAAACCACTGCCGTTTGCAACGTCAGTGGTGTCAAGCTAGAGCTCAGTGGAGGACGGAGTGGAGATCTGTTGTGTTTTCTGATGAAAGCCGTTTCTGCCTGGGTGCCAGTGATGGCCGTGTGTTGGTT
The DNA here is from genome assembly GCA_039090855.1 of Macrothele yani. Lineage (NCBI taxonomy): Eukaryota > Metazoa > Arthropoda > Arachnida > Araneae > Macrothelidae > Macrothele > Macrothele yani. The sequence continues at coordinate 28,403,913 of CM077026.1, forward strand.
AGAAGGAGGCCAGGTGAGCGCCTGCAACCAACCTGTCTGCGGCCGAGTCACACTGGACCTACACCTGGAGTTATGGTCTGGGGAGCAATTTCCTATGACTGCAGGAGCACTCTCGTGGTTGTCCCACGCACCCTGATGGCACAGTTGTACGTCGGTCTGGTGATTCAACCTGTTGTGCTGCCATTCATGAACAGCATTCCAGGGGGTGTTTTCCAACAGGATAACGCTGGCCCGCATACTGCTGTTATAACCCAACATGCTCTACAGAGTGTCGACATGTTGCCGTGGCCTGCTAGATCACCAGATCTTTCACCAATCGAGCATGTATGGGACATCATTGGACGACAACTCCAGTGTCACCCCCAACCAGCATTAACCGTCCCTGTATTGACCGACAAAGTGCAACAGGCATGGAACTCCATCCCACAAACTGACATCCAGCACCTGTATGACACAATGCATGAACGTTTGCGTGCTTGCATTCAACATTCTGGTAGTTACACCGGTTATTAATGTACCAGCATTTCACATTTAAAATGGCTCTTCTCGCGCTTACATTAAGCTGTGATCTTGAAACCTTAATCGATTAAATATGTTACCTATACAAATGTATTGCCACCATTTCATTCCTCTACAACTATTTTTTTCGTGGTGTTGGGTTTTTTTTCCGTCAGTGTATTTGTAGAAGGCATATACATCAAACTAGGACCAGTACTAGAGATATTTTTAAAAACTTAACAATAGGTACATAACAGCTTAATCTGCAGCACTGAAGATGTTTTGAATAGAACAGGTAGTGTTCGGTACTGAAATGCTCAACACAGAAAATCATCAACTAAATGCCCACTGAGTCATCATTCTATGTCAACACCATCTTCAACAAAATTCTTTATGAAAACAGAAAAAAAAAAATATGCATAAATACCAAATAAGTGAAATTTTTCATCTTTAATGTCTTAGATATCAATAGGAAATGAAAACCCTTGAAGAAATATTTCTTCACAAATACATGGAAGGCACATACAAGTGTCATTATTGGCAGGAATGTGCAGTATTTTCAGTTTCCCATGTATCCACTTCTTCAGAAAACTTGAACATTACATCACCCTGGAGCAGAAAGGGAACTTGCATCTTCCAATTTCAATTTAAGCATGTTGCTGTTACACAACCCAGGACAAATGAAGTTCAAGCAACTGAAGTGTCTTCACTTCACTTCTGAAGCAAAGGAGATGCAGGTTCGATTCCCACTACATGGCAATGTAATTTTCACATTTTCTGAAGAGGTGACTACGTGGGAAAATGTTAAAATACAACACATTTGGGTCGAAAATGGCATTTATTCATTTTAATGAGTTTAATAAATATTGAATTGCATTCTTTCACAAAATAAATAATGCAGACATTGCCAACCTTCAAAATCTGAAAATCGGGAGATTTTTACAGCTCATAAAATCACATGAGTGCTATTTTTTTATCTACATTTTCTAGACGTAAGAACAATTTTACAGAAGCAGTATTATTGGTCCACTAAAAGTTCGGGAGAGAAAAAAAACAGCGCCAAAATCTCCCTACTGAAATTCGTTTTGAGGTACGTCGATTCCATAAGATAATAAAAACGTAAAATGGTGATTGATGGAATTTCGACCATCCTAATGGCTGATTCTCGGTGAAAATCAGGAGAATTTGACATTCATCCAGAGGGCGAGAGAAAAGATGGAAAATCCGGAGAGTTGGCACGTCTGATAATGCTACATTACGATGAGTTATGAGTAACAGAGATTTCAGTAACACATTTCCCCCATCTGTAACACCTGGTCACGTTTCTTCCCTCTGATTATTCACCAGATATGAACATTTAAAAGTAACTGACTTACAAAGGCTATCACAAGTTTTATAAAAACAGAATTAAGCTTCCACAAAGTGTATACTCCTTAATTTTTCTGATTATCACTTTTTTAAGTTCCCTTTTTCACCATAAAAAATACATTGCTTTGGCAAAATGTTAAAAACTCAAAACATGAAAACATTTTCAGTATCAGTAGCTTTGACGATAAAAAAAAAAAAAAGACATCATTACTGAAAAAAAGCAAACAGGATTGAAATCTTGCAAACCGAACAAAAATTGTCATTTCTTTGAATCCGCTGAACTATTTAAGGATTGCAAAATTACTCCATAAAAATGATAGTCAAGAGTGTTACTCCTTGGCTCAATAAGCTTTCAGAATTTTTTTTTTTTTTGCACATCATAACCAATCAGAGTTAATAACATAAAACTGTACAAAGATCATATAACAACAAAAAGTAGTACACTCTTTGCATGGTTTCATTTTATTGCTCCTGATGATTACACTATAACACAAAACTACCCAGTTGCTTTATCAAAATTATTCTTCAAATTTTGATGTCAGTAGAAAGAAGGGAAATATTACTGACAAATTTAATGTACATAAAAATTCAACCACTGAATTCAGAATGGAAATTTTTTTAATGTGCATGCTCCTCCCCCTCCCCCCTTTAAGGAAAAAAATGAATCACCTGAAGTTATCATTAGGAAATTCCTCACATCTATTGATGATAAATACAGCCACACAATGTAAAACTTGCCAAAAATTATATTTTGCAAGACTGCAATTGATGTTTTCATTTTCACACTGTTCTTTTTTAAACAAAACTGTTGTATATGCAGAACATTAAGCTAGATGAACATCTGTATGAATATCTTATGCAAATCAATGGTTGCCCAGAAAATCCAAAACTATACCTTAACAAATGAATATTGCAGATCTAATAAACTGCATGTATTTTTACAACATTGCGACATTTCAGCAGTGTATACATTAAAAAAATTTTCCTGTAAGAATTTTACATTTACAGGCAATCACACTGGCTAATGAAAGATCACTACATATAGTCATTATTTAATGTGATTCAATGATCACTTATGAACTGCTCTTTAATAAATTACAGATATGGAAGCTCAAAAATCTCAAGAGCAATTAACATTTCCCGTGTCTAACGCACGAGCTGGTTTTTGCTAGCTATGAAACATTAAAAAAAAGAAAATCTCTCATAAAAGGAAAAGGTTGTGCACGTAAATTCCATAGTAACTCCATTTAACTTCTAGCGAATAAAGCAATTGGGAAAAAAACTCTTTCAGCATTTAACCTGGATTTCTATTACATAGCAAACATAGTACTTGGTGAGCAATTCTACACCTTCTAATCATTTCATTATTTGCCAGACACTATGCTTCATAATAATTTGGGGTTATACAACTGTCTTCAATCAATGTAATCTTTGTTTTCTTAAAACTATTTTCATGAATTAATGTCTTAAATTTGCACTTCTATGGACTAGATCATGAATAGATAGTACTTCAGTTATGTAGATCGCATGTAGTTTAAATTTCTGTGATGAAAATATGGATGGTGAATAAAAGTGAAGTCCTACCTTTGAATTTAACAACAATGTAACATGCATTACATATACATACTTATTCACATCCATTTTAATCCAGGAAAACGTATGTTCACGATTGAATCACAGTAAAAAGAATATGAATGTGCATAAATATGGAAACATGTAAACCTTCAATTCAAATGAAACTATCTCAAGACTATTAAAGCAATGCAGTATGCTATCAGGACATTTAGTTTTGTCCATAAAACAGAATTTTGAGTTATTTTTTTTATTACAGTAGGTATTATGTATTTTGTAAGTAATAATGCTTTTATGAAAAGTTATCTTTGAATGGAACTCAATAAACCTAATGTAATAACTAGACTAACCGATCTGGAAGAAAACTTCTGTTAATTAATATATTTTTAAAGTTGTTATGAACACATTGTATATTGCTGTAGCATCAATTAACCTTTTATACATTAAAAAAGTGCCATCTGTGGGAAAAAGAAACACATTTCCGGTAGCCCCCTGGTTCATTTGGCCAGTGAGTTGCTCCACTGTACTGTGTCAATCAGCTCTCATGCACCTTCGTAGCCGACATTCACATCTCACATCAATAGCACGTGGTGCTCCACAGTTTGCATGTCGCTTATTCGTAATGGTGCCATTTCTCCAATCACAAAACACTTTAACCACAGCAGCACATGAACAGTTCACAAATTGCGCTGTTTCAGAAATACTGCCAACCTTGGCTCGAAAGTTGAAAATCATCCCTTTTTGCAAATCTGATAAATTGGGCGTTTTATCCATGACAGCAATGAGTGATATGTTTTCAGAATGCCTACAGCACACCTTATATACCCTTCAAGCCAGCTCACGACCTGTGCCTTTTTTCATGGGCTACGCGCTGTTCACGTCAAAAGTAGGAGGTGGTCATGATAATGTAACTTGACTGTATAAATTAACAGAATTTCTTTCTAGATCACTATCAGGTTCATAGCTTCATTATCATTATACTGAATAAAAAAATATTTTATACTTTACAAAAACACATAAGCCTCTGTGTAATTTTTTTGCAGTAGGATTAGAGTCTCTATAGGCAGCATCTTCTTGTACTTCCTAATCTTCACAACTATTTCCATCCATTTTTATTCTTTTAACAAAATCAGTACTCTCTAGCTCATCTTCTACTGCTAGACCTGCCAATAGCTATAGCTGAGACTTCACCGTGTCCAGCTTCTTCCAACAATAAATGCATCCGAACTTCACACTCAGTTACTTACAAGTCTTTCACAATGCAGTTTGGGGAATAAAAAACCAGCTTTTAAACAACTGTTCATTATGGTGGATGTTATTACATTATTCTATGCAAAGCTAAACCAATGTTTGGCATCGAGAATGTTGATTGATTTTGACAAGTCACTTTCTGATGCTGTAATCTCTATTTTACAAATTAGGAATTTCAAAACTATGGCCCATACAGGTCGAATTAGATGTTTTAAAACTATGCTTGTACATATATAGTCTACCTGTAAATGCCTATGAATACTGCATCATCCTATGTGAAGCTCAACCAACGTTTAGCATCGAGAACATTGATTTTGACAAGTCACTTGCTGATGCCGTAATCTCCATCTTGCAAGTTAGGTGTTTTAAAACTATGCCTGTACATATTGCCTCATCCTACGTGAAGCTCAGCCAACGTTTGGCATAGAGAATGTTGATTGATTTTGACAAGTTACTTGCTGATGCCGAAATCTCCATTTTGAAAATTAGGTGTTTCAAAACTATGCCTCTACATAGCTTTAAAATGAGTGAATTATGTCTTGGTCCAAAGGCTGACATAGTAGGCTTCATGTTCAGTGAAAAGAAGCAGACTTTAGCATTTTTAAGCTGAAAGTCTGTATGAGAAGATACATCATACAAAAAGAGAATAATTTTCCAGTCACTTTTATGCATTTGCTTTTATTCAAGCTTCTCAACTATCCAGATATGATGTTTCTCATCATGCATGCTTTGGTATTTGATCTATGAGAGCTGATCAGTAACTTTTGATAAGTAACTTCTGGCAATGGATCACAGATATGTAAATTGGTTTCTCTCAACAGCATTACACTTTCCTAAAATTAAAGAGCATTCTTTGGCTCAGGAGTTCAAATAAAAGGCAATGTGCTAGTGAAAATGATGACCTACCTGGAAACAGGGTCTTACTGTTTCCAGGCAGGTCATCATTGGTGTGTGTGGGGGGATTAGATTGAATGATGTGATGCACTGTATTGAAAGAAACATTGAAGCAATCTGATGCAAAGACACCCATCTGCCTTCTTGCACCAAAGCTCTCCATATATACCATATGCTGTCTGTTGATGTTTGAGTATTGTCACTGTATTTTTTGTTTGTCAATGAATTGAGGCCATGTAAGAATTTTGAACACCATAAAGACAATTGCTGAATCCTCATGATATGAAGATCACACACTTCTTGCTGTATGGGATAGATCTGCACAGCCAGTGCTTTCCACGTTCAGAGAAAACTAATTACTGTGCATAACGTCTGAGTGAGACTGTTTCCTGGCTGGACATCATTTTTGCTCAAATCTGTTGTTCACCAGTACATTGCCAGCCATTTTATATAATCTTCTATGCCAAACAACACCTTCTAATCCAGAGAGAATAATGAAGTTAAGAGACACCAAGTTACTTATCCCAAAGTTATTTATTTATCAGCCTACATATAGAAGAAACAGTAAAGCAAAAATTGCTAATGGCATTTCAACATGCATGGAATGCTATTTAAAATCAAAATGACTTCATTTTTAAAATGCCAGAAAAGGTACTAACTGGTGCCATTGTTTCAGCCATGGGAGTGGGTACAGTGTTTTTGCTTGTAAGTCATCTTTAAATCTCTCATCACAGGATTACTACCATCTCTTGGTTGGATTCTACCAAAATTTTGGAAAATTCAGTTTGGTTGCATTTAGTTTGGCAGATGTTTCATGGAAGTCTTCTCAGATATTGTTAATTCTGATAGTGGGGGTGCTGTTTCTTCCAATAATCAAGCTTGCAACAAGGACTCTTCTATTAGAATTAACAATATCTGGGAAAAATTCCTTTCAACATTTGCCAAATTAAATGCAACCAAACTGAATTTCCAAAAACTTTCGGTAGAATCAGACCAAACGATGGCAGGGCAAGACAGCAACCCTGTATATAGTCTTCAAAACAAAAAGATTTTACACTGAACTATGGATATGAGGAACTGAAATCTTTCAACAACAGACTCTTCACTGAAGTAACAAGGCTATAACTTTCTCTCTCTTAAATAAATATTTCATGTGTATTTCTATAAAGTTAGATTAAAAAATACAAAGTGAAATCATTAAGGTAGTTAGGACTGTTGTTTCCCATATTTTCAACACATTGTCACACATTGAATTCAATGCACAACTATTTTTATCACTTTATAACAATTTAAAATACAACTTACAGCAATACATTACAGATGCCAAATATACATACTGCATAGGAAAAATATCCAACATAGTAGTCGCCTCTGACATGGAATATAATGTACTCCCCAACCTGGAATGGTGATTGAAAATGGACATCAACAAGGCACTGAGGTTCATCTGTTTCTCATTAGCAGATTCAATTGTATATGAAACACATAATCATATGAAAACATTATGCATACACTATAATATATTCACATACAGAGGATACATGATTCAATGATTCAGGCAATTAAAATTCTGATGAAGTACAAAGGAAAACACTTTCAAAAGTTTCTCTTTTTCAGATGACATGGTATCGTCCAGTTTACTAGAATTTTAACTAGACTTCTAGTGTAAGTGGTTATTTGTCTATTAAACAATCTTTTTTAAGGATCTACAGACATAAACCAAGCAACTATTTTTTTCATGTATTGCCTAAATATAAAAATGCACACACACTGCTTAAACACTTCATTCCTCTTTCCTTCCTACTCATCAATAATTTTCTATTATACCCAGTCTAATTCAGAATTTTACAAATAATATTAGGGACATTTAAAAAGTTTGTGTTCTAATCTACTCATAGCAAATATACTACTGTTGGTGAAAATTGCAACACCATGAAGGACTGTGCTGGTGTTAGCTTGAAACTTACAGGATATGTTCAACAGGTTGGGACATGCAAATGATTGAAATGCCAGTGAAAATGTGCATGTGGTTTTGGGGCAGCACCCTCAGAACTGTCCGGTCTGTAGTATAAAGCGCTGGCTCAAATGAGATGCTGCAATCAGTTAAGAGCTAAAACTGAGTTGAAAGGGTGTATCTTGTGTCTCACTACACCCAGTCACTGAAGAAGGTTGCGTTATGAACACCAGACAGACTTTGAGCAAGGAAGGATTGTTGAGATGAGAGAAGCTGGATTTTTCTACCATAAAATTATCACTTGTACAGGACAAAATGCCCGTACAGTGATGTGAATGTGGTGTCAGTGGACAAATGAGGATCGGATGCACAGAAATCCAGGAAATGGACCACAAAATTGCACAACTGCATGGGATGACAAACACCTCCACCACATGCCACTGACCAATTGCACATTGACATCCATGGTGTTAGCACAGCAGTGGAGCACTGTCGCAGGTCAGGCTCTGTCTTCCAGCACAGTTCAATGTTGTCTGCTTAACAGAAGACTGGTCACCAGCAGCCCATTGCTGTGCATTTCTTTGACCCTCAACCACAGATGCCCCAGATTGCAATGGGGTATCAAACACAGACATTGGCATGCTGATTGGCAACAGGTCATGTTTTCTGACAAGTCAAAATTCAACTTGATGCACCATGATGGTCACATACATATTTGAAGACATTGTGGTGAACAGCACCTTGCAGCTTCATGCCAGCCCAACATCAAGCGTCATGGTTTGAGGTGACATTGGGTTCAATTCGTGATCTTACCTGATACAAATTCAGGGGAACCTTCAAGAGCCAGTGATATATCAGCGATGTTTTATAGGCAGAGGTGATACCCTTTCTTCAGAGTTGTCCTGGCACTGTATCCCAGTAGGACAATGCTCGACCACATGTGGCCCAGAGTGTCCAAGACTACTCCTATGCATGACAGATACCACTTCTTCCCTGGCCTGCATGTTTGCTGGATATGTCCCTGATTGAACATGTCTGGGACATGGTAGCTAAGCGACTGGCCCATCAAGCGCCTCACCAGTAATCACAAATGAACTCTGGTCTCACACTGAAGCAGCCTGGCAGTCTATTCTCCATGATAATATAAGAAACATCTTCCTTTCAATGCCAGACCATATAAAAACTGTTATTATTGCTAGAGGTGGCTTCACATGATACTGAGTTTTGAAAAGAAAAAAACTTGTATAGCTCTACAAATGTAACCAGTTACTTTGTGTAACATGAGGAATCTGATATAAATTTCATTTGGATAGCACGATTCTTTCTTGGTGTTGCAATTTTCACAAGTTTACAGTAGTGTAAGAATATGCAGTATTTTTTATACAGGTAACAAGTTCTTGTATGTCAGTGTACCAATTTTCAATGTTACAGATCCATTTGTCTTTTTTTATTTTTCAGGTGACTTTGTGCACTAAACTGTAGACACTGTGAAATGAAGGAAAAATAATTATGGGCAGTGATAAAATAGTTGTCTTTGAAAGGCATGTGCTCACAGGAGCTCCATGATGATATGGTGCAGAAATTGGAAGGGGGGGGTGAAGTGCCTTTATACTCTGCAGTTGTCAAGCAGTACAAAGAATTTTGTCATGGCAGAGAATCTTGTCATGGCACAGATGATCCTGGACAATCCTCCACATCCACCTCAGAGGGAAACATCAACACGTGATTGACCTTTTCATGCAAAACAGATGAATAACTGTTGGATCAATAGCTGAGTCTGTGCACATTTCAACTGGCAGTGTTGATTCAATCTTGACAAATTCTTTTAAGAGGAAAATGATCAGTGTGCTTTGGGTCCCACAAATGTTGGCAGATGATCAAAAGGCATTCTGTAAATGAATGTGCCTCACCAACTTCAACATGCTTTGTGAGGTCCCAATAAATTTCTGGTCTCAGATTGTTACAATGGATAAAACACAAGTTTATCTCTTTGACCCCAAGACTCAAAAATCAAGTCTGATGTTGAAGTATGCATCTTCTCCACCTCCCAAGAAGTTCCATGTTGTTCCATCAGGAGGCAAGGTGATGGTATCAGTTTTTGGGATGCAGAAGGCATCATCACGATTTACTTCATGGAGAACACCACTGTCACATACTATGCCAGCCAGCTTCATGCAGTCATCAAGTAAAAGGGGTATGGAAAACTGAGAAGAGGTGTCTTCCTCCTTTAAGACAATAAACCAAATCATTTGTTCTACACTATAGAGACTGCAGGAATTGAGTTACTACAGTGCCTACCCCAAAGTGTTATTTATTATTCCCCAAACTGAAGGGAAACATCTGTAGGAAGCAATATACCTTTGACTCTGAGGTGGCCACAGCTGTGGAAATGTTGGCAGAAGGTGAAGATAAAGATTTTCTTTTTTCCATCAGGCAGAAGAACTTCTGTGGGAGAAGTACATTGCAATGGGTGGGAACAATGCCAAAATGCAGAAAAAGAATCATAATGGCACTGCTGTTCTGTATTATGAGTTAGAATACAAATACTTTGAACTACCCTCACAGATAACATCATTCATGCTTTTAATTAAACTGTATACCTGTATGGATTTTTAATCCATCTCTCATTAACATTAATTACAGGTAAAGGTAGTTGCATAAACATGCTAGTTACGACAAATTGAAAAAACAAAGTACACTTCCTATCTAGCTTGGGTCTTGACCACCTGTCGGAGTGAGACTGCTTGCCAGAATTGGATTTTCAAATTCTTCATTACTATTGTTGCCAAATGACAGGAGGGATTTCCAAATGATACTATAAAATAAGGACTATTGGCATTGCAGTTTGAAGTGATAGATAGCTATTGCAATGCTCTCACGAAAGCATAGAGCCCTTTTGTTAATGAAAGGTGCAATTTTCTCAGCATTCTTCCAGCAAGACATTGATTGCTAATGTATCTGAGAGAGTGAATATTGTCAAAGTCTTCTATGGGTTTATGCACAGCCAGAAACTTAGTAAAGCTGTGAAATGTGCTGTCAATGTAAGTTTTACTTGAAAATCGCTTGAATTCCAGTGGAGAGAGAGAACTAAACTTTAGCCCAGCAAGAAAATTGAATAGGTGAGTTTCTGGTGTAGTGGCTGCCAAGTGGCCAGAAAAGAAAGTCAAACACTCCAAAGGAACAGCGAGAAAGTGTTGAAAATCTGCTGACCAGAATGCATCCCAATTACTGTCTGAATGATTGTACTATGCACTGCATCAAACGCCAAAGCTCTTGGTGTGGTTGAGTGAGGCACCAGAGGAAGCAGCGTGAAGCTGGTAAGCAGAAGAGAGACAGTGAAAATCAAGAGAAGAATGGAGAAAAATGGAGAGGTCATCAGCATAAGCTAAAAGAATGATAAAATGATAGCAGACAGAGAGGGTAAGAGAGAAGTAAATAAATAATCCAATAGTGCTTAAAAATCCAAATCTGGCAACCAGTCTCACTCCAACTGTTTACAGGTAACCAAGACCTATGACAGATGGAAAGTCTACTATGTTTTTTTTTATTTTTCTCAACATAACTATATTGACAAAAGTCACCAGACAAAAAGGCAAATGAATGGATCTGCTGCATTGTTAAGATGCACGGTACAGCTGCAAACAGTATAAAAACAAGCCTGCAGCTGACTGCGATCATATCGCACTTTTGAGAAAGGAAAGATTGTTGGGTGTTATATTAGTGGGTTGTCCATAAGAGAAACCAAGAGGCGTTTAAACATACGACGTCAACTGTTTTGGATGTACTGAATAAGTGGAAGACACATGGCATGCCTGAAGCAGCAAAATGTACCAGCAGATCAAAGAAAATCAGTGATAGAGGACGTCGAAGCCTCAGGAGAATCATCACAGCTAATCAACGGGGTACTGCCCAAGACCTCGGTGTACAGGTGAGTAAAAATGCTGGAACCTTGGTATGTACACGTACCATTCACAGAGAACTTCATTCCATGGGTTACTGTGGTCGTGCGGCTGCTCATGAGCCTTTCATCTCCACTCGGAATGCTACTCGTCGTTTAGCATTGTGTAAAGAACTTTTATCGTGGACTGTAGATCAATGGAAACGGGTCCTATGGACTGATGAATCCAGATACATGACCCATCAGTCTGATGGCCATGTGTGGGTATGGTGGAAGCAGGAGGAACATTATTTTGCCACAGTGTACTGTTCCTACAGTCAAGTTTGAAGCTGGCAGTGTACTCGTGTAGGGGTGTTTTGCATGGTATGGTCCCGGCCCATTGATTATCATGGACAACCTGTTAACCAGCAAGTCTACCTCGATATTCCATACAATTATGCCCTACCAACTCTGTGACAATACTATAGAACCAAGCCTTGTTGTTACCAGCAGGATAATGCACCAAGCCATAAAGCAAGGACTGTTACAGTGTGGTTTGACAATAATTCCGTATCACGTGTGGACTGGCCAACACAGAGCCCTGATCTTAATCCTATAGAGCACATATGGGATGAATTAGAGTGCTGCATAAGAAGTTTGGAACCAACGCCTACTACTAAGCAACAGTTAGTGGCAGCATTATGTACTGAATGGAAGAGCATACCTATCGCTGTGTTCCAAAACCTTGTCGAAAGCATGTCTCAAAGAGTCAATGCATGCATTAAGGACAAAGGTGGACCGACACCATATTAATGTATGTCAATAAACGCTATGTTGTGTTTCTCTTCTAGGTGTATAATGACTTTTGTCAATATAGCATATTTTTTAAGTGCATATTGAATACTTCCTATGAATTATAGGTTTGCCTTTTAGGGGGCTCTTTATAGGCAACTATGCCACATAAGATTGGCAATCTTGGCTTGGATCAATATAAGAAGCAGACATTGCGTATTCTTTATTGCCTAGTGCTACATGAAATTTTCAAAACAACTCTAACCCACAATGTTTTGCTATAGGACCCTTAATTAAAATAACTTACAGAAATCATATGCTATGGTTGATCCTCAGTAACAATCTATGTTTTCTTAATTCTGTAACTTAAACACAGAATAAAATGTGCAAGAAAAATATACTAATTAATCCCCTATAAACACAAGACAAAACTAACCTCTCGTTTGAATGATTCAATGCATAAAATGTGAAAAACAAGCAAAAAGAATACAAAAGCAATTTTTTTTAAGACAAAAGGAGTTATTTGTAAAAGTAATACTTCCTAGCTCACGAGGAGCGGGAAGGGTTTTAAATAGTCAGGTTTCAAAGTACAAAACAGCAATAAAAATATTCTGATCACACAAAGCTAAATTGATTAGGCAACTGTGAATAGGACTTATTTGAAGTCACAAAGTACCACAAATAGTTTTTATAATGCTAACTAAAAGAAAACTTGAAAAAACTAAAACAGGGAGCACCAGAATCATGATGATTACATGCTAAAATATTTAAACATTAGTTTACAATCCTCAATGCTTTGTTTGCTAAACTGATGCTACAACACTGTATGTCATAAATCATGGATTAAATATAGATTAAGATAGCTTTTTAAACTCTTCCCAAACATACATAACCATCTTAAAATTCCACAACTCAGATTCTTATATGAGTATTTGATATCGCCTCTCTCTCTCTCTCTCACACACACACACATGCACACTGGTGTTCAGGATTACAAAATTGAAGTCCAGAAGGCATTTGCATAGATAAAACGGAAAACACGTAAAACTCCAGGTAGAAACGTTTTGCCGTTTGGCACAAAAAGGGACACGATCATAAGGGTAATAAACATTTCATAACAGACAAATATGTGCACTGCCTCACATTTGCAAATGTCACTATGGAGAGATGTAAGAATGTTACCTAAAAATGTCTTATTAAGGAATGTGATCACCTTGCATGGTCAGACAACTTTCACAACGACGACACATACTCATCAGCATGTTGTTGCTGAACTCTGGAGCCAAAGAATTGCATTCCTCAATGAAAGCAGTCCATAGCTCAGGAGGAGTTTTGGGAGAGGGCTAACAAGCTACTGCGTGTCATCCCAGAGCATTCCAGGCATGCTCTATAGGGTTCAGGTTCGGAAACCTTGCTGGCCAACCTATACGCCAAACATCCACACTTTGCAGGAAGCCATTGACAACCTGAGCCCCATGTGGATGAACATTATCATTCATTAAAAGGAACTGAGGGCCAACAGCTCTCTGAAAAAGTCTGACATAAGGATCTTGTCTTTACAATGCTGAGCACTCACATTGCCTCCTGTGAGCATGTGAAGTGGTGTGTGGCCGTTGAGCATAATGCCACCCCACACAAGCAGACCATTGCCTCTCAAGAGGTTTCATTTGTGGATGTTTGTAGGATCGTTATGAGTTCCCTATTCCCTCTAGATGAAATACCGGGGAGAATCTGTTTGTAGACTGAATCTCAACTCATCTGTAAAAAGAACAATGGCCCATTTGTTTGGGCTTCAAGAATGATGTTGCCTGCACCAGTTCAAGCAAGCTCTCCTGTGAGATGTGAATAGCAGGACACAAATCATGGGTCTCCTGGCATAAAGACCAATTGTATGAGGAATTCAATATATCGTTTACCTTGATACCATAGTGGTAGCAGAGTTCTGAAGACAAGTGCTGGGCTGTATAGGACCCATGATGCCATGTGGTTAAAGCGACATAGTGTTCCTCATGAAGTGTTGTATGCCTTGGACGATCTTGGCCAGGCCTTCATGACACACCACTAGTGTTGTTGAATTGCTGCCATAACCTTGAACCACTCTAGAGAGTGAATATTCATGTCACCTGCTATCTTGGCCTGAGACTGGCATGCTTCTGTCCTATCACTCACTACTTGCTGCCATAACCTTGAAACCACTCTAGAGAGTGAATATTCATGTCACCTGCTATCTTGGCCTGAGACTGGCCTGCTTCTGTCCTATCACTCACTACTTGCTGCCATAACCTTGAAACCACTCTAGAGAGTGAATATTCATGTCACCTGCTATCTTGGCCTGAGACTGGCCTGCTTCTGTCCTATCACTCACTACTTGCTGCCATAACCTTGAAACCACTCTAGAGAGTGAATATTCATGTCACCTGCTATCTTGGCCTGAGACTGGCCTGCTTCTGTCCTATCACTCACTACTTGCTGCTATAACCTTGAAACCAATCTAGAGAGTGAATATTCATGTCACCTGTTATCTTGGCCTGAGACTGGCTTGCTTCTGTCCTATCACTCACTACTTGCTGCCATAACCTTGAAACCACTCTAGAGAGTGAATTTCATGTCACCTGCTATGTTGGCCTGAGATTGGCCTGCTTTTGTCCTATCACTCACTACTGTACTGCAATGGATACACTTGTATGAGACATAAGGAGAACATTTGCAGCCACCAGAATGCATCTTACATGCACTGTCAACGAGAAATGCTACCGTTCCCTGTAGACTTTAAGGTTCGTACTTTTCCAAGCAAAATAAATTCAAGCACTTTTGAAGGACTTTTTAAAACCAAATTATCATACATGTGAACTGTCAGCCGGTCAGTAAGTAGGTATTTTAGCAAGTTCAAACCATTAAACTAAGATGGGATGGGCACATCTTTAATGATTTGCCTGTTACCCACTGCCAGTTTATTTTTTTAACTTTGAATCGTCCCTCCATTTTGGTGTTTTTCAAAATCATTTTACTTTGTGGACTATTTTGAAAAGCTGCATTATTTTTGTATTCACACTCCAGCAAAAACACATCCCTAAACCACATTCAGCAGAAGCCCATCATGATTCATGAGTACATCATTTCACTTATTTTACTCCCATGGCTGATGTTTTACTCTGTAGCATTGATGTCATAGCCAAGGTACAAGCTGTCCACATGCTCCCCTGAGTTAAATGCAAATTCTACAGTAGTTCGATCAGCTTGGTGTTTTTATAAGAACTACACGGAAATCTTCTATACAACTGTTTAGTACAAACAATTATCTTACACATCCTCTTTTTCATATCATTACTTAAGGAAGAACAATTTTGTTCAAGTACTATTTACAATCTTAAACCTTTCTAAGTACATTCAAGGACTTGAAAATGAACTTTTTTTTATCAAGAACTTTTCAAGGTTTTCAAGGAGCATACAGACAATGTAAGTATGTAACTCAGTTTACATATTGGACAGCATTTTTCTCACTGATATGAAAATTTTACTGACAACATTTGTTTCTCTAGTCCATTTCCATACATCCTGTGAACATCATAACATTTCATTGAGCACATTGAATTATTTGCCTACTATTGCCTTTTAGACTTTAATTTTGGACACCACTGTATATCGGGTATCTCAGAAAAGATTGAAACAAGCTTTTATCTCTTCAATGGTTAATCACAAATGGCATACGGTACTTTCAATTAGAAAAATACTCAAAATGAAGTAAAGTCTTATGATATGGCAATTGCCCCCCTGTGTGTGGCATTTGTATAAAAATAAAAATGTTTATTCAGCCTTCGGAGAAAAAAAAATCAATCAAAAAAAGTTTCACAATGTCTTAATTAGACAAAAAAAAAAAAAAAAAAAAAATCATCATTCTGCTTGCAAAACTCACGGAGATATTGGTGATGGAATTTGTAAAGAATGTATTGTCTGGAGTGATAATTTCCTGCATATGTGAGAGCTCTTTTCCTTACTCATTTCTGAGTGCTACACAGCTATGTAGCAAAACAAGCTACTGATCACCTGTAAACGGGCTCCAGATGATACATACATGAAAAACTACCGAAATGACACGATAACTATTTTAACTCCAATGTTGTTAAAATTCACCATTCAGATGGTGAATTTTAACAACCCACTTGGGCACCGAAAGATCTCATGTGTGTACATACTTTATTACATCATCTTTTAAATGTATATGTTAAATATTTTAACATTGGAGTTAAAATAGTTATCGTGTCATTTCGGTAGTTTTTCATGTATGTAGTTATCGGCACGAGTTAAATTCACAGTATATCCAGATGATACATTTATTACAATTTTCATTGCGAATATCTCCACAAGTTTTGCAAGTAGAACAATGGGGTTTTGTTTTCTAGACTAATTAGGACATTGCACAACTTTTTATTTTAGCCCACCTTCATTTTGTTGAAGATACAGTCATTTTAAAAGTACCCTCTCAGAGCTCCAGAATATGATCCAGGAACTTGTTGACAAGAGTAATGAAATGGGATTAAAGATGACCATTCAGAAAATAAAACTGATGTACAGTGCTTTTTCAAGACCTGAAGATTTAGAGGTTGATGGGACAAATGTAGAAGTAACTGAATCCTGCATCTCCCTAGGACAACTGATAACAAGAGTGAGCCAGATTGAAGAAGAAACTAATAAGTGTATAAAACTTGGTCAGAATTCATCTGGAAGAAACAGCACAATTTTCCATTATGTCACAAGATAAGTGTTTAATCAATGAATCCTTCCAACTGCCACTTATGAATCAGAGTCATTGGCCTTAACTAAAAAAGACACAGAGACTGCAGACAGCTCAAAGAATCATAGAGAGATGCATGCTTGGTGTAGCCAGGAAAAATAAAAAAAAACATGTGAATCCTGGAAAATGACAAGAGTGGAAGACATCGTGATCAAAGTAAGGACCAACAAGTGGCAATGAGAAGGAAATATTGCTAGAAGATATGTCCACCACACTGGACAATTAAAATACTAGATTATAAACCAAAAGACAGGAAAAGGCCCACAAGACTGCATGGGAGATGGGTGGATGAAATTTAAAAGCATGCTGGGTGACATGGTAGATAACTGCTTAAGACTGGGAGTTGTAGAAGAGACTTGGGGAGACCTTCATCCAACAGTGAATTAAGAATGTATGAAAGTGATTTATGCCTTTAAAGTTTATATTTGCAATTAAAAATTTTCAAAATCACTTTAATATAAATAATACTAAACTGTATTTTTCAGCACAAATGCCATTCATTCTTCTGTGACAACTAATTTTGATTGAGCAATGGTTTAGTCTTTAAAGTTGCAGGCACTTGTGTTAAAAACTTCAGCTGCAATTTTAAAGCTATTTGCACCACATTTTCCCACAATATACACAATACACATAAATAAATTTCATTACAATATTTTTAAGACCTACCTTAGGGTCTCTGGTACTTGTGGACACGTGTATGTGATGATTTGTTGGAGTGTAAGAGGCATATGCCATCAATTCAGCTTTGGCTTTCTCACCACTTTCATCAGTGTATTTTGCCTAAATTATAAGATTTTGAAATCAGTTGGGTCAGCAAAAAAAAAAAAAAAAAAAAAAAAAGCAGGTTTCATAACTATTTTTCTTACACTCAGAAATGTGATTACTCTACATTGTGTAATCATATGTTTGTGAACAGGTGATTTTGTATGGTGAATTTTTGTTTATCAAAAACTGTAGCAATTTCCTAAACACTGATATAACTAACTTAGTAGCAATTTACAAAGGATGTTCACACATTTTTAAGAATGATTTTCCAGCAATATAATTAATGTTAAAATAAAAGTATTTCTTTCTTAAATGTTTTAACTGATAACCCTTTCTTTGGACTATGAACCTACTTCTAGGTTTGTGAGACAACAGGGCATTTCTTAAAATTGGTAGAGGTATTTTCTTCCACTCCTCTTCCACTTCTTTCCATAGTCCAATCATTGTTTTAGGTCTGCATTTGGAAAGTGCTCTTTTTAGCAGTCCAAAGGCACAATATCCATTGGTGACAGACACATCAGGGGACTTTGAAGGAATATGAGCAAAAGGTATAGACTTAATACCCATCTCTTTTTGCATTTTTTAAGAAATAAATTTGGATGTATGACTAGTAGCCTTATCCTGATGGAGTTCTACTCTTTGAAGGCTCTGTGGATAAAGGAATGGTATTTCCTCTTTTAACTTAGGAATTAAATATTCTTTAAATATGGAGTTAGTTTGATTTTTAACTATCTTTTTCAACTTTAATTTTAATGAACATTATGTTTTTTTTAAAGGCGGTGAATATTATGTTGTTATTATTTTTTTTTTTTCAGTAATATGTAGAATTGATTTTAACCTTCTTTTCAACTTTAATTTCCCATTGTACGAGAAACCAATAATAATCATGAATCCTTTACTGAAACTTTTTTGGATTCTTGGAATTAAGTTTGTAAGTCTTTTCCTGCTCTTTTTTTCGATAGTAAATCGACCTTTTTCTCACAGTCGTTTAAGTTAGATCTATGCTTCATCAATAGTCACAGTAAATTTCCATGTTTCCAGTTAAGGTATTTTCATAAAGAAGTCTACACCGTGTTCTACACTCAGCCACATGCCAAGGCAAAAGGTGGTGAACATTATGTTGTTTTTTTTTGTCTTGTTTTTCAATTCAAATATTTATGTATTACCTCGTTTACATTTGATACAGAAATGTTTAATGACTTAGCGATTGCTCTTTGGGTCGGTGGATTTTTTCCCGTTAAAATCAATACTTAACAATTTTTCCATCTATTATTAATAATATTGCTTATTTTACATTTAGAAATGCTAATTCCATGATTTTTGCAGCATTTTTTAGTTACAGAATATGAATATTTCTCTTTGTACAGAGCAAAAACATAACCTTCTATCCACAGCTTGTTTATGTGCACCATTTTCTTAGCAGACTATATTTAAATGCAGCAGATATTTCTTTCTTATTCATCTAACACATTACTGCCAGTTTCAATTCTTTGAACTTTTTATTTTCTGTAATTTCTTATCAAAATGTTTTAAAATTTTTGAAAATCCTCTGTAGTACCCTTTCATATCAACTAAATAGTTAAAATTTCTAAGCACTTCATGGAACTTATTAAAAAATGGAACAGAATTTTCAGTTTAATATAAACAGATCTGTTAAATTTAACATTTAAATGATCTCAAAGTTTGAAAACCTTAAATTTCATTAAAAGTTGAAATCTTTTACAATGTACCAAAAACAGACTTGTCATCATTTGACTTTGCCAATTAAATATCTTTATCCATGATTCCTGAACTGTGCAACTGTTTTGTGTGTGTGCAAACACACTTTCTTATAGCCCATTTATGTAAGAGTTTTTGCATCATTCAGCAATGCAGAAGTCAGATTTCTAACTCCCACTAGCAGTTTTTATAACAATTAATTATTTTTGACTCATTGATATAAAGTCAAAAACACGTCAGGAAACTTTTTTGGTAAATTTAAAGTGCTAAAAGGATTTAATAATACTTTTTGTAAGCATAAGATTAAACACACACATACCCTACTTTCTTTGTAGGAAGGTAAATATATGTTGCACATTGTTTGTCTACACAATATGAACACATACCTCGGGTTTTTTTTGTACTCAAGGGGTCGTTATTTAAGAAATTACGATATCGTAATTAAATAATTTATATGCTTAAGGAAATTAATACTATTACTGAAAATTTACCTCACCTTCAGAGCATGATGTACTTAAAAACCCGATCATGTGGTTTTAAGGCAAGATAAATTTTCAATATTAGCATTAATTTTCTTAAGCATATAAATTATTTAATTACAGTATCATAACTTATTAAATAACGATCCCTCTAAAGGATAAAATAAAAAAACCCTGATGTTCATATTGTGAATAGACAAACAATGTGGAACATATAGTGGCCTTCCTACAAAGAAAATATGGTAAGTGTATATATATTAAGGCAATACAACGTAGTTTGTCACAATTATTTACTTTTTCAAGCTGACCATGAAACCATGGTCGGCTTGAAAAATAAATAATTGTGACAAACTACGTTGTATTACTTTAACATATATATAAGTGTCACAAGACTGTAGTCTTTGAGATCAAGGGTAAGTGTATGTTTATCATATAATCTTATCTCATTAACAGATCAGAAATTTTACATATCTCCTGATTAGGAATTAAACTCTTATTACTGGATTTTTTTCTTAAAAAAAATATCAGATATCTATTGAATAATGCAAATTGATCAACGCTGCTGAAGAAGCATGCTTAAGCAACTGAGAATGCCTGCAATGTAAGTTTTCCCTTGATAACATACTGGCTTGTTAAGAAATACTGAGTGGAAAGGCTCTTTTTTCAGGACATCTGTCCTTAACTTTTATTTCATTTTTTCCCTAAACTGAATTTACTCTTTTTAAATTTAACTGTTTTAAAATGTACATGCATATTATTGCTTCATTTTATACCTACCTCAATAGTAACTGTGTATACATCTTTCAGTATAGAATGCAACTCAAAGTATGATAAGAGGTCCACAGTTATTTCCCATATTCCAAAATGTACAGGGGACATCTGTTCAAATCGTGTCTCAAGCAGACGATGGCCACCACCTTTGAAATGCACTATAGTGTTAATTTCTAGTCTGATATCACTTAGACGCCATGCAGGCAAGGGTGATCCATCATGAAAGGAAACAGCAACCTGCAAACATAATAAAAAAAAAGAAACACAGACTTAATTTAGCTTTTATGTTAAATACGAATGTAAAAATTTTTCTCTTACTTTGTTTATTTGAAAATATGGAAAATTACTTTTATTTCAAACACTGTGAGTGAATTCTTCATTGAAAGTCATAGCAGCTTTGGGAGGTGTTTACAGGAATGATGGGTTCTCAAGAGAGTCCCGCATGGCTGTGTATGAAAGTGAAATTGTTCTTACTCTGATGTATGACAGTGAAACCTGAGTATTGCAGAAGAAACATGGGAGTTGTGTGTGTGCTGGAGAAATGCGTTACTTACGGAAGGTCTGTGGCAAGACACATTCTGATTGTGTGAGAAATGAAGATGTGTTGCAGTTGTGTGATGTGAAGCAAAATGTTGTTAGCAAGGTGGAGACTAATATGCTTTGGTGGTTTGGCTATGTTGGAAGAATGAGTGATGAGATGCTTACTAAGATCTTTTTAGCCCAAGTGACAGGAACGAAAGGCAGAGGAAGGACAAGGAAGTCTTGGGAGGATCAGATTCAGGAGTGTCTGCATGAGAAAAAGATTATGTGTGTGAAGTATAGAAGGTCTTGTGTGAAGTATAGAAGGTCTTGAGAAAGAGTTATATGTCAAGATCACTGTAAATGGAGAAGTTTGATACAGTAACAGTAAGTAAAAATTATCTGTTAGTTTGCATTTCTTTGTGAAGCTAACCTCTGAATCTCAGAGAACAGTTTAGTAATATGTATGTACATATGATGTATGTCAAACACTGCTACTTCTCACATTTGAGTTAGATTTGCATATTTTCCTCTGTATAACATACTGTGGTGTATACTCAACAGACCATGAAATTCAGGGAGAAAAAAGAAATTCTGTGTAATATGAAGGTCATTAAATCGAGGCAGGAAACACACCATATAATCTGCACCTGCGATGCTGATCCTGAACAGTAATTTTTGACAAAAAAGTCATGATTCATTATATGTGACCCAGAAGTAAAAAGCAGTAAAAAAAAACCTGTTTACCAACTCTTTTTGAACTTCTATTTTTGCATTCCATTCCATTTTTCAGCTGTTAATACATAATTTGGCACTTTTTTATCTATACCATCTGTTGGGCATAATTACCACATGCATTTTTCAAAAACTGAAGTGCATCAAAGACTTTTGCTAAAAAGTGATGTATTATCCACCGAACCTAATTTATAACTTTTTAATAGATAATTTGCAGATTATATGGTGAAATATACAATATACTAATCTATGCCCATTCTAATCATTTGTGGGATTAACTCTTTCTAAGTTTAATTGTGATATTTCTAGTGTCATGCTATTTTTGAAGCAACTTACAGTAAATAAAATATGCCATTTTATTTTTATTCTACAAGAAAGCATAATCATTTACACAGAATGAAAATCATTTATCAAAAAGAAGCAGTTTCTTAAAATCTGTTTTAAAAACATAAAAAATACATTATATCATTGTTGACAATTTTGCACTTTGTTCTTTATTCAGAATTCCTGACTGGATTATCTCATTTCAAATGAACTACTTATACAAATGTTGAATAGATGCAAATATTTATTTCACTTACCAATAAGTGGCTTTCTCAAGGCAAATAACAAAGCAACTGAAAAGGCAAAAAACTATTAAATTGAAATGTACTTCGAATCTTTCATGGGTTATAACCTTGGCTGCTTGAATCTACAATGAAATCAAGACACTGTGGTAATATATATACACATTGGCCTTGGCCACTCTCTTCTCTGCCAATCTGAGAAACTATTTTTCTCTCCCTCTGCCTAACCCCCATAATTCTTGATTCTCACCTCATGAAGGTGGAGTGAAGTGAGCTCTGCATGAATATTTATTTACCAAGGGCTGAAAAATGTTTCCTGTATTACATTTTGTTTTGCTGCCTTTTGAAGCACATAGGTGTTCCCTCACATTCAGTATCTATATCAGCAATGAAAGCGCATGCGCGCACACACACACAGATGTGTGCTCGCATTGCTGACTATTTCCGAGGTATTTGTCTCCTCTGCTCTCGTAGAAGGTGTTTGCAACTTTGAGGAGATTTGACAGTAACTATCAGCTCTTTCATGAGCATTTGGTTACCAAATTTCTTTTAAGATCACTTGGGAATGTAGTATGCTCTTGAATCAAAAAGTCTGCTCTTCCATGGCAACAGATCAAGGAATACATCCATTTACCAATGACCCCTTTTAAGACTTTTTCCTAATGCATCTTGTTATTGCTCTGGCTAATGTATTTCCATTACTCTTGGGGTTTCGTCTTCCTTTAGATCAGATCACATGTGGAGGATTTTAGGAAGAGAGTGTCTGACCCCAGGTCTTAAACAACCGTTAGAAATAGGAAGCCAGGAGATTTGGGCTAGAGTGCCTGATAGGAAAGTGACACA
The DNA here is from genome assembly GCA_039090855.1 of Macrothele yani. Lineage (NCBI taxonomy): Eukaryota > Metazoa > Arthropoda > Arachnida > Araneae > Macrothelidae > Macrothele > Macrothele yani. Next base: position 28,427,308 of record CM077026.1, read on the forward strand.
GAAGTGATGTAGAAAGGGGAGGAAAACGCACTTAAGTATTATTGGGGTGCCAGTACCCAGGGCCTGATGACTTAATGTGCCCATCCAACGCACGGCTGATATTTAGTGGTTTGAGCTTTCGTACCTGCATGGGATCGAACCTGGGGTCCTCTCCATAGCGGTCGTGAATGCTGACCACTAGGCCATCAGCAGCCCTTTCGTCTTCCTTCATTTCACAGTCATCACTTAACCCTGGTTTTAGAACACCTACACCAGATTGTATGGAAAAGCTTCAGTTTTGTCTTCCTTCATTTTACGATTCTCTTTCTCAAGCATCTCTTCATGAAATTTTGAGCAGCTAATTGATTGATGAATCACAAGTTTGAAAAAATATGTTTATTAAAAGGCAAGTAAAAGAAAGAAAAACACTACTGCAACATAAAAAGCAAATGAATGATTCATTGGCAATGATAGTTAATACCACACTTTTTCATGTAAACAAAAATCACCATATCTACAAAAAAAATTGCATTATATTAAAGATCAAAACTTCACACTATGCAAAAAAAAAAAAAAAAAAAAAATCCGTATTTGCACTTAAACCAAAATTGATTGCTGAACTCTGAAGGCATTGAAAAGAGATGTAAAAAGAAAAATGGAACATTTCAGACTTACATATGATTTGAAAGGCATTGCTGGTTTAAAAATTTGTGGACTTGAGCCAAGAAACTGTAGTTTCACACTAGATCTAAAGATGAGTGATTTAGCAAACCCTTGCTCTATTTTGTCCAAGAACCTCTCTCCAACCTCGGCAGTAACTGTGACGATGGATTTATCCAGATGCGATGTCATTTGGCGAAGTTCGCTCATGGGTATTCTAAATTCTGTACACCCTTCAAACTGTCAAGATATATCAATGTTAGTTTTTAAAACTCAAACTGCTTGAAATTACTTTTGCAATCATTTGATGAAATTAATAAAGAACAGACAAAAACTGCTTTAATAAAGGGAACTTTCAAATTTATTTTTCTTTCACAGAAATGCTGTACTCAGTTGTTAGCATAAAGTCAACTCTTCAGAAATATGCTTGTAGGTCTCCATAAATTTGTGAAGATGTATTTTATATTAACACCTAGGGGAGCTTTCTAATATAATAAAAGCAGAGGAGCTTCAATGTAAAAAAATTAGATTTTCACAACTGTTTATTCGTCAGTTACAAAAATGTATGAATAAGAACTGAATTCAGGTTTAGAATATGTGTAACAACACAAATCATAAAAACAATTAAAATATGGCAAAAACTTTTCACAATAAATTAGGATAATTAAAGAAAGAGGCACAAGATAGTATATATGTGACCAGCAATGTGTGAAAAACAGGCATTGTACAGAATGCCTAGGAAATCTATAGAATGCATGACTTTTTTAGGCAAATCATGAAATATTTATGTTATTTTAATATTTGTATATACTTTTCCTAAGCATTTTATATAAATCCTAGGCATTATATAAAACGACAAAGACTATTTAGGCAAAGTATGAAAATAGAATCATGAAAAGGCCTTTTTGGAAAAATGTACTGTATATGAAAATCAAGGAGGAAATACAAAGTATAAGACTTTCAGTAAGAAAGTTGTGTTATACGTATGAGCCAATGCTGCATAAGTTTTTAGCAGCATTGGCTCGCACTTTAGATAATTCTTTGTAGAATTGTCGTTGCATGTCAACATGCCATTATTCTTTTCCTGACACAACACTTTGCTCCGCCATTCTCATACAACACGGTATGGGCTAACGTCTGCTGCTCAAATTGGAACTTGTGAAATTGGTCACTGCTAAACAAAGACAGAAATGCAAATGGTGATAAGACTAAATACTGTCCACTTGAACCAAACATTGAACGTCACGTGCTTCATTAAATGAAAAAAAAACCCATCATAGGTGGCACTTTGGCAGTGCTTAATGCTAGCATTGAAAGTCACATGCCTCGCCACATGAAAAAAAAAAAAGTCACTGGCAGGAGTATTTCATACTTTGCCGATTTGCCTTTTGGCATTACATAGAATGCCTAGGAAATGTGTGAAATGTTAAGCGTTTCATACTTTGACATCCCATTTTCAGCATTCTCTACAATGCCTAATTTCAGACATTGCCAGTAGTATACATAAGTCACCAAGCTTCCACTCTCCACTGGAAGACTTCTTTAAGACAGTGGTTAAACATAAAATGCACAGAATTAGAATGCATAATAAACAAAGAGATCATTTTTTGAATAGCATAAAAACATCAAGAGAAGTATTACATGCTACTTATTATTTATATACATAAATCAGTAAAGGAAGAAATACTCTTCGTAATACATCAGAAATCGATACAATGTTGAAAGCAAACGGAATATAAATTCTGAATTTGCATGTAACACTTACTGGTCATCCATGTTAACACCTCTCAGAAAACTTGAAAATTTCATTTATTATTTAATAACATGTGGTATTGCTTGTGATGTCTTCCACACTATTTAAAAAAATCAACTTATCATATATACTTGCGTATAAACTGAAAGTTTTTGGAAGGAATCCTGCTTTAAAAGGGGAGGGGTGGGGTCAGCTTATACATGGGTCAGTAGAAAAATAGGGCTGGACTTCAGTAATATGACCTGCGAAATTTACTGGTGGTTTTGTTTTTATATGTTAAACCACAGCTCTCTGTTAGTTTTCTGACCTTCTGTCAGTTATATACTCAGCTGTGCCCCCACTTTGACGGGGGACACAGGTATGGATAATAACTGGTAGGTATAGTTATTCTGCACTCAAGACATTGTGGAGAAACAGCACTTCTTCAATGAGCCAATGGCACACATGCAATGCAAAAGGAAATATTGATTTCATACCAAAGAAAATTATGATTACAGAGACTTTTTTCCATATTCCATCCTACTTATTTTACTTGTGTTCATTGAAATATATATATATATATATATATACAGGAGTTGGGCAAAATAATGTGAACACCAAGCTCAGAGACGTGATTTTTAATGCAGCTGAGTATGTCACAATAAGCAAAGGCATCCACCACTTTTTGGTTGTAATAGCTTTATTTAGAACCTCAAGGCAGTGGCGGCCCGTCAGATGAGGCAAGTGAGGCGCCGCCTCACCTGAAATTCCGCAGAATGAGAAGTGAAAGAAAAAAAAAAAACCTTCTGTCAGTAACAAAGATATAAGAACTTTGCAGGATAAATGAAACACTGAAATTCACATTGTGATTCATGAATGGTTAAAGAAAGGCTTTCGAGAAGAGGAATGAATCATTATTTTTGCAAAGCAGCTGCATGTTTTAAGCGCTTAGAGGCGACCGGCTGAATCGTCTCGATGAGAAGCCCGGTTTTGGGAACTGGGGATCAGAGAAGAGCCCTACAGACTGAACCCTCCCCCCCCCCCTCACCTCCACGGTCCGAGGTCTACCTAAAGAGGTGCCGGACTTCCAGTAAGAGAAAGGAAATTTCTGAGGCGACCCTCCATTTCGCTTAAACTGGAATCGCATCTCCGCTGTTATTGGAGAACCCAAGGATTGTGTATCCAATGGGCGCGGGAAAATGAGCAGATGACCCTTGTGAAAAGTGGTTTCACAGGCGATGACGCCGTTCGCCTCTATAGGCTTTGGAGTACGAAGATTTCTACGTAGCTTTAACTATTCGTCAGAGTGTATTTGAATCTAACTTTTTGTAGTGTGTTTTCAATCCTCTCTTCTGCGGGTGTTTGCTAGTTCATAGTAATGTTGAGTTTTTCTTTTTTCATTTTGTTATTGTTACTAAACAGCATATTTTGATTTTGGTTGGAAAATATGAATGGCCCAACAAGCGACGTGATTTGTGTTCTGGAAGAAATTCCTTTTAAACACTGGAAAGATTATGATAACAAGGATGTTCTCATATCTGGAAGACCGACACCTATAATAAGTTCAATATCTAAAGATAAGAAGTGCGGCAAATCGTTTTTTAGGTCTTTCAATAAATCATAGTACGAGATTTTTCCCTGGCTTTCTGATGCTATTACAAGCAAACTCTCTTTTGCTGGCCATGTTTACTTTTGAGCAATAAGAAAAATGTGTGGAATACAACGGGTTATTTTGATCTAAAACACTTTTCTCGTAGTGCAAAATTGCACGAAAGCTCTAAAGAGCATAGAACTAACCACGTAGGTCTAAAACGAATGGAAAAAAACAAACACTATTTCTGATATGCTCAAAGAAAATGCTGCTCTTCATAAAGTCAAGTTTAATGAAAAGGTCAGACTAAATAGGCTTTTTATGGAACATATAATTGATTTAGTTGTCGTTCTAAGCAAGCAAGAACTGCCTTTTCGAGGACATGATGAAACTATTTCCTCATTAAATAAAGGTAATTTCAAGGAAATGTTCCAAATGTTACTTCATAGGAGCACCCCAGAATTAAAAGCACATTTTGAAGAAATACGAAGCTTATTTTCTGGACAATCTAAAACGATACAGAATGATTTAATTGAGTGTATTCATGAATATATAAAAGTCCAAATAAATACCAGATTTGAAGATATGGGAAAGCTCGAGTTTCTGCAGCTAGTTGACAGCTCAAAATACCATAGTTATTCAGAGTCATTTCCATCCAGTGCCCTTAACACTCTCAAAAAATTTATCCAAACATTTTTACAGACACACAACGACTAAAAAACGAATTAGATTTTTTATATAATGATCACAACTTCAGGGAACTCAGTTTTCAGAAAACCTTGAAAACAATGAAAGAAAACGAGCTGAAAGAGGTGTTACCAGAAGCCTACAAATTATTTTCTCTTGTATTGACACTGGCGTCAACAAGTTCTTCTGCTGAAAGGAATTTTTTCTTGTTTGAAGAGAATTAAGACTTACCTCCGTAATACAACGGCACAAGATCGTTTGTCTTCACTCGCTAAAATTTCAATCGAGAAAGAATTGCTGAACCATCTAATGTCCATTCAACCATTTTATGATCTGATCATAGACAAATTTGCAGCCAAAAAGGATCGCAGAATTGAACTTATTTATAAAAAATAAACTGAAAGCATTCTGTTCGAGACCAAAGCAAATTAATATCGTATTCCCTGTTTTTAATTCCAGGTTTAAATTATTTTATACTTTTTTTATATAGAAATGTGCTTCCTTAGCTTGACTTCTCCTGTACATAGTTATCACGAGCCTGGACTTCAGTTTGTGACCCGTGCTAAATGCACCTTCACTAATATGCCAATCGAACTGTGACTTTTATTCAAGCTCAAGAAACACTTCGTGAGAAAAAAAATTATATTCAAATGATTTACTTTGAATTTTTTAAGAAGTGGATCTCCGATTGGCGTTGGGATGTGAGTGACGCATTGACTAGTAAAGAAACCGCGCAAATTGCGTATTTTCGCTCAAGTGTATTACATAAAAGAATACTGGTGAAATATTTCTTTCTTTGTTGTAAAATTATCGAATAATTGTTTTCATAAAAATATTGTTGCAAAAGTAGCGTATATTACACACACACACATATATAGAGAGGTATATGTACATTTTTCCTCTAAAATTTTTGGATTTTTCGTGAAGAAAGACTCCCCACGCCGTGTTTCATATATTTCTATAATTTTATTCCATTACTGTTGAATAATATTTGTATATAAGGGCTAAATGACTTGGGATGGAGCCCTAAGGGATGGGGTTTACAGCTGTTAATAACAAGGCGCCGCTTACCCTGGACCAATGGCTTAACGAGACTTCCGAATCTCAGCGGATTTTAATGATTCAGCCGACTCGAACCCAGGACTTCAAAGATATCCAATGGGGGATACTGCCTTTGACATGAAACTTTTTGAAGGGGGGGGTTCTGCACTTCTGCTGTATAACTGTGTATAAGTACATATAACAATTGGGGGGGGGGCGCTTCGACAAATATTTTCCTATTGGTACGTACGCACATCTTGAATATTAATACAAAATGAAGCTAATTTAATAAAATGAAGAAAATGCAATAAATTATAGTTGTTTTAATAAAAATTTAATAAAGCAACTTCTTTGGCCGCTTTGCTTTACTTTCTCTTCTATTATCAAGAAATTACATTGCTTTCCGAGTTATATAAAAATCAAAGAATTTAAATAGGGAAATTATCTATAAAACGTACTTAGAAAAAACTAACTGTCTCGCCTAATAAGGGGTGTGCAAACCACGACCCCCCTGCTACGCCACTGATATATATATATATATATATATATATATATATATATATATATTCGTATAACGTTATACGAATTTATATATTTTTCAATAACATACGTTTTACTGTTTTACATTTATATCAAGACCGTTCGCCTCACCAGCATTTTACACCACGAGCCGCCACTGCCTCAAGGACTTGTTTAAGTGCATTTAAAGTGTCTTGTTGCAAAATTTCTTTCAGGGTGAGAATGAAATGAGCACCCGAACAGACTTCAAAAGAGAACTAATTGTTGGTGGCCAGCTAGTTGGTGCCTCTGTGACAACAGTTGTCGGGATAGTGGAAGTGTCGAGGGCTACTGTGTCTAGCATCATGATAGCTTACCGTGTTTGTGGCAAAACTTTGTCTGCAAAACACAAGAGCGGCCAGAAAATGACCCTGACTGATTGAGACAGGAGAACATTAAAGTGGGTTGTTATCTGTAATAAGAAGACCACAGCACCAAAAATTAGTGCACAGCTCAATCTGCACCCCAATATCAATGAAAACAGTGTGCAAGAAACTGCATAAACAAGATATTCATGTCAGAGCTGCTATTGCAAAACCTCTGGTGATCTAGGGCATACAACATGGACTGCCAATACATGGAAGCGTGTAATGTGGTCGGATGAATCCACATTTACACTATTCCCCATGGCAGGATTTTTTTATGCGTGGAGAATACTATCAGAAATGTACAACCCAGACTGTCTGCTCCCAACAGTGCAGCATAATGGTGGTTTTGTCATGCTCTGGGCGGTCATATCGTGGTTTTCAGCAGGTGACCTGATCATCTTGAAAGGACGGATGACTAGCAGGGCGTATGAAACCATTTTGGCCAACCAAGTCCATTCAATGGCTCAGGCATTGTTTCCTGCAGGGGATGCCATCTATCAAGATGATAACGCCCCAATTCACAGAGCTTAAAATACCCAGTCATGGTTTGAGGAACATGAGGACGAACTTTCACACCTTCCTTGGTCTCCCCATCATCGAGCCACTGTGGTCTGTGTTGGTAAACAGAGTAAGATCTCGTTATCCTCCTCCAACATTTCTCAAGGACCTGGATCAGTTTCTGCATGAAGAATGGTGTAATAACCCACTAACCACCATCCAGGATTTGTATGTCTCCCATCCAAAGAGGATTCAGGGGGTTCTGAATGCCAAAGGTGGTCCCACACCCTACTGGGTACGAAAAACCTTCTTTTCCTAGGTGTTCACATTATTCTGTACAACCCCTGTATATAAGGGATAAAGCTTAATGGAGATTATTTAACTCACCTTCATTTTGCTGATGATGTAATCATTTTTGCAACTACCCCTTCAAAGCTGCAGAGTATGATCCAGTAACTTGCTGACAAGAGTAAAGAAGTGGGATTAAAAAAGAATTTTAAGAAGACCAATTGCAAGAAGTGGGATTAAAACGAATTTTCAGAAGTCCAATTGCAAGAAGGAGTAACATATTGTATCAACTGTAACTGCGGACTCAGCTATATAGGAGAAACAGGGAGAGTATTAAAGTCCGAATGAAAGAACAAGCAGCTATTACGAACATTAGTAACAAAACAGTTCTAGACAGACATATACAAGCAAGTGGATACTCCATAAATGGGACTCAGTAAGAATAATCGCCCATCAGTCAAACTTAGTAAAGAGGAAACTAGAAGAAGGGATCGAAATAGCAAGAAGAAGAAGTACCACAATTAACGATAATTACGGTTGGACTCTTTCAACTGAGTGGCAGCAACTACTCCAGTGACGTAGTCCTGATGATGAACTAGGATTTAGTTTGAAAATTTGACCACCAACTTTTTGGAATAATAACCTCTATAAGAGCCGTAAAAAAGTTAATCCCACAGTACAATATGAATAGAGGTGCCATAAATTCATTTACAACTAGGACAAAACTGATGTACAATGCTTTTACAAGAAATGAAGATTTATCATTTGGTGGGGAAATGCTGGAGATACCAATACCTACCTTTACCTCGGACAGTGGATACCAAGCAAAGGTCATGTTGAAGAAGAAATTAATCGGCATGTAAAACTTAGTTGAAGAGCTTTTGGAAAAAACAGTACAAGTTTTAAGAGCAATATGCCATTATGTCTTAAAAGAAAAGTGTAATCAATGCATCCATTAGTGTTTACTTACAGAGCAGAGAGAAAAGATCAATGCATGGTGTAACCAGGAGAGATAAGAAGAGGAACTCAGGAATAAGAAAAATGACAAGAGTGGGAGGCATCATGATCAGAGTAAAATCCCTGAAATGGCAATGGGCTGGACATGTTGCCAGAGAAAATGGACCGCAGATAGAGAAATAAAATTCTAGACTGAATTCCAAAGTACAGGAAAAGACCCAAAAGAAGATGATGATATGGGTGGATGAAATTCATAAACATGAGGGAGTGACATGAAGGAGACTGGTGCAAGATAGACCGTTGTGGAAAAAACTTGGGAAGAGCTTAATCCAGCAGTGTATTGATAATGGTTGATGACAATTTATTCTTAAAAAAAAATCACACCCTGTTTTGCATTTCACTATTTATATTGCATAGTATCCCACAGAGACCACAGTCTCAAAGTAAACAAATTGCTGACAACTGCAGCAAGAGGATTCATGTGATGCTTCTTTGGAAGTACTTCCAAAAATAAAAAAAAACTATAAAATATTTTTTCATGCAGAGTAGGATTCCTATTGGAATAGGTGATGCTAATATGACAAGTGCAAAACCTAATACCATATCAAATTGAGACCATGGAATTTCTTGCTTACAAACATGAAGGAATATGTCATTATTCCCCCTGTGTAACCGCAGTACATTGTCTTTTGAACCGGACATGCAGTGAGTCAGACACCAGATAAATCACTTAGTTGTTGAGGACTCACACAACCAATCAGGCATTTCTCCTCTTCTGAGTTTTCACAGCAAGCATGGGCATGCCTGATCTTCAGTCCTCATGCTGACACAGTTGGTAGAAGCCATCAGCTTGGTTAGCGCCATGGAAAAGCAAAAACACGGTGCTTTACGAAAGGTGGTAATTTGAAAAAGGCTGACATTGGCCTAGTTTCTCCTTGGGTGAAAGAATTGTGGGATACAGTTTCAGCAGAAATGGTTATATGGTCTTTCAAAATAATGCTGCATAAGAAATGCCATGGATGTTACAGGAATTATTTGGAAACTCCAATAGTGAATTGCACTTTGAAGGTTTTTACAGAAGATAATCTCAGAAATTTGCAAAGTCCATTTCAATAAAATGTGTTTTTTTGTTTTTTTGATTGGAAGTTTAATGACCACTGTGAGCAACTCAATGGGCTATAAGCAGTCGCTCATCCTTAATTTAGGGCCACTAGTTCCAGGGAAGGGAGAGAACCAGTGCCATAAGACAAACACAACATCCATGCCTCACCAGGATTCAAACCCAGACCCCTTTCCGACGAATGATCAGAAGCCATCACTAGATCACTGCACCACTAGGTTGGCATAAAATGTTTTCCAAAATCTTCAAATTTTAGGTCAGTTTTATGTGGGTCAAGGTTTTTTACAGATTTTTAGCTGCTGAAATAGTAGGAGTGGCACCACACATTAGTCCTTCAGCTTCTTTATAATACTGATTTTCCTGTTGTTGTTGTTCTTTGCGTGCTTTTCAAGCCTCTTAGGATGAAAAAGAGCTGCGGCGCTCCTGGTGAGCTATGCAATGCTCATCAACTTTCTTGGCAAATGTCTTGGATTCCTTTCCAACATTGATCTCCCTAGCGCACATAATTCTCAAAATTGAAGAATTCCCCTCATTAAACATACTAGCTGCCACATAAGCTGCAATTTCGATGATACTCGACCCAGAATGCAAATGTTTTGGAGCTAAGCGCCATATGGTGGAGTTGAAACTTTTAAACTTTTATTTGCATTCTGCGTGTGGCCACCCAAGCACCTCTGCAATAAGTCATCGTCAGATAAATCTTTATAATAGGTAAAATATGCTTCTGGACATCAGCATGAAGAGGCTCAGCCATATACCTGCAGTCTCCCTCGGCTTGAACACTTCTGACACTCATCAACAATAACATCGGAGCTACTTGGAATTTCGTTGTGGGAATTTAATATCATATTCTTACCATGTTTAGCTATCATTTTATGGAAAAAATTTTTTTCAGGTTTTTGAAGCTGGTAATTGGTGTTCCCCCTAAGCAGCAGTATCTCATGGACATTTAGGCCAATATCATTATTGCCTGACTCTTAAACATAAATATACACTCATTGTCATAAAAATCTGTGCAGCAAGAAGGAAGCGTCGGATTGAAATCAGATTTTAGTAGTGAGATGCTACATACCAAATACAGAAGTGATTACAATATCACAGCAGCAGGATGATTTCCTGTGAATATACAGTACACATTCCGGTCAACTTTAGTATAGCGTTGGACTGCCTTGTGCTCGGATACATGCAGTGATATGGTCCGGCATGGAGTCAAAGAGACGCTGTATGTTACCCTGGGACAGATTGGCATACACTTCTTGCAACTGAAGTTCTAAATCACAAACACTAAGACATGGAGAAAGCTGGCACCCTATCTGGTCCCACACATGCTCAATGGGTGAGAGATCAGGTGATCTGGCAGGTCACAGAAACATCGAAGCAAGACATAGACAGTACTGGGAAACCCAAGCCGTGTGCGGACAGGCATTATCTTGTTGGGAAATGGCTCTGGGCTGCAGGAATTCCAGTACATAATGCTGGGCTGTCAACGTCCCTGGGAGAACTTTGAGGGAAGTCCAGCTGTCATACACAATGGCTCCCCAGACCATCATGCCTGCAGATCAGGACGTGTGCTGCTGCACTGTGAGGTTGGGATTGTAGCGCTCACCTGTGGTCTTCCACACTCTGACACACCATAAAGAAGTGCGATTCATCGCTGAACACTATATGTCACCAGTCCGCAGCATTACATGTTGCTCACTGCTGACACCACTGCAATCTATGCCAATGATGGTCAGGTGTTAATAGCAGAAAACGTAAGGGCCATCAAGAGTGCAGATTCGCCTCTGCCAGGTGTCTGGAAATGGTTCTGGCAGACACAGGAGTTCCTTGTATGGCCACCATGTCTCTGGATATTGGACAAGAACGTTGTTGCATCTGTGCATGCCGCTCTCACGATCCCATGATCCTCTCTGCTGGTGGTGTGTCTGGGTTGTCCAGAGCCAGTCCGCCATGTCTGGGTGCCATCCCGTGTCCATTGCTCCGAACATGATCGCACTGTACTGTTCGACCAGCCCCCAAATGGCAGCCACCTGCCTCTCTCATCCCGATGATACGGCCTCGTTCAAACTCCTTCAGTTGTCCGTACACACATCTACGGCAGCTCCTTGGGATGTCTATTGCTCAGGGATCTCACCTGACTCTTACCATGCACTTCGACACGAATGTGGAGTCCCCTGCACGATGCCTTATAAGCCTCAAGGATTGTGATTACAGCATCGATCTTGGATGACCAGGCATGCAGAATTGCCGGAACCTTCCCATAGCTATTCGCTGAGTTTCACGTTAATCGCATGGTTTTTTGTTTTTATGACAAAATAAAAATTTTATGACAATGAGTGTAGAATAAACAATATGTTATGTTTTTCTTTTCAATGAGAAAATATTTTTATTTTTGCTCATACGCAGCATTTCTGTGCAGTTAGAAAAATGTCTACTGAAAACAAACTAACTAAAAATATGTTCACATGAATTTGTTATTTTGTAAAGTACACACTATTTTCACTTCCTGTTACCTTAATTATTGTTCTGATTAAAAATTGATTTTGATTTATCTTGAGCCAAGAATAATAGTCATGCCATGTGATTTGTGTTACGTACCACATGATTTGCACATGTTAAAATATGGACCCGAAATCTGGGAAAACTCAAAAATCGGCAATGCACCAGTCTGGAGATTCCTAGGTAAAAGGTCTTGTATTGTACCAGTGTTCTAGATATAATCCACATCAAAAATTATTTATAGCCATTCAACATAACTGAAAAATACAAGAATTTTTAAACACACTGTACAACCTAACATTGAGAAGAAATACAGACATCTTGCTTTGCTTGCAAACATAACAGTGAAGAACTGTATTCATGCACCAACAATGATAATAAGCTGAAAATTCTCATATTTTAATTGATCTAATACTGACTATTATGAAGTAGATTTTATTAATATAATTAATAAATCTAGTGGATACGAATGCCATAACAATACGAAAGATAACACTGAATTCTCAAGTATAAAAAATTAAATTCACTCACTAACAGAAGAACTGCAAATTAAATAAAATGTACGATGTTTGCATTTTTTTCTCACAGTGAATGAAAGGAATTACAAAATGAATTTTTTCAACCAGATTCCAAGAATCAGTAAAACATTTCCCACTTATAGCAGAAAGGTACATTATGAAAAATCACAATTTGCATGCAAAATCTTTCTCATATTTGAAGGAACACAAAACAAGATTTTTTTTTTTTTTTTTCAAATTGAAAATTAGAAGCAAATGACAGAAAATATAATACAACTTCACACTCCCTAGTATGAAAACTATGCATTATTTGAAATCAAAAATGAACACAGAAGGTTCTTCATAGTGAAGAGTATCCCATACAAGAAGGATTTTTTCCATCTGATTTTTAGAATTGGAAATACTCTAGTAATTAACAATATACAGTGACACCTCATAGTGGTGAAACCGTACATTATTTAAAAAAATGTAGAAAATATATGCAAAAGAAGCTACGAGATGGAAAAATAATTTTTGGAATATGACTTTCAGAAGCAGAGATGAAAGAAAACAATTAATGCACATAAGCTTCTACTAGAAAACTTTGCATTATTTGAAGCAGATAATATTCAGAATAATTACCATTGCGAATGGCACACAGTACAATTTTTTTCAACTGGAGTTTTATAAGGGAGACACAGTTACACACAGAAGTGCCCACTTACAGAAGATTGCATTATAAAAAACTCAAAAATATAACCAAAATATTCCCCAAGAGGAACAGAATCTTATGCAAAAATATTTTTTTTTTTTAGATTGAAAAGCAAAGAGATACTATGAAAAATGAAATATATACATAAGCTCCCTAGAGGGAAAACTTTGCATTACTTTGAGCATGAAACATGAATGAAATGTTTTCCATAATGAGTGGTATTGGTTAAAAAGATTTTTTTCAATTGAGGTTTTATAGGTATGCTTAGATATTAGCTGCAAATATGATGTAAACAGATATATGCACTTACGCTCTGTAGTGGAAAAACTGTGTGTTACAAAAAAAAAAAAAAGAGGAAATTGTATGATTATATGCAAGGTATTCTTCACCATCCATCACAAAAAGCTTTTATGAATCAAACTGTCAGAAGCATAGATACAGAAAAACATATGATGTACACTTACTCCTTCTATTGAGAAAATTTTACATATGTTGGAAAAGGAACTGTACATGAAATGGCCTTTGAGGTAAAAGGCATCAAAAGAAAAAAATTGTTTAATCAGTAATATTAGAAGCAATTAAATGGAATAATACACACTTTGAATTCAATAACATCTGCACTTACATCCCATTGATTTTTTCCCTTTACCACAGAGAATTATCTCTTATGTACTACTCCAATATATAAAAAAAGACACAATATATGCATTCCAGATCAAATGTGACTGAAATAATCGTTCCATCATTTTAAATTTTGATCAAAATTTGTAAGTAAGACTATGGAAAAAATTCACAAACATTAAACATTGATTTCTGAAAAACTTATAAAATCTGCAATTCCTGATTTTAAAATGTACTGCAATTGTTTTTACGAGCCATATGAAGCAGCCATTTCAAGAGGCAAACTGCTTTATCTAAGCACATATACGTATTAATTCTGAATGGAAATGTGATTACTTCTCTGCACAATAAATCTTTAAAATTTGAATTTGCTCACCTCTCATATAAGAATACAATCATGTGAGTTTGTGTTACTGTACAAGAACATTTTTTGAACTGTAATAGTATAGAGTAAAGATCTACAGCATATAGCATTCTGTTCATAATGTTTCAATTTGAATCATGAATTGCATGAAATGTGCCATGCAGGCTGTAAGAACACTAAGTATTGAATTGAAATGATTAAAAAATCATTATTTAATCATTTAATCTTTTATTGAACCATGTGAACTTTATTTAATTATTTGATCTTCTATTGAGCCACATAAATTTTGATTAATATTATAATGGACGTCATCATATATACCACACATAACATTAATAAAATCTCATTTCAATTGAATTTTATCAGGAAAATAATAAAAAAAAAAATCTCAAGGCTGTTCATTTTTAAAGAGAGAGGATCACAGCCCCCACACTGGATCCACTACTGCATATATTTTAATACATACTAGTAGGAGTCAAAATATTGAAAACAGCACATGTCAGTATTGCAATATACTTACACTTACAGTAATTACAATGTCATTAAAATACAAAGTAACTACACATGTAATTCTGAAAAAAATCATATGTTTGCAAAGAAGCTGATCTTACATATTTTACAAATCGCTGTATTTCTGGAGGTCTTCCATAATTTTTAAACTGAGGCCGGAGAGATTCAACAGATGCTTTTATTGACAAGTTCCCAACAACTGGAGCTCCACTTGTAAAACTAAAGATTAAATACAAATAATAATTTCAATTTAAAATGGATTAAAATCATTATCAAAATGGATTTGGAAATCATCGTGCAGAAATATCTAAATTAATGTGAACATAAAATCCATCTTTGTAAATTATCATACAGAAACAAAATGCTGTTTACAGTCTCAGGCTTCAAATTAGTTTTTTCTTCAAACATCCACCCAGCAGTACCAAAATTTCTTTTGCTACTTGCTCTTAAGGTTTGGGATTGAGATAACATGCTTAGTTGCCCAAGCTAGCTGTGGACATCAGCTTGAATTAAACTTTGACCATGATAAGAAGTCAGTGTTATTTTCACCATATGGTAAAATCATGTAATGAGCCAATTCAATGAATCATTCCATTTTTTATACTGATATCCACCCAGTCAATGATTTTTTTTTAAACTTTTCTTGATGAGTGGTTGCAGTACAGATACCTACTAATATACTTTTTTGCAATAAGCTTATTTTTCAAGGACTTCATTTCAGTTGTGCACTCAGCTGATAACATTTTAGCTGTCAGAAAGGTGGTTAATAGCTCTCAACAGTCCTTAACTAATATCTCAGATGTGCATCAGTGAGCAGTACCAGGCTTTGTGACTCATTTCCAGATTTCAAAAGATGAACTTCGAAAAAGGAAAATAGTTATGGGAAGAAAAAAACTAGTTTTAAGGCCCAGTTTTTATATGAGATGATTAAAATGCTGGCTCACTACTGCACCTGAAGAAGTAACTTATGTTACTTGGCATGAGTTACCCGAGATCAGCCTGGCCCAATGTCAGGCTAAGTTAGGGTTTATCCTGATCAGCTCGACCCATGCAAGTCTCAAACATACTACACTGTTACCATAGCATGAAAAACTCAAACACTGTAGAGCCATATCCACATTGCCACCCCGGTGGAGCAGTGGTCTAAGCGATGGCCTCTGATCATTCGTCTGAAAGAGGTCCGGGTCCGGACCCCAGTTAGGCATGGATGTTGTGTTTGTCTTACGGCACTGGCTCTGTCCCTTCCCTGTAACCAGTGACCTTAAATTAGGGATGGGTGGCTGCTTATAGCCCATTGAGTTGCTCACGGTGGTTGTTAAACCTCCAATCAAATAAAAAAAAATATTCACATCACTGTAAATCATAAATTGTTTTTTTAATTTTAAGTTATGCATAAAGTGATAGTGTGGATGCATGGTAACTGATTAATTTTATATGACCTTTCTGAATAATGTGCCACATGCTCTCCATGGGATGATATCCATTTGTGATGATGAGCTAACTCATAACATTACCAGTTAAAAAACACTTCTTTATGTTACAGGGCTACCAGTCTACTTGACTCATGAAAATAGTTGCTTTAGTAACCCAAAATCTCCAAAATAGTTGCCAAAGTAATGAAATACTTGCCTACAAAATTTCTGTTGGCAGTAAAAATGACTATAATTTCAACGTGTATTACACACCAAGATGACTTTAAGAGAAAAACAAATTTTCTGTAGTACTACTGTGCACTTTTGCACAAAATTTGTTACAAGTACAATATTTTTACAATTAAATCTATGACACACACACACAAATCCATCTAAATTGGCCACCCAATGATTTTAAACCTTTTTCTGAGTGTTTTTCTTTTTTTTTTTTTTTTTTCAATGAATTTATCAATCAAGGAAGATTTTCTTTTTTGAACAATTCTGCTCAGTTTTGTTGCTTCCACATCCTGCTGATGTTCTTTTTGTCTGAGCTATTGTGCCCTATCTCAAAGTACCTGTGCAATTCTTATTGCAGAGATGTTATGTTTTTAATTGCTTGATTTAGCCTTTCATTACCTTCTCTGAACAATGAGTCAGATTATTTTTGAACGTCTTTTACCTCTGGAGATAGCATTTTTGCTGTGTCTTCTATTTTCTCAATCCTTTCTTTGCTAAATGACATTAAAACAATAAAGGTCCGTGTGTCCTGTTTTTGCCTAGAAGTAGTATATGAAAGCAAGAGTATGTACATACATATTAGAAAGCTGTTTTCTGAGATTCAGTGGTTGGCTCTCCAAAGAAAGCTCATCTGCCAGATTAAAGTTTAAAACTGATGATGCTAGATTTTACTTACTCTTGGTCTTTTAAATATCTCCACTTACAGTGATCTCAGTACATGACTCAAGCTTTACTGACATCCATGACACGTCTCACACAGGACCTTTTCTACTTCATACTTATTACTTTCTTTCTCATGCAGACATTCCTAAATCTGGTCCTCCCATGATTTCCTTAGCCTTAATTTATCTTCCTTTCCCACTACCTGGGACACAAATTATCTTAGTAAGCACTCCATCACTTATTCTTTGAACATGCCAAACCCACTCAGAGTATTAAGCAAACAAAGGTGGGCGATCATAGTGAGAGATGGGTTTGCATCTAAGGAGTGTTCCTATGGATAACATGGCACACACAACAACAAGGGAGTCTGAGAAGCTGATACAAAATTCAGCTTCAGTATAAATATACTTGAGGTACCAGCTAGTGTGACATTGACCAAAAGACTCCAACTCACTGGGTTTAGTTTCAGAACCCTTAAGCAAATGACCAGCTGGAATTGTCTGCTGTGGGCTGATTCCCCACACTGATGTACTTTAATGATTTTCAAGACTCAAGGCATTTGAAGAGTATGTGCCAAGACAATACTTAAATTCTAGTAGGTTATAGGTCCAATATTTCTACTTTTATTTATATAACTATACCATCGGGATCAGAGGAAATTCTATCCCACACTCACCAACCCGCTTGGCCAGCGTGGTGAGTTATGGCCAAACCCCTCCAAAATGATTCCACAACTTAAATCTTGGCCCTCAGTCTCCGGCAGCTGGAATGTACCTGGCCAAGGCAGCGGCCAGTGCGACATGAAGGCAGAGGGTGCTAAGAATCCTCGGAGGACCGGACTAGGCTGCCATCTGATGCTGACCTTGGCTACTTACAATGGACGCTCCCTATCTTCTGATTCAAGGCTTCTTGAATTGGAAGAGGAACTACAAAGGATCAAGTGGGACATCGTGGGGCTAAGTGAGGTAAGGAGAAAAGGAGAAGATCTCATCGAACTGAAAAGTGGACATCTCTTCTACTATCGTGGGGCAGATACTGGCAGAACTAGTGGTGTTGGATTTATAATAAACAAGAAACTGAAGGATAAAGTTGTAGAAGTTGAAAGTTCCTCTGACAGAGCTGCACGACTTGTTATCCAACTCTCGAAAAAATACCAGGCTCAGATTATTCAAACTTATGCACCCACCACAAGTCATCCTGAAGAAGAAATTGAAGAATTTTATGAGGAAATTTGTCATCTAAATAATAAAGGTAAGCAGCACTTGAAAATAATTATGGGAGATTTCAATGCAAAAATAGGGCAACGGCAACAGAATGAAACTTCAGTAGGTAAATTCGGTCATGGCAACAGAAACCAGCGTGGAAATACTCTCGTTGAGTTTTCAGAGGCAGAAGGGTTTTTCATCTTGAACTCCTTCTTCAAGAAAAAGCCACACAGGAAATGGACATGGAGACATCCAAATGGGACGACAAGTGAAATTGATTTTATTATGTGTAACAAAAAATTCGTCATAGAAGACTGCAGTGTGCTAAACAAGTTCAACACAGGTAGTGACCATAGATTGGTGAGATGTAAGATGCACCTCAACACTAAACTTGAACGTGGCAAGCTCATAAGACAAACAAAATCTATTGACATAACCAACCTTAAAAAACACCATAATACCTTCAAGTTAGAACTGAAGAACAGGTTCTCTGCTTTAGAAGGCCTAACATTGGAAGAAGTGGACATCTCTGAAGTTAACAGAAAAGTAACCAAAGCTCTTATGGAAACAGCAACAAAATTAGCTGGGTCTAAGAACAAGTTGCATGTGAACAAATTATCAGGAAAAACCAAAATGTTGATGCAAAAGAGAAGAGAGATGAGGACAACTAAAGAAGATGTGACTTCCAAAGTGGAATATATAGAGCTATGCAAGACAGTAAGAAAAAGTATCACTGAAGACGTAAGGAAATTCAACTGTGAACTAGTGAGGAAAGCAATTGAAAACAACCAAAGCCTAAAGATAGCAAAGGGACATCTCAGTAAGGGAAGAAAACAGATTATGGCACTGAGAAAAGAAGATGGTTCTGTAACAAGAAATAGAGGCGAAATTTTGACAAGAGTGAAAGATTTCTACTCCAAATTATATGAAAGGGATGATATATGCACTCCAGACATCATGAAAGATACCAGTACCAGAGTTCCCCCAGTCCTTCCAGCAGAAGTTGCACATGCAATCAAGAACATGAAGCGAGGAAAAGCTCCAGGAGAAGATGGAATTACTGTAGACATCATACAAGAAGCAAGTGGAGAAATCGAAACAGTACTCGCCCAAATTTTCACTCGATGCCTTAATGAAGGAAAGATTCCTGAGGATTGGAACACCGCTACAATGATCCTGCTACATAAGAAAGGTGACATTGAGGATCTCGGAAACTACAGACCTATCAGCCTCCTATCAGTAGTTTATAAAATCTTCACTAAAGTTCTTTCACACCGCTTGAAGGTAGCACTAGACATGGCTCAACCGAGAGAACAAGCTAGATTCAGGAGTGGCTACAGCACAATAGATCATATCCACATGCTGAGAGAACTAATTGAAAGAGCGAGGGAATATGAACTTCCATTGTGCATGGCTTTTATCGATTATGAAAAAGCCTTTGATTCGGTGAAACCATCAGCAGTTACAATGGCTCTGAAAACCTGCGGTATTGAAGATGCATACATTAATATTATTAATAACATCTATGAAAATGCAAGTGCAAAGATTAGGCTGTTTGAAAATACAACACACGTAAAAATTGGAAAGGGAGTGAGACAAGGTGACACCATATCTCCGAAGCTCTTTAATGCCACATTGGAGGGTGTTTTTCAGTCGCTGAGCTGGGAAAACAAGGGGATAAAGATTAATGGAGATTATCTAACCCACCTTCGTTTTGCTGATGACGTAGTCATTTTTGCAACTACCCCATCAGAGCTGCAGAGTATGACCCAGGAACTTGCTGACAAGAGTAAAGAAGTGGGATTAAAAATGAACTTTCAGAAGACAAAAGTGATGTTCAATGCTTTTACAAGAAATGAAGATTTATCGATTGATGGAGAAAAGCTGGAGATAACAGACACGTACGTTTATCTTGGACAGCAGATATCAAGTGAGGGTCACATTGATGAAGAAATTAATCGGCGTACAAAACTTGCCTGGAGAGCTTTTGGAAGAAACAGCATAATTTTCAAGAGCAATATGCCATTATGTCTTAAAAGAAAAGTGTTTGATCAATGCATCCTTCCAGTGCTTACGTATGGTGCAGAGACGTGGACCTTAACTAAAAGAGACATACAAAGGCTGCAGATAACTCAAAGAAGCATGGAGAGGTGCATGCTTGGTGTAACCAGGAGAGATAAGAAGAGGAACTCGTGGATCCGAAAAATGACAAGGGTGGAAGACATCATGATCAGAGTTAAATCCCTGAAATGGCAATGGGCTGGACATACTGCCAGAAGGACAGATCATCGATGGACAGCCGAAATTTTAGATTGGATTCCAAGGGACAGGAAAAGACCCAGAAGAAGACCACATAGGAGATGGGTGGATGAAATTCGAAAGTATGCAGGGGTGACATGGAGGAGACTGGCACAAGACAGACCGTTGTGGAGGAAACTTGGGGAGACCTTCGTCCAGCAGTGGATTGATAATGGTTGACAATGATGATGATGATGATGATCCAAAAGCAGAGATGTACCAAGATGATCATCAAATGCCTCTCAAAATGCCACTGGCTGTAACTGAAATTTTATGTTCCATATCCTTTGCCATAATGCTGGAACAATAGTACCATACCGCAGGGCTCGATTTCGACCGGTAGTTAGCAGCAAATTGCTAGCAAGCAAATGCATTTTGCTAGTGATAAAAAGTGGTTCTACCAAAAGTTGCTAGTGGAAACATTTTGAATGTTTTCGTGTGAGTTGTAAAGTGCCACTACATTGAATGTGTGGAATATTTTAGACACACAACAAAAAGGAACAACTGTTTTCTGGAAACGAATGTATCTTGAAAAGTACAAATATTATAAAAACATTTTGGAACTAGTAGAAATATCCAGTATGTTTATCTTATCTACTTCATTCAGCATGGGAGGTTGGGTTCAGTTTCATGAAGAGAATCCAGGGTGATTGGAGGGGCAGTTTAAACTTGCAAACATTGAATGCTCTCATGAGTATTGAGGTTGAAGGTCCTTCCAAAGACAAGTTTGACCCCAGGCCTGCTGTTTTAAAGTGGTATGATGAAAAGACCCAAAACCCAGATCATAAACCATATGGAAAATAACTTAAGATTTTGAATAGTGTTCTTGAATTTTTTAAATAAGTTAAATAAAAAACATGTTTTTTTAAATATTTGCATTTGAATTAAGTTGTTAGAATCAATCTGTCAGGTCATGAAAAGGTGAGTTACATCTAAATATTTATAATCTTTTCAACATTATAATGTGACAGTTACAGGGATGAAATCAAAATTTGTTATGATTGACTAATGGAGGGGGACATGTTAAAGTTTCTTTTGTGTAATATTAATAAACTTTCACTAGTAGATATTGCAATTTGCTAGTAAAAAATAAGGCCACTAGGAAGTATTGCTACTGCTGAAAGAAAACGAAATCAAGGCGTACCATACCGAATGCTTAAGTGCAAACATCACAATGTTTCTGACTTTCATTGTATGTCTGGAAATGCCCTTTAGAGAAAATATCATTTGCCTGTATATACCATATAAGAGTAAAATGCCTTGATATATATCTCCTGTAGCAGCACATCTCCCTCATTGAAGTATGATTTTGATTTCATATGATATGAAACTTTATAACAAACATTGCAAATACATTCATAACTCAAAAAAATAATTGATGAAATCACACATACTGCCAAAAATATAAAAGGAATTTATATAGATAATCAGAAAGTAGTTTTTATTTGCAGAATATTTGACAATAAAAGTTTTAAATTATGCACCGAATAAAAACATTTCAACTCACTTAGCTGTGACATATCCTTTTATGTAGCGATCTGTTTCCATAATGAAAGGAGCCATTGTGACATTGACTTCATATGGTGTTTGATCTATTAAACAAATTTAAAAGGACCACTATCATAAAACAGCAAAATAAATATTCCAAAAGCATTTTTCAAAATCACTTTTGATTTCTAAAATAAATATTTAAACATAGTTAAGAAAAAAAAACTGTAAGCATACAATTATGATACAGCATTCTAAATTTAACTATGTATGCATGTCACAATTGAAAATCTATATGAACAGTAATTATCCCTCAGATCAGCTTGTAGTCTCTTGTTATTTCTCAGGGCTTGTTCTAAAAGCTAAAATTCAAAAGCTGTGGAGTTTAATTCAGTTAATGAGATTAATGAATGCATTTAAAGCAGTTGATGGGATTTAAAATCCCTGCATTCATTAATTCACTTCTCTTACCTTCAGACAAGTAGTGGAAATTTAATGCTAACACAGAACCATAAGAAACAAAGATTTTAGCTGAACTTCAGTGACTAGAAATATTTCACAACATCATGAGAAGCAGTCATTTGTCATTTACATCCAGGGGTGACTGTGAGCTGAAATAAAATCTCTGAAGTTCAACCTCCAAGTCATATTATACATATAAAAGAATTTGAAGTCAAATTTCACACTTTAAATTACTTAGGCAGTCTATGGAGATGAGTTCAACTCTAGAAGATAAATTTCTGCTACCATGACATCCTGTAATGATTTCCATTTAACTAAAAGTACCTCATTGAATTCACTGAATCTGTTATAACCATATTATTTTATGTATGTAGATGCGCTGTCAAAATGGTGAAAAAGAAAACATGCTTTCAGCATGAATAATTGTTTGAAAACCAGAAAGGCACTTGTAATTCACCACCCTTTTGTAGCCTTTTCAGACACATGACTGAAAATTACCAAATTCTTGTAAACTTAAAACACCAGTTTCCCATGTCATTAGAATGCGACAGAACCCTAGATGTGAGAAAATCTTAGCTTAGATTTCAGGGTTTAGAACATGACAAATAAATTTGACAAAATCCTAAATTTACAGGTTTAAAACATGACAAAAAGTAAACAAAAAAAAAACAAAAAAAACAACAACAACAACGGAATTTTGAGTTATCCTTGGAGAACACAAAGGCCTATTCTTCACACACATATTAATTCACCTTTCATAATGAAAAGGAATGACCAAAATTCACACAACACAATAACAATTGAAGACCTTACGGCAATAGTGGGCTAACCCACTTTTGTAAAAACACTGTTGCAGTCACCGCAGACACACATTCAAAAATAGACTGGATGGTATGAAGACCTTATGGCAATAGTGGGCTAACCCACGTTTTGTAAAAATGCTGTTGCAGTCACCAGGGACAGACATTCGGAGATAGACCAGATGATAGCATATTCCAATAGGTACTTACGGATAACAGTGGGTTAGCCCAACCTCTGGGGTCAAACAGAGGGTGCAGTCATTCATCCATTTCCACCATTATCACATGTTCTGCTACATTGTTGGTTAGCCCACTGTTGCAGTAAGGTCTTCAATTGACAAATACATTAAGGAATTGCTAAAGAACCACATGTAAAAAGGAAGTTGTACAATTATAAAATTTGGATGTTTCAATTGTTACTTCTACCTCTGTATGCCATGGAAAGGACGAAAATAATCATTATTTTCATTCTTTCCATGGATGATGATGACGATGATGGCAGAAATAGCAACCAAAATGTCCCAATTTTATAACTATATAACTGCCTTTTTACACAGTTTTAGCATTAGTTTATTAGCAATACTTTAATGTAGGAAATGAAAAAAAAAAAAACAAAAAAAAAACCACTGTTTTCAGTAGGCATGTCTTGCGTAAACCAGAAAGGCATTTTTAATTAAGCACCCTTTAGTAGCATTTTCAGCAAAGCATGATAAAGGATTCTTAAATTCTTACATCTAGGATTAAAATACCAGTTTTCTGAGTTTAAAATGTGACAAAACTCCAGTATTCCAGGTTTAGTGTGTGACAAAAAAGAAAAAATATATCCCCAAAATACTGGGCTACTCTTGGAGAACAGTTCATCTTTCATTAGTAGTACACCAACTGCAAACAATTTTTAACACTTCCATATCTTAGAAAAGTTTAAGAATTCTTGAAATATAAGACATAATAAGAAGCTTATTTTATGCTGAACAGATACCTTACCATCAAGTGATATCACATCCTGTGTACAAAAAGGACAAAACATTTTTACTTCATAAGGAACAAAATGATGTCAAACATTTTGGCATCATCTGTTTAAAGTTTAATCGAAATGGGATATCACAACCTATGATCCAACACATGGCCACAGACTAGAATTTATGTTTATGATGGTTGCAGTGGCAGCTTTTCAGGTGAAGTAGGTGAAGTGCCTCTTCACCTATTTTACTCAAAATAAAGTTTTATTCAGTATTTTTTTATAATATATTCCTTTTTGCCTTTATTCAGTTCCAAAATACCCAAAATTTTGAACAGTTATTAATTCACATGGCGCGCGCAATACGGAAAACAAATCCTTATACGCAAAACACTGCAAGTGAAGAGCCGAAATGAGAATGCTTGGAAGTCTGCAGTTTTCCGCCGAGTTGCCATAGTAACCGTGACGTCACCCTCCCCAATCTGCTCGCTCAAGTGAAGTGTTTCAGGTTCACGCACCTTACCTCTGCATCTTTCAGTTTTTGAGCGTAAAGTCATGAGAGATCACGGTGGAGTGGGCGGACTACCATTCAATCTGCTAGGGCTTTTTTTCCCTTGTAATGCTGTGGTACATTATTTTCCGAAAGGAATTTGTTCTTTCGTGCTTTGTGATTATTTGTTGAAAGCTTTAACTGATATTTTAGGTTTGTGCACAATTTAACTAATAAATTCCACTTAGTAGTTCTAATTCTGACTATTATATATAGCTCTAATTATTGTACTATTCTCTTTTACGTGCGATATTTCAAAGTAACTTGTACAAAAAACTAGCGGATAATGCTTACCTTGGCATTCCTTTCTAGCGACGGGAACATTTCACGCACGTGTTTTCCGGTCCTTTGTTGATGTTATTGTCTTAAAGTCCTTTGTATGCGATGACTGGCTTTACTTCTCACACTTTTCGCTGGGTATACTCATTGGATCTTTGCCTTAGGATTCAAACATCAATTTTTACCGTTCTTTATACTTGAAATATAAAGAACTGTAAAAATTGATGTCTGAATCCTAAGGCAAAGATCCAATGAGTATACCCAGCGAAAAGTGTGAGAAGTAAAGCCAGTCATCGCATACAACGGACTTTAGGACAATAACATCAACAAAGGACTGGAAAACACGTGCCTGAAATGTTCCCGTCGCTAGAAAGGAATGCCAAGGTAAGCATCATCCGCTAGTTTTTTGTACAAGTTAATTTAACTAATAGTGATAGTTTTTAGTATGCATCCTGTGGACGACATTGTTTGTAATTTATTGCAAACTCCATTTACTCTGTGGAAAGATGAAGATGAAAGAGACATTTTGCTTCAAGGACGACCAACGGATTCAGTGACAATTGCTGCCAAGAACGAAATCAAGAAGAGCGGTAAATCTAACAATATTAATTTTAAAAATTGTTGGTTTACTGAATACAAATGGATTTGCAGCACTTCTGTGTTAATTTTTTTGGGGCCCTGCTTACTTTTTACTAATAAACATTCGGCGTGGAATAAAAACGGATTCTCAGATTTATTAAGCATAACACGGTCACTTCATAAACATCGTGATTCTAGCGAACACCTGAAATGCGGATTAATGTTAAGGAATTTTGAAAATATTTCAAAACACCATTGCCGATGCCCTGAGGAAGAATGCTAGGCTTTTGAAAACGCATTTTAACGAAAACGTTCGTTTAAATAGACTTTTCCTGCAGACAGTGATTGATGCAGTATTAGTCTATACTGTATTTGAGCAAACAAGAACTAGCATTCCATGGCCATGACGACAGCATGGGCTCGATAAATCGTGGAAATTTTATTGAATTACTTTCATTGTTGATATGAAGAAGTTCTTTAGAAATTGAAAATCAATACGAAAGGATAAAAAAACTATTCAAAATGAATTAATTGAATGTATTTCTGAATATATAAATGATCACGACAAAAATTAAATAATTTTTTATTGTTGATTCGGAAGGTGTATTGGTTGAGGGATTTTTGGGTTTCCATGATGTGAATGAAGATAGAACGTCAGGAGCTTTATACAAAATGCTAGACAAAATTTTGGAACAGTTTGATTACCAACACAAATAAATAGGACAATGCTACGATGGGGCAAGTATAATGTCTGGACACTTAAATGGGCTACAGAAAAAAAAAGTCAAGGATGAAGCTTCTCAAGCTGTTTTTGTTCAATGCTTAGTTCATCGTTTGAATCTTGTATTACACCAGAGTTTTTCCAAAATTTCTAAGTGTCGAATACTTTTTGCAAGCCTCAGTGGAATTGCTTCGTTTGTTCACCATTCTGTGAAGCGGTCTTATACACTTATATCAACAACCACAAGATGCAGACCAACCATAACAGAAACTCGATGGTCCTCCACTTCGAAATTAGTAAGTGTAGTTGTTGAAGATTGGAATAAATTGAAGGAAGTGTTCGGATTTCTGACAAATAGCGAATAATGAGACAAAAAATCAATTCATCTTGCCAAGGGGTTTTTGAATGATATGAACACTTTTGAATTTACATTTTTGGCTCCACCGATCTGTTATTCGAACTTTTGAAGAAAAAAATAACTAAACATAAACTACTGTGTAACTCAAATTAAAAAAAACAAAAAACAACAACCTCGTGAAATTTTGAGCCATAAAAGGAACGATGAGTTATTTGAAACACAGTTTGGAAAAGCTAGCAAAATCACAGAAATAAGCACAGGAATATGCTGCTCTTACACAGGAAACAATTTTTCAAAATTATAAACAATTGTATTTTGAAATTTTGGACCACATTCTTATGGAAATGGATATAAGATTTCAAGACTGTAAGAAACTTCAATTTGTCTGACTTGCTGACACAACCAAATTCGAATAATTTAATGCATGCTTTCCCACTCGCGCTCTTGAAAATCTACATTTTTACAGAAACATATTTACTAAACACTAGCGCCTTAAAAATGAACTGAGTCTTGTATATGCCGATGAAAAATTAAGGAATATATTGACTCAAGAACTCCTTCGAGTGTTTCACAGAGACAAAGACATTTTTACAGAAGATTATAAATTGGTTTTCCTCAGTTTAACAATTACATCTACAAGAGTGCCAGTGGAAAGAAGTTTTCTTAAAAGAATACAAACTTGCTCAAGAAACACTAGTTCCCAAGATAGACTTGCTTCTCTGGCAAATATTTCTATTCAGGAAGGCATTTTATTGATGCTCACGAAGAAACAATCATCTAACCATCTTATGACGACACAATCAACAAATTTGCAGCTTTAAGAGGAAGAAAAATTGATTTAATATACAAAAAATAAGTAAGTCCTCATTAAGGGATTTCCATTGTAGACAGTATATATCTTTTCATATTGCTCTTGTAACTCTTCAACTATTTTTCCAACCACGAGCCGCCACTGGATGGTTGGTGCTTGGATTGCAAAGAAATTCTGAGACCCACATCAAAACAGTAATATGGAATGTTCATATAAGCTATAACAGATTTCTTCTAAATTAATCTGAAGATCTTCCAGTAATAAAGCATCCTGTACAATTTTCTGGTCTGCTGAGAACTGAGACTGAACAATACACAAATCAAGAAATGCATGAAAACATGTAATTTTAAACTTGTATCAATAAAAGGTACTGGTTTGGTATCCAGAGCTACATTTTATTCACCAGCATCTTTGCAGAAATCCCTCAGTAAATCATCTCTAATTTACATGGATGGTAAAGAAAGTCCTTGTTTTATGGCATAGAGGTGACAATTAACTTTCATCTATGTGACTAATGCTTAAAGAAAAGTACAATAACTTAATCATGCAGGAGCAGGAACTGAGACTGCATCTTTAGGAATGCTACCAACAGACTGCCAAGGACACTGCAGTACCAAGAAACTGGAGTTTACTGCATAGAAATCTGAACAAATATTCAGATTGCTTTTGTCAAGGTGCCTTCCTCCTTATAGCCCAAATGCATCCACCCTAAAGCAGCGATCAAAGTTAAATATCAGTAGTTCTGAGGTAAAAAATTTTTACGGAAATCTATGAAGAAATAATCTCATATTGATATGGATGGCTCCTTATTTTAAACATGTGAGGCTGCCCTGGTGGCGCAATGGTCTAAAAACTGGGTTATGATTATTCATCCGAAAAGGGTTGGCTACAAATCCTGATGAAGCATGAATGTTGTGTTTGTCTTATGGCACTGGCTCTCTCCCATACCTGGAGCCAGTAGTCCTAAATTAGGGATGGGTGACGAATGCTTATACCCCACTGAGTTGCTCACAGTGGTCGTTCAACCTTCAATCAAAAAAAAAAAAAAAAAAAAAAAAAAAAAATCATGTGAGAATAAGCTTTTATCCACATCAATGCTTGAGAAACCTCCTGAAAGTCTTGACATCAATGGTGCAAACCTTTTTATCTGAGCTTTTCTGCTGAAGAAAATCATAATTTAAGAGTTCCAGTATCTAAAATCACTTGATGACTCATTTGCAAACTCAGCTTATAGAATTACAGGCCTTCTAGTCTCAGTTACAGTGACTTCAACTGAGCAGAATTTTTAGAAAAGGAATACTACTAATAGTTATATCAGGAAAACTATGGCTTTAGACATGTTGGATGGAATTGCTTTTTAAATCAAGAAAGAAGCAGCACAGTGGTGCTACAATACAGGAATGCTTAAGACAATGCTTCCCCAAATTTCCAAGAAAAAAAAATCTCTCCATTTCTCTTTTAAAAATGTCAAGATAGCCTCAAAACTACCATGTTCTCACAATTATGCCACCACCCCTACCCCATGAACTCTTTTGCTCTACTGCGTATAAAGCAATGCTGTCATGACTTCAGCTGTCATGACTTCAGCTGTCATGACTTTAGAGCAGAGTTTGCAGAAACAAAATTAAAGAAGTAAAGTTTTGTATATGGTTGTGGATGTTGTAGGGTAAAGTTACACTTCAAGTTCATTAGATTCACTATAATTCCAGAATAATGCACTTTACATCAATAATTCAGTTTTGAATTTGTTTTTACATCATACATACATATCACTAAGCTGTTCTCTGAGATTCAGAGGTTAGCTCCAAAAAGAAATACAAACTTCCAGATATTTTTACTTATTGTTGTCGTATCAAACTTCGCCATTTACAGCGATCTTGACATACAACTTGTGCTTCACTGATATCCATTACACGCCTTACACAAGATCTTTTATACTTCATACTCATAATCTTTTTCTCGTGCAGACACTCCTGAACCTGATCCACCCATGTCTTCCGTGGCTGCCTTTCCTTCCTGCCACTTGTGTTGAAAATATTTTCTTAGTAAGCATTTCATCACTCATTCTTTCAACATGGCCAAACCGCCGAAGCATATTGGTCTCCACCTTGCTAACAACATTTTGCTTTACATCACACAACTGCAATACATCTTCATTCCTCACACAATCAGATCGTGTCTTGCCACAAACCCCACGTAAATAACGCATTTCTCCAGCACACAAACGACTCCTATGGTTCTTCTGCAGTACCCAGGTTTCACTGCCATACATCAGAGTAGGAACAATTACTGTTTCATAAACAGCCATGCGGGACTCTCTAGAGAACCCATCATTCCTGTGAAAACCTCCCAGAGCAGCTATGACTTTCAAAGAAGAATTCACTCGCCTACTGATTTCACCATCCAACTTGTTCTCTCTGTCAAACATGCTTCCTAAATACACAAACTCACTCACCTGGTCAATCACAGTGCCATTTATACTTACATTACATTCAGTGCTACCCATTCCTCTCTCAAACACCATAACTTTGGTTTTTCCCTTATTTATACTCAGTTTGAATTTCATGCAAACTTTGTGCATCCGAGTCAACATACTCTGCAACTCACTTTTGCTCTCTGCCAACAGGACAGTGTTATCAGCATACAGCAATCTGCACACACGGATATCACCAAGACATAAACCACTATTATCTATTTTGGCATCACGCATGCATGCATCCATAAATATATTAAACAGCCATGGTGACATTACACAACCTTGTCTAACTCCTGCACCAATGGAAAACCATTTTGATAAAACACCATTCACTCGTACACAAGCTCTACTACCAGCATACATGGATTTTACACTTAAGTAGATTCCCAGTAACACCATATTCATTCAAAACCTTCCACAAAAGTGTCCTATTCACTCGGTCGTAAGCTTTCTCTAAATCTATGAAGGCAGCAAAAACTTTCTTCCCAACAGCCAGATACTTTTCAATCATCATGCGTAATGCAAAAATCTGGTTAGTGCAGCCTTAACCAGGCATAAAACCACTCTGAACATCCCACACTTTCTCTGATGTAAGATCCCGTACTTTTTCAATAACAACCTTACCAAACACTTTCCCTGGCACACTCAGTAGGCTAATACCACGATAGTTCTTGCATTCAGTCTGATCACCTTTTCCCTTATACAAGGGTACAATGATAGCATCCTTCCAATCCCGAGGGACCATTCCTAACTCCCAGCACAACTGGCAAATTTCAGTTAACCAGTCAATTATAGAGTCACCACCATATTTCAACATCTCTGCAGTTATGCCATCAACTCCCGGAGCCTTGCCATTCTGAAGAGATTTTAGAGCTTTACACACTTCTTCTCTTGAGATCCCTCCTGTGCTTTTATCACTCATTGTGACATCATCTGCATCTGTCACAGAATCATTTTTGCTCTCCTGATCAAATAACTCACAGAAGTATTCACCCCATCTTTCACTTAACTCATTGGGCTCCCATATCATTTCCCCGATCTCATTCTTCACACAACTTACAACTTTGTTTCCCCTATTTATCCTGAGTCTCATGTACTTCCAGAAGGACTTTCTATCTCTCCAAAAAGCCAGTTCATGCCTTTCCACTTCCTCCTTCCTGTCTTTTGTCTTACTGTGGCGAATCAGCTTAGCAGCTTCACGCTTCTTACAGCAATATTCATCCACAGAGACTCTACCTTGCAACATCCCCAAATAGGCTTCCTTCTTTTTCTTTACTGCGTCATCAATCTCACTATTCCACCAAGCATCACCTCTATTGTTACCCACTATTGTGGTGCCACAGACTTCTTTAGCAGCAGTGACAACACAGTTCTTAAAACATTCCCACTTCTTTTCTACATCCCTCTCACAAGATTTCAGATCCTTCAGTCATTCTCTGAGTAAGTCAGAGTACCGCTGATGATCTTCAAGGAGCCTATCAACCTTTATTCTTTCTATCCTGGGTCTCTTCCTATTCCTTTTCCTCCAACCAACATTAAGTTTCACTCGTGACACTACCAAGTAATGATCAGAACCAACATCCGCACCTCTCATCACATGGGTGTCAACAACTAAGTGTTTCAAACACTGATCGTAAACAACAAAATCTATCACACTCTTTTGACCAAGGGTACGATTTTCCCAAGTATATGTGTGTATATACTTGTGGTTGAAAAATGTATTAGATACACACAAACCATTCTCAATGCAGAGTTCAATTAATCTTTCACCATTATCATTCACACAAGGATTATTAAACTTACCCAGAACATTGTCAGAAATTGCATTCTGCACACCTACTCTAGCATTGAAATCCCCTGCTATTATAACTTTCTCTTTAGCACCAAACTGGCTCAAAACAGTTTTTAGCTCATTCCAGAAATCTTCTTTTTTATCAGAAGGTTCAGAGTCACAAGGAGCATACACTACAACAATCACAATTCTCTGAAGTTTCACTTTCAAACAAATCCAGAGAATTCTCTCACTTATGCAACTATAATGAATCAAGTTGTTCTTCATCTTTTCACTTAAAATCACACCTACACCAGCCTGTCCTCTCATATTATCCAATACTCCAGACCACACACTCACCGTGCCATTCACTTCTTTTACCCCAATTTCCTTCTTTTTGGTTTCACTTACACACAGCACATCCAGTCTATACTTATTCATCTCCTCAATCACCTCACTCATCTTGCCATTTATACCTCTAGTATTCCATACACCAATCTTACATTCACTCAGCAGAGATCTCTTTCTCATGCGCAGTTTAGAAAGTCCAGGTCGATTCTGTGGTGGGACCGTCCTTCTCAAGTGTGGTAGGTCCACCATATCTCACACTTGAGTCATTCTTAATATTTCTTTTTGTCTTTTTAATCAGGTAAGTACATCAGTGTGGGGGATTAGCCCACAGCTGAGGGTTCCAGTTGGTCATTCAACCTAAGGATTCTGGAACAAAACCCAGTGAGTTGGGGTCTTTTCGCCAATGTCACACAGAACTAGCTTGCACCTCTCCAAGATTCACAGAGGCCTAGTTGCTATTACAATAAAATACAAGTGTGATCAAACCAGCAAAAAATTGCATCTGAAGTCCCATGTTCTCACAATTATGCCACCACCCCTACCCCATGAACTCTTTTGCTCTACTGCATATAAAGCAATGCTGTCATGACTTCAGCTGTCATGACTTTAGAGCAGAGTTTGCAGAAACAAAATTAAAGAAGTAAAGTTTTGCATATGGTTGTGGATGTTGTAGGGTAAGTTACACTTCAAGTTCATTAGATTCACTATAATTCCAGAATAATGCACTTGACATCAATAATTCAGTTTTGAATTTGTTTTTACTTGAACAAATTTTACAGGAAACACCCTTCTATGGATAAGCATAAAAAGAAAATTATAATAAAATACAAGTGTGATCAAACCAGCAAAAAATTGCATCTGAAGTCCTGAAAGTCACAAATTCTCAAGGGGGAAAAAAAACTCTTAAAATTACAGCAATCCACAACATATTGGGTGAAGAAGCTGACAAACTGTCATGAAAAATTTTAAAAGTTTAATACCATATTTTGAACTTGATACAGCTAGATTTGTCTACCTTCAGCATGACATAGTTAAGGAAACAAGAAGGTGCTTAATGTATAAAATAGGCAGAATTCAAACAAAAAACAACTTAATACATTTGTATAATGCATTTTATATGTATGCATGAAAACAAAACAATTTAAAGATTTGTTTCACAGAAATACATAAAAGATATATTAACTTACAGTATTCTTCCACATAGATAAACTTTTCTTCAATCTGACCCTAAAATTCAAGAAAAAAATATTAATTTAAAACACATTTTAAAGATGGATGTTATAATGCACGCAACTGATTGTGGAACTTTTAATTCCTGCATACCTGAAATTCATATTGTTCTCTTTTTTTAAAAAAGAACTGATTATTACACAGAACAGGAAGAGTGTACTAATGAAGTCTTGCTTTCAGAGAGCATTTAAAAATAAATTTGTTGAATTAAGTATCTATTAACAACAAACAATTCACATTTGATATCTGTTTAATATAGGTTTACATGTAAGAAAGAGATGCTAAGCTAATTCTTTCAGGAAACTTCTCTGGAATCAAGAAAGGAAAAGAGTGCTTAGTCTGTGAAACAGAATGAGATCTCAACTCTTAGAAGTTCTGGATAACTCAATGCAGCAAAAAATGTGTGCATGCATGTGAACACAAGAACAGGGAAGGTAGCCATTGATTAGGATCCTTAGTTGCTCAAGTCAAGTTTTGCTTTTTAGATTCACAGATGAGTAACCTCATCTATTAAAATAATGCTCTATTTCTCCTCACACTTATTAATGGCTAGCATATATAATTATTCACTGTGAAGTTGAACTTGTGTAAACAAATAAGCCATTTTCAGAAGATCAAAAATCAGCATGTATAATTTTTCCCAATATTAATATTTTCATAAAATAATGAAATGCTACTGCAAAACTGAATCTTCTTGTATGGCTACAAAATAGGTTAGTTGATAGCTATAGAAGCCTCATGTGGCTATTTCTAAAATCATCACTACTCTCAGTCAGCCAGCTTTTTTAATGTAATTTTCAGTTTAGTTACAGACAGATGTAAATGCTTGTTTTCAGTGTTTTACAGACTTATCTATTGCATGCATTCCTACCTTCATTTAAATCAAACCACCAGACAAAAAAATAATTATATGTACCCCTTTTCAGTTTAACAGCTTTAATTTCTGTCTTTGCTAAATAAATGCTGATTTACTAACATAGCAACAGAAATCTGATTTATTTCTTTACCTGATATCAATCTAATCCCAGAGCATAGTAAATGAGATGTGAAAATTATAATTACATAAATGCCATTCTGATGTTTTATTAAGAAATTCCATGAAATCGAATGAACATTTAACTTCCTAAGTACATAGGAAAGGGGTTCACAAAGTTTGTGTTCCAGCCTACTTCTAGTCATATAAATATGCAGTATTTTTTATGCAGGTAGTACATTCAAGTATGTCATAGTACCAATTTTTGATGTCATAGATCCACTCACTGTTTCTTCTTTTTAATTTCTTTTCCAGTGATTTGTAAACTAAACCATACAGACTTTAGAAAAAAAAACAATAAAAAACACTGTAGGTGATAAAATGCCTGTCCTTGAAAGGACACTTTTGTGGAAGGTATTGAATGAATATGGTGTTACTGGGAATCTACTTAATAGTGTAAAAGCCATGTATGCTGGTAGTAGAGCTTGTGTACGAGTGAATGGTGTTTTATCAAAATGGTTTTCCATTGGTGCAGGAGTTAGACAAGGATGTGTAATGTCACCATGGCTGTTTAATATATTTATGGACGCATGCATGCGTGATGCCAAAATAGATAATAGTGGTTTATATCTTGGTGATATCCGTGTGTGCAGATTGCTGTATGCTGATGACACTGTCCTGTTGGCAGAGAGCAAAAGTGAGTTGCAGAGTATGTTGACTCGGATGCACGAAGTTTGCATGAAATTCAAACTGAGTATAAATAAGGG
Organism: Macrothele yani; assembly: GCA_039090855.1. Taxonomy (NCBI): domain Eukaryota; kingdom Metazoa; phylum Arthropoda; class Arachnida; order Araneae; family Macrothelidae; genus Macrothele; species Macrothele yani. The sequence continues at coordinate 28,462,379 of CM077026.1, forward strand.
AAAAACCAAAGTTATGGTGTTTGAGAGAGGAATCGGTAGCACTGAATGTAATGTAAGTATAAATGGCACTGTGATTGACCAGGTGAGTGAGTTTGTGTATTTAGGAAGCATGTTTGACAGAGAGAACAAGTTGGATGGTGAAATCAGTAGGCGAGTGAATTCTTCTTTGAAAGTCATAGCTGCTCTGGGAGGTTTTCACAGGAATGATGGGTTCTCTAGAGAGTCCCGCATAGCTGTGTATGAAACTGTAATTGTTCCTATTCTGATGTGATGTATGGCAGTGAAACCCGGGTACTGCAGAAGAACCATAGGAGTCGTTTGTGTGCTGGAGAAATGCGTTACTTACGTGGGGTTTGTGGCAAGACACGATCTGATTGTGTGAGGAATGAAGATGTATTGCAGTTGTGTGATGTAAAGCAAAATGTTGTTAGCAAGGTGGAGACCAATATGCTTCGGTGGTTTGGCCGTGTTGAAAGAATGAGTGATGAAATGCTTACTAAGAAAATATTTTCAGCCCAAGTGGCAGGAAGGAAAGGCAGAGGAAGGCCAAGAAAGACATGGGTGGATCAGATTCAGGAGTGTCTGCATGAGAAAAAGATTATGAGTATGAAGTATAAAAGATCTTGTGTACGGCGTGTAATGGATATCTGTGAAGCACGAGTTGTATGTCAAGATCGTTGTAAATGGCAAAGTTTGATACGACAACAATAGGTAAAAATATCTGGAAGTTTGTATTTCTTCTTGGAGCTAACCTCTGAATCTCAGAGAACAGCTTAGTGATATGTATGTATGTATGTATGTATGTATGTATGTTGAAAGGCACATCCCCACAGGAAGTTCATAACGATATGATGCAGACAATGGGCTTTTAGTGTTTTACAGATTATTAAAATAAGCCATTTACACTAAAGAGCAATTGAATTAGAGATACCTGTCTAGTAACGTGTAGCACCACCTTTCGCCCTGATGACGGCGACAATTCATCTCGGCATGGACTCGACAAGACACCAGAAGCGTTGGGAAGCCATACGGATCCACGACCCCTGAATAAGCTTCCACAGCTCACGAAGATTTGATGGAGGGGGCTCAGAGCCTTGAACATCTCTCTCGATGGCATCCCAGATGTGCTTGATGGGATTGAGATCAGGTGACCTAGCTGGCCAAGGAAGCGAGGTCACGTCGGTGAAGTGTTCATCCAACCATTTGGATACAATTTGGGAGCGTTGGCACGGTGCATTGTCTTGTTGCAGGATGAGGTCCCCAGTGGGATGTTGAAGACACACAAACGGGAGCAAATGGTCGTCCAGGATATCCTGGTAATGTTGACCTGCGAGGGACGATATCACGTGTACCAGGGGTCTCATTTCAGTCCACGTAAACACTCCCCAAACAAGAATGCCACCCCCAACAGCTTGAAAAGTACCCTGCTGGCAAGAAGGATTCATCGCTTCATGTGGTTTGTGCTGTACTCATATCCTGCCATCCACATGTACCAACGTGAATCTTGATTCATCAGTCCAGGCAACATTTTCCCACATGTCTAGGGTCCAGTGGCGATGTTCCCGTGCCAATGCTAACCTTTGCACCCTGTGATGTGCGATCAGCAGCGGTACACTCCTGGGACGATGGCTTCTGCACCCCATAGCGAGGAGATGGTTCTGGATGGTGTGGCTGCTTACACGTTTTTGTGCACCAGCATTAAATTGCCGAGTGATTTCTTGCACTGTGGCCCATTTATCTGCTGTTACAATGCGAGCTAGCCGACGATGACCCCGCTCATCCACACGCTGTTGTCCACGGCAGTTGGCCTTTGCAGGGATGGTTTTACCGGATTCAATGTACTCATGGTGCACCCGTGACACAGTGGTTAGTGAAAATCCCAGTGCCTGCACGACTTCCGAGATGGAGTGACCCGTTCGCCAGGCCCCGACAATTTGCCCACGATCAAATGAGCTTAGATCCTTAGTCTTACCCATACTGCGTCCGACTCTTACTGATTTCCGTCGCATTACTCCTTATATTGTCGGATTGCTGCATACGTCATGTCATTTCCGTTTACAGGGCCACCCACAGCGCCACATTTGCATAACGCCAACTGCCTCTAATTCAATTCCTCTTTAGTGTATAAAGGTTCTTGTACATTCCGCAGTTGTCAAGTGGGACAGAAAATTTCTTTGTGGCAGAGAATCTTGCAAGGATGCAAAATGTTTAGAACAAGCCTCCACATCTATCCGCAAAAAAAAAAAAAAAAAAAAAAAAAAAAAAAAGGGGGTATAGCCGAGTTTTCAGGCATTTCAGCCAGCAATGTCAAAATAATCCTGACAAATTCTTTGAAGATGGAAAAGGTCAGTGCATGAGGGTTCCACAAATGTTGACATAAGCAAAAGGCATACCCACAAATGAATGTGCCTCACTAACTTGAAAATCTGCTTCATGTGGATCCAGTAAATTTCTGGGCCCAAGATTGTTACAATGGATGAAACACAAGTTCATCACTTTGACCAAGAAACTAAAAAACATTCCATAACACTCCATCAGCAAGCAAGGCGATGACATCAGTTTTCGGGATGCAGGAGGAATCATCATCAGGGTTCCCACTCTTTTTCTCCCACAAAAAATAAGCACTTTTTAAGGAATTTTAAGCAACCTACCAAAAAAAAAAAAAAAAAATTAGGGACCTTAACAATTGCATATGCAACAATGACATGTACTCAAATCATTTTTACACAGAACTTGCAAATTGAAGTATGTTGATGAAATTTGCAATATTTTCCCAAATAATTTAAGTTTGTGGATATAATAAATTAGAATTCGTGGAATTCGAAAGATAGTATTGCTGGTCAAATCAATTTCCTATCTAAGAGAGTAATCACAGATGCAATAGCGTATGTAAAGTGTAAAACTGTAGTTACAGTTCAGAGTTCAAGATTTGAATTTTGCACATAATCATCTAACGCTTAAATAGCAAAACCAATGTTGAAATTGCATGTTCGCGATTTCAACTTTGTACTTAATTTTCTCATGGTATAACTGAATCATTTTTTATTTTTATTTTTTTATTTTTTTTTTTTGCATATACAAAAAGGGGAAGTACAAAAGTAAAACATCAGCACCAAGAGATGGTTATGGGGCTTTTCGGGTGGAATCTACTGTATATGTTTAATTTAGCCAATGGACCTTCACTTTTTTTTTTCAACAAATTACTTATCTCACACTGCAGCGTGATCTTCTGTAGGCTTTCAGCTATCCCGTGATGTCATCATCATCATAGTCAACCAGCAGCAAAAGTTCTAGACTCATCATAACTTCTGGATTTTGTGTAATTGGTAAAGAATTATAAGTACCTTTTGTCATTTTTGGCATAAAATAAAAACTTCTAAACACCATAAAAGAAAAAAAAACAACACTTTTTAAGGACTTTTCAGGATTTATAAGGACTATGGGAACCCTAATCATTATTGACTACCTGGAAAGGGGTACCACTGTCACGGATGCATACTATGCCACCCTCATAAGCAAACTTTGTGCAGCCATCAAGGAAAAGAGGCATAGAAAACTGTGAATAAGTGTCTTCCTCCTTCAAGATAATGCACTAAGTCACATGTTCAAGACTGTAAAGACTTCCATAAAAGCTGCAGGACTTGAGTTGCTTCAGTGACCCCATTTTCCAGATCTTGACATTTAGTGACTTCCATTTATTGAACAAAAACATCTGTAGGTAGAGATTGCTTCCAACACCTAGGTGGTCACAGTTACGGTTGGAAGACAAAGATTTTTTCCCACCAGGAAAAAAGCACTACAGCATCAGTTGATGAAGTGCATTTCAGTGGCTGAGGACTATGATGAAAAAGAAAAAAGGAATCTTAATGGCACAGCTTCCCTCAATGTGTTAGAGTATGTACTTTTTTGAATAACCCTCATAATAGTTCAAAGAGTACTATTTTATACATGGTTATGCCTCCAGAAACCTGCATTTTCCTCAAGAACTTAAAATGCTAGAAAATTCAATCATTCTGGAAGAGAGAACAAAATGATGCACCACAGTTTCGATCAAATATACTAACCACTACACCAGTGAGTAAATAAGGCATTTTCAAGCAACTGGAGTCCTTCTAAAGCTAGTCTTCCATAAAATGTCAGCAAAAGGAACTTCTCACCAAACCTGCACATCCAAAAGCACTTCCAGTTTAAAATACTGCTGTACCTCAAAAATATTTATAATCCTTTGCAACTAAAGATAGAAACATTTGCAATATTTTGCACTGAAAGATAGCTACAATCTTTTGTTATTACAGGTATTCATAGTTAAATTTTATTACTTGTAGCAGCTTGGCATCACAAAATGCATGCTAACATGACAACATATTGTTATTATTCATAGAACAACAGCCTTCATTTAGTTGCAAAAATAGTTTTTTTAAATATTTTATATGTAACACACAGGATTTTAACAATATGCTTTTTAGCTTTGAATGGTAAATATTAAATTATTAAAATAGTATGTTTAGTAATGAAGATAAGAATAGTTAATATGACAAATTGGCAAAAGCTTGCTGAGAAGGCTCCATCGGATTATCACACCTGAACAAATGTGAAACTTCAATAACGATGAGGTACATTTTTCATGATAACCTTATTATATGACAAGTAATATAATATAGCCTTCATGTGGAGTGAGTAGTCATAAACAGAGGTTGTAAGCTTTGGCATAATAAAAAAAAGTTGCAAAATTATAATTGCTCATACTATTCACTCTCTCTACTAAACTGTCAACCTGCTTTCACTGAAGTAAAATGAGTAGGAACACTAGCAATTATTTGGTCCACAAAAAGTGATTATTTATGTTGAAAACCTATTTTTAAAACCTTTTAATTTTATTTTTTAGAGAAGACAACGCATTACTGTTCATGATGAAAAGCTATCATTTTCAAGCTGAATGTATGATATCTGATTTAAATTCCAGTTTTTTCCTAGAAACTTTAAAATTAGTATGTGAAATAATAAATGTTTCTCAGTTTTCATAAATCAGTTCTTCCTAGACTTTTCAAGTGATATCTAAACTCTGTATGAGTATGAAACAAAAATGTTCATGTGTGAGGTACCCAACTAACAACACCGTAGACATACTACATTTTTGTTCTATGTATATATTAATTTTAAACTTTGTCAACAAGACTATCATACATGTTTGAAATTCCAGCATAGTCATTAAATAAAATTTGATTAAATATTGAAATTAAATACACTCTTAACAGCAAAACACAAAAATCTATGGAATAATGTAGTGATATATTTCTGTGGTTTGAAATGTTTTTAAACAGTGCTATTGGTGATGGAATCCCTTCAGTTTGATCAATTCAGTTCATATACTGTGTGGCAAGTTTGGCAAGATCTTGACACCCACTGCAGGGTATAGGCCTCCCCAGTCTTTGACAACTTCCTCGATCCTTAGCCTCAGTCCACCATTTAGCACCTCTAAATTTCTGAAGGTCATCTCCATATCTTGTTCTCTGGTGCCCCTTCATCTCTTTCTATCTTTGGTTGCCATTCTGTTATTAATCATGTCCATCTTTCAGTCTTCCTACACGTCCAACCCATATCCACTATTATTATTTTTATAATATCTATTATTGCTGTTCTTTTTCTTATAAGTTCATTTCTCTCTCTCTCTCTCTCTCTCTCTCTCTCTCTCTCTCTCTCTCTCTCTCTGTCTCTCTGTCTCTCTCTCTCTCTCATTATTCCTAACCTTTGATGGTAAATTATACTAAATCACCAAAGCCACTGTTTTCTAAGTGTCCAACAAAACCATCCCTCTTCAGTAAAGTCTATGTAAAGGCTGTTACACAAAAACTTCCATATATCAGTTGAATTTCATCAAAACATAAAGAAAAATGACATATTAATATAATTGAACAAAATTACCTGAGCAATAACACGGATGGTCCAATTTCCAAAAAGAGGTTGAAGAGACAGACGATACTTGAAACTCACAGCACCTGAGGAAAATTAATTATTGCCAGTTCATAAGAAAAAAATTAAACATTTTCTTTTCTTTTTTAACTTACAGCTACAAGCACATCCCCAAGCAATTTTAAACACAAAGTTTTCTGTTAGAAACTGAGTCAAAGTAATTATGGTAATCAAATTCACTCGTATGATAAATTGCATTTAAACTTATATTTAATTCTTAAATAACTTCATAGTGTGTATGCTGTGCTTTGATTATCTCAGTTCATGAGCTGAGTTGAAAAGGATAAAAGCCAAGAAAAGAAAGATTACTTAGCCAATACATCCATTTTGCTATATTACTTTTTATATAACTCCTCTAAACTTTGAATTATGATCCACAGACTTTTAGAAGAAAACTAAAATAAGAAAGTGGAATGAAGGTGAAAAAGAAAATACTAAAATGCATGTTCAATTTTACAGACTCACAAGAATGTTCTGCAGACTGATGAAGAGAGATCAGAAGTGGTAGATTTTCTCATGAAATGTTTTTCTTAAGCAAACCCAAATTCCCTATGGCCCCTTCACAGTTCGTTCACCAGGTTGTTACAAATCGCAGTTCTGATTGGCAGTCATGATTACAGACCTACTCAATGATTATCCAATTATTAGACTTGTGCAAACAAGTCTGTCATAACGCCTTCCAAAAAGATTATATATTAAATGTTCTATTGGGTTGGAAAGAAAGTAATGTCTGCAAATAATTGGGAACAAAAAAGTGCAAATTATCATATATACAAGTACAAATCAGTCCAAAATGTAGTAGCCATTGTTTGCCATGACCTGCTTCCATCATCTGGGCAGCTGTTAGATACTGTAGCTGTAGAATTGTGGTGGCTTGAATGCAAAGGAGTAAGTGCACTTTGACGTCTTCCCAGTTCAGAAAATGCTGCAATAAATGGAAAAGGTGGTAGTCTATTGGGGGCAATGTCTGGGGTCTATGGGGGGCAATGTCTGGGGGAATGGGCTGGGTGTGGCAGCAGCTCCAAGTCCAAGTCTGGGACCTTATGACAGGTCACCCGTGCTGTGTGAGGTCTCACTCCGTCCTGCTGTAGGACTTCAACCACCGCTTTATCAAACACAGGAAAGTGTACACGGAAGTACCGGGGCAACATAAAGCCCACACATGATACAGAAGATACATTCAGGGAAAATACACTACATCAAAAGAGTAACAAAAATAATAACCGGGCTCGCTGTCCAGAGAACAAGCAAAAGATCTAAACATGGAATGCCTGAAGAACGCAGGAGTTCAAGCTTGGAGAAAAGGATGAGCAGCATCCCACTCATCCAGAGTGAGGAGATATTCAAAGGAGGTAGTGAAGTCTTTATGTAGAGGCACAGGAAACAGAAGTCCATGAGACGATGCAGGCGCAATCGTGGCAGAAGAACCTTGAGTAGAGGAACCAAGAGCAGCAGCACGTCTCTTGCGTGTGCGTTGTGATCCTGCTGTAGGAGGATTCCCTTGTGATTCAGCAGTACTGGTCATTTTGACATCAGCGATGCATGTAGATCATCGAGCTGATGGCAGTACACATCAGCGGTGATGCTGATGTTGTCCGGCAATAGCTCAAAAAATTCAACAGACAGCAGGACCTTATGTGGGTGTAAGCAGACTTTCGGGGTTGGCATGGGCTTCTGTTTTGGGTCCAACCACCATTTCTGGACACTGACATGGTCATACAGGACCCATTTCTTATCACCTGTCACAATGCAGTTCAAGAAAGGTTCAACTTGGTCACGTGCAAGCTGGGAAACACATGCACTCATGCGATTTGCTTTCTGCTCAACTGTGAGTTGATGGGGTGCCCAAACTCCCCTTTTGTGCACTTTCCTAAGTTGAAACAAATACATCATAATGCTTGTGTGGGTAGTCAGTCCCCAACTGTTTGGGCAACTCCCACATGGTCACATATAGGTCAGTCTCCACAAAGATCTTCAGCATATTCATATATACACTGTTGTAGATTTTCCAGCTCTGGGACAGACTGACAGGTCAAATTTTCCCTCTTGAAACCATTTGAACCAATAACAGCACTGGTGATGGGATATGGCATTGGGGTACACACTGGTAATGTTCCTTACAGCACTTGTGGGGTTGCCACGATGACAAAACTCATACAGCATGCAACGGCAGATATGCTCCTTGTCCGCTTCCATGTTGGCTGGTGTTTACACTCTTTGCCTTCTAATGGATAACTGCCACTGACTTAAATCACCCATCTGTTGACGTCATGCCGGTGTGCTGAGCAATCTCGGAGGACAATGCGCACCATCGCCGGAGCTTCGACTTCGGGTACCTTGTCATCGGACATTACTTTCTTTCCGACCCAATATGTTACATGTATCAGAGTGAGATAAGATATTCCAGTCAAAGGAAGCAAAAGCCATTAAGTTTGATTACCCTTTTTTGCATAAGTTTAAATGATGAATGAATCTTGACAAATAGATGGCAGTCACACATTCATACTTTATGATGTAATGCCATATAAAATTGTTTCCATGAAGAAATCTCCTTAGGAAACTTGACACAGAATCAGTTCCCACTCCTAGGCAACACAATTTCCATGCTATTTGAGAAGAGTAAATCAATCTAATGGTACATTTAGAAACCCCTTCAAATTTTACTGAATAACCCAAAGGATCAAAATGTTGAAATATGGGGTAGGGCACTCTGATTAGAAATATTTAAAGCAAAAGGATAAGAAGTAATGGCAGTTACAGTTCAATAAGTAGGAACTGTACACCAATTATACTTAAAATAGTACAACTATACTAATAATCTGAAATTTCTTGGCATAGAAATAAAACTTTCCAAGCTTTCACCCATCAACCAGATGGATTTTTCAAGGAAGGTAGACAGCTAACTGCAAACTGGATAATATAATGCTTCAACAATTTGAATGCGGTGACTTGACTAGACAATAAATGAATAGGTGATAATTCGAAGAAATGAGGCCACATCGGTTGGACACGCATTACCATGGTAGAAAACGCAGCCTTATTTGAAGAATTGATTCCAAATACATGACAACTCCAGAGAGACGTTATCATTGCAAGCCTCGCAGCTGGTCAAGATTTCCAAGGTTTTGCAAATGGCAGTAAAAGTCAAGTTGTCTTTTAGCAAGTCAAGTTCAAGTCCGTCAATCCTATATGGAGTGATGTAAAGAAATTAGCTTCATACTCCACACCCAAATTTGCTGTCATTCGCAAAACCTTAGAATTCTTAACCAGCTGCGAGGCTTGCAATGATAGCATCTCTCTGGAGTTGCCACGTATTTGGAATCAATTCTTCAAATAATGCTGAGTTTTCTACCATGGTACCGCGTGCCCAACCAACGTGGCCTTGTTTCTTCGAATTATCATGTTTGCGCCTATTCATTTATTGTCTAGTCAAATCACTGCATTCAAATTGTTGAAACATTCTATTATCCAGCTTGCAGTTAGCTGTCTACCTTCCTTGAAAAAGCCATCTGGTTGATGTGCGAAAGCTTGGAAAGTTTTATTTCTATTCTACGCCAAGAAATTTCAGAATATTAGTATAGTTATACTATTTTAGACAGTTACAGATTTAGAAGTGTCATAAAGTGCACAAACAAACTGTTACTGACTGGACTGGGAAGGAGGTTGAGCAAAAGAACCACCTGTAAAAAGTTTACAGAAGATTTTTTTGAGGAGGAGGAGGGATGATGGTAGTTAATTCAAAAATTTGAGGAATGCTAAAGAAAAATTATTTTAGTTGGATATTAGTGTAATGGGTAGATAAGTACAAAGAAATCACAAAATTCTGAGAAGATTGCTACATGGAAACAGTTAAATACAACACTTTTATATAAAAAAATAATAGGTAAGGAAATTTTCAAATAAATCTGACTCCACTCCACTCTGATCCTACCTATCATTTTCTTTTGGTTCCATGCTGAAGGGGTTCCTATTTGACAGTTTTTTAAAGGCACATTTCAAAAGTTTGGAAAAATTAAGAAATAATTTGGCTAAATGTCTTTTAAAATTGCATGAGAGTTACTATAAGACATATGGGAGGCAATGATTTCTAGAACCTCAAAGTTGCTTTTGGGGGGAGATTGAGGATATTACACTTTTAGATGAAGCACCAATGTTGCATGATAATTAAATTTCTCAATTCTTGTATCTACTTTCTAGTAGCACTAGAAGCCAGTATGTCTTCTATTTGCCCACTTCTGGCATCTACTTCTCAACACCATATGCGCACTGCTGATATATGTGCCACTTTATAAATAAAGAAAAACTATCACACTTCAGTAACTTCTAAACACCATTAGTTTCTTCCACCTGTGCATAACTCTGACACTGCCTCTCAAATGAGGTCTTTTTGAACATCTGTGGAAACTTCTTTTAAAAACCATTTGGTACTAGACATCTCTGATACCTCCATAAAAACTTTTGGAGAGCTCTAATATCTTTCTAGAACCTCTCCAATACATTGGTTGTCTTTTCTTACAATCCTCATAGAAACAGGTGACTGACATCTTCCAAGTAGCATTTGGGCACATCTGATACTATCTTCTAAGTACCTACTGGTTACCTCTCAGACTTGATAGTGCTACTTGGACCTCTCTGAGCTATCATCCCTCTCATCCTTATTCATATAATTATTTTTCTACTTTGAGCTTCTACTTCCTTTTGCAAGCTTACTTCAACTAAATTAATAAAAGCCATGACACATCTTCCTCAAATAGCACTTAGAAAAGTATGTAGAAGTGGCTAAATAAAAGCCACCAAATACAATCAGATCCTTTAACAAAAATTTCTATACACTTTTCTTTACACGGGGGGGGGTGTACAGGCTGAACAAATTATGTTCTGCTTGTGTGGAACCAGCACCATGTCTTATGCTTCAGCATTCTATGCATGAGGATTTGTAGCTCCACATTTTGGTGTTGATTCTAACTAGTAAATTATCACTGCTTTGTGAGGAAGTTACCTGAGTATTCAGGTGAGTCACAAATGGTCCCTAATGCATATGAAAATATGATCTCTAAATTTAGTACTGAAGCAAAGGTAACTTAGTTAAGGGTAATATCACAGAGAATACATGCACATTTGCTGTGTCCATCATAATTGCAAATGTGATTCAACATTTAAGTTTTCTTGAGCACACAAACATTATGAGAAATCACATATTGAACAGATTATGAGAAATTTACAGAGGAAAGTAACTTGTAAAGATTTATACTTAGTTATTACTAGTAGAAAACTTTGTCGGTGAGTTTTTATTATAGATCAGAGTAAATCTAGTAGGGAAGCTCAGAAATAACTCTGTGATAACTCTAATTCAGATACACCTTTGAAAGTTTATAACTAATCATATTACATTATTTCAAGTCATAATTTGATAGTAAATAGTAACGCTGTACTAGTGGTCCGATTTATTGGCGTAGAAAGTAGACACATTAGCGTTTCCAAGCTTTCGCACATCAACCAGATGGCTTTTTCAAGGAAATTAGACAGAAACTGTCTAACTTCTGTCTAACTTCCTTGAAAAAGCTATCTGGTTGATGTGCAAAAGCTTAGAAACGCTAATGTGTCTACTTTCTATGCCAATAAATCGGACCACTAGTACAGCGTTACTATTTACTACTTAATTGGTGTACTGTTTCTTGTTATCAATTTCATAATTTGATGCTACTAATGTAATGCTGCAGAAAGAAATTAGAAGCAAATGACCAAATTTCAAAATTATTCACAAAATGTTGGCAAAACCTGATTGTTGATCTATATATACACTATATTAACAAAAGTCACCGAACACCCCTTCAAAAGCAAATGAATGGATCCACTACATTGTTAAGATTCACAGTACAGCTGCAAATGGTATAAAAACAAGTCTGCAGCTGACCATCATCATATTGCACTGTGAGGTTGAGTGAAAATGTCACAGCAGGAGAGAACTGACTTTAAGAAAGGAAAGATTGTTGGGTGTTATATTAGTGTGTTGTCCATAAGAGAAACCGAGAGGCATTTAAACATACCCCAGTCAACTGTTTTGGATGTACTGAATAAGTGGAAGACACATGTCGTTCCTGAAGCAGCAAAATGTACCAGCAGACCAAAGAAAATCAGAGGATGTCGAAGCCTCAGGAAAGTTGTTACAGCTAATTGACGGAGTACTGCACAAGACCTCAGTGTACAGGTGAGTAAAAATGCTGGAACCACAGTATGTACACGTGCCATTCACAAAGAACTTCATTCCATGGGTTACCATGGTCGTGCAGCTGCTCATGAGCCTTTCATCACCAATCGGAATGCTATTTGTCATTTAGCATGGTGTAAAGAACATGTATCATGGACCGTAGATCAATGGAAATGGGTCCTATGCACTGATGATTCCAGATACACAATAAATCAGTCTGATGGCCCTGTGTGGGTATGGTGGCAGCCGGGGGAATGCTATTTACCACAGTGTACTGTTCTTATGGTCAAGTTTGGAGCTGGCAGTGTACTCATGTGGGGACATTTTTCGTGGTATGGTCCTGGACCATCGGTTATCGTGGACAAACCTGTTAACCAGCATGTCTAACTTGCTATTCTGGGTAATTATGCCCTACCAACTTTGTGGCAATACTATGGAACCGAGCCTTGTTGGTACCAGCAGGATAATGCACCGAGCCATAAAGCAAGAAGTGTGGTTTAACGATGATTCTGTATTGTGCGTGGACTGGCCAGACCAGAGCCCTGATCTTGATCCCATAGAGCACCTATGGGATGAAGGAGAGCACTGCATAAGAAATCTGGAACCGAGTCCTACTACTAAGCAACAGTCAGTGGCAGCATTATGTACTGAATGGAAGTGCATACCTATCGCTGTGTTCCAAAACCTTGTCGAAAGCATGTCTTGAAGGGTTAGTGCATGCATTAAGGCCAAAGGTGGACCGACACTGTACTAATGTATGTCAATAAATGCTATGTTGTGTTTCTCTTCTAGGTGTCTGGTGTTTTTTGTCAATATAGTGTATATAGAAATGCATTCATACATACACACACATACAGAGCACCGAATAAGAGTAAATGCAAAAATTCATTATTTTATACTTTCTTAGCATTTTTTTTCCAAAGTATTTAAATTTTTCTACCACTTCAGAACATTGTATTAATAATACTTTTAACAAGTTAAGAGCAGTCTCATACAGGTAGAAATTCACAGTACCTAAGTTTGTCTGTCTTGACAACCATCGATGCATAATGGTTCCTCTGGGATCTAATACGAAAACATCAACTGCATCAGAAAAAGCCTTTAAATCCGTTGTAACAGGAATTGCTCGAAATCGAACTGTAAAACAAGAAGGAACTGACATGTAACATTACATTCATAATAAATATTGATATAATTTTCAACACGTCTTTTAAAACCAAACATAACTTTCTATTAAATACGGGAAAGGAAAACTGAAAAATAAATTTCATGAAGAATTTCTTTTTGCAAATGAAGGGTTGCATGTATGTCTGTCTTTTCAGATTACGAGATTTATTTAGGGTTCTTAACAGGCTTTTAACTTCATTTTTTGTAGCAGTATTAACCCTTGCTAGTTGTCTTATTTTTACTAGCAAATTGCATTATCCACTAGCAAAAGTTTATTAACACTATATGAAAAAACTAACATGTCCCCCTCCATTAGTCAATCATGACAAATTTTGGTTTCACCCCTATAACTGTCACATTGTAATGCTTTTTGAAAAGATTACAAATATTTAGATATAACTCACCTTTTCATGGCCTGGCAGATTAATTCTAACTATTTAATTTGAACGCAAATATTTAAAAAACATTTTTTTCTTATTTAACTTTATTCACAAAATTCAAGGACACTATTCAAAATCTTAAGTTATTTTCTGTATGGTTTACAATCTGGGTTTCAGGTCTTTTCACCATTCCACTTTCAAACAGCAGGCCTGGGTTCAAACTTGTCTTTGGATGGACCTTCAACCTCAATACTCATGAGAGCATTCAATGTTTGTAAGTTTAAACTGCCCCTCCAATCACCCTGATTCTCTTCATGAAACTGAACCCAACCTCCCATGCAGAAGTAGATAAGGGAAATATACTGGATATTTCTACTAGTGCCAATTTTTTTATAATGTTTGTACTTTTCAAGAAACATTCATTTCCAGCTGTTGACAGAGTATTTGTCATTTTCTTGTAGGACTTCCGTCCACAGTGAGTAGAGTTTAGGTCCCAGCCACCTACAGCGAGATCGCCTTTTGGGCAGGATTCATTTCCAGGAAGCAGTAGCTCCTTTTTGTATGTGTCTAAAATATTCCACACACGCAATGCAGTGGCAGTTTACAGTTCACACTAAAACATTAAAAATGTTTCCACTAGCAACTTTTGCTAGAACCACTTTTTATTACTAGCAACATGCATTTGCTTGCTATCAATTTGCTACTACCTACCGGTCGAAATCGGGTCCTGGTTCTTAACATGGAGAATAAGTAGATTACTTAATAGGAGAACAAGTTCTCTATGCCAAGTAAACTAATGTAATAAGAAGTAACTAAAAGGAAAGAACATTAAATACACTGCTTACTTTTTAGTTACTTTCTGACATTACTCAGTGCATTACACCCTATAATGATGCTATATCTTGTGTCAAAAAAAAAAAAACCAAAAAAAAAAAAACCTCAGTATGTACTGACTCACATTGCCACACCAGGAATCACTTTAGAGTCAATATCTCTAAGCAAAGCACAATTTAACCTTTATCTTTCAGATATAGTCATCGTCAAATTCAGAAACTATCACATAAATCAATGAAGAATAAATTATCTCTACTGGCAAAGTATACAAATGTATTATTTCGGCATGACTTTGATTTTTACTGTTTTCCAAGTAACACCTTCACAGAAAATCTTAAATTAGTTCAGATTCTTAAGCTAAGATACAGCACCCATAATCTTAGTTCCTTGGTGATTCATTCACCTAGATGTCAGGGGCATATTTAGAGATGGGCAAAAGCCTCCCCCCCACCAAAGTGTTTCCTTTTTTATGTTTTTGATTAAAAATGTGACTTACACATTAGAAAAAATGTGCCAACTTACATTAGAAAGAAATGCTTTAATTTTTTTTTCTCCTGTTTTTCATTAACTTTTATTTTGTTCTGGTTGATTTCAAAAACTTCAATCTTTCATTGTGCCTGTCTGCCGAGAAAAACATTCTTTACAAACCCCTGTTAGGTGGTGTAAGAATAGAATGTTCGAAAGAAATTCAGGACCAGGCCAATACAATTTGTAAGTCTTCTTATTAGATGCCACATGGAGAACAGTTAAAATGAAAGCCCTTTGGGTGCCAAAATAATACATTCATTTTAATGTTATGATTGCTACATGGAAACCAAAAATGGTACTGATATTCTGCTTAACTGAAAACAACACTGAAGAAACTGAATCTTCCTCTGTAAGTGGCATGTCTTTCATGAATACTGGCTGCCGTCACCAAGATCTATGCTTTGTTGACCACTCTCTAGAAGAGTGCAATAGTATTAATACAGAACTACCCAGGTAAATCTTTAAATGTTGGACATTTGATTATGGTTACACTTACATGGTTCCCAAGTTTGCATGTATCGCTCACACCAACCATGAAGGGTCAAAAGAACTAGCTCTGTGCAAATCTCATGCCGGATATTTTTACAGAAAATTATATATAATTTCGATGCTCTACAAAATGGATATTTTTTTCAGCAAAAATGTCAACTCTCTTATATGAAGGAAATGCAGAAAATAATACACGGTTTCTTTTTCAGCCAGCCTGTTCCCTCTATAAGCTGAGTTTGCCCTTATCTTCGGCAGTCTGTGGCTATGAATGCAAGTGTGTGTACACAATGCTAATTTCACAAAGGGCAGAACCAGAACCTCTGTAGTAACAAAATTAACACATTAAAAAAAGTTATAATGGTATGTAGAGAGAGTTCACCCATAATTATATTTTTAATACAATCATACATAGTCATATCAGAATAATATGACCACCTGCCTAATAATGGGAATAACCACCCTTGCCTCAGATGACAGTGGCAAGATGGCGTGGTATGGATGTAATGAGGCTCTAGGAGGTTGCCCGAGGCACACATGCCCATTCGGACTGTAGTAGAGCATGGAGGTCCCGGAGATGACATGATTGGGGGGTCAGCACGTCGAACTTGTCAATCTAATTAGCCCCAAAAGTGCTCTATGGGATTGAAATTGCCAGCCAAGGGAGAATGGAGACATTGCTGTCGTGTTTCTGGAACCAGTCACACCCCCTCTTAGCGACGTGGCATGGTGCATTGTTCTGTTGGTAGACACCATCACCACCAGGGTATATGTCCAACATGAAGGGGTGCATGTGGTCAGTGAGGATGGAAAGGTAGCCATTGGATTCAGTGACCCATCCAGTGGTACCAGCGGTCCCAGGTCATACCAGGTAAACATCCCCCAGACATGCACCCTGCTACTGCCGGCCTGTACTTGACCAACAAGCATGTCCAGGTGTTGGTTATTGTGTGTCTGACATGCCTGATGCCATATCTGCCACCACTTGTCACTTCTGTAGAGTAGAAACCTCAATTCGTTGGAGAAAGTAACCTTTTCCCACTCTTCCACTGTCCAATGACTGTAGTTCCATGCTAACTGCAGGTGTCACTGCAGATGGACCTGAGTCAACATGGGTGCCTTGACGCAGTGTCAACTCCGGGGACCCATGCATATAACAGGGTTTACTCTACTGTTGTCGGGCACACGTACCTGGGTGCCCCTGCATTTGTTTGCATGAAAATTGCTGCACTGTTGCATGTTGATTGCCCTTTACCAGTCGATGGAGGCGACATCATTCTCCTCTGGGGTCGATGGCTTTTTTTCCGCACAGTTATGATTTTGAGAAGTACTTGGTGTGCCTGCGGTCCATTCTTGGTACATCCTTACTACAGAACCTTGCAAAAGGCCCATTAAGTCTGCTGTTTCCGAGATGCTTCCACCCTTGGTATGGTAGCCGATGATCGTGCCTTTCTGAATGTCTGACAAATCACTACCTCTGCCCATTGGTGCTCACGTAACACACTATGGCTCATCTGTTTAAGCCTGCCTCTTATATCTCCGCATGGTTGACCTTGTCATGTGCACTCTGTGATGTGCCTGGGTGGGTACACAGTAATTCCGGGGGTTCATATTTTTCTGATATGACCGTGTACATGTCAGTTATTATCCATAGCTGTGATCCCCAGACACACTTCATTTCATTTTCATTTATTCATTTTTCAGTTGCCACATATTACAGTTCAAAATACAAACAATATAATCAATTACAAAAAATGTAGCAACCGGGAGGTGGAGGGAAAAGGCCATAAGGCCTGACATAGCCCTCCCACCCCTAGTACTAAAAAGAAAAAAAAAAGACACAAACAACAAAGAACAATACAAAAGACAAGTCAAAGGCATATTGAATATAACTGAAATATTAAATAAATACATAAGTGTATATAGATACAAGGTCTATCCATAAGCCATGAAATCAATCCAGCGACCAGCTCAGGTCAATTTCATACTAATTGAGAGACTTGTTCATAAGGTGGTGTTTGAATTTTTTTAAATAGGTCAAAATTGTTAATAGATGTTATGTCACAAGGCAAAGAGTTCCAAAGTTTTGGACCCGAATAATTTATATTCATTTTAATTGTTTCTGTCCGAGGAAAATTAGGTATGAGTGTTGATCGATTCCTGGTTTCATAACTATGAGTACGAATATTTAATGATATTAAGTCATGGTATAAATCATTTTTAATTCTTCTGAACATTATTTTACCAACATTATAGTCAAATAATTATTTTATTGTAAGTATATTATATTTATTGAGATTTACTTCTGACCTAAAGATAAGATTAGGTATAGAATTATTAAGAGTTTTTAGGTCTATTAATCTTATGTATCTATTCTGTAATACACTTGAGGATATAACTCACAGGTCACAAAACTATATCATTGTTTTGTGTGACAAGTAAGCATCTTTGGTTTTGGATTTGAAGAATGTTTTTATTGTAAAGAAGAGAGCAAAAAATTAAAGACTCACCCCTCCAAATCATAAGATTTCTGTTTAGTCCTGCATTTTAATTACCTTCCTTTAGCAGTGAAACTAGTTCCTTTGCCCCTTTCATGGTGAGTGTTAGCTGGCTCTATGTAAATATTATGGATATTACTACAAAAGACCTTAATCAAAAGTCCACCCTTTATCAGCTATGAAAGTGAAGCTAGTTCCTTTGTCCCTTTCATGGTGAGTGTGAGCTGGCTCTATGTAAATATTATGGATATCACTACAAAAGACCATAATCAAAAATCCACTCTTTTCAGCTATGAAGTTCTTTGTCATCCAGAAAAAACTAAATAGCTCCACAAAATCATTTCTTAAGCTATATTAATTTATAGTTTATGAAAGAAGATATAAGAAACTATTACATGTTATTTTTGAAGTGCACTTAGTGCCATTCCATTCAGTGGCGTAACTAGCACAGCATGCGCCCATTCGCAAGATTTACTTTAGCACTCTCCAAAGCACAGTCATTTTCTGAGGATTTCAAACATGAGGGAGAATGTGGTTTTTCGGGGTGGGTGGGTGGGTGGGTGTTGGGGGGAAGTCAGGAAGGGTATCTGAGAAAGTAAGAGGGGTACCTAGAGCACTGTAGTCTTAACTTTTGAAGTAATTTTAGGAACAGAAGTACATAATGCTAGGTTAATCAATCAGCCAATCAGGATTAACATGGTGCACGACCGATACATGAGCATGAATATACATTCTATCGCAAGGAAGGAATTCGGTAAAATGCATTTAAATGGTTATGGTTATTAACTATAAAACTTCATAATCACCTATTTTACTTTCACTTGTTTCTGAAGTGCTTGGTTTTTTTTGTGAATTTATTTTTTCTTCAAAACTTTGAATAGTTGGCATGGTAAACAACTAGTCATTCTTTTTTTCTTATTGGAGGTTTAACGACCACCATGAGCAACTCAATGGGCTATAAGCAGTCACCCGTCCCTAATTTAGGGCCACTAGTTCCAGGGAAGAGAGAGACAGCCATGGCCGTAAGACAAACACAACATCCATGCCTCGCCGGGATTCGAACCCGGACCCCTTTCGGACGAATGACCAGAGGCCAACGCTTAGACCACTGCGCCACCGAGGTGGCTCATCATTCTTTTCATCAGAAATAGGGCTTGAGCTTAATTGACTCTGTGGCAAAAAAAACTGGTTGAGTTATGGAAGTTTCTTCGTGCGCTTTCCTTTCTTCTTTCGCCAATACCGTGCTCCACTGGGACGTATTTTTGTGACATTTTCCAAATTGATATCAATCGCTTGTATATAAAAATTTCCACACAGTCAATGAAATATACATACTTACTATAAGGAAGAACTTAAAGCAATAGCAACGTGTAATTGTTTTGTCCAAAACTAAAGTAAATCACTTAAAGAAATCGCCCTGTTATACTTGCATATCTTAATGGAAAATATGAATCTTTGGAATAATTATTTGTTTGTTTGTTTTTGTGCGTGTTCAAATTTTTCATAAAACTATAACTGGCAGCTGCAGTATGCCCCTTTGTTGCCTGCGCCCCCACAGCTTGGCCGGACTGCAGGGGTGGTAGTTATGCCACTGATTCCATTCATATAATTGAAAAATGAACCACAACTTCAGATGTCTTGAGCTCACTGACAGCATAAAATGCTTGAATGTAACCTATATCACATTATTTCATATTTACTTTGTATCCATACTTGTCTGCTAAATCGCTGAACTACACTTTTTTTTGCTATTCAAACACAAGTGTTTGGACAAAAACAGGTACTATCCTAACACACAGACAGCAACATTTTCTTTGCTTCAGAGGTACAATGTGACTTGCTCCTATGTAGTCACAATAAATCATGCTTTTCCTTTCTTTAACCACATCTAACAGGGAAAAAAATTGAAAAACACATACTTATATACATCAATTTCCTTTTTAAAATATATACTAGACAATATCATCATATCGGGATGTAAGGTCAGGTGATGCGTAACATCACAGCCTCTCCTTGACAAATGTCAACCCCGCCTTCTCGTGGTACATCCTGTTCCCACTAAAGGGGCTCTGACGACCGCCAATAGCGGTATAACTATACCATCGGGATTAGAGGAAATGCTATCCCACACTCACCAACCCGCTTGGCCAGCGTGGTGAGTTATGGCCAAACCCCCCCCCCCAAAATGACTCCACAACTTAAATCTTGGCCCTCAGTCTCCGGCAGCTGGAATGTACCTGGCCAAGGCAGCGGCCAGTGCGACATGAAGGCAGAGGGTGCTAAGAATCCCTGGAGGACCGGACTAGGCTGCCATCTGATGCTGACCTTGGCTACGTGCAACGGACGCTCCCTATCTTCTGATTCAAGGCTTCTTGAATTGGAAGAGGAACTACAAAGGATCAAGTGGGACATCGTCGGGCTAAGTGAGGTAAGGAGAAAAGGAGAAGATCTCATTGAACTGAAAAGTGGACATCTCTTCTACTATCGTGGGACAGATACTGGCAGAACTAGTGGTGTTGGATTTATAATAAACAAGAAACTGAAGGATAAAGTTGTAGAAGTTGAAAGTTCCTCTGACAGAGCTGCACGACTCGTTATCCAACTCTCGAGAAGATACCAGGCTCAGATTATTCAAACTTATGCACCCACCACAAGTCATGCTGAAGAAGAAATTGAAGAATTTTATGAGGAAATTCGTGATCTAAATAATAAAGGTAAGCAGCACTTGAAGATAATTATGGGAGATTTCAATGCAAAAATAGGGCAACGGCAACAGAATGAAACTTCAGTAGGTAAATTCGGTCACGGCAACAGAAACCAGCGTGGAAATACTCTCGTAGAGTTTGCAGAGGCAGAAGGGTTTTTCATCTTGAACTCCTTTTTCAAGAAAAAGCCACACAGGAAATGGACATGGAGACATCCAAATGGGACGACAAGTGAAATTGATTTTATTATGTGTAACAAAAAATTCGTCATAGAAGACTGCAGTGTGTTAAACAAGTTCAACACAGGCAGTGACCATAGATTGGTGAGATGTGAGATGCACCTCAACACTAAACTCGAACGTAGCAAGCTCATAAGACAAACAAAATGTATTGACATAACCAACCTTAAAAAACACCATAATACCTTCAAATTGGAACTGAAGAACAGATTCTCTGCTTTAGAAGGCCTAACATCGGAAGAAGTGGATATTTCTGAAGTTAACAGAAAAGTAACCAAAGCTCTTATGGAAACAGCAACAAAATTAGCTGGGTCTAAGAACAAATTGCATGTGAACAAATTATCAGGAAAAACCAAAATGTTGATGCAAAAAAGAAGAGTGATGAGGACAACTAAAGAAGATGTGACTTCCAAAGTGGAATATATAGAGCTATGCAAGACAGTACGAAAAAGTATCACTGAAGACGTAAGGAAATTCAACTGTGAACTAGTAAGGAAAGCAATTGAAAACAACCAAAGCCTAAAGATAGCAAAGGGACATCTCAGTAAGGGGAAAAACAGATTATGGCACTGAGAAAAGAAGATGGTTCTGTAACAAGAAATAGAGGCGAAATTTTGACAAGAGTGAAAGATTTCTACTCCAAATTATATGAAAGGGATGATACATGTACTCCAGACATCATGAAAGGTACCAGTACCAGAGTCCTTCCAGTCCTTTCAGCAGAAGTTGCACATGCAATCAAGAACATGAAGCGGGGAAAAGCTCCAGGAGAAGATGGAATTACTGTAGACATCATACAAGAAGCAAGTGGAGAAATCGAAACAGTACTCGCCCAAATTTTCACTCGATGCCTTAATGAAGGGAAAATTCCTGAGGATTGGAACAACGCTACAATGATCTTGCTACATAAAAAAGGTGACATTGAGGATCTCAGGAACTACAGACCTATCAGCCTTCTATCAGTGGTTTATAAAATCTTCACTAAAGTTCTTTCACACCGCTTGAAGGTGACACTAGACATGGCTCAACCGAGAGAACAAGCTGGATTCAGGAGTGGCTACAGCACAATAGATCATATCCACGTACTGAGAGAACTAATTGAAAGAGCGAGGGAATATGAGCTTCCATTGTGCGTGGCTTTTATCGATTATGAAAAAGCCTTTGATTCGGTGAAACCATCAGCAGTTGCAATGGCTCTGAAATCCTGCGGTATTGAAGATGCATACATCAATATTATTAATAACATCTATGAAAATGCAAGTGCAAAGATTCGGCTGTTTGAAAATACAACACACATAAAAATTGGAAAAGGAGTGAGACAAGGTGACACCATATCTCCGAAGCTCTTTAATGCCACATTGGAAAATGTCTTTCAATCACTGAACTGGGAAAACAAAGGGATAAAGATTAATGGAGATTATCTAACCCACCTTCGTTTTGCTGATGACATAGTCATTTTTGCAACTACCCCATCAGAGCTACAGAATATGATCCAGGAACTTGCTGACAAGAGTAAAGAAGTGGGATTAAAAATGAACTTTCAGAAGACAAAAGTGATGTACAATGCTTTTACAAGAAATGAAGATTTATCGATTGATGGAGAAAAGCTGGAGATAACAGACACGTACGTTTATCTTGGACAGCAGATATCAAGTGAGGGTCACATTGATGAAGAAATTAATCGGCGTACAAAACTTGCCTGGAGAGCTTTTGGAAGAAACAGCATAATTTTCAAGAGCAATATGCCATTATGTCTTAAAAAGAAAAAGTGTTTGATCAATGCATCCTTCCAGTGCTTACGTATGGTGCAGAGACGTGGACCTTAGCTAAAAGAGACATACAAAGGCTGCAGACAACTCAAAGCAGCATGGAGAGGTGCATGCTTGGTGTAACCAGGAGAGATAAGAAGAGGAACACGTGGATCCGAAAAATGACAAGAGTGGAAGACATCATGATCAGAGTTAAATCCCTGAAATGGCAATGGGCTGGACATACTGCCAGAAGAACAGACCATCGATGGACAGCCGAAATTTTAGATTGGATTCCAAGGAACAGGAAAAGGCCCAGAAGAAGACCACATGGAAGATGGGTGGATGAAATTCGAAAGTATGCGGGAGTGACATGGAGGAGACTGGCACAAGACAGACCGTTGTGGAGGAAACTTGGGGAGACCTTCGTCCAGCAGTGGATTGATAATGGTTGACAATGATGATGATGATGATCATCATCATATCACGAAATAAGTAAAACAAAAGATTCTGGAAGAAAAGCTGTTTTAATATATCATTAGTTGCTTTATGACTAACTCTTGGAGGCAGCTGCTAAATAATGTCGCTGGTGATATGGGTGTAATACTCCATTGCATCTGACTAGTAGTAACATATTAAAGTCATCAATGATTCAAAAACTTGAAGTGATTTACAATAAAAGTGAAACATAATATTAATACAAAAAAAAAGTTAATACTGTATATATACTGTATATACGTTACAGAGTGAAAGATTGATTCACTCACCAGTTTCTCCCTGCATGTAGATTGGTTTGTCTGTCTGTATAAAAATTGTCATTGATCTCTGAGAAAACTGCAAGTATGTCTCATTCAAAAATGCTGTACCACTCAGTACTCCATGAACATGTCCTTCCACTCTTAATTTATATGATCCATGAACACTTGTAGGTGGTACCTGAGAGCATCAGATAGAGGAAAGTCACTTAAATGTGTACAAAAATTATATTCTTTATCACACTGAACTAGTTTTTCACTATAATTAAATTTTACTTCATTTCTTTCTTCCTTTGTTTTTATTACTGAAATCATATTTTTACTTTGTGTTACATTTCCATTTTTATCAAATTAGTTACAGAGACAAAACTACAGAAACAAGCCAAACTGCAGAAATGAAAGATTTATATTGCTCCACACTTCAGTGCTTAGAACAGAGTGGGTGTATTTTCCTAGAACCTTAAGTGAATTATAAGCCACTGTGATCAATTATTTGCTCAGTTTTTATTTGTTTCTTCATGAACTGTTTATGTTGGGAAATGAAGTGTGGCCTCAGTGATTCTGGCTGTAGAAAAGGAACTTGTGTAATGCAAATTATCTTGCATAATATCCCCTTGAGATCTGGTTCCAGAAAACTGGTACAGTCCTTTTAGTAACTTCCAGTGTCAAGAAATGTTGAATAATATGCCATCATTGTATATGTGACTGTGTGTTTAAAAGACTATTTACCCTGCCAGCACATATCTGACTGCATGTTTAGAAACAATAATATACTCTGCCTTCATGTATCTGACTGTGTGTTTAAAGACTATGAAACATCTCTTTTTATATTTTTTTCTAAAAAAATTTTCTTCTTCTCTTTTCTCATTCAAAAATCTTCTGCCAAGGCTTGAAAAGTTGTGGGGATTTTAGAAAGCTTGACAAAAAGATAAGGTCAAGGTGTTTCTGTCTAAACTAAAATTGATGTAGATTAATATTTATCATTTTAGCTACATTTATTACATTCTTCATTCAATTTCTTATATTCTTCTAAGGTAACATGTCTTTTAATATAATGTCTTTCTCACTCAAATAAACTTTGGAGCAGAGCACTGACTTTTTTAGACATAATATAATACCAAGTACTAATTAAAGAGACAACAAATTTTCTCATGAAATTAAATCTTTTGTTCTGTGCCAACTTGTTTTTAAGCATCTCCATCAGCATTCATTTTATTGAGGTCAAAAAATTCTGCCTTCCTAAAATCTGCTACCCTAGGATGCCTGTGCATTGTGACACAAGATATAATTAAATAACTTAAAGTGCCTTTTGATTAGTTTTATAAATTGGGAGGGAGAATTTTTCCTGTGCTTTACAATTAATTTCAAATTTGGGAAATTTAATTCATTATCACTTGATAAAGCAATTTCTTTAACAAATCTATTTAAATTCAGATATTTCAATCAATGATATTTTAAATTTTTGAATTTTTTTAAACAAGGTAATAATTTTAATTTTGTTTGCCTTCACTCTTACAATCTTTCCCATACAAAAATACTTTTTTCCATAATTACTTACAAAATGAAAAATTAGCATGCATGCACACACACACACACCTAATCAGTAAGGGATGGATTTTCAGGTAAAATATTTTCACATAAAAACACATATTTTTGAAAATTTCTTAGGTAAATACATATTTTCCAAAATTCCACAATATGTACATAAATTTACCTGTTTGTTTCCTTAGATTAAAATTTGTGTGTGTGTGGATAAACGAAAGTAACAGAGAGAGAGAGAGAGAGAGAGAGAGAGAGAGAGAGAGAGAGAGAGAGAGAGAGAGAGAGAGAGAGAGAGAGAGAGAGAGAGAGAGAGAGAGAGAGAGAGAGAGAGAGAGAGAGAGAGAGAGAGAGAGAGAGAGAGAGAGAGAGAGAGAGAGAGAGAGAGAGAGAGAGAGAGAGAGAGAGAGAGAGAGAGAGAGAGAGAGAGAGAGAGAGAGAGAGAGAGAGAGAGAGAGCTTTTTTTTTTTTTTAATTTTCTAATTTCTTTATTTTTGAACTCCAATATTTCACCCTTACTAGAAGAAAACACTCGACAGCTTCTTGGAACATTCAATATGAATGGAAAGAATTCTGACCAACTTTAAAAGCTCTGGAAATACAAGTTACCATATGTTTTTGAAAAAAACTAGAATCCTATTTATATCAACAGAAAGTGTATAACAAAAGAACAAAAAACATCTACAACATTATCATATTGTTATTATGCTACTTGGAATAAATTAAATGTTTACAACATTTTCATTTATTCCAAGTAGCATAATAACAATAGAATGGAGAATCCTTGAGCTTGTACATGTGGAAGTTTCAACATATTTGAAAAGTTATAATTAAAATCTGTTAACGGCCTTAGCCTTTAGCTCTATACTATGCAATTATTACTTTTTAGAGTTCAATTTGGAACCACTGATTTACATCTTACACATCTTGTTCAGTATACTGAACAAGAACTGCGACTTGTTTACACTCTCAAAAATTAGCACTAAGTCATCAGCAAACTGCTGATCTTTGAACCACCTACTTCAACATCCCATTGTAAATTACCTTAAGTACACTATCCATACAGATCAAAAACAGAAATACTTACAAAATGAAAAATTAGCATGCATGCACACACACACCTAATCAGTAAGGGATGGATTTTCAGGTAAAATATTTTCACATAAAAACACATATTTTTGAAATTTCTTAGGTAAATACATATTTTCCAAAATTCCACAATATGTACATAAATTTACCTGTTTCCTTAGATTAAAATTTGTGTGTGTGGATAAACGAAAGTAACAGTTTTGAGAGAGAGAGAGAGAGAGAGAGAGAGAGAGAGAGAGAGAGAGAGAGAGAGAGAGAGACAGAGAGAGAGAGAGAGAGAGAATTGTAACAAATGGGTGGAATTTACCCTGTTTTCCATTCCACAAGGACTCATTTCATTCATGACAGTGCTGGCCATAAGGTGCACTGAGTTAATTATTTCTAGAAGCTGTAACTGCACTGAATCAACTTCTGTGCTGGGTTTAACAAGTGTTCTAACTCTTCACTGAGAGTGAAAAATGATCCTTCGAATCCAAAGCCCAAGAAGGTCAACTTGTGAGCAAAATTTACTGTTTAAGTGTTAGTGTCATTCCCCTCTTAAAATATGCAAGGTGATGCGGAACGATCATGTTCTCAATATTAGTCATTGTTTCATGACACTAGGCATAAATTTGTGATGGAATATCTAGAGATGATATTTGTTGTATACTGCAACTCCAGCAAACATTTTCTATCAAATGTATAGCTGTTATTAGTAAGTTGAGTACTAACACTATCTTTTCATCACAGAAAATAAATTACATTATTGTTGAAAAAAGTGCTGGGAGTTAGGATGGGTCCCTCGAGATTGGAAGGATGCTATCATTGTTCCCTTGTATAAGGGAAAAGGTGATCAGACTGACTGCAAGAACTATTGTGGTATTAGCCTACTGAGTGTGTCAGGGAAAGTGTTTGGTAAAATCATTATGGAAAAGGTACGAGGTCTTGCATCAGAGAAAGTGTGGGATGTTCAGAGTGGTTTTATGCCTGGTAAAGGCTGCATTAACCAAATTTTTGCATTATGCGTGATGAATGAAAAATATCTGGCAGTTGGTAAGAAAGTTTTTGCTGCCTTCATTGATTTAGAGAAAGCTTACGACCGAGTAAATAGGATACTTCTGGGGAAGATATTGAATAAATATGGTATTACTGGGAATCTACTTAATAGTGTAAAAGCCATGTATGCTGGCAGTAGAGCTTGTGTACAAGTGAATGGTGTTTTATCAAAATGGTTGTCTATTGGTGCAGGAGTCAGACAAGGTTGTGTAATGTCCCCATGGCTGCTAAATATATTTATGGATGTGTACATGCATGATGCCAAAATGGACAATACTGGTTTATGTTTGGGTAATATCCATGTGTGCAGATTGCTGTATGCTGATGACACAGTCTTGTTGGCAGAGAGCAAAAGTGAGTTGCAGAGTATGTGTCCCAGATGTACGAAGTTTGCATGAAATTCAAACTGAGTATAAATAAGGCAAAAACCAAAGTTATGTTTTTTTAGCAAGGAACTGTTAGTACTAAATGTAAGATAAGTTTAAATGGCACAGTGATTGACCAGGTGAATGAGTTTGTGTATATAGGAAGCATGTTTGACAGAGAGGACAAATTAGATGGTGAAATTGGTAGGCAAGTGAATTCTTCATTGAAAGTCATAGCTGCTTTAGGAGGTTTTCACAGAAATTATGAGTTCTCAAGAGAGGCCCACATGGCTGTGTATGAAAGTGTAATTGTTCCTACTCTGATGTATGGTAGTGAAACCTGGGTACTACAGAAGAAACATAGAAGTCGTTTGTGTGCTGGAGAAATGCGTTACTTATGAGGGGTTTGCAGCAAGACATGTTCTGATTGTGTAAGGAATGATGTGTTGCAGTTACGTAATGTGAAGCAAAATGTTGTTGGCAAGGTGGAGACTAATATTCTTTGGTGGTTTGGCCATGTTAAAAGAATGAGTGATGAGATGTTTACTAAAAAAATTTTTTTAGCCCAAGTGGCAGGAAGGAAAGGCAAAGGAAGGCCAAGGAAGTCATGAGAGGATCAGATTCAGAAGTGTCTGCATGAAAAAATGATTATGAGCACACAGTATAGAAGGGCTTGTGTACGTCATGTGATGGATGTCAGTGAAGCCCGAGTTGTGTGTCAAGATTGCTGTAAGTGGAGAAGTTTGATACGGCAACAGTAAGTAAATAATCAGTTAGAAATTTATCTGGTAGCTTGTATTTGTGGAGCTAACCTATGAATCTCAGAGAACAGTTTAGTAATATGTATGTTGAAAAAACTATTTTTTTTTTTTAATTTTCAGCAAATATTTTTCTATTTTTAGCAAACATTTTTGAAACTATTAGCACATATAAAAACAAATATTTTTCTGTTTTTTTATTACCTAAAAATCAGTTCTCTACCAATCAGTACACATACCTTTAATAGCAAAGTTTCAGGAATGTCCGGAGAACAGTCTTGAGATGTAGATGCTAACTCTACACCATCACGCTGAATTGACGCTCGAAGAGTAATAGGAGATGAGGCCTTGAATATTGTAACTGTAAGTCTGTACACTTGGCCTGGACGAACTACTTTGGAAGCCAGTACAAAGTATGTCCTAAGAATGATTTCATCTGATTAGAAAAAGTTCAAATAATTCAAAAACAATGGATCATATTAAGTTAACAAACAAATGTCAGTGCTCATTATTTCTGGTGCAACAAAATGTAATCTAATAAGCAATGCAGATCCAAAAATCCATTAAACATTTGCACACATTATTAATAATTTAGTGCATACAAAAGCAGGTTGAGTTAATCATTCTGGTGGTTGACAGGGCAAACCAGAATCATGCAATTACAAATTGTTCATCATACACTCATTGATAGACACACACACAACTATCAACTACAAATGAATTTCATGTTAGTATATGAATATTATGTCATGTTAGTACTATGAATGATATATGTGACCCTCTATACATGATGCAAACAATATGTACATAACACTGGAGATATAGATGTACTGTCCTCAATGAAATCACATTTAAAAATACCTTCATTATGTTGCTATCAGGTCAGCTTGGTGCTAGTGGCAAGATAGTGCAAGCAACAGGCCAAGCACTGAATTCAAGTAGAGATGGAAAAACCGGGGCCTCTGATGGATTCTCACATCAAATTACTTCATTATACTCAGGCTCTAGTTAATTTCCCTTTTCCCTTTTTTTTTTTTTAATTCATTTTATTTTACCATGTAAACAAAAGCAACTTACACAACAGGAAATGTATAACCAGATGGCTAGACTGTAATTTATTTTTTCTCCATTTAATTCTTAATACAGCAGCTGTGGATTTTTCTAACACAAAAAAAGTTGATAATATAAAATTTTCTGGTGTCTAAAATTGAAAATCCTAATTACTGCAATCTGGACAATGGACATTTTCAGCGAATCCTTAATGTGAGCCAAGAAATGGCCAACCCTGGGCTGTGGGGGGTGGGGTGGGGGGAATGTGAAAGGTGGATGAACAACGAAAGGCTCATAGAATTAGCACTCACTTTGAGCTCTTGCCTTTGCTTTGCTCTTTCCATGAATGATGAATTAGCAGAGTAAATGATGGCCTTTCGTTTTGATTCAGTACAAAACACAAACACAGAAATTGCAAGTTACTGTAATCTGATATCTGATCTGACTTTTATTTTGGCATTTGTGATTGCAATAATGAGTTAGAAATTGTACAGTAGAATGAATAAAACAGAAAAAAAATACAATAAATAGCTTTCTTTGTTGGTTTGAATGGTCTTTACTATGCAGTTTAATGAACTGATAAACATAATGAAAAAAACTGAATGGAAGAAAGAAGGTAATCATGTTTTCAGATATTTGCATTGTTCCTTTACTTGTATGTTGATTTTTTGAAATATATTTTTTTCACTTTGTAAGATAACTCTTTTACAAATGTTTTATACCAATATTTTTTTGTTCTATTATGACTAAGCTGAAGATATAACTCATTTCCAAATTAATAACCAGTGATTTAAATCATAAACCAACCCACCAGCAATTGCCATGCGGGAATTACTGCAGTGATGTTTATATCACATAATGGTGTCCACAAGCCATGATTTCAAGCATAAGGAAACGCATCTGTGAACACTGCAGAGAGGTACGCATAGAACTTCAGAAGTGCTTCCTGATATTTTCCTCAGAGTATTTGCAGGGTTGTCCAGAATGATCTGCATCATTACAAGATTACCTGCCCCAACAAAATTCACTGTGCCACATCACAACTATGGAATATGCAGGAGCTATCACCCCAATGTCTGCACCATATCATCATGAACTTCCTGTGATGACACACCTTTCAAGAATGGGTATTTTATCACGGCCCATAATTCTTATTTTCCCATTTCACAAAGTCTCTATGGTTTAGTTCACAAAATCACCTGAAAGAAAAAAAGAAGAGAGAATGAATAGATCTGTAATGTTGAAAATTGGGGCAGCGACACATATGAATATGCACTACCTGCAGAAAAAATACTGCCAATCAGATTCACTAGAAGTGGGTGGGTTAGAACCAGGGGCGAAGCACCGGGGTAGACTTTGAGACCCAAAAGTAAAAATGCCAAAACTGTTTTTGTTTTTACTTATTATATTTATTTAGTTTTTCACAAATACAATGGAAGGAAATATCATAATTAAAGCTAATGCTGGACAATTTATTTGCAAAGTTACGTTATGTCCAACATTTCCTTTCAATCATATTATCTGGGAACGAAAAGTGAGACTCAAAACCATGAGTCTCACCGATTAACATACATGTACAACTGCTGCCGCAGGAAAGTTATTTATAGCTCTGTGGCGTCTGTGAGGGTGGACCAGAGACTAGTTTCAAACAAAAGCGGGTGGTGCTGATTGGTAGCTCCTTGGTCGAGGCATTGGGGTCCAAAATCTCAGCTCTTGGCCATAGTGCAGAGAAAGCCAGTAATCACGGCTCACGGGTTTGTTTTTGTTATGTTAAAGTGGAACTTGTGACTGACTAATAAGAGTGTTGTCAGTGTTGTGTGTTTGATTTTTATTTTTTAAGTGAGAAATGTGCAAAGAAGAAGCTCACGATTCTTCTGATCCAGTTAATTATCTACTGGAAAATCTGCTGTCTACTATATCTTATGAAAAGAAATGTGAGTTAAAAAATACCCAACTCTGTGGGTTTAAGTTTAAGTTACATGAAGTGGAAATCATTACCTTTTTGTTTTTATTTTCAGAATCAGTTTGACAACAGTTTAATTTGCTAACAGTCTGATCTGTGATTAAGTTTTGCAAGTTATGAAAGGAAAAATTGCCTTTATGTAGCAGATGTTTTTCAAAGATACAGTACAGCAAACAATGACAATGGAAAGCAGTGTATTGGTACTATAATATTTACATAAATATAATATGCATTTTTCATAGTGTGCTATATATACATTAGTTTAGCTAAAAAAATAAAAAAACATTTTTTTTAGTCTTCCCAACACAGAGCACCATGCTTTGCCACTGGTTAGAACATGAACTTTTTGAATACTCCTCACACATGGCATCCAATGTGTCAGTTCTCCACTACTGCGCGCACACACACACATATATTTTATGAAGGAAAGCTGTATGGTTAGCTATCCATGAATATACTGGATAAATCATTCAGTACAAGAGACTTATTACAGCCAAAATATGGGTATTATAAGCCAGCCTTGTTATGAAAACCTTAATAAATGTACACAGTAATGATCCCAATTTATGTAATTTGAAACTATCTTTCCCACAATTCCATAGATAATCATATTTCTTATTCATAACACATTTAAAACAGAAAAGTTGTTTTCCACAGATATTTATCAAGACTTCAAAGCATGAACAAGAGTTTAAAGCAGCTTTTTCATGACACAAGTTTCCTGTAATAATACATCTTTGTATTGCTGACAGAATACAGATACATATTTTCATTTTGTGGTCTTTGCATTATGACCGTATTCACCAGGTCATGAACCATGGCTACCCCGCACGGGATAACTGTTTTTCCAGTTATTTGGGGAGCGGCGCCCCCACGGCCCGAGCTGACCTTGTGACTGGTCAACATCTGATGTCATGCCACCACTTGTTTTTTGTTTCGGTGCTGTTGGTGTTTGCAGGGACGGCTGTTCATCCAGCTGTTGGGGAGTTGCGGCCCCACGATCCCTAGCTGGTCTTGTGTCTCGCTTTTTCGTTTTTATTTATTTTCTCCACTGGCTAGTTGCCCGTGTTGTGTTCTCTACCTAATCTCTACCACGTTATGTACTAACACCCCGGTCTTGTGGTTTTGTTACCCTCCACCACTAACTGATTTATATTAACCGCTCAGTTCGTAGGTTGCTGAGATTCTGTTTAGGTTCCCTGCCAGGATTTATCTTCTTTGGATTTCTTTTTTTTTTTCCTTTTAGCTGGTTTGGGTGCTAGACCTACCTGCATGTTTGCCGCGTGCGGAGACCCGTGAGGCGGAAATGGGATGTCTGGCGGCTGAGGTCGCAGGAGACCGGTTAAGTGCCTCCTGTGTACCAACACTCCTCTTCGACCCCGGCTTCGCTGTAAACGGGAGGCTAGAGCCTAACCCACCTCTGGTCAGAAGTCTTGTACCAAGTTGTGTGCAGGGCTTTAGCGGCTTTTTGTCGTATTGCACGGCAGGGTGAGCCCGGGGGCTGTGGGATCATGCCAAAGGCGTTGGCATGACGGTACCCGGAGGCCGAAGTGTCCGCCGAGTGCGTGTGATCACAGCCAATGGACTATATTTGCAACTAAGCTCTAGAACTGTGTCTTGCGTCATGTGTTTGGCTTGCGGACCCCCAGTTCTCCCCTGTTGGGCTCGATTGTGGGCGGAGTACGTTGCAGATGAATTCTTTCTTACTCCCATGGGGAAACATAAACCCTCCTCAAAATTTAAAAAACAACAGGATATGGTGATTGATCAGGCGCCAAATTTGCCTCAACCACCTCCCACACATAACACACTGAAGAGAACTTTCGTTGAAAAACGACATCACCGCGACGTATCTTTAGATCCAGGTGTTGAGCCGTCAGCTCAGAAACGTCGCATTACACTTGCAGATTCGATACCTCAAGCTACTTTTCTCGTCATTTCTTCTACTGACCAGATGTTGAAACTTTCCTCAAAGTCTCCTTTTTTCATCTCCAAGGCATTTGCGGGTGTTGCTGGCTCTTTGAAGTCAGTGAAGAAGCTACGCTCTGGAGACCTGCTTGTGGAAACTTGCACTCTCTCTCAGAGCAAATCTCTTCTGCAGTTGACCAGACTTCAGGATATTCCAGTTCAAGTGACGGCACATCCGTATCTCAACACCTCCAAGGGAGTCATTTCTGAGCCCGACTTGTTGGTCTGCGATGAAGATGAACTTGTGTGTGAACTTGCTGATCAGGGTGTCATAGCTGCCAGACGCATGACTTTCAGGCGCGATGGCGCGCCGATCAAATCACGAAATGTTATTTTGACTTTTAACAGCCCGAAGGTACCTACTGAAATAAAGGCTGGTTACTTGTTATGTGCAGTTCGTCCTTATATACCAAATCCTCTACGCTGTTTTAAGTGCCAGAGGTATGGACATTCCCAGCGGTCCTGTAACAGTGCTGCGAGGTGCACCAATTGTGGATCCCGAGACCACGAAGGGACTGGATGCACTTCAGAGCCCTGCTGTGTAAACTGTGGTGACTCCCACGCTGCTTATGCCAGGTCCTGTTTGAAGTGGAACGACGAGAAGGCGATCCAGCGCCTCAAGACCCTGGAGGGCCTCTCGTACCCTGCTGCCAAGGCCAAGTTGGGTATTCCCAACAACCGACAGCGTACTTTTGCCGCAGTGGTTCAGTCTCTGCCGCAACCCGTGCAGCTCTTTGTTCCGCGCCCTGTAGCTCTCGCCGCACTTGCCAAGCGATCTACAGTTGAACAAGCGACACAGGTGGATTTCACCGAGCTCCAGCTTATTCGACCATCTGAGTCTGCGCCTTCTCTTTTGAAGACGACCGACTCTTCCGGTTCCCAGCAGACAGCCTGCACGTGCGGAAGACCCGGCCCTCAATCTGCAAAGGTGTGCCGTGTCCACCCACCTGCCGCGGTCCACCTGACCAACATTGCAACTGTCTCGGACTCAGCGAGGTCCCCAACCCTCAACCAACATTATAGAGGAACATAGGGGGGTGGAGAGTGACAGTTCGTCCCCAGTCTCACCTAACATTGCAGAGGAACATGAGGGGGAGGATAGTGACAGTTCGTCCTCGCCCTCGGCCAGCATTATCTTGGAGTGTGTGGGGGAGGAGAGTGACTCATCCTTTGTGTAGTTGTGTTCGATTTCGTAATGTGTTTTATCATTCTCATTCCTCAGTTTTACTTAATCGGCTTGTTTCTCACCATTGTACCATGTTTTTCATACTGTTTGTTTCATTGTCTTTTTTGGCCCTTCCTTTGTACTCATGGTTCGGTTTTACTTGGTCAGCCAGATTTTGCGATTTATGCCCCGTTTTTTTTTTTTTTTTTTTTTTTTTTTGTCTTGTGTCTGGCGCTCTTTGGCCAACCATGGCCCTTGCGCCATTAAAATCTAATAACCAACCAACCAACCGAACCATGGCTATATCAGTGGCCCTGGCATCAATGGAATGCCCAGGTTTTCATGGTGCCCAGATGAGCTCATTACCCTTGAAAGGGTGTCCATAATTTATTATAATGACATATAGTTGAAGAAATGTAGTACAGATTTTCTGTTGAACTTTGTTACTTCACCCTGAAGTCACTATGAAATGTCACAGCGTAATATTAAATAGGGATATATTTAGTTAAAAATACTGATATGGTGCAATACTGATATCATAACAGTGCATATTCCTACGATAAATAATTTATTAAATACTATAAAAATGCACTCTCAGTGTTAACTGTAATACAAACATTCATTCATCCCCTATTCCTGATACTTGATTAACAATCACTGAGATGAAAAATTACATTTTCAAGGCTTTAACGATGGAAATAAACATATTTAGTTGTACAATAAAACCTATATTTAGTTGCACAATAAAATCTGTTACAAAACATCAAGAAAACATGCAACATTTTTT
This sequence comes from Macrothele yani, assembly GCA_039090855.1. Taxonomy (NCBI): domain Eukaryota; kingdom Metazoa; phylum Arthropoda; class Arachnida; order Araneae; family Macrothelidae; genus Macrothele; species Macrothele yani. The sequence goes on from CM077026.1 coordinate 28,497,616, forward strand.
GCATTAATTGCAAAAAATGAAATTCCCAGAGAGCATAGTTTTTTTTTTTTTTTTTTTTGCGATTCAAGGATTTTCATTTATAAGATTTACAATTTGAGAGTAAAGGAAGAATATTTCACTGCACAATTCTTGCTATATCACCATTTCAAAAACGCGTTGCTTTTTTACACGCGTTTTTGAAATGATAAAAAAATCCATGTGCTGAGACCTCTACTTCCTTCTTGGGGTAAAGGGTTTTTATAATTTTACCCCAATCTTTAAAAACTGTAAATTCCTGCTTCGAAGTAGGTCTAATCCTTTCTTTGCGAATTAAAAACCGGGGATGAAAAAACACTCCTAGATTTGTGAGCATTTAAAAGATAATAAACGATGCAGATGAATTTTAGGAAATCTTAGTGGTTTAACCGACACTTTAATATTTCAGGTAGAGATAAGTACATATAAGCTATCAAGAAAAGAAAAAGAAATGGTTTACTTACTGTTATTTTGTTGAGCCCATGAGGAATGGCACTACTTTAAGCGTTTTCTTTTCTTTCTGGCAAAAATACAGTATTTATCCTGTACGGATTTTAGAGCGTTCCCTACTGTTTTAATCACCATATTTTATTGATTAAAAACAATACGCTAATTAGCAAAACACACGAACATTAGCGTGTGGGCAAAGAATATCCATTAGGGATGCTCGGAATAAAGCCTAAACGCACTAAAGTTCTTACGATCACTCATATTTATCTGCTGCAAATTTTAGACCTCGGAAGTCGAACCTGGCGAAGTAGTGACATCTACCGATCATGTAAAGTACTAAAACTTACAGTGTCTGTATCAAAGGGCCTGCACAATTTTATTAGAATAGCTCTAACCAGTAGCGTGGCCAGAAATTTCTTGAGGGAGCGGGGGAGGTCATGGATCTGGTGCATCGGTGAAAGCCTCCAGGAAAAAAACAATTTAAGTGAGAATAAGCCCAAAATCTTTAAGCAAAATTTTTAAAAGCCAATATATCGCTTCAGGGCTGCGGATGGCCTAGTGGTCAACGTTCGTGAATGTCACGGAGAACCCTCAGGCTCGATCCCAGTCTGGTACGAACGCTCGAACCACTAAATATCAGCCGTGCGTCGGATGGGCACGTTAAGCGGTCGGACCCCGGGTACTGGCTTCCCGGTAATAAAGAAGGGCGTCTTCCTCTCCCTTTCTAGCTCGCTTCTGTGTTGCTTTCCTGTTGGGTCCAAATCTCCTAGCTTGCTATTCTAGGGGTTGTTTAAGACATGGGGTCAGACAATCCTTTTCTAAAATACTCTACATATGATCTGATCTATATCGCTTTAAATTCGTACTCAATCCCCCTCAACGGGAGTCCGGACTCGAGCCCCTCCATCCACCGGCTACAGCTATGGTTCAAGCAGGTTTTTCCTTTTAAATGGTCAATATTGCAAATAATTGATGTATTTATTTTTGTAAAATTATACTAATAAAATGCCGAGCTGCTCATAAAAGTTTCCATGACTAAAATTTGCTATAAATTTAGAAAACGTTTTGTTCCAGTAGAGAAAAACGAAACAAAAAAACTGCAGGTTCGGAAACACAGAAAGCTGAGAGCGGAAGTGAAAACAGATTTTGATTGATCATTAAAATCAATTAGTGTGATTCTTTAGTATGGTTTGGTACATTAGTAATTGGAAGTAAGGAAAGGCTCCTTGTATAGTAGACTTTGTATGTGTGAGCACGCGCTCGCGCGTGCCATAGTTTGGGTGAAACTGCGAAGTACGTACCTCGATTCAGATATAAACAAAAACTCGTAATAAATTTCCAAGCTGGAAATTTTTCTATTAAATTAAACCAACTGAATAGAAGGGAGATTTAGAACAATAATGGAAAATGTTTTAAAAGCCGTGCAATGATAGGAAAAGGGCCCAGGGGCGGATTGGGACACCGGGACTTTTCCCGGCGGGCCTCTTGCGTATATTTCGTCTCTTTCTTTCCTACTTTCTTAAAAATGTTTTCAGTTTCGTTGTTTTAAACACACAACTGAACCACAACACTTTTTTCATAAACGAAATACACATAACGTAATTATAACAAGCAGGGGGAAAAAAACTTCTATTTTGAATTAGAAAAAAAATCCCCTCACCAGACAACTGCTAGAATTCCCAACTACAGTAGATGGGCCATGTGTGTTTGCGAACTTCTGTGTTCACGTAGTAGCTGAGGAACGAGAACGTATGTACCTATGCAGGGCCGGCTGGACCATAGGGGCAACCGGGCGGTCGCCCCGGGCCCCGCGCCTTCAGAGGGTCCCGCAGTTTAGAAAACAAAATAATTTTCGGTAAAAAAAAATTAACTACATTTTTTTTGTAACTTTAGAGGCGCAAGGCCCTTAAAAATATATTTTTGAAGTTTTTTGTTTGATTCGAATCTCCCCATTTTTGAATACGTTATCCACCCTGTTCGTCGTACGGACACTGAGATTCGCAGATTCGAAATGATTTTTGTAACCACCTTAATCTTTTCCGCATTCATGAAATAGCAAATTAAATTTCAACATTTTGTGGTCCCCTACTTTTATACGTGTATCCAACAATTTGTGTGAAATTGTTGGATGCACGTATATACACGTTCTCTATTTCACTTAAATTTAAGGAAATAAAAAGAACAATATCCAAGTTACTTTCGAACTACATATGGATGCCACTTTTCCAACATTAAAAGAAATTAAAAAAAAAAAAAAAAGGCAACTTTCATATATGAACGCGTATAAAAGTTTAGAATGTCACTAATTTGTCAGTTACTCCACTGTGCATTAAAAATCAATCACTAAATATGTATCAGGGGGTGGTGTGCACTGACTCCACAGTATTACAGAGATATCGTGAAGTCCAAGCCCCACCCACCCGCGTTGCTGCCGTTATCCCATCGCGAGGAGGACCAATGCGGTACTAGAGAGGTTTACCAGTTTTTTCGGCATGTGTGTGTGTGTGTGTGTGTGTGTGCATTATCGGCTTATTTTAAGGAATTAAGGGTCGGCACTTTATGCTGAGTACCAGCAAAAAGATTTTCACGGGCCACTTCTGCCATTGAGGAACAGCGCTTCGAAAAATCGTAGGAAGTGACACCATCAGTTTTTGAAATTGTGGAGATGCTGTTTTGCCTGATCCAATTTATATTATTAGGTGTGCAACTTAGTTCTCGGCACCTAACCACAAGTGATTACAGAACGTCGGCAAATGCAAATAGCCGTGTGCGATAATGGCTGATTGCAGTGCAATCCAACAGCTTTCCAGGCAACCGTAACCGCTCACAGCAGTAGTGACAGAAGGGACGAAAGAAAGGTTGACGGTGAAAACAATGTCATTCGAGAAGCAACATTTGAAGCACTGCCTCCTGTTCGCGTTTCTGCTGAAAAACAAAGTGCCACGAAATCCCAGCAAATGATCTGTGCTGCTTTGGGTGAGGCTGCTGTGCCCTACAGTTCGTGTAAGAAGTGGTTCCAGTGTTTTAAGAAGGGAAATTTCGATCTCCGTAATTCAGAACGTCCGGGACAGCCACAAAAAGTTGACGACGAGGAACTGGAACAACTGTTGGACGCGGGTCCCTGTCGCACACAGTCAGAGCTCGCCCAGGAACTCGAAGTAACACGGCAAGCCATTGCAATGCGCCTGCACAAGCTTGAGCGGATTCACAAGGCTGGCCGTTGGGTGCCCCACCAACTCACAGCTGCGAACAAGTCTAAACGCTATGATGTTGCTGTGTCCTTGCTCTCCAGATTCAAGAAGAAGGTTTTCCTCCACAAGATTTTGACCTGTGATGAGAAGTGGATCCTCTACGGTAATCCTAATCGGCGCAAATGGTGAGAGTATCCAAGTCAGCCTATAACCAGTACCGTCAAACCGAATATCCATGCCAGGAAGTTGTTGCTGTGCATATGATGGGATCAGCGCGGTGTCGTACACTATGAGTTGCTCAAACCTGGTTAAACGGTCAATGCTGAGCGTTATTTTCAGCAATTCATTCGTGTGAGTGACGCAATGGAGGCGAAAAGGCCATACACCGGCAAGGGCAGAAGGTCGGTCCTGTTGCTTCAGGATAACGCGCGTCCTCACACCGCGAAAACGACTTTAAACACGACCACCGACCTGGGATAGGAGATTTTGTCCCACCCGGCGTATTCTCCAGACTTTGCCCCGTCGGATTATCACCTCTTTCGCTCCCTGCAACATCACGTGAGTGATAGGCTCTTCACTCCTGTCGAGAAGGTCCACACAAGTATTGATGACTTTATCAACTCGAAACAGCCCTCTTTTTTCCGCAAGTGGCATTCGGCAGCTCCCTGAGCGATGGCTCAAATGTATCCAACACGATGGGGATTATTTCTCTGATAAGGTACGTATTCGATTTGCTATAATTTGCTGTCAACGTGTCGTGCCTATGGCCAAGAATTAAGTTGCGCACCTAATATATTTATTAATATTTAAGAATTTTCATAATTTCGTAATAATTTCCTCATTTCTAACACCGTTATTTATATTATTTACTAAGTGATCTTTCTAATTTTTATTTTATTGCCATCATCTATTAATTAATTGCATCAACTTTTACTTAACATATACACTATATTAACAAAAGCCACCGGACACCCCTTCAAAAGCAAATGAATGGATCCACTGCGTTGTTAAGATGCGCGGTACAGCTGCAAACGGTATAAAAACAAGCCTGCAGCTGACCGCGGTCATATCGCACTGTGAGGTTAAGTGAAAATGTCGCGGCGGGAGAGAACTGTCTTAGAGAAAGGAAAAATTGTTGGGTGTTATATTAGTGGGTTGTCCATAATAGAAACCGAGAGGCGTTTAAACATACCCAAGTCAACTGTTTTGGATGCACTGAATAAGTGGAAGGCAGATGGCTTGCCTGAAGGAGCAAAACGTACCGGCAGACCAACGAAAATCAGTGATAGAGGACGTTGAAGCATCAAAAGAGTCGTTACAGATAATCGACAGAGTACTGCACAAGACCTCAATGTACAGGTGAGTAACAATGCTGGAACCTCGGTATGTACGTACCATTCGCAGAGAACTTCATTCCATGGGTTACCGTAGTCGTGCGTCTGCTCATAAGCCTTTCATCTCTACTCGGAATGCTAGTTGTCGTTTAGTATGGCGCAAAGAACATTTATCGTAGACCGTAGATCAATGGAAACAAGTCTTATTTACTGATGAATCCAGATACACGATCCATCAGTCTGATGTCCGTGTGTGGGTATGGCAGCAGCTGGGGAACGCTATTTACCACAGTGTACTGTTCCTTGGGTCAAGTTTGGAGCTGGCAGTGTACTCGTGTGGGGGTGCTTTTCGTGGTATGGTCCCGGCCCATTGGTTATGGTGGACAAACCTGTTAACCAGCACGTCTATCTCGATATTCTGGACAATTATGGCCTACCAAGTCTGTGGCAATACTATGGAACCGAGCCTTATTGGTACCAACAGCATAATGCACCGAGTCATAAGGCAAGGACTGTTACGGCGTGGTTTGACGATAATTCCATATCGTGTGTGGACTGCCCTGCACAGAGCTCTGATCTTAATCCCATAGTGCACCTATGGGATGAATTTAGGTCTCCGCTTAAGAAGTTTGGAACCAAGGTCTACAACTAAGCAACAGGTAGCGGCAGAATTATGTACTGAATGGAAGCGCATAGTTATCGCTGTGTTCCAAAACCTTGTCAAAAGCATGTCTCGAAGGGTCGGTGTATGCATTAAGGCCAAAGGTGGACCGACTCCGTTCTAATGTATGCCAATAAATGCTATGTTGTGTTTCTCTTCTAGGTGTCCGGTGACTTTTGTCAATATAATGTATATATACAGTATATATATATTCAAACTTTTTAAAACAAAAGAACAAATACGTGTATCACAGTGCGGTTGGCATGATAAGCATCAGTTGGTAAGTTGGTAGGGGTATTTTTTTTTTTTTTTTTTTCGGCAGAGGAAAAACTTTAAAACTTTTAGTTCAAATAGTCACCGACTGAGTGCGATAACAGCTAAAAAGTTTACAAATACAGTGAAAATCAGAAAATCAATTAAAATATTTAGGTTTAATTAAATTGGTAACACTATCACAACAGTAATTGTTCTCCACCACAAGGTATTCGAGCGTGTGACAACTCGAGTGACCACCGAATGTACGGTGTGACCCACTCGCTGCCTTATCTAAGTTTTTATTAATAACGTCGTTAATAATTACAGTAATTGAATGATATTAGGTAAGAACATATCTTCATCTATGGAAAACAAAACCATATCATAAGAGAAGTTGAAAGTGTCCATCCTGTGCATCAAGAAAGGCTTGAACACGAGACTCCATATTTCGGAAAGTTCACGCCACTTGCTCCGGCGCAATCGCTGCCATTGCCTCGCAGATGTTTTTCTTCAATGCCTGAAGGGTTGTCGGCTTGTTTTGAAACACCACTGATTTGAGATTATCCCCAGAGAAAGAAATCAAGGGGTGCTAGGTCAGGAGGTCACGGTGGCCACATTCCTTTAGAAATCATGTGATCTCCAAAGAATGACTCAATTTCAGCCATAATCTGATGTATGCCAAGTTGACCCATCTTGTTGAAAATATCCAGTGGTCAGCTCTTCAGGGTGCAGTTGGTTAACGAATGCCTGAAAAAATTCCATGTAGAGGGCTGTTGTGACCGCAGTCTGAATGAAGATGGAGCCCAATGATTCGCCGACGTAACAGTGCGCACCACACTCCAATTTTTTGTGAGTGAAATGGTTTCTCGATAAATGCGTGAGGATTTGCCGTTGCCCACATACGCGTATTCCGTGTATTTATGTATACCGATAAGTGAATCCACGCTTCTTCGGTAAAAAAAAAAAAAAAAGGTGTAGCACAAGATGTCCAGTCGATCCGCAACAAATGCCTGTAACCACTGACAGTACCTCATTCTTTTCTCTCAGTCTGGCGCTTTCAGTTCGCGAACCTCAGACAAACGGTAAGTTGTAGCCTTCTTCGCTGCTCTGTTTTTTTTTTTTTAATTTTGATTGAAAGTTTAACAACTACCATGAGCAACTCAATGGGCTATGAGCAGTGGCCCGTCCCTTATTTAGGGTCACTGGCTCCAGGGAAGGGAGAGAGCCAGTGCCGTAAGACAAACACAACATCCATGCCTCACCTCCCGATCCAAACCCGGACCTTTTCGGACGAATGATCAGAGGCCATTGCTTAGACTACTACGCCACCGGGGCAGCCTTCGCTGCTCTGTGACAAGTATTCTTTGACCTACCGGTTGCCTGGGCAAGTCTACACAACTTATTTCCTTGGCAAAGAAGAAGCCTTTGCTGGACGTCCTGCACTACTGTTTCTGACATTTCGGAACGGCCCTCTCCATGCAAATCATTTAATTTTCCATGGGTCTCTAGCTTCTTAACGAGTTGTAGAATATACGGTTTACTTGGTGCTGTCCGACATCCGAATTTCCTACGAAGCTCACACTGACACTTCTTTATAGACTTACTCTCCCAATAAATACGGACAAGAAGCACACGCTGGGGTATGGCTAATCGGGAGGACATCGTTAACGTATACGGTCAGTCTCGCGACAAACAAACAACTGAACTAACCCCAGGGAATTACGAACCTGATATGCGCGACGTCCAAGATCACAACGAGAGCACCAACAAGCATTGAAGAACAACATCTACAAAGGCAGTGGCAGCGATTACGCCGGAGCAACTGGCGCGAACTTTCCGAAACATGGTCTCGTGTTCAACCTGTCGCGATGTACAGGGCGGTCACTTTCAACATGTCTTATAATATGGTTATATTTTCCATGGATGAAAGTATGTTTTTACCAAATATCATTCAATTATTTTAATTATTCACGATGTTATTAATAAAAAGTTGGGCAAAGTAGCTAGTGAGACACCCTGCAGAGCGTTCGCGTGAATGCAACAGACATAGAGGGGAATGGCTTCCTTCAGTTGTGGCTGTGTAGAAGATCTAGTCAGGTACACTCTACACCAAATAGAAGTCATCGCTCTTTCCACGTTTATAAGTGAGTCACGGAAAAATTATCATCGGCCGTCACCGGGAATCGAACCCAGGGTCTTCTAGTTACGCGCCGGACATGCTTCCACTGCACCACAGCGGCCTCAAAATTCTCCAGACTCACATACGACAAACTGCCAAACCACCTGGCAGGTTGGAGCTCGCACAATGCAGGGGATTCACAAAAGATGAACAGCAGCAACTGAACAAATAATACTCACTCACTAATAAACGTGAAAAGAGCGACGACTTCTATTTGATGTTCCTAATCCACGTCAACTGCGTATTTATTTTTCATTCGCCTTCTAGTTATTTGTTCAGTTGCTGCTGTTCATCTTTGGTGAATCCCCAGCACTGCGCGGGGCTCCAACCAACCTGCCAGGTGGTTTGGCAATTTGTCGTATGTCTGGAGAATTTCGAGGCCGCTGTGGTGCATTGGAAGCTTGTCCGGCGCGTAACTGGAAGACCCTGGGTTCGATTCCCGGTGGCGGCCGATGAGAATTTTTCCGTGACTCACTTATAAACGTGGAAAGAGCCATGACTTCTATTTGATGTTCTTAATCCACGTCAACTGTGTATTTATTACACTCTACACTTTAAATAACCCCACAACCAGAAATGCACGGGTGTCATATCTGGAGACCAAGATGGCCACGTGATGCTGCAGTGGCTGCTGATTAGTCTTTCTCCACCAAATGTGGTGATAAGAAAGTTCTTTACTGGAGATACGACGTGAGCTGGCGCACCATCCTGCATAAACGTGACTGTGCGCATCATATTTTGTGCACGCAACAGTTTCAGTAGCGTTCGACATTTATTGAGCAAGTCTTCCAGCAGTTTCTGGGACACGGTACCTCAAAAAATAAAATGCCCAAGAATAACGGATGCAGTGCAGTGCAGTGCATCCACACCAAACCGTAACACATGGTGAATGCAGTAGTTTCTCTGTGTACATTTATGGGTTATCCTATGCCCATATTCGGCAGTTATCCATGTTGACAGACCCTTGTGACGAAAAATGAGCTTCGTCTGTCCATAACACATTTAACAATCACTGGGGACTCTCAGTGATCTTTGTCAGGACCCATTTGGCAAATTCATCCCGCTGTGTGGTATCCACCGGTAACAGCTGGTGTAAAGTTTGCAGTTTGTACGGACACAGATTTAACACACGTGAAGAATACTATTTGCCGATGCTCTCGGTATGAGCACACATTTTGCTGCTTCACAAGCACTCATCCACTTGTCGTTTGAGATGCCAGTTCGCCCATTTGAGGTGCTGCAGCATTCGAACCGGACACCGGTAACCCAGGGGCGGATCAAAAAGCTTATCTTGCGGTAGCAGTTGCATTGGTAAAAAAAAATGGTAGAGACTTTTTGGAAAAGTCACACACACAAACAAACAAACTGGCAGAGCTGCTCCTCCCTGGTATTACATGGCCTTTAAAGAACTTTTTCCATCAAAAAAAAAAAAAAAAAAAAAAAAGTGCTAAATTTTTAAATCACAAAGTGAGAAAAACAACTGAGAAATCAGCAGTATTTTTCTGAAGTTCAATTGCTTACTTTGCGAGGAAACGAGCTTCCTGCATTTTTAAATATCAAATCTGGACGGAATCTTCCAAAATACAGAGGGTGAGTTGAAAGTTTTACAAAATATTTGCATAAATGCATATGCTGCTGCGAGTATATCACGTATTTAAACTAGTTCAAGGCGCGCACTGCAGTCAGTCTAAAGGGAGATAAAGTGGTAGTCGTTGCTGTGAACAGCATTGCATGTCATCGTTCTGTCTGTGATTGGGACGCCTAAAAGATGAACAGCCATCCAACCGGCTGATTAGGTACTTTCGATTTACGAGTTTGAACTCGGCCATAACGCTGCTCAAGCGACACGAAACATTTATTGTGCGAAAGGGGAAGGTCGCCCCGGTGGCGCAGAGGTCTAAGGCGATGGCTTCTGATCATTCGTCCGAAAGTGGTCCGGGTTCGAATCTCGATGAGGCATGGATGTTGTGTTTGTCTTACGGCACTGGCTCTATCCCTTCCCTGGAACCAGTGACCCTAAATTAGGGACGGGCGACTGCTTATAGCCCATTGAGTTGCTCACGGTGGTCGTTAAACCTCGAATCAAAAAAAAAAAAAAAAAAAAAAAAAAGAAGGGAGCGTTCCGTGGACCACAGCACCGCAACCAGATGGTTCAAGAAATTTCGCCCAGGTGACAGAAACCTCGACGATCATCCAAGATCAGGTAGGCCGCGAATCTTGTATTCGGAGGCCGTGCGCCAGCCCGTAGGGGCACATCCGACATTCAGCACTCGGTGATCATCAGGAGAGCTGAGCATATCACAGACGACCGTGGTTCGTCACCCTCAGGACCACGCCAAGGTCTAGAGGAGCTGCCGGATTGTCCCTCACGAACAGACGCCAGCTGAAGCAAACCGCCGAGTGTAAGAGTACACGAAACTCCTTGAAAACCCGCGGTACCTTTCATCAAGAGAATTATTATGTGAGATGAAAAGTGGGTCTATTTCCGCAATCCTAACTCACAAAACGGCAGTAGTTGAGCCCAAGCCAACTTCCAGAACCTGTTGCCAAACGTGGGCGCTTCGAGCACAAGGTGATGCTCCGCGTATGGCGGAATTTTGAGGCGATAATCTATTACGCATTTGTTCCAGACGGTCGGGCCATCAACGCCAACTTCTACTCTGAACAGCTGGAGTGGATGTGTGCCGTTTTGAAAGATAAGTACCCGGCACTGGTGTACAGAAAGCATGCTCCCTTACAGCAGGACGACGCTCGGCCTGATACCGTGCGAACGACCTGGGCAAAACTCAATTGGATGCCTCAAGAACTTGAGGGCATCCAATTGATGCCACACCTTGCATATAGTCCGGATCTTGCCCCATCGGATTATTACCTGTTCGTGTCCATGGCCCACTTCCTTCGCGGGCTCCACTTCGACAACCAGGAGGAGGTGGCAGCTGGGGTGAAGGAGCTCTTCGACTCGAAGAACAAGAACTGGTACCGCCGCGGAATTGAAAAACTGGAAGACAGATGGCTAAAGACGGTGCAACACGATGGCCAATACTTAGAATGCTAGTCAGCTTTCGTCGTAAAGGTACGTATGAAGACATAAAGTGATCCAAATATTGCAAAACTTCGACTCACTCTCTGTAGAATCGAAGAACTGGCAGACAGATGGCTAAAGACGGTGCAACACGATGACCAATACTTAGAGTGCTGGTCAGCTTTCGTCGTAAAGGTACGTATGAAGACATAAAGTGATCCAAACATTGCAAAACTTTCGACTCTCCCTCTGTAAATTTGAGCCTTTATATTCGAGCAGTTTAATTTAATAGGAAAAATTCCAGCTTGAATCATACAGTCGTTCCTAAGCAATATGACCGGTAATTCCTCTTTAAAATATTCGTTTATTTTTTCGCAATGCATGATTCCCACTTCTTTCGAACGGAATTTCAAGTTATTCCCGCACCAATCATTGTCTTACTATCTATTTTATGTTGGAAGTTTGTAGAAATATAAAAGTAAACAAAGCACACCCATTGATTTTCGTCATCAGTCAAAATCTCTTTTCCGTTTCGCTCTCAGCTTCTTTCGTTTTTGAAATTCTAGTTTTCTTCTACTTCTGTTTTCTCTTTTTCTCTCCCTCTCTCTTTTTTTTTAGATTAGAAGTTTAATGACCACCGTGAGCAACATAATGGTCTATAAGCAGTCACCGGTCCCTAATTTAGGACCACTGGTTCCAGGAAAGGGAGAGAGCCAGCGCCGTAAGACAAACACAATATTCATGCCTCACAGGATTCGAACACGGACCCCTCTCAGATGAATGATCAGAAGCCATCGCTTAGACCACGGCGCCACCGGAGCAGCACCCCTCTCTCTCTCTCTCTCTCCCTAACAGGACATTTAATTTTAAAATTCACGGCAAATTTCAATAATTATAAAATCCTTTACGAAATTCTGTGCATTTATTATTGTAATTTTACAAAAATCAAAAATAAATAAATTAATTATATACGACCTTGACCATTTAAAAGTAAAAATCTGGGGGAAGGGGAGGAAAGGTCGTCCCAGTTATCCCCCGCTGGATCCGCTGCTGCCTTAACCCTGCTACCCCGTGTCGGGGGCGCCCAACAAACTTTCAGTTTCCTCAAATCGTCTGACCAGGCACTGCAAACCAGCACAGGTGACAAGACCTTGGTTGGCCCTTCTTTAGTCTTTTTTGTGCGAGACCCACGTAATAGATATGACCTGTTCATGACGCAGATCAGGAACTGTCACTAGGCGACGCTGATGGCCGGGCACAGAAAATACGAATTCTGCGGCGGTAACCATTAGGAAAGCATTGTGTGCCGACGCAGATTCCTTTCCTTGTTATCGCTGTTACCGTATTTCACTTAAAATTTTTCATCAGTTATTTTAAGAGCAAAAGAAATGACCTGCTGTGTTTCATTATGCAAGTGTTACAAGCTGGTTGTTTCGTAACAAATATTGAGCGCAACGACCAGAGTTCTTCAAAAAAAGAAAATGCCGCCCCGGTGGCGCAGTGGTCTAAGCGATGGTCTCTGATCATTCGTCCGAACGGGGTCCGGGTTCGAATCCCGGTGAGGCATGGATGTTGTGTTTGTCTTACGGCACTGGCTCTTTCCCTTCCCTGGAACCAGTGACCCTAAATTAGGGACGGGCGACTGCTTATAGCCCATTGAGTTGCTCACGGTGGTCGTTAAACCTCCAATCAAAAAAAAAAAAAAAAAAAAAAAAAAAGAAAATGTACAACAATCAATATGATGTCACGTGTCTGTAACTCTTGCGAGTTATACCACAATTTACCTTACAAAATTATTAAGGCAGCAGAAAAGCTACCCAAAATCCAAGTTTTGTTTTTCCGTTGCGAGATGTTTACAGCTAAGCACTTCAATGATCACTAAAATGAAAGATGTGATAAAATTAAATGGCTATCTCTTTTTATATTTATTTCTAATTGCGTGTCATTTATATTAGTTCACTTTTGATTAAAGTGTGGGTTTATTTAATTTTAAACAACGTATTCGTTGGTGAAACCACATCTACTATCAGAGCCACCCTTAGCAGCCGCAGAGCCGGGTGCGTACCTAACCGCGGGGCCCTTGCTTTAACCCTCCCCCAGGGCCCGAATAAGATGGTCGGGGGCCCAGGGCCAGGTAAGTGGCGAGTCCCCCCATCAAAACAATTTTTTTATTAATACACAGCGCGGAAGATATGATACACACACACTAAATGATGTTTCACACCAGTGGAACACCGTTTATAAATTTCTCATTTATAAGTCTTTCCATTTATACGTTGTTCAGCTAAGGTCCTGACCATTAATTGGCATGCTTGACTTAGTTTTCGTTTATAAGACTTTTCGAGAAGGTCTCTTGAAAGACGTGTATATGGTTTCATTTCAGTTTATTTATGAAGTTATGAAGGGTTTTCGGTTTAAATTTTTTTTCTCTGCTGTCGGAGGACGATTCCCGATATTTTTAAAAAGGGCTGATTCGTTTTTTGAGTGGAGAGACTACATCATTGCACTGCCGCTCAGTGTGTTGGCAAATGGTAATTTTCTAATTCTACTTAGCAGTGGAAATCTAAATATTTCTTGGTGTTTCCCCTTTCCGTGCCCTTTTTGCGTGTTTATCCCCGCTGTTCCTATCAAGTGCAGCTCGATAGTTCTTTTTTTTTTTTTTTTTATCGGATTTTTTAAGGTCGAAGGCTTAAGTCAAACAGCTTGGTCTGTTACAAATGAAATGCTCATGTAACTCATCTGTAATAAAATTAAGCCACAAACCGACATCAGCAGGAAATACAGGCTCGTATTTTGACTGATCATCATAGTTACGACTACAATGTTTTTTTTTTTGTTTTGTTTTTTGATTGGAGGTTTAACGACCACCGTGAGCAACTCAATGGGCTATAAGCAGTCGCCAGTCCCTAATTTTAGGGTCACTGGTTCCAGGGAAGGGAGAGAGCCAGTGCCATAAGACAAACACAACATCCATGCCTCACCGGGATTCGAACCTGGACCCCTTACGGACGAACGATCAGAGGCCATCGCTTAGACTACTGCGCCACCGGGGCGGCCGTCCAAGTATTGAAGACCAACATTGTAGGCCGCCCGGTGGCGCAGTGGTCTAAGCGATGGCCTCTGATCATTCGTCCGAACGGGGTCCGGGTTCGAATCCCGGTGAGGCATGGATGTTGTGTTTGTTTTATGGCACTGGCTCTCTCCCTTCCCTGGAACCAGTGACCCTAAATTAGGGACGGGCGACTGCTTATAGCCCATTGAGTTGCTCACGGTGGTCGTTAAACCTCCAATAAAAAAAAAATACTTGGACGACTGAATTCACGACGTGGCAAACTTGCACTTTGCAAGTACTGACATTGTGAATTTGCTGTGTTTGCATTTCCTGTGAATGGAGAACTATTGTAAAACACACCTTCAGGCTCAATGTTGCCCCTTTCTTGAGTCTGGGCTGTCTGGGAAGAGCTTATATACATAACAGTTTGTTACTAAAATGCTCTCCTGCCTCGAGTTCAGCATTAGAAGAGTTACCCTGTTCATCCACGGGAACATCTTGTTTGGAACTTATTATGAACTTCTCAATGGCCGCCTATTGGGATAGCAACTGAAGTCGAATATCGTTACTTCTTTTTCTTTTACAAGCATCTGAAAGATATTTTCGTGAAAACATTGCAATACTAATATCTCAAAATTCTCAACTGATGAATCCGTTTAGTTTAAGTTACAACTCGGAATCTTCTACCACATACGAAATACGATTACAGTTGCGGTTGAACTTTAAGATAATTCAATTTGAAATCTGACAACTACGGTTGTAGATATAATAGCATGAAACGGTCATTACTCACAAGATCACGTGACTGATCCTTAACGAATTTTCACCATTGGCAAGCCGTGATACATTTGCAAAGCAGATATATATCCTATTTTAACTGTTCATCATTGGTTGGTTTGTTGACTGACAAGGACATGTGACTGAGTTCAGAAGACCAACGATAAATTCCATACTGCTGAAAACTGATAGACGATAGTCATACCTCAAACGGTCAATGAAACCCCGTAAAATATTACTTTCACAATAATGATAAGTTCAACAATTATTATAAGTAATTTTTCTAGAAACAATTTAAAAGGGTCCCCATCAGGCCCGTGCAATAATCAGGCCCTGCCTCTCCCTACACTAGACTTAAAACATAGTTAATTACAGTTATCTTTACAATTTAATGAAACGTCAAGACGTTTGAAAATTAACCAATGACGAAAGACAGCTTTTAAATTTTTTGAACACTGCTGATATTTTGTAAATGTTTTAAATGAAGTAGGTAAAATAAGCACACTAACATACGTCCTTCTCTCACAATGGCTCCGTCTCTACCTATTATGGGACAGTACTTACATTATTGAACTCACATTATAAGAACTGGACTTTTCTTGCTTTTATCCCAGCAAAGTCAGCTATTAATTCATCAAAATTTATTTCGCTTGCTTTATCCTGTTCAATTGACAAAGTTGCCAAAGACGTCAATCTTTCTTGAGACATGACATATCTTAAATAAGATTTTATTCTTCTAGCGTGAAAAGCTTATTTCTACGCTTGCCGCCGTTACTGGGACAGTAAGTAATATCCTGTAGGCGATGAAGGCATTAGGGAAAGGATTCTGAATTTTATTCATGTATCTTAAAGCACCGGCTGCAGTTTTGACATCAGATGGAAGTGACTCTTTTTCGATATTTATCAACTTTTTCGATATTTATCAGTGCACGGTGCACATTGAAAGATATGGCTTCAATACTAATGTTTGCTAGACATAATGTTGCAGTTTGCTGCCGATATTTGGGTAAATATAAATTCAGCAATCGATACTGAAAAAAATAATAATTAAACGAGACAGAGTTTAAAAAATAAAATTATAATAATTGAAAATAAGAAATTCGCTCCCTCGCTCTTTCTCTCTCTCCCATTTTCTTTCTTTTTTCTTAGGGTGTGAGCGCCCCCGCCTCCTCGTAAGCGCGGCGCCCGGTGCGACCGCGCCAGTCGCACACCCCTACTATCACCGTTGTTTACATTTTTAGTAACAGTCTCTACTGCCACCTAGGGGTAAAAACTTTCAACAGCGCGGACATTTTTTCTCGTAGTGGTCTCCCTATCGGACAAGCCATATCTATTACGTTTTTTTTTTTGTTTTTTTTTATTGAAGGTTTAACGACCACCGTGAGCAACTCAATGGGCTATAAGTAGTCACCAGTCCCTAATTTAGTGTCACTGGTTCCAGGTAAGGGAGAGAGCCAGTGCCGTAAGACAAACACAACATCCATGCCTGGCCGGGATTCGAACCCGGACCCCTTACGGACGAATAATCAGAGGCCTGCGCCACCGGGCCATATCTATTACGTGAGTCCCGTTGCTGTGTTTGGAACTTTCGCAAGGCTTTTGTTGTTTTGTTGGCGATTTTCTGCTTACAAGAAAAAAATAAAATAAAAAAAGCTTCAATAACGAGGCTTTATCCGGCAAAGTTAACATTGTAGCAACACTCCTCTTGAAACAGTCGCAGCATTTTCGACCTATAAAATTTTCTGTTGAGAAACAAAATCCCTCTGCTGGCTCACGTTTTTCGTGCAAACCGCAATGGAATTCGTGTATTTGTTCTTTTGTTATAAAGTTTTGAAATTTAAACTGAACTTTTTTTTTTTTTGAAGGTTTAACAACCACCGTGAGCAACTCAATGGGCTATAAGCAGTCACCCGTCCCTAATTTAGGATCACTGGTTACAGGGAAGGGAGAGAGCCAGTGCCGTAAGACAAACACAGCATCCATGCCTAACCGGGATTCGAAGCCAGACCCCTTTCGGACGAGTGATCACAGGCCACCTCTTAGACCACTGCGCCACCGGGGCGGCAACTGCCCTTTTGAGTCACATGGTATATATACATATATAAATAAGCATACAGACTTCTTTGGTTCAAGAATAAGGATACGGTACAAAAATTGAAAAAAAAAAAAAAAAAACGGAAGAAAGGTGCCGGATATGATGGTAGCTCTTTTGTTAAAAACGAAAGTCTCCTCCTCAGGAAGTTATCCCAAATTACAGGTCTCATAAATGGACCCCACGAAAACGTTTTGTATGGAAAAAGATAGCTGATGGGTTGATAGGTAATTACTTTTAAAAACTGTTATCTACCATTCCACTTAACAGGGTGTCGTAACAAAAAATGGAAGGAAAAACATAGGAGAAAGATCCATTTTGAATTGGAGAAGCTGAGAGAAGAAAAAAAAAAATCCATGTCGGAAGCACAGGCACTGATGACGGTAATTGGTGATCGTGATCCGGATAAGAAAATCAATAGCTCTTTTATCATCAATTAATGACCTCCCCATTCCCCGGGTAAGGTCAAATGTCAGGATCACAGGGATTTTTGAAAGAGCATTATCCTGTCACTGAGCGTGTTTTGCGGTGCAGTAATTTGATGTGTTAATACGTAACAAATCTTTATTTTCATTGTACTACTTTATCATAAGGGATTTATTTTAATTTTCCTCACGTATAAGAACGCAGTAATTGGTTTAAACTACACGATACTTATTGCTAAATAGAACAAAATGATGCTTTCACAAATGCTTGAAAGATCCGTTATACCTGTTGATGCGGATCAATAAATTCTTTGCTCGAAACATTCTTCACCTGGTTGTTGAATCTCACGAACCTTACTACTACTCTCATTAATCAACAAATTAAAACTTGGAAATCGGAAATACTCTGTTTTTTTTAATTGAATCGAAATTTTGTTTCAGTAGTTTTAACTCAGTTCTTAAAAACGATCGCGGAGAAGCAGGCCCGTAGCCAGACAAGCAAGTTGGGAGGGGCGGCTGATGATTGAGATCGGGCGAAGGATATAAAGTGGTCGGGCACTATGCTGTTGTGTGAGTCGCTAGGACGGGCAAAAGGAGACACAGGTCGGGCTCAGCCCTCAGCCAAGCCTGGCCCTCCCCTGTCTACGGCCCTGCAGAGAAGTAAATCAAAACTTTCCAATTCTCAAAGATCTTTTTTCCCCATTTCCTAAATTTTTTTTTCTTTTGATCATTTTCACAAATTTTTTTTTGTTTCAAGCCATCGATTATTTAAACTTCCCCTGGTCATTTTCAATATATCTATTTTTCTCAATTTCTGTTTTTAGCACGTCTTTTTTTAAAAAGATCGTGCTTATGTTACTGGTTTCTCCGTCCGTCCGTACGCATGATATCTCCGCAACTATTAGTCCGATTTGAAAAATTCTTTTTGCATTGGGAAGCTTGAAATATGCGAATGACGATCCTTTATTTCGTTTTTTTTTTTTTTTTTACGATGTACAATTTCACCTATAGGGGTCGTAAATGCAGATGATGTCGAATTCAAAAAGACGTTTTATTCCACATATTTGCTTCTAAACATCCGACTGAAAAATTTCTTTTATCTTTCGATTCCATTTATGTCGAAGAGTAGTTTAGATATAGTTACTTTTTCAAATTACGCATAGATTTTCCGTTAGGGAGCGTAAAATTAAATTACATTTTTTCCCGATAACTCCTCTTCTAAAACTCCGATTTGAAATTTTTTCTTCTTCAGCGGATACACCTCTTGATGGAAAATCTTTTGCATATAATTTCAAATTTTTGGTAAAGAATGCTTTACCCACTAGGGGGCGTAAGTGTTAATTTTTGCTTCTGATATATTTGCCATAAAATGAGCTTCTAAAATAACGATTGAAAAAATTCTTTCGTGGACTGATGCCACTCACATCGATAAACATTTTTGGAATATTTTCTTCTTAAAATATTCCACAGTTTTTCCGCCAGAGGGCCTAGATGTATATCTTATTTTGTCAATATCTCTACTTCTAGGAGTCCGATTTGAAAAATTCCTTCTTTGTTGGACAGTGTTTTCCATTGTGACATGTGTTTCATATAATTTCAAAATTTTCAAGTAATTCATAGACTTTCCGCTAGGGGGCGTAGAGGTAAATTGCCTTTTCCACTATATCTCTGCTTCTAAATCTCCGATTTGAAAACTTCTCCTCTGCACCGGATACAGCTCCTGATGGAAAATCGTTTGCACATAATTTCTAATTTTTGTAAAAAATGGTTTGGGCACCAGGAGGCGTAAATATTAATTTCCGCTTCTGATGTATTTGCAGCAAAATATGAGCTTCTAAATTCTCGATTGAAAAAAATTCGTCGTTTGTAGACCGATAGTACTCATGTCGACAAACTTTTTAGAAGCATTTTCTTCTAAAAATAATGCATGGTTTCTACGCCAGGGGGCGTAGATGTATATCTTATTTTTATCAATATCTCTACTTCTAGGAGTCCGATTTGAAAAATTCCTTCTTTCTTGGATAGTGTTTCCAGTGTGACATGTTTTTCATATAATTTCAAAATTTTCAATTAATTCATAGACTTGCCGCTAGGGAGCGTAATGGTAAATTGCTTTCTTCCCTATATCTTTGCTTCTAAACCTCCGATTTGAAAAATTCTTTTTGCACTGGATACAGCTCCTGATGGGAATCGTTTGCACATAATTTCTAATTTTTGTAAAAAATGGTTTGGCCACCAGGGGCGTAAGTCTTAATTTCCGCTTCTGTTGTATTTGCAGCAAAATATGAGCTTTGAGCTTCTAAGATTTCGATTGAAAAAAAAGTGGTTTGTTGACCGATACTACTCATGTCGACAAACCTTTTAGGAACATTTTCTTCTTGAAATAATGCATGGTTTCTACGCCAGGGGACGTAGATGTATACCTTATTTTTGTCAATATCTCTACTTCTAGGAGTCCGATTTAAAATATTTCTTCTTTATTGGATAGTGTTTGCGATGTGAATTTTTTCCCCTTTAAATTCAAAAAATTTCAAGTAAATCATGGACTTTCCGCTACGGGGCACAAAGGTAAATTGCGTTTTCTGTGTTATTTCTGCTTCTAAAACTCCGATTTGAAAAATTCTTCCTGTATCGCACACAACACCTGATGGAAAATATTTTTCACAGAATTTCTAATGTTTGGTAAAGAATGGTTTGGCCACCAGAGGGCATAACTGTTAATTTCTACTTCTGATGTATTTGTAGGAAAATCTGGGCTCCTGAAAACTCGACAAAATTTTTTTTTTCTTGGACCGATACCGCTCATATGGAAAAACCTTTTGAGAATACTTTCTTCCTAAAATAATGCATGGTTTTCCCACCAGGGGACGTAAAGTCACATCTTATTTTCATCGATATCTCTGTTTCTAAGAGTTCGATTTGAAAAATTCTTTCTATGTTGGAGTGCGTTTCCGGTGCGAAATGTTTCTCATATAAATTCATGTTTTTCTTAACGCACAAGTCTGCAACCAAAGCGCGTAAAGTTCACAATTCCGTTTACAGCAATATCTGAGGGATTAAAATCCCGATTGAAACACTTCTTTCTTCCGTCAGAAATTATTGTTTTCCATACCGTCTCCATTGACTTTGAATAGCTTTGATAAATTTAATTTGCGTCAGAACGGATTCAAAAGACGTGCTTATTACACCCGAAAATTCGGTGTCATCTTTCTTGTTTCCCTTTGTTTCAAAACATTTTTGTCATGCTTTAATGCTTTCAATAAGCAAGGACTTCGGGCAGATTTTTTCTGAGTCCGGTTCCTAAATGCCTTTTGCTTCAAGACAGTAGTGGACAGAGGAACTATTTTTGAATTTATTGGTATGCATATATTGCTTTATCTATCTACAGGGTGTTTCACTCAGTACTTTACTCGGCATTTTTGCAATAACTGGAAGGGGGAATGAAGATATTGTAACGAAATTTGAACTGGACTTACTTTAGGCTGTGAGAAAGGAGATGGCATCATAACATGTGTTGGAAATGGTCACCATTTACGTCCAGGCAGAGCTGAACACAACGGTCACGATAGTTTGGAAGATCCGGGTCAGCATGTCCCCAGGAATTGCCTGAATTTCTTGAATGATGTTGGATCTCAATGCGGCGATGAATCGCGGATTATTGCCGTAAACTCTACCTTTTAGATAGCCTCAGAGAAAGTAACCGAGCGGCGTCAAATCTGGAGAAAGCGGAGGCAAAGTCCCTTCAAAATGACTCTGTTCTCGTAAAATGACTCAATTTCTGCCATGCTGGCGTGGGAAGTATGGCATGTTGCTCCATCCTGCTGGAAATATCCAATGGATAATTCCTCATCGTCCAACTGATTGACGAAGGTCTGAAAAATTTCCACGTAAGCTGCTGTCGAGATGGTTGTTTCGAAGAAGTTCGGCCCAATGATGCGCCATTGTGACGTCGCACACCAAACACCAAACCTTGCTGGATATAGGGGTTCTTCGTGTGTCGCGTGGGGATTGGGCATTGACATATCCAGAAAGATGCAGCCAGGCCTCATCTGTGAACCAACAGTAATCGAGTATGCCAAGATTTTGCTGCAGGAATGTGTGAAACCACTGACAATATGCCACTCTTATCACGTGGTCTGGCGTTTTCAATGCGTGAACGTTTACACGATATGGGTGAAAGTTACCTTTTTTCCCATCTCTGTAACAAGTGCTTGTGGATAAGCCGGTTTCCTGTGACAGACGTTGTAGGGACTTTTTGGGAGACAGCAATAACCGCTGCTTCACATTCTCGACGGTTTCTTCCGGCATGTCGACCTCCTCCATGCGTGTCACACAAACTTCCCGTTGTTCCCAATTTCCGCGACATGGACAAAATGCAGGGCTTTGATGGTGGTTTCCGACCTTCAAACCTCTTAATGAATTCTTTTTGACACGACTTCAAGGATTTAGTCTGCCAGTACGTCCGCACAATATACACTCGCTCTTCTAGAGTATACCGGCTCATTTCAACATTTTCTGTTCTCCTACAACACGCATAACCGTACTGTTCCACGAACGGCAAAACAACAACCGTACTGTGTCGGCAGACTCAGTAAACTGACAGCCGCCCGCTCGTCCAGCAGGCTTTGAGGAGTCGCGAAACACTAGCGCCGCCACTTCTCTCTGACCACGCCCACGACGCCGGCGCAACTACACGTCGCTTCCGTTTGCTTCCTCACAGCCTAAGGTAAGTCCAGTACAAATTTCGTTACGATATCTTTATTCTTCTTCCAGTTATTTCAAAAATGCCGAGTAAAGTAGCGAGTGAAACACCCTGTACTTACTAGAGGTTTGCACGAGCAGGGTTTTTTTCTTCATCAGTTAAGTGAAAAATTCCGGGCTCGAACCTATACCGGAAGGTTTAGCATTTTGTTTTTAGTTTAAAAAAATTCGTCTCACGAAACGTAGACTGACTTGTTAAATAATCAAATGACTAAGTTCACTGCGTTTTTTCACCAAATGCATTTATTAATTACATCTAAAATCGACAAATGGGACGATTTATTTCTTTAAAGGCTGAAATCAAATTCCGTTTTCACTACGTTGGCTTGAGAGGCTGATACACATATGGTTTTTTTTTCGACAAATGTTTACATAAACAGAGTTTTCAGCTTCATGAAATTAAAACGAAGTTCTGCGCCATTCGTAACTACAACGAAGATGATGAAGTTAGAAGTGTTTCTTTATATGTATTAAGTGCAGAAGAGGAAAAATGTTTGCACATGTAACAGGAGTATATAGTCACGTCTAAATCTCATCTGTGGGAGGAATTCCTACGAGAAATAGCACGTCTCTCTACGTTACATTTTTTTTACTGCTAAGGTAACTCAGTTCAGTAGCTTTGTTTTTCTAGAGTAGGGAATCTTCATTCAGCCTTTTATGAATCGCGAAAAACATGGCAAAATGGAAAAGTCGCGGACCACATGAAAAAGAAGGGTAAAAATGCATGTGCTTATTTTGAATATCGATTATTTCTTGAGAGGGTTTGAATCCTAAAACTTAACTTTCCGAAAAAAAAACGATGCAGTTACATATCTATGTTACAAAAAAAAGAAAAAAAAAAAAGAAGTCCGAAATAGGTACCTGATAATCGCCTACATTTTCCAGAACTCTTTAAAAATGTTAGTTATGTAATTTATCGCAGCATAGCTTAAAGCAGATTTGGGAATTCAAAGTCTATGTACCTAAGAGACCTGGATGTTCAGTTTTCAATTTCAAAGATGTGTTTTTTCCCATTTTGGAATTTTCTTTATGGCTGTCTCGCATGCTATCCAAACGTGCTCAATGAGCCACGGGATGAAGACCCCCCCCCCCCCCTCTAGCGCAGGCCTTGCGTTACTTGCAGTAGGTGGCAGAGAACGCTTCAAGAATGGAATGAATGAATGATTGAATTTAGGTAGGTAGATAAGTAGCAGTGGTGTATCTTGGGTCCGAGACCTGGGCTATCTCATCCCCCCTGGTACTGTTTTTTTTTTAATTGCGAAGTTTAATTTTTAATTGTTAAGTAATAGAAGTAACTTATTCTAGGTACATGCTATTGCTAACATGATACCAAATAATTACGAGGATTAGGATTTGAACACTTATTTGTACATTCTCCTTTCCTTTCGTGTAAACTTGAGTGTTACGTTTTCATAAAAATGTTTCCTCCGAGTAGTTTTTCACATTTAAAAGAATGTTTTTCTCTATTGACAAATCAGCCAAGTTGCTTGAATGCACCTATCCTTGTGTGGCTCTAAGATATATTTTGATTCTTTTTAATGCAAAAAAACTTCTTTCGGCAGTTGCAGTTGTTGATGGAAACTTTAATATTAGGTATTCTAATTTGTACACCTCACTAAACACTATATCCAATTTATCCAACTTTATAAACAAGTAATGCCTCTTACTGATTTGTTTTTGTATTGATCAAGAAAATGAAACACCTTCAGTTCATTTTTTAGTCTAGCTGTATCAAAATTTGAAGCATAGAGTTCTTTAAGCTCTGATAGTAGATGTTCAGGGAAGGTTTCACAAAATTTACCAAAACAGTTCCAATCCAGCAAAGCCACAAATTTGAGATATAATACCACTGATTTGAATTGATTGACACTTCACACAAACTGAAACAGCTCTCGTGAAACACGTGCTGTTAGAGGCGAAAGCATGCGAGTAACTGAGGTAGTCGAAGTCTTCTCTTCTCTAAGCGAACCGTTGCGCAAAGCAAGGGTCCATTCCCCTCCACATCCTCATTCATGTTGTCATGGAAACGCTAGCAGGCGATCATATCGAAGGTTTTCGAATTAGAACAGCGAAGACTCTGGCACACCTGCTCGTGTTATACCGTTGGTCTTCGTTCGCTAGACTGATTCTCTTAGTCGAAAGAATCGAATCCGCACGTGTTTTTTTCGCACCAAAAGCATCGACATATCTTAATACCGTTGATAATTGACTTTTATTTATGTATATTTAATTGACTTTTATTTGTGCATTCTCTGGGCTTCGCAGCTAGCCTCGAATATACGCCATTGGTATGTAGGTATATGCATGCATGCATGCATGTATGTATGTATGTAGGTAAGTAGGTAGTCGCAGTGGAAAAACTCTGACAACTGCAAATTGAGAGGAACGAAATTTATTTCTTCAGTGGTCTCGGGAAGTAGAAGCCCACAACTCTCTTTCTGTGGCGTCACATTATCGGTCGAAAATGGCAATAATGTTGGAGAGGTCTTTGCCAAAAGGAGGGCCTGACCACAGGTCTTAAGCACCTTTTACAAGAAAGAAACTTGGTGATTTTAGCTAGGAAAGTCACATACAGGCAGCAAGTGGTCTAGTGGTTAGGGCAATAGCCCTGCGACCAGACGATTGCGGATTGATCCCAGGTAGGTTGAACTGCTTTATACCACTGAATACTCGCCAACCCCGGATTTACCCCAAGTATATTGAACTGCTTTGGACCACTGAATACTCGCCAACCCCGGATTTACCCCAAGGGCATTGAACTGCTTTGTACCAGTGAATACTCGATAACCCCAGATTTAACCCAAGTATATTGAACTGCTTTGGACCACTGAATACTCGCCAACTCCAGATTTACCCCAAGTACATTGCACTGCTTTGTACCACTGAATAGTCGCCAACCCCGGATTTACTCCAAGTATATTGAACTGCTTTAGACCACTGAATACTCTCCAACCCCACGACGAGTACGCTAAGCCGCCAGCCCCGGGGGATTGAATCCTGTGTTACAAATAAGGCCATCTGTTCCTTCTCCAACTACAGTGTTCCTTCTCCAGGGACTACAGTGGCGCACTCGTTGCTCTCTCTCTCTCTCTCTCTCTTTCTCTCCTTAGAAGTGCTCTTTGTTAGTCGGACACTCGCAAATACGTCGACTCGCGCTTTCAATCTGACATTCCTACTTCGCTCAACCTTCTACCCTCTGTCGTATATCAGCCTCTAGGTTCTGTCTAACATAACTTCTCGTTTCTGATACAAAGCACACAATGGATACGGTAGATGCGTGTAAAACTTCCCTGTGGTGCAAACCCTACAAGAAATTGCAGGGTGTAATGAAAGGAGAAAGAAAAAGAGTACCACGCGGAAGCGAGGTTGAAAAAGCTAAGTGAGTTCTGTTCTCTATTTAGATGTCGGGGGAAAGGCAGACCTAGTCGGACTCATCGGATCCATCAACACACGGGTCAAAAAATCAAGTAGTTCGACGCCCGGGATCATCGGTTTTTATGTTCGTACTAGAACAAAATAGCTTTTATTAATCCGAGATACCATTTAAAATTTTGGTTTTCTAAAGCTGTGGCGTTTAAGCTAGTGTATTATGTCAGATGTTTTGCATGCCTTTTTTTTTTTTTTTTTTACACGCGTAAGATATAGACATAAAGCTGTTGAACCTTACACGTGTCGATGTATTGGGTTGTCCGGAAAGTACGTGCCAAATTTACGTAACTTGTTGATGATTGATCGCCACGTGCCCTCTGTCACTGCATGTAGATGATGCAGCTACATAAAAGGATGTATCAGAAGTCCGCGATCACTTTGTTTGTACTGGAAGCTGCGAAAAGAAAGACAGGGGAATTGGCTGTAAAGTCGTAGGACAATGAATGACAATTCCTCGCAACGCGCGCGCGCTTTGTGTGCGTGTGTGTGTGTCATCTTTACCTCTACCAGAAGGGACTACAGGGACGCACTCAGTTGGGGTGGCCCAGGGGCTCGTGCCTTCCACATATGGAATCACTTCGTTCTTTTTTATTGGTTGCTTATTTTAAAATATATTTGTATACAATATATTATCAAAAGTATTCTGACACCATAATGTTTTGGGACAAAAGGTTTTATTATCGCAATTCGTAGTTAGTCGGTCTATCTTTTGCTTGTATGACAGCGGCGACGCGTCGAGGTGTACTAAGTGAAATTGTTAGACTGTAGCCCAGTCTAACAATTCCACTTAATTTTCAAGAAGCTAGCCCTGCACACGCCATTCAGTGTGGCAGTGAGTTCGATCGTGTTGGATGAGACAACGGTCATTTCTATAATACTGCCACATTGTTGATAGGGCAGAATTATCCAGAACGTTGGGCTATACTTCAGAATTTATGGTTTGTGGTATAATAACCAACGGGCTGAGTGCCATCCGCGAAAAGCAACTCCACACCATGATAGAACCTCCGCGGAACTTAACAGTTGGAAGAACACAGTCCGACGAAAATCGTACATCAGGCTGTCGCGAAATCCAAACAGGTCCATCAGATTGGAGGAGTAAAAAGCGTGACTCGTCACTCCAAAGAACAGCTTTCCAGTCGCTGAAAGTCCAGGAATGACGGGAGACACACCACCCCAAATGGCGCTTCGCATTCACGGTAGTGATGTGTGGCTTGTGCGTGGCTGATCTATCATAATAACCCACGCTGTGCAACTCTCTGCAGATACTTATGGTACTAACTGAGCTATTACAAGCATTTCCTACTTCAGCAGCGATGGAAACTTCAGAGGAAGAACGGGAGTTTTTTACATTTCTTACCACGGCTCTTCTATCAGTTTGTGTGGCCTTCCTGAATTTTTTTCTTTTTCTGTAGTTGTACCGTCCTGCTTCCATCTCTTCACGACAGCACTTACAGTGGGTATGTTTAGCTTAGCTACAATGCTCCGTATGGAAACGCTACTCAAATGACATCATGTGAGTAGGCCACGCTGGAACTCGAAAAGTTCACGACCACGAGACATATCCGCTTCAAAGTTATTGATGCTACGATAGAACATCTGAGCTTTGTATATGAACCACCCGCCTCACAGCGCACCTTCTTGCGCAACCGTTCTTTGCGTAAATGCAAACATTTGGTAGTGTCCGAATACTTTTGATTATGCTTTTAAGCACATTTTACGAATCACTGGAAAAGCAATTTAATATGGTGGAGATGTTTTTGTCTTTTCCTAATATTTTGGCAGATATTTTTACTTGCATTTTCAATATTTTGGGCCGCACCCATAAAAATATCTTGGGTGTGCCATTGAGGGACTAAACGCAACGCAAGATACACTGGAGATGTACACTGAAGTGCCAGAAAAACTGTATGGTACACCAGTCTAATACTTGGTAGGTCCCCCACGGGAGCGCAGGAATGCAGAAATACGACGGGGCATGAACTCCCCTAGCTTCTGGAAATATGCTGTAGGCAATGTACACCATACTTCTGGCAGAGCGTTCCACAATTCGGGTGTATTCCGAGGTCTCGGATTCCTGTGTTCGATAGCGCGCTGCATGGCATTCCAAATGTGTTCTATCACGTTCAGATCTGGGGACTTGGGTGAGAATGGCAACACCCCAAACTCAGATGAATGCTCCTCTAACCATAATGTGGCGTTCTGACACTTGTGTGCAGGTGTATTGTCCTGTTGGAACAGGCCCAACCCATCAGCATGAATGCAGGGCATGAACGGGTGTACCTCGTCAGAAAGGATGCGCACATAGCGTTGGCTGGTCACATACGTTTGTAGACGTACCAGGGGTGCCACTGAAGTACAGCTAAACACACCCAATACCATTACGGACCTACCACCAGCCGGTACAATTCCCTGT
The DNA here is from genome assembly GCA_039090855.1 of Macrothele yani. NCBI lineage: Eukaryota > Metazoa > Arthropoda > Arachnida > Araneae > Macrothelidae > Macrothele > Macrothele yani. The sequence continues at coordinate 28,525,675 of CM077026.1, forward strand.
TGAAAGGCGGGATCCATGGCTTCATGGGGTTTGCGCCACACACGAATCCTTCCATCTGCCCGATACAGTTGGAAACGCGACTCTTCAGACCAGGCTACTTGTTTCCAGTCATCAAGTGTCCAGTGGCGGTGTTGCCGTGCCCAAGCGAGGCGCATAGCTCTGTGTCGTGCACCCATCAAGGGGACTCGAGTTGAGCGTCGGCTCCCAAAGCCCATATCGTGCAGGGTACGTTGCACAGTCCGGACGTTGGTGCCTGTTGAGGCTCCAGCATTGAATTCCGATGATACCTGTGAGAGCGTTGCACGCTTATCGCGTGAAACGATTCTGGACAGCATACGACGATCACGTTCACCCAATGTCTTTTTACGGCCACATTGGCATCGTACGTTGGAGGTTTTGCCGGAATTCTTGTAGTCACGGTACACCCTTGCTATGGTCGTCCGTGAAAATCCGAACTTCGTTTCTACCTCCGAAATACTATGGCCCATCTCACGAGCGCCAACTATCACACCGCGTTGAAAATCGCTTAAATCGTTATTACTTGTCATTCTCATGCCGAAAACAGCTCTGACAGCTGGCAAGCATGTATATCGCTTTATATACGCACTTGCGGACGCAACCGAGTACGCGCATAGATGACGTTGCTATGTATTTTGCATACGCTCGTCTGTAACAGTTTTTCTGGCGCTTCAGTGCATATGTGATCTGCACAGGGACGGTGCTGTAGCAAACAGAACAGTTCGCAAGTGGTTTGTCAGATTTAGAGGTGAAAACTTTAACCTGGAAGATGACGAGCGTCCGGGTAGGCTTTGTGCCATTGATGAGACCCAGCTCCGTTTACAGTTGGAGGCTAATAACCGTCAAACAACGCGGGATCTAGCAGGGGTTCTCCGCCTATAGAAATCCACCACCCATCACTGTTGATGAGCACCTCCGGAAGCTTGGCAACGTCAGTCAGTTGAGGTTAGATGTGGGTGTGCTCTATGGGGAGGACAGATACAGGGTATTTTGTCTGCATGTCAATAGTTTGTATAATAGGCATGCCCTAAAATCGAGCTTTGCTTCACCCCACTTGTTTGGAGCCATATCAAAGTAAATTGGGACTAGTAAATTTTCATTCCAGTTAGTCAGGGATTAAATGGGCAAAAAGTAATCTTCGACTCCAGCAATACCCATTGGGAGCTGACGCCCATCACCGCTTCTTGAGCGAAAAGCGGGTTGGTCTCTGGTCTTTAGAGCGGAACTAGGGGCGGATTGGCCCACTGGAACACCGGGATATTTCCAAGTGGACCGCTCGAGAAGTGGCCCACTTTCTCGTATTGTCTTTGTATGCATTGTTTGGAAAGAACTAATATAATTATTTTGGTACTCATGAATAAGTTAACCTCATTTCAGTTTTATGTCACCTGTCTAAAACGTTTTTGTCTTTAAAAAAAATTGGCGCTTCCTTCAATATCTATATTACTATTGGGCATTTACTCTAAAATGACAAAGCACGATTCTCTCTACTTCACTGAAAAATTTGATGCCGGACCAAGCAAGCTCTTATAAATAAATTTAACTGCTATAAATAATTAAGCCTGGAATCAAAGAGACATTGATAGGCTGTACCCTACTTTGGTAATCTTAAAGGGGCCACTAGTAACGTTTTTAATGGCCCATCATCTCCACACCCTTATACACGTACATACATAGAGCACCAAGCAATTATCCTGTAGAGATGTTCCGAAATCCGTGTCCCACCCACATTTATCTTAAAAGGTACAACGATTTACCGGTACTAGTTAATGGATAAAAATGGTAGTTCACGAGTTAAAATAATGGATAGACTTAAAAAAGGCGTCTGTTCAAGGAGATGGTGCGAATACCACTGCTCAGTAGTCTACTAGTGACTAAATATAATTTTCTGGTATAACACCCCGTTTTGAGCACGGTTTGATGCTACATTTAATCATGAGTGGACTTTTAAAAAAATTCACCCTTAAATTGCTGTTAAGATTTGCTTACGACTGAGTTAGTTTTACAACACATATTTCAATAATTCTGTTTCACTCTGGAGTTAACAACTTTTCATGACGGAATTTATGAGGTGTTCCCCTATGGGTGTGTATGTTTCTGTAGCAGACCACTAGACTGAAATTCTCGGCCTGGTTTCGTCGACCCAATCCGCCATTGAGCGGAACTATCCGTCCGATCCAGATTACTTCGTTTAAAATTTTCTTTTTGAAGTAAATGGTGGTCACTGTAAAATACTTTAATCTTACCCGATCATTCATTGTTTTGAATTAAAAGACATTAAAGGAAAAATGAAATGTTAATTTTACAGAGGATGCTCACACAATTTTAGAAAGGTTTTGATAAGAATTTACAGAAAATAAAAGAAGTTCAGAGAATTGAAACTGGAAACAGCGTGTTAGATGAATACGAAAGAAACATCTGCTGCAGTTAAATATCATTCCCTAAGAAAATGGCGCACGTAAACAAGCTGTGGATAGAAGGTTATGTTTTTGCTCTTTACGAAAAGAAATATTCGTCTTCTGTACTTAAAAAACGCTGTGAAAATCATGGAATTGACATTTCTAAACATAAAATTAGCAGCATTATTAATAACAGAGGAAAAAATCGTCAAGCATTGCTTTTAACAGGAAAAAGAACACCAAAGGAATATCCAAAGAAGGTACGTACTTTTACGACTATTTCAAAAGTAAAGTCTCTAGTTTTGAATTTACCGACCCAAAGAGCAATCGCTAAGTGGTTAAAAATCTCTGTATCAACTGTAACCAAGGTAATAAACAATTATTTGAATCTAAAAAACAACAACAAAAAGAAAAAAACCGTGATGTTCATGGCCTTTTGTTTTGTAACGTGGCTGAGCGCAGAACACGGTGTAGACTTATTTATGAAAATCACTTAGCGGTAGACAAATGGAAATTTATTGCGTCTATTTATAAAGCATGGATATACCTAGAGGACTGTAACAAAGAAAGGTCGATTTACTATGGAAAAAGAGCAGAAAAAGACTTACAAACTTGGTTCCAAGAATCCAAAGAAAGTTTCAGCAAAGGATCCATGATTATTGCTAGTGTGTCATACAATGGGAAATTAAAGTTAAAAAAATTGAAAAGAATGTTAAAATCAATTCTACACATTACCAAAATAATAACTGATATATTTAAAGAAAAATACCATTCCTTTATCCACAAAGCCTTCAAAGAGTAGAACTCCATCAGGATAAGGCTACCAGTCATACCATCCAAATGTACCACTCTATTTCTTGAAAAACCAAATGAAAAAAAGAGACGATTAACAAATCTATACTTATTACGGGCCTCGTTGTGGTCTAGTGGTCAACGTTCGTGACTGCCACGGAGAAGATCTCGGGTTCGATCCCAGGCAAGTACGAACGCTCGAACCATTAAATATCCACCGTGCGTCGGATGGGCACGTTAAGCCGTTGGGCCCCGGGTACTGGCCCGCCCCGTAATAAATAAGGGCGTCTTCCTCCCCCTTTCTATCTCGCTTCCGTGTTACTTTCCCATCGGGCATTCTAGCCCAAATCTCCTAGCTCCTTATTTCTAAGAGTTGTTTAAGACCTGGGGTCAGACACTCCCTTCCTAAAGTCCTCTACATGTGATCTGATCTACACTTATTACTTATGTTCCTTCAAAATCCTTGATGTGTCACCAGTCCATTGTTTTAGTCCATTGACACATCAAACTCCTCTGATGTGTCAATGGACTGTTGTGCCTTCGGACTGCTAAAAATAGCGCTTTCTAAACGCAGACCTAAAACAATGATTGGATTATGGAAAGCAGTGGAAGAGGAAAGAAATAATTTTGAGAAATGCGCTGTTATCTTAGAAATCTAGATGTAGATTCATAGTCCAGAGAAAGGGCTATCAGATAAAGCGTTTAAGGAAGAAATAATTTTGTTTTAAACATTAATTATATTGCTGGAAAACGGTTCTGAAAATGTGCGAACATCCCTTGTATCTTTCTAATCTATTTTCATTCCAAACAAAGGATGCATTTTTTTCTTTCTCGGGGATTAACAATCATTATGAGAAACTTTTTTGTCTATAAGCAGTCGCCCGTCTCTTGTTTAAGGACACTAGCTCCAGCGAAGGGGCATGACACTCATTTTTTGTGACGTCATTCTCCTCCCTATCCAGGGAATTTCATTTAAAATTTCTTTTCAAAGTAAAAAAACTGTTGCCGTAAAATGTTTATTCTGGCTGCATTGCCCTGTGTCGTAATTAAACATAAAGCACCATCCATGCCTCATCCAAAACTCGAACCTAGACCTCATCACGAACATAATGGCTAGTAGCCGGCGTCTTACTCGGACCACTCGCCCACCGAAGCGGGAAAGGGTAATGAAGCTGAAACATTTTGCGGTAACAGCTATTTGCTTTAAAGAGCAACACCACACGCCGAAAAAATGCGGAATAGAAAACGAATCAGTGCAGACAGAATGAGTATCAAATAGTGAACGCAACTATTAATACGTATAAGAAGATGCTTTTGGTGTAGGATTTGGAAAAATCCTGTTTCAGTCCAAAAACCTACGTCTAACTGTAGTTATCTGTAGCTTAATTAATTTATAACAGTGTGGTTGTTCCGGCGTCACTTTTCTCACATAAGTACAGAAAACTTTGCTATGTTATTTCAGAACAAACGCCCAACATAGAATGAAACGGTTTGTTTTTTAAAGAAATAACTTCTCAGGCAAAAATAAAGCTGAAATGAAGTTAACGATTATCATTCATTTGTAGCAAAATAATTATTCGTTCTTTCAAAAAAAATCCAGACAAAAATAAATACAAAAATTGGCCCACTTTTCGAGTGGTCCACTGGGAAATGTCTCGGCGTTCCGGGGGGGGCAATCCGCCCATGTAAGTAGCCATAGGAATTAAGAACGGCTAAATTGAAAAAAAAATCCTGCACAAGGCCTATGTGTCTCTTTATATAAATGCCTATAACATGGCTCATGGGAAAAGCTTGAATTGCCACCCCGGTGGCCGAGTGGTCTGAGGAGCTAGCATCAAACCAATCATCCGAGATGATTACTGGCTCGAATCCCAGATGAGACATGGATGGCGTTTTTGTTTGATGGCGCTGGCTCTGTCGGTTGCCTGGAACAAGTGGTCCTGAATTTGATACGGGCGATTGCGTTCCAAGAGTTGCCAATAGTGGTCGTTAACCTTCCTTTGTTTAAAAAAAATAAAAAGCTTCAATTTATATTTCGCGCATGCGTTTCGCAGAAAAGCCATTTCCCCCTGATTTTCGCATTTTTTTTTAAAACATATCCAGAATAATTTCCACTCTGAATCATTGGAGAGTAATTCAGAAACTGCGAAGTGGATGCACACATAATATTTTTATTTTTATTTTACAGTAGAAAATCAGAAAACCACTTACGGTTCTTGTATTATTCTTCCTCTATCGATTTCATTTTCTTTGGAACTGCTGTACTGCGTTGGAGAACAAAAAGCCATTGCTGTCATGACAACGATGAAGCGCAACCACATCGTCATACCTGTCGGAAGAAAACAAACATTACCACATTGTTCAGAATAAAAACAACAACAAAAAATTAACGAGAGAGACAAAATCCTAAATGCTCGTTGGTTTTCTAAGAGCTAGTTTTCGGGCTTTATCAAAAAAGGACAAAAAATTTAAATGAATTACTCTACCTCACCCTTCCAAAACTAAATCCTAACAAAACTCCCTAAAAAAATAAATACATATTGGGTATATAAATAAGTTTTGAGGGATTTGAGGTGAACAAAACACGTTGTTGAAGAACAGAAACAATACTTTAATATTAATCGAAGTATGCTCCCTCTGAAGCTACAACTTTACCCCATCTTTCGGGCAGTGAACGTATGCCCCGAAGGAAGAATTCCGGTTCCTTGGAAGAGATCCAGTTGTCCAGCCAATTTTTGATGTCTTCATAAGAACTAAACCGTTCTCCAGAAAGTGCTGACTGCATCGACCGGAACAAATGGTAATCCGATGGCGCAATATCTGGCGAATATGGCGGGTGGGGTAGAACTTCCCAGTCGGATCCTTCTAAGTACTTTTTCACAGGTCGAGAAACATGTGGTCTTGCGTTGTCATGCTGTAAGATGACTTTGTTGTGTCTATTCTCCCATCCCGGCCGTTTTTGCGTGAGAGCTCATATTAAACGCATTAATTGGGTTCGATACCGATCACCAGTAATAGTTTCTGACGGTTTCAGCAGTTCATAGTGGATCACACCCTTCTGGTCCCACCAGATACACAGCATTACCTTTGGACCATGGATATTGCGTTTTGGCGTTGAAGGACCTGGCTTCACCCATGCTTTCTGCCGTTTAGGGTTATTGTACCATATCCATTTCTCGTCGGCAGTAATAATACGATGCAAAAAAACCTTTTCTTTTTTGCCTTTGAAGCAGAAATCCGCAAATGGTTTTTCGACGTTCAAGGTCTCTTTCCTGCAAAGCATGTGGAACAAAATTCCCTTCTTTTTGCACCATTTCCATGACAGCTAAACGTTGTGAAATGTATGGTTGACTAACATTTAATGCTGCTGCTAGTTCTCTTTGGGTTTGGCACGGACCCTCGTCGAGTAAAGTTTCCAATTCGGCATCAGCAATTTTTTTGAGTGGTCCAGAACGTTCTTTATCACTGACATCGAAATCGTTCCTTTTGAATCGTCTAAACCAATACTCACATGTTTTTATGGATGGGGAATGTTCACCATAGATTTCTGACATTAAGCGATAGCTGTCGGCAGCACTTTTCTTGACAATAAAGTAATGCACTAACACTTCCCGCAAATGCTGTTTTGTCGGGACGAAAGTTGCCATTTTCCATCGAGTAAAACAAATACGTCCTCACACCTCAATCAAACGTCGTATACTGACTGACAGCTGGCGTCTCGTACTGCGATATCGCAGTATTGCCACCTTAAAATACATGTGAGCAGTAATAAGTCCGACACCAGACGGAAATCCATCAAAACTTATTTATATACTTAATACATTTTTATAAGTGGGCTAAAGAGGTTGGTGCTAGCGAAATCGTTCTCTGAGCCAGATCAGAAAAATTAGATTGTGAGCTGAGAAGTCTCAAAATAATAAAAGTGGGATAGACTAAAAATGCAAGCAAAATTACTAGAAGCCTAACACTTCGAACAATTTTGACCTATCAAAAAAAAAAAAAAAAAAACAGCAACAACGACAAAATGTGCCATAGCTTCCTCCTCCCCTCTAAGCACCGGGAAACAGCCCCGCCACCAGGCAACGAGGTTGGTGCTGAGACGTATGCAAAACATACTTATGTACAGTCGCTCCACGTAGAGAGAGCTAGACAACGAGCAACTATTCAAAATTAAATTAAATTCATACAGAAATTCCCGAAAAATAGGACAAAACACCAGTGACAACTGTCAAAGAAGACCAAGGACCAATTTAGGGGAGATTATGCCAAATCTAATGACAATTTAAAACAAGGTGCCTTGTATATTGACACAATATTATAACCAAATTAATGTGTGATGGCCGCCCCGGTGGCTCAGTGGTTTAAGCGATGGCTTCTGATCATTCGTCCGAAAGGGGTCCGGGTTCGAATCCCGATGAGGCATGGATGTTGTGTTTGTCTTACGGCACTGGCTCTTTCCCTTCCCTGGAACCAGTGACCCTAAATTAGGGACGGGCGACTGCTTATAGCCCATTGAGTTGCTCACGGTGGTCGTTAAACCTCCAATCAAAAAAAAAAAAATGTGTGATGAGTATGCAGAACATGGAGAACATGGGGGTGCACTAAAATATATCCCTGAGTGATAAAGATGAACGACATGGTATTAATATCGTAGGTTCTCTTCCGTCTTTTTATGTTTTGTTTCGGAGTTTTAATGATCACCGTAAGCAACTATAAGCAGTCAGTCGCCCGTCCCTAATTTAGGGCCACTGGCTCCAGGGAAGGGAGAAAGCCAGTGCAGTAAGGCAAACACAACATCCATGATTCACCGGGATTCGAATCCGGACCCATCTCGGACGAATTGTCAGAAGTCTGAGCTTAGACCACTGCGTCCCCGGAACGGCCTCGTATATCTACCAGATACAATTCTTAACACGTGTAAAAAGTCTTCGTCGAGTAAAACCACGAATAAGAGAGTTCGCTTGTGTGTCTACGGAACAAAGTTCAAACATTTGCTTTTCACATTAATAACAGGCAAGATTGAAACAGCAAAGGCAAAGCTCAAAGATGTAAGAACCCCATTTCTTTCATTTCTTACGCGGCAAAAACCTGATAATTCTTTGAATTAGAGCTCTGTTATTCATGCATTTTTTCCTTTTTTTGATAAGTTCTACGACAAAACTTTACATGATAATGCTTCTACGAAAAGCAACTCTAAGGGAGATTGTGCACTGGTCATTATAAGATCTATATGTTCATTAAACAGAAAACAGAGAAGCGTTATTTATAGGTTTACTAGATGAAGTTCTTTGTCATTCATAAGTTTACCATGCAGAACACAAAACATTATTAACATGCATATTATTATAGAGTAGAAAGCGCTGCTAAACATAGATCTGCTGAATAATAAAATAAACGTTTGTAAATGTAAGACTCCCTAAGATTCTCATTCACAGTTCTTCTAACAAGTAACTAAATCTTCTTAAGGCCATTGTTTTAATCTCTTTATCTTCCTATATATAAGTTTTGAAAAGTTATAAAAATGAAAACGTGAAGATTAACGCTTTTGTGTGATTCCCGTTTTACAGCTGATAATTATTTTCTCGCGCATAAGGCGCAAAGTCTGTTCTCTGCTTTTCACTATTGTTTTATCATTTATAACGTATACCTCTGAGTGAAGCTTCCTATTGAGTTTCTGTTTTCTTAAGTAAATTTCGTTACTTCTCGATTAAATATTTTGTCACTGAACGGCACATTATTTCTCGGAACAGCTTGTGCATTTCGGCATCGCTTATACAGTAGTAAGTAAGAAGAAAATAAATGCGTAGATTATTTTGTGAGTGAAAACATGTGGGTAGTGTAGATACGTATGTTATCGAAATAGTTAGATACAGGAACGGATTGATTGAAGCTCATTACGGATTTACGTGAATCAACGAATAACGTATTGTACGAGGGTTGTACCGAAAGTAATGCAAAAGTGGGCATAACTTCTTTATTAACTGACAGAGGTCGCTCAAATTGCACATGTTGGTAAAGTAACTCATTCTCTATACAAAGGTACTACTCAGCAGAGTCTCCATCACAAGCGATGCATTTGCGCCATCGTTGAACCCAACTCTCGAATCCTCTTTGAAAAAATTCAGGTGTGGACTGTTGTACCCATTTCTTCACAGCCACTTTCATCTCATCTGTGCCATCAAATCGTTGTCCCCGGAGACTGTCCTTCATTGGACCGAACAGGTGGAAGTCGGAGGGCGCCAGATCTGGGCTGTACGGTGGTTGGAGGACCACCGACCAACCTAATTTGCTGATCGCCTGATTTGTTGCCAAAGATGTGCGTGGCCTCGCATTGTCATAGTGAGTGTGGATTCTTTTCAGATGCCTGTTCGGTCTCTTCCTCCTTATGGCTTCTCTCAGCTTCTTGAGTGTCTCAATGTACCTCTCGCTGGTCACAGTACGATCGCGTTCCAGAAAATCAAGGAGATTCCTGTCATCCCAAAAAACAGTCAGCATCACTTTCTGTGCTGATCGCTGGCTCTTGAACTTCTTAGGCCTTAGCGAAGAGGTGTGGCACCATTCCATGGATTTATTCTTCGTTTCCGGATTGTAACGATACGCTCACGTTTTATTATCTGTCCCCAGATCGAAAAAAAGAAAGTGTCTTCATTGGCTTCAAACGCTTCCAGCAGCTCATAGCAGACTTCTACCTTCTCTCTCTTTAGTAGATACGCCTTCCCTCTCTCTGTGGAATTTACTTTGATTCGCACTTCAACTCGCATCATACCCCAGAGCTATTCTTCACAACATAGTCAAACTGCATATCTTTATCCACCCTGTACGTCCTAATTTATAACAGATTTTCCCCTATCCTGTGCATTACGTTACAATGACAAATTTATGGCACTAGCGGCTTTTTCTTTCCCCCTCCCCATCTGCTTTATTCCGGATGGTTCTTTTGAGAATTGAAGTCGTCTTCTCTGATGTATCCAAGGGCAATTTTAGATGGTGACTGGACTGACCGTCCTACTGCGTCAGTGCGAAGATGGGGTTCCCTAATCTCCATTTCCTCAGCCTCAACCCCCTACTTTCCAAGACTAATTACTCTCCTAAAAAGCACTTAAACTATCACACAGTGACACATTAATTCACTTCCCATGCATTCACGGATGCACTGCAGGAAGAAGAACTGATTCCTCTCCCTAAAATTCTGAAGAAAAATAAACGGAAAAGACTCTCAGTATTTTAACATAAAAAAAGAAGCCCGCCCGAGATGTAATTAATATGCTATTCGTAGGTCGTCCGAGCCCAAGATGTAACTAATATGCTAGTAGCTCGTCCGAGTCCGCCCGAGATGAAACTGATGATGCTATTTGTAGCCCGCCCGAGCCCGTCTCATCTCTACTGTAGCAGGTGACAAGGCTGATGTTTTCATTATGATCCTGAAACGGAGCGTCAGGGTGCTGAGGGGAAGTCTCCACACTTACGTCGAAAATCAAGATAATGAAATATCTTGATTTTGGACGTGAGTTGACAGCATCATTTTGCCCATTCTGAACCTCGATCGAAAGCTAACTGATGCTCGACGAGCTAGTTTACCTCACTGACTCCGAACACCTCGCTCACGCATCGTCTTGCATGCTGGAGTGAGCAATTTGTGTGGAGAGAGCAGGTGTACCTATTAAAAGGACATCTTGTTGTATACACAGCGGTGCCAAAAAACTGGGAAGGGCGCTACCATTTCTGTTATGTGCCACCACACCCACGCGGTAAATGGTATCGCCCCCAAACAGCATGTATATAGAGGCAGATATCTCTGCAAGCTCAAGTAGCAGCTTTTGCACTTCAGATGGCAGCTTATCAGGATTTAAACGATTTCGAACATGATGTGATACGCGGGAGGTAGGTCACTCCATATCGAAAACTTCCACGAAGTTTGGATTTACACGGTCAACAATTTGAAGAGTGTACTTGGACAAACTCAGGTAAAAAAAAATCCAGAGTGCGAGACTGGTGTGGCCGTGGAAAAGCCCTGGACGATCGTGGACAGCGGCGTCTGGCATGCATCGTAACAACTTCCCGGCGTGCAACACTGCCGCAAATCACAGCGCAACTCATTGCTGGGGCCAGCAGTAGCATCAGCGTTAGCCGACGGCCCGCCCGGGGGCCATTGCTCACCCGGCGACACAAGATTGTGCGCCTCGCCTGGGATCGGAAACACTGCCATTAAACGCAAGATGACTGGAAACGTGTAGTCCGACGAGTCGCGGTACCAACTGTTTCCAGCAGATGGCCGACTCCGGGTTTGGCAACAACTCCATGATAACGGATCCCGCAAGCCTACAAGGAAGAGTGCAGACCAGTGGTGGCTCTGTTACGGTTTGGGGTGTTTTCAGCTGGCACGCATTAGGACCCCCTATACGTCTGCAGACCACTCTGATCGGTGGAAGCTACGTAACCCTCCTTGCGGATCATTTGCACCCGTTCTTGTCCAACCACTCCGGCGGGTGTGACCTCTTTCAACACAACACGCCACAGCACACGTCCACAGTCACCCGATTGTGGCTGGAGGAACATTCCACGGAGTTTGACATCCTGACTTGGCCCCCTCGTTGGCCGGATTTAAACGCCATCGAACATATTTGGGACACTGTTCAACTTGCCGTCAATGCCAGGAATCCTCCATCGGCAAATATTATGGAATTGTAGGACGCTCTTCAGGAAACACGGTGTGGACTGTCTCCAAAGTACCACAGAGAATTCGTGGAGTCCATTTCCTCTCGCGTTGCTGCCGTTATCTGATCACGAGGAGGACCAACGTGGTATTAGAGAGGTATCCAGTACTTATCAGTATTTAAGCGATTTCGAACGTGTATGATAGTCGACACCCGGGAGATGGGTCACTCCACCTCGGAAAGTACCACGAAATCTGGATTTACACTGCCAACAATTTCATGGCTGGTTTTTCTTTTTTTTTTTTTTTTTTATGGGATACTTAACGACCACCGTGAGCAACTCAATGGGCTATAAGTAGTCGCCCGTCCCTAATTTATGGTCACTGGTTCCAGGGAAGGGAAAGAGCCAGCGCCGTAAAACAAACACAACATCCATGCCTCACTGGGATTCGAACCCGGAAGAATGATCAGAAGACATCACTTAGATCACTGCGCCACCTGGGTTTTCATGGCTGTACTCGGACTACACAAACTCAAGTAGGGAAATCGAGAGTGCAAGGCAGGTGTGCCCTTAGAAAGGCCCTGTTATATAGGGTATACCAGTGGCGGACTGGGTCTAAAAATATTGGTTGCCAGGAGACAAAGGGGGCCCACTTACAACTATAAGGATATCATTGAATTTTTATAAGAACAAAATTAAACTTTCAAAAACTACATAAGTGGGAAAAAGGTACAATTAAAATGTTTGCGAAATAAATTTATATTTTTTAATAATTACAGTGTTCATATATTGCTGGTAGTTAAATGTACAACATAGTGAAGCTCCAATATTATTGCATACAGCAATAATATTGGGTCATCTACTATATTTTCTAACTACTAAAATGCCATTAACATTTTGTGTGCTTTGAATATACGTGAATATATTTCAAATACGTGGAGATAATGTAAATATACGATGTCATCGCTCTGTCCACGTTATTTTATAAAAAACGATTAGCAACTGAAAAATTGTTCTACCGACACCGCTGGGATCGAATCCTTTTTTTTTTTTTTTTTTTTTTTTTTGATTGGAGGTTTAACGACCACCGTGAGCAACTCAATGGGCTATAAGCAGTCGCAGGGATCGAATCCCAGATCTCTCGATAACTATCCGAGTGCGTTCGCTTTACGCTACGGTGCCAACAATTCACAGAGCTATTCGTGGTTTATCAGTCAGCATCTGACTACACAAATCCATATTGATGGGCTCAGCAACTGATGTGTCGCCATCTAGTGGCATTCCACAAAGCAAGCTGTTTTAATTACAGCTGATAAATCCGAAGGTCGATAGAAATGGTGAATATATTTCAAATACGTGGAGATCATGTAAATATACAATGTCATCGCTCTGTCCAAGTTATTTTATAAACAACGAATAACAACTGAAAAATTGTTCTACCGACACCGCTGGGATCGAACCCCGCTATTCGTTGTTTATAAAATAACGTGGACAGAGCGATGAATATACGTATTTTGAGTTTTAGTAATCTATGGCTGGCGTTAACTTATAGGAAGAATATGTTCTATATTTATTAAGAATATGTTCAACTCTTGAGATATTTGTACCGTTCTCGTCTGGTCCTTGCTTTTCGTATCCACTACCGAATGGAGGACCAAACTGGGTTAGAGACGGCCCAACAATTATTAAGAATCATAATGAGGTTATTGCTGTGATTGAAACAGAAGACCTAACTTAAGTGATTCTGAAATTTGTCTCAGTACAGCGTCTTTCACATTCGCTAGAAGATACAGCAATGATTTGCACATATTGTCTAATTCTCAAGGAGGCCTACTTCATCAGGGGCCCACTTGCCATTGGGTAAGCTGACATCCTGACCAGTCTGCCATTGGTGTATGCTCTTTATAAACAGCAATTCGAAATGTGAACAACATTTTAAATTTGTGCGTTCTGTCTGACATAATATTTATTATTTCACAAAACTTGGTTTACAATTGACGCATAACATTATTTGCTCTCAAGATAATCGATGTCTACTATAAGTGATACAAGTTTTCATGTTAAATAAAATTTTGTGTTACCTTCGTTGTACAGTCACAATACCACTGGTGACCTCGACTTGAAATCACAGTTAAAAATGTCACTCCCCTTCGAAAACGCTCCTTTAGATTCTGTTGGTGTACTCAATGCTGCGATTTTTATCAGCAGTAAGCCCGCCACAATCTAGTAAGGGCAGTTCGGAAATGCCTCTACTTCGAATTATTTCTGCTGTTACAGATAGATGTGCCAAAACCTCTGAGGTAATCTAAGAAAATTGAAAACGTTTTGGACCAAAGAAAAGTCGATTTAAGCAGGAAATATCGATTGATGGAATGGATATGATTAAATCCACATCATTCCACTCTGGCACTTCTGGCTTATTTATCTCATAAGCTGCTAGCCGATAAAAAAAAAGGGGTGAATGGATAAAAATATAAAAAGAGCAATTCTCTTATTCCCTCCCTTTTTTTTGTTTTTGTTTCATTCTGTTGAATTCTTCTTTCGTCATTTGCGGCGAGTTTTTTTTTTGCTTTTTGTTTTTCCTTTTCACTGGTTTCCCTTACAAACACTTTTGATAAGCTTCGAGGGAATCTGACTTCATCCAAACAATCCGACGCCACTTTTGCATTGAATTGGTTCTTTTTCCTTCTCGCTCCATTTTTTTTAACTCGTAACATTTCAAGTCGACCACCTGCATGGCATGCAAACATACTTTTGCGTATTCGCTCTGCTTCCAATGATTTGTGAAGGCATTACACCCTTCCCAGATTTCCTGACCTGACAGTGTGATTATGGTTTCCACAGCAAACCAGGTGTTTCCGCGCAAGGGTCAAGGATAGTAGTAGTAGGCACCGCCTGACTAACGACCTTTCCAAGATCGTGCTAAACTCAAAGGAGAAGAAAAAAATTAAAATGAGGGCACCGACTCGAAGTATGATTCGATGTGCTTTATTTCCCTTTCTCCTCCTCCTCCCCTTTCCTCTCGTTTCTCTTTGGGCTTGCTTCTTTAAATATGCTTCGGTTGTTTCCAGGCCTTTTAAATCTGACTCATGTGGGCAGATATGAAAGTGCATCACAATGGCTGACTGGCGCCATGACACCGTAAACTTTGGCTTATGCAAATGCAATCTGTATAAAAACGTCAAGAGTGTCTGCCACACTTTCTATCATGAAAGTCGATACGACACTGCCAGCGTAATTCGGACTTTCTGCAACATTTTCGATCTCGTGCTTAGCGTAACCGATACACCTCAGCTATGCTATTGGACCTACGTCACGAATTGAAAATCCAGGTTTACAGGAATTCGAAGCAAGACAAAGATTTAAGTTCGCAATGACAGGAATCAGGAAACACGCGTTGAAGTCTGTTAACATAAATATAGGTAAAACGATAAGCGAAATGATACATTTTGCTCAGAACATTGATATACACATCAAATACGTGTACAAAATTTGCTTGTAGTTTCTAACAGAAGAACCAACTCTGTGAGATAGCAATTGGCCGACTCTGCATCAGCTCTCCTGTAGAATCCCCAAATAAGAGTGTCCCCCAAATTTTTGGGGCTTCATTCAAGCCGCGTTCGAACATTGGAGGGAATTTTACTGAAGGGTTGCGATGGTCCCTTTCTCTCTCTCTCTCTTTGTTTTTTGTTTTTGGCCTTATCTTTTAATTTTTAGTTAACTCTTTGGAACAGCTGGTCACTTGGATATCCAAAAATTTCGAAAAAACCTCCACACTTTTTAAATACATATTATTCAGTTTTTGAAATCTTTTGGGCAATCGTGAAAAACAGGTACATATATGAAAAGAAAAGCTTTTTTATTGTTATTAACACGATATTTAATTTTAATCTATTGCATAGTCTCCATCAATAGCGATGATTTGTTCCCATCATTCGGTTAGCTGTTTAATTCCCGTATCAAAGAAAGTAGCGTCCTTAGAGTATAAAAAGGTCTGAATAACAGTTTCGACCTCTATATGATCTTTCATGGTTTTTCCAGCTATATGATTTTGCAGTGACCGGACGAAGCAAAAATCTGTTAGTGCTAAGCCAGATGAATACGGTGGGTGAGCCAAAAGTTTCCTGCAATCTGTGCCGTGCTGCCACCGCCACATGCAGTTTAGTGCCATCGGCATTCTGATTTACCAAACTGGGATTTTTAGACTTCAAGGCATTCGTTTACTATACCAAGTTGCTGAAAGTAAAAACACGTAGTCATCATTTGGTCATGTGCCAACAATTCATGAAGGGTGATTAATTCCCTTGCAATCATCCCAAAGGCAGAGCATGACCTCCTTTGGGTGGAGATCAGATTTCGGAGTTGTTCTTGGAGTCTCCCCATTCCTGCAATAAGATTTGTTGCGTTTAATATACCGACACAGCACCCATTTCTCGTCTCCAGTCGCCATTCAATCCAAGAACGGATCGGTTTTTCACCGAGCTTGCAGATATACAATTATCGTCACTACCCATTCGGCCCATAGCCGATAATTGACGTGCTACTCATTGATCCAGTTTTCCGACCATTCCAATAGCCTGAATTCAGGACCGTAGTTAATAGCAAAGGGATAAAGAGGGACTACCTACCCACTTCTGGGAGATGCACGTTGTTCTAAACTCACCGAAATTTTATTTTTGGTGGTTTATGAAAATTATTTTTGCATTTCATTATAAGCAAAAATACTTATAGTAAGAACAGCTGCACTAATCATTCCCAATTACACAGGCACAGAGCTCATTGTTGGTGTTAAAACGCAGGAAAAAGAGAAATGGACCCCTCCTGCTCCCTTTTTTAAGCTTTCCAACCGTAGGTTGAAGAAGCGTATATGCTCCAGCTTTGTCCGTCTGTCTGTCCGTCTGTCGGCACGATAACTCGCGTAAAAATGGTTCGATTTCGATGAAAATTTAGTATATGGTAGGGTACCACCTGGGGACAAACCCAATTGAAAATGGGCGAAATGGGGTCAAAGGTCAGTTCATAGGAGCGGAATCACTTCCATCGCCATTATGCGTCATAACTTACGTAAAAATTCTTCGATCTGGATGAAATGTTAATATGTTGTAGGGGCCTGCCTATTAAATGGGCGAAATGGGGTAAACGAATCCTATTGGAAATGGGGTCAAAGGTTAGGACACAGGAGCGGAATCTATTCCATAGCCCTTATGCATCATAACTTACGTAAAAATGCTTCCATTCCGACAAAACTTTATCATGTTATTTCGGAGGTATACTGAACCGGTTCTGTAGAATATCATCGAAATGGGATCAAATTTCAGGGCACAAGACCGAGATTTATTCCACAGCCATTATCCTCATAACTTGAGTAATGATTTCTGGTATGTTGGAAAGCGTATCATAATCAATGCATTGCGTGATTTTACTAACTTGTTTTTTTTTTTTTTTTGTCGGAGGAACGTAAAATATGGAAGAACTTCACGAAAGAAAAGGAGAAAAGAAAAAAATATAATCCAAAATACTTCCTCATAATCTGAGATACTTCTTGCCGAACTCTTGTATTTCATTAAAAATAATTTTTATCTCCTGAATCTCTAATATGGTGTGTTTTCCTTTCCAGCTGTTCAGCTATAAGGACATGAATAAAAAATTAACTAGGCTAACGTTTGAAAGTGGAAGGCCATCTGCATTTCGCATCTCAGTGGGAATTTATTATCAGAGTTTAGCGGTGCGTCAAATGGATGTTACTGCATATAACTATCTTATAATTTTACATTCCAGAAATGAAAAAAAAAGGAAAATTACCGAACAGTTGATTTATGCAAAAGATTAACATAGCGACGTTTCTACATTGACACCCACGTCGAATTGCGGATATGATGAATTAGAATTACACATAGTGTTGAACATAAGGTAAAGTTACTCCACCCACGTGATAAGCATGTTCATCAACGGCATACTCAGTACGATAATATAGAAACTATTCTTTTACGCAATAACTCCCTTTCCTACCCATTAATCCTATAATCGAGAACTTACAAAGACTAACTTTATTTAGTTTCGTTTATAACGAAGTAGGAAGAGCATAGAAGGCTCAAAAGAATTTAGCGTGGCTAACAAATAAAGAAAAAAGAAAGAGGACAAGAACACACAGCACCGTACTGCAAATCAAGTCATCAACTGAAGTACAAATCCAGGCTTCAGCTGGAAAGCCAATCTAGGCTACCGCAAGAAAAGAAAGTGACATAAGCAACTGGCTGTATAAGTGAAATGTGATTTCTTCGTTTATTTAATGGTTCTGGTTCTATCCCATTCTTGGAGCCCATAAGATCCTGTGAAGGATGAATTGTTCCTCCTTAAATCAGAAATTCATGAGGTATGGAAAACTCATCCCAAAATAACAGTGGTGATAATGTAATGATATAATAAATCCATTCAGTTTCACCTTTTCCGTTAGATTGGGATCAAAGACATGTACCTGATTGCGTTACGTACAGAGCGGAATTTTGGATTCTAATGCAGCTTTTGTTATTTGTGAAACAAAGTTTTTTCCAGGTAAATGTTCTGCTTCAAATGAGTTCCGGTTACCCTGAAATGAAAGAAACGGTTCCACTCTTGCGTGAGCTAATTCGAAATTGTCTTTCTTGAGCACGGAAGGCAGATAACATTTCAAAGACTATAGGAAGAAGTTTTTGAAAGCACTAATATAAAACATCTAAGAAAAAAACCCCCAAGAAATCAAGAATGGAGTGATCTGGATGTTTCCCAGGAACTTGGATTTCAAATCCGGTTTGTGAAAAGGAACGCATCTGATTGTCAAAAGAAAGAATCTTACAGCCAGAGACTACCATGGCACGAAATAATTACACCACGCTGGCATTCACGGTGAAGAGAGCACATTTTTCTATCACTTCTGCTTTTGTCTTCACCATCAACAACAAAAAGAACAGTAATTTAATCGTGTTCAAACACTCTTGGGGAATCTGTATTCGCTCGGCAGTGTGTCTATGGGACTATTAGGACATACTGATGCAGAAAGCATTCATGTTTCCATCGATTTCATTTATTTTATTAATGCATCCCTGTTTCTAAGACTGGAAACATTATTCTTCGATGTCAGCGTGACAACGAATGTTTCAGTTTTTGAAACACGGAATTTCCTGATGAGTGGTAGTTAGATACAACATGCGGCATTTTTTATTTGTGGACGCGATATCTCCATTGTCATAGAATTTTATTCTGGTGTGTTGCAAAACAGTCTAAATGCTAACAACACCTCACACCCTTGATTTCGGTGGCATCATTCTTTTAATTATATCATCATCATCATCATCATTGTCAACCATTATCAATCCACTGCTGGACGAAGGTCTCCCCAAGTTTCCTCCACAACGGTCTGTCTTGTGCCAGTCTCCTCCATGTCACTCCCGCATACTTTCGAATTTCATCCACCCATCTTCCATGTGGTCTTCTTCTGGGTCTTTTCCTGTCCCTTGGAATCCAATCTAAAATTTCGGCTGTCCATCGATGGTCTGTCCTTCTGGCAGTATGTCCAGCCCATTGCCATTTCAGGGATTTAACTCTGATCATGATGTCTTCCACTCTTGTCATTTTTCGGATCCACGTGTTCCTCTTCTTATCTCTCCTGGTTACACCAAGCATGCACCTCTCCATGCTGCTTTGAGTTGTCTGCAGCCTTTGTATGTCTCTTTTAGTTAAGGTCCACGTCTCTGCACCATACGTAAGCACTGGAAGGATGCATTGATCAAACACTTTTCTTTTAAGACATAATGGCATATTGCTCTTGAAAATTATGCTGTTTCTTCCAAAAGCTCTCCAGGCAAGTTTTGTACGCCGATTAATTTCTTCAACAATGTGACCCTCACTTGATATCTGCTGTCCAAGATAAACGTACGTGTCTGTTATCTCCAGCTTTTCTCCATCAATCGATAAATCTTCATTTCTTGTAAAAGCATTGTACATCACTTTTGTCTTCTGAAAGTTCATTTTTAATCCCACTTCTTTACTCTTGTCAGCAAGTTCCTGGATCATACTCTGTAGCTCTGATGGGGTAGTTGCAAAAATGACTATGTCATCAGCAAAACGAAGGTGGGTTAGATAATCTCCATTAATCTTTATCCCTTTGTTTTCCCAGTTCAGTGATTGAAAGACATTTTCCAATGTGGCATTAAAGAGCTTCGGAGATATATATATATATATATATATATGGCCGCCCCGGTGGCGCAGTGGTCTAAGGCACTGGCCTCTGATCATTCGTCCGTAAGGGGTCCGGGTTCGAATCCCGGTCAGGCATGGATGTTGTGTTTGTCTTACGGCACTGGCTCTCTCCCTTCCCTGGAACCAGTGACCCTAAATTAGGGACGGGCGACTGCTTATAGCCCATTGAGTTGCTCACGGTGGTCGTTAAACCTCCAATCAAAAAAAAAAATATATATATATACATAGGAGATGGGTGGATGAAATTCGAAAGTATGCAGGGGTGACATGGAGGAGACTGGCACAAGACAGACCGTTGTGGAGGAAACTTGGGGAGACCTTCGTCCAGCAGTGGATTGATAATGGTTGACAATGATGATGATGATGATGATATATATTTTATCTATTGATGCGAAATATTTTTTTAGCTGCATGCCTCTTAGCAAGTTTTCCTTCCAAAATATATATATGAAATGAATGACTCATCTAGCAAAATTTCACAATCGTGAGCCCTAGAAGTTTTTATTTCATACTTTTTTAACACGAAATGAGTTAATTCTATTCACTCTGAATACGGACTCGTGACACACGCGAAAAAACACTGATATTTAAGCTCATCACTTCATCTATTCCTAGAGGAACACACCCAAAATAATCAAAAAGATCTGCCATTCCTCTCTCAAAAGCTTTTGTTTTGTTAGTGTTTTCAGCGAGAGAGCCTTCCCAAGCTGAGTTGGGAATTGCTTTCGAGAAGAATAAACACCACACGCCCAAAAGCACGCCGGCCGACAGGAAACTGCGGACTTTTAGCGCAGAGGCACAGAGCACACAACACATAATTAATCTAATTTTCTCTAGAATGGAATGATTTATTTGTAGCTTTATCCTTCGTATCTCTCAGAATGTCGTTTTGCGTTTGGGCTTCAGATTTAATTCTGACAAGTTAGACAAAATATTCAGCTTCTCTTAATTTCTTGAAAGTTTAACTCTCGGTATACGCATCAACGTTAGATTAAGTCATCTGCCTTCAATCCCTATTTTCAGACTGGGTGGAAATAAATTAACACATACATAAATGAACAATGAAATTCGAAACTGGCCATGCACTAATTATGACATCTGGCAACTGCTGAAATCTTTGGGTGACAGAATGTTGCTGAAGAAAAGACAGCACTACGAGAAGGAAGAGACTTCTGTGAGACAACTCCATTTTTATATTTCCACATTTTTGGAGAAGAGAAGGATTGGTTCTCTAGCCGATGTTTCTGATGTATTTTTACATTGCTGCGATTTGACAGTAAATACTCTGGAAACATTTGTTTTCCTTAATATAACTGCAAAATAAGACACAGGGGCTTAAAACAGTCCCGAAAACCACGATAAAAATTTCACCGTTGATTCTAGAGAATGTGCATGTACTCTTTGACTGGTGTTCACGTAAGTCGCCTACAGTCATCTCGGTTCTCCAGTGGGCAGAGGCTCGGGTTTCTGGTTAATCATCCTCGTTGGGCCCGAGTGCGAGTTTGGAATAATGTGTAGTTGGTGTCATTGTACTACGACGCTGGTTTTGCCCCTACCCTGTGACTAATGACACTAAATTAAGGATGGGCAACTCCTTCTAGTCTTACGTGCCCACGGAGCAGAGATGGAAACAGGTCGACAATTTCTTGCGGGTAAAACGGGTCGGATTAAGGTGTTCCTGGTCCGATTTCGACCCGGTTTTATTTACGTTTTATTTTTGAAAAGCAAAAAAAAAAAAAAAAAAAGAAAAAAAATTCAGACAAAAAGGCACACTCTGGAATTTTGTGTTCGATGCAAGTGCCCGTGGACTGAAGAATGATTTCTCATGCAATATAAAAGAAGAGTGTCCTCATAAGGAAAAGTGTCCCTTCCTTCTGAATGGCAATGACAGAAACAACATCCACATTTTGGAAACTTTAAACACATCATATGCTTGTAAAAAGTGGTGTTGCTGTAAAACATATTCTGAAGTTTGATATGTTTTGAAGAAAACAGCAAAAACTGAAATTAAACATACAACAAGTTACTTAATTCCAAAAAGTTTGATTGCAGCGCCATCAGAATTAAGTGGAACAGCCTTAACATCACTGCGGAGGGATATTTTGACTCTTGCAGATATTTGAAAACATGTGTAAAACAGTTAGGTTATGTCTTGCAAATGAAGGACGATAGTTTCAATACTTCCTGTAAGAAAGTGAGTAAATTATATGCACCATAATATGCTTATACATTTGTTGGGTTTCCATGTAACCTAAGTTAGCCACCGTAAAGACTTTTTGAACGCCCTGCATATATATATCATCATCATCATCATTGTCAACCATTATCAATCCACTGCTGGACGAAGGTCTCCCCAAGTTTCCTCCACAACGGTCTGTCTTGTGCCAGTCTCCTCCATGTCACTCCCGCATATTTACGAATTTCATCCACCCATCTCCCATGTGGTCTTTTTCTGGGTCTTTTCCTGTCCCTTGGAATCCAATCTAAAATCTCGGCTGTCCATCTATGGTCTGTCCTTCTGGCAGTATGTCCAGCCCATTGCCATTTCAGGGATTTAACTCTGATCATGATGTCTTCCACTCTCGTCATTTTTCGGATCCACGAGTTCCTCTTCTTATCTCTCCTGGTTATACCAAGCATGCACCTCTCCATGCTCCTTTGAGTTGTCTGCAGCCTTTGTATGTCTCTTTTAGTTAAGGTCCACGTCTCTGCACCATACGTAAGCACTGGAAGGATGCATTGATCAAACACTTTTCTTTTAAGACATAATGGCATATTGCTCTTGAAAATTATGCTGTTTCTTCCAAAAGCTCTCCAGGCAAGTTTTGTACGCCGATTAATTTCTTCATCAATGTGACCCTCACTTGATATCTGCTGTCCAAGATAAACGTACGTATCTGTTATCTCCAGTTTTTCTCCATCAATCGATAAATCTTCATTTCTTGTAAAAGCATTGAACATCACTTTTGTCTTCTGAAAGTTCATTTTTAATCCCACTTCTTTACTCTTGTCAGCAAGTTCCTGGATCATACTCTGCAGCTCTGATGGGGTAGTTGCAAAAATGACTACGTCATCAGCAAAACGAAGGTGGGTTAGATAATCTCCATTAATCTTTATCCCTTTGTTTTCCCAGTTCAGTGATTGAAAGACATTTTCCAATGTGGCATTAAAGAGCTTCGGAGATATGGTGTCACCTTGTCTCACTCCCTTTCCAATTTCTATGTGTGTTGTATTTTCAAACAGCCGAATCTTTTCACTTGCATTTTCATAGATGTTATTAATAATATTAATGTATGCATCTTCAATACCGCAGGATTTCAGAGCCGTGGTAACTGCTGATGGTTTCACCGAATCAAAGGCTTTTTCATAATCGATAAAAGCCATGCACAATGGAAGTTCATATTCCCACGCTCTTTCAATTAGTTCTCTCAGTACGTGGATATGATCTATTGTGCTGTAGCCACTCCTGAATCCAGCTTGTTCTCTCGGTTGAGCCATGTCCAGTGTTACCTTCAAGCGGTGTGAAAGAACTTTAGTGAAGATTTTATATACCACTGATAGGAGGCTGATAGGTCTGTAGTTCCTGAGATCCTCAATGTCACCTTTTTTATGTAGCAGGATCATTGTAGCATTGTTCCAATCCTCAGGAATCTTCCCTTCATTAAGGCATCGAGTAAAAATTTGGGCGAGTACTGTTTCAATTTCTCCACTTGCTTCTTGTATGATGTCTATAGTAATTCCATCTTCTCCTGGAGCTTTCCCCCGCTTCATGTTCTTGATTGCATGAGCAACTTCTGCTGGGAGGACTGGAAGAACTCTGGTACCTTTCATGATGTCTGGAGTGCATATATCAAGTCCCTTTCATATAGTTTGGAGTAGAAATCTTTCACTCTTGTCAAAATTTCGCCTCTATTTCTTGTTATAGAACCATCTTCTTTTCTCAGAGCCATAATCTGTTTTCTTCCCTTACTGAGATGTCCCTTTGCTATCTTTAGGCTTTGGTTGTTTTCAATTGCTTTCCTCACTAGCTCACAGTTGAATTTCCTTACGTCTTCAGTGATACTTTTTCGTGCTGTCTTGCATAGCTCTATATATTCCACTTTGGAAGTCACATCTTCTTTAGTTGTCCTCATCTCTCTTCTTTTTTGCATCAACATTTTGGTTTTTCCTGATAATTTGTTTACATGCAACTTGTTCTTAGACCCAGCTAATTTTGTTGCTGTTTCCATAAGAGCTTTGGTTACTTTTCTGTTAACTTCCGAAATATCCACTTCTTCCGATGTTAGGCCTTCTAAAGCAGAGAATCTGTTCTTCAGTTCCAACTTGAAAGTATTATGGTGTTTTTTAAGGTTGGTTATGTCAATACATTTTGTTTGTCTTATGAGCTTGCCACGTTCCAGTTTAGTGTTGAGGTGCATCTTACATCTCACCAATCTATGGTCACTACCTGTGTTGAACTTGTTTAGCACACTGCAGTCTTCGATGACGAATTTTTTGTTACACATAATAAAATCAATTTCACTTGTCGTCCCAATTGGATGTCTCCATGTCCATTTCCTGTGTGGCTTTTTCTTGAAAAAGGAATTCAAGATGAAAAATCCTTCTGCCTCTGCAAACTCAACGAGAGTATTTCCACGCTGGTTTCTGTTGCCGTGACCGAATTTACCTACTGAAGTTTCATTCTGTTGCCGGTGCCCTATTTTTGCATTGAAATCTCCCATAATTATCTTCAAGTGCTGCTTACCTTTATTATTTAGATGACGAATTTCCTCATAAAATTCTTCAATTTCTTCTTCAGGATGACTTGTGGTGGGTGCATAAGTTTGAATAATCTGAGCCTGGTATCTTCTCGATAGTTGGATAACGAGTCGTGCAGCTCTGTCAGAGGAACTTTCAACTTCTACCACTTTATCCTTCAGTTTCTTGTTTATTATAAATCCAACACCACTAGTTCTGCCAGTATCTGTCCCACGATAATAGAAGAGATGTCCACTTTTCAGTTCAATGAGATCTTCTCCTTTTCTCCTTACCTCACTCAGCCCGGCGATGTCCCACTTGATCCTTTGTAGTTCCTCTTCCAATTCAAGAAGCCTTGAATCAGAAGATAGGGAGCGTCCGTTGTACGTTGCCAAGGTCAGCATCAAATGGCAGCCTAGTCCGGTCCTCCGGGGATTCTTAGCACCCTCTGCCTTCATGTCGCACTGGCCGCTGCCTTGGCCAGGTACATTCCAGCTGCCGGAGACTGAGGGCCAAGATTTAAGTTGTAGAGTCATTTTGGAGGTGTTTGGCCATAACTCACCACGCTGGCCAAGCGGGTTGGTGAGTGTGGGATAGCATTTCCTCTGATCCCGATGGTATAGTTATACCGCTATTTGCGGTCGTCAGAGCCCCTTTAGTGGGAACAGGATGCACCACGAGAAGGCGGGGTTGACATTTGTCAAGGAGAGGCTGTGATGTTACGCATCACCTGACCTTACATCCCATATATATATATATATATATATATATATATATATATATATATATATATGACAAGAGTGGAAGATATCATGATCAGAGTTAAATCCCTGAAATGGCAATGAGCTGGGCATACTGCCAGAAGGACAGACCATCATGATGGACAGCCAAAATTTTAGATTGGATTCCAAGGGACAGGAAAAGACCCAGAAAAAGACCACATGGGAGATGGGTGGATGAAATTCGAAAGTATGCAGGTGTGACATGGAGGAGACTGGCACAAGACAGACCGTTGTGGAGGAAACTTGGGGAGATCTTCGTCCAGCAGTGGATTGAAAATGGTTGACAATGATGATGATGATGATGATGATATATACAGTATGTGTGTGTATCATCATCATCGGCCATTATCAATTCACTGCTGGTTGAAGGTTTCTTCAAGTTTCTTCCACAATTATCTGTCTTGAGCCTGTCTCCTCCATGTCAATCCAGCAAACTTTCGAATTTCATCGATCCATCTCCCATGGGGGTCTTCTTCTGGATCGTATCCTGTCTAAATTTCGGTTGTCCATCGGTTATCCGTTCTTCTGGCAACATGTCCAGCCCATTGCATGGAAAAAAAAACTATATATGTATATATATACATACCTTGACGGAAAAAAATCCCAACACCAAGAAGGGGTTGTGTTAGATAAACGACAGTTGGTAGGCGGTGAGAGTACATCTGTAAGATGACGTCTATGCAAATTTCGCGCTCGGCGCATACGTGTGGCGCTAATAGCCCCCTCGGAACATGCAAGGCAGGTTTGCTGTAAATACGCGCTGTAACGTTCGTGAGCGTTAGTTATCGTTGAGATTCGACGTAGGGTGTCGATGTTAGTCAAGAATGCCTTTAAGAAGACGAAGAAGCCATTATCAACAGCTCACGGAGTTTGAACGAGGTCGTGTAATAGGGCTACGAGAAGGTGGATTTTCTTTCCGTAATATCGCTGAACTACTTGGCAGGAATGTAGCCACTGTGCATGATTGTTGGCAGCGGTGGTCAAGGGAAGGTATTGCCTCAAGAAGACCAGGGTTCCGGCCGGCCGCGGGGCACTACTGAGAGGGAAGACCGCCGTGTACGGCGTATGGCCGTGGCGCATCGTACCGCGTCTGCGGCAGCAATTCGAGCTGCAGTTGTCACCACAGTGACACAACGAACTGTTACAAATCGGTTACTTGAAGGACAGCTCTGAGCCAGACGCCCTGTGGCGTGCATTCAACTTACTCCAAACCACTGTCGTTTGCGACGTCAGTGGTGTCAAGCTAGAGCTCATTGGAGGACGGAGTGGAGATCTGTTGTGTTTTCTGATGAAAGCCGGTTCTGCCTGGGTGCCAGTGATGGCCGTGTGTTGGTTAGAAGGAGGCCAGGTCAGCGACTGCAACCAATCTGTCTGTCTGCGGCCGAGACACACTGGACCTACACCTGGAGTTATGGTCTAGGGAGCAATTTCCTATGACAGCAGGAGCACTCTCGTGGTTATCCCACGCACCCTGACGGCACAGTTGTACGTCGGTCTGGTGATTCAACCTGTTGTGCTGCCATTCATGAACAGCATTCCAGGGGGTGTTTTCCAACAGGATAACGCTCGCCCGCATACCGCTTTTGTAACCCAACATGCTCTACAGAGTGTCGACATGTTGCCGTGGCCTGCTAGATCACCAGATCTTTCACCAATCTAGCACGTATGGGACTTCATTGGACGACAACTCCAGCGTCACCCCCAACCAGCATTAACCGTCCCTGTATTGACCGACCAAGTGCAACAGGCATGGAACTCCATCCCACAAACTGACATCCAGCACCTGTACGACACAATGCATGAACATTTGCGTGCTTGCATTCAACATTCTGGCGATAACACCGGTTATTAATGTACCAGCATTTCACATTTAAAATGGCTCTACTCGCGCTTACAATAAGCTGTGATCTTGAAACCTTAATCGATTAAATATGTTACCTATACAAATGTATTGCCGCCATTTCATTCCTTTACAACTATTTTTTCGTGGTGTTGGGATTTTTTTTCCGTCAGTGTATATATATATATACCCTGGCATGCAAAAATTAAAGACGAGACGGTTTTTCGAATGTAACGTCGTGCAGGAATGCTCCACGTCGACTCAAATCATACCATAAGATCCCCAAGATGTAAGAATATGGGACAAGTGAGCAAAACCGTCCAAACAAGGAATCCAAAGGATACAAAGGCACTTTATTGAAAAGGTAGCTTCGAGCACAACTGGACGGAAGACAGAAACGTTCATGTGATAGGCGGCTGCCAAGAAAAATCCAGTTTTTAGTAGAGGATATGATCACCCCTGACTGCGTTGCAGGATTTACAACGTCTGTCCATGCTGAGGACGAGGTTGTCAAGGAGCTCTAGAGGCATCGCGGCCCATTTCTCTTGTAGCGCCAATCGCAGCTGCGGAATCGTTGATGGCAGTTGGTGACGTGCTGCCAAGCGTCTCCCGAGAAGGTCCCACACGTGTTCGATTGGATTTAGGTCCGGGGACCTTGCGGGCCAATCCATGCGTTGAATATCTTCACTCTACAACAGCTCTGCGACAGCCACTGTACGATGAGGTGTAGCGTTGTCGTCCATGAAGAGGAACTCAGGACCCACAACACCTCTAAACAGACGCACGTGAGGCAGGAGAACCTCGGTACAATAGCGGACACCAGTGACTGAACCTCCTTGGAAGATATGGAGGTCAGTACGGCTACCAAGCGGACACCAGTGACTGAACCTCCTTGGAAGATATGGAGGTCAGTACGGCTACCAAGCATGATACCGCCCCAAACAAGAACTCCGCTACCTCCAAACCGGTCCCTTTCGATGATGTTGGAGGTGTGATTGCGTGTTCGCTGCTCTCTCCATATGTGTATACGTCCAGAATCGCTCGTCAGACTACATCGGCTCTCATCCGTAAAGAGAACTCGACCCCATTGCTGATGTGTCCAGTTTTTGTGTTCCTGGAACCACAGATACCGCCGTCTCCAATTAGCAGGCGTTAATGGCACACACCGTACTGGTCGTCGTGCAAATAGACCACCTTTGTGCAGCCTCCTGGCCACGGTAAAACGCGATAAATGACGTCCAGTTTTCTGTTGCATGTGCCTTGCGATTTCTCTCGCTGTCTGCCGTCTGTCTCTTCTCGCCTGTAGGGCAATATACCGGTCGTCCGCCGCCGTGGTTGATCTTGGACGACCACTGCTAAACTCTCGGACAGCTGTTCCTGCCGTTTGAAATGTTCTCCAAGCTCGTGAAACGATGCTGTGAGCGATCCCGAACTCCTCGGCCACACTAGTCACACTTCGACCTTCTTCCAACTTCCCAATGACGCGACCTCGGGTAAAGTCATCGAGATGTCGTCTACTGGATTGCCTGTTGGCCATATCACACCGTGGCTGCAACTCGACGTCGTTCAAACCGATGTACACCGTGCAATAGCTTTCACCGAATTGCTGAGGGTACACCGCCCGTGTGCTTTATACCTTTCCGACACTGCCCTCCCCCTACGTCATGCTGCATATATGCGCATGCCCTACCGTACCGGACCCTAGTCTATCTCCTGAGTGGTCCTTCGGTCCGTTCTGCCTGCACGTTCTGCTGTTATGCTAATTTCTTCTCTTCGTCCTTAATTTTTGCACACCAGTGTATATACATAATTCAAAACAGATTTGTCTGGATCTGGTCAGGTCCGGGTGTAAACGTTTTGACCGTTTCCAGCTCTGAGACTACTGAAAAAAAAGTCCGCAAACAACTCTGAGTTGAAAGACATGTCTGCAGCCTTAATTCAAGCAGGGAACGCAACATGGAAGTGTGAATATGTCGACGCTAATATTAAGAGATTCTTAAAGGTAGTCTGCTAAATTTAGCAAGGCTTGTTCCCGTTATACCTCACTTGAAAGAGAGAGAAAGAGAGAAATAAACCGTGTAGATGATAATTTATGTTTTTTACAAGAAGCCCAGCCCTGTCACCTGTTAAAAAAGCACTGCTGAAGATGATGAATTCTTTCATGGGGTTCATTATGTTTCATCTTCCGAGTTCTCCAAGGAATTCATATGTGTGTGTAACACAGGAATAGCAGTGAAGATAAGAAGCCATGTACTCAACGGCATTGCTTTCAATGAACTTTTTTTAAGCTAAGGAAAAGCAAGTGTGATACCAACGATTACACATTTCGCTTTAACATTTATCCCCTGATACAAATTCCACATAAATGACTCTGGCTGCCAGACATTATTTTTGTGATGTTTAAATTTTTGGTGTTTTCCAACATAAATGACCTTGCGTTTCTTGAAGTTCTTATTAAAAGAAATGCCCAAATAAAAAGCACTTTATAGTCAGTTTCAGTGAGAAGAATTAGCATCAAAGACATATCACCATCATCATCATTAACCATTTTAATTCCACTTCTGGATGAAGATCTCCCGAAGCCTCTTTCACAAAAACTCTCTGCTATGTGAAATTCTCTTCCATATCACTCTGGCACCCTTCCGAATTCCATCCACCTATTGCCACTTGAGGGTCTTCACTACGATCAGGATATCATCAACTCTTGCCGTTTTCCTAATCCATGAGTTCTTTTTCTATCTTTCTTGGTTACACCAAGCATACATCTCTCCGCGGTTCTTTTAGTTGCCCGCAAGTTTTGTATGTATTTTTCAGTTAAGGTTAACGTCTCTGGTATGTAAGTAAGAATTGAAAGTAAGCATTGATAAAACACTTCTTTTTTAAGAAGTCATGGCAAATTGGTTTTGAAAATTGTATTTTTTCTCTAATTTTCAAGATTACTTTACCAGTGTTTCTTAAAGGAAAAATGTTTAATCAATAGATTGTTTACCTTACTAAAAATTACATATATCAAAATAAAATTATAAAATATACAAAAACTGGTATGTTTTTATAATTCAACAAAATGAACTAGGTGTTAAGCTTTTGTAAGCCTTTTCAGACCAGGTTTTACACTAAAACTTGAAATAAATTGTAATGATTACACGTACGCATTTAGTTGGTTTGCTGTACTCCTTGAAACAATAAGGCCGTCCCGGTGGCTCAGTGGTCTAAGCGATGGCTTCTGATCATTCGTTCGAAAGGGGTTCGGGTTCGAATCCCGGTGAAACATGGATGTTGTGTTTGTCTTACGACACTGGCTGTCTCCCTTCCCTGGAACCAGTGGCCCTAAGTTAGGGACGGGCGACAGCGTATAGCCCATTGAGTTGCTCACGGTGGTCGTTAAACCTCCAATAAAAAAAAACAAGAAAGAAAGAAACAATAAGTTGAATAAAGCTCTGAAAGCTATCAGAAACTCCATCAAAAATTATCCGATACACTATTCTTTCCAACTCATTTTTCATTGCTTTAATGTTTTGGATTTGCTTTATTATAGCTGAAATTTTTTTTTCAGGGACTGCAGTACGATGAGCTTTGACTTAAAGTTCCATAAGATCTTAAGTTCAGTAACTTAGGAATTTTCAAGGAACGGAACTCCCGCGGTGGAGCGAGGGAATTTTGTAGCAAAATAAAATGAGCAAATAATATCGTATTAAATTATTTGCTAGTTTAAGATTGCATTCAAATAGCCGCCCGCGTACATCGCATTTAAATGTTTTGTATTCAACATTTTGTTTGAATAGCTGTCTATGCTTAAAGATACTTCAACTCTGTCATTGCTCCAATACGTGTTCTTAAGGTAATAAAGTGACGGTCTCGGAACTGAATTGGTACCGGGACAAATCCAAAAGCTTAGTTGCGTATTTCAATGACGCTTGATTTATACGATTTTTATGGGATGGGGATATTGAAATCGTCGGAAGTGATTCGAGAGATATCCTCTCAAATGATTTCCTGAAAGGAAGGAAAACGTTAGGCTGATTATATAGACAGATCGGGTTGTATAGGCTCCACATCCAATGCAACTAGAAAACCCTGATTTTTTTATTTCATATTTTTCCTGGATCATAGCATTCGCGAGGTTATCTTTAAGATAACAAAAACGCATTTTAATAAAAGAAGTGCAAGCAGTCAGTAGCAAACTAGAAATTCCGTAATTGGATAATGATCGTTGTATGATCTTATTGGAGATCATAACAGTATCAGCAGGGATATATGATTCCGATTTCCTCTCATCGAAAATCCCTTATGAACTGCGAAGTTTTGGTGCTACAAGGCATATTCTCCATAAAAACATAACTGAAAATATGCTATCTCCAGTTGAATTCCAGAGTAGTGAGACTACAAAGAACGTTTTTTTTTTGGTATGATATGTCATCGAATATAGATCATCGTCGAGTAAGATGCTGAGTAAAGTGCGACAGACACATTTCCCGATGACTTGTAATCTAATGCTGATGACTTAGCAGGCAGTTTTCGAGAAGCGATGTGAACCTATACAGTACTTTCGAATTATCTTTCAAAAAACAATAAATCATCGCCTCACGAATTTTCAAGTCACGGTGCTAGAAAAAAATTTCCAGCGATTTGTCATAAAAAAATGTATCATTACCCATGGCAGAGAAATGGTGAAACAGAAGATATTCCCTGATGCTTTTTATAAAACATATTCAACACTCAGTGATTTTCTGGGCTGTGTTCTATATGAAATACACTGCCTGACAGAGAAAATACCACACCGTGAATAAGTACTCGAAAACAGACTAAACTGCACACACAGATAGCCAACTAGGTCCTGAACAAATTATTTACAGTAATTGTCACATACAGACTATAGGCTCAGGTGACCGAATATACAGTATGATCAATAAGGAGTGTGGTCCCCATTTTGGGCGATACATCGTTGAATCCGACGTGGCATCGAGGCGATGAGAGTCGGAATAGAGTCCTGGGGCATCGTGGACTATGCGGTGTTGATCCGAGTCCACAATTCATCTTCATTTTGCGGGGTTGGGAGGGCACTCAACCAACGTCCAATCGTGTCCCCCAAATGCTCGATGGGCGAGAGGTCGGGGGATCGTGTTGGACGCGGAAGCATCAGCACACCGTGTAAAGCATTCAGGCTGATCCGAGCGGTATGAGGCCGGGCGTTATCCTGTTGGAAAACGGCGTTTTGGATGCCCTGCAGATACAGTAGTGCCACGGGCCGCAGCACTTCGTCAACATAGCCGCGTGCCGTCAATGTGCCCATAATGCGTACCAGCGGTGAGCGGCTGTTGGCACTGATAGCACCCCACACCATGATTCCTCGTTGCCGGGCCGTGTGGCGCTCCACAATGGTGGAGGAATCCGCCCGTTGGCCACGTCGCCTCCAGACTCTCACACGGCGATTATCCGTGGTGAGACAGAACCGCGATTCGTCGCTGAACACCACACTGTTCCAGTCGGCATCCCACGAAGCTCTGGAGAGACAACACGCCAAGCGGTGATGACGATGGCTTGCTGTTAAGGGTAGCCTTCTCAACAACTGACGGCTGGACAGCAAACCAGGTGCAACCAATCGGCGCAACACTGTCCGCGTCGATATCGGAGCATGCAAACCTCCCCGTACACTCCGCAAAATGTCGTCCGTTGTGGCCTGTGAGTCCGCTACGGCATGACGTCGGATGTGACGATCGGTGCGCTCAGAAGTCCGTCTCCGTGGTCCGGCCCCCCTACGACATTGACAGATCCTTCCTGGTACCACTGTCTCCAAATGCGACCGACGGTTGTGACATCACGTTGCGTTTCTTCCACAATACGACACAAGGACCATCCGGCGGCACGAAGGCCTACGATGACACGTCTCGTGAACTCATCCGTTCGACGAAATCGCGTCGACGGTGTCTTAACAACATTGAACCCCCTTGTTCGTTCTCCAGACACGGTTACAGCAGAACCACTCACTCCTCGCCGCCGTGACGACGTCTCGACTGATGGCCTCACGGGCTGGTTGTCCGCTTATATCCCGCGCGCTGTTCGTGCGATTGGCCTGCAAATGCAATCATTCGCATAACTTGTATATGTGCACCCGCCCTGCAATTTGGGTAGGGCTGCGTTCGCGTTTTCGTGGTGTGGCATTTTCTTTGTCAGGCAGTGTACTTTCCGACGGCAACACATAATCAACTGACATATTCATATAATGGAAGTGCCAGTAATAAGCAATGTTATCTGATGCTGTCTTTGAAGACGGTACTAAATTAAGATTTTATTATCCGGATCAGCATACTATACCTTAAGTGGACCAGAGCCGAACGGATTTTGGTATCTGTGAAGCATATCTCTTGCAGAGGGATTCTTCATTGGAAACGTGTGCATTTTAAGATAATTGGTCGATTCTTGGAATTTGATATGATCCGAATCTACCTGGTAACGGCCTGTTAACGACGTGAAACTTTCTGTTTCTTAAGTACAAATCAAACGGCATTTCTCAAAGGAAATTGTTCTAGTGTTATAGCTGAAGAAGGCTACACATCACTAAATTTCAATAGTGCTGAGTAAATTCCTTACTCAAAAACAATTCAAAACCACCAAGATACAGAACATGATGAGATACATGCTTTTGTATGCTGTCAAGGAATATACAGTAGTTAAACTCCCTAGAACTGGAAAACACAAACAATATTCGTCACTGTAGCGTTTAAAGGAAAAATGGCAGCTCTATCAGAGGTAGCATATCATGGAAGTTGCCCAGAATGACATTCGTATAAAGTATCTTAAAGCCACTGAAACAACAGATATCAAAAGAGTTCTGTTCTCTACTGATATCAAAAGAGTTCAAGTGAACATATGACCAGATGGTAACCAGACTCATTCCAAGTCTCGCGATTATATTTAACTTAATCTCCAAGGCATTAACTTCAAACACCCAAAATGCTGTGCAAAATAATCCTTAATAAAAAATAATTACTTCCAGCAGGGACAAACTTTTGCCAATGAGATACCAGCATTTGTATGCTGTCGTGAAAAACTGCATATTGAGCTTTGACAAACTCATGGAATGCGATTTCAACAGATGATGGACTGCAAAGCGATTTACACTGTGGAAAGGTGTCCAAGTGCTTCAAGAAGTGACAGTCCGTAGGGAAAAGATCAGGTAAATAAGGCGGGTGAGGTAAAGTTTCGTACTTCCATTGGTGCTGCTTCTGAAGCGTATGGCGTGCAAGTGGGGTTTGGTATTAAATGGGTCCATAGTAATTATCTAATGCCAGCTGTTCGGCGGACAGTTTTCCATGCATAATGTCAAGTCCTTCACGACACCGTCCGCCCTTCGTACTTTTGTACGAAGGAGGAGTGCATCCCACCTGCTGCGGAACAGTAAAAACTGACTGCTGTCTTCCTGGGATGGAGTACTGGTTTATAAAAAACATGCACACATCAAATTGCTGAAAACTCATGTGGGACCTATTTATCCATCTTCTTCACTTTAACTACGTCCGTTAAAAGCCGAAAAATGGTTGCGTAATGTCCTAGAAGATTTTCTCCAAGTATTATACTGTTTGACGCTGACTGGATTCAATCAAGCTTTCCAACTTAGCATCATCGACAGTTCCATCTGGTCTACCGCGTGGTTCATTCTCTAGGTTCATATCGCTGGACACAATTAAGCAAACCAATGTTGTGTTTTGCGTTCACTAACGGTGCCTTTCCCAAATACTGAGTTTATGTTGTGAGCTGCCTCCGATGCAAGGTGTCCATGTTCAAACTCATATAAAAAATGACACGAATTTGGCTTCGATCTATCATTCTCTTCACAGTAGCACAATCTCATTGGAATTAATACCATTATGAAATTCACAAATTTGCCGGTGACGGAGATATCCCTTTCCTTTTGCTCCGGAGCTGAATGCTTTACCAATTAAGCTACACCGACGGACTTTATCGCTGCAACTTTGTCGTCTTGACATGTGTTTTTACCTTGTGTAGTTCGTCATACACAGGCAAAATGACAAGTGCTTTATTGGTAACAGCCTAGATGCTTTAAATTTACATACCACAAGTCACATCGCAAGACATGTGTTAATTCCTATATTTCCTGACAACTGCAGGAGACTGCAAAATCTGATATTTCACCTGCAAACAAACTTCTTCAAAACCCAACTACAAAGATAATCATTTAGCAGACCTATCATGTCACCCGAACATTTTTAAATGCCTTACCCTGAGATAATATTTTCTGATAACCGGTTTATATCAAGAAAATTATTAATACTATTACTATTATTAGTACTAGTATTAATAATAATAGTGATCCCGATCATTTAAGTCATTTTTGCTGCGCCAAAAAGTTTTGTGACAAATGTGTTCCAATCTTTCCAGTTTTGTTTACTTTTGCTTCCTCCGAATAGCTTGAGATCAATCTTAAACTCCCCAAACTAGAATTTTCTTTTTTTACCTTTTCAATATCAGATGGATAAATACGAGAAACTTAAAGCGTATAGTATAAGGATTTAGGTTCCATGGGAGGTATTATTTTTTTACCCTAGACTGCAAAATAAACCTGGAAATGCCATAGATAAATAAAATTTATGGCGGAAACCTGTGTGCTTGTGTTTGTCCAACTCTACTTAAGAATTCTTCCCTGCTCTAATATTCTTTAAATTCGGCATCGTACAAATACACTTTTCAGAGCATACATCCTGTGGAATTCACATACGGAGAAGAGTTCTTTACCTACCTGCAGAAAATCCATTAAAACTAAATAAGTACTTCCGTGTGTAACTCTCTTCTTTGGTCTCAGAATCTTAACAAAGACAAGTTCCGGCGTTGCAGGAGATTTCCCGTCTGGTGTTTACATATTTATGAGAAAAGGAAAATCTATGGGATCCCTTCTAAAATTTGAAAGCCTCTTAGTTTCCAGGCTCATCTTTTAAAGTTGTAGCAGCGTACTGGGAGATTAAATAATCACAACACTACTTCGACGCGTCAGTCGGTATCATCTTCAAAAAAAAAAAAAAAGATTAATACTGACCCTTGCACAAAAAAACTAAGGCAAAAAATATTGAGTAATCCAAAAAGGAAAGTAAACAAGATGTGGCGAAAGAAAATTGAATTGTTTATGAATAGATATCCAGCAAGTATAAGATACTGCTTGAAAAAATGCAGCATGTCCTACATGATACTAATGTAAAGGATAACAGGGTATTTTCTTTATTGAAAGGATAACTTTGAATAAGAATGAAGGACAATAATATTCTGGGGGTTGTTACGTGAATAACGTAATTTTGAGGTTTTTGTATGCTGATTCTGTGAGGATAATTCTCTGTGAAAAATGTGAATACGCTGTTTTATAAAGAGTTACTCATGATTTTATTCTGTTCTTTAAATTTTTAAGCTGCCGATGCACCGGAACTAAATGGTGCCGAGGAGTTTCTGTGCTCCCTAAACAGAAACATCACAAACCTATTGGGCTTTACGAAAGCTACAGCAAAATAAATGCTTTCCTCCTCCCTTTCACCTCAGTACTACCGACCATAACCATACATAGCTTGTCCGAAAACAACTGAGAATGTTTTTTATAAAAAATGTGCAATACTGCGTTCGACCTTGGTTGGCACGAGTCTCGAAAAATCAGTAGTCGTAGTAACCATAGAAACAGGCCACAAGCGTTGTTGGTAGTGCGCAGTTTAATAAGCGTTGTTTCGTGCACTTCTAACAAGAGTTGTGCTTTTTCAATAAAAAAAAAAAAAAAAAAAAGGATGTGAAACAGGAACGAAGATGCGCCATTAAATTTTGCTGTCGACTTAAGAAGACTGTCGGAAAGACCTTCCGTCTTATGCAAGAGGCTTATAAAGATGAATGTCTAGGAAAGTCAACAATTTACAGATGGCATACAGAATTAATGGATGGTCGTGAGTCGGCGGCTTTAATCGCGCATGCATAAATACATTCAACGAATGTTACAGAGGTAAACCTTAACACAAACAGGTGTTATTATAAAGGAAGACAAACACCTATCAATTAGAGATATCGAAAATATGGTTCACAATTCAAAATCATCAATTCACAGAATTTTAACCGAGCATTTGGGCATGAAACGAGTTTGTTCAACTTGAGTTCCCCATTTCTTTGCATGTGTGGCCCATTGTTAAGACCGCACATGGCCAGTTCTGTCTTTCCTTATTTGGAAAAAGTGAATATTAAGTTGATTTCCCAACCTGCATATAGTCCAGACTTGTCAATGTGTGACTTCTGGTTGTTCTCCATTTAAAAAATATATACCGGGGACGACAAGTCGAGACTGATGAACAAGTTATTACAGCTCGCAGTGGTGCTTCAATGGCATTTAAGAAGAATTCCAGAAGACATTCAGAAAGTGGGAGGATCGTTGGAACGCCTGTATTCGATGCAATGGACAGTATTTCCAAAAAGATGATCACTTCCTAGATAATTAAGGTAGGTATAAATTTTTTAAAAATAATTTTCAGTTGGTTTGGGACAACCCTTGTATCATTGATCATCAGCGTTCGCTTCTAGTCTTTTATTCTCTGCTCATAACCCAAGACATGATGGGAAGAACTAGTTCTCCCAACACGGACATCATGTCACTGGACAGAAACAAGTGATTCATGCCTTTTCTCGCTTTCCTATTTTTAGGTTTGTCGCCATTGTTATACCCATTTTAGCAAATAATCAGTCAGAAAGAATAGCACCAATCACCCCCCTAAATGACCACTTTGAATTACAAAGCTAAGAGGAAAGCAACGCTTTCTCATGTATACTGAGGGTCACTCGTTCCAGCCGCGTTTGGCCCATTTAAACAGCGAAAATACACTACGTCAAAAAAATAGTTGCACCCAGAGGGTAGCAACCGTCAGGATTGAAACTTGATGGGTAGGTTTGACATCGTGAGACATAAAAATGATTCAAGTATCACGCTCGGCCGCGCATGTGACGCAAGCAAGGAGGAGTAGTAGCTCTGTGCCTGACCGGCTATATAAGGTCGTCTCGTTGCGCGTGTTTACCATTCTGACTCGTATTGTTGTGTTGGTTGCATCCTTTGCAAATGAAGTATGCCTCGGAGAAAAGTTCGAAAGCAATATGAGCAGTTGGAAGAGTGCGAGAGGGGCCGCATTATCGGGCTCCGGGAAGAGGGATGGTTCTATCGCTGTACTGCACGCCATACCGGTCGTGCGGATATCACATAGCACGCTGTTGGCGGCAGTGGATAAAACAACGCATGCAGCAGCGACAGGAAGGATTTGGGAGACCTAGACGAATCATGGAGAGAGAGGACCAACGGGTTGTCCGACATTCGCGGAGTCACACAACAGCCACGATTGCGGATATTCAGCGAGCAGTGGTGCCTCATGCATTGTCCGATTAGTGTCAGCACGATTGGCAGATGGCTGAACGACGTAGGACTACACGCACGCAGACAGTTACGACGACTGCCCTTAACACCATTGCACCGTCGCCAAAGACTGCAATGGTGTCGTGCCAGACTGTCATGGAGCCTCTCAGAATGGCTGCGGGTGATCTTCAGGGACGAGTCCCGATTTTGTCTTGGAGGAGACGACCAAATAATCCGTGTGTGGAGGCACCGTGGTCAGCATCAAGATGAACGGTTTGTTGTCGAACGTCACACGTCCAGAAGGCCTGGTGTCATGGTGTTGCGTGCAATTGCCTACAATTCTCTTTGGTGTTCACTACAGGAACTTTGACAATGTTACGTTAATGAGGTCCTGCAACCAGTGGCCCTACCTTTTCTAAACACTTACTCCGATATGATTTTTCAACAGGAAAACGCTCGTCCGTATACTGCTGCTGTCCCGAGAGCTTCTCTGCCATGTCCAGCCGCATCGCCAGACCTATTGCCGATTGGAAATGTGTGAGATGCTGTTTGACGCGCCATCCACACTCCACCCCTGCCGCAAAATCTGCAGAAGATTCAAGCTGCATGGGATGGCTTATCGCAGGACACCATTAGGAACCTGTACAACTCCATGCCAAAACGTCTGGCATGCGGTGTGAGAATACTGGGAAACACTACTTATTGGCGTGTAGCTCAATAAATATTGCCCATATCAGCAGTCTCAATATTTACTCATTTATTGTTCCTGGTAATTTTTACCTTCCTCCCGAATAGCGTTGCATTCCGAAACGTCCTTCTGGGTGCAACTATTTATTTGATGTAGAGTGTATTCATTCAAGCTGATTTCATCCCATTTTGCTA
This sequence comes from Macrothele yani, assembly GCA_039090855.1. Classification (NCBI taxonomy): domain Eukaryota; kingdom Metazoa; phylum Arthropoda; class Arachnida; order Araneae; family Macrothelidae; genus Macrothele; species Macrothele yani. The sequence goes on from CM077026.1 coordinate 28,565,386, forward strand.
ACCAGAGTTAATTCGTTGCAGCCCGTTAAAGGGTTATTAAGAAATAATTTTCAATAAAACCTCAGTCAGCATAATGTTAATGTTATTGACTGAACGACACCTCAGATCTGTTCTTTGTGCAGAAATCTAATTCAAAATATTTTAATTTTCGATCTAAGGTTGACTTTTAGCTGTCCCAATTCACGAACTATTCCCATTTGCAGTTGAGGAGCATCGTAATCCATTATTAATGAACACCTGGAAACACCTTCTCGAATGTTCGATTACTACTTACTAACCACCGCTGGGGGGAATAACCAAAAGAAAAAAGTCCTATTCCGGAAATGGTGAGTTATTATGCCATTTGCAAATCGTCAGAAACCGCAGCCTCTCACACTGAATGAGAATGAGAAAACATTTCCTTGTTTCAATCAGAACTGAATTTAATGAATGTAAATCAGTTCTGAACATAGCAAAGCTTGAATTCCCAGTATTCCTCGAAAAAGCAACGAAAATGCTATTAACAACTGCATACTTATGCCGAGCAGCATCGTCATATACGACAATAATAAAAGTAAAGAAATCCTGAAAAGCAAAGTAAACAAAGCAGAAGCCACTTGTGAAATTCTGTTCCTAAAAAACTTCGCGGTCGAAAACTGAAATCGCACTTCAACCCATTACAATCCGGAAGCATTTTTTGACCTACAACAAAGTGAAATAACGATATCGGAGTGACAAGTAAACTGCTAGCAACACCTGGTGGAAATATAACTACGTAGATGGTTACCGAACGCATTTCTGCACAAATTAACGAATTGTGTAGTTTGATATATTAGCAGTACTGCATATAACTAAACATATGCATATGTGTTTCCACTAAAATTGATTTTCATATTACACCGTAAGGTGGAGGACTAAAAGAATGTTAACGGGAACTTACTAATTAATAGTTTTTATAATGACAGATTTACACCTGATGAGAAATTTATTATCATCATCATTATATTAATATATTATTATTATGATTATTAGTAACACGTGCCTGTGTTGCTCTTCTAAGAACTGAATATCAAATGCTTTGTATTTGAAAGTTTTATCATGAATAATTAAGGAAACGCGGAAGGAAAGGGCAAATTTAACACCAACATCGAAATCAGCTGACAGAGACGCTTAGGTGCACTCTGAGTGCGGCGTTTAATGGCAAAAACAGAGGTTGGAACTTTGCCGTCTTTATTGTTATTTCTTAGTTTAACAACCATCATGACTAACTGTTAAGGTTATAATCAGGCGCCCGTCCCCAATTTAGAGTCACTATTTCTAGGGAAGGAAGGAAACCCTTCTCATGAACCAGTACGCCCCCCACAGTTCAATCGGGACTATAGCCCAGGGCCATCTCTGACTATTGGTCTGTAGCCAGCGTCCCAAACCACTCGGCCATCGGGGCTGCGAACATGACTATCTATTCACTTATAGTAGAAAGTGATGTTAGAATCGGTTTAGTTAAGAGGTAGACAGAATGTTTTTCGCATGTACTCAAATTTCACGATTGGGAAGGGGCTTCTCACACCACACACACGCATATGTATTTTTATTTATTTATATACGAATGTCAGAATTCATAATGCATAACAGAACAGTCAATTTAGTTTTCCTGTTGTGGATTGCAGAACTGCTCAAAGTACACTGATGTCCAAAAAGTAAGGATCACTTATATTTTCATAGCATACTGTTACTCCTACAAGATGTGGATGAAAATATTTTAATAAGGAGTAAACAAAGAGGAAAAAACATGTACACACATAAATAGGCACGAATTTGTGCTTATTAATAGAGAAAATCGATAAAAGAACAAAACATACCACTTTCTGACATTAGGTCACAATAACTAAAATTGACAGAAAAAAATTTATAATTTTTCATGAATCATTTTGATAGGGTATATGTTCACTCCTGACTGCAATGCATAATTGGCATCGGTAGGCCATGCTTTTCACGAGATTGTCCAGAAGATCCTCAGGGAGGTTTCTCTATTCTTCTTTCAGAGACATTACAAGGTGTTTTTTGGTGCCAAGTGTAGGATCGCGTTCGTAATGCGCCTCCCTAGAGCGTCCCAAGCATTTTCGATTCGATTCAGGTCAGGCAACTACATAGTCCACTCCATTCGGTCGATCTCCTGGCTCTCCAACAATTCTTCAACACATGATGATCAATGAGGATAGGCGTTATCGTTCATAAAAAAAAAACAAAAAAAAAACGAAAGAATTTTCCATAGCACAAAAAAGCAGCCTTACATTTTCTAAAATGACCTCCTCACAAAAACGCTGGGATTCATTGACACTTTCTCCAACACTAGGAGCTCTGTACGCCGATCGATGATAATCCCAGGCCAGACCATTACTCCACCATTCCTGTAAAGGTCAATCTCAACGATGTTTCTGGTTGAACAGCCAGTGCGGTGTCCTCGCCAGATGTATTGCCGCCTAGTCAGACGAAAAACAAAATCGGCTTTCGTCTGTGAACAAAACTTTTGCCTTTTGCTCTTCACTCCATGGAGTGTTTACGACACCATCGCTAGTGAGTTGTTTTGCGGGCTGGTGTCAATGGAACACACTGTGCAAGTTTTCGGTGGTAGAATCCGAAATTATTAGAACGTCTTGACACGGTTTAACGCGATATTTTGGCACCCGTGCTTGATTCCAGCTGTTTTGCTAACTTGCCTAAGATCTTTTAGTCGTTATAGCATGATAACAATCTTGTGATGGAGTAGTTTTGCGTGGTCGACCACTACTGAATTTTTTGGTAGCTGTTCATGGTCAGAAAATTGTTTCCAGATCCTTGATATTACGCTTTGGGCAATTGCGAACTCCTTCGCTACGTCTCTCGTTGTCCGCCAGTCTTCTAAATTTTGCCCAAAAATTCGCTCATGGCTAAAATAATCGAGATGAGTTCTTTCAGATGTACTACAAGTCGTCATAGCAACAAAAAATGGAGATCCTCACACCTACGAAACAAATTATTTCTCAACACTAGCGCTTCAGCTTTTATCGACGATCAGCTGTCACGTGATTGCTGGAAATGTGATGGCCAAACACTCACACATAGCTTGCTCTTACGTGTTTCGATGATGCCAGAATGGTTTTACTGCTAACCAACGATTTGCTAGTCCGAAATTTAACCTTTTGTAGTTGATCCTTAATTTTTGGACATGAGTGTAGTTTATTATCATTCGATTGAAATGATCGGTGGTTGTGAGAATGGTTGCGATCAACCATTCTCAATCCACTGTTGGATAAAGGTTTCACCAAGTCGCTTCACCAAGTCTCTGATTGTGGTCCAGTGAGGCAGAGAATGGTCTTGTTGAAACAGACCATCGCCACGGGATGCGCTAAGGCCACGAAAACATGTAAGGGATCAGCCAGCACAGGCTGGTAGCGCGCAGCAGTTAAGGACCCCTCCAGTTACACAAAAGGAGCTAATGTGTCCCATGAGAAGGCTCCCCAAACCATCACACACCGACTACCGCCTTGAACAGAGCCTACCCTGAACGGCGGGGCCATGGCCTCATGTTTTCGACACCACATCCACACCTGCCCGTCAGCTCGGTACAGCGAAAAATGGGATTCATCGGCCCACACGAAGCGGCGCCACTCTGCAGAGGTCCTGGTGTTCCCGGCACTAGGCGTAATTCCCGATGACGAGCAGTCAACACTGGCACACGAGTAGTGCGTCGGCTCCCGTGGCCCAGGTTATGCATTGTGCGAAGTACTGTTCGCTCACTGACACTCTCCGGGCCTCCGAAATTTGACCTGGATGCGATTTGTGCCACTGTTGCCAAACGGATGGTCAGTGTGATCTTGGATAGTATACGTCGATCCCGGACAAAAATGGCGTGTGGCAGGCCACCGTTTGCTCTTTGGGTGATGGTACGTCCGTCGATGGTATACTCGCGGCGCACCCTTGATACGGCTGCCCTCGAAAACCCTACTGTTATTATCGCTTACGCGATAGAATGACTCATCTGTCTTGCGCCGACAATGCGTCGACGATCAAAGTCGCTCAGATCACCACGTTTACCCATGTCCGTCGATGGAGATACACTTTGAAAAGCATTGCTGTCCGCATATTTATCGCCTCCATCCGGTTTGGGTCTGTACCTTTTGTGCGGCATATGCTCATGTCAACTGCGCATCACTCATATCTCTAATGTTTTGTCTATCGAGAGTATTACGTACACGTAAACAACTTTTCCGTGTATCACATGGAATAAAATCAAACGTAACTGGTTAACTCCTGCCATCTCTCTCTTTTTTTTTCATATGTTGCAGTAATCAAATGTTGTTACATGATGCGATATCTTAAATCATTATTCCAAAATTCAAAACCAAAAATTTAGTGTTTAAAAAGATGCTGGAATGCGTTCCACCGAAAAAAGAACCTTGGTGAAAAGTGTGTGACGTACCTGCCAGCAGGACGCACACGACATAAAGGCATATAGCAGTCAGAACGAACGTCTGCGTAGCTCAATTGGTAGAGTGACTTATTCCGGAATGAGGGGACCCGGTTTCGAGCCCCGGCGCAGACAAAAATGACGGAGAAATTTACTTCGTTATAATGGCGCTCGAACTTTCCGGATGACCCGGCAGTTCAAAATCTCGCAAAGGTGTGATGTCACACCGCGAGATAGGAAAAATAAGAGAATCCTTTCTCCAGCGCTTCGAAAAATAAATGTGTGTGACGTTGCATTCCACACACCAGATTGACTGGGAGTTTTCAAGTGCACGTTCTACAGCGGATGGTTGCCTGCAACGACTCATGGTCACGGCTGACCCGTGGGCCATGCCTCCGGCCATCTTTTGGGGGAGGGGGAAGAGATGTGACGTACCTGCCAGCAGGACGCACAAGACATAAAGACAGATAGCAGTCAGAATGAACGCCCGCGTAGCTCAATTGGTAGAGTGACTTATCTTAGGGGACCCGGGTTCGAGCCCCGGCGTGGACAAAAATGACGGAGAAATTTACTTCGTTATAAGTGACATTATGTATCTTGTAACACTGGTCAACATGAAAAATGTTGTGAACTCAAAACTAATCAATCTTAGCTAATTTTAGAGTGCTGAATACAAAAATGACATTTAAAATTGCCGGGTGGCTCTCAATTTAAAATTACATCCATAGCATCAAATTATGAGGTGTTTCACATCATTGGTTACACCTTTCGGTAAAATTAAAGCAAACCTGCAGCTTTAGTGACACCAAGATCTCCTCATATGATCTGATATTCGAGGAGGCTACCTCTGCACCACGTGCTCAATCGGTGTGGACCTCGTGCTGATCATGTGATCGTTTCTATCCGTCGTGTTTCTCAGGATCAGGTAAGTGTTGCATGACTTATGCTTTCAGTTGTTATGTACTAGCCAGAATTTCAGTTCTTCAGTTGCTTCCGTCTTGAATAGTTTCAGGTAACTTCTTTTTGTTTCGTTTCTGCCATGAAACATTAAAAATGTCACATAAATAGGTGAATAATCCTGACAACTTACTTCTGTTATGTATGTGGAGAAGTGACATTTGCTTCAAGAAAGTGTGCATTCAGTGCAACGATAAAAACAACAACATATCGTATTTCAGTTGTAAAATCGGCGATCTTGACAAAAAATGGGCCCCATGTGTATGCTGCAATACCGGTGCTTCAAAGGTGAAGGCATGGGTGTATGGTAAGAGACGTTCTATGCCCTTTGCAGTACCGATGATTTGTAGAGAGCCAAAAAATCACACCACAGACTATTATTTCTGTATGGTGCCTCCGATCAAAAAAGGTATGACTATGAAGAAGAGAAAGACAGTTTCATATCCAAATGCACCTTCAGCGATTCGTCCTTATGGCTCGTGGCGAAGGACTACCTATTCCTCAAACGCCTGAATATCCCCCCGTAGACCCTGATAAAGAAGACAACACTGATATGAGCATGGTTTACACAACGAATCACAGCAGTCATCAACTTCAAGAGATCCAGAATTTTGTTCAAACCCAGATTGCTTTGAGCCACATACGATCACATAGTTTGGACTTAACGACCTCATTAGAGATCTGGAACGTCCAAAGAATAAGGCTGAGCTTTTGGCATCAAGGTTACAACAATGAAATCTCCTGGACCATTCTGTGAAAGTAACAACATTTCGTACTAAAAATAAAAATTTGGAAAAGATATTAAACAAAAGGTAACTTCACTTTCTCTAATGATATTGGTGAACTACTGGCAGCAATTAAAATGAGTCACATTCCTGAAGAGTGGAGACTATTTATAGATGTCTTATATTACACAATGGAAATACGTTTCCTTCAATCCTTACTGCATATGCAGTCCACACAAAAGAAACATGCAAACATTAAAAGTATCTTGTTTGGTGCACACCATCAGAAGTATGAATTCCAAATATATAGTGATGTAGAGGTGATCTCCATTGTGTTAGGATTACAAAAGGGTTTTTTTTTCTTTCTTTTTTGATTCGAGGTTTGACGACCACCGTGAGCAACTCAATGGGCTATAAGCAGTCGCCCGTCCCTAATTTAGGGTCACTGGTTCCAGGGAAGGGAGAGATCCAGTGCCGTAAGACAAACACAACATCCATGCCTCACCGGGATTCGAACCCGGACCCCTTTCGGACGAATGATCAGAGGCCATCGCCTTAGACCACTGCGCCACCGGGGCGGCGCACAAAAGGGTTGCACCAAATGTATTGCTTTCTCTGCCAGTGCGATAGCACGCAAAAGATACAAAAATAGAAATCATTTACTCCAAGAATTAAATATGTAGCATCTGATTTCTTGATAGAACCAAGTAAAGTTTTGCTACCCCTACTACACATAAAATTGGGGCTAATGAACTTCGTCAAGGCTTTGGATGTGAATGGTCCTACATTCACAAATTTGCATGAGAAATTTCGAAGTCTTGGTGCAGAGAAGATTAAAGCAGGCCTTTTCATTGGCCCACAAATAAAGCAACATTTCATTTTGAATGTGTGCTCAGTGAAAGGGAGAAAACAGCATGGAAATCCTTTCGATGTGTTTCAGCTGGTCTTCTAGGAAATCCTAAAGCAGCAAACTATCTTCAGGGAGCTTGTGGGAGATCTCATAAATTCTTATAAAGGAATGGGGTGCAACATGTCCTTGATATTGCATTTCTTGCATTCACACGTCGATTTCTTGCAACCAAACTGTAGCGCAGTTAATGACGAGCATGATGCGCACTTCCATCAGGACATCTCGGCAATGGTGCAGAGGTATGATTGTAAATGGAGTTCCGCCATGTCAGTTGATACTTGCTGGATGTTAAAAAGACAATCCCAGAAACTGAATTCAAGCAAAAGTAAAAAAAAAACCATATTTAAGACAGATAAGTTTGTACATATATTTTAGCCGTATTTAAGACATAGTTTGCATTGCATATCTTAGCCGTATTTAAGACACAGTTTGTATATAATATCTTAATGTCATTTAAATAAAATATATCTTATTTGAATATGCAGTAGAAAGGTGCAGTTTTTTTTAAATAAGAGCAAATATGTCAATTTAATCATCATTTTTATGATCAGCGGCCGAAAATACATAAAGAAATAATAATTTGGTAACCATGTAATACAAGAAAGATGGCACCGAATTTTCAGTTGTAACGACTTTTTCAGTTGTATTGTCTTTTGAATCCTTTCTGACGTGAATTAAATTTATTAAAGCTATTCAAAATCAATGGACCCGGTATAGAAAACAGTAGCATCTGACCGAAGAAAAAAGTTTCTCAATCGGGTTTTTAATCCAGCAGAAATTGCTGTAAACGGAACCGTGAACTTACGCCCTCTGGTTGCAGACTTGTGCGTTAAGAAAAATTTGAAATTATATGAGAAACATTTCGCAGCAGAAACGCTCTCCAACAAAGAAATAATTTTTCAAATCGGAGTCTTAGAAGCAGAGATATCGACAAATATAAGATATGCATCTATGCCTTGTGCTGGGATAACCATGCATTATTTTAGAAAGAAAGTATTCTCAAAAGTTTTTTCGATGTAAGCGGTATCGATCTACGAAAGAATTTTCTAAATCGAGTTTTCAACAGCTCAGATTTTGCTGCAAATGCATCAGAAACAGAAATTAGCACTTACGCCCCTGGTGGCCAAACCATTCTTTACCAAATATTAGAAATTGTATGCAAAACATTTGCCATCAGGAGCGGTATGCGATACCAGAAGAATTTCTGAAATCGGAGTTTTGGAAGCAGAGACATCTGGGAAAACGCAACTTACTAAAAGCCCCCTAACGAAAAGTCTATGAATTACTTGTAACTTTTGAAATTATGTGAAAAACATTTCTCACCGGAAACGCTATCCTACAAAGAAGGAATTTTTGAAATAGGACTCTTAGAAGTAGCGATATCGACAAAAATAAAATATACATCTACGCCTCCTGGCGGAGAAACCATGCAGTATTTTAAGAAGAAACTATTCCGGAAAGGTTTATCGACGTGAGTAGTATGGGTCCACGAACGAAATTTTTTCAAGTGAGATTTCAGCAGCTCAGATTTTGCTGCAAATACATCAGAAGCGGAAATTAACATTTACGCCCCCTGGTGGCCAAGCCATTTTTTTACCAAAAATTAGAAATTACACGCAAAACATTTCCAATCAGAAGCGGTATCTGCTGCAGAAATAATTTTTCAAGTTGGAGTTTTTGGAAGCAGAGATATCGGGGGAAACGCAGTTTACTTTTACGCCCTCTAGCGGAAAATTTATGGGTAACTTGAAAAAGTCACGATACCTAAAATAGTCTTCGACATAAATGGAATCGAAAGGTGAAAAAAATTTCAGTCGGATGTTTAGAAGCAAATATATGTAAGATGCACCTCAACACTAAACTTGAACGTGGCAAGCTCATAAGACAAACAAAATCTATTGACATAACCAACCTTAAAAAACACCATAATACCTTTCAAGTTAGAACTGAAGAACAGGTTCTCTGCTTTAGAAGGCCTAACATCGGAAGAAGTGGACATCTCTGAAGTTAACAGAAAAGTAACCAAAGCTCTTATGGAAACAGCAACAAAATTAGCTGGGTCTAAGAACAAGTTGCATGTGAACAAATTATCAGGAAAAACCAAAATGTTGATGCAAAAGAAGAGAGATGAGGACAACTAAAGAAGATGTGACTTCCAAAGTGGAATATATAGAGCTATGCAAGACAGTAAGAAAAAGTATCACTGAAGACGTAAGGAAATTCAACTGTGAACTAGTGAGGAAAGCAATTGAAAACAACCAAAGCCTAAAGATAGCAAAGGGACATCTCAGTAAGGGAAGAAAACAGATTATGGCACTGAGAAAAGAAGATGGTTCTGTAACAAGAAATAGAGGCGAAATTTTGACAAGAGTGAAAGATTTCTACTCCAAATTATATGAAAGGGATGATATATGCACTCCAGACATCATGAAAGATACCAGTACCAGAGTTCCTCCAGTCCTTCCAGCAGAAGTTGCACATGCAATCAAGAACATGAAGCGAGGAAAAGCTCCAGGAGAAGATGGAATTACTGTAGACATCATACAAGAAGCAAGTGGAGAAATCGAAACAGTACTCGCCCAAATTTTCACTCGATGCCTTAATGAAGGAAAGATTCCTGAGGATTGGAACACCGCTACAATGATCCTGCTACATAAGAAAGGTGACATTGAGGATCTCGGAAACTACAGACCTATCAGCCTCCTATCAGTAGTTTATAAAATCTTCGCTAAAGTTCTTTCACACCGCTTGAAGGTAGCACTAGACATGGCTCAACCGAGAGAACAAGCTGGATTCAGGAGTGGCTACAGCACAATAGATCATATCCACGTGCTGAGAGAACTAATTGAAAGAGCGAGGGAATATGAACTTCCATTGTGCATGGCTTTTATCGATTATGAAAAAGCCTTTGATTCGGTGAAACCATCAGCAGTTACAATGGCCCTGAAAACCTGCGGTATTGAAGATGCATACATTAATATTATTAATAACATCTATGAAAATGCAAGTGCAAAGATTAGGCTGTTTGAAAATACAACACACGTAAAAATTGGAAAGGGAGTGAGACAAGGTGACACCATATCTCCGAAGCTCTTTAATGCCACATTGGAGGGTGTTTTTCAGTCGCTGAGCTGGGAAAACAAGGGGATAAAGATTAATGGAGATTATCTAACCCACCTTCGTTTTGCTGATGACGTAGTCATTTTTGCAACTACCCCATCAGAGCTGCAGAGTATGATCCAGGAACTTGCTGACAAGAGTAAAGAAGTGGGATTAAAAATGAACTTTCAGAAGACAAAAGTGATGTTCAATGCTTTTACAAGAAATGAAGATTTATCGATTGATGGAGAAAAGCTGGAGATAACAGACACGTACGTTTATCTTGGACAGCAGATATCAAGTGAGGGTCACATTGATGAAGAAATTAATCGGCGTACAAAACTTGCCTGGAGAGCTTTTGGAAGAAACAGCATAATTTTCAAGAGCAATATGCCATTATGTCTTAAAAGAAAAGTGTTTGATCAATGCATCCTTCCAGTGCTTACGTATGGTGCAGAGACGTGGACCTTAACTAAAAGAGACATACAAAGGCTGCAGACAACTCAAACAAGCCTGGAGAGGTGCATGCTTGGTGTAACCAGGAGAGATAAGAAGAGGAACTCGTGGATCCGAAAAATGACAAGAGTGGAAGACATCATGATCAGAGTTAAATCCCTGAAATGGCAATGGGCTGGACATACTGCCAGAAGGACAGATCATCGATGGACAGCCGAAATTTTAGATTGGATTCCAAGGGACAGGAAAAGACCCAGAAGAAGACCACATAGGAGATGGGTGGATGAAATTCGAAAGTATGCAGGGGTGACATGGAGGAGACTGGCACAAGACAGACCGTTGTGGAGGAAACTTGGGGAGACCTTCGTCCAGCAGTGGATTGATAATGGTTGACAATGATGATGATGATGATATGGAATAAAATGTATTTTGAATTCGATATCATCTGCATTTACTCCCTCTAGCGGAAAAATTGTGCATGGTGAAAAACTGGAATGCAAGGAATGCATTTGGAGATTTCAAACTTCCCAATGAATAAATAATTTTTGAAATCCGATGTTTAGAAACAAATATATGGAATAAAATGTATTTTGAATTCGATATCATCTGCATTTACGCCCTCTAGCGGAAAAATTGTGCGTGGTAAAAGCTGGAATGCAAGCAATGCATTAGGAGATTTCAAACTTCTCAATGAATAAAGAATTTTTGAAATCGGACTCATAGTTGCAGAGATATGGTGTACACAGGCGGACGGACAAACGGCCGGACAGACGGACGGACAAACCGGTAACATAAGCACGACCTATTTTACAAAAGACGTGCTAAAAAAAGCCAAAATTGGTTGACCAGTGTGTGAGTTGAATCCTGAGTCATGATTATCAAAATCACTTAATGTCAACTTTTCTTTGCCGCTGGGTCCCTAATTGCGGATGTTCCGCTGCAGAATGGTGGCTGCATTTACTACGCCACTGTTTGTAGAGCATTCAATCATGCGAAACTTGTTTAAAATGCTAACAGCGACTGCAAGTGTTACCTTACCTAGACATCATAGAAGAACGTTCGTCATGAAATGACAGTTCAGTGTGTTTTACATTTTCGTGGTCGCCTTCCTCATTGTTAAATTTGAATGGATGATTAGCAGGAACTCTCAGAAAAAACACATGACAATAAAAGGACTGTTCCTCAGAGAAACGAATTCATATTTTCTTTTCTGTTTTCTGTTTGTAACAACAAATATTACAACACGTAAAACGTCGGAGTTTATGCATCGATTAACGCGCGATAAAATTACATAAGACGCGTGCTACCGCTTGATCCTTCGACAATTCTCGAAGCGCTCTTAAGTCGACCTTTGAGTGCTTTGCTAGATATTTGCAGAGCTCTTCTCAAACGATCGCTAGCTTCGTGCAACGATATTCGGCATTATAATTCAAGGTAAGTTTTAATACGCTCCCAGCTGAGATTATGTTGGAAAGAAGCATTCTCAGAAACGTAACGATTTTTCGACAGGTGTTGCCATTTTTTCCACTTGGCTGGGAGGTGGAAATCACGTGACTGAGTTATCTTCCGGTAAAGCGACATTTCTCCGACTGTTGATTTTTAAGACTTAACGCATCATTTATTCCTTTTCATTCTAGTTTTTGTACTTAACGTGGCGATAAGCTTTGTTTCTAGAACGAAATAAAAACCTTCCTTTGTTTCTAAAAGTGATGTTTCTCAGCTGTGTTCGGCTTCAGATAATTTCTTTCCTCCTGGAAATAACACCAGCTCTCTTTTAGATTCACAAACGTGATACATTCCTCCTAGAAACTCCATTCTTTAATTTTTTGCGTAGTCAGAATGCATAAAAAATATGAAGTAACACCTTTTAGGTAATTAACAATTCGGGAACGTAATTGTACTTAAAAAGTGTAACAAGTGTCTATCGATTTTGAAAAAAAACCCCAAAAAAACACGACTAATGTGTTTTTCTTTTACCTCAACACAGACATTCTTAAACCACAAAAGTGGAATTTAAAAAAATAGCTGGTAATCAAATGGCAACAACGTATTTGGTTTTCGTAGCAATTGTCCGAGCGAGTTCACTACACTACTCAGCTATTACAGGGCTTTTCACTTTATTACTTTCAGTGCCCTGAGGCATGGATTCATCAGGCTTAGCTTGTAAGGAAATTCAGAAGTTTTAGCTGTAATTCCCTCGACGATAAAGTAAATGAATTACCAGCTAAATGAAAACTCGCTCTTCTGCAATGGTGCTCTTTATTCTACGCATTATACGGGAAAGGACACGGATTAATTTGTCCTGATTTTAATATTTTATATCACTGTTTTTATTGTTTGCACACATTGATCTGTTTATGCTTATTCTATTAAGGTGGCTCACTTAAAATCTCTGCCTTATGTTTCCAATGGTAAAACTTCTTTACATATTTTCTTCGCAATTAATGTATTCCCAAGGATGAAAATTTGCACATCGGTAAAACTAACTTTAAGTTATAGCATGGGATACTTAATACTTGCTGAAACATAACCATAATTATATTAAAAATCAATCATTTTTTCTTGAGTAATGTTCAGACCTGTTAATAGATGGCGCGACCTGTACATTGATGACATCAGTAGACAAACAAATTTTGGATTGCTTAATTATGGTTATGTTTTAGCAAGTATTAAGTATCCCATGCTATAACTTAAAGTTAGTTTTATCGATGTGCAAATTTTCATCCTTGGGAATACATTAATTGCGAAGAAAATATGTAAAGAAGTTTTACCATTGGAAACATAGGGCAGAGATTTTAAGTGGAACCACCTTAAGTGTCATTCTCGGTCACCTCGTTGGGAAGTTCAGTTACCAACTTAGTTTCTATCTCGTTATCCCATCTCAGCATCAAAGAAATCTTCACTCATCTTTCATGGAGCCGAAAACCCTCTCTGTCGTACAGAGAATCATGAAGTGTATTTCCTAGTACCTTCAAGTGCCAGATGAAAAACAACAACAACGTTTTGCTTCACCCTTTCCACCAGAAAAAGCACGGGCTTGTCTCCTAGTCCACTTTGCATGTTCCTTCCTGCGACCATCAGGTCAGCTTCGCATGACTTTCACTCCTCTCAAATCATTTAATTAGCAACTTATTATACAAGCGTGCATTTCCATCACTGCGCTTGCCTCTTAACGTGTGAGTTGTTCGTTCCACATTCTTTTGAAAAAGGGAAAAAGGGAATGAATCCTGAGGACTTAAAACAGTGCCGTAAAACTATTTACAGATCGAAAAAATAATTCTGAGCTGAACTTAATGAACAGCCGATTCAGAGAAGCTGTTAATAAAAATGTTTTCACCTGATTTCGGAAGTCATCTGACCTTCCTTTTCAACTGATGTCTAAAAACTAGTAAATGCAGCCACCTCAATTCTTCCCCCAAAAATACTAACGAAAGAGACAACTCATATGTGTAATTTTAGTTTTTATTCACACTGTACAATCTAAACGGTGTTTACAATTAGCTTCAAAAATGCACACAACCGCCATTAAAGAACAGAACAGCACAACTGAGTGAAGGGCATGGCTTAGCAGGAAACACCTGCTCATTGCTGCTGATGACGGTGTGACGTCACAAAAACGGGCAACGCAAAAATCAAAATAAACCCAGCTCTAACAATATGATGATATTGCAGATCGCTATTAATACTAACTTTGGATGAAATCAATACGCCCAGGGTAACACATCATGGGAATTGAAACACAGATAAAGAGCTGACCCATTTTCAGGAAAATCACCGGGCACAAAGACCTGCAAACGATGAAAAAAGCGAAATGTTAAAAGGCAGTATACCTGCATATTTTAGGATCGTTTAACATGGAGTTAGTTCATTTTGGGCAGTCATACAAGCCGGAAGACGACGAAGTATGCCGTCAATGGGATCATAAGTGGTGAGATGAATAAGAAATTCCAAGTAGTAACCAACTGACCACGCAGCTGTTGCAGGTACGCTGCCAGAGGGAGCAGGCAGAGATGGCGGCCATAAAGTCCCACACAAGCTCGATGGGCAACGAGTCAGGTATGTTTGGCGGTCGTGGTGGAATGTTCATGTCTTGAGGAGCGCCCCCTTTTAACACGTGCACTATGCGAACTGGCGTTATACAACTGCGGGATCGTTCTCGGCGTTGCGTCAAGGAACGGCCGCATAAATGGCTCGTCGATGTGGCACCTCGCCGCCACAATGTCAAAATTATTGGCGAAAGAGGTCTTGCTGCCTTATCAGATTCCAACAATACCAGTGTACTACATTGGAGTTATATGGTTGATGATTGAAAATCCTTCGCATTTATTTGATAACGATAGTGTCATATATGTGCACCCATCTCGCACGTCGATGCGGAACCTGAACACTTCCGTGAATAGCAAGCTTCTCCATTGAACAGTCCAGCGTTGTCTCCATAGAGGGTCTGTAACCGGAGGTTGCAGACTCTCTAAGGAGTGCGAGGTTTTTACGAACTATCGTTTGGCATTTTAGTCCACTTCCTTCCAGTGACGTCATTCGGTACTTTGGGACATAGGGTGACACGCAACGTCACATTGCGGTCACACTGAGCCTCAGCCATGACGAAATTGTTTGTATTTTGAGGTTTAGCTGCCGCACATCGGCCATTTTCTGTACTCTTTGTAACTCAATACTCAACTAAACATAGAGATCCTGTTGGCATATCCGCGACGTATTCAGAATGTTTTCGACGAAGACGCTCGACTCTAAACGCGTGGCATATTGTTCAGCGAGACCTTACGTGTGCTCTTTGAAAATCCTGTTCAGTTTGTGTCCACGTGACCGACCATTTGCGTATCTCATGTAGCCCATTGTCCCATGCAATTAACATGTTTCTAGGCTAACTCCTCAGTGTTGCGAAGTGCAAGTTAAGCAGCGTAACTCCTGGCAAATAACAGACTGCTTTGCCTCTGAAGAACAAGCAAAAACGCTGGGGTTTTTTTTCTGTATCCCTCGTAGGTCTGTTAGATCTACGTTGTGCAACATGGGTAATGTTCCTGAAAATTTTGCCTTTCGGTCTCACTGGCAGTTTTCTGTAGAAGAATTTACCACGTGTTTTCGTTCAGCTATTCTCTCCCGCCTGCACTGTGCTGCTCACTTCTCTTTTTGTATCTTTATCATTCTTTTAATACTAATATCACGTATTTAAGCCTTTCAATTGCTATTCTACAAACTTCTACATGCAGAACAACTGTAAACAAGAATGGGTCCAGTGCGGTTACTTGGTACACCACAACCGTCGCTTCAAATCATTGTGCCTGCCAGGCATAGTTTCAGACTGATGTGCTGGAACATCTGCATATTTCTCTTATCAGTCACAGATATATTTCCTTGGCTCCATTTCTGTTTCTCCTTAAGCGACTTAAAATCTATAGACTTAATATTTACAACACGAAATTTAACATTACAACAGCTGGTGGCCGAATTATCAGAAGCATAGCTTCTCGCCAACCGTCAGAGTTAGGAGAAGTTATGCTTCTGATAATTCGGCCACCTTTGGAGTCTGAAAATACATGGTATTTATTGCTTAGTAACTTCTTGCATATCAACAGACAAAAAAAGCACGCATTTTTTCTTTTGTTTACAAAAAAATGAAAATTCAAAATCGGAACTTCAACTTTCCGTCGCCCTCTTTCGTTCTCCGTAAAATCATTTTCTCTGCACAGTTAGTATGCACTAGAGTTTTGGAACAAAATTGTTCTTTAAATTAAAAGGAAACCTGCCTGCTGACATGTTTTAAGCCAAATTAAATATAAAAAAACGGTACTTCGTTGTTCATTGTGCCGTGAAAAGGACCTAACGAGTCACAGAAGTTTCTCAGATTTCACCATGGACGGATTAAGCACCGATTGTGAAATTTAATTTCGCTTTATAAATGAGAAATGAAAAAAAAAATGCTTGCTCCACTGATTGGTTTAAAAGAAGATACTGTTAAAATTACGAAAACATATGTTTCATTAACACAAATTTCTTTAAAAAAAGTCGCCTTTTTTCACTATTGCCGAAGATATTTGATGTTTCTTGTACTCTGTAGCGGACCAGCTGATTCTCTTAGTGACTACGGAGAATCCGTAGAACTTGGAGTGTCTGTAGTGATAGTAAACATATTTCAGCAAAAATATGAACAATTTAAAATTATTAAGATTCTCCCAAAACCAGATGCACTGAAAAAAAAAAGTGATGTGAACTCACGGAAAATTCCTGAAGATAACGTGTAGCAAGGTTGCAGGTAGATGACAGTCTTTTAACGAAATTTTCGTTTTAAAAAGTTTCCGTTTCTTCTAACTTAAGTAATTTGACAGATTTTCCGTAGTCAGTAATTTTTTTATATCAGAACAGACTGTTTCGGGGTTTACCGTATTTATACAGTAATTTCGCAAAATATTCAATTTTGACTTTTTCTTCTCTTTTAAAAGCCTGAGATTTTTCTTTCCTGACGTACGGAGTTAACGAATCATTTTCCTTTGCCCATGGTGGTATCGAATCCGGTTCTAGTTCAGCGGCAGCCACGCGTTTTACCGTTGAACCAGAAAGAAACCTAAAGAACAGTCACGTATACGGTGGAACTTTAATCGCGCGATAATGAATTTTTTTTTCCATTAATGCGGGCGAATTAGTCCTTTTTTTCTGTTGGAGTTTTTTTTATTGGTTTGTAATGATTTTATTTTTTCTGTAGGAGTACTTTTTACAAATTACGTTTTTTTATCGTGATTTTTCAAAGCAGCAGCATGATTTGAAACTTGGGATCTTCCTAAAATGACAATGACTTTCAATTATCTACATGTATAAGAACAGGTGAATGTATTGCTTTATAGTATTATTTCATAAAACTCTTTCATAAAAAAATTACTCATGATAGCCATAAATATCTTTTGTCTTAAGGGGTCCACAGACTGATACATAGGCATTGTACAACCACCTGTACAATAATTTAAGCATCCGGTTACTTAGCGTAACACAATGTACGATAGCTGGTGAACAAAATGTGGAAGAAAGGTAGGATTATCCGGTGCCTCAATAACCAAAATTTCATGCGGTATACTATCCACAATATCCGATCTCGCTGCAGAACTTCAAAATCAGGTCCTCCGATACACGATTGAAATTTAAAATTCGATCACAAAAAAAGTATTTCCGTGAATCGCTCATGTTACAGGAAATGTTCCTTCATATGGATACGGAAAAAGTGAGAACATAATTTTTCCGTTAATATACGGAAGAAATTCCTGAATAGTATCTGAAAATTCAGAATTTACCGTTATACACGAAAGGAATTGCGGAAACGTTTCTGAAAATTCAAAATTTTTCTGACGTACGAAAAATCCGTGAAATTCTGGCTTCTTTTTTTTTCGTTATTTCACGGGATACACCGGGAATATGCTTCTTTATTTCATGAAAGGAATCAGGCAAATGGCTCGTGAATTTTAGAAAGTTTTTACATTATGTTTTCTCAAAAATCCGAATTTCTGGACACTGGGATCGAAAACTGGAACATAATCCAATTAAATCGGGACATCCTGGCAGTTATATAAGTTAGGGCACTAAAAAACCTGAGATACAAAACATTGCGTATCCCCAAAAAACGAACACGCATAATATTACAGAATATGTGATATAATTTTAGGACATTTCCATGACCACTACGAACAATGGGATTGCTTTTGTTCATGCCAATTGCTGGGAGAGTTTTTTAGTAGAAATGCTTCTGAAACTCAACCTTCGTTCCTGCCTAATTTTTCATCGTGGAAGTGCAGCCTTAACGCTCTGAAGACCCACCTCCTATGACTTAATTTTGTGGACTGCCTCTCGACAAAGAACAGGGTAATTCAAAATGATTCATCCGATTTCATTAGATCATAGCTCCGTAAAAATCAAAGTAATAATACCGTACCACACATTAAAATGAAAAGAAACGCACCGAGTTTACGGATGTAGCCGCTAGATGGCACAACGTAATCTGTGTATCTGCATCTGGGCGAAAGGCTATCATTGTGTCTTGTCCTAACTGCTGGATTCGTCGCTGTGGACACGACGATGAGGCGCTCTATACAGGTGGCCCGCCAGGTCTCTGGACCTGACCCCTTGCGACTTTTTCTTATGGAAGGATGGTAAAGATAATGTATATGTGCCACCATTGCCTACAACGCTAGAAAAACTCAAAGTTCGCATTCATAGTGCTCCGCAGTCGTTGACAACAGACATGCTTGATCACGTATGGCAGGAATTTGATTATCGCCTCGACGTAGTACGCGTGGCCAACGGAAGTCACGTAGAAGATTTATAAGGTATAAAAACAAAATGTACACAGTTTTTTCCTTAACCTGTGTACATTTAATCGCTGTATATTTAGAAACGCATAAAATACAATCACTTGAAATCGGATTAATCATTTTGAATTACCCTATATTTTTCATTCTCTTTACACAAGAACCCTTCTGATTCGTTAGATGCTCTACTGCCTTATCCGGCTGTATCTTATCATCTTTACAATATTTTTTTTTTGTTCGTTTCTAGGTTTAACGGCCAGCATAAGCGACCTGTAGAGTAGCGTTTCCCAAAGTATAGGGTGCGACCCACTGGTGGGTCGCACCCTATACTACACTTTTTGAAATGCGAAAGCTTTGTAATATTTTGAAAATAGAAAATCATGAAAGACTGGGAAGATGAAAAAAAAAGAATATGTGAAGTGGTAGAAAGTAAGACGGATTGTATACGGATACGGGAATTGAGTTTCGTTTTCGTGCCTATAGTACCTTGCGAAGCAGGATAGGCACCCAGCCACAGCCCACTAGTATTGCCATCTAACAACCACAGCATGTATCTCACCCGAGAACATACTGGACGTTTTCATTTCAAGCCATTTCCATTGCCAGGAGTTTCACGAACTTTCCATCGCCATATTTAAGCAGGCCCAGCTTCTCTCGAATACATGGGTGCGTGCATTAACTTCGAAGCGATGCAAATCAAAGTTGATCCTCTTCACGCAAGACACAAGGATAAGTGGTTGACAATGAAGCCAACGACGACGCAGCATGCCGGAATTAAAGCAAAAACGGAATGAACAGCGGCTGACAAAACGGTCAATCGAAGTCGACGAAGAACAGCCCTCAACAACGAGTTCCAAGCAATCGAAACGAAGAAACGTATTGAAAAAGTATTATTCCGACTACTTAAAACTCGGATTTTTGTGGAGTAGAGACGAAAAATGACTTGCGTCAAAGTGGACGTCAAAGCCGTCTTCAACAGAAACCGAAAACAAGCGAAATCTTCACACACGCCTCATTATGAGAAATAGATCAATATTTTCGTAAAATTATGTGCAATAATACATTTAAACAAAAAAGATGACACCGAATTTTCGGGTGCAATGAGCACGTCTTTTGAATCCGTTTTGACGCAAATTAAATTTATCAAAGCTATATTCAAAGTCCGCGGAACCCGTATGGAGAACAGTAGCATCGTACGAAAGAAAGAAGTTTTTCAATGGGTTTTTTAATGCCTCAGATATTGCTGTAAACAGAATCGTGAGCTTACGCCTTCTGGTTGCAGACTTCTGCGTTAAGAAAATTTTGAATTTATATGAGAAACATTTCGCCGCGAAAACGCTCTCCTGCAAAGAAAGAATTTTTCAAAACGAACTATCTGAAGCAGATATATGGACAAATACAAGATATGCATCTACGCCCCCTGGCTGAAGAGCCATGCATTATTTTAGGAAGAAAGTATTCTCAAAAGGCGTTTCGATGTGAGCGGTATCGGTCCAAGAAAAAAAACAACTTAGTCGAGTTTTCAGGAGCTCAGATTTTGCTGCAAATACATCAGAAGTAGAAATTAACACTTACGCCCTCTAATGACAAAATCATTCTTTACCAAATATTAAAAATTATATGAAAAACATTTTCCATCAAGAGCTGTATGCGATACAGGAAGAATTTTTCAAATCGGAGTTTTAAAAGCAGAAATATCGGGGGAAATGTAATTTACCTTTACGCCCCCTAACGAAAAGTCTATGATTTACTTGAAAATTTTTGAATTTATATCAAAAACATTTCGTATTGAAAACAGCATCCAACAAAGAAGGAATTTTTCAAATCGGACTCATAGAAGTAGAGATATTGTCAAAAGTAAGATATACATTTACGCCCCCTGGCATAAAAACCATGCATTATTTCCAGAAGAAAATATTGCTAAAATATTTGTCGACGTGAGTAGTATCGGTCCGCAAACGAATTGTTTTCAATCGAGATTTTAGAAGCTCAGATTTTGCTGCAAATACATCAGAAGCGGAAATTAAGACGTAGGCCTACGCCTCCTGGTGGCCAAACCATTTTTTACCAAAAATTAAAATTATATGCATAGGATTTCCCATCATGTGCTGCATCTGCTGCAGAAAGAAGTTTTCAAATCGGAGTTTTAGAAGCACAAGTATCGGGGGAACGAAATTTACCTCTACGCTCCCTACCGGAAAGTCTATGAATTACTTGAAACTTTTGAAATTATATGAAAAACATGTCATACCGGAAATTCTATCCAATAAAGAATAAGTTTTTTAAATCGGACCATTAGAAGCAGAGATATTGACAAAAATAAGATATATATCTACGCCCCCTGGCAGAGAAACCATGCAGTATTTTAAGAAGAAAATATTCTGAAAAGGTTTATGGACGTGACGGGCATCGGTCCGCGAAAGAATTTTTGCAATCGAAATTTTTAAAGTTCAAATTTTATTGCAAAAACATCAGAAGTAAAAATTAACGCTTGCGCCCCCTGGTGGCCAAAGTATTCTTTAGCAAAAATTAGAAATAGCATGCAAAAAGTTTCCGTCAGGAGCTGTATCCGCTGAAGAAAAAAATATTCAAATCGGAGTTTTAGAAGAAGAGATATCGGGAGAAACGTATTTTACTTTTACGCCACCTAGCGGAAAATCTATGCGTAACTTGAAAAGTAACTATACCTAAAATACTCTTCGACATAAATGGAATCGAAAGATAAAAGAAATTTTTCAATCGGATGTTTAGAAGCAAATATATGGAACAAAATGCCTTTTGAATTCGACATCATCTGCATTTACGCCTTCTAGCGGTGAAATTGCACTTCGTGAAAAAACCGAAATGAAAGATCATCATTCTCATATTTCAAGATTCTCAGTGCAAAACGAATTTTTTTAAATTGGACTAATAGTTGCAGAGATATGGTGTCTACAGACGGAAGGACAGACAGACGGACGGACAAACCGATAACATAAGCACGATCTTTTTTTATAAAAGACGTGCTAAGAACAGTATTAAAAAAATAGATGAGTAATTTGTAAAATTATATCCAATAATAAATAAAAACTGCAGTAGAAATAATTAAATTAAAAAATACCGCCCCTCCCCCTCACAGCCAATAAAAGAAAGGTGGGTCGCGAAATTTAGTCATTCTATAAATCAAATCGGGTCGGGTCGCGGGTTTAAAGTATGGAAAGCAGTGCTGTAGGGCAATAAGCAGTCTCCCGTCCCTAATTTAGGGCCAGTGGTCACAGGGAAAGGAGAGTTCCAGCGACCAAATGCACCCATACGTCATCCAAGACCGAAGCCGGGTTTAGCCCAGAGGAACAGTCAGAAGCCAGCGCCTCAGATTAGAGGCCTGCACGGGCCTAGTCGGGCTTTTTCTCAGACACTTACGGCTGGGCCGGACCAAGTCGACCCATTCCTTTTGTAGCAATGGAAAAAAATCGTATTTTCCTATTTCCTGGTCCGTATAACTGTTTTGCTGTCTTTACTTACTTCCATGACATAGCCCAGTATGTAATCACAGAGGTGAGGAGAGACACTCACAGTGTTTTTACCATCTGTAGGTATTAAGATGGTATAAACACTTTGGCACTTGTTGACAACAAAAAGATTCGATCCCAAGCGAGTGCGTGGTTGTGTGAAGTGGGGGATGGTAGATGTCTGCAGTGGGATGGGGAAGGAATGTATGACAGAGTGGGACGACATCGATTGTTTCTCCTATCCCTAATCTGTATAGGGATTACTTTTGTAGTGTTACCGCTTGCTAGTTCAGAGAAAGGGAGATTCTGAAGGCTCTTAGTCTTCCTTTTTCGCCCTCTTTAAAAGTTATATTCTTCGATAATTGCCAAAGTTTAGTTAATATTTTAGGCTTACATTCAACTAAATATTTTCATTAATATCTGCTTTCATTATTTAATTTTTATAATTTAATAAAATATAATAGAAAGACAAAATAATACAAAATGGCACAACACGGATCGGGCCGGCCCAAGTGTCTAATATTTGAAACGGGCCGGGCGGGTATCACCAAATAAGGTCCGTGCAGACCTCTACCTCAGACCACCCGATCACCTGAACTGCATTATACAGTATGAACATTCGGTTAAGATAATAACAATATGGAAATTTTCCAAATACGTGGCGTCAGTGAATAAACAAAGACATCGCTCTTTCCACGTTTTAGCAACACACAGCAACCGAAAAATTGTTATTCGGTCACCGCCAGAGAATTGTTCTCCGGATCTCTCAATATAATGCTGTGGATTGTTGGCCACAGTGGTGTAAGGTTAACGCGCTCGCCTAGATATCGAGACATCCGGGATTCAATTCCCCGGCGGTGACCGAATAAAAAATTTTCGGTTGCTGTGTGTTGCTAAAACGTGGAAAGAGCGATGTCTTTGTTTATTTAATAGCAGTATGTTTACATACAGAACACAATTTCCTTTATTTTTCCATACCTGATCATCTACAACAATTTCCTTCCTCATCTTCTCTTACCATCTAACTGCCTTAACGACGCTAAGCCTAGAAAAATACTCCATTAGCGCCGTTAAAGCGCGCCTAGAAAAATACTCTACACCACCAATTTCTCTTCATATAAACCGATGAGTAATTATATTATGGCCTAATACGCTGTAGGACCCTCTTTAGCCAGCAAAACAGCAACCACTCGGCCAGACATCGATTCCATGACGTGGCGATAGATATCCTGGGGTATCTGGTACCATAATGTCAACAGCAGGTCCTCCAGTTCCCGTGCATTTCGGGGTGGTGGCGATTTAGCGCGAACCCGCTTCTCAAAGTCGAACCACAAATACTCGATTGGGTTCATGTCAGGTAAATTTGGAGATCAGGGCATTAACAGAATGTCACCGGCATGTTCCTCGAACCACTCCTTGAAGATTCTGGCAGTGTGGCATGCCGCATTATTCTGTTGGTATTGGCCATCACCAGTAGGGAACACAGTTGCCATGAATGGGTGAACTTCGCCCGCAACGATGTTTAGATACCTGACAGCTGTCAGAAATTGTGCTAATGGGATAATAGGGGCCTAAAGTGTCTCAAGAAAGCCTCGGCCACAACATAACACCGCCGCCGCCGGTCTGTTTCCGCCCAACAGTGTATGCAGGAGCCATAGCCTCCGTTGGTAATTGGCGTATCCGTGCTCGGTCGTCTACGTGATGCACCAGGAATCTTGATTCGTCAGAGCAGGCCACTGTCTTCCAATCATCCACGGTCCAATCTCGATGATCTTGGGCCCATTTCATGCGTTCTTGGCAATGACGTGCAGTAAGCGTGGGGATCCGGCTGGGTCTTCGGCTATGCACGCCCATGCGCAGAAGGCTGCGATGAACTGTGTGCTGTGACACATTGCCCTGATCACCACTGTTGTAGCTGTGGGTGATTTGTCGCACTGTAGCCTTGCGGTCGTTGTGAACAATGCGCGATAATCTCCGCTCCCCTCTGGATATTAATAAGCTGTGGACGACGGTTCGTCGTTTGGCCATCCGTGCACCACTTTTGATACGTACTCACTACAGCGGCACGTGAACAACCTACAAGCAGTGCCGTTTCCAAAACCGCAGTTCCGAGGCTCCGTGCCACCACAATTTGTCCTTTATCAAACTCCGATAAATCGGCAGCTTTTCCCATTCTGACTCTGAACACCCTACTAAAGCCGTCCTCTGGTTGTATATATACTGCTCTGTGAACTTCACCTGCGCCACTGTTCGGTCTCCAGGCGCGCTCATTTCTCTAGGCTGTGGGTGGTCATAATGTAATGGCTTATCGGCGTGTATGATGATTGTTCAACATATGATACAACGGACTCTAATTGTTTGTATGTTTTGTACAGACCCTTTTCAATCATTAAAATAGTGTTTGTAAAATTTTTGGGTTCACTATACGTTTAAACGTGATTAATGACGTCATCTTTGCTGGTTATACTGATCGCATTAATTTTGAATAAATTTCAACAATTGGGAAAATACTCTCAGAATTGAACGAAACTCGAACGTAAATCTCCTAGAGTCGCTAGTTAATAAATTGGATTTTAAGCAATTTGAAAGTTCGTTAAACAGATTAAACAACTGGGAGTGGTGACTTTTTTTTCAGTCTCCATAACAAAATTAGTCTTTTTTTTTTTTTGTTCCCTCTGTTTGTGTTTAATAATCTTAGAAACAAAACACACTCAGTAAATCCACAAAAGAATTATTTTTGTCCAACTACTATAAAAGAAAAGGGAGTTAGCTAAATTACGAATCTACTAATGATATCCATGTCTAGCAAATTAATCCGAAAAGCCAAAAAAAAAAAAAAAAAAAAAAAAGATCCCCTAAGGATGTTAAAAAAGATGAATGAGGAAAAAATAGATGAACCGAATAAAACGACTGAAGCATCTGGTGCTCATGGGAGTTAACGCCAGAGCGTATTTTAGTCCTGTGATTCCAGAAAACCGTTCGTATAATGACAATCCTAATTCTATTGCATGAAATCTGTCATGCAAGAAGTAAAAGGCTTCAAACATATGCAAATACATGCAGACTCTTTCTTGCCATGAAAGAACGACAAATCTCGTTAGCGTCTAACTAGATAATAAGAATAGATACTTCAGCTGCTGTGGAACACATCGGTTTGGTTCAGGAAAACAGATTTCACATCGTTATTTCTAATCAGCTTTACTTCATTCACTGAAACGTGCGCTAAAGGTATGGCGGTTTGTAATCAGTGGGAAGTTGTTATCTTTTGTTGCTTAAACTAATTCTCTCGGAAAATGCAATTACTACAAATGTTTGGGAAAAAACTAAGATTAGCATGTGTTCAGCTGAGGTCGTGGGGAACAGAAAAACCACATGGTTCCGTTGTTTTAAAGTTTATTTTCTTTTCCCTCTTAGTGTCGCTTTATTCCTTTCTTTTTCAGGTGATATTTAAATGGAAGAACGCAACATTTAACTTTCAGGTTGCCAAAATTTTGCGGATATTCCTGACACAACGTACTTAAAGTGCTGTTCTTACGTACATCACAATAAATAACAATAAACCAAAATTGTTATTTTTTCTTCTTTTCAGAGCTGGAGCTCTTGGTTTCAGTTTTTACTTTTGCAAATAGATTTGAATCCTGTTTGTACTGTTAAAATAAAGAAAATCCAGGAGAACCTCTTTATTTGTAGGGATGTGCTGAACTTGGAACTAAACGTACTTCAAAATATAAAATGCGGAACCATCATTACGATAAACAAAAAGAAACATGTCTTTTTCTCAGAGAGAGAGAGAGAGAGAGAGAGAGAGAGAGAGAGAGAGAGAGTTTCGACTTTTGCAAATTAGTTTGTATCTTGTGTGTTATGTAAAAATAAAAAAAAAAATCTCGGTATTATGGGTTTCATGGAGGCCTTTTGTATATATCTGGATCGACAATCTGACCAGTAAATTTACACAGATTACTTTTATAAAACCCGTAACAATTTGTTTTACAGTAAATAAGACTTAAAGATGCCATAATGTTATTAATTACTAAAGAAAAACCTATTATACAGATCTAGACATGAGTTTGTAGAATATAGGAGAATCTCTTTATTTGTAGTGATGTATTGAACTTAGTACAAACGTACTTCAGAATAAAATGCGGTACCTACATTACGATACAATAAGGAGCCGATTTCTTTTGTAGAGCTTGAGCCCTTTTTTTTAGTTTTCGCTTTTGCAACTAAATTTGTATCTTGTGTATGTGCTGTTAAAATAAAGAAAAATCAATTGCACAGGTCTAGATCTTTATTGGTAGTGATGAGTTGAACTTCATTCCTGGAAACATTTTCAAATTTAGATCAGCTATCTTTCTGTTTTTGTCTTTCCTATTTGTGAAACATTTCTTCTTCATTCTCAATCCACTGTTAGATAAAAAAAGTGTTTCCAAGACTCTTTCACAATTCCCTGTCTTAAGCAATTCTCTTCCATGTTACTCCCGAATGCTTTCGAATCTCCTTTACCCATCTGTCACGTGGTCTTCTTCTCCGTAGTTTCCTGTTTGTTGGTGTCCAGTCTATATACATCAGTTGTCAGACTACTGTCAATTCTAGCAAAATCCAGACCACTGACACTTGAATATCATTACTTTCATCAACAGTGTCACAAACTCTTGTCATTTTCCTAATCCATGACTTCTTATCTTTCTTGGTTACACCAAGCATGAACCTCACCTAGCGTTTTGCTTCTCTGAGTTGTTCGCCGCCTCTGTACGTCTTTAGTTGAGGTCCATTTCTCTGATCCATAAGTAAAAACTGGAAAGATTCAATGATTGAACTCTTTTCTTTTCATATGTAATTGTAAATTGCTCTTGGAAATTGTAGATTCTTCTAAACCAGCCAAGCTTTATACTCCCATTAATTTCTTCTTCGATGTAGCCATCGCTAGAGATCTTTTGCACAAGGTAGAGTTACTCAGTTACTTTCTAAATCTTCGATCTTTTGCACAGTGTAGGCATCAGTTACTTCTAAATCTGCTCCAACCTCTAAATGTTAAGTTTTTAAAAAATCATTGCTTTGCTTTCTGTAAATTCATCTTTAGTTCTACTTCTTTACTTTTCTCATTAAATTCCTGGATCATACTCTGCAGCTTTGAAAGAGTACTTGCAAAAACTGTAGCAAAACGAAGGCGGGTTAAATTATCTCCATGATTTTTACCCCTTCGTCTTCCCAGTTTTACGACATAGAGGCATTCTGCAATGTGGCATTGAAGAGCTTGGGAGATATGGTGCCATTTTGTCTTACTGATACAAAAACATATACTAACACAAAAACGCAAATACAGTGTTGATTTGCAGTCATTGCACGTCTTTTTACAAGGGTCACTGAAAGTTTCAGAATGCGAAGAAAGATATTATGTATGTAGTGCGTTTATTTTAAGTTCAAAGTATTCACTTCTAGCGTCAATGCACTTCTGTACGCGAATTTCCCACAACTCTCAAAGGCATAAGGCCTCTCATTTTTTGGGATGCGCTAAAAAAATGTGCATAACGGATTCGATCCATCCACTAACAAGAATTGTCGTCTTCATAAATTTCGAGTTTAAAAAATATCCCAAGTCACGTGTTGCCAAATCACGAGGAGGAAGAGGTGCTCAATGATGTTTTATCTTCAGAAAATCAACTGCCTGCTTTTATTGAATGCGAAGAAGGGTTATACTGACACGACATGAAATACAGGAGTGCACAAAATAACTGAAACGTCAGCTATAAAATGTGCCCCATTTTTTAATGGCTCACTTACTAATTTACGAAAGTGCAATGATAATTTTTTTACTTTACTTCTTCTAGGTATTTACTGCAAGGACTGAGGGTCCAAGCAGTGACTTTTTCAGAGGTGATGAAAAATCGAACATAATGGCCGAAATCTCTGAATTCCAAACAGAGCAAATTGTTGGAGCCCGTTGAACTCGGGCATCGCTGACTAAAGCTACTGATTTGATGGATGTCTCCAGAGAAACTACTTGCAAAATAATGGCTGTATTCACCAAGTTTGGAAAACAACATCCGTTAAGACGAATTCTGGCAGATATCAGCTGACTGAAAGAAAACGCAGGGCAATGAAACAGATTGCAGCTCGAACACATAAATCAGCTGCCGTGAAAATAACTGCGGAAATTAATGTGAGTCACAGAAATCCAGTATCTAACAAAACAATTTGGCAGAAACTCAATAAAACTGAAATTTATGGCAGAGACGCTATCGCCAAGTCACTCGCTATTGCCAAGTGACTCGCTATTATCAAGTCACTCGCCATTGCCAAGTGACTCGCTATTATCAAGTCACTCGCTATTATCAAGTCTCTCGCTATTATCAAGTCACTCGCTATTGCCAAGTGACTCGCTATTATCAAGTCACTCGCTGTTATCAAGTCACTCGCTGTTATCAAGTCACTCGCTATTGCCAAGTCACTCGCATATTGCCAAGTAACTCGCTACTGACGCTAAAAGAAGGATGCAGTGGTGTCATTTGCACAAAACCTGCTCACTGAAAGATCGGAAATATGAGATTTGGTTCGAAATGTCAGCATTCACACTTTGTTTTCAACTTTGGGGAGAGTTTACGTTTGGGAAATGCCGAAGGAAGCAGCGCATAATCCCGAATAGCTTACGCCAGCCATCAAACGTGGTGGTGTACCAATTATGGTTTGGGAAGCAACCTCATGAATTCTTTAGATCCCACAATAACCCTTAAACTGAGAAGAACAGCTATTGAATTCCTTGATATCCTTCATGACCATTTCATCTCATGGTTGAAACATTGTTTAAACGATGCTATCTTTCAAATCACATCCAATCTTGGCTTGTGGAGCATAAAACTGAAGTTAAGCACCTCCCATGACCTGCACAATTACCAGATTCAAACATTACTTACTACCTGCGAGTAGAATTGGAGAAGAGAGTGAGAAGCAGATTTTCTCCACCGTAGTCACTCAAGGAGCTTGAAACTTGCCTCCATGAGGAATGCCCAGTATTCCATATGAAAAACTTGTTTTCTTAGCCCCGGAGAATTCTGTTTGAGGTCGAATCGATTTCTTGCTGTAAGAGTATATCACACAGGCAGCCTGTCGAAGTCTTTCCACGTGGTTTGACTGTTGGAATCACGCCGAGCACAGAGTGATGTTTCCAGGGCAATAGGTGTGTACCAATAAACGGAGCCAACGCTGTGGAGAAGGTAAAAAAAGTAGGAAACGTTATCATCCACATGTACAGAGTCGATCACGAAATACAAAGGCTCGAGATGACCCCTGTGTGACACTAACAGTGAAATGTAACGGACACATTTCAGAGAGAGATCTCGTTGTAGAGCTGTCTGCGGCTCGTGAACAAATAGTTTCAAAGCAAACGATATGCACAAGGATTCATGAAAAATGACTTCATGCGAGACGACCTACAGTTTGCATCCCACTCTTTTTATAGGGTAGAAGAGGTAAGTTGTCGTGGTGCAAACCCCATCGGGATTGAAATCCAAGGGGTCAATTGGCTTTTTTTCTCTCACGAATCCAGAGTCAATTTACAGAGTGCTAGTCGTCCTGTTTTCACTTGGAGAGAACGCGGAACTCGTTATCACCCCTCAAACATGAGAGAAATGCACCATTATAGAAGTGGTGGTTTACCGATTTGGAATGGACTTATGTTCCATAACTCCATGGCTCTCCATGGGATTTTTTTTTTTGGAGGAACTTTGACAGGCCTCAGATATGCAGACAAAATCCTCAAATCCTACCAGAGGTTTTTCAGGGCACTGTTGGGCCACAGTTCCTCTTTATCGACTATAGCGCTGGTCTACAGAAAGCTGCTTTAGTGGATGCTTTCTTTGAAAAATGAATAATGCCGTAGACAGCACATTCGTCGGATCTGAGCCCAGTACAGCATGTGTAGGAAGCATTGAGGAGTCGGATTTCAGCTTGTCAGAACCCTTCTGGAGCTCTGATCTGCTCTTGTACAGGAGCAGGATTTAATGCCGCAGGACTGTTATTTCCCTTATCAACGGCATGCAACGTCAATGTGGAACTGGTATCGCTGGTAAGGGCTCATTAGACATCTTCCTGAGCTTTCGTTCGCGGGTGAATAAGTCTCCAGTACTAACACTATTGAATTGCAAGGCATTACTTCGGTTTATCTTTTATTTTGTGTGATTTACATCGCGCATTTGGTCCTCTCTCATTTCATATTCCAAAAGCACTATATTGCCCATGGTCTGCTATAGAATCGAATTTTTCATTCTGTCAGTTACTGTATGTACAACAAGAACCTTATTCTCTGAAAATTAGTGAAAGTGTACTTAGGTAAACTGATAATATACATATACAGTGGTTCAAAATCCTCAATAAAGTAACACATAATAAATGAATCAGGAAGCATAGACAGATGGGCCGAAGAACGGCAGAAGAAAAGAATTGATTCTCATTCGCGGAGCTCTAAAACACGTTTTGAGTTAAAATCGGCATAACTATAACAAAAATCATTAGCACAGAAATTTTCACGACGGCAGGGAGGAAAACCCCAGAAATGCATATTGGCAATAAACTATGTAAATCTAAGCTTGTGCCATGTAAGTTGCCTAACAAGGAATTTCTCCTATGTTACAAGAAGTAAAAAGGCATATCACAAACATTCGGAAAAGTATGATTCTGCTATTGTGCGTTAAGCGATGTGTTGTCAGACACAAAGCAAAAATTTCGGGCTTTGGCTTGCGATTAGTTGTGACACGCATTTTTATTTTGTCGCTTTGGTGTCATAAAGAGATAAAAGTAAGAGCATACCACGTAAAAATTGCATGAAGCTAATAACATTACTAAAACAATCAAAATGTAAAAAAAAAAATCCTTGTTCCTTTGCAGTTTGTTTCTACTAAAGTTCGAGTTCCGAGTGAGTAGTAAGCTCTGTGTTTCGTTTTTGGTTTGATTCACTTCCTACCTTGAAGGCAAAATGAATTCAAGGGTGTATCCCAATAATCTTTATTTTTGGTCACGGAGTCAGTAAAAACAAGAAAGAAAAAAAAATAGAACAAGGAACTTGACAACTGATTTAGAATGCTCGTGATACAGTGCCAGGAGATCCACAAGGGAAGTTAATTATTAAAGCACGTCCAGATATCATCTCCATGTTATCTTTACGCTCATTCTGTTTTTATGAGAAACGTGTTTTCAGGCAGATCCTCCTCGTAGGGTGTAACACGTAATTTCGCTACAAGGTTGGAGAAGGTCATCCGCTTTTAAAATCAAAGGGAAAAATTCGGAATATTTGGTAGATATATCTATTTTTGCTACAAAATGCAACATCCTCCTTAACACTTAAATTGCCATCTCTTAATCTGTTACAGGATCAACAGGATGTTATTTTTCCTAGGGGCGTTTTCCGGGGTACAGATATGACCAGCTGATTAGTTCCAGACAAGATTTGCCTTCTCACAGATTAGTGAAACCTGATTACTCTGAACTCCAGAAAAACGATGACATTCGTTACCCCTCCCTCGGCTTTCTTTCTCATGAAATCTTCATAATTGATATTTTTGGAGAACACAAAAAAGTTATTGAAATAAAAAAGAAATCTTGTAGGTTTAATAAGCAAGTTAGTAAAATCATGCAATGCGTTGATTATGATACGCTTTCCAACATACCGGAAATCATTACTCAAGTTATGAGGATAATGGCTGTGGAATAAATCTCGCTTCTGTGCCCTGACCTTTGAACCCATTTCAATGATATTAAACAGAATTGGTTCAGTATATCTCCGGAACAACATACTACAGTTTTATCGCAATAGAAGCATTTTTAGTCAAGTTATGGGGATAATGGCTGTGGAATAAATCTCGCTCCTGTGCCCTGACCTTTGCAACCCATTATTATACTAAACAGAATTGGTTCATGAATGAAATACGGGATTACCATATAATACACATATATACAGATATAATACACGTTAGCATACCTGGGCGCTATCTGGGAGACGCGGGTTCGATTCCCGCTCCAGGACGACGAAATTTTCAAGTTTTCGGATGTTATCTGACTTACCATCCTTGTCGTATTTACACTTAAAAATGGATTGTCATCTTCAAAACTTGTAGAATTGGTTTACTTGTAGTTATACCTCCGGAACAACATACTAAAGTTTTGTCGCAATCGAAGCATTTTTACGTAAGTTATAACGCATAAGTGCGATGGAATGGATCCTCTCCTATGTCCTGACCTTCGAACCATTTCGTCCATTTTTAAAAGGGTTCCTTCCCAGGTTGTGCCCTACTACATAATAAAATTTCATCAAATTCGAACCATAGGCAGAGAGCCAGACGGGACAAAGCTGGAGCATGTACGTTTCTTCAACCTACGGTTGGAAAGCGTCAAAAAGAAGCATGCTCGAGTTCAGTTCCTAAGAAACGAACACCTCCATTTTCATACAAACCTTTCTACGTGTATCTTTGCCTTTACAGACGACCTACAACTCGCAAAGAATCAATTTCGAATAAAATTGATCTATGTTTTAGTAAAATCGGTGCTCCTAAGTGATTCAGCTAGGACACAAATCAAAATTTTAATGCACTGGTTCTGCTATAAGTAATTAATTCGACCTATCGACAAGGGCTCCCGTATAGAAGAGCAAGGAGGATACTTGCCCTTCCCTGAAAATCTGACCACACCGTTTCTGTTCTCGGAAGGCACTAGTTTTTGCGACAACACGAATTTTGATTGATTTCCTGGATGCGGGTATAAGTGGAAAAAAATAGGGAAAATATTGCGAATTTCCAGTAGAAAAGGCCGAAATCTACAGTTCGAAATGATAATACATTTTCCATTGCATGTTGGAGCGCAGCGTGCATACCTATAGTTAGGAAAAGAATGAAAAACAAACAAATAAAAAATATGTCATCTTCTGCAGCAGCCACTCACTGCCGGACAAAGATCCTCTGAAGTATTTTTCCAGAACTTTGTATTCTGGGTTCTGTTTTCCTTCTTGATGACAGATTGAGTGATTCCAGGTGTTTCGCAGCCCATGTGAAAAAAGTAGCCAAAAGGAGCGAGACTCAAAAGTATCTATATATTAATTCTATAAGTTTTTTTTACTGTGAGTCCTATTTTAAGAGAACGGTGGAACGTAAAGATATGGTTGAGGTAACAAAATAAAGGTCTTACCATGTAGATGTGCCAGTCGAAGAGAAAAATGTGATTGGGGCAACGGCTTGGGCGTTATGGGGTGGCAAAGTTCCCATGTAAAGTCTATGGGAGTAGCATGCGGTTGACATTCGATCGCCTGCGGTTGCCTCACGTGCTGCTGAAAGCGACAGCATGGAGGGACTGATATAGTCCAAAGTCCTCTCTTTTCTGAGCGAACCGTTGCGCAAAGCAAGGCTAGCAGGCATTCGTATGAAAGTTCTTCTCATAGGAGCAGCGAACACTCTCGAGGACCTGATTGCGTTATGCCGTTGGACTGTGTGGTGTATATATACAATTTAATATTCATTCGATCCAGTTTATTCACGTAGGTAAGACGTTTCCCATTATGTAAAGATGTAAATAAACATTCCGTTGACCATTTTTAGTGAAAACATTACGGGCGACTGCTTATAGCCCATTGAGTTGCTCACGTGGTCGTTAAACCTTCAGTAAAAAAAAAATCACGAACCTGGACTATTGTCTTTACTGAAGTGGCTGAATGAATTTGTCAATCAAATAAAGTTTACATTTGTTGTTTCATATGAATTTATTCTTTTCAAAAAAAAATAAAAAAAAATAAAACTAACCGTTGATTTCGACGGGTGAAGAGTATTCGCAACGCTAATCTCATTCTAACAACATTTACAAACACAGTTGTGACTGAAGGTGAGAGTAAAAGAGCGCGCTATCCAGGTGAATTTTTGCACACGATCGAGATGAGTGGACTTTCGCCTCGCATTTTCCGACTTAAAAAGGGTGCTGTCTTGATGCTTATAACGAACCTGGCCGCCCCGGTGGCGCAGTGGTATTTAAGCGCTGGCTTACGATGATTCGTTCGTGAAGGGTCCGGGTTCGAATCCCGGTCAGGCATGGATGTTGTATTTGTCTTACGGCACTGGCTCTCTCCCTTCCCTGTAGTCAGTGATCTTAAATTAGGAACGGGCGAGTGTTTATAGCCCATTGAGTTGCTCACGGTGATCGTTAAACCTTCAA
This sequence comes from Macrothele yani, assembly GCA_039090855.1. Lineage (NCBI taxonomy): Eukaryota > Metazoa > Arthropoda > Arachnida > Araneae > Macrothelidae > Macrothele > Macrothele yani. The sequence goes on from CM077026.1 coordinate 28,599,936, forward strand.
ACTAAAAAAAAAAAACAAAAAACAACGAACCTGGACTATTATCTTTATTGAAGTGGTTGAATGAATTTGTCAATCAAATAAAGTATACATTTGTTGTTTCATATGAGTTTATTATTCTTTCCAAAAAAAAAAAGAAAAAAAAAATAATAACGAGGAACTGTACACCAATTATGTAATAAACAGTAAAACTATATTAGTAATCCGATTTATTTGCGTAGGAATATACATACAAATAAGCGTTTCTAAGCTTTCGCACATCAATCTTTTTCACTGAAGTTAGACAGAAACTGCAATCCGAATAACAGAACGCTTTAACAATTTGAACGCGGTGACTGGACTTGACAATAAATAGATACCATGTTATATTCATTTAAATAAATGAGGTATCACGTTGGTTGTGCGCGCGGTATCTTGGTAGGGCAAAAGCGTTACTTGAAGAAGTGGCTTCAAATTCGTAGCAACTCGAGTGAGACGATATCATCTCCAAGGTTTCCCGAATGGCTGTACATTTAGGTGTAGAGTAGGTCGCTAATTTCTTTATATCATCCCACATAGGAGTAGCGGACTTGAATTTGACTTCTCTGGATAGGGCCGTGGTTACTTTACGTATATTTTATGCTCGTTAACACTGATTCTAAAGGAACTCTTGGTCGTTTCAATGTAATACCGTTTAGAGCCGTCCGAATATTGTAGGGAGATCGCATAAACACCTGTTTTGCTGGAAAAAGGTGGTTTTTCAGTATTTCTCTTTAGCATAGTATATAAAGGTTAATCGAATTACTAGTATAGCTGTCTAATTTCATTTATCCATCTCTGTTATCAAGTTTTTGGGTCTTCTGATTTTCAATTAAATTCATGCGTTGTGTGTCACTGGTAGGAACTTTTCGATAACAAGAACGCACAGAAGGAATTTGCATATGGTATCAGCATGTTCACTTTTACTCAGGCAAGATACAGACACATCATAATTTGATCGAACGTGGTAAGGCATCGTTTCTTCTGCTTTATTGATGAGAGTTTCACCCAAACGTTACTTACACGGAAGTGCCATTGAATTAGAGATACATGCCTAGTAAGGCGTTGGGCCACCTCTTGTCCTAATGACGGCGGCCGCACGATGAGTCATGGACTCCACAAACTTACGAAAATGTTCTGTAGGTGTCGCCAGCTATGCCTCCTCAAAAGCTGTCCACAATTCGCTCAGGTTCGTAGTCGATTGATCGGACACGTGCCCAAACAGCCAGCCCAACGGTATCCCAAACATGTTTTATAGGGTTCCAGACTTCTATATGAAAGTATCTAGGCTTCATATGGCCACTGAAGCATTTCAAACAGTATCCAGGCTTCTATATGGCCACTGAAGCATTTCAAATTCACTACAAGGCTCTTGTAAGCATCATGACCGTAGCAAGCTTTTCTTATCTGGGAGGGCGAAACTTGAAATTACGCCCCTTCGAGTTCAAAATTACGCCCTTTTGGCTTCCCACTCAAATAATACGTGGTTTTTATTTTCTCACACACCGCCGTTATAGGTAAGTATTATGATAGTACAAAAATCGCAGTTCAGAATTTTGACATAATTTTATTAAAAATGTAAAAAATTAGGTAAATACCCAAGAACCACAGATTGTAAATATCAAGTTAAGCGTAAACGTTATGTGAACGCCGACAACACAACACTCCAAAGAAATGCAGAACGAAAAACAAACCAGCGCAGAACGAATGAGTATCGGATTATGAACGTAACAACAGGAAGAAGTTTTAGAGGGAGGGCTTGGAAAATTTCTGTTCGAAGTTAAACTCTCAGAGAGACTTCTTGCGACAAAGCACAAAGCTCTTCATCCCAACGACATTTTCAGAAAGGTAATGGATTTTAGGTATATTATCATATTGTTTTATATTCCTCCACTGTTTTGGAAAATACCCTTTATGGATATGAGCATCATATATGTATGTTTCTCTGTACCCCAGTTAACTTCATGGAACACTGTATGAGACTAACTAAAATCTTTAAAAAAAAATACAATAATGCACTGTAGGGTGTAACCTCCTTTTATAGTTACAATTCCTATTTTTTACATCCGCCAGAGCATGAATTTACGGCCGTGGAATGACCATTCTGGGAGGGCAGTTCCTCCCAAATGCAGAAGCCAGGTGGGACTTGTGGAATGAGCAGTTATCTTGCTGGAAAACACTATTGCCACAGGGATGGATGCTGGACGTAAATGGGGGTAAATGGTCGTCTAGAACGTCAGATATTTCGAAGGACTCAAAGTCGACTGAATACATACCAAAAGTCTCAAAGCACTACAGCTGAAGACCATTAGGCCATCCCTGAGCTACCAATGCCTGTACTGTTGAATTTGATATGAAGGGTCCATGGCTTCATGAGGTAGATCCCAGATCCATATTCTCCCATCGGCTCAATGCAGTTTAAATCTGGATTCATTGCTCCAGGCTATACGCTTCCACTCTTTTGTGGTCCAGTGTCGGCGTGCCTTTTGCTCAGCCAAGGTGCTGAGCTCGGTACCGGGCCGTTAACAGTGGGACTCTTGTGGGCCGCTTGCTTCGCTGCTCAGCGTTAGACGTATAGGAGTACGCTGCACTGTCCTTACGCTGACATGGTGACTTGATCCTCTGTGAAAATCGGTGGTAATCTGTGATATTGTTTTGCGCCTATCAGTTCGGACAATGCGCCCCATACGGCGAACACCACCACATGTCAAGGCTGGTACACCTTTGCAATTTATTTCGGAGCTGGTTCTTTTGTCTTAATTTTCGTATTCCCGAAACACTTTGGACACTGGTACAGGGAAATTCCAGTCTGTTGATGACTTCCAAGATGGAGTGACCCATCCTGACGGCAGCTACGATCTGTCCTATGCCAAAAGTATCCAAAACACGCGACTTGTCCATCACGCCTGCAATCGATCACTATTGGGAAGCTGTGGGCAATGGCAGTATTTAACCCTTTAAGCGGCCTATGTACCTGAACCAATTGGCGCCCAAAATTTTCTGCACTGGCCGAACAGAAATGTTTACATTACAGCCGGATTGTAAGCAAGCTACAGCAAAATAATTCCTTTCCCCCTGTCATCTAAGTCGTACTAATTATAAACCTGTCATTGTCTTTAAGCGCTCCCTTCTAATCTTTTATTCTCCGCTCCAGATATGATGATGAACGGATAGTCCCCCTGGCACCAGCATCATGCGACTGGATAGAAGAAGCAAGTGACTCAAACATCTCCTTCCTAAAGTTTTTCGCTATTGTTGTAGCCGTTTTAACAGGTAACCAATCACAAAGAATTGGTGTTTCCGATGTGCAAGTTCAACTCTACTTGCCGAGTTCGGTTAGACAACGAATATATTCATTCGAGCTGATTTCGGTCAATTTTGCAAACCCCGAGTTAATTCATTCCAGCTGGTTAAAGGGTTAACCATAGTTTCGGCCTGGCATGCGCAATAAAGCGAGAGTTTCAGCCAAGCCTTTGCATAACGTCTTCTATCTCTGATTCAATGGCACCTCAGTGTGTACTTGATAATGAGCCACAAAGTCAATTTACGTGATGCAGTGAAACCATGACTAGCTGCAAACCTTTTGCCACGGGCCTAAACCGATAAATCGAATCCTCAGCAGAAGCTCGACTCCACGCACAGCTACATTGGTTACAGGATGGTTTGGAATTCCTTCATTTGATACTGACTGTATATTTTTCTTGAAGATCAGACAGGCACGGATGAAACAGTAACAGATGAACGTTGCGAAAGAATGTTGCAACATTTCTTTACTAAGGACAGAATATTCAGGTTTTTGGTTCCAAGCAGGATGGGGCAAAAATCCATACTACTAAAACCGACGCTGATGTCTTGTGCTCAGCTTATAGTGACTGCATCCTTTCTCGCTTCGTTAAAATGCACAACCACCAAGATCTCTGGATTTTCTTTTAATGCCGACATGGAACATTTGAAAGGGAAATAAATCGGAAAAATAAATATAGCAGCGAGGTGATTGAGAAAGAAACCTAACAGAACAATAAGCAGAAACAGATCAACGTACTAATGACATATAAAAACGTAGAGAAACACGACAAAGCTCGAAAGATCTTTCTCCATATACTTCACTGAATAAACCTACTCCTCAGTAAAAAAAAAGCGAGTCTTCACTTCAGCTGGTATTTAGTTGTTATCATCATTGGGTTAAACAATAATTGAAACTCTGGAACTTCTAAATTCTTCACGCGAAAGTGTAACGAGCCCATGTGACAGGGTACTAAAAGAAATATAGTAAACAGCTCTGTAACACTAAGGATTTGCGAAAACTCACGAACCGGAACCTAAGAAACTTGCTAAGGTGAATCCTAGAATCAGGCATATCGTCTGCAGAAGACGTCTCTGCCGAGCTTGAGAATGCTGATAAAACATCTGCCAGAACTAGAACAATTCCCGGTGACTTGCATTCCACAGTAGGACAGCTGCGTACAAGACTAAGTTCACTCCTGTAAATGATCAATAACGTTTGCGCTGGTGTCTTGCCCTCCGTTCCAGGAACGTAGATTTCTCGAAGAGGGTTATATGGAACATTGAAATTTCGCGCTGTTTTACTCCGATGGACTAGTCTGGGTTTGGAGATTGCCTATAGAATGATTCTCTTAAGACTGCATCGTTCCAAATATCGAGTTTCGTGGTGGCTCTGCAATAGTGTAAGGCTGTTTCAGCTAGATAGGACTCTGTCTACGGGTTGTTATACCTGAAACCACGAAGTTCAACTTCTTTATTTACACTCCGGACAATTCTGATACTCCGAACAATTCTGCGCTTCTTACACCATGGCAATACTGTTTTGGCCATTTTTTGTTTTCAAGCCCCGTGCCACACTGCACAATGTGTACAAGACAGATTTGTGGAGATCAATACTAAAGTGTTAGACCATCCAGATAAAAGTCCGAATCCCAGTCGAATAGAATACTTTTGAGACTCATTGGACCATTCGATCAGACCTCGATCGCAAAGACCTTTTTGTAAAACAGCTTTGCCAGTAGATTTGCAAGAAGATTGGAGGTATATTCCGGTCGAGACATACCGGAATTTAGCACAAAGTATGTCCGGAAGGGTTGCTGTAGTCATTAAAGCCAGTGGTTGATTTTCTGTGTGGTAAGATTTTGCAATAGGAGTTGCGACGTAAACTACTAATCTAACATTCTTTTTGAGTTTTTGTATTCTTACATAAATTTGGTTTCTTCTCGTAAAATATTTTATGACTTAACGCCACAGAGTTCCTACCGATGAAATTGTTAGTTGGCAATCCTGACAGCAGGTCAAATGGCAAACTACATAGTTAAAGATTCCTGAGGAAAGAGCTTGTAACGTACCACTGCGGTGACGCAAGAGTCAAAACGAGAAGCTTCAGCGATAAGCCGCAGCCTGTGGCGAGAAGAGATTGGTTCGAATCCCACCACCGGCAAATTTGGGTTATTACGTTATATTGGCGCCCAAACAATAAAATGAATCCCCAGGCCGTGAGGTTCAAGAATAATGAAAGATGTTCCTTTCTCACACCGTCTGCAATGAATGAGAATTCATTCTTCAAAGCTTCGAAAAATGTGCGATGATTCTTCCACAGATCGATTCGAATGAATCAGAATTCCTTCTTTTACAACGAGCTGCTTCAAGCATGGTTTGCGGTGGAGACGAAACCTGCCCATTTCGTGCCTCCGCCTTTCTCAAGGGTGGGGAATGGGGTATGTGACGTATCCTGAGGCGATACAAGGGTCATAACGGCAAGTTTCAGCGATAAACCGAGGCGGGTGTTGTTCAGTAGAGGGAATAAACCGGCTCCAAAACTGGGAGACATGGGTTCGAATCCCAGCACTGGCCAAAAAAGGTTCAACGTTAGAATCTAAGTGTGCAATCTTAGATGAGCGATTAAGCGAACAGTATTTTATGTGCAATCTGAATTAAACAGTATTCATGTTAAGAGAGAAAGATTCACGAATCATTTATGTGCAGTACTCAATGTGATTTGAGCGAGCTGTATTCATACAAGAGATATTTAACGTTACGAGTGATTCTTATTTTTGAAAGACAGTTGATATTGAGTGCTATTCAGTGTGTCTTACTGTGTTACAACGACTTGTTAATAATGGATATTAGACGTGGCTTCGGTATAAAGAAAGCGGAAAGTTGTAAAGTAGCCTTTGTATTCAATTAATTCTGGCCGTTTTATTTGAAACTGAATATATATGTTTAAAATTAATATTTTTAGGTGTTACAACGAAAGACTGAGAAGTATACGGGTATAGTGCAGTTAAGACACTAAGCTACAAAATCTTTAAGCTAAACATTAAGCTTTAAGTTGGAATGAAGTACAAGGTAGGCTTTTAGTATTTTGCACTAAAGTAAAGTTAAAGTAAAAGCCCAAATCAACAACCAATTTAAAACAATTACACTATATTTTTTTTGTCGTTTAACGACCACTGTGAGCAACTCAATGGGCTTATACACTGAGTGGCCACTTTATTATGACCACCTGACAGTTTTAAGCAAATGAGCTATGGCTGCACGCTGTTGCCGCCATAGGGCGAGGCTAGTATAAAAAGGGAAAGCTTAGTGCTTGCGACAGTAGTAGAAGTGATTTTTGGGTGACAAGATGGGTAAAAAATGCGATTTGACGGACTTTCAACGTGGGATGATTGTAGGAGCTCGGAGCCATGGAGCGAGTACCACCGAAACCGCCGCATTCGTGAAAGGTTCCAGAAAAGTTGTTGTTAAAGTGTTTAAAGACTGGACTGTCAGCCAAAAAACTGGGTCTCTACGTGCAACGTGTGGTCGTCACCGACTAGTGACTGCTCGGGCGGAACGGAGAGTGTCCAGACTGGTAACAGACAACAGAAGGGCAACAGTGCAGCAAATTACAGACCATCTTAATCAAGGATCCCCTCAAATGATTTCTGCACGCACTGTTCGCCGTACACTTCATCGGATGGGATATGGCAGCCGAAGGCCTGTTCGAACACCTTTGCTGTCTGCAGCTAACAATAGAAAACGTCCCCAGTTCGCACAGGAGCACACGGATTGGACAGTCGATAATTGGAAACAAATTATGTAGTCCGATGAATCACGTTTTCAGTTGCACCATGCCGATGGCCGAGTGAGAATTTGGCGGAAACAGCACGAAAGCATGGACCCCAAATGCATTGCTACAACCCTTCAAGCTAGTGGAGGCGTTTGGGGAATGTTTTCCTGGCATGCTTTGGGCCCTTTAATTCGTGTTGATCAACGTCTGACTGGCACATCGTATCAAAACATCGTTGCGGACAAAGTGCATCCTATCATGTAGATGATTTATCCCAATGGCGATGGCTACTTTCAACAAGATAATGCGTCCTGCCATAGTGCTCGTATTGTACAGGATTGGTTTCAGGAACATGCCGGTGAGTTTACTTTGCTTAGGTGGCCCCCACAATCTCCAGATCTCAACCCCATTGAGAATTTGTGGGATGAAGTTGAACGAGCCATCAGACAGCTAGATCCACAACCCTGCAATCTCACACTCCTGGGAAAAAGCTATTCATCAAGCATGGTCTCAGATCCCACAAACCACCTATCAACATCGCGTGGAGTCCATGCCACGAAGAATCGACGCAGTATTAAAGGCAAAAGGTGGCCCAACGAAGTACTGAGAAGGTGGTCATAATAAAGTGGCCCCTCAGTGTATAAGTAATCGCTCGTCTCTAATTTAGGGCCACTGGTTCCAAGGAAAAGAGGGAGCCAATGCCGTAAGACAAACACAACATCTATGCATCACAGGATTCGAACCCAGACCCTTCTCGAACGAGAGGTTAGAAGACCACTGCGCGATCGGGTCGGCACACGTAGCGGCTCGAAAACTTCTGGAAACACAGTGTGTACAGTAATTCTTACATGTACGATACATATAAAGGGAGAGAGAAAGAGAGAGGAGAAAAATTTGCCTAGGAACGATAAATATATAATAATACTGAAAGTGGAAATTGCTACAGCGTGCTCCAAAATTAAGATAACTTCCAGGACATCAGAAAGATATATTTTAATTTCTTAAACTTCATTTAATCTTATGCGTGTGTGTGTGACAGAGAGAGAGAGAGAGAGAGAGAGAGAGAGAGAGAGATCTATATTTATTTATTTATTTATAAGCATGCATATTCTATTAGTTTCGGACATCCCAGTTTTTCTTTTTGTGATGTTGTTGAGCTGCTTTTGTTTCTCTAGCTTCCTGTTCCCGTTTCTGACAGAACACATCATTCTACTCGGCCTCCATTTTTGGAGGGCCAGTTTTTCCAGCCCGAAGCATCTTGCAGGCGTGAACAGGGGAGTTCCCCTGTTTTATTTTCTATGACAGGCCATAAAACTTCCACCACGTGCACCCAGCACCTCATACACAAACACGTACACATCTTCCGCTCTAGATAAACAAACAACTCACAGCATTTTTTTCAGGATGCTCGAAAAGCTTCACTTTTTTTTTTTTTTTTTTCTTACCCGAGTTTCCGGAGCAGGTTCAGATTTTCTGCTGAGGTGAGGAGGAACATCGCGCATATCACAAAGAAGTGTTCAGAAATATGAAGAGCATGTATATTTACTTGATAGACACGCTGTGATAATGATGCGTTAGAGTCGATAAATTCAGCAATCGAACATAAAAAGTTATTTTTTCTGTTTTTATTTTGCTTATTAAATTAGGAAAAAACTTTGTGTTCGATATAACACGACAAAAATGAGAATTTAATCGCGCTTAAATTTTTAATGCTAGTCATAAGTTTTTCTCTCTGAAAAAAGGAATTTTGAAATTTCTAAAGTGACTTTTGTGGAGGTGCATCAGGTCAAGCATAATAATAATAAAAAATAAATAAAAAACAAAACAAGAAAGATGACACCGAATATGAAAGAGTACATCTTTTGAAACTTTTCTGACACGAAAAGAATTTTTCAAAGCGAATTCTTTAGAAGTAGAAAAAAAAAATCAGCGAAAAAAGAAATTCATTCTTCTTCTACTGGAAGGACTGCGCATTATTTCGAGTAAGTATGCAATATGAGCAATATTCTTCATAGTAAATGATGCCAATTTAAAAAGAATCAATCGAATTTCTACGTAGTCTGTAAGGAGTCCGCAAACAAAAGTAACTGCTTACGCAGTGGCGCATAACTTCAGATGCGCCATTCTGACTAGGCGGGTAGCTTATATTTATTTTTTATAACCGTTAACATGTGACACTCTCATTTCGGACATTTCATCTGCACCAACCAATACGTAGTGAGACACAAAATCTTAAATATTAGGAATAATTTTCTCGTTAGCAACTGTTACGAGGGTTTTTCAGGAGATTTAACTTCCAGGAGTAGAATGAGGAATATTCAGCAACAGGTCTCGGCGTCTTTAAGATGTTATCTGACAGGGCGGCAATAAGAATTAGTAGACGTTAGCACGTTGGCTAAGTGTTTCTTAATGATTCTAATTGTTTCTTATTGATTCTAAGTGTTTCTTATTATTTTATTGTCCTATGCAGCGATTAGTACATCGTAATCCAGAGACAGGGTTAAACGATTTTATTGCTCTTGGAGCCGAGGAAACCCTTTCTTTCAAGCAACGAGTGGAGACAGAGGAAAAGAAGAGGGAGGGTGGTCACGCCAGAAAGCTATAGGGGTTGTGACAGAGGAAGAAAAAAGGAAGTCGGGTCACGTCATGAAGCTCTTTCATTCAAACTAAGGGTTTAGACAGAGGAAGAGAAGAGGAAGGGGGTCACGCCAGGAAGCTCTTTCCTTCAAGCTAGGGGTTGAGAAGAGGAAGGGAGGTCACGTCAGGAAGATATTTCCTTCAAGCTAGGGGTTCGGACAGAGGAAGAGAATAGGGTGTCATCCCAGGAAGCTCTTTCCTTCAAGCTAAAGGTTGAGACAGAGAAGGAGAAGAGGGGCTCACGCCAGGAATGGAGTAGGATACACATGGAAGTTTAGGACATAGAGTTTTTGATGACGAGAGAACAGGTTAGGAAAGATGACTTCCGAACTGGGAAACGTTTGTGATAAGAAAGTGAAATAGAAGAGAAATTAGATAGAACGTGCAGATGACAAGGGGAACGTAAAGTAACCATAACTAATAGTCAAGATAATTCCAGAAGAAACCTCTAACGAGAATTAGGTAGTAATAAAAAAAAAGATTTAATATCGCAATTGTCTTTAATACTTTCTTCGTGATATGCTTTCTTCATAACTTTCACAACGAGCAGCAATTAGGCTTAAATATCGAACCCAAACGGAAATAAAAAATCCTGCTAACAATCACAAGCTTACAACAACAAAGCCCCTTTTACACAACACTTCGGTTAGAGTTATTCAAATACACAGACGAAATGCTGTTGCGCTTTATACGTTTGCCTGACGTTGCATCTGCGCCTCTAAAAAATCCTATTTTGAAAATTCTTTTTGAATCCGATTACTGTGGCAATGGCGGTTAGTTTCCATGCGTTTTCCAGCTTTTCTAGTAAAATTTCTCCACTCGCGTAAAATTCAGTTTCGTTTGTCAAAAAATGTTTGACTGCGCAGTCTAACAAAAGTGATGTCTTCAGTCTACTAGGGTTGAACCTAAGTCAAAAGACGTGCTCATCATGCACAAAAATTCGGTTCTTGTTCTTCACGGTTTTAAGAAGTTAAAATTAAATGTTAAATGCGCCGTACATTTAACAAGCATACGTAACTTTATGCGTCTGCGTGTAATATATCGATATACCTAAATAGAACAAACATAACACTGTTATTTAAGCGAAGAGTATGAATAGTTATGCACGCTGAGTTAAAATTTACAACTCAGGTGAGTTAAATGTTTGAAATTAAAAAAGAAACAAAGAAAATGCAGGGTTCTGAAGAGCACTTCAGGACTCTTTATGCCGCTGGAAATATTTAGGTCATTATACGAAAAGCCTAAGGCAATGTAAACATCACCGGGTCTAACATTTGCGCACATTCCCAGAACAAACATGGCATATTTTCGCGTCAACAGTTCTCCTTGTTTAAACGACAACTCACAAAAGAAGTGAAGAGTTTTGTTTAAAAGAAGTTCCAAGTGGCTCTTGCGGCAGAAGTGGAATTCCCACATTGCCGAAGCGCCATATGTCGCGCTGTGTATCTCTTGTGGCTTACGTCACCATCTGCTCTTCCCGCTGACACCCAGCACGTTGCAAATAAAAATGGCATCTCACAAATCCAAGTGCCAACGATCGTAAGAGAGACGGAGCCAGGAAGACTTGAAATCTTTTAATAATTTAACGGAGAAAGAAGTTTTGCTGAGAATGAATGATTGTCTATCAGTGGGAAATAAAGCGCTACGCTGCGCCGAGGAGCAACACATCGTCTTCGAGGAATTCCTGAGACGCATTGTTTCGAGATGACTTCCAACTGAGACATCACTACAATTGTGATTGATATTGGTCTCGTTGGATTAAATTTATCAGCGGGTGCAAAAAAAGAATTACATCCTTTGTACTAATGAGAAAAGAGTAAAGACGGAACTTCCGAAACTCGAACTTCCATAATAACAAAAGGGCTTGAAACGTATATGGCTGTGGTAATGTAAATGAGCTGGTGTTTTAATTCTTACATTTGCAAGTTTAACGGTTAGCACTATATCGCCCAGACTTTAGAAAGATAGAGGTTCTTTTTAGCTTGAAAGACAAATCCATTGTATATTTCAGGAGTTACAATTATCTGTCACTCTTGTACGAATAATCCACGTACACACACGCTACAGAAAATATCCCTGGATTTAGTAGTAAGTCTCATTCTATCTGACATATCTGAAAAATCTACTCATATTTTTTAGCGCGTCTTTTGTAAAAAAAGATCGTGCTTATGTTACCGGTTTGTCCGTCCGTCCGTCCGTCTGTACCCACGATATCTCTGCAACTATTAGTCCGATTTGAAAAATTCTTTTCGCATTAGGAAGCTTCAAATATGCGAATGATGATCCTTTATTACGTTTTTATTTACGATGTACAATTTTGCCGCTTAAGGGCGTAAATGTAGATGATGTCGAATTCAAAAATACGTTTTATTCCACATATTTGCTTCTAAACATCCGATTGAAAAAATTCTTTTATCTTTCAATTCCATTTATGTCGAAGAGTATTTTAGATACAGTTACTTTTCCAAATTACGCATAGATTTTCCGCTAGGGGGCGTAAAAGTAAATTACATTTTCCTCAATAACTCTTCTTCTAAAACTCCGATTTGAAAAATGTTTTCTTCAGCGGATACACCTCCTGATGGAAAATCTTTTGCACATAATTTCAATTTTTTTGGTAAATAATACTTTGGCCACCAGAAGTGTTAATTTTTGCTTCTGATGTATTTGCCATAAAATCAGAGCTTTTAAAATATCGATTGAAAAAATTCTTTCTTGGACTGATGCCACTCACATTGATAAACCCTTTCGGAATATTTTCTTCTTAAATTACGGCATGATTTCTCCGCCAGGAGGCGTAGATGTATATCGTATTTTTGTCAATATCTCCACTTCTAGGAGTCCGATTTGAAAAAATCCCTTCTTTGTTGGATAGTGTTTTCATTGTGACATGTGTTTCATATAACTTCAAAATTTTCAAGTAATTCATAGACTTTCCGCTAGGGGGCATAGAGGTAAATTGCGTTTCCCCCTATATCTCTGCTTCCAAATCTCCGATTTGAAACATTCTTTCTGCACCGGATACAGCTCCTGATGCGAAATCGTTTGCACATAATTTCTAATTTTTGTAAAAAAATGGTTTGGCCACCAAGGGGCGTAAATATTAGTTTCCGCTTCTGTTGTATTTGCAGCAAAATATGAGCTTCTAAATTCTCGATTGAAAAAATTCGTCGTTTGTACACCGATAGTACTCATGTCGACAAACCTTTTAGAAACATTTTCTTCTTAAAATAATGCTTGGTTTCTACGCCAGGGGGCGTAGCTGTATATCTTATTTTTGTCAATATCTCTAATTCTAGGAGCCCGATTTGAAAAATTCCTTCTTTGTTGGATAGTGTTTCTAGTGTGACATGTTTTTCATAAAATTTCAAAATTTTCAAATAATTCGCAGACTTTCCGCTAGGGGCGTAAAGGTAAATTGCTTTTCCCCCTGTATCTCTGCTTCTAAATCTCCGATTTGAAAAATTCTTTCTGTATCGCATACAAGACCTGATGGAAAATATTTTTCACATAATTTCCAATGTTTGGTAAAGAATGGTTTGGCCACCAGGGGGCATAAGTGTTAATTTCCGCTTCTAATGTATTTGCAGCAAAATCTGGGCTGCTGAAAACTCGACAAATTTTTTTTCTTGGACCGATACTGCTCATATGGAAAAACCTTTTGAGAATACTTTCTTTCTAAAATAATGCATGGTTTTCCCACCAGGGAACGTAAAGTCACTTCTTATTTTCGTCGATATCTCTGTTTCTAAGAGTCCGATTTGAAAAATTCTTTCGGTGTTGGAGAGCGTTTCCGGTGCGTTATGTTTTTCATATAAATTCATGTTTTTTTAACTCACAAGTCTGCAACCAGAGGGCGTAAGCTCACGATTCCGTTTACAGCAATATCTGAGGGATTAAAAACCCGATTGAAAAACTTCTTTCTTCTGTCAGATACTATTGTTTTCCATACCGGTTCCATTGACTTTGAATAGCTTTGATAAATTTAATTTGCATCAGAACGGATTCAAAAGACGTGCTTATTACACCCGAAAATTCGGTGTCACCTTTCTTGTTTTTTTATATCATGTGATGCTGAATTAATTGTCGAAGGTTGAATTAAAAAAAACACACACAAACGAAGGGGGTGCGTTTTGGTGTTTAATTGTTTATGTTTTATTTCTGTTTATTGCTTATATTAAGCCAAAACCCTAACATTCTTCAATGTAAACTGTCTTCGTACGGAAACATTCCGTAAAGTTAAATCGTGCTCCTGATAGTTTCAATATACATATAATAGAGAACTGGCTAAGCACTGAAGAACATTTACGTCCAGGAAAGTCGAAATCTACAAGTCTGCTTACTAGGTCAATCACTATTTATTGGTTCTTGGAAGGTTCTAAAGTCACCACATCATCACAGAATGGAAGTTACTTCGTACTCAATCATCTCGTTCTTCGACATCTAAATACAGCAGCTTCGCATAACAAGAATACTGTTCAAGTCTTACTAACTAAACAACAATTTGAAACTTCAATATCAACAAGGTATAACATCAACTTAAGCAATTCAATCATTCTCAAATGGTACGAATAATATCTCTCGTATATAACCAATCTTTCCATAACAAATCTCTTGGAGCTCTCTCAACCTCATCTTCTGGTACAATCGTAAACAGCACTCATATCACTCTCCATCACATACATCATTCATTTTTAACCCAGCGTCAGGTTGCCAAACCAACATTCAGTGAGAAAGAAAATGTAGCATTAACATTAGAAATTGCTTAAGGACAATGAACCAAAATTTACATAAGAGTACAGGAACCAAAAAGGAAAGTTAAATTAGAGTATACGTTACAGACGCTGAAACTTTACTTGGATGTACTTCGTTACCCCGACGACCACTTCACCACTTCACGGAAGAGTCAGTTTAGTAGCGAAAGGAAATTTTATCGAAATGATCACTTTACGGAAGGAATGTTTCACCAAAAAGGTCGCTTCACCGAAAGGTTGTTTTATCGAAATGATATCTTTACTGAACGATTGTTTCATCGAAACGATCACTACACTAACAAAAATGCTTGAAATGTACCGAAAGGTGGTTTCACCGAAAGCTCGATTTATCGAAATGATCCTTTTACCGAAGGGTTCTTTCATTTAAAATGTCGTTTTATCGAAATAATCACTTAACTGAAGGGTTGTTTCACAGAAAAGTTTACACTTTACCGAAAGATCGTTTTACTGATTTGTACATTTTCTCGACAGATCATGTTATTGAACAAATCATTTAATCAAAGGGTTACTTCACTTCTTCGAATGGTCACTTCACTAAAATTTTTGTTTATCAAATATTTTGTATAGGTCCGTAAGAGTGCTTCATAATATTTAGGTCTATAATATTTGTAGTTCTATAAGGTCCATAATTCATATAGGTCCTTAATATTTTAATACATATAGGTGCATAAGAGCGTTTTTTTAGAGGGTCCGTAAGAGTGCATTGCTTTTCGAATACGTTTAAAATGCAGACCCTTCGCAGTTTTGATCCTTCTCTCCAAATAAAATCGTAGATTTTGAAGATGACAGTCTGTTTTTTGGTGTAAATATGACAAGCATGGCAAGTCAGATAATATCCGAAAACTTGAAAACTTCGTCTTCCTGGAGTGGGAATCTAATCCGCGTTTCACAGATAGCGTCCTGGTACGCTAATCACTACACCACCCAGAACGACCAAGTCTCAAGTTTCAGATTAATTTGAATAAAACCATCACAGGATTGGTCGTTCTGTGTGGTGTAGTGATTAGCATACACGCGCGCTATTTGGGAGACGCAGGTTCGATTCCCGTTCCAGGACTACGGAAGTTTTCAAGTTTTTGGATATTATCTGACTTACCATCCTTGTGATATTTACACTAAAAAACGGACTGTCATCTTCAAAATTTGTGGTGTAATCCCGTATTCCATTCATATAATCGTAGATGTTGGAGATTTGATTTTTCGCAGTTTATCCAAAAAAAAAACCAGATTATTTAGATGTTGGCATAATACGTACCACTGGAACTAAATAACGAGAGAGACTGTACAATTCTAGATTCTTCCGCCCCCCTTCCCTCCCCAACACGCATTCACTCAAGAACAAATACATTAGACGGTACGATACAGTAAAAGCCAATTCTTTACTACGCGTACAATTACAGTTTCATCATAAGTTCCAATCATGTTTCTATTTAAAAAAAAAAAAAAAAAAGGACGAGGGCTCTGCACATCCGCTGGAAACAATTAACACTGCCTCTCGTATTTAATTTTGGTATTATTGAGATCAACATTTTTGTCAGTTTAATAATAAATCTGTGTAGAACGTCAAACGAAGAAAATAATTTTATTCTCAGTGTTATTATTTTTACTTCTGAATATTGGTTATGTAAAACACACGAGTAATTAAGACCCGACGACTCTGAAGTTCGGATGCGGAAAAGAAAGTTTGTTTTCAAGTGATAATGAGCGATTTAACTGAACCCCGTGGTGAAAATGATAGAGATACATTGCGTGGGCGTAACCGCTCTCCATTCACCTAAGGCAGTAGATATAAAGAATTCACAATGTAGTTTCTTTTGTAGGTCTTCCCGTAAACTTGTAAATAAAGCGTCAATGAAAAATCGCGATTTTTCCGTTCAGACGCTTCAGAACTTTTTTTGTAGTAATTAATTGCTACATATGTTTGTGACTTATCTTGCCCATGAATTACTAAAACAGTATGAGACTGGTACATCATTGACTGGATGATATCTTTAAAGAACTCCTAATGCCTTTGACAAAAGCAATTATTCCAGAAAGTTGTACAACGAGCTTCAAGAGATAATTATTATTATACAGGGCGTTTCCAAAAGTCAAATGAAGCTTCGGGAATGTGTCTACTGGGCATTGTGATGGAAAATATTCCAATAAATATTACGCCAAAAACGCTTTCCTTCCGATTTATAGCACATTTGAGAGTGAAAGTAAGAAAAGCCTATCAAGTTAGTTTTTCTCTTCAGTTATTATAGCACACTGTAAGTGATAGATTACAGCAGTTACATACGTATACATCAGAACAACGAATTTTCCTCCGTAAGCAGCAATACACGCCTCACAGTGTCGTCTCGTCAATTGTCGATGTCACATGGATATATATGTATTTGAGTATTACTTAATATTATGAAACAATGTCTTTAATTACTCAGCTCAGAAAAGCAGAAAGTATTTTTGTTCCTAGAGAAGCACTTATCAGCGAACTTCCTTGGAGGGGACGGAGATCCCTCACACATACACCGCACGCATCATTTCCATACGTTCCCTAACCCTTAGAAGCTATCACCAACGCACTGCACAAGAAGATATTTATCAGTAGACGGGCTCTTACGACTTTAATGATGGGCAAATGCCCGCTAAAAAAACTTTCTTCAGCGGGTGCGAGAACTGACCCTTATCCCAAGTAAAGCTAGTCAATTAACAAACTCGTTTTGCCGAGATTCATTGAATGAACTCATACCGGTGAAAAAACAAAGGAATGAAACAGGCAGTTGAAGTTAGTAACGAGTCATATAAGAGCTCATTTTCCCTGGAATGTAAGAAAAAGATAGAAAGAACGGGAAGCATCGTGCGAGAAATAAACGAATAGCTAAATACCTATAAATATAAATATTTTCCTCAAAACAGAAAAATAAAGATTTTGATTGCGATTTATATTGTTTGTTTCCTTCCTTGCTCCCATGTGACAGGGAACCTGCAATCTCCGTTCAACCATCTGGCGTCCTTCCCGGCAAAATTGGCGTCTATGCAAACTTCATTCAATTTCCTGACAACCACACTAGCAAAATAAACACGGCATCAAAATCGCACACGCCCGAAAAGTCCCGGAGTGTTCTAAATTCTTTGGCTACCATCCACAGTCGGAGAGAAGAGTTTATATATTAAGAGCCGAGTTAGCCCAAACATTAGCCTTTTGATGTCCTCATTAGGAGTAATCCAGTGGATTCAGATCTGGAGTGTGAGCAAGCCATATAGCTGCTCTACCTCTACCAATCTAACGAGAACACTACGAACGATTGAGATGTTCTTCAGCAGTGAGGCTAAAATGTGATGGAAATCCCGACATTCATTTACCACATGCGACGGAGTATTGATAATGGTGCGTTTTCGAGTAACGCAAGTCGTTCTGATTCCAAGAAAGGCGTATTGCTACTAGAAGTTTAACGTTGTTGGCAGGAAAAATGGGACGATCAGGAAGTCATCAACCATGCCAACCAAGATAGTAACATTAAACCCTACCGGTGCAATGTCTAAGTTACCTCTCACGAAAAATTATTTTTTGCTCTGTGGTACATGTTATCAAAATTCACAATTCCTTCTCAAGTGGACTGCGAGTCATCTGTGTAAAGCGCACAATGGAGAAAACTAAGTGCAATGTACTTCTGTAGATGACATCGCGAAAACATGACTTGTAGATGCCAAAGATCTGGCAGAGGGCTGTTCTAGATGCACGGCATGTGAGTGAAGCTACTCTCGGTGACATATTATGTATGCAGTTGAATGTGAAACACCTACGTTTGCAGCTACTGTTCTCGAACTTAATCCGAGATCTCCCGCGAACCTGTTCGTCTAAAGCAAGGGTTCGATATCGTATGGTTCATCCTCAATCTGTAGTAACAGGCGAAAAGGATCCTGTCTCTCTAAGACGCCGATGGATATCTCTTATGTCCAGCCAAAGGTATCTTTGGTTGGACATTTTCATTGAGAAAAATCTATTCTGTTGAAGTGCTGACTTTGAAATGCTTTTTCGTTTATTTAGTCCCTTTAATTTAAACATTACCTTCGTACTATCTGTCAGTTGTACTCGTAGCACTGCAACTTGTTAGTGTTAAGCACTGGATAGAGAGCACATAAAATCTTTAATTATACACTGAGCTAAATTAGGCGACCAAATGCACAGAAGGAGAGGCTTATATTCGACTTACGAAAATCACTGTCCATTATTACAGGAACTTCAGATTAACAACTCATCGACAATATCACAGCAGCACACTTCTGAATACCACACTTTCGCCTAGAATAGATCTAGTTCAAAAATTACTACACAATGCTGCATATGTCTACCCACATCACACTACCCTTTTCGCTGCTTGCACCTTACATTATATAGCTCGTTCTTATATTAACACACACACGCCACTCACCTTGACCTCAAGACTGATGACACAAAAAACATTCATTGAGTGAGAAAAATACAACATTAAGGTTCAAACATTTAAAGAGAATGTACTCAAAATTTAAATAGAGAAAGAAACTAAAAATGAAAGTTAAATTGGAGTATAACTTTCATTCGTCCATAAATGAAATGAGTCTACCATTTCAGCGAGATAGGAACTGATTATTCCTGGGCAATATCACAAATACCACGTGGATTGACAGTAACAACGGGGTTAGTGTATTCGAATTTAGATGTAACTTCCAAACAACTGATTAACAGACAAACTGCCTAGTCACTTTACATAGTCATTACCTTACCCAGCAGAGGTGGAAATGCGGGCAACTTTTAAATACATGTGCTATTCAGCCTGACGTGCAAATAAGCAAATCTACCTAGCAGCGTACCTTTTGACAGGTTTGCACTATCAAAATGTGCTCTAACTTGAAAAGGAAGTATCTGTTATCTTGGGGTTATTAATTTCAGAGAAAGTAAGTATTAATAACCACCTTCATTATTCTCTCATAATTTAAAATCATTTCCTTTCTCGTTAGTGTTTTGGGAAAGGCACTGAGATGGCCTTTTTACTAGTTTTCGATGAACCGTTAATGAGGGAGTGGAGATGACCACTTCCTGCGATGCTCCCGATGTTCGGAGAAAACACTAAATTACTGGTTATTCTCTGCATCGGCTACTCACGAATTTCAGTTTGTGAATTTTATTGCTATGGAAATTGGTTTTACAGCATCGCTTGGAGTTCTCTGGATTCATGTATTTTTTTGGGGGATGTGTGGCTCACACGTAATAGAAAGGCGCAATGAAGAAAGTGCACACGTGTAAAGTAAGTTGCTAATGAAGGGGTGTCAGAGAGATGAAAGTGACATGAACCTGACCTGATGGCCGCAGAAGGGAACGCGCAAAGTTTACCAGGGGACAAGCAAGCGCTTCTTTCTGGGGAAAGAGAGTTGATCTAGCACTTGAACGTGACAGGAGGGAGATTTTATCATTTTCCTTGCAATGGAGAGAGTTTTTCGGCTTCCCGAAAAATAGAGGGGAAAATTTTTCTGATGTTCGAAATCGGACATCCAGGGAGAAATTTAGTTGGAAACGAGAACTTGCTAGCGAGGTAACTGAGTAAAACCCCCGATAGAATAAACAGGAACAGATCAATACGTAAACAATAAAGGGAGTGATATAAAACGTAGAAATCAAGGTACCCAAGTCCGTGATCTCCCCCATATGTTGCATTAAATAAAGAGCATAACTCACTACAAAAGAGCGAATTCTCATTCAGCTAGTGATTCATTCTTTTCATCAAAATGTAGCTAAAACTCCGGAACTGCTAAATTTCCGTATAAGCGAAAGCCTGATGAACCCACGCGACAGGGCACTTAAAGTTACTAAATGAAAAACCCTATAACATTTCTTCGGCTTTATGTTCACAGGAACTTTTTCCTAAATATGCTTCCCGAAAAATGACTATACCTTTTGAAAGCTTCCTGCGTAAGCTCATACACAACGAAAACGCAACAAAAGCACAAAACGAAAGGATAAGTATATACTTTTGTAAATGAAAAGAAAGGATAAGTGTTTTTGTACATTGATTCAACAACGCAATGAAGGAATAAGTGCTTTTGTACATTGATTAAAGATATAGGTGATTCACTCGACTTAAAGTATTCCAGGCCAAAGCGGATTATAGATAAACAGCATTCTGAAATGAATCATACCTATATGTTTTCATCGGTTTCTGTAATATGTCAATAGTTAAGAAGAAAAAAATTCAACCTATTTTTCTTTTTCAATTCTTATGCGCAGTAAACCTACGAATTTAGTCAAAAAATTACTAAAGACATATTGAAGACTCAGCTTTCGTTTATATATTCTCAAATGTCAGTAGGAATTAAAAATATTAAACAAAAAGATGTTTCTAATTGGTAGCCTTTTGGACGTACGTCATTCATTCATTTTTCTATCTTACCTCCTAGTGATGAGTAACATAATGATAGAATGAAAACAGCTCATTACATGGGAATATGACTTTTTTACTGAAACATTATTTTTTCTGGGAAACATATTTGCGCAAAATAACAACTGTTTTTCGCTTTTTTTAATCACCATACCCACATATGTGCAAATTATCCAAAAGAAAGAAATAATAATTTTTTTTTCGAACCATATACTGCATATGATACGCACGTACGAGTATCTAAAACATCAACTACTCCGGATGCTTTGACTTGCATCTTATCAAAAACTACCAATTTGCCGAAAGAGAATTCATTCAAGGTTGATATTAGGAATGAAACTTTTGTGCATTGATTAAAGATAGGGGTGGCTTACTCGACTTAAAGTAAAAAAATGCAATAATAGCTACAATAATAACTACATCTAAAGAGACGAATAAAATTTCAAATTTTGTGCGCTCCAAAAGTTTCAGAAGGCGGAGATCTGTATTTTTGCTCTTTTTTCGATGCAGGAAGGAATCTTAGGCTTTCTTTTGTGAGAGGAAGTCGTATTATAAAATCTGATATCGGCCGTCGCATTTTTTTTTTTTTTTTTAGATTTTTCATACGGTAATGGATTCTAAAAAGAAAATCTTTAGAATATTCTTTCATGCTTGTTCTGTCCTGTTAAATTATTCAAACAGAGTGTGATGAAATATTATATTGAGCAAAGTAATAAGACTAGTCAAAGATATTCCATTGAATAGAGAGAGAGAGAGAGACAGGAAGATTTCTTTATAGCCCTTTTTCCAATAGGAGCGTGCAAGAATTGATTTCTGAAGAACTTTCATGCGTAAATTTTTGTACCATCATTTCGACCGTACAACCAAGAAGCAGCTTTGTAATAATAGTGAGTCTATTTTAACAAAGACAAAGCAGTTCAACAATAGTACGGTAGTAGGCAAGAACTTGGAAAACTTTAATAGAAACAGAAAGAATTTGCAGAAGCCCATGATAACGAAACATCATTCTTTAAAATGAAATATAACTTCTGAAGAAACTTTTTTTTAATTTGTACGGCGAATAAATAAATGAAAAAGAAAATCCTTACGTTTTTCATTCGGATAACAAGCTGTCAACAAACAGCTCCAAACCATTGCAGAAACCAACATAAATTGCAAAATACACTCACGGACAAAGAAATTTGCGCACCTAGAAGAAAACACTGCTACAAGCGCGAAACTTTGCAAATAGCTAGAGTGCGTGCTGGTATGAAAATGATCCACGTTTGGTGTGATTGCGCATGACCGCACACACTGTGGTGGTGCTGCAAGCACGAGCCGGTAGCCTTATAAACCGGCGTGTAGTCGATGCCCCATGAAAGCGAAAAGCACCGCCAACGCAAGCAAGGGTACAGAGTGACAAAAATGCCCGGTAGGTGCCAGGACGTCGATTTACCCAACTTACGGACTTTAAAGGAGGCCTGATCATCTGGCTGAAAACCTCAGAGTGGTCGGCGAGCCGTATAGCCCGCCACGTGGATCGTTCTGACCATACCGTCCAACTATGTAGGGAGCAGTGGACACGTGACGGCACTGCCACACGGCGGATCGGCTCCGAACGGACCAGGAGGACCACAGGTAGAGACGATCAATGGATCATGGGCCAGGCACGAACGAATCCAACACGGGGACCCGGTTCACCATACAGGCAGATGTAGCGGCTCCTGTGTGCCGACGAACCATTTCCCGACGTCTTGCGGAAGCTAATCTGCGATCCCAGCGCCCCTTACGTGTGCTGCCATTTACACCGGAATATCGCCGGCTCCGTGTGCAGTGCTGCCAAGACAGAGCGACGTTGAACGCAACAGACTGGCGACGTGGGGTGTTTAGCGATGAGTGCCGCGTCGCTTTTGAGACAGATGATCGTCATGTCCGGGTGTGGAGGTCCCGGGTCAACGCCACAATCCAACCTCGCTATCGAGCCCCCCCCCCCCACTGCAAGCATTATGGTCTGGAGAGCCATAATCTACGATAGCCGATCAGCTCCGGTTGTGGTACGTGGATCATTGACGGCCAGCGGTATGTGGATGAGATCCTACGGCCTCATGTGCTCCCATTCCTGGCCGTTATTCCAGATGCGCTATACCAGCAGCATAAATGCCCGCCCGCATACGGCTCGTGTTGCCCAGGGCTGCCTACGTCATGTCCAGACACTTCCATAGCCTTCCCGCTCCCCGGACATGTCCCATATCGGGCATGTGTGGGACCAGTTGAAACGCCGGCTACCGCCGTGCCGCACTATCCGGGATTTGGAAGTACACCGTCCAACACGTGCGGACCAGTCTGCCGCAGGACAACATCAGGCATCTGTTCGCCTCCATACCGGACCATATTGCAGCATGTATCGACTCACGAGGTCGTACGACGCGCTATTGAAGATGACCGGACTGCGTGCCACAGATCCCTCTGTAATTATCGAGCAGCTCTGTTTTGGCCATCATGTGTATCATTCATCTGCATCATTACTTCCATAAAATTCCAGTTCAATCCGATGCTTCGTTCTTGGTACGAAAATTTCATTGTTCGTGAGTGTACGTTCCAAATAGAGAAAAAATTGCAAAATGAACACTTATTCCGATGCACACAACAACTGTCATCAGAAAAACCTCAACGTGTCAGTTGCAGTTCTATCTTGAGACGGTATGCGACTGTTGAGAAATAAAGAATAGATAAAAGCAAACGAAAATGAAAAATGCAATGTCAAAGAAGCATGTAAAATACCATAAAGTACGCCTGTCGCTTTTGAAGAAAGAAATGTTAGATCAAGCGCCAGATTTTGCGTGTCCATAAAGTCTTTCCCACTTTACAAAAATCAATGTAAAAAAATTATGTAAGTTAAAATAAAATGTTTGCCAACATAATATAGCAGCACTCATAAAGTCTTTCATCTGTTCTTTAGGTGAGCGCTACTGCTGAATAAGAGGAGCACTTCATTGACAAAGGCACGGGAGCCTGCAGGAAATTTTTCAAGGGGGGGGGGGGGTCAAGTGTAATTAATTAAGGTTTGGCTAATATGTAGAAAACAGTAATTCGTGAAAATGAAAGATTAATACTATTACCATTACTTGCTTACTACACTAGAATACTACTACTACTATTATTATTAATTGATGCTGCTCTTGAAGAAAGTGTATGTTAGTAATAGTCATGTATTATCATATACATTAGTAAGTGTTTTAAAAATAATTAACAGTGTCGAGCTGTGCCACGCCAAGCCTTTTAAGTTCAGCACACACCACCCTGAGCGGAACTTGTTTGGGCGTACTACCTTACGGTTTGCTAGGTTTTCCGCTTTCACGTGATCGTTTTCCAATTCCAAATTTCCAATAAAACTGGGATATTAAATTAAACGCCCCAAACTCCATCTTTCCTTGTGGTCTAGCTCTGTGAGTGTAAATAAAATAAATTCAATTCAATTCAATTAAAATGAAATGAAATGAAATAAAATAAAATAAAATAAAAGGAAAAATAATTATACAGGGAGTCAAGCGACCCCTGTGACCCCCTGTCGGCGCCCATGTACAATGGCTTCCATGCAAGAAAAAGCGGTGTGAGTGTTGTGGTTCCATGAGACGATATCGACCGTTACTGTCCAGCGTCATTTGTGAAAAGAGTAGAGACAATCGCCACCGGACTAAGAAGGCATAAAAGCTTGGAATGAAAAGTTTAAAGCGACGGGTAGTGTTGGCGATCTGCCCTGAGAGGGCCGACCACCGGTTACACAAGATCCATTCGTCATGCTTCACTGGAAACTGGGATTCTCCATGCCACGGTTCGCAAAATTCTACATAAACGTCATCATCTGTATGCTTATGAGGTACAGATCGTTCAAGCTCTTTAGTCTGATGACCGTCCTCATCGTGCTCCATTTGCGACGGAGATGTTACAGCACATAGCTCATGATAGTGATTATCTGCACCGTATGTGTTTCTCAGATGATGTAACATTCCACGTCTCAGGTACAGTAAATAGGCACAATGTGCGAACCTGGGGATCAGAAAATCCCCATAATGCCATCGAACAAAAGAGGCCTAGCCCGAAAGTGAACGTATGGTGTGGCCTGATGCACGACAGAATAATCGGACCTTTCTTTTTTTACAGAGCCCACGGTAACATGTAACGTATACCTGGACATGCTGGAACTTTTTGTAGCACCTCAGCTGCATGCACTCTAACGTTCGGTTATTTTCCAACAAGGCGTTGCCCCATCACATTTGTAAGTAATGGTTTGTGAGTTCTTGAATGCCACATTTTCGGACAGATGGATTGGCCGCGATAGCCCCATGACATTGCCACCTCGAGCGCCCGACATAACCCCTCTAGACTTTTTCCTGTGGGGTTATGTGAAAGACCAAGTTTACTCTAGCAGTGTTCCGGATATCAAGATGTTGAAGAGCAGAATAACGGACGTCATTGGTTCTGTCTATGCTGAGATGTTAAACAAAACATGGCGTGAAATCGAATATCACTTAGGTGTCCTGCGGGCCACAAATGGAGGTGTACTGACACTGGAAAAAAAAACTTTATTTGTGCATCATCATTGTCGTACAACCCTTTTCTTGTGCGTGTAATAATTTTTTTATATTAAGTTTTGTAATATGGGAAAAGGTATATGGACACCCTGTTGATTTCAAAATTCTGCATGCCGTCAAAATAAGTGTGACAAAAATTGCATTTCTAATTTACAGATAGTGATACGTTTCTTGAAGAAAGCATTTCCTGATTAGAAAACTAGAACATGGTAAAAAGGCACAACCAAATAAGGACAGATGGAAACAAAATACCGACTAAAAAGTGTTTAGCTGAAACTGTGGAGCTGAAAATTAGTAGAAAAGGTGCTCGAAATTTTCCACTAAAAACACGGGTTAAGGAAAAGGTTCACGAGAAGCTACAGAGTAGATGCCACCTAATACTTACATTCCGAGTATTCCACCAGAAAAAGTTATAACCCCAGTGATTTAGGATTAAAATTTTAAAGGTTTACACATTATGTCGTGAAAACACAAACGACGCTTTTAGATAACCGAGCAACACAAAATATAGTTTCAACACCCATTGGACACAAATGCAACTTAGATTTCGTTTGACTTTCTGTGCGGAACGATATTTTCCATGTAGGTATGCGATCTAAACATCCAAGGTGCAGGCAGGACGACCGCTAAATAGGATTGGTGCTAACGTTGTTTACTTGTTTTCATCGAAGGGTCGGTTTTTTTTCCAGTGCTGTTTGTAAAGCAATGGAGCGAAGAATCCTCAACGTGTTTATCGAATGGAATGCAGTAAGCGTGTTAACTGTTGTCCAGCCTATACTTTAGTCAGAAATCCCACAGAAACTCTCTAGTGGATTGTATCGACCCTTCTGCTTCTGTTTGTTTTGCAGAGCCTAATAATCCCAAATTATTAACTGATTTCACTTTTATTTATCCGAATATAAATCTCCAGTTCAGATTTTTTTTTCAAGCTGTATGATAGAGTGTGACGAATAAAAAAATCGATTTTTTTGTAATGCGTTTTGAAATGAAATCAAGAAGAGAGAAAGGCAACAAAGTGAGATATTTGTAACAAGGAGAAAATTTTTAAAAACGAAAATCTCTTAAACAATAAAGTGCATGAACTATCAAAACCCGTTCAGCAGTCAGCTAATTTTGAGCTCGTGATAACAAACCGCTTTAAAAGGTTTACCATTCACCGAAAAAATGTCGGTACTCTTTGGGGAAATGAACAGGTGGCAAAATTTAAGGGCGAAGGATCTCAGTTTGGCGCATCGGAAACCGCGTGGGATCTGAGAGCAAGAGAAGGCTCAAGCGAGGAAACGAATCATATTGTCCGTATTCATGATTTGAAGAAAACGTAAGTAATGCGGCATCTCTTTTCGTTTAAAGTCTCTGACCACCATATTTTTTCTCCAAACAGAGGGGAAAATATTATATATTTTCCGATATTTATGGTATAAAGTTTTAAATTTCGTTAAAAAAAGAACGCACTAACAGGCTAGTTTCCACTCCCACCACAAAAGGATTACAAATATAGTTTTTAACTCCGCTGGTCTTCGCTAGACCACGACCTCATCCTTGAATACGCAAAGTTGGTACCAGCCTAGAGGCACAGGAATAAATGCATAAAAGTAGCATTTATCATTTCGAGTGGAGCATTCTGGCACTTTTTCTTTCAAGGGTTTTCCCACGACGTACGAAAACTACACTCACAGGCCAGATCAATTTATCTACTCCATTCTTCACTTGCGGACGCGGCTGACAGCACGTAGTATTAACGTAACCAACAGTGTACAATATGCATAGACAGCCTGGGTAGGGATTGCCGGTCATTACGAAGCCCGAGCAATAGGGAAAGGAAAGAACTTATAGGCGTTTCAACGACATCAATTAATGGCAACTACAAGCAGACCTAACTGATAGGTGTTTCCGAGCATGCAATTAATCCGATCCCCTATTGCTAGGCCTAAGGAATCAGCTGCTTGTTAATATGTTCATGTGACCCGCCATCGATGGTTCCACCTGCAGTTAGCACGAGAGCAGTGTGACTGAACATTGCACGAACAGAAAACAGCCGACGAGTGCAGATTCCAGCTCCAAAATACCAATATCCGCATTAGAAGTCTTGCAGATGAACAGCTGCAACCAAACTTCACGTTTGGACGGTGTTAAGGCTGCGGTATCATGTTATGGGGGACCTCTCTCATGGTCATCATTCAGTCCTCTCATTCCCATTGTACACACTCTCGCCGTCAGATCTTACTTAGGCATTGTTTCGGAATAGGTGTTGCATTACATGGTGACCATGTATTCGGATGCCACTGAACTCTTTTAGAAAGACAATACCCTTTGTTCAAAAGGTTCGCATTGTGCAAGAATGTTTCAAGGTTTACGTCCAAGCACTTCGAGCCATCCCCTAATGATCAGTCGCCCGATCTGAATCCCACCGAACATGCGTGGAATGCAGTGGAACGCAAACACTCGCCGGTAGACGCCATCTCATTCTGTCTATTCGGTACTGAATCCCCGAGGAAGCCTTCCCTGGTCTAGAAGAGTCGATGCCACACTGTATGCAAGAAATTATCTCGGCAAGAGGCGAAGCAACACTGATGTAGATGTTCATAATTTTATGGCTCATCATGTATGCTCCTCTAAAATAGCACAGTGTTAGGAATATGGAAAAATTATATTTAATTTCATCTCTAGAGCACATGACAATTACACTCAGAAAAATTGCATATCACTGAAGCTGGGGTGCAACCTGCATTCCCCGAAAAAGTAACTTACACCACTGATGTCAAAACGTTTCTAAGAAAACGAAACATATGATTATAAACTAACAGACAGAGTATGCTAGTCAGGGGTTTTCTTTTTTATTTCCTCGAAGCAACGAATCTCCTAACATGATAATTGGTTGGATATTACCTGCTCTTCAGAGAGAAACATCGGGAAAATTAATTAAACTTTATTCTCCAAAGCACATATTAGCGTACGATCATTATTTTTCAGGAATCATTTATTACCGCTCATGCGGAGAACTCCTGGGAAATTTTGAAAACGTAATGAATTTTTACCGTATATATGAACACTGCTATTTTAATCAGCACAATTTCCTCTTAAACGTATCACAAATTAATAATAATTTAAACATTATACATATTTTTTTCGATTTAAATTAATAGCCTGTTTGTGATTTGCTTATAAATTTTTGCATCAGAAATTTTACAAATTAATTTATAAATTGCAAATAACGTTTAAAACTTAACTTGTTAGTAACAGTTATTTCAAACCTTAGAAAAAAAAAAAAAAGTGTCGCAACACCCGGTTCTCTGATAGAGCGTTTCAGAGAGAACTGTCACATGAAGCAGTAACAACGAGGTGCCAAAAGTATTTGTTACATGCCGGTATCTCTGCCAGGGATAGCGTAGCTCTCTATTGGGAAAAATGCACGTACACAGAAACATTAGATGGCTATCCCAGTACATTAGGCACTTGGAGCCTATGCTCTGTACATAGCAAAACGCACCGGAGCGGTTCTCACTAGGGGGCTACGCTATCTCTGGCAGAGATACTGGCATGTAACTTTCGTGGCATGCTGTCCAGTATGGCTTTGCGACGAGTTTGATCTAAA
The DNA here is from genome assembly GCA_039090855.1 of Macrothele yani. Classification (NCBI taxonomy): domain Eukaryota; kingdom Metazoa; phylum Arthropoda; class Arachnida; order Araneae; family Macrothelidae; genus Macrothele; species Macrothele yani. The sequence goes on from CM077026.1 coordinate 28,628,978, forward strand.
GCATCGCAGTCCTCAACAACTGTCGTTCAGAAACGGGTTAAAAATTTTGGACCCAGACGTCACATAATTGGGCTCAACCAGGACTCAACAGGGATAAATTTGCTTCGTACTGTAAATTCGAAACTCAATTTATAATTATACATAATCACATATGTATATACACAAGGCATTCGAAAAGTCCCTCCGTAGTGTCTATCGTAGATTATATGGTCGTAGATTATATAGAAATCATATAAATATATTTCGAAAACGTATAATTTACTCACTTACATACATTATGGGTTCAAACTGCCGTTCTTCACATAACCTAACTGTTTTACACATGTTTTCAAACAGATCTGCGAGAGTCAAAATGTAAGGCTGTTCCTCTTAATTTTCGTGGTACTACAGTCAACATTTTTGAATTTAGTAACTAGCTGTGTGTTTAATTTCTGTTTTTGCTCATTTCTTGATAACATATCGAGCTTCAGAATATGTTTCACAGCGTCACCAATTTTCACGAGCTTCTGATGAGTTGAAAGTTTCTAAAATGTGGATGTTGATTTCATCATTACCCTTTAGAAGGAAGGAACGCTCATGAAAACAACATTCACAATTTGAAAACTTTCAATTCATCACATGACTGTGAAAACTGGTGTTTCTGTGAAACGTGTTCTGGTTTCTTAATGAGACGAAACAACTTCCAGTACTCGCTCTTCCCTTTTTTTTTTTTCAACAAGAATGCATTTGTTGGCCTCGACGCCTTTTTCAATCTCCTTAATATCTGTATTAAATTCATCCATATTAACAAATAAGACATTATCCATCAGGGTAATTCCGACACGACATGCAAAGGGAACGGGATGCTAGCACGTCAAATGAAAACCTCTGAATGCTCAATGCAAAAGATGCGATGTGAAAAATAACTCTGTCTTACAATATGACACGCGGGGTGTGAGAGAATGAGTCACCAGAGAAGCTGGTGGCAGGCGTTTGCCTCTATCTTGCTCCGGACAATCGCACTAAAAGCAAACGCAAAAGACGTATCGTTTTACGATATGGTATCGTCGGTCGGTGTAAATCTTCTTTGCCTTAAGAAAGAGACAGCAATATGTTTGTATGACAAATCATTTTTCACTCCGCTGGCACCAGCATCGAGCACAAAACTGAACTGTACGCATTTTTCTTTTCAAAAGTAGAACGGAAATGAAACTGGGTCTAAATCGGGTCAGGAATACCTTGATCCAACCCGTTTGACTCGCAGGGAATTGTCGATCCGTTGACCCATGACCTGTTTCCATCTCTGGTCAGAAGTTCGTCAAAGGTGTGCAGTGGATTCTTGCAGCGTCTGAAATTGTTTTTGAATTGTTACCAACCTCACTCGATGGGATTCAGATCCGGTGAGAGTGTCGGCTGCTCCATTGGTGCCTCTTTCCGGAGGTACGCACTTACCAGTTGTCACCCATAGGTTGAGCTCGTCACTATGTTCAAGGTAAAGGGTTGCAAGACAGATGAAGAATACTGCTCAATACTTCATATCTGAGTGCGGCTTCCATACGTGATTGCGGACAAGAAAAAATCACGTAACCCCCATGTAGCGAGTCGTGGAACCTACTACACATGCTATCTACAATTATCAGAACCAGATCGGTTCAGCATTTCTCCGTGAAGATCGTCCATTCTACGTGGATCACGTCCGCCTTAGCCCGGTACTACGATAGTGAGATGTGAGCAGAGGGGTTCGCCACAGGTGTCTTAAGGTAAGAGATTCCAGATGGTTTGCTTCTACATCAAAGTTAACCTTGCTTCTAGCTTGCGCATGCGGTATACTCCGGAAATTCGTTTCGATCCTCTATGGCGTAATCGGCGAAGTGTAACAAGACCTTACGGAGACTGTAGTCAGCAGCTGGTGTTATGGATCGTAGGCGTCCATGTCATGACTTATCTCCACACTTACAATATTCTGATAGTGATTTGAAGTCCCGGAGCTGTCACAAAAGATCATTCTTAGCTGCTTTCCAAAATACAGCAGTTATAACCCGTGTTGGCGTAGCGACACAATGCAAATGCTATCGAGTGTTGCCATCGCGCTTCGTACCGTGTTTAAACTGTCATTGGTTACGCTCTGCTTTGCTGTATCAGATACGGCGGAGGTTCTTCTTCAGAGATCCAAGAGGAACCATTGCCGAATTTAGTGCAAGAAGGTCGGATGATGGCCTCCACCGGTTCATTTGTCCGTTCACACGATTGTCCTTCAAAGTGCTTAACAGAATACATGACCTTTTGCACCACATCGACAAGGAAACGCTAAATAAGGAGGTATTGCAACTATTTTTAGGGGTGCATTTCAATTTTACTCTTCCTAAAGAAATTTGCAACACACCACTTTAATTAGATAAGCCGGTGCGGAGTCACTCACTCTTCCATTTTTCTGTCACATCCATCTTATGTTCCCATATACACAAATTTCTTCCACAGCACATAGTACTGATGTAACCGACCGGCGCAGAATATAGAAAATGAAAAGCCTTAAAAAAAAAAAGCATTACACTCAATTTTACTGAATTATAATCGAGTACGGCGACACAAGACAGGGAGATGAGAGGGAAGAAAAGAAGAGTGACTACACGTATTACGGGACTAATTACTCTGCTGCTAAAAAAAGAAGTTCGTAATTTTGTTTAATGTTAGAACTCAGCATCGGAAAAATATCTCAATTAGAGATTCAGACAGCGGCGGATTCAGAGTTACCGGGGTACTTCACACAGCATCGGTTTTTTGGGCACCCGCAGTTTGGCAGCAGTCCTTGAACATTTTTCCGTTGCCGCATACCCCCCGCCCTTCCGTTATTACTTATGTAATCGCAAAAAAAGAAATAAAAAATGAATCGGCTTCGAGATTTCAACAGAAATGCACATTTTGGGTTTCTCCAGACTTGGTTTAACTATCCTCATGATTATGAGTGAGTGTGTGTAATTTGTTACCGCCATAACTCAAAAACTAATATAGCTATCAAGACAAAATTCACTATTTATGAATTTCGTGACACCCTGTTGGAGAAGAAATAACGGAAGTCATAAATACAAAAACCTTTGTGAAGGAAGAAAAGTTGAAATTCTTACAAAGATGATAACTGAAGCACAGTACTAGCATTTAGCATGGTTTTTTTTTTTTGTTGGGGGTTTAACGAAAATAACGAGCAACTTGATCGGATATAAGCAACCACCTGTCGCTAATTTAGGGACACTGGCTCCAGGGAAGGGAGAGAGCCAGTGTCTTAAAACAAACACAACATCCATGTGTCACCGGGATTCGAACCCCGACCCAACTTAGACCACTTCCCCACCGGGGGCAGCTTTAGCATGTTATATACGCTTTAGTTTATGGAACTTTTTTTCAATTGACATTTATGCTACAAGGGGTACAGAATCTGCTGTCGCATAACATCAAATTGAATCCCATTAACATTTTCCGTAAATAGCCCGAACGTGGATGAAATCTATTCGAGTGTCTCGTAAAATCAGCTTTTCCAATGCTATTTTACTCGTACGGTAACAGTCCAGTGTTACCCCTTAAACTGAAGTGAGTGAGGAAAAAGAAAATTTAAGAGAAAGATGGGCAGTCATATTAAATACCGAATAAAAGGGCAAAATGTTAAATTACGTTCTAAGCAATTCTGACAGAAATAACACTCCTATCTCTGAGCTCAGTTGTAATACAGTATTGAGTGATATTACTCTAAAAATCAATTTTAGTGAGCCTGAATTAAAGCTAGTAAATTCATACTTGTAGATGACACACTTCGTGTTCCGGGAGAATCATATACTTCCAAACCACAGAACAGCAAATTTATCCCTCCCTCCACGCCATTTCTTTTAAAACAAAGTGAGAAAGAAAAAAATCTCTATTTCATGGAGGCTCTGCGCCTGGGCTTCTTGTGCTTTCCTGCAAATCCGTCCCTGGATACACAATATATTTATCTTTCTTCCACTTACTGAAAATAAAAAACAAATTTTCCAGGCTATTGGATTCATAAAATTTGTGTGATGAGCGTGGCTTTCCTTATTATCTTATAACAAATAAATACCTCGCGTGGCGCAGCGGTTAAAGCGCTGACTTCTGACTGTGATGGGTCCGGGTTCGAATCCCGGTGAGGCATGGATTTGTGTTTGTCTTACGGCAGTGGTTCTCTCCCTTCCTTGGAACCAGCGGACCTATATTAGGGACGGACGACTGCTTATAGCCCATTGAGTTGCTCACGGTGGTTGTTAAACCCCTAATAAAATAAAATAAAACACCTCAGCATTCACGATACCTAGATTCTCACTTTTTGCATGCTGGCAATCATTTTTGAGAATTGAAAGCCCCTTCAAGTTTCTGGTGTAAACGACACACACGTTTTGTTGATTTTCTTAGATTATCTCTTGGCCCGTCACCTGGTGATTAAAATATTCCCGCATCTTTAAATATGTACTCATTAAATTAGCGATATATGCAGTTTCTCTAAAAATTATGGTTCGTAATATACGGTTAAAATAACCAGGGAGGATATTACGAAGTTCAAGGGATCTCGTTATATGTTATACGGAATTTCGTATTATGCAAGTTTATTATATGTGAATTCGACTGTATTACGAGAACGCTGAACTATTTGTATTTCCAGAGTGTTCCTCTCAAGTAAATGTTCTTCAACTTTCTCTGCACCGCTTATAAGGTATAACAAATTGTTTAGCCGACGACTAATTCCAGAGCTTTCATTAGGAGGCCTCCCTTGCAAACATAAAGCAATAAATTCTTACTCAGACACCTAAATTTCGGGTTTCAGTGATTCCGATGCTCCGTTTAATGACTAATAATTCCTCTCGTGTTTGAATTTTCTTCCTTATTGTAACATGATGCTCTCAGAATAACGCTTTAAGGGAACCGACCAGTTCCTTCTTAAGTTTCCCATGTTAAGCTTCTGGGAGGTCTCGATGTACTTAGGTACATGTTTCTCACGAAAGACTTGGCCTATCAATTGCAAACTTGGCATGCATTTTCCTAAAGATATTATACAACACCTGAATTAGAACTATCGCAATTGGTCAATTAATTAATTTTGTATTAATTAATCAAAATTGCTGTTGATTTTGCTGACGTTTTCATTAGCAATTGCATTTATTATTTTATTTGAGTATATTATTTAGTCATGATTCTAGTTCAGCTGGTTGTTGATATATACAGTAAGGTTAAAAAAATTTCAAGCCATTATCTTCAGTGGTTTATGAGAAAAATGTTCCTACATGTACAAAAGCACAACTTTTCAGGGGAGGCAAAAAAACGAAGAAGGCCTGTGACTAGAATCCTCCCACGTCATACTCCCTTTCCTCTGCTTTGCTGAACTTCCTCTGCTTTGCTCAAGTGTATACCATTTGATTCAGCAAGCTCTGTAGAAACAAAAATTGAAATAAAAAAAATTTACATAAAATTTTTGTTTTTGCAGGACTGGTCCCCTTAAGTGAATTTCATAGCTAGTATGCACTTTCAAATTCGAGAGTCAGACGGAGGAAGTTTCAGTAATTGTTCCAGCAGTTCATGGTGCTGACATCATTGCGAGAAACCAGACAGTGAACTATATCATAAGAAGCATTAAAAATTAGTTTCGAACAAATAATTTGATCGTTTTTCACTTTAAAATCTCAAGAAAGTAAAAAATATTACATGAACTGTTTCTGAACGAAAACGGACCTTAGCTACACTGGTCTCCAAAATTAACGTGACACGCAAAATCCACATGACAGAGTTTAATGACAGTTGGTACAGACGTAGATATATATCGATAACGCAACAATACACAGCAGAAAAGAAATGCCTTCACCGCATGAGGAGGACGCATGCGCATGTCAGTCCAAAAGTGATGCAGCAAGTGGCGCTGATTTCGAGCAGCTAATAGGAAGTGTGTTACTCTGAATAGCTATACAGCTCGCACAACGAGTCCTCATGCTGATTACAAAGCTTTGAACGAACGTTTGGGACAATAAGTGCCACTCTCCTACCGAGGCGCGTCGGAGTCACGGAAAGGTTCTGAGATAGGGCTGCCGGCTTGCCATTGCTCTTTCCAATGCACTCCAGACATACTCTATCGGGTTCAGATCCGGAGATCTCACAGGCCACTCCATTCTGTGAATATCTTCACTCTCCAGGTATTAGTGGACTAGCCGAGAACTATAGGGTCGGGCGTTATGATCTATAAAAAGAACTGGGGAACAATAGCTTCCTGAAAAGCCTTACATACGGCACTAGGATGTCATCCCTATAACGTAAAGCAGTCAGGATGCCTCTTGGAGACGCATGCAGCCAACATGATGCCAGCCCAAATCTGGAGTCTTCCACCCCCGTAGTAGTCAATTTCCCTAATGTTGGAAATATTTCAGCTTTCCGCCTCTCTCCAAATGAACACACATCGGGAATCCATGTTTCGACTGTACCGCGACTTGTCACTGAAGAAAGCACAGACATATTGATCAGGGGGTCTAGGAGTGATGTTGTCTCAATTCAGGCTAACCATCTGTGCGATGCGGCAAATGGAATACAGACCATTGGCTATCTTACATACAGACCTCTCTTGTGGAGTCTTCTCTATGCATACCTTCCTATTACGAGCAGGTTGATCCTTCCTCAGGACAAATAATCCGTGTTAGACACCATGAGTACGTAGCTTCTGATATACTTCATAAATTTCAAGAAGTGTCAGCACCAAAAATCGATGTAAACATGAAACAGCCGCGAAGAGAAAGGACATTTTTGGATCCATCCATCTGGTACAAGTTTCAATGTAGGAGCTACAAAATTTGGGGTTTTTTGCGATTTAGTGGTCATCTACTGTATTTTCCTTTTTTCTTCGTCGATATGATGGATGTATTCCTCTTGCTGTTTCTGTGCGTGCGTTTGCATAAAATTAAGGGGAAACTTTTAAAACATCTGTGTACTTTCGTGCATGGTAAGTTTGGACTGATACTACCTAGCATCATATCCGCTTTGATAATGTAACAAAGAAATGAGGCACTTCCTGGGCTTTGTATGTCAGTAATAATGTTATAATCCTTGATGAAACTAATTTTGTCCCAGAAATCTTCATTACAGTTGACATTCCTGTCGCTGGATGTATTTTTTGTACCAGTTTAGAGTAGTAGCCATCATCGCTTTTGTTAGTGTAGAGTATTAATTTATTTTGAAATCCATCATACGATCTATATGTGTGACGTAAGGGCTCTGAAGGATTTTATGTTCATCTACTGTGCAATATCTCAAGAAAATATAGCACCTGGAACTGACGATAAGCGATTGTTGCAACTATCTGAAGTGCTTCCACTCTCTGAAGTACTCATCTATTAATATTTTCGTCAGAAGACAAACTTTTCCGTGAGCTGAATATAACCCTGTAATTATATTCTTAAATTTTTTGGCTGTTTGGTTATTCCAAAAAAGATAAAAAAAAAGACGGGGGAAGGGGGAGGTGCATTGTTCATTGTTGACTATGAGGATAAACTTTTGGAAATTATTTCCATTGTTAGCGTCACTTGCGAGTAATATACGAGCAAAAATTGGCTACGGGAATTATTCATCTCAGTCAATTGAATCTGGCCTTTTTTTTGCAGCATAATCCTGAAGGTTTCACTTTCCATCTCATTGCGTGACACCAATAGCAGCTACCTGACGCTAAGCTTTTTGTAACTAATGCATCAAATTTATTCCAAAAGTGAACTGAAAAGAAAGCAGATATTTTCTTTTCCTTTCAAAATTTCTCCCAGGTTATAACCATTGCTATGGAGTTTGGGTTACTTAGGATATAGCCCTAGCTAGCTTCCTGTCTGGCAAGTCGCCGTGTACAATTTTAGCTGTTCTGGATGTAGCATTTGTAATACGGTTTTCGATAAATTATTTCAAGAAAGACAATTCTCTCTCTCTCTCTCTCTACTTGGGAGAGATCCTGCTTTGAAGTACCAAGAATTGTATGAATATTTTCTCTCCTTTTTCTGCAGAACTTGCTAACAGATTTCTTCCTGAAGTCGATGGAAATACCTACCTACTCGTAACAACTCGGCATTTACCCAAATCTATGTTACTTTTGTTGTTGTTGTTGTCTTTGTTCGCAGGCTGTGTGACATTTAATGCAAAATTCGGGTATTTAATTTTCCTAAATTTAAATAACGTGCAAATTTCATTTCCTAATAGCTTCGTCTGATTACCAGGGTCATGTCTATCCCAATTTGATCGCACGAATCATGTCATGCTATCTGGTGTGTCTCCAATTTTTCTAACAGAAATAAAATGGAGAAACGGGTACGCAGGCTACAGTAGATAGGGCGCAATATTTATACGGACGATATGCTCGAGTGGTTTGTGACACGCGTTACTAGCATCTCTTTACTGCTGGGCTTTAGCTCTAATAACGTGTGTTCGGTTTGCCCTCATTGTACGGGTTCTCTCTCCCTTTCTTACCTAAGTTTCGAAGGTACGACTCTTCGTAGCTTGTGTATTTACGGGGGTTATTAACCACTAAAAAATAAACGGTGCATATGGCGCTTTAGTAAACGGCATCATGTTCAGTGTGACCTAAGTTGCTTTACTATGAATTGAAAATTTCCGACCTCTAAGTTTAAACGTTTAGGTGTTACCATTACCTCTAAGAAACTTTATCGGCCTTTACACAGGTTGTTGAGAAAGAATGGTGGAAACATGTTTTATGAGGAAATAAAGAAAATTAGGAGAATACAGTTTCCACCAAGTGAAAAAACAACTAAAAAAATTTATTTTCATCCTGAGAAAGAATGCATGCATTTCAAAACTGTTTCACAAGGAAATAAATAGTTAGGACAATAAAGTTAACACAACAAGAAAACGCAACATAAAATGAAAATGAATTTCAGTAGGATTTTCAGAACACAAAGTGGCACTTTCCCAGTTCTACATGCTCACTCCAACAAGACTCCTACAGCCGCATTGCAGATACCACTCCAGTTTTGCTAGCTTAGGAGCTTAAGAAAACAATTGCTAAATTTAGGGATTATTGGAGTTAGAGAAATAAATATAGTTTGAGGATTAGCGACTTTTCTTTAACTGATTTTGCCATGTTTTCAACTGTTTCGGCTGCTTCTTATACATATTTACGACTTCAAGCTTTTGAAATGCGGTCAAGGGTGGATTGGGACGACTAAACTATGCCAGGGAATTTCAGTCTAGGGGCCCATTGTAAAAAAAAAAAAAAACACCTATCGAGTCGAAAAACTCATAAATTTCTTTATGAAATAAGAAATAAATTGTATTAGATACTGAATGAAAGAGAACCGCTGAAATATGCATTGTAAAATGAATTCAGCCGTGAACGAATTTGAACAATTTAAAGGTGAAAAAATCAGTTCACAATTGAATGCAGCATCAGACACTCTCCATACAGTATAAATTATTTTGAGATAGACAACTCTCTCTCTCTCTCTCTGCCTCTGGGGAGAGGTCCTGATTTGAAGTAAGAAGAACTGGACGAATATTTTCTCTTCTGTTTTTGCGCGGTTTGACATAAGTTCCGCGAGGTGTTGGAGTACATCTATGTCTACAGCATACCAGGCGTTCACCAAACAGTTCTTTAACTGGCTGAGATTTGACAGAAAAGGATTTTGCTTACGCATCAGTTTTTCTAACATGTCCCATACATTCTCAATGGGGTTCAGATCAGGGCTTTGTGGTGGCCAGGAAAGATGGTAGAAGTTGTTGAAATGCTCGCTGATCCACTTCTGAACACATCGTGAGCGATGGACAGTAGCATTGTTGTCCATGAAATAGTCGTCACATGCTGGATAAAAAGTCAACATTGCAGGACGGACTTGATCGGTAACAATGTTCAGATAGTTCTCAAAGGACACCAAGCCTTCCATCAATATCAAGGACCAGTTCCGTACCAACAGAACATGCCCCATACCACCTTACTACCTCCAGAACCTTCAGTTGATTTTACAAGACAATCTGGCTCCATTACTTTATGGGGCCCACGTCAAACTCTCTGCCTACCGTCGGTACAGAGCAAAGTGTACAGCGACTCGTTGAATTATACGACTTTTTTCCTCTTTCAGTGTCCATTCACTGTGTTCCCGACAGCACTGTAGACGAACTTTCCGGTTCTTCACAAAAATCAGTGGTTTCCGTATTGGCATGCGACTGCCATTCTTCAATTCGCTGCTCATAGTTCGCTGAAATATGGGTCGGGAACAGTCTTCATTGAATTCTTCGGTCAATTGCTGTACACAGGAAATCCTGTTTCTCTGTGCACGCCTTCTTAGACGACGGCGGTCTTGTTTCTCACAGATTGTGATCGCGCCACAGTTGCGCCTCTTAGACAAGTAATGTGGGTTATTTTTCCACTAATTAAAGACCCGGGATATCTCTGTTTTGGAGAAACCCGTCGGCTGTGCTGTTTTCAAAATCGTCGCTCCATCCAGACGGACACCCAAAGACCGTTTGTTTTTCCCCATTGTGATCAACACTACTGATGAGCAGCAGTCTTAAATAGTTGCCTAGATCACGTGGTGACGTACATGACCACGTATTTTGCATATACGCTGAGTAAATGATGTTTTTGTACATCTGTATAAAGTTTTCTAATTCAGTGGCAAATAAAATAGGAAAAACTTCTCAAAAAATGGAGAACTGTTGAATTTTTAATAATTAAGAATGGTTAAAACTGAAATTTGTTTTTTCAACTCTACACGTGGTTATTTTGTTTTTGTACTGTTTTTTTGCTTGATTTCTCGCGCCTAAATGCTCTTCTAAACAAGGTTCAATGAAACATTAACATGGGTTGCTGAAACAGTAGGTATTGATATGTTCGCAAATCTTGTGCACACCTCCAAATGGAGAGGTATTGATATTTTTTATGCGGAGAAGGAAATGTATTGGAGGTGTGTGAATAAACCCCTGGACAAAACTTTACAGGCATTTGAATAATGGAGAAACAAACGGTGTTCTGCTATGAACGTTTTGAGTTACTTGTTCACATGCAAAAAAAAAAAAAAAAACATACCTTCTCCTAATTTTCTTTTTTCTCGCGAAAAATGTTTCAAATGCATACATTCTTTCTCGGTCACCCTGTATTTCAGTGCATGCATAAGACTGCTGCCCTAGATGTGTTTAGTCGTCAGAAGCGTGGGATTCTGGTTATTTGTCTGAGTGGGCCAATGTTCAATTCTTGGATGAGACATGGGTGGTGTGTAAGCCCTACTACGTTGATTCTTACAGCTTCGACTCTCACGGGGATAATTAAACCCCTGAAACGAACCACACACTAAAACGAACATGCATAATACGCCAAAGATGCATGTGACAGCGTCTGTCACATATAGAATGAATGTAAGTGCCACGAGATACGTTTTCTATGATGTCACGAAATATGACGCCGAAGTAGCTCTTTGGAATTTTCATAACGCGATCAATCACATGACGTGGTTTATGGATAACAGATACCTTTCCTGAAAGTCATGAAAAAAATACGGGATTACACCATGTAATACAAATTTTGAAGATGACAATCCCATTTTTGGTATGAATGTGACAAGGATGGTAAGTCAGATAATATCCGAAAACTTGAAAATTTCATCGTCCTGGAGCGGGACTCCAACCTGCGTCTCCCAGATAGCACTCGGGAATGCTAACCACCACACCACCCAGAACGACCAAGTCTCAAGTTTCCGATTAATTGAATATAACCATCACAGGATTCGCTAGTCGAAGCAACCAGCATTCATGTTTAGCGAATCTGGAGGTTAAGACCCGTGATTGCCCGGAGGAGGAGATAAATCATGAAAGAAATACGAAATTACACCATGCAATACAAATTTTGAAGATGACAATCCGATTTTTGGTGTAAATGTGACAAGGATAGTAAGTAGTGAGATAATATCCGAAAACTTGAAAATTTCATCGTCCTGGAGCGGGAGTCGAACTCGTGTCTCCCAGATAGCTCCCGGGTGTGCTAACCACTACACCACCCAGAACGACCAAGTCTCAAGTTTCCGATTAATTTTAATATAATCAATTCCTCTGACATCAGGATTCCTTCACTGTGATGCCGTAGTAATATTTTCGACTTTCGTTTCAACTCAGGTACGTGATTTCCCTTTTGCCTTTTCACAGTAGGCTTATTCATCTTCTCTCGCGAAGTGATAGTTTCAGCGACACTCATTAAATCCCAAGGCCAAAAATTTGATATGTTTTACTCCATCTTTTCTTCTAACTGTTCGATTTGAAAATCACTTTGCCTCTAAAATCTTCCTTCTGCTGTGAGAAACGTTTCGTGCACAATTTGTAAATTTTCGTAACATACTTTTCAGTCGCCATTGGGAGAAAGTAACAGCTTCTATGTCTAGATGTTTTACCGATTATGGAAATCCGGTTGATTTTTTTTACGGATTCCACTGACTATGAATGACTAAAATATTTTATTGGTGACACAAGGGGTTCAAAAGACGTGCTTATTACGACTCAGAATTCGGTGTCATCTTTCGTGTCTAATTTGCGCTCGTAGTAACAAATGGTGGAACAATTAACATTTTATTAAGTCAATGAGAATGATAAAATCTTATCTAGTAGGGGTGCCAAAATTTACCATGTCTGAAGTAAAATAATCGTGTGTTTATGGTGAATTTCATATTTCTGCACATTAAAAACTGCTTCTCATTTATCAGTCTTGTAGAAAATTACAGAGCAAGTATATATATGTAGATCCTCGTAAACTGGAGAGAAAAAAATCTTGATGTCATAATGTCGATGATGAAAACCACAATTGCAATTGAAACAGCGCCGAATTAATGCTAAAGATTCGAATTTAGAGGAAAAATGGGAAACACTTCTCATCCCTGTAGCAGTTATTCTGACTACATGAGTTATATCGATACTCAGAGTAGCATTCGCAAAAGGCGTCCTATGTGCTGCTTCAAGCTTCGTTCAAACAGCTTTATTTGTAAAGAGTTTATACCGTGAGGCGCTTTCCTGACGAAAAATACGCAACCAGCAACTCAAGCAACATTTCTCAGAACAGGTTATCTATTTGCTCAAATAAATGAAATGCTTATCTTCACAGAACCGAATTCTCTAAGAATATGCAAACTTTTTCAAAATAAATTCGCCATTGAATCCTTTCAGGACGAGCAATAAACGCAGGCCTTCGTTAACGTTTCCACGTCTGCGCTTGCTGACGTTATCTGTATTCGAAGTGCGTAAACATAATAAGCAAGCGTGTCTTGAGTACCGTTAACGATGTCATTCGACTGGTAGCTTTCTTTTCAGATAAATCCTTAAGAGAAAATTCATTAAAATGTGAAATGCGAATGCTGCATAAACATCTTCGGGGCGCCCAGCCTGTGTGTCTCTTTTTATCGCTTCAACAGCACACAGTCAAAGCCATGTGAACACTGAACTGTAGAAATATTATATATCCGGAAATAAGCTGTCACGGAAAAAGAAGACACAACCGGGGTATGCCGCTTTTTAATTTATTTTGAGCATTTTCCGCTAAAATTTTCGACACTTTCAGTCTTAAGAGGGTTTATAGCATACTTTCGATGTCGGGAAAAGGGAAGCAATTTTTCTAAAAGGTTTGTGTCAAAAACAGGGGGTGCAGCGAAAGAAAGAATAAATAAAAATAAGTCAATACATAAAAAGGCTAGTATGAAGTAAAATTTTTTCCATATTTTGATGTTTCTATCTGTCATCCGAAACACTCACTTTTGCTCTTCGAAAGCGAGTTTTTTATTTTCATTTTTTTTAAGTTGCCATTCCTGCACAGCTTTGTTTTTCTTCCAGAAAGCAATTGGATTTTTAGGTTTTAAGGGAAAAATTTCATAAAATGCAAGACGTTCAAAATGGATCCGTTCCGAGATAGAAAGCGCGTTTTCTTCTGCTTTACAATTGCCATCGGTATCTTTGTTACAAAAAATAAAATATTTCAATATTTTAAACTGCTATGGCTTCATTAGAGAGTCAGATCACCACTTCGGCTCAAATAAAAAATTCACAAAATAATAAACAGACGTTAAACTCCGAAGAAACTCCATTATTAAATTTTAGAAGCTTTCGAAATTCAAGGGTCACCTTATTGTCATATCGCATTTTTACAGTAGGAGCAAAATTTATGTTAATAGATTAAAATATAGTAATTTTCGACAGAATTTTTGTTTCCAAAAAAATTTCACGTTCTCAGTTTTTTTTATAGAGTGAGTGGTAGAGTTTTAATTACATAATATCTGATAAATAGTGAAAATAAACTAGTAATCCAATTTATTGGCGTACGAATATATAAATAAGCGTTTCCAAGCTTTCGTACATCAACCGCATGGCTTTTTTAAGGAAGCTAGACAGAAACAAGCCATCTGGTCGCTTTATTTATATATTCCTACACTAATAAATCGGATTACTAGTATGGTTTTACTATTTGTAACATAATTGGTGTACAGCTCCTCATTATTAATTTACATGATATCCATCGTTTAAGTGATTACGTAAGTACGTAGCTTGCAAATGTCCATAGAACGTGCATTCACACTTCTTGAATAGCAACATAAATACTAACGTACAGGTAGCAGTATGAAATCCAGCGGGGGACAACTGGGACGATCACCCCCTAAAACAAGCTTTTCTATTTTAAATGGTCAAGATCGTAAATAATTAAGAAACTTATTTTTTATGAAATTTCAATAAGAAATGTACAGATATTCGTAATTTTTTTTTAAATTAACATTTGCTGTTAATTTGGAGATTAAATGTTCTGTTCTCGCTTCAGAGAGAGAGAGAGAGAGAGAGAGAGAGAGAGAGAGAGAGAGAGAGAGAGAGAGAGAGACAGACAGACAGACAGACAGAGAAAAAGAACATACGTAAGAAAAAGGTAGTTGAGTTTCGGAAACAGAGGAAGCTGAGAGCGGAAGGGAAAAGAAATTTTGACTGATCACGAAAAGCAATGAGCGTAGGCTACTTTCTTTAATAGAATATTTCCACAAATTACAGAGAGAAAATCGCCAGTACGACAATGAATGGCTAAGGAATTACTTGATGAAGTGAAGCAAACGGAAGTTTCCTTCAAAAGAAGTGGGAATCATGTATTGCGAAGAAATAAACGAATATTTTAAGGAGGAATTGCTGGCTATATTGCTTAAGAATGGTTTGATGATTCAAGCTGTAAATGTTTCTATTAAATAAAACCGTTCAAATAGAAGGACTCAAATTTATTTTGAAATGTTTCATCCAGACTTGATGTTTACTAAACATGGAGCTCCTTTCCTCGCAAAGCAGGAAATTGGACGCCAGGAAAGTAGTGCTAATTCTCCCTCCCCCACCTTTTGTTTACGAATTAGGCACAATTGTTTGATGGAAAATGTTTTTATGCGGAATTCCGGAGAGGGAGAATTTTTTTTGTGTGTGTGCGTGTGTGTGTGTGTGTGTGCGTGTGCGTGTGTATGTGTGTGAGAGAGAGAGAGAGAGAGAGAGAGAATTTGTATCCAAATAATATTTTATTTCATTGAAGATAACGATGTTCAACAAACGTATGCTAAGTTTTGCTGATGCTACATGAACTTGCTAGCATCACAATAGCTCCAACTTCCCATTGCTCATAGAACGTATGTGAAACACAAAATAGCGTACTATAATAATCATGTGCTTATATTTATTATTATATAATTCTAGAGAAGGTTGCCCGGTTTAACAAAAACAATCATGAATCGGGTTCTGTTCCAGCATTTTCCGAGATTTCCTGAATTTACGAATAGGATATTTTGCACGGAAGCATTTATAGTTGAAATACGTTCCAGTAATTAATAGAGAGGGATTAAAAAAAGGAACAAAATCTTTACTGTGCCTGCACAAACAAACAGCTTAAACTAGCAGTCTTTATTGTTGACTGTGAATATAGGAAATTTGAAATATTTTAAACATCTACATTTCCTATCGTGTTGTTACCAACGTAAGATACAGCTACTCCAAATGCAAGTAGGTATATCCTTGAAAAGCCGCTGGGACAGCGACATTGAGTATTCTTTCATTTGGAGCGAAGATGAAAACGTTTTAATTTTTACCAACTCGGGAGCAACCAACATAGATCTGGCAAATGTGAAAATCATAAGTTTTGTAGGTTGAGTACAACAGGAAACTCTAGATGTTTTAAGTGAAATGAGAGGGGAGATGGGAATGATTGGCATGCGTGAAATACTGTAAAACAGGGTCTCCTGCAGCATGGCCAATAATGACAGTAGCTTCCATGACATTTAACATGAGTTTCTTGACAGACAGTCGTGTTTCATGGTAGATTGTTGGTGGATTCAGATTTCGTCTACATAAAATAAATGAATTGTCGAGAAAAGGTGGGAGAAGCCGCAAATGGGGAAATAGCAATGTAAGGGTTTCAAGAAATTAAATGCGATAAGATTCACATTTTATTTCTTATATTCAATTTGCATTTGATTGGAATATATTTCCTTTCTAAAAAAATCTCGGAAATATTGCATTTTAAACAGTGGAACTAAACTGGTATCCAAAATTACCGTGACAAATACAAATTCGAGATTATGTCCAAAACGAGACGATTGATTGTTGATTTTTCAGAGACATGTGCAATAGGAAACGCTAAGTCAACGTACCCAAGCAGCATTGGGCGAGTTTTTGTGGAAATTAGCAAATGACGACCATTCGTCATCGAACTAGCCGGCACGTGACCTTGATAAACGTTCTCAGAGGGGTGCAACAATTTTATCCAGTGGCTTCAACTCGCCGATTCAGTTTGTTGATGGGACTTAAAGAATACCTGACCTCTTCCCACACTAATATTGATCCCCCACCATGTTTTGCAGTTTGCACAACACAGCCCAAAGTATGCGAATTCGCCCAACGTAAACTCTTCCCT
Source organism: Macrothele yani (assembly GCA_039090855.1). Lineage (NCBI taxonomy): Eukaryota > Metazoa > Arthropoda > Arachnida > Araneae > Macrothelidae > Macrothele > Macrothele yani. The sequence goes on from CM077026.1 coordinate 28,645,875, forward strand.
GAGTTGGAAAAAGTGTGAACGATTGGACCAATACATGCTTCCAATCATCCAGTGTGCAGGTTTTGTGTTCGTGAGACCATTGCATCCTCTTTTCTTTTTGCATTAACATAAGCAACAAGTGGTTTGGCAAGAGCAGCTCTGCCATAAATTTCATTTCCCGGCAGTCTATTTCAGCCAGCAGAGATCTGCTGCCAGGATTTGTGGATGTTATTTTTCTAAACTTGATGAATGCAATCATAACTGTGGCTACAGTTCCTCTCGACACATTCATGAAACACATAGTTTTAGTCTGTGATGTCTCAGCTAAACGGGCTCCAACGATTCGCCCTGTTTGGAATTCAGACACCTGGGTCGCTTTTTCTCATTTACGATTTCTTATCACCTCAAAAGAAGCTACTTCTTGCATCTCAGTCTTTGACAGTACTACCTGTAAGAAACACCAAAACATTTCAACATTCCATGTTTCTAAAAAATAAGTAATTTAGCCTTTAAGAATTGAGTGATTTTATAGTAGGTTTTCTCATTATTTTGTGAATTACCAGATTGTCTAGGGAAGAGAGGGGAGAGGAAGAGAGAGGAGGAGGGTGAGAGAGGGGGAGGGAGAGAGGGAGGGAGGGAGAGAGAGAATGTCTATTTATTCTCGACACAGTCTTTACAGTCTTAGTCAGAGATGTCTCAGATAAACAGGCTACAACGATTTGCCCTGTTTAGAATTCAGACACATCGGCCATTTTGTCTATTTTATGATTTCTCATCACCTCTAAAGAAGATAACTCACCAGATACTAAATAAAAGATGTTATTTATTTACATTTTAAAAACTACACACACGTTATTTAAAAAACAACCATAGCGAGATCTTTCGGAGATACTATACCTCCATCTTCAGGTCTAGCGTGCAGAAATGGAAATGTCCCAAGTATAAATACACTCACAAGCAATACCAACATGCCTCAGTCGAGGAGACTACATTGCCAACTGAAAGAAACAGTATTAAAGAATATGGAAAGTGACGTCACGGTTATGAGTTATTCATGAGGTACGTCCGAATCATCAGGAAAGCAGTTCTTCAGAAGAAAACTCTAGGGTGAAGGCACAGATAACGGTAACTCGCAGTTGCAACAGGAAGACAAGTAGCGTTGAATGAAAAAGCTTTCTGTAAATAACAGAGTCAATTTATCAGAAGCGACAGCAAGAATGAGGATTTATTCCATTCCAGAATGGAAAAATTCCTCCATTCCATTCCAGAATGGAATAAATCCTCCTTTTTTGCTGTCGCTTCTTAGAAATTCTCTCTGTTATTTGAAGAAAATTTGTGTATTCAACGCTACTTGTCTTCCTGTTGCAACGACGAGTTACCGTTATCTGTGCCTTCACCCTAGAGTTTTCTTCTGAAGAATTGCTTTCCTGATGATTCGGACGTACCTCATGAATAACTCATAACCGTGACGTCACTTTCTATCTTCTTTAATACTGTTTTTTTTTTTTGAGTTGGCAATGTAGTCTCCTCGACTGAGGCATGTTGGTATTGCTTGTGAGTGTATTTATATTTGGGACATTTCCATTTCTGCACGCTAGGCCTGAAGATGGAGGTATAGTACCTCCGAAAGATCTCGCTATGGTTGTTTTTTAAATAACGTGTGTGTAGTTTTTTAAATGTAAATAAATAACATCATTTATTTAGTATCTGGTGAGTTGTTACCGTGCTCAGATAGCTATATATTGTTTTTAGTATACTTCTTTTATACTCAGTTCTTAAAAAAACCATGTTATAAATAAAACACCCCATGTTTACATATAAATAATTTAGGCATTAAATGCAGTACTTTTATATAGGTGTTTCTACTATTTCCTTTACCTCCTGTTTGTTAAATGCTCAGATTGCCTATTCATGTTCTTGTAACTCAAACAATTATTAAATCGCCTTTGGATTTTAACAGCCATGATTAAAATCTAGTGTGTTATCTAAACTGAATAAATATCCTGAATTTATTAAGACCATTGTTGAATAGAAGCCTGAATATTTAAGCTCATAAACTGGGAGCAATTCGGAATGTTGTTATTCATAAAACATTTGCCGCTCTTTTTGTGATTCAGTCTGTTTTTAATATAGGCACTCTTTGTAAACCGTGATCAAAACTTCTGAAGCTACACGGGAATACTAAAACGTTTTCTGCATTCCAAATGATAATGCGTTGTTTACAAATCAAATTCCGCATCATTTGCATAAAACCAACTGCAGAAGAAAGATACATTTTGTGTTAATGCAAAATTCCTTTCTGAATTTCCTCTTATTTTTGGCCGCACACAACTTAAAAACATCAACCGACTAAGAAACCTTCTCTGGATTCCTGTTGAATTAATCACAACCACAATATTTTTGTCATTCATATTTAAAAAAGTATTCCGCCGTGTCTGGTATCCCTCAGGCGTTTGTTCCTCCAGTACCATAATTTTTCCAAACATTCCAATGTTTGGCGGAATAGAATTTCATTTTTTACCGCAAAACATGAGAATTTTCACATTTTTATACAAAACAATCTTGTTTGCTAGCTTCTGGATGAAGTTGGAACTAACATGAGATGTCTTCGTATTTTAAGTTAACCTCCAGGGAAGAGGCGCATGGGATTCCAAGTACTGAAATAGCAGTTATTTTAAGGAATTCCATTTCTAATACAGTATTTAAACTCCATTCACTAATGAACTCTCCCACGCGAATAGAAATGCAAATTTTTCATTCCACGGACTTGTTTTTTATTTATGAATAATAGTTGCATTACCTACATATGCACGCTATTTTTTTTAGCGGTGCTTTTATTTTTACTCAATTTATCGCTAATTATGATAAGCCAGTTTCATTACATTAAATGCATGTAATTCGCTTTAATTCTTGTTAAGTTGTTAAATAACGGGCTGTTGTTGCTCTTTTAAAAACTAATCTTTAACATTTTCGCCAACACATTTAAAATCATCTTATGAGGAGAGAAGTATATGAATCGAAGCACTTTCGAAAATACTGTTTTCTCATCTTTGAAAGATGTTTGTTTTTTTACATCAAGTATTTATCTCACCGCTGCTGCATTCATCTGTTTGCAGCTTTCCCTAATATTTATCCTTATTTTCTTGCGCAAACGTCAAGGCGGGGTTTATTACATTTAGCAATGACTTAATCAACCGCGTTTGTTTGGATTCCTTGTTTCGTAAGTGAGGAACCCCTAAGGATTGAACACGGATTTTGTTTTGTTTTTGTGCGCTTGACTTAGACGAAACAGCGATGCTCTACAAAAACTCAGCAACTGAGCATCGAAGAAAAAGAACAGCCACACAAAAGGTAGTAATTTTAACGATAGGAAACCGAGAAATGAGAAGAAATGAGCACGTTATACGAATGCGATCCCCAGAAAGGTAAACACGTGAATGTGGTATTTATAATTCATAATTTCCACTGAACGCATCAAAAATTTAAATTTGTTTAAGGATGACATGCCATTTTTTGCAATTAAAGAATGCTTTTGAGATGATCCAAATCCCTGGCAAAATATTATGAGCTCGAGACAATTTAAACTCGTTTTTGTGTAACACACGCGAACAGCTTTCAGTAAATTTCTATTTCTGAGTATGATGAATGGATACAGTTATTTCTTGTCAGTATCAAATCATTTACAAATTTTGAAGATGACTATCCGATTTTTGGTGTAAATGTGACAAGGATAGTAAGTGAGATAATATCCGAAAATTTGAAAATTTCATCGTCCTGGAGTGGGACTTGAACCCACGTCTCCCAGATAGCGCCCGGGTATGCTAACCAGTACACCACCCAGAACGACCAAGTCACAAGTTTCCGATTAATTTGAATGTAACCATATCACAGGATTCGCAAGTCGAAGCAACCGGCATTCATGTTTAGCGAATCTAGACGTTAAGAATCCTATCTTGTGATTGCCCGGACGAGGAGAAAAATCATGAAAGAAATACGGGATTACATCACATAATGTAAATTTTGAAGATGGCAATCCGAATTTTGGTGTAAATGCGACTAGAATGGTAAGTCAGATAATGATTTGACTCATGTTTTGTGCTATCAAAAAATGAGATCATTTTTTGATAGCACAAAATCGAGACGACTTCTACTGGATATCAGTTGCTGGAGTTCAACAAGTTAAAATATTTTCGCCTTACGGTTAGAGTTTATAGAGTGTAAAACTACCCAGAGAAGATAGAAATCATAGGAAACCGGCTACTTAGGAGGCAACGCGACGCTGTCATCCCTCTCGCTAACGGGCTAACCTACCTCTTGACAGGTACATACTCGTAAGCAGGAAGACAACACTGCATTCACGTAGACGATAATTCGATGCCAGTATGGATAAACGTTGTGAGTTAATGGGATTTGAAGGAGGGATGACAGTGGATCCCGGATGCATGGCCTACTTTATCACGTTGGTGGCACAAGAACTGCAGAATCCGCGTTCGACAGTATCAAGAGAGTATATCGAGAATACGCCATTTGCAGAATAACATCGCTTCGTGGACAGGACTGGGGTGGAAGAAAGATGGTGGATAAACGTGGTGGTCGACGTCTGTCACATAAACGTGGTGGTCGACGTCTGTCTCATAAACGTGGTGGTCGACGTCAACCGGAGAGCAACAGTGGCAGAAACCACAGCCGACTTCAACAAGACCATTAGGCAATCATTAACCATAATAGGTTCTGGAAGTCGTCGACCCACCAGTGTTCCATTGCTAACGCCACGTCACCGGACTGTGAGCCTCAACTCGACGAAAGGACATTGGCACTGGATCTTGGATGATTGGACATGGGTCTCCTGGTCTGGATCTGGCGGAAACCGCACGAATCGATGGACTCAGCATGTCAACAATTAACTGTTCAGGCTTGTGGAGGCTCGTTTTTGATCTGTAGCGTGTTCAACTGGCACACGTTGGGGCCTCTAGTACGTCTAGATGTATATCTGAACGGGACAAGCTACGTGCCCATGCTTGCAGACTATCTACATCCAGGTCATGGGCATCATGCACCCACAGAGCAACGGACTCTTCCATCAGGACAATGCGCCACCGATAGAGCCTTGGTGACTAGAACATGATGAGAAGAGCATTCCTCACAAGGTCTGGAATGACTTCCCCGTTCACCGGACATGAACCGTATGTGGAAAATCTTCAGGATGCTGTGGAAAGGTCCCTTCGAGCTTTGGATCTTTCACCCAGTAATGCGTGGAATTATGGACAGCAGTGCAGTAATCATGAGGAGTAATACCTGTGGAGCGCTTTCGTGACCTAGTGAACTCAATGGCTCTCTATGTGACTGCCATTATCTAGGTGATAGTTGGGCCTACCCGTTACTAGATACGTATCCCATTATTTCCTTCTCGGTTGGTCACTGTCAAATTATAAGGTTCAAATGGCACTTATAGACTTAAACTAGTTGTTGAACTCTCAAGTTTTAGTTTAACTTGTAGACGTAAAATTTGTAAGCCGCAATATATCCAGCTTAACTACACTCTGAATAGCTTTAAATAGCAATAATCCAGAGTCAAAATCAACAGGACAGATTACCTATTATTTTAATATCCAACTTTTATTCCTTAGATTGGAACGTCAAGGAAGAACGACGTTGAAGGTACTTCGAAATAACAAAATAATGATGTAAGTCAAGCAATTCAAATATTAACTTGCTAAATCCACAAGACACATCAAGATCTTAGCTCATTATTGCTTAACAAAGCTCAATCAGCATATATCCGATAGTAACTTTTTACTATCGCTATCAATCAATTTGTTTCTAAATCCATCGTTCGCTCTTAGCTCGAAGCTCGCTCACCTCACTCTTCTCACTGCAATTAAGCATAGTTATATTTATCTCTGACTCACAGCCAGTATTAGCAACTCTGAAAACTTGCCGCGAGGAATATTGTGTCGCTAAGTCAAAGAATCGTTTAAAGGGAAGAAAACAAATTTACATAGGAATACAGAAACTCAAAAAGAAGATTAAATTACAGATATTAAATTACAGACGTCACAAGAGATTCTGCACCATCATGTGTTATCTTTAAAAGCTCTTTCTGAAAAACTTAAACACATTTCAGGAACAACAAAACTTCTCCAAGGATTGTCACACGCATTGCTTTCGGGACATAATGGATATCACGGACTAACATAGTTCGAACAAAGATGTTACAAATGCATTGAAGATATAGAGCGCTGAGTGAGAGGGTAAGGCCTCTGACTCAATCAACGATTGTATTGCTTATATTGCTAGAATATAAGGCATTGGTTTGTTAGGACTGCAACATACTGAACGCCCATTACACGATAGAAGTTTAAATGATGAAGATTATTTGCAAGCAAAGAGGTACTCTTTCACTGAAAGAGTGGCCAACAGCGAGCATCTTAAGGAAATCAGGTGTTACAACTGAAGAAACTGCCGTACCCGCATAATGTCGCAAAAAAGCACTTCATCACGAAGCTTCATACAAACCTCCGTGTGACAGCACTTTGCACATGAAAACCAATATATATACTCGCGGACAATGAAATTTGTGCAACTAGAAGAAAAGATGTTACCACCGCGAAACTTTGTAAATACCTCGAGTGCGTGCTGGTATGCAAACGATTCACGTTTGGTGCGAGTGCGCATGTCCTCACACACTGTGGTGGCTCTGCAAGTACATACCGGCGTGTAACCGATGCCCCATAAAAGCGAAAAGCACCGGCTGACGCAAGCAAGAGTACAGTGACAAGAATGCCGGGTAAACACCAGAAACGTCGATTTACGCAACTTTGAGAAAGCTTGATCATCGGGCTGAGAACCGTAGGGTGGTCGGCGCGCCGTATAGTCAGCGATGTGGATCGTTCTGACCATACCGTCCAACTGTTTTGGGAGCAGTGGACACGCGAGGCACTGCCACCACACGGCGAAGCGACTAGGACGGACCAGGAGGACCACCGGTAGAGAGGATCGACGGATAATGCGCTAGACACGAACGGACCCCACAGGAACCTGGTCCACTATGCAGGCAGATTTAGCGGCTCCTGTGTGCCCATGAACCATTTCCCAACGCCTCGCGGAAGCGAATCTGCGATCCCAGCTCCTCTTACGTGTGCTGCCATTAACACCGGAACATCGCCGGCTCCGTTTGCAGTGCTGACAGGCCAGAGCGACGTGGAACGCCACAGACTGGCGACGTGAGGTGTTTAGCGATGAGTGCCGCTTCGTATTGGGGCAGATGATCATCGTGTCCGGGTGTGGAGGTCCCCGGATCAACGACACAATCCCAACCTCTCTATCGAGCGCCACACCTCCCCCACAGCAGGAATTATGGTCTGAAGAGCCATTGCCTACGGTAGCCGATCAGCTCTAGTAGTAGTACGTGAATCATTGACAGGCCAGCGGTATGTGGATGAGATTCTACGGCCCCATGTGCACCCATTCCTGGCCGGAATTCCAGGTGCGCTATACCAGCAAGATAATCCACGCCCACAGACGGCTCGGGTCGCCCAGGAGTGCCTACCTCATATCCAGACACTTCCATAGCCTTCCCGCTCCCCTGACATGTTCCCTATCGAGCATGTGTGGGACCAGTTGAAACGCCGGCTACCGCCGTGCCGCACTATCCGGGATTCGGAAGCACACCGTCCAACACGTGTTGACCAGTCTGCCGCAGGACAACATCAGGCGTCTGTTTGCTTCCATGCCGGACCGTATTGCAGCATGTATCGACGCACGAGAGCGTGCGCCGCGCTATTGAAGATGACCGGACTGCGTGCCACATATCCCTCTGTAATTGTCTTGCAGCTCTGTTTTTGCCATCATTTGTATCATTCATCTGTATCATTACGTCCATAAAATTTCAATTCAATCAGGTGCTTCCGTGTTTGTGCGCAAATTTCATTGTTCGTGAGTGTACTTTATTTCAGCTCCTGTTCATCGAAAAATACTGCAATAATTAGCAGTTCCCAGGGGAATCAATTCTCTTACGTGTAACAGTACTTGTTTATTCTAAATCTCGCTGTATCGAGACATATCTTTCATACACTATCTTGAAATGTTATTTCGCGGTTCAACAATCGCCACCCGTGTGCTAGGTCTTTGGAGAATCGCCCGTTTCTAGTTTCTCAGCTCCTTCTCAATGGAAGAAACAACATCTAGTACCACCCATGCCTCATCTGGGACTTGAACAGCCCACGTCGGACGCTTAGCCGACGTGGGCTGTTATTTGTTTCTGTATGCGATATGTTGTGGTATCGTTGCGGTGTCATTGTGGTAATCACCAAACTTCCTTATCTCCGCTGAACACATCCTCACCGTCATATCTAACAGAAGCACTGTTTCAAATTCTACATATCTGACCGCTTGTCCAGATGGTTCTAGACTCTTTCAGAAAGAAGGACTGCCCGTTTCGCGAGCTCCATATTACGCACGAATGGTTCGAAGATAATGCTAAGAATTTTGCTTGTTCATCTGATCAACAAATTCCCTGGATTTGAATCCCACGGAACATTTGAGATGCTGTGGAACTCAGAATTCGCAGGTTCAGGCCAGTATACCTGACTCAATAGCCGCACTCCGAGACGTTATTCTGTCCATCTGGTATATAACACCTGGCCGCCCCGGTGGCGCAGTGGTCTAAGCGATGGCCTTTGATCATTCGTCCGAAAGGAGTCCGGGTGAGGCATGGATGTTGTGTTTTTCTTACGGCACTGGCTCTCTCCCTTCCTTGGAACCAGTGACCCCAAATTAAGGACTGGAGACTGCTTATAGCCCATTGAGTTGCTCACGGTGGTCGTTAAACCTTAAAAAAAATATAACACCTGAGGACACCTTCCACGGTCTAGTGGAGTAGGTGTATCTTCTTTAATTCTGCTGCCGCGATATTCCCAAAGCACAGCCACCTCGATGTAGGTGGTGAGTTACTCTCTTGCACAATTCGCTTCTTGAGCAATTGATGCATTGCGTACGCAATGCTTTTGTATCAACGTTCTTCCACTAGCACACAAGGATTCCCTGTGCTGTTGGGATTTTGTCCTATATCCCACAGTTTCTGTTCCTTCATTCCAAAGAAATGCGCTGCACATTTCCTCTGCCTCGTTAATGATGGAATTCCATTAAATGTTGTTACTTTGCCTTGTTAAAAGCGATCATCTTAGATCTTCTCTTCCTCAATAAATTCTGGGACTTCATTAAATTTTGTTCGTTAAAAACGATCAAATTAGCAATTAATTAATATTGTACCAAAGAAAAGTTCCAGTTCTGCTCGTTAAATCCGAGATCTCGCTAAATGCGGGCTCGTTATAAGCAGGTAATACTGTATAGGCTTTAATTTACTGTGAACTACTTGCTATTAAAGGGTTGTAGAATGGATTTACGTTTAAGTGTTTATCTTTGTCTTAACTTCACACTTAAACTTAAATCAGCTTGGTGACTTAAATATCACTTTCCTGAATTACTTCTACTTGTTCGTTGTACCTTAAAACTTCATTAACGTTGAATATCACTTTCAAGATAACGGTCAGAGTTCAACGTTAAATTAGAGGTAAACACCACACAACATAAAGTGGAATTACAACACAGACATAACATAAGTAAATAGACACCTGTCGTAATGTCATTTTGCTATGCAGTGGAGCCTATATTGCATTGCATGCTCGAATTCCCTTTAATATATTTCACAGGACAGCGTCAGTGAGTAAGTGATACCATGCGAACATGCCTCGACCCAAGGAAGCCAAAGAACTAAGCGACTTTCAGAGAGGACGAATCGTGGGGCAATTGGATCTCGGAGCCAACCAGCATCAAATTGCTGCAAATCTGCAAATTCCTCTTGCCGCAGTTAATCGAGGGCATTCACGAAGGCAGGCAAGGAGAACATCAATATCACGTACGGGCAGCCCTGGCCATCACAGAGGTGTCTTCGAGCTGTCAAACGTTCTGCGGAAACCAATCCTCGCAGCATGGCCGCTGAGATTGCAGAACAGCTCCAAGTGAGTTTCAGACCTGCTCGGCGGTATATTCACCATCAAACAGAGGTCATCGCTCTTTCCACGTTTATAAGTGAGTCACGGGAAAAGTATCATTGGCCGCCACCGGGAATCGAACCCAGGGTCTTCCAGTCACTCACCGGATATGCTTCCACTGCCCCACAGCTGCCTCGAATTCCCCCAGACTCACACACACTAACTGCCAAGCTAATTTGGCAGGTTGCTTCTTGGAGCCCTGCACAATGCTGGGGATTCACCAAAGATGGTAAACAGCAACTGAACAAATAATTAGAAGGCGAATGAATAATTAATACAGACATTTCACTTATAAACGTGGAAAGAGCGATGACCTCTGTTTGATGTTCCTGGTCCACGTCAAATGTCTTTATTAAGGTATATTAACCTGCTTGGCTATCATGGAAGAGCGGGCTCGACGTAAACCTCTTTTGCGAGAAGCAAATATTCGTCGCAGATTGACAGACATGATTGAGAGACCCATAGTATTTTGGCACACTGTCATATTCTCTGATGAGTCTCGATTTGCACAATTTTCAGACAGTGGCAGAGCCTGAGTGCGGCGATTTCCCAGCCAGGAAGACAGTTTGAAGCACCTACAGCCAACTGTGAAATATGGCGGTTTTTCTGTCATGATATGGGGAGCCATATGGTTGACTGGTTGTTCAGTCCTCATAGAATGGGAAGGTAATACCAATAGACAAAAATGCATTACTATCCTTGATAGGTGTCTGCTACTAATATTCTCCAGTGGTCAGATGTCAAAGGCTACCTCCTAATTCACGGAGGATGGCGCTCTACGTAATAGTGCAGAACGCACCCAAACATGGGACGAACAAAATGCCTTCCAGAAACAGTCGTGGCCAAGCCAGAGCCCTGATATGAACCCAGTTGAGTACTTATGGGCCATATTGGATGGGAAATGACGACGGATGCCACAAAAACCAAACAAAAAGACACATCTGCTGGACTTGTTACGTGAACCGTGGGCAGAATGCCTTCCAGAAACAGTCGTGGCCAAGCCAGAGCCCTGATATGAACCCAATTGAGTACCTATGGGCCATATCGGATGAGAAATGACGACGGATGCCACAAAAACCAAATAACAAGGTGCATCTGCTGGACTTGTTACGTGAACCGTGGGCTCAAGTTCCATACAGCACCACTACTGATCGCATTTCCACAATGCCTGACAGGATGAAAACCCTACGTACCGCAAAGGGTACGCCTTCCAGATATTAAATCCAGCTACAACTACAGCTCCTTCCATTCCATGCGGACAGAAAATAAATACTATTAACAATCAGGTGTCTATTTACTTATGTCATGTATGTGTACATTTCGACTTAAGTATCTTCTGAATACTCTCAGCAATTGTGGCAATCTTAGCTGGCCTTCAGGAATATTTGCATTTGGTCACTTTAAATCTTTTACACTCTTCGGCAATGGACCGGACCTTAGAGAATCCTCCCGGCGATTCCTTTTGAACTCTAACTAATCAGTAATTTGTTGGTGTGCTGTATGATACTCAACAACAGAAAGCCCTTCCTCAATTTGAGGAACCATACCGTACTGTCAGCTTGGAAACTGGATAGCCAACACCATTCATGGCTACTGACGGTCAATAGCTTCAAATATTTTTTTCCAGATTGTCTTTTCACTCACAAGTAGATTTTTCTTTCGGTACTGTATGACCAAAATTTTTATAACTAATTTTTAAAATCGGGAAGATAATTGCGAATCAGGTGAGATCCCAGGCATCCATAACATTGAGTTTTTCCGTTGATGAAGAGATTTTGTTTTGACGCGAAATACAATTCAACGTTCTCACTATGCTAATAAAAGCACTTAATATATTTGACTTCTGCTTTGTGTTGCAGTCACCAGCAGTAAATAAATAGCAGCATGACTTTTATGGGAGAAGAGCCAATGAATCGAACACGATTCTTCCGAACGGAATATGATGAGCAAACAGCCGAAGTCAAATATTTATCTTTTGCTGAGAGTGAAGAGTATATATACCAATAAAGACGAAAGATTGCATCCACCTATTGAGCGTTTTATCGTCTAAAGTGAAGCCGCAAAGTTACTGCCCATGAAATTCGCAACATTGAAACACAGATAACAGTGTAACAGCTTTGTTTCGATCCGACCGCTGAACATTAACTTTAAACATTACGAGCACAGGTGAGATCTTTATTAGATCGAAAGTTCTTTAATGGTCATTAGCACCGAAAAAAGACTTGCACCACAATACCGCGCTATTTTATGAGAACACGTAAATCTGCAATATATGTGTGTTTGTGTTATGCGATAAATTAAAAATGAAAGATCCCGGCGTCCGTATTAAGTATTTTTCTAACAAAAATAAGAATAGCGTACCTGTACTTCGTTGCTGATCAGTCGTACACGGATTCCGCGTAACGTTCGGTGAGGCCTCGACTTCTAACAATAAAAGGAACAAAATGGAACACGATATTATTTCCTTACATTTTTTTTACCAATTTAGTTCAAATATTGCTTGAATATTACCATAGGGTCTTTACCAATATTTTAAAGCATGTTTTGCGAAAAACCTTTGTTCACTCAAAGTCCATAGTAATTCCAGAGTTAAAATGATCCAAAATGTCATCGAAAAAGTCTATATATTTATTTATTTCTTTACTTCATAAAAACTACCAACTAGACAAGAGCCCTCGTGTAGTAAAATTAGGAATGGGTAAAACACAATAAGCAGATGAGTTTTAACCACAGAATGAATTTTTCAGCGAGTTGAAAATTTGTGTAAAAACTTGAAACTCGGTTTTCTTCAATTTTCCTATTTATGCTGAAACAGCATTTAACAGTTTCAACCAATGTCACTGAAAATTCCCTAGAACTTTGTCTGTCTATAATGCTGTGAATAATGAATGAAGTTTAAGTTAACTTCAGTACTTCTTATTTTACATCTATAAATGAAATAAAACCAATCCAGTGCTGAAGATTGACATTTCATACGAAATTTGAGTACACCATCAGGGACACATAACAATCCATTCTTATTTTTTTCAGGGTTCTTGCACTAGAAAATAAATTGTAATTGAAATTACATCTTACAGATTGATGACCCCGACACCTTTATCAGCACACGTTCCAGGTACACCAGCTGAAGCTTGCATTCACGACGATGAGCACATATTAGTTGAACAGTGGAAACTCGCGAATATTGTTAATACTTCAACAATGAAACTTTGTAATAACACAAACGACGTTGCTTAGAATTCACTGAGTATTAAAATATTTCACCAAGATGATCGAAGTTAGCTACCTTAACAGACGAAATCTCTTCTCTCATTTTACACTGCAGCGAATGAGCCCTTTTTTTGCTCGTGGTGGATTTCAAACTCACGCCTTCCTTCTTCGGAGTTAGATATTCTCCCAAATGAACCACGCCGGCAAATCTTATCCCTACCACTTGCCATTTTGTTTCATGCGTCACCCCAGTTGTACGTCACACCTAGTAGATTGTTTTTATCTAAGTTGCCTGAAAGGACTGGGTATATACATATAGAGGGAACTCTTACGAGTTCAGACATGACGTTAAGTTCGAAAAGTATAATGAGAGATAACCAAATTTACATAATAGACTCTACATAAGAAAATACCCGGAAAGTTAAATAGGTTATACGTATACGTCAAAGTAATTTCTACAGAATTAATTTTCCATCCTATACATAAGAACTAAGGTAGATATGAAGAATCTACACATATAAAGGTACGTATATCTGAGTGGGTAGAAAAAAAAGGAGATGGGAATTAAATACACATGCTCGTAAAATCGTGAAACATGTTTCTAAAACTGAACATATGTATTAAGTTACGAAAGCTGACAAGAGTCTGTGTTTTAATGCATTATTTAGAAATATAAATTTTGAAAAAAATCCTTCCATAAACTAAAAAAACAAAAAAATTTGGTTCAGTGTCACCTTAAAAGAAAAGAAAAAAAAAAAACAGAGGGAAAGATTTTTTTCCCTTGATAAAAGTTATTTCTGCTTTTTTTTTATTGTAGGTTTAACGACCATCGTGAGCAACTCAATGGGCTATAAGCAGTCGCCCGTCCCTAATTTAGGGTCACTGGTTCCCGGGAAGGGAGAGAGCCAGTACCGTAAGACAAACACAACATCCATGCCTGACCGGTATTCGAACCCGGACCCCTTTCGGACGAATGATCAGAGGCCATCGCTTAGACCACTGCGCCACCGGGGCGGCATTTCTGCTTTGAATAACTTTAAAAGTCTAGAGAATCACTATTCGGCCATCCAAAAGTACCGTCTCTAGATATGGAAACAACACTCAAGGAAAGGGTTCCTTGATGCTGTGCAGGAAAAAGCTGTTTGTCTGACTAAAACCCCAAATATTATTCTGATCTTATTAAAAAGAATAACAGCACTAATGTTTTTAGAGTTCATTTCTTTCCTACAGCTGGGTTACGTCAGTTCAGTATGCCTTTCACCGGTACTATCCTGGACGTTTTTCTCAAGAGGTGCTGGTATTTTACCAAGTTCCTTCAGTTTTACACAGCGCTAAGGAAAAAAAGACGCGCCACCCTCATTTAGACTCCGACTGAATAAGGCCCACTTCAATAGCTTTTCAAATTCATTCTTAATATTGCTGCAATTTTCTTTCAGCTACTTAAATAAAATAAAAAAATAATAATAGGTTAATAGGCTCATTTAAAAAAGAACCGTACTTCAAAACGGAAAACGAACGTTTTTTTTTTTTTCACTTAAGGTGCATCGCAAAATTCGATTTATAAAAATCTAATGATTGAAACAGAAAAATTTAATCCATTAAAAATGACCTTAGACGACGAAAGAGAAATTCTAAATTTTTCCGCAAAGTAAAAATAAAAATATAACGCAATCAAAGTAATAACACTAGGAACTTTACACCAACTATACTTAAGATAGTATAATTATACTAGTAATTCGAATTTATTGGCATGGAATAGAAAAAAAGGTTTCCAAGCTTTCGCACATCAACCAAATGGCTTTTTTAAGGAAGATAGCAAACTGTTTAATTCACCTATAACGACAGTACACGAAAAAAAAAGAGGTTACTTTGATTGCTTAACTATACTATTAGGGGTATGCAAAAATTACCGCCGTCCCCGCTAGCGGGCGCTGTAGGGGTCTAATCGGCCGGCGATCCGTGCTCTCAGTTCGTAGATAAAGCCAAGCATGGCGGTCGATAAAGTTCATTTGCGGCACTATTGTTATTCATGCTTAATTTTGGGGAAAATACGAGTGAAGCATACGGTTCAATATGTCAGACGTATAGCGAAATGGTTATGGGTGAGCGGACGTGTCGAGAATGGTTCGCCAAATTTAAGAAAGGTGATCTAAGCTTCGAAGACACGACACGAGCAGGTAGACCGCAGGAACTCGCAGACGAGAAGCTGGAATCGCTGTTGAAAGAGTATGACACACAATCGACTATGCAACTGCCGAAACGTTTGAAAGTGGCTCAATCGACGGTGGTACGGCGTCTACAGGCCTTGGGAAAGATCCAAAAGATTGGTAAATGGGTTCCGCATACTTTACGGAGCGTAATATTGTTCAACGATTGGGCATGTGCATGTCGTTGCCGAAGAGGTTTCAAGGGAAGAATTTCGTGCGGAAGGTTGTCACCGGGGATGAGAAATGGGTCTTTTGTGGCAACACCGTACGCAAGCGATCCTGGGTCAACCCAGGGCAACCATCAACATCCACTGTAAAGCAGGATATCCACGAGAAAAGGTGGTGGTGTGTGTGTGATGGGATATGCATGGAATGCTGTACTTCGAACTGTTGAAACCGGGCGAAACAATCACTGCACAACGATATAGCGATCCGTTGATGAAACTAAACGCCGCAATCGAGCAAAAACGCCCATGGACAGATAAAGGATGCCGCCCAGTGATCCTGTTACACGATAATGCCAAACCACATGTCGGCACCACCATGAATCAACCCTTGAACAGTTACACTGGAAGATTTTACCGCATCCGACTTACTCCTCGGACATTGCACCCTCAGACTTTCATCTGTTTCGCTCTATGAAACCTGCCCTAGCCCAACAGCGGTTCACCATTGTTCCAGAGGTGGAAAATTTCGTCTTTGCGTTCTTCTGCTCAAAGTCCGAGTCCTTCTATCACAGGGGCATTCATTTGTTGCCTGAAAAATGGCAAAAGGTCATTGATGCTAACTGCCAATATTTCGTTGAATAAATTTGTACGGGTTTCCTGATTTTCCTATCTCCTTTCTCCTTGAAACGGCGGGAAATATTGCATACCCCTAATAATAATTCGAATTTATTGGCGTAGAATAGAAATCAAAGTATGCTGTCTACCTTCCTCGAAAAAATCATCTGGTTGATGTGCGAAAGCTTGTAAACTTTGATTTCTATTCTACGCGAATAAATTTGGATTACTAGTATAGTTACACTATCTTTAAGCAATCAAAGTAACCTCTTTGATTCGTGTGCTGTCGTATAGGTGAACGAACCTGATTCGTGGTCTAAGTGAACTTCCATTCTGGCGGGTGATGTGATGAAAGCCTTAGAAAACTTACGTCACTTTGGATCACCCTTTCAAATAAATAAGTAAATGACAAGACCCAGCCCCTTCTACCTCTCGATAAGGCGTTAGATCGTGCGAGGTTCGATAGCAGCATCCAAAGGACGTGATCGTTTACTCTGATACCACGGATCACGCTATATAACAGTTTACTAAGCGCAGAGCTGTGTTTCGTTTGGTGTCACATATACTATATACCGTATATTTGTTTTAGGAGTATACTATAGGCTGTTCTTCCACATACGGGCGCACGGCTCATTTCTCACAGCTAAGACAGCGGAACGCTAGCACAGCTCCGCGAGCATGTACCAGAAGCATCAAACTAGTGTTTTCGATGTGGCAACGGATCTGTTGTTGTTTACATTCGAACGCAAACAGCATGAGAAGTGGAAAAGCATTTATCTTTGCATTATGTGCTTACTTTTTTCATTTCATCTTAATAACTGACGTTACTTTCATCGAAAAAATATTTCATGGATTACACGAGAAACATTAACTGAAAAAGAAGTAAAAACAATGAATGAACTTACCACTATATACGTTTGGATATTGATAAAAATATTTACTTTCATATTTACAAGTAGTATTTTAATTCGTATTACTTTTATATAGAAAAAGACAATTTTAAAACAAAAGCATCGACGTTCGTGATTTCTTATTATTTGAAGCATTTATTCCTACATTCCTTTCGGAAAATGAATTCCATCAATCGATCACCTAGATTGTCTTTATTGTTACAGTGGACACCCCCCCCCCCCCCCCCCCATCCTAAAACCTGAAGAAAACTTTAAAATTTGTCCGCCATGTCGCGTATTGTATGAGGCAGCTAGGAATCACAGTTCGGCAGGCTCACATGTTCTTTTACAGTTCAGTTTTTTTTATTTATTTCTCATTTACGTTGTTTTTTCTTTCGGATGTTCTCTAAATTAATTAACAAAATTGCGGGATAATTGGGAAGTCGCTCCAATGCTCTTGAAGGCATGAAACGCAATATTTTTGCCATTTTGAATTATTTCTACCTGTGGGAAAAGTTAGCACTCAATGGTTACTCTGGAAATTGATAAGAGCAAAGCGATAGGCACGGAAGAGGACTTCTGGATTTCATGAGGAGGGGCCGATGTTACGACCCACCCCCGCCATTAATTTAGTAATTAATGGGCGTGGTTGATGTGTGAAATTAATTAAGTATTAATTGTTCGAGGCTTGATTGGAGTTTAAAAGTGTAAACAGCAGATAAAGTTTTATCTGGGGGTTTGGAAAGAAAAGAGGCGAAGAATTCTCTCTCTGGCTGGGTGGTCTCAGAATAGCTCTGTTAGGTCATAAATATCAGGGCGCAGCTGACGGGAAACTAAGCAACACGGAATGGTACCTTTCGAAGAGGGGTCCACTTGAGTAAATGAATGAAGATGGGGACAAAGGTTTAGCGAATAATCGTAAATTCGTCGATTGTTTGGGGCATTTTCGAGAACAATTGCTCTCTGTGTGGTCCGTGCAGAAAAATAAGAGTTCGCACTTGGCATGAACATAAGGAAGAAAGTTAGTTGTCTGTATGCTCTCCGATGTGAAAGGCTGGATGCCTTGGATCTGTAAAAAATGAATTGGGAAAAATGAAGCAGCAAACCTCCCCGCATTTGGTAAGAAATGGAGACAACTCGAGGCAGCTGGAGATGCCAGTTTGCCATAAAGACAGCAGAATGCCTAAATCCGCAGGATAAAGCAGAAATTTCTAGGCTGGAGCGTAATGGAACTCAGCGACTGTTTGGCCTAATGAAAGCCAAGTTACAGGGGAATTAAGAAGTCTGCGAGTAGACAGTGGTCATTCCAATGAGAAGCGAAGCCAAGCAAAAGTCGGGTTCGGATGCCAACCACTGCAGTGTGGAATCGTCACCCCCATTCATCCCCTACTGTGGAGGAAGTGAAGAGATGCGCTTGTCTTACGGGGTGAAGCGAGGCCCCATGTGTGCGTGTGTGTGGTCGCGTAAGCAGCGAAGCCACTACGTGTAAGTGCGACGGGATAAAAACATGTCGAAAGAAAAATATGAGCGTAAGAGCGGTGGCTTCGATACCTAACAAATATACAGGTGAAATGTTGAGTTGCCGATATACGCTTAAGGTAAAAGCACGTCTGATTTCGCTCGGCCGAGAAAATTAATCTTGGAAACCGCAACATCAGATGTGAGAGGGCCTATTTTGCTTAACGCCCACCTTCAAATCGTCACGAGAATAGATCAGTGTGCACTCTAATCATTGCAACAAAGTGCGGCGTGATATTACCATTTTTAATTGTGTGCTTCATTTACATCAAGCGTCAAAGTGAAGTGTTGAATCATCGGTGCTGCCACATGGTGCAAGTGTCTGTGTGTGTGTGTTTTTTTGTCGTGTGATATTATGTGATGCACAACGGATTTGCACAGCAAAGTCACGTAACTGTAAGTAGATGAATATTTCCTTTTTCTTTCTTCGCACATCTGCGAACTTGTGCCATCCCGACACCCAAAGCTGCATGGACATAGATGCAGTAATGCTGAGTGACTGAACCTCAGAGGAAATACCTGCACATACAGATTTCAATTTCTTACCGGGCCCATTTCCTGATTACTTTTTTTACATGAATAAGGGAGAAGGTGTGGCCACAAATTCCGCTGGGCGGGGACAGTTTCTTTTAACTTTGGTTCAGGACCAACGTCAGCGGGGCAGGGTTCTGCATGTGCATGCTTATTAGATTTAGTTAATTAACTTTGGCAGTATTTCGCACCTATAATCTTATACCGCAAATTAACGTGCTTGTGTATTTTGTGTCGCGAGTATTTTTAATGTGATCGTTTGCATATAATTTTTTTTTTTCATTCTCTAAGCAATTGTATATGAATATCACCTGCAGCTCTATTTAGTGTGTAAACGAGTAGTATCTCTTGTTCAGATAGTCCGGTGGAGACTCAGTCGGCTGCGTTATCCGACAGTAAAGTGTGACACCGTATGCTGCCCACATATGAGGGGCAATTGTCTATGCGCCTAGAGAGCGCCGGATCTGTTTAAATCTCGCAGAACGTTATTAAATGTTGTGTTGTGTATTTGAGAATCATGTGTTATTTGCGAAAGTGAGTGTTGTACTGACTGGTTGGGGATTGAATGTACCGGAGTAAGATCCGGACCACTACACTCAGTCACGAATTGGTGATTGCGGGTGAACCTCATCACAACTCTGATCCCAAAGTATCATTTTTTTTAGATTATTTTATTTTTTATTTGTTGTTGTTATTTTGTTCACAAGGTGGATTCACCCAAGCCTTTTATGCTTCGGGTCATTCTTCAACTTTTCATTTTTTATGTTCTGGTGTGAATCTTTGAGTGCAGCAGTGCACCTGAGATTCTCACCTGGTGCCGCGGCCAACTAAATTGTACTTCAGGTCTCAAGCACCGCTACCGGCAGATTCGGCAGGAACACTGCTAGTGCCGTGTAACATTATGTACACCTTGTTTCATTATGCTGAGTTTTAAATGTCTCCAAAAACATGCTGTTTGCGTTCGAATGTAAACAACAGATCCGTTGCCACATCGAAAACAGTAACTTGATGCTTCTGGTACATGGTCGCGGAGCTGTGCTAGCGTTCCGCTGTTTTAGCTGTGAGAAATGGTCCGTGCGACCGTCGGTGGAAGAATAGCCATACTATGTACGCCATGTTCCGCGGATCCCCATTCCCATCACATTTAACGTGTCGGTTCTTCGGGAAGAATTTTGTTTAACGTAAGATGACATAATTTATGTAGGAAGTCGATTATTTACTTTCTGGTGGCAGTAGTTAGTTGTGTTTGTTTGCGATTTACTCACTATTCCTAAATCGACAAGGAAAAAAAATGTTTTTCTTTCTTTTTACGTATTTTTTTTTAAACTTTTCAGCTGATCCTTCTGTTATCTAAATTCATGTTTAAATTGTCTAGAACTTTCATTATCAGTCCCTAAATTTTCCAGAATCCGAGCTCTGCCGATGCACTTCAAGCATATAATTACGAAAAAATGTTACGGTGTCAAACGCTACAAATTTTTTATATCATGATACCCCGTAAAAGCAATGTATCAACAAACTCTTTTTATATTCAAGTTTAAGTAATGTCGGTCAAATAGACTTTCCTAAAGCTTGTGCTTCGTAGGACTTACTAAACTAATATAGTACCTTTATTTATTTTATTAATTAAAATTTTTAAAATCCGTTTCGAACGGACATGCCGTTTTTTCTGGGATGTGATACCTCGATAAGTTTTCCCAAAAGTGGGCCACGAAAATAGCTTCCAGGGCCGTTTATGAATCGCCAATCTCCCACTAACAACAACAAAAAATTATTTTATAAGGAAATGTAGAATGATAAACAAACGGCCTTTTTTTTTTTTTTTTTTTTTTTTAACTTTCCTTCTTCTTCGAGGAAATGTTACAGTTAGCTCAAACGATTTTGTATGGTTTTTAACGAAGGGTGGTCTTCTGAATAAGAACGCTTTTCAAGTAGTTCCCGATTTCACGTCTAGCCTTCCGTTTTGTTTACATACAACCTGCTTACACCGAACATGAAACAGCAATGGAAGTAATTCACATTAATTTTATGCGGTATTTTTTTTAGAATTTCGCTATAATAGACGCTTTAATGACTCTTTTGTTTATATGTGTAAATGTATTTTTTGAAGGAAATTTATCGAATAATAATGACACGGATTTACTTTTTGTCCGGAGCTTGTTTTCTTACGCGAAGCTGTTTCCATATTTTTTCCGTGAAATTAAAGTTGCTATGATTGATGCCTTAGATTGTTTTTATTTCTTCGAAAAAATTATTGTTAAATATATTAAATTTCTGCTATTTGGAACTTACTACCAGAAATAGAAACTGGTCACGGGTCAGCGGGTCGACAATTTTTTGAGGGTCAAATGGGTCTGGTCAAAGTGTTTCTGATCCGATTTTGACACGGTTTTATTTCCGTTTTATTTTTGAAAAGCAAAAAAAAATACTTGAAATGAAAATGCATACAGTGGAATTTTGTACTCGATGCTGCCAGCAGAGTGACAAATGATTTGACGTACAAAAATATTCCCGTCTCTTTCTTAAAGCAAAGATTTCCACCGACCGACGATACCATATCGTAAAACAATACTTCCTCTGCGTTTGCTTTCAGTGCGATTGTCTGCACCAAGATACAGGTAAACGCCTGTCGCCTGCTTCTCTGGTGATTCACTCTCTCACACCCCGCGTGTCACATTGTAAGACTGAGAGTTACTTTTCACATCGCATCTTTTGAATTGAGCATTCAGAGGTTTTTGTTTGACGTGCTAACATCCCGCTCCATTGCATGTCATGTTGGAATCAATGTTTTATTTTTTATTATGGAGGAATTTGATATTAAGGAAATTGAAAAAGGCGTCGAGCCCAACAAAAACATTCTTGTTGAAAACATAAAGGGGAAGAGTGAATGCTGGAAGTTGTTTCGTCTCATTAAGAAACCAGAATATGTTTCACAGCAACACCAATTTTCACTAGCTTGTGATGAGTTGAAGGTTTCCAAAACCTGAACATTCATTTCATGAGAGTTCCTTCATTCTGAGGGGCAATGATGAAATCAACATCCACATTTTGGAAACTTTCAACTCGCCAGAAGCTTATAAAAATTGGCATTGCTGTGAAACATATTCTGATGCTTGATATGTTAAGAAAACAGCAAAAAACCTGAAATTAAACATACAAGCTACTTAATTCAAAATTTTTGACTATAACACCATCAAAATTAAGTGGAACAGCCTTAATATTACTGTGGAGGGACGTTTTGACTCTCGCAGACGTGTTTGAAAACATATGTAAAATACTTAGATTATGTGAAGAACGACAGTTTCAACACTTTCTGAGTAAACTAAGTTTCCGTAATACATTTATATTATTTCTATAACCTACGATACCCACTGCGGACAGACATTTTGAACGCCCTGTGTGTATATTTACATTGCATATGATTATTTATAATTATAAATTGAGTTTCTAATTTATAGTTCAAAGCAGATTTGTTCCGTCCGGATCAGGGCCGGATCGAATCCAATTATGTGACGTCGGTCGAGTCCGGGTGCAAAATGTTAGACCCGTTTCCAACTCTGCGTACCACTAGACCATCCGAAGGAAAGGATGCAGGGTAAAACTTTTACCCAATGAAAAGTGCGTTTTATTAAGATTCTGAAGTGTGAATTATGATTGATAACTCTTGCACATAACATAAATAGGAATTGTTATAATGTATAAATCTTGTACATGAGATAAATGCGTCTTATTATTCGCGTAGACTGATTAGTATAAAAGTAGCAATAAAATTAGGAATTGTCCGTGTCGTGAACTACTTCCTCTATCATTTCGTGTTAGGGGTGAATAGGTTGTATGCGAACAAAGCGGAACGCTAGACGCGATGTAGGGAACTACTTGAAAAGCGTTCTTGTTCGGAACACTATCCTCTTAATAAAAAGTAATTGGGCAGAATTATGTAATTTATAAAAACTCAATAGGCCAGATATAGATTCACAATTTTTTTCTTTTAAAACACATAATTTGGTAATTTCATATCTTTTTAAATTAGCCTTAAAGGAAGCAGAAACGCTCGCTACAAATCCACACTTCAACGTCAGAACATTTGGCTGAAAGGTTCTTGGAATGTT
Organism: Macrothele yani; assembly: GCA_039090855.1. Classification (NCBI taxonomy): domain Eukaryota; kingdom Metazoa; phylum Arthropoda; class Arachnida; order Araneae; family Macrothelidae; genus Macrothele; species Macrothele yani. The sequence goes on from CM077026.1 coordinate 28,669,153, forward strand.
TTTTTGGCGTAGGTGCCAAATCACTGTTCATGTTCCTATCAGAAGTTAATCAAAATAATTCAGTCAACAGAATGAAATAAATGATTCAGGAACATTATAATTAACCACTCAGGAGAAAATTAACCATAAATGCAATAAATAATAATTTCTGTTAAGCTGCGAACTTGTATTACGTACCACAGGTATCGAGTTTTTCTCCATTTCGTGTTTGAATTATATTCTATTCGAAAAACAAATCGCCCCAAATTGTAAGATCTCTCCTTCTTTGCCCCTATTATTATCTTTCTTTAGCGCGGGAGCTATTTTCTTTGCCTGTATTAGCGGTGTGCGCGGTCTTGTGTAAACAAAGCGGAGTGATAGACGAAACTTCTTTAAGGCGCTGATAATAATATTCTTTGCCTGTAGTTAGATATTCTTTGCCTGTAGTTTCTGCAAAAGCAGCAACGAGGAAACACCAAAAATCAGTATTTTTTACGTCTCCAACACATGTACTTTGTACAGCATCTACACAACTGCAAATCAATGAACAGCTCACGAGCTGCATTTAACGTTACAAATCATTTCAGGTTAAAACATCTCAAATTTATGGATTTAGCTGTACTTCTAGACATTTTCCACGGTAAATATTACAAGCGTCTAAACTAGACTTAACAATCGATATTTTTAACTAAGTTGCTATTACAGATTAGTTGGAAAGTATTTATCCTCAAATCTTGTCAATTTTCACTTCCATTAGCGAAAGAAAAAATAATTGCTTTCACACACTCAAAAAGTGTCATTTCACCAAAGTTTTTTTACGAAAATGAAAACGGATTTGCTGCCACATGTATTAAATCCACTTTTCTTCAAAATCACCAAAAATTAGATCAGTGACAATAGCAAGTTGAAACAAAAAGCTTAAAAAATATTTAGTGCACAAAAAGAAATCAGTGATAAAAGCTGCCTTTACCTTTTATGTTCACAACAAGTAATGAAGAAACGCCATGAGCATAAGAAAATGGCGAACTCGTCTTCACTTTGGCCTTTGATCTCTGACACGCAGACGATGTTCTTGTAACACCGTTGCCAAAAAACAAACTCCGTACTCGTGAAATTTAAAAACAATAAATGCATATGAGATAGATGGAAGTCGGGACTGATGTTTTTCTAGCTCAACTAAGTTTTTTCTTCAAATGTCTCTAGTCCGTACTCGCAATGTTGTACTCAATACAAAAGTTTACGATAAATTAATGAATTCTATTTCGACTACAGCGGAAATAATGTTCAGATATGATGTTAAAAACCTGAACTGACCGAACGACAAACTTGATTTCGATTTTAATGTCTGGCAATACATCGCATTCAGACTAGTCACAAAATGTGACACCATTGGAATCAACGGCGTTAGATTTGGAGTTTAGAAAAGGAATGCTTTGAAGTATTTTTTAAATAAAATGAGATTTTACTTTAAAACATTGCGAGTACGGATTGACGTTTGTTCTCTGTGGCACCCAACACAGAATAAAATCATTTTGTGAATCATGAATTTGACAATTAGTAATTTTGAAAGTACAAAAATAAATGCACAGAGCTCATTCCATTGTTTTCCGTCGTTCTCATTAATTCGGAAAAAAATGGCCAAACCTTAATGGATGTTTGTTCACTTTCTGTAAACAAGTCTATTTATTAGCAAAAAATCAATTCGAATTTCTCTTTCACGAGGCTGTTGCCACTAACAAAGAAAATCTTATCAAGGTTCTGAAAAAGAAATGGGTTGTGAATACACCAAGAATAATTAACACACGAGCGTGTAGATTTCCGTTTAATTGACTTAAATTCGTACAAACTAAAATAAAACTAGATCGCTAGCTTTCACCTCCGAAAACGGACGGCTTCGTCAGTCTAAAGTTTACAAAGTTGAGTACAGGTTTCTGGAGGTGAAAGCTAGCGATCTAGTTTTATTTTAGTTCGTACGTATTTACGCCAATTAAATGGAAATCTACTCGCTCGTGCGCTAAGAGAAAATCTTGCTGCTGCATTATGACGTCAGGCTTCGTCAGCGTATGATACGCTAAAGATTTCAGAAAACTAATGAAAAGCTCAGGATCGAGTTCAGCCTTGGCTCAACACACAACATTCGGGTCACGTGGTTAGCCTCCCTAATCTTAAGATGTCAGTTGTCACCATCGCGTATCAGCAGTGATTTTTTTACATTGGTCAACTAATAATGCAGAATAAGGTATTCTGCACAATGCCATACGGCTTAAGAAGTTTTTGAACCAGGAACTAAAGTATTTCCTATCTGCTGTCTCTGGTTTTCTTTCCCTTGCAATGCAACTTTTTAGCAGCCCTCTAAAAAAAAAAATGCACGTGCTTGTGTCCGTCCTTCCGTCCGTGGTCTCTATATATCTACATCAATCAGTCCGATCTGAAATTTTTCCTTTTGTGATTGAGATACTGAACTTTGACAGCGATGATCCTTGAGTTTTTGTCCATTTTTAATGCATAACTTTTCCGCTAGAGGAAGCACATGCTATCGAATCGAAAGTATTTTTTGTTTCGTATCATTGCATCTAGAAAACACAGATTAAAAACATTTTTTTTCATTTCGATACATTATATTACGAAGACCATTTTGCATACAGTTTCTTCTTCAAATAATGAACAGTTTTTTTTCTGTTCGAGGGCGCAAATATACACATGTATATCGCATTTTACTGAATATCCCTGCTTCTAAAAGTCTGATTTCAAAAATTATTTTTGCGTCGATAGCATAAAAATACTGGCAACCCAAAATGCTACACCAAAAGGAAGCATCCGATTGGCCTGAAATTCGCAGCATGCTTCGCCCGCGATAGGACATGCAAACGATTAGCATTGCAGGGCATATGCAAATAATGTGCGCCCGACACGCCACCGAGAAGCACTATAAGAAGGGTGCACAGAAGGCGGGGGGTAAGTAGTGGAAGTATGTGTGCTGCCGGACCTGTGCGGGGGAAGCTTCCTGATGCCTCATCGCAGAATACGGAATTCGACAGAGGACGAATAGTGGCTTATCGCGACAGCGGTTTATCGTACCGAGACATCGGCGCCCGTGTGGTACGACATCCAGCCACAGTGAGGCGAGTATGGATTCGGTGGGTGAAGGAGGGAGGGACGGACGGACCGACGTGAGCTATTGCCGCAGCCGCGGCACACCACCGAACGAGAGGACCGGCATATTGTGCGGCGGGCATTGAGGGCTCGCACCGCCATATCACGAACGTTAGTGCAGGAATTAAGGTGTGTTGCGCAACAACCTGTGTCAGTACGTACCGTTCGACGTCGTCTGCAGGAGCGGGGACTTGTCGCACTGCGCGCATTGCTCCGATTACCATTGACGTCACACCACCGGTGAGTTATAGGCAGTGGGCCGTTGAACGCGCACGTGGACTACGGAATGGCATGACATTGTTTTCTCCGACGAATCCCGCTTCTGCCTGCAACACCACGACGGTCGAATCCGCGTGTGGCGGCACCGTGGCGAGAGACTGTATGACGCTTGCATTATGCATCGCCATACCGGTCCGTCGCCTGGCGGTATAGTTTGGGTTACTCCTCTAGTACGCATCGCCGGTACACTCAACAGCCACCGCTACATCTCCGACGTTTTGGAGCCTGTAGTACTCCTTTACCTGCAGGACCTGCCACCGGCCACGTTTCAACAGGACAATGCGCGCCTGCACGTGGCACGCATCGTGCAACAATTCTTCACGGCCCACCAGGTGTCACTGCTGCCGTGTCCCGTCTGTTCTCCCGATATGTCGCCCATCGAACACGTCTGGTCGCTGATGGGCAACCGAGTGGCCAGGCAATGCACCACCCACGGCTACGCCTGATGAACTGTGGCAACGTGTGGAAGCAGCCTGGACCGACATACTCCAAACCCACATCCAAAGCCTCTTTCGTTCAATGACGCGGCGTGTAGCGGCCGTTATTGCCAGCCATGGGGGCCACACTAACTATTGATGTTCGCGTGTTCCGCAAGTCGCACGGGCAAGCTCAATCGTTTCATCTTTGTATCTGTTGTTATGTAAATTGACGATGTCATTGCTCTTTCCACGTTATTTTTTTAAACAACGCATAGCGACTGAAAAATTGTATATGCGTTGTTTAAAAAAATAACGTGGAAAGAGCGATGACATCCTCCATTTACATTATCTCCACGTATTTGATATATATTAATCTGTTGTTATGTGTCCAGTAAATCTGGCTTTGCTATCTCGTGTCCTTCATGGTGTTGCATTTTGGGTGGCCAGCAGTGTATATAATTTCTCATATCGCACAATTTTGCTACTAGTGGGGTTAAGCGCTTATTTCTGTTTGCAGTGCAACCGTATCTGTGTTTCTAGAAATCTGATTGCAGATATTCTTTTTCGTACAGATACTAATCACAATGGAAATGATGGACATTTTTCCAGCTAAGTGGCGTGAATGAAAATCTTGGTGTTATCGAAAACTATTTCTAAAACCGATAAAAAAATATTTTTCTTGCGTTCGATAGCGCTTATGATGAAGAATACTGTGCACATATTTGCTAATTTTTAGAGACTTAAATCTCATCATTAGAAAGCATGAGCTCATGTATCCCTTTGCAATTTATTTGCAGCCGTATCTGCCCCTCTAAAATTCCCACTGAGAAGATTCATTTTTAGATAGGTACCTCTCACTACAGAATTTTTTTTTATAAAAGTTCGTGCACAAAATAATTCAGCGTTTTCTTACTAGAATTCCTAACAGTACATTTAACATTTCTCGATATCTCCCCCTTCTAACAATCCGATTTGAATTTTTTTCTCATCGCATACTAATCACCGCTTGTTTATATTTTCGAATTTTTCATGAGAAATTCTTCCCCTAGCTAATGTACGCGTGCACTTTGTTCCACTAGCTTATCTCTGCTTCTAAAACCCCGACTGAAAACAAATTATGCTTTGTAAGCCATTATCTACGGTAAAGATTGGGAACATCACCCTCTTTAACCCTCTTACCGGAAGGAAGGAATTAACACGGGGTTATCAAAATTGGCTGAAATCAGGTGGAAGAAATATATTTGCTGTCTAAGAAGTGGATAGAACGTGGCTGGAATGAATGAACTTGTACAGCAGAAAGCGCTGCTTGGCCCTTTTTTTTTATTGGAGGTTTAATGACCACCGTGAGCAACTCAATGGGCCGCAAGCAGTCGCCCGTCCCTAATTTAGGGTCACTGGTTCCAGCGAAGGGAGAGAGCCAGCGCCGTAGGACATACAAAACATCCATACCTCATCGGGATTTGAACCCAGACCCTTCTCTAACGAATGAGCGTAAGCCAGCGCTTAGACCACTGCTGTCAGTTTTCGACACTCAAATATCCGTGAAAGGTCCAGTTTTCATGGCGGTAGTTTTCTTGTCTGGGGTGGCATCATTGCAAACGGTCGCACCGACTTGCACATCTTTCAGAGTGGCTCAGTGATCGGCCAGATATATAGAGATGAGGTTCTGGATCCATATGTTAGGAAGTTAGAGGTGTCGTCGGCCCAGATTTCTACCTGATGGACGATAAGGCCAGACCGCATCGAGCTCAATTGGTGGATTAGTATCTTGAAACAGAAGATACCACTCGAATGGATTGGCCAGATATTCACCGTACGCGAATTCTATTTAACATGTCTGGGATGCCTTGGGAAGGCAAATTGCAGAACACCAGCCCCCACAAAGGACCCTCCAGGAACTATGAGCAGCCCTTTCAGAGGAGTGGTGGTTAATTGCACAAGACTTAACTGCCAGTCTCATTAACGGCATAGGGAGTCGTTGTGAGCGGTGTTTGTTTGTTAGCGGAAATGGTACACCTTGCAGACTGCTCCGGACAACGACAATGGGGACCTCCTACTGAGCTCTTCCTGTTTCCGTGCTCATGTTTCCTGTTTATGATTTAATTGCAACGCTCTGTAATATGTAAATCTTGTAATAAGCGATTTCACTAATGCCTTGCATAGATGGCCGGAGCAAGCTTTTAGTTTTAGGATGGCGCGAATTGAAGTTATGCCCCTCGAGTTTTAAAAGTACCCCACTTCCACTCAAATAGAGCGTACTTTTTACTTTCTCATGCCTCTATAGGAAAGTATTGCTATAGTTCAGAAATCGAATTTCTGGTTTTTGCACAATTTCTCCAAAAATGTAAAAACCAGACCCGAGAGTCAAGTAAGCACTCCGCAGAAATTCGTCCTCTGATCATTCGTCCAACAGGGGTCCGGGTTCGAATCCCGGTGAGCCATGGATGTTGTGTTTGTTTTACGGCACTGGCTCTCTCCCTTCCCTGGAACCAGGGGCCCTAAATTAGGGACGAGCGACTGCTTACAGCCCATTGAGTAGCTCACGGTGGTCATTGAATCTCCTATAAAAAAAAAGCCCCCCACAAAGCCCCCCCCCCCCAAAAAAAAAAAACCCGAACCTGCACAGATATAATTACACTATACCAACAAGTAATTAGACACCCCCGCAATCGACGATATCTGCGGTCCTGATACACGTCACGGCCGCCGCCGTTAAATATCGTGTGGGAAACTACAACGCAACCAGTCGCATGCAAGATGCCACGCAGTTTGGAGCTCTCTGATTTCGAGAAAGGTGTAATCGTCGGGTATCACATAAACGGCTGATCCATACGTCACATATCCAGCGAGTTGAAGTACCCAAAATCGACAGTGGCCTACGTGATTGACAAGTGGAAGATGAGAGGTGATTGTCGGAATGTGCCCCGACCCGGCAGACCCACAAAACTGGGAGTTAGAGACCGACGGGTGCTGGCCATAGAAATTCGGAAGAACCACACCAAATCAATGGGGCACATCCGCAAGGAGTTTCAACAGGCATCCGGGAGTGTTATTTCGATGAATACCATCCGTAAGGAAGCCCATCTGCTCGGTTATCATGGACGTGCTGCCGCCCACAAGCCTTTGATCACCAAGTCCAATAGCGCTGCTCGGCTAACGTGGTGCAAAGAACGTCGACAGTGGACCGTTGAACAATGGAAACAGGTTCTCTGGAAAGACGAATTAAGGTTCACCCTCTACCGTTCGGATGGCAAGGTCTGGGTTTAGCGTCTGCATGGAGAACGCCTCCTGCCGGAATGTATTGTGCCAACTGTGATGTTCGACGGCGGTGGAATTATGCTATGGGGGTGTTTCTCCTGTTATGAACGGAACCCTTGGTCGGAATTCCAGGTAGACTCAACGCCGAGATCTACTGCACCACTTTGGATGACCATGCGCTTCCTACGCTGTGGCAGTTTTACGGGGTGGATCCACATTACTTTCTGGATGTCAATGCCACCTGTCATGTTGCGAGGTCCACAATGGCTTGTTATGGTGACAATGGGGTTAATCGAATGGACTGGCCTGAGCAAAGCGCGTACCTTATCCTTATCGAGCTCCTCTGGGACGAGTTGGAGCGTCGACTTAAGGGGTGCCCCCACCGTCCGAAATCGGTGAAGGAACTGACCTGTCTTCTCCAAGCCGAGTGGAAGAAATTACCGCTAGCCGTCGTACAACGTATGTTGAGAGTATGCCCCGGAGGGTCGCAGCTGTAATCGTCGCTCGTGCGTGGAGGCTCCACCAACTATTGAAGGCGAATAAACTTCGTTTTCCTTTGCTATCACAGGTGTCCAATTACTTGTTGGTAGATAGTGTAGTAGCAGACAGTAAACGTATCAATAGAAAGATGCTTTAAGAGTAGGGCTTGGAAAAATTATATTCAAGGTTAAACGCTCAGATGGTGTTTCTGCTACGCAGCACACATGACTAATCAACTCTTCATCTCTACGACGTATTTGGATATCTACATATTGTTCTATATTCTTCTCTCTGCCGTTTCGGCCAATTCCTTTCGTACTTACGAGTAGTTAAAAGTTTTGCATTATTTGCATAAGCACATGTGCTGCGGCGGTTATATCGCGTGTTTAAACTAGCTGAGTCGCGCACTGTATTCAATCGAAAGGGATATAAAGTGGTAGTCGTTGTTGTGAACAGCATTGCATGTCGTCGTTCTGTCTGTGGTCAGGATGCCTAAAAGATGAACAGCTACGACCGACTAATTAGGGAACTTTTGTTTTACGAGTTTGAATTCTACCATAACGCTGCTCAAGCAACACGAAACATTCGTCATGCGATAGGGGAAGGTTCCGTGGACCACAGCACCGCAACCAGATGGCTAAAGAAATTTCGCTCAGGTGACAGAAACCTCGACGATCAGCCAAGCTCAGGAACGCTGGGAACCGTGGATTCGGAGGCCGTGCGACACGGCGTAGAGGCAAATCCGACAACCAGAACTCTGAGGTTATCAGACGAGCTGGGCATATCACAGACCACCGTGGTTCGTCACCTGCAAGACCTTCCCAGCCAAAACACAAGTGTTGGAAAACTGCTGGCCACCAGCTGGCCGTGATGGGTCACTGCTGGCTGAAATCTGCCGCTCACGACCTCCAAGCAAGTGCCACTAGTGGCCCGTAGCTGGCAACCGATGCAACCCCAACACCAGGTGGAAGCTACGGGACTGCGCATGCGCAGAAGCAACAGGTGCTATGTCCCTCGTGGTACCAGCAAAGAATATCTAACGAGAAGAATTTAAGACTCAGAGGGACGTAACTATCGCAGCCGTATCTTCAGGGAAAACATGCAGTGCACAGAAGCCAACATACAAACTGATCGGCTGATGCCGGAGCTGAGTGCGCATGCGTATTTCTGTTGACTTCAATTCCTTGAGTAAAGAACAGTCAGCCGTCAGCCGAGCTACTCAGACTCACAGCACGTGATTGTAACCTCCTCGGTAGCATAATTACTTCGCAAATCGGATATGTTAGTTTTGTTACGCCAACCGGGTTAGTTAAGGCTTTTATTTGTTCTTCAGTTTTTCAGAAATATTTTCAGTAACGCCAAATACTAGGGAAGGTCTGCATTTTGTACGGATCCTTAGGCTTAACGTAATATTTGCTGAAATTTAATTTAAATAGTAATACTAATGTACATTTTTCTCACCAAAATAAGGGATGTGCGGGATATCAGAAAACAGCAACAACAACAACAAAAAACTGCTCTAAGCAAATAGTCATCAGATTGAAGGAAACCATCGTGGATCAAAGAAAAGCTTCACTACCGTAGCCCCCCCCCCCACGTGTTTTGTTCCTGAATGTTAATTTTCCCGCAGAGCATATTATCTCTTAAGATGTGGTGGCGCTGTTGCCGCCTGTTTACGTTATCTCTATCAGAGTTGACCTTCTTTAAGCGTTAGATATTAGTTAAAGACGACGCTATCGCCATCGTGCGATTTCAGTGGATGTTAAAAAAAAAAAAAGAAAAGCCATATGTAGAGAGGCGAATTAATTTCCTAATGAAATGCCACGACGACGAAGATATCAGATTAAGCCATGAAATACTAGATTACAGCCGTGAAATACACCCACTCCATTCCAATGAATAACAAGAAATAATTTGAAACCGCTTGAAACAACAGTCCTGGGAAAAAAAAAAAAAGTTTGTTCGGAAAAAAAAAGACAAAAAAAAGAATTATACGCGTACAAAATTTATCAATTATTTGAAAGAAGAAAAAAAAAAAAGAAAAAGCAACGCTATGTGGATATAATGTACTCATCCATGGGTTTAATACACAAGACTGGAGGAATTCGCTTCTAAAAATAACGAGAAGTAAAATAAAATATCTTTCCTCTTTAAAACAAATGTAGCTTCGGACACCGGAAAGGAAAGATACAACGTTAAAAATGTAACAGAATGTGACATGAATGGATAAATATATTAATTCAACAACCGCCTTTCAAGACGACAAGGACAGCACAAAACTTTGGAGAGCGTCTTTAAGTTGATACACTCCTTGAAAATGAGTGAAGTTCCCTTATGGTAAAAAAAACAAACTATCGTTACGTTGAAAAAATAAATTTATGAATTATATGAAACTGATATTTATGAAAAATACCTCGCAATATTGTAAAATTAAAGAGAGAACCATTGGATTACACATTCCGCAGGAAAGAGACTCAGCTTCAAGCACACGCTCGTGCGTGGTAAATCAGAACCGTCGGTAGAGAGCTCGTCTTCCACTACGACAGCCCTGTTTCGTTTCCACCCAGATCCAAACGGGCTTTTTTCCGGTCTGTTGAGAAAATTTCCCCAGTGCACTGCCCTAATTCAGAAGTTTCGCCGCCCCGGTGGCGCAGTGGTCTAAGCGATGGCCTCTGATCATTCGTCCGAACGGGGTCCGGGTTCGAATCCCGGTGAGGCATGGATGTTGTGTTTGTCTTACGGCACTGGCTCTCTCCCTTCTCTGGAACCAGTGACCCTAAATTAGGGACGGGCGACTGCTTATAGCCCATTGAGTTGCTCACGGTGGTCGTTAAACCTCCAAAAAAAAAAAAAAAAAAAAAAAAAAAAAAAATTCAGAAGTTTCATAAGGGGGAAAAAAGTTGTAGCTTTGGGAAACTGCGGTTATCCGTAAATTTTTTTTTTATGGCTACTACTATGAAATTGGTGGACAAGATTCTGCAAGCCATCAGTTACGTCACGTGATTGCCGGCTGCCACTGCCGGGAAACTAGTGGACCACATTAAGCTAGCCATCATTTATGACACGTTCTTTTCAGGGCCGCTGAAGGGCCACTTGTGGCAGCTACTGCCTGTGATGCAACACTGATGTCCCTGTTGTGGCATATGATAACTGATGGAGTGCTAACTGTTGGTCAGCTGTAGGCCTGAACTGGTGGCCCTTCTGTTGGCAGCCCGGACATTTTATTGACGGTTCGGCAGCAGCAACACAGTGCTGGGCCATTGCTGTCAGTGTTGGCTGCCAGCAATGTCACAGTGCTGACCCAGCAAGACTGTTTTTGCTGGGTTGACCAGGTTTACAGGTGCTGGCGCATTGTCCCTCACGAACTAACGCCAGCGAAGCAAACCGCCGAGTAGAAGTATGCAAAAAACTCCTGGAAAACCCGGGCGATGTACGTTTCATTCAAGAGAATTGTTACGTGCGATGAAAAGTGGGTCTATTTCCGTAATCTCAACACACAACGGCAGTGGTTGAGCCCGGACCAGCTTTCAGAACCTGTTGCCGAATGTGGGTGCTTCGAGCACATGGTGATGCTCTGCGTCTGGTGGAATTTCGAGAGGATATTCCATTACGAATTTGTTCCAGATGATCGGCCCATCAACGATAACCTCTACTCTGAACAGCTGAAGCGTATGTATACCGTTTTGGAGGAGAAGTACCCGGCTCTGGTGAACAGAAAGCGCGCTCTCCTACAGCAGGACAACGCTCAGCCTCATACCGCGAAAACGACCCTGGCAGTACTAAAAGAGCGTGAAGGCATCGAACTGATGCTAAACCCAGCATATAGTCCGGATCATGCTCCGTCGGATTATTACTTGTTCTGGCCCATGGCCCACCTCCTTCGCGGGTGGCAGTTCGACAACCAGGAGGAGGTGGCAGCCCGGGAAAAGGAGGTCTTTGCCTCGAACGACAACAATTGATACCGCAACGAAATTGAAGAACTGGCAGACAGATGGCTAAAGACGGTGCAACACAATGGCTTATACTTTGAATGCTAGTTATCTTTCGTCGTAAAGGTACGTATGAAGACATAAAGTGATGCAAATATTGCAAAACTTTCAACTCACCCTCTGTAGGTTACTCTATACCGTGGTTAGATGCACGAAATACTGTATGCGGCTAATTAAAGTCTTCGAAAAAGAAAATACTGAAGTGTATACCTCACTGAGAAAAACGTTTTGTTAATTCAACAAAATATTTTGTCGATATACAGTCAAAAAATTTTGTTGAATTTGAAAAATTATTTTGATGAAAATTATTGTTGATTTAACAAAATTTATTGTTATCACAACAAAAGGTTTTGTTCATTTAACAAAACGATTAGGTCGATTTCGGGGAGTTTGTTTGATCCAACAAAGCATATTGTAATCATGACATAATGTTTTGTTGAAGCAACAAAACATTTTGTCATGATAACAATGTTTTGTTGGATCAAATAAATTCCCAAATATAGACCTAATCATTTTATTAAATGAACAAAACGTTTTGTCGTGATAACAATAAAGTTGGTTAAATCAACAATAATTTTCAACAAAATAATTTTGCAAATTCAACAAAAAATTTTGTCGACTGTATATCGACAAGATATTTTGTTGAATTAACAAAACGTTTTTCTTAGTACTTTCTTACTTAGTTATGAATTTCAATAAAGTTATTCACACGTTGCTCATTTCTATCCTTTACGCCCTCAGAGCATTAATTTACGCCTTTAGTATGACCATGCTGGGAGGGCAACCGCCCCGCCCTCTCTGCCCTCTTAGTAGCTACGGCCCTGCTTGTTTAGCATCGTAGGAAAGCGTTTCGGTCTCATGTGTATATAGTTTTTTTCTTTTTTCATCTGAATCATCGGTAGAACAGGTTCCCTGAGTTGGGCCAAACATTTCAGAAACATCCTATATGGCGAACCATCTACTAATATCGTGCCGTATCTGGGTATCACAAATGTCGTACAATCGTCCACTCCAGAGAAAAAAATTATAGTGTGCAATCATCCGTGGTCGCTGTTCTTTTAGTATGGAATACTGCGGATAGGGAGACGACATTACAGTGTTACTAACGCTGGACGAGAATGAATAGGGCGGGATGCTATGTTAAAAATATAGACAAAAGCATCTCGGCAGTTCAAAAAATAGAAAAAAAAATCGCCATAGTTCAGTCTTCCCATGTCCAGAAAATTAAATAAAAATATAGTTTAAAACAGAGAAGTATGAAGAACCGTTCATGTAACTTATTCTGTTACTTCTGAAAAGGGGCTATTAAAGGAAATACTAGAACGAGAGTTTAAAAAAAGACAGGAGAGAAAAAAATTGCTTTAATTCTAAAGAAAAAGTAAAATAAAAGTAAAAAAGGAGAATGTCAAATTTATGAAATCAGAATTTTCGTCTAACATATCTTTAAGAAAAATCACAAAAAAGAGGGATAAACATTGTTGTACAGCTATGTACGCACATAACCACTGGTGTACTGCGCCGTATCGCAAAAAAGAGAAGTGTCGCTTCCTCACCGTTGAAAGTTTGCTCCATACAAAATACACGGTCCAGCCACATCATTGTGATCACCAGCTAATATCCAGAGTAACCGCCGTGTGCAGCGCGGACAGCAGCTAAACGGCTTGGGAGTGACTCAATAAGGTGCTGGAAGGTGTTTACAGGTATGTGGAGCCATGCTGACTGCAGTGCATCTGACAGCTGCTGGAGGGTGCGTGGTGGAGGATCCATAGAGCAAACAACACGATCAAGGTGGTCCCACTGATGCTCAATTGGGTTTACGTCTGGGGAATTAGGGGGCCAGGGAACTACTTTGTAGTCTTCACCGTGCTCTTCCAATCACTCTCGGACATTTCTAGCTGTATGGCACGTCGTATTGTCGTGCTGGAAGATCCCATCCACCCCAGGGAAGACATTCGGCGTGTATCGGTGCATGTGGTCTGTAAAGATGGATTCATAACGAATTCTGTTCATAGTGCCTTCCACAGGTATGAGTGAACCCAGGGAATGCCACGAAAACAATCCCAGACCACAACGCTGCCCCCATCAGCTTGTGTTCTTCCAGCAATGGGTGAAGAGTGTTTGTTCTCCGATGTTTCTCGCCTTATACGCCAACGTCGATCCGTTCGATGAAACAGAAAACTTGACTCATCGGAGAAAGCAATCCTTTGCTAATCAGCGGAGGTCCAAATCCGATAGTGCCGTGCAGAAGTACGCCTTTTCTACCGATGCACCTTCGTTAGCATAGGTGCAGTGACCATCTGTCTGCATCGGAGCCCCATACACAGCTGGATTCACTGAACTGTCGTTTTAGACACACTTCCAAGTAGCCCCTGGTTCATTCGGCTAGTGAGTTACTCCACTGTAGCGCGTCGATCGGTCTTAACGCACCTGCGAAGCCGACGTACACCTCTCACATCACTGGCACGTGCTGCTGCGCTGTTTGCACGTCGTTTATTCACAATGGTGTCATTTCTCCAATCACGATACATTTTAACCACAGCAGCACGCGCACAGTTCACAAACTAAGCTGTTTCGGAAATACTGCCACCCTTGGCCCGAAAGCCGATTATCATCCCTCTTTGCAAATCTGATAAATCGCTCCTTTTATGCATGACAGCAACGAATGATATGTTTTCATATTGCCTAGAGTACACCTTACTCTCCAAGACAGCTCACGACACTTGCCTTCTTTCATTGGCTACGCGCTGTGGACGTCAAAAGTTGTATGTAGTCACAGTAATGTGACTGACTGTGCATATTCCGGTAATATTTAATTTAAACAAAAACGAGAAGATCAGAGGTAAGGGTGAAAATAAATGTAATTTTCATACATCAGCTGATCGACCGTTTGTTTTTTGTTAGTGTCAAAAAATTAAACGGCAAGACGTTCATAAAGTTCTTTATTTAAATTTTCATCTTGTTAAAAATTCCCTGCATATTTTAGGTATCCATCGAGGACTTTCACGGCAGAAAGTACACGAGTTAGTAGGGTATGTGTTATTAAAAGAAACAAAGGTTACAGGGTGTTTCACTCCCTCTCGGCCCCCGAATTTCCCTCATAACGTACAAACTAATGGACGTCATTCAGTGAAATTTGACACTACCTTAGTGTATGAGAACGTTATGATCTCAGAGAAAGTGTTGAAACTTGTCTCCATTAGCATCAAAGCATGCCTGCACACGCCTCTCCATGTTACGGAATGTATTCACCAACACATCGGGAGTCACAGCCTCAATTTTCCGCCGAATGCTTTCCTGAAGTTCCATGAGAATCCGCGGATTGTTGCGATACACTTTCCCTTTCAGCATGCCCTATAGGAAGAAATCAGGTGGGGTAAGATCAGGTGACCTTGGTGGCCAAAGTCACTTAGACAGGGCACGATCTTCAAAGAAGGCAACAATTTCAGCCATGCTGACACTGGAGGTGTGGCAGGTGGCACCATCCGGCTGAAAATAGCCAGTACGGAGTTCCACGTCGTCTAACTGATTCACAAACATATGGAAGATCTCCATGTAAACTGCGGTATCCACCGTTGTATGGAAGAAGATTGGGCCAGTAATGTTGTGCCGCGACAGAGCACACCACACCCAAATTTTTTCATCATGAGATGCACGGTGATAGGATTCTCACTAGCTCAAATACGGCTATTCTGGGAATTGATGTGCTCATTTAGGTGGAACCACGCCTCGTCGGAGAACCAAGTGTAGTCCAGTATTCCCGGATGTGAATAGCCAAACTGCTGGAACCAATGACAGAAATTCAGTCTCTTCTGTTCGTCAGGAGGTTTCAATTCTTGCACAACAGTAACTCGATATGCATGCGGCTTTGCTTACTTTGCAGCTCGTTGACATGTGCTTGGGGAAACCCTCATCTCCTTCGACAGTTCGCTCAAGAACTTCTGTAGGGAGGCCAGCAGTCTTTTTTTCACTTCCTGCACCGTTGCTTCTGGCAGTTTCGGACGCCCTCCTTCGTGGACATCCAACAATGTTCCCGTGGTTTCCAGTTTCTTCACCAGATACTGAATGGAACATTTTGCCGATGGTTCCCGAACCCCAAAATGCGCCTTTAGCACTCATTTATCGAAGCAGTTTTCCAGTACGTGCGGACAATAAACACGCGCTGTTCCACTCAGTGTTTCTTTCAGGCATATATCCAGGGGAGCGAAACCCTCCCGGAAACGACCATTCGCCACCCCCACCCCGGAGACATTTTAGGTTACCGAGCCAAATTTTAATGAATTCAGGCTATGATGAAAAAGGAAGTTTCGTTTCTTTTTATGATACAAATATTTCTTTAATTTATTTTTAAATATTTGCTCAAATGGTACTAGTTATAGTTTATTTTATTAAAAAGTGTAAAAGTGTATTACGACGCATGGTATTATTCAAAATATAATAAGTAGACTAATCATACCTAATTGTCTGGGAATCGTGATTCAGGAACAAGAGTGCGTTAAATGTATTTTTACAGAAAAAATTTCAAGCCTACGGAACCTCCCCTTTCCCTTCTTTAGCTGAAAACAGTTTGTTATTCCTAAAATGTTTGAAGAAGTAATTACTATATCAGGTACGTATATAGAATTTTTCTTCGGAGGGGGGGGGGGGCGAAAAAAGAAGTCTTTGAAATCCACCATCTGGAACAAAATTAAAGTTAATGAAAAATTGAAGAAAAATCAAAGCATTTTTTCTAATGTAAGTTGATACATTTTTATTAAATTAAGGCATTTTTTTCTAATGTAAGTCGCATTTTAACCAAAAACCAAAAAAATGAAGCATTTTCCGGGGGAGGGGCTTTAAATACTAGATATATAGTAACTACTTCTATATATATAAATATAGTAGTTAAAATTTTATATATATATATATATAGCAAATGGAAAACTTGCCCCCTCTAAGGTTCCATTTGCCCCCCGACCAAAAAGTCCTGAAAGAAACACTGGTTCCACTGTGTACCGGTTCATACTGGTTCCACTATGTACCGGTTCGTAACACATACCAGTTCGTAACACGATGACTGTTGACGATGCCGTAACAACAGCACAGTCAGATGCGCCACACCAACTGCCGAGGACAGGAATACGCAATCAGCCTTCACTTCGCGCAGGCGCGACACACGGGCTCGAGAGTAGCGCCGCCACTTTCTTACTCTCTAGTCCGTGTGTCGCGCCTGCGTGAAGAAAAAGCCGATTGCGTGTTCGCTGCCCATGCTTCTTATATACCAAGGTAGGTCCGTGTCAAATTTCACTGAATTACGTCCATTTGTTTGCAAGTTATAAGAGAAAATCAGGGCCCGAGAGCAAGTGAAACACTCTGTACAAAATGGCTAGGTTTTAGACTCAGCGGAGGAAGGGGATGGTTACTCTGAGTGCTTCGTTTTTTATGTGACATACTACGGATCGACTCTCGAATAACATCAGTATACCATCCTGGCTGCTGTTTCGTGCGACCTCGACCTCTGGACGCTATGTTTCAAATTCCATAACACTTGCGGGGAAAATTATTAAACAACTAACACAAATCATTCAGCCTTCACCTATATATTCTGAGATATGTGTAACAACCAGTGCTTTTTTCTGGAACAAAAGCTGCCGGTACTGACCATGAAGATGTTATTACAGCAACTTCCACACTTTTAACATATCCTCCGATATGCCCTCGTCCTCCCAAGATCGCTTCTTGCTTTTGGTTTCAACTGCAGAATGACCACTTCAGAGCAGCCATGAGTTCACATATTTGCTGCGGCTGAACTGAGTGAGAGGAGGACCTATTGTCCTGATGAGTAGCAGTGCAGAAGTTGTCCGTACAAACAGAGATGACCTAGATGAAGTTAGCATAAAATTCATCTGAGAGAAACCCCTTTCACATTCACTGGAAGATATTACAATTGTGCTCAAAGTGTGCTTTAGATGAAATAGTATGCCCGGGACTTTTTTTACCTGAAGGTACTCACGGAAACCACGAGCTACTTCTCTTTCATTTAAGCGGAATTTGCGTGCTAACTTTCTAATTTCAGCTTCACCAAATGTCAGATGCTTCCCAGGATTTTCTGGCCGTTACTTAGAAAAAAGACCCAGAAGAAGACCACATGGGAGATGGGTGGATGAAATTCGAAAGTATGCGGGAGTGACATGGAGGAGACTGGCACAAGACAGACAGCTGTGGAGGAACCTTGGGGAGATTTTCGTCCAGCAGTAGATTGATAATGGTTGGCAATGATGATGATGATGACTTAGAATCTAAAATCTTCGCACATTCAGGCAAATCAGCATCATCTTCTTCAAGCAAACGCTTTCCAATAGCTTCTTTCAGACTTTTATAGAAAGCAGATGAACTTATTGCAGGACTGTGTCTTTCATTTGTGTGGAGCTCAATCCCTTTGAACTTCATATTTTGACTTTGAAGAAACATACTGTAGCACGGACCAGGATTTTGAATTCTTATTGTATTAATTTGTATTAATTACGGACCAGGATTTTGAATTCTTTCCTCAAAAAGTTGAACTGTATTCTATATCTTCCTGTCTGCTTTGTACAAGTCAATATTTCTGTCTTGTAAATCTAGACTTAGTTTCACACATAAGACCCAAATCAAGAACAAACTCGCATGGCGTTATTTTTCTTAAAAAGGCCCTCATAAAGACAGCCATCTGATTTGCTCCTTATGCTGTCTTCGTTTGCTTCCTGAAAGTGATGGACGAGATCTTCAAAGGCTTGTCATACTCCAGAAACAGTGCGAAAGATAGGTGCAACCAAGCGAGTGCTTAAAATTCTGCCAAATTGAAGAAGTTGAAGTTCTAGAGTCGCTGCACATTCCTCTAGTTCCCTAGTATTCTTAGTCCATGAAACTCTTAGAGCGATTGACACCTGCCACATTATTCACTGCTGTATCACTAACAGACAATTCAAGGCGATGGCTAACACAATGCCAGAAAATAACACTAGGAAACTTGTCTTGCATTAGCCTCAATTCGAGACCACTTTGTCTTGCATTAGCCTCAATTCTAGACCACTTTGTCTTGCATTAGCCTCAATTCGAGACCACTTTGTCTTGCATTAGCCTCAATTCGAGACCACTTTGTCTTGCATTAGCCTCAATTCCAGACCACTTTGTCTCGCATTAGCCTCAATTCGAGACCACTTTGTCTTGCATTAGCCTCAATTCGTGAACACAGTACCATCTGCCGGAATATTTATAACATATTTTGCTGTCAATAAATCAAAATTTTTTAACACCTTAAGAAAAAAGGTGCCGCGTACCGCCAGAAAAAAAACAACACTGGTAACAACACATTTGTTCGAATTAAAAAATGTGAACCTAAACCCTTTTTTACGATTTCCAACCGTAGGTTGAAGAAATGTATATGCTCCAGCTTTGTCTGTCTGTCTGTCTGTCTGTCCGTCCGTCCACACGATAACTCGCGTAAAAATGGTTCTATTTCGATGAAATTTTAGTATGGGGTAGGGGACAACCTGGGGAGGATGGACGAGATCTTCAAAGGCAAAAGAACCCTATTGAAAATGGGCTTAATGGTCAGGATATAGGAGCGGGATCCATTCCATCGCCCTTATGCGTCATAACTTAAGTAAAAATGCTTGGATTGCGACAAGACTTCATCATGTTGTTGCGGCGATGAACTGAACCGGTTCTGTTTAATATCATCGAAATGAGGTCAAAGGTCAGGGCACAGGAGCGAAATTTATTCCACAGCCATTATCCTCATAACTTGACTTAAAATGCTTCTATTGCGAAAAAACTTTAGGATGCTGTTCCGGAAGTATACTGAACCAATTCTGTTTAATATCATCGAAACGAGGTCAAAGGCCAGGGAACATGAGCGAGACATATTCCACAGCCATTATCCTCATAACTTGAGCAATGATTTCTGGTATGTTGGAAAGCGTATAATAATCAATGCATTGCATGATTTTACTAACCTGTTTTTTTCTTTATCCTTGTGCGTGGCTGCAGTAAGAAACTACGATTTATTTCTGATATTTATGCAGAATTTCAGGACAACACTTTATGAATAACATTATTTATTGCCCTCTTCCTGCGCCACATAATGTGATAATGTGATGTTTTTATTACTACCCTAGAAACTGCAAGGAAAACAAAAATTAAATATGAAGAGTACTTTCATCGGAAATTGGAGTAGATTTACTATATTCCTTCTCTGCGCTTGATCAAAGAACATAATCAGATGAATAAGTGTGGTTTATGTTTTTGTGTCACTTCTGTTGTAAGAAAACAATGAATCAAAGAAAAGAATAAAAAAAAAATAGGAAAATAGGAGAGTTGTTATTTGAATTCTGCCTGTTCTTGTTATTTTTAGAATTGCCGCTGAATCCTTTTCCGGTTGTGTCCGATCATATTGAAGCAGATGAAACTTGCGTCTTTTCATCTGTTTCCCCTTTTCTATTACTATTTTTTTTTTCAGATATAGGGGGCTGCCCTCGGACGATAAAAAGGGCAAAAAGAAAAGTATTGCCTCCGATTTCAATGAGGAATATTAATTTGCGTCTCAAGCGAAATTTTTTCCCGAGGATTTGGTGGATAATGCTTTCTTTATGTACGTGGCTTGAAAGTGACTTGAGCCCATTGTTACCCATCCTGGCGTATGCTAAGATCTTGAAAAATACGTCAAGATATTTTTTTTACTCGAACATTTTATTTCATTTCCACTTCTCTCCACTGTATCCCCCCCCCCTATTTTTTTTTTCTTTTGGAGGGCAGCCAATGAATTGCCAAGTGGCTTCGAGCCAGCACGGCGCATTCAGCCTCCGAAATCATTCTCGCTCTCTCATTGATTCTTTCAGCAAAATGTTTCTTGGCCGTCCAGATCGACTTTCTGGAATACGATCGTAGGGAAGGCACTTGCGGATAATCGCATTACTGTTTCCTCGCCTGCCCCTTACATATCCGTGTAATTTGACTTTAGTCATCACTCTGGCCTTCTTTTCCTCAATTTATACCTCCCCCACCTTGCCCCTGGGATTTATTCTTATTTCGTTGTTTTTCCACGAGATGGGTTTCGAACGTATACTTACTGGGTGATTGTCTGCCTTTTTTTTTTTTTTACCCTGATATTTTTTTTCTTTTTAATGCTCAAGATGCGTGCGTGTCAGTCCGATATTTTGAATCGGCGCCTGCGTTTGATGTATAAGCAACTTATGCCGTGTGACTTGCTTCACTTTCTTCTTCCTAGAGTTCAAGTTGATGGTAGCGAAGTAGCAAGTGGAATGGGGGCTGCGACGAATAACAAAAGGAAAACGGCCAGTATGGGGCGCCTTTTTTTCACTTTCAAACTGAAAGAAATTACTATGATTCGAGAGTTTGCACTTTCTCTCCCATTCCTTCCCTTTCCCACTTTTTTTCCCTTGACTATCATGCCAACGAAAGATGTATCGAAGCTCTTTCATATAATAAACGAAGAAAAATAGCAGAAAGTCCTTTACTGAAGTTTAGCTCACCTGATCAAGTATAAAGAGTCACGGGGTACACTACTACATCACTATGCACAATTTTAGCCCAAAGCAGGATCTTAAATTTGGAATACATAAAAATATCTGGTCACTAAATCATCACTCGTTCTCTGAAAAGTGAAATTTAGTAGAAAATACACTATATATTGACAAAAGTCACGGGACACCTAGAAGAGAAACACAACATAGCATTTATTGACATACATTTGTACGCTGTCGGTCCACCTTTGGCCTTAATTCATGCTTTCCACAAGGTTTTGGAACATAGCGATTGGTATGCGCTTCCATTCAGTACATAATGCTGCCGCTAACTGTTGCTTAGAAGTAGGCCTTGGTTCCAAACTTCTTATGCGGCGCTCTAATTTTTCCCATATGTGCTCTATGGGATTCAGATCAGGGATCTGTGCTGGCCAGTTCCACACACGACTAAAACCTTATAAAAGGCACTCATCGTATCAGGTCTTTACGAGGCACCTAGGCCCCGGGCCTTTTTAGAAGATTTTAAGTTACAACCTAGATAATTGGTATTTGTAAACATTTTATAAAACTTTATAAAAGGCACTCATCGCATCATTTCTGAGGTCTTTGCTAGGCACCTAGGCCGCGGGCCTATGAATAAATATTACGTGCTTAAATAAAAGCCCAATATTTTTAACTTGATTTAATATGTAAACGTTATGAATATGACATCGGTAGAATAAAAAGTCCTAAAAAGTCCTAGGCCTAGAGCCTATGAATTAATATTCCGTGCCTAAGTAAAAGCTCAATATTATTAACTTCATTTGATATGTAAACGTTATGAATCTGACATCGGTAGAATTAAAACTGTTAAAAAAGCCTAGGCCTAGGGCCTATGAATTAATATTTCGTGTTTAAGTAAAAGCGCAATATTATTAACTTGATTTAATATGTAAACGTTATGAATATGACATCGCTGGAGTAAAAACTGTTGAAAAGGCCACTGTCCAAACCCCGACCAGTTGTTTCCATTGGGCAGTTGGCGGAAAACACCACTGCATTATACAAACAGAAACGGAAAACTAGTATTTTATATTATTTCATGTAAAAGAGAAATTGAAGTTGATAGAACGGCTCGTACATCAGTAACTTCATACGGCAGCAAGGACAGTATAACAAGAAAATGCGATTCAAAAAAAAAAAATAAAAAAAAAATCTATAACCACAATATTACGCATGAAATGTAACATTAGTTTACATTCTTTGGACTACCGGTACTTTCGTATAACATCGGAGATAGAATCAGAACAGATGAGACTTTTATAGCACGAGTAGCACTTCGGACAGATAGGACGGAATTGGACCAATCGTCCATTGGACGAATCGGCATTGGACCAATCGTACCATTGGACGAATCGGCATTGGACCAATCGTACCATTGGACGAATCGTACCTTTGGACCAATTGTCCATTGGAGCAATCGTCCCTTTGGACGAATCGGCATTCGACCAATCGGCATTGGACCAATCGTCGTTGGACGAATCGTACTAGACCCCTGAAAACACTCCCACACGAGTACAAACTTGACCGTTCCCCCGGCTGCCGACATACAAACACACGGCCATCAGACTGATGGATCGTATATCTGGATTCATCAGTAAATAGGACCCGTTTCCATTGATCAACAGTCTTCGATAAATGTTCTTTACACCATGTTAAACGACGAGTAGCATTCCGAATGGACATGAAAGGCTTATGAGCAGCCGCACAACCACGATAACCCCATCGAATGAAGTTCTCTGCGAATGGTACGTGTACATACCGAGGTTCCAGCATTTTTACTCTCCTGTACACTGAGGTCTTGTGCAGTACTCCGCCGATTAGCTGTAACGACTCTCCCGAGGCTTTGACGTCCTCTCTCACTGATTTTCTTTGGTCTACCGGTATCTTTTCCTGCTTCAGGCACGCCATGTGTCTTCCACTTATTCAGTACATACAAAACAGTTGATTTGGGTATGTTTAAACGCCTCTAGGTTTCTCTTATGGACAACACACTAATGTAACACCCAACAATCTTTCCTTTCTCAAAGTCAGTACTCTCCTGCCGCAACATTTTCACTCGACCTCACAGTGCGATATGATCGCGGACAGCTGTAGGCTTGGTTTTATATCGTTTGCAGTACCGCGCGTCTTAACAACGCAGAGGATCCATTCATTTGCTATTGAAGGGGTATCCGGTGACTTTTGTCAATATAGTGTATATCCCTACGACTTAGTATTTCTGTTGTGTTATACACCGAGTGATCACTGAATTATAACCACCTCTAACAAAAGTGGATGTGGTTCGTTAATCACGTGATTTCAGAGAGGCGCGCGATTAGTCGACGGACGTAGCATATGTGTAGGTCGTTCAAAAAGTATCGCGACTGACGTGACAGCGCCAAAACAAACCCACGCAGAAAAATGTAGCTGCCTGTGTCGGAACACGTGCAAGGTCAGTCACGTGACGAAACGTCGTTACGGCGCTCAGCTAGTTCATTCTTGTAGTAGACATCGTAGAGTTCAGACGTGTTTCTCTAACCCAGTATGGATATATGACTGGAGCAAAGAGCAGCATAAAATTTTGCGTGCGTTTGAATAAAACCGCCAATGAAACGCACGAAATGATTAAAACAGCCCACAAGGAAGATGCTTTGTCCCGTGCAAGAGCTTTTGAATGGCAAAAGAAAAAAATGTGAATGGTGAAGAGTGTCTGGAAGACGCACCACGCTCCGGTAGGAAGACCGCGGAATGACCGTTGCGGAAGTTGCTGATGTGAAGCAGATGTCCGTTGGTTCCGTTGATGACATTGTGAGAAACCGGTTTGGGTACCGAAAAGTCGCTGCAAAGTGGATTCCCCACTTGCTCACGGATGAACACCAGACAAATTGTGTTATCACTTGTAGCGAATGGAAGTGCCGGCTACGACGTGAGCCACCCTTTTTGGGTCGAGTCATCACATGTGACGAAATATTTTTTCGTCATTTCGATCCAGAAACAAAAGCAGAGCACCCACAGAGTCTCCGTTCCAAGAAACCAAAGGTTCAAGCAAGTGTAGGGAAGGTCATGCACCTGGTTTTCTTCTATAAAAAGAGAATCGTGTATGACCATGTTGTTTGACAAGGAAAAACTGTTACCAGTGCCTATTATTCAGAAGTTCTTAGAGGTCCTCTAAAGAAAATAATTCCTTAAAACGCCCAGAACATGCATAAACCAATTGGATTTTGCGTCAAGCACATTGAGCTTTCTTACCCAGCAGGTTATCCAAGATCTAAGCACCGAAATGATGGCACACCTTCCGTATTCACCGGGACTGGCACAGTGTGATTTCAACCTATTCCCTGAAGTGAAAAAACACCTTCGTGGGAGTCGGTTTACATCAAATACTGAACAATGCTGTGACAGGTATCCTGAACCACATGTCGAGGAAGGGCTTCTAACGCACTTTCCGGAAGTGGATATAAAGGTGGAACAGCTGCATTCAGGTAGAAAGAGAGATAATACTTCGAAAGTATGTAAGTGTAAATAAGTTTACTGCGTTGCATATCAGCTCCATGTAAAATCAGTCTCGTTACTTTTTGAATGGCTCTTGTGTAAGATGTGAGTGAAGCATAGGTAGGAAAATTCAAAGCGTCATGAGTCAACGGAAGAGTTTACCGAACTTTGAGAAAGGACAGATTGTGGGAGCTCGGAGAGCGGGTGCTTCCATTTCCCAAACGGCTGAACTGGTGGGTTGTTCGTGAACCGCAGAAGTTAAAGTGACTGGCGTGAAAATGGTCGAACAAGGACTCAGCGGCAAAACTGCGCAGTAAAGAGGAAGATTGACGGCCTGTACGGGCGCCGGGTCTGATGACTCGTTCAGGCCAACAGACGCAGCACTGTTCAACAAACAGTTGACTACCCAATTCAACAGAGGTCAACCCAGAACAATATCTGCCATGACGATACGTCGCACGCTTGCACGTATGAGCTACGACAGCAGACGACAACGACGACATCCTCTCCTAACCATGGTTCATCGGCGCAAAAAGACTCGCCTGGTACAAAGGTCATGCAAGTTGGACATCGGATGACTGAAAAAAGGCACAAAAGACTCGCTTGGTGCAAAGATCATGCAAGTTGAACGTTGAATGACTGAAAAAAGACACAAAAGACTCGCCTGGGACAAAGATCATGCAAGTTGAACGTTGGATGACGGAAAAAAGACACAAAAGACTCGCCTGGTGCAAAGATCATGCAAGTTGGACGTCGGATGACTGAAAAAAGGCACAAAAGACTCGCCTGCTGCAAAGATCATGCAAGTTGGACGTCGGATGACTGGAAAGAGGCACAAAAGACTCGCCTGGTGGAAATATCATGCACGATGGACGTCGGATGATTGGAAAATGGCACAAAAGACTCGCCTGGTGCAAAGATCCTGCAAGTTGGACGTCGGATGACTGGAAGAAGGCACAAAAGACTCGCCTGGTGCAAAGATCATGCAAGTTGGACGTCGGATGACTGAAAAAAGGCACAAAAGACTCGCCTGGTGCAAAGATCATGCAAGTTGGACGTCGGATGACTGGAAAAAGGCACAAAAGACTCGCCTGGTGCAAAAGACATGCAAGCTGGACGTCGGATGACTGGAAAAATATGTGCTGGTCTGACGAGTCGCGTTTTTACTCTACGCCGTGAATGGTCATGTACGTATTTGGCGCAAACAAATTGAGGCGCTGGTTCCATCCTGCATGGTCTTGACATTGCAAGCCGGTGCAGGCGGTTGTATGACGTGGGGCATGTTTACCTGGCAGGAACTTGGATCCTTGGTGCATGTGGAACAACGTATGACTGGTGCACACTATCGTGAATTGCGTGCTCACTGTGTACACCAACCAATGTTTCACTTTTCCAGAATGGAGACGGTGTCTTCCAAGGTGGCAATGTGCTGGGCTACAGGTCCAATGTTGTGCAGGAATGATTTGAGGAACTCAGCTCAGACTTCCTGAATATCGATTGGCCTTTGGCCTCCGAACTCCTCCGATATCAATGTGGGACACTATGGAATGACATATCAGGAGACTGGATGCACCAAATCACCTCTGTACCTGTATGGAAGGCCGCATTACACAAAGCTTGGCTGGCCATACCTCCCAACTGCTTCCGGCATCTTAATGAATCGATGCCACGTCGGATATCTTCGGTACTGAGGGCAAAAGGAGCACCTTCGAAGTACAGGGAGATTCATAAAGAAGTATACAGTTTCAACGCACTATAAAACAAGAACAATGTAAGATATTTTATGTTACCTGCAACAGAATTGTAGGGGAATGCTTCAAGTTCTTTTAGAGACAGTCACAGATGTTCTATGCATGCACCCTTAGTCACACTACACACATCGAGCCGGTAATGCATTTCCACCCAAACGCGAGGTAAGATACCTGAATCAAGTGCAGTGATAGTGGCTGTGATACGCTGTTCCAGCTCCGCTAGATCAACAGGAAGGGGAGGGGCGAATACCTTGTCCTTTACGTACCCCCACAGAAAAAAGTCACAAGGTATTAAGTCAGGACTTCTGGGTGGCCATTGGGTCAGTGGCATGTTGTATTCCGCGCTTCGTTGAATGGCGGTGCAAACACTATCGACGACTTCTTCCAATACATGCGGTCGTCCAGGACTTTTAAATTTGCACAAACACCCCATAGTTTCAAATTTTTTATGCCAATCGTAGGTAGATTTTCTGGCTGGAGGTTCTTTTACGAATCGTGATCGAAAATGCCGTTGCACAACAGTTATAGATTCCGTTTTGCTCAATTCAAGAGCACAAAACACGCCTTCTCCAGTGCAGACGCTGCCATTTTGACTGACTACTCACGTGACACGCGAGCTATCGCCTACGTCACTTCCCTCAGTAGCGGGGCACACACTTTACGAGTACATCTACCTAACGGTTCGCAGTTGTGGTCCGTGTCTTCAACTGTTACTGCTTTACAGCATCTGGAAACTGTATACTTCTTTATGAATCACCCCGTGTTATGTAGGTAGTGATAATTCAGTGATCATCCTGTGTGTGTGTGCGTGTGTGTGTGTGTGTGTCATGATCTCTTGCCATTTTTCAGATAGGAAGAAGAACTCATAGATCAGGAAACTGACCAGAGTTGATGACATCATGATCAAGGTAAAATGCCTGAAATAGCAATGGGCTAGTAGAACATTACTAGAGAAACTGTTGAACTGGTTTCCAAGGGACAGGAAAATACCCAGAAGAAAACCACGTGCGAAATGGGTGGCTGAAATTCAAAAGTATGCCGGAGTTACATGGAGGAGATTAGCTCAAGACGAAATTTGCGGAAGAGGGTTTGCGAGACTTTCATCCAACAGTGTATTGATAATAATTGATGATGATGATGCCCATAAATATACACTCCTCGACAAAACAAAATTAACGCCACACTCCAACGCTACCTCTATATGGGAGAAACAATCAAACAATGACTGTTCGGACAGCTTTGCGCAACTGCTTCTGAGTTTCTTCGGTGCCACATTTTTTTGTTGTTGGAGGTTTAACGACTACCTTGAGCAACTCAATGGGCTATAAGTAGTCTGCTGTTCCTAATTTGGGGTCACTGGTACCAGGGAAGGGAGAGCGCCAGTGCCGTAAGACAAACACAACATCCATGCCTCACCGGGATTCGGACCCTTCTCTGACGAATGGTCATAAGCCAGCGCTTAGAGCACTGCGTAACGGTACCACATCAAACGGACTGAATGCCACAAACAGTCGTGGTACACATTCGCAGTGATGAATAGCCCATGGAGAATCTTCAACAATGTGAAGGGCATCTTTATCTTGCAACGTGAGTATAACCACGTCTTCATTTCTCAACGTGAGCAGGTAACATCCCCTGAACATTCCGAGGAAGAAAGCGAATTTTTGGCTACCAAGGCAACCGAAACTGGCGAAACGTATTATAAGCAAATTTTTTAAATAAATAAAAACAAATACGACAGTGTATCGCGTGAAAAAAGTTGCACTAGAAACTGGTGCAGAAGTTTTAATCAGAACGTAAGCTGTGATTTTTGTGCTCTCCCTTGAGCTACGCCTGGGGCAACCTCACCTCATGCCAGGCCCTAGTTACGCCTCTAAACTCATCCTACTAGCGTTCGGTGTAAACTAATTTAATCGTAACATGATTCATAATACAATAGAATTCATTTCATTAATACTGAAATAAACCAATGGTCATCAACAATGGGAACAAGTTTCCCGTAAATTTCAATCATTTAAGCAACATTTAATTAACCATAAAGATAACTGGCCATGAATTACGTTCCCTATTCCCCTTTTTATTCACTTTTTCGTATAATTTGGGAAGGGAAAAGCTGTTTCGTTCAAAGCGTTCGTTATGGAACGCCGGCGATAATAATGTGATAAAAGCATTTTTCGGATGACCGCTGTTTCGTGTAACCCCGAGGAACTGAAGTTGGGGCAGCACTTGACTAGTTTACATGTAAAAGACGAAGTACAGAATCACATAATTCTGCTTCCTCTTACACCTTGGAGTGAATAAAGGACGGGAACTCATTAATAATTGCAACTGCACAAATTTTGAGCTTTTCTGTAGAGAATGAGGTTTAGATTAAGGAATATTTTACGCTAAGTTGTTTCGGTTGCTGGAAATTATACGAGAGGCATAATTATGTGAAATGCTTCAACCGTCCTTTCTCGTTTCCGCAGGCACAGGTGAGATATACTTCACTTCGAGAAGCATGCTAACTAACCTGTTAGAATTGCTTTCAGGAGCAGCATAACGTGACGTTTGATCGCGAGAGTACATTCAGTGACTGAGCATTTTGTGAGGGAATCTTTCTATGCCGCCGTGCTTTTCCAGAACAACTTATTTTAGCATTACATAGCAAAATGAATTAGCAATGTGCTTCCATTCAAATGATAGAAAGACAGAGGAAGGCAGCAATAAAAACTGAAAAAATATTCCACAAATATAGAAATTAAAAAAGGTTCTCCTTAACAACGTGGACGTCTAGTGATTTTGCTTCGTATACTTCCAATGGGCAAACTTCTGTACACATTTTCTTCACAATTAGTGCGTTCCCAAGGATGAACATTTGAACATCGATTAAAATAACTTCATATTATAACTTGGAATACTTAATCTTTTCTAAAACATAACCATAATTAAGCAATCCAACATTTGTTTGTCTACTGACGTCATCAATGTTCAGGTTTTTCTGGTCTCAACACTTCAATGTTCAGGTTTTTCTGGTCCCATCTTTTTTCTGGTCTCAACACCACAAAAGGAAAAGTTATTGATTTTTAATATAATTGTGGTTATGTTTTAGAAAATATTAAGTATTCCAAGTTATAATACGAAATTATTTTAATCGATGTTCAAATTTTCATCCTTGTGAACGCATTAATTGGTGTAAGTAGTGGAAGTGTGTTGTGCTGCCAGATCTGTGCGTGGGAAGCTCCTTGATGCCTCGTCGCAGAATACGGCAGTCATTCCTGCACGTTTCGGAGTTCGACACAGGACGAATAGTGGCTTATCGCCACAGCGGTTTATCGTACCGAGACATCGGCGCCCGTGTGGGACGACATCCAACCACAGTGAGGCGAGTATGGATTCGGTGGGTACAGGAGGGATGGACGGACCGACGTGAGCGATTGCCGCAGCCGCGGCACACCACCGAACTAGAGGACCGGCATGTTGTGCGGCGGGCATTGACGGCTCGCACTGCCACATCAAGAACGTTAGCGCAGGAATTAGGGTGTGTTGCGCAACAACCTGTGTCAGCACGTATCGTTCGACGTCGCCTGCAGGAGCGGAGACTTGTCGCACGGAAGTATAGGAAGCAAAATCACTAGACGTCCACCTTAACCGGCTGACGCATTAACCCGTGTTAGTAAAGTGGGCTTAAATCAGCTCGAACGAATGTATTCCCTGGGTAACAAACTGGCCGAATGCGCAAGTGAACCTGCGCATCAAAACGTTTTGCTTTCTCCTTAGCTTTGTTATTCAAAGAAGTCAATGAGAGGGGAACGGTTGAGTGATTACCTGTTGGAAAAGCTATAAGAATGGCAAGGGACCTAACAGAGGCGAGACATGTACAAATAATTTGTTCCTATCCAGTGGCATGATGCCCGTGTTCGAAGAAGGTCGAAGTGTGACTAGTTTGGCCGAGGAGTTCGGGATCGCTCACAGCATCGTTTCACGAGCTTGGAGAGCATTTCAAACGACAGGAACAGCTGTCCGAGAGTTTAGCAGTGGTCGTCCACGAGCAACCACGGCTGCGGACGACCGGTATATTGTCCTACAGGCGAGAAGAGACAGACGGAAGACAGCGGGAGAAATCGCAAGGCACATGCAACAGTCAACTGGACGTCCGTTATCGCGTTTTACCGTGGCCAGGAGGCTGCACGAAGGTGGTCTATTTGCACGACGACCAGTACGGCGTGTGCCATTAACGACTGCTCATCATCGGAGACGGCGGTTTCTGTGATGCCAGAAACACAAGAACTGGACACTTCAGCAATGGAATCGAGTTCTCTTTACGGATGAGAACCGATTTAGTCTGACGAGCGATTCTGGACGTATACACATCTGGAGAGAGCAGCGAACACGCAATCACACCTCCAACATCATCGAAAAAGACCAGTTTGGAGGTGGCAGGGTTCTCGTTTGTGGCGGTATCATGCTTGGTAGCCGTACTGACCTCCACATCTTCCAAGGTGGTTCAGTCACTGGTGTCCGCTATTGTACCGAGGTTCTCCTGCCTCACGTGCGTCTGTTCAGAAGTGCTGTGGGTCCTGAGTTCCTCTTCATGGACGACAACGCTACACATCATCATACAGTGGCTGTCACAGAGCTGTTGGAGAGTGAAGATATTCAACGCATGGATTGGCCCGCAAAGTCCCCGGGCCTAAATCCAATCAAACACGTGTGGGACCTTCTCGGGAGACGCTTGGCAGCACGTCACCAGCCGTTAGCGACGATGCCTCAACAGCTCCTTGACAACCTCGTTCTCAGCATCGACAAACGTTGTAAAACATGCAATGCAGTCAGGGGTAATCATATCCCCTACTAAAGACTGGATTTTTCTTGGCAGCCGCCTGTCACATGAACGTTTCTGTCTTCTGTCCAGTTGTGCTCGAAGCTACCTTTTCAATAAAGTGCCTTTGTATCCTTTGGATTCCTTGTTTGGACGGTTTTGCTCACTTGTCCCATATTCTTACATCTTGGGGATCTTATGGTATGATTTGAGTCAATGTGGAGCATTTCTGCACGCCAGTGTACTTGGTAGGTCCCCTACAGGAGCGTAGCAAAGTCAATGTGGAGTTTTTGCACGCCAGTGTACTTGGTAGGTCCCCCACGGGAGCGCAGCACTGCAGAAATACGACGGGACATGGACTCCACTAGTGTGTGGAAATATACTGGAGGCAATGCACACCATACCTCCTGCAGAGCGTTCCACAATTCGGGTGTATTCTGAATTCTCGGATTCCTGTGTTCGATAGCGCGTTGCATGGCATCCGAAATGTGTTCTATCGCGTTCAGATCTGGGGACTTCGGAGGAATGGCAACACCCCAAACTCAGATGAATGCTCCACTAACCGTTGTGTGGCGTTCCGACACGACACTTGTGTGGAGGTGCATTTGTCCTGTTGGAACAGGCCCAACCCATCAGCTTGAATGCAGGACCTGAACGGGTGTACCTCGCCAGAAAGGATGCGCACATAGCGTTGGCCGGTCACAGACGTTTCTAGATGTACCAGGGGTCACAGTAAAGTCCAGCCAAACACACCCCATACCATTACGGAACCCCCACCAGCCGGTACAGTTCCCTGTTGACAGACGGGATCCATGGCTTCATGGGGTTTGCGCCACACACGAATCCTTCCATCTACCCGAAACAGTTGGAAACGCGAATCATCAGACCAGGCTACTTGTTTCCAGTTATCAAGTGTACAGTGGCGGTGTTGCCGTGCCCAAGCGAGGCGCATAGCTCTGTGTCGTGCACCCATCAAGGGGACTCGAGTTGGGCGTCGGCTCCCAAAGCTCATATCGTGCAGGGTACGTTGCACAGTCCGGACGCTGATGCTTGTTGAGGCTCCAGCATTGAATTCCGATGATACCTGCGAGAGTGTTGCACGTCTATCGCGTGAAACGATTCTTGACAGCCGACGATGGTCACGTTCACCCAATGTCTTTTTACGGCAACACTGGTATCGTAGGTTGCAGGTTTTGCCCGAATTCTTGTAGTCACGGTACACCCGTGCAATGATCGTCCGTGAAAATCCAAACTTCGTTTATACCTCCGAAATACTATGGCCCATCTCACGAGCGCCAACTATGCCACCGCGTTGAAAATCGCTTAAATCGTTATTTCTTGTCATTATCATGCCGAAAACAGCTCTGACTGCTGGCCAGGATGTCTATAGCTTTATATACGAACTGGCGGACGCAACCGAGTACGCGCATAGGTGACTTTGCTATGTATTTTGCATAAGCTGGTATGTACCAGTTTTTCTGGCACTTCAGTGTACACCCATGAGCCATTACATTATAACCACCCCCAGCCTAGAGAAATGAGCTCACCTGGAGACGAACGGTGGCGCAGATGAAGTTCACAGAGAAGTATATATACAACCCGAGAACCGGCTTCCGGTTAGTAATGTCGGAGTCAAAATGAGAAAAGCTGCTGATTTAACGGAGTTTAATTAAGGACAAATTCCGATGACACGGTGCCTCGGAACTACAATCTCGGAAACGGCGCGGCTTGTGTGTTGTTCGCGTGCCGCTGTAGTGAGTACGTATCAAAAGTGGTGCACAAACGGCCAAACGACGAACCGTCGTCAAGCCGTGTGTCGTCCGCAGCTCATTGATGTCAGAGGGGAGCGGAGATTGTCGCGGATTGTTCACAGGACCACAGTGCGACAAATCAATAGTGATGAACAGGGCAATGTACCACAGTACACAGTTCATCGCAGCCTTCTGCGCGTGGGCCTGCGCAGCCGAAAACCCAGCATAATCCTAATGCTCACTGCACGTCATCGCCAACAATGCATGAAGTGGTCCCAAGATCATAGAAATTGGACCGTGGATGATTGGAAGAAAGTGGCATGGTCTGACGAATAAAGATTCCAGGTGCATCACGTAGACGGCGGAATGCTGGTACGCCGATTACCAACGTCGGCTATGGCACCTGGATGCACTGTTGGGCGGAAACAGGCCGGCGGCTGCGGAGTTATGCTGTGGGCGATGTTTTCTTGGGACACTTTAGGCCCCACTATCCCACCAGTACAATTTTGACAGCTTTCAGTCATCTGAACATCGTTGCGTACCAAGTTCTCCCATTCATGGCAACTGGTAATGGCCATTACC
Source organism: Macrothele yani (assembly GCA_039090855.1). NCBI lineage: Eukaryota > Metazoa > Arthropoda > Arachnida > Araneae > Macrothelidae > Macrothele > Macrothele yani. The sequence goes on from CM077026.1 coordinate 28,702,608, forward strand.
AACAGGATAATGCGCCATGGTACACTGTCAGAATCGCCAAGGAGTAGTTCGGCTGGTGACTTTCAAATTCACCTGACATGAACCCAATCGAACATTTGTGGTTCGACTTAGAAAAGCGGGTTAGTGCTAAATTACCACCCCCCAGAAATGCACGAGAACTGGAGGACTTGCTATTTACATTATGGTACCATATATTTCAGGATAACTGTCGCCACATCGTCGAATCGATGCCTCGCCGAGTGGCAGCTGTTTTGCGAGCTAAAAGGTGTTCTACAGCTTATTAGATAGGTGGTCATAATGTAATGACTCATCGGTGGACACTACCTTTATATACACTACTACATATACTTTATCTTGATTTTGAGTTTGTTTCTTATGCAAATTTCATTACTTCTCGGCTGAGGGTTTTCTTCCTGAACGGCACATTACTTGCCTGAATAGCTTGTACCTTTTTGCAATGTTGACAGTGAGGCAGAAGCAAATAAAGTATCTTTTCCTACATTAATTCTGTTTCGTCAGATGGAAAAAACGAATATGTAAGAGTTTTATTTTATGACAAAAAAAAAAAATTCGGTTTCGTTCATAGTGGTCCATATTAGGTAGAGTCTATATTGAGGGCTCACTGAATTTGAACCACCCCTATGCAAAGGCTGCTGCACTCAATACTAGCATAAAATCGAGAAGAGCGTGGCCGGTAGGCTAAAGCGTGGTATATAAAAGGTTGGTGGTTCAGTTGAGAGCGAAGTTACGGACGTGACAGTTAAAACCAAGGATTTATCGGAATTAACGAAAGGCTAGATTGCGGGTGCACGAAGGGTTGTTGCGTCCATTTCGGTAACGGCGACACTTGTGGGTCGTTCGAGGGCATCCGAGGTCAAAATACATGAAACAACCAACAGACGAAACGACTTTACAGGTAAACGATAGGTGCGTCACCACGCATAGGGCGATCGGCGCAGCACAGTTGGCAGTTGATGGCTCAAATCTACCAGAAACGATATTCAACACGGATGAGCTAAAACAGCCGAAATCATAAATGCCACTGCGCCACCTCGATGGCGCAGTGGTCTAAGCGCCAGCTTCTGATAATTCGCCTGAGTTGGCTCCTGGTTCAAATCCCGGTGAGACATGATTGTTGTGCTTTTCTTACGGCACTGTCTCTCACCCTTCCCTGGAACCACTGGCCCTAAATTAGTGATGGGCGACTGCTTATAGCCATTGAGTTGCTCACGGTTGTCGTTAAACCCCCAATCAAAATAAATAAATAAATGTCCCCCATTCCTAACAAGAGTTCGTCGACGTAAAAGACTCTCCTGGTGCCAATAGCATGTGGATTGGACGAAAGAAGATTGGGAACAGGTGTGCTTGCCCAATGAAACTTCATTCTGCCGATGGGCAAATCGATATTTGATGTCAACAACATCAGGCTATGAGTACCACATGCATCACATCGATTATTCAGGTACAATTGGTAGTGGTTCTGTTATACAGGGTATGTTGATCTGACACGAACATTGCTCGGAAACGACAAGGTGTTGTGTGACATTCAAAGACCTTGACTAGGGTCAAATCCTAGCTGACCGCTTCCGTACTTCTAGGTATAATTTGTCACAAATTTCCAAACATGAATTTCAAAAAAATCCCACAAAGTCATGAAGTAACTACATCGTGTGCAAAAATTGTACGTAAGGTAATTACCCAAATCGCCACCGCTGCCGCATCATAATGTTATAGCAAGAGACAATTTCGCGCGTTATGGTATTCTGAGCGAAACAAGATTTCAGAGCCCTGGATGTTAAAGGGTTAAACTACATCATTGTTTGTTAACTTGTAAAGGGGAGTGCAGGAATTCTGAAAGAAGCAACAGACAGTTTCGGGCGTTATGGTGTTCTGAGCGACACAAGATTTCAGGGCCCTGGATGTTAAAGGGTTAAACTACTGTATATCAAAATTACTCAAATGACTACCGTCTGTGCACGATTAAAATAAGAGTAAAAACCTATAAAACATTTAATGGATATAGATAAAACCTTACATAAGACCTTTCGGATCGTAAAATACGATCCATCATCAGATGTTACAAGTGATGGTTGGTTGGTTGGTTAGTAGATTTTATTGGCGCAAGGGCCATGGTTGGCCAAAGAGCGCCAGACACAAGACAAACAGACAGAATTAAAAAACGTGGCATAAATCCCCAAATCTGGCAGACCAAGTAAAACCGAACCATGAGTACGAAGGAAGGGCCAAAAAAGACAATGAAACAAACAGTATGAAAAACATGGTACAATGGTGAGAAACAAGCTGATTAAGTAAAACTGAGGAATGAGAATGATAAAACACATCACGAAATCGAACACAACTACACATAGGATGAGTCACCAGGAGGGGGACGAACTGTCACTCTCCTCCCCCGACGTTCCTCTGTAATGTTGGTTGAGGGTGGAGACGAACTGTCACTCTCCTCCCCCCTATGTTCCTCTGTAATGTTGGATGAGGGTGGGGACGAACTGTCACTCTCCTCCCCCCTATGTTCCTCTATAATGTTGGTTGAGGGTGGGGACCTCGCTGAGTCCCAGACAGTTGCAATGTTGGTTAGGTGGACCGCGACAGTTGGATGGACACTGCACACCTTTGCGGATTGAGGGCCGGGTCTTCCGCACGTGCAGACTTTCTGCTGGGAACTGGAAGAGTCGGTCGTCTTCAAAAGAGAAGGCGCAGACTCAGCTGGTCGAATAAGCTGGAGCTCGATGAAATCCACCTGTGTCGCTTGTTCAGCTGTAGATCTCTTGGCAAGTGCGGCGAGAGCTACAGGGCGCGGAACAAAGGGCTGCACGGGTTGTGGCAGAGACTGAACTACTGCGGCAAAAGTACGCTGTCGGTTGTTGGGAATACCCAACTTGGCCTTGGCAGCAGGGTACGAGAGGCCTTCCAGGGTCTTGAGGCGCTGGATCGCCATCTCGTCCTTCGATTTCATACAGTTGCGGGAGTAAGCTGCATGGGCCTCACCACAGTTAACACAGCAGGCCGCAGAAGTGCAACCTTCCACGCCATGTTCACTGGAGCCACAATTTGCGCAACGAGCGGAACTGTTACAAGAACGTTGTGAATGCCCGTACCTCTGGCACCTGAAACAGCGCAGAGGACTGGGAATGTACGGGCGAACTCCACAGACCAAGTAGCCAGCCTTGATTTCGGTCGGAACTTTCGGGGATTGAAAAGTCAAGATTACATTTTTAGACTTAATCAAAGAACCATCGCGCCGGAACATCATACGACGTGCAGCAATAACACCCTGATCTGCAAGTTCACTCACCAATTCGTCCTCACTGCATGGCAAGAGATCAAACTCCGAAATAACACCCCGAGAGGTGTTAAGAAACGGGTGAGGTGTCACTTTGACAGGAATGCCTTGAAGACTAGTGAGGTGCAGAAGAGTGTTACTCTGAGAAACAGCGCAAGTTTGGACAAGCAGGTCCCCAGAGCGAAGCTTCCTCACAGACTTCAAGGGGCCAACCGCAGCGTCCAAAGCTTTAGAAATGAAAAAGGGAAATCTGGTGGACAGTCTTTCATTCGGATCGATGGATTCCACAACTAAGTGTGTAGCATGCGTATTCACAGCAAACGAGGGAAGACGACGCTTCGGAGCGACTGGTACAGTTGCCGAAGAAGAGGTTCCACATTCTTGGTCCAGGTCATGGTCGAAAGATTGTTTAAGGTTATGAGACCTGGTAGGTTGAGAAGACGAAGGAGAGTCGTTGTCAACTATCATTTTCTCAGGTGACTTGAATTTGGAGTTTTTGTTTTTGTTTTTACCCATGGAAAAAAGGAGGAAGATTCGTCTGCAGACTACTCCACCCACCACCGAGCCCTACAAGGGAGAACTGGAGGTCTGCAAGCCAAGAAAATGACGCTGGACACAGTTCTGGAGCTTATACGTTGCAGATATAGTCCGTTGGCTGTGATCACACGCACTCGGCGGACACTTCGGCCTCCAGGTACCGTCATGCCAACGCCTTTGGCATGATCCCACAGCCCCCGGGCTTACCCTGCCGTGCTATACGACAAAAAAGCAGCTAAAGCCCTGTACACAACTTGGTACAAGACTTCTGACTAGAGGTGGGTTAGTCTCTAGCCTCCCGTTTTCAGCGAAGCCGGGGTCGAAGAGGAGTGTTGGTACCCAGGAGGCACTGCTCCGGTCTTCTGCGACCTCAGCCGCCAGACATCCCATTTCCGCCTCACGGGTCTCCGCACGCGGCAAACATGCAGGTAGGTCTAGCACCCAAACCAGCTAAAAGGAAAAAAGAAATCCAAAGAAGACAAATCCTGGAAGGGAACCTAAACTGAATCTCAGCAACCTACGAACTGAGCGGTTAATAGAAAACAGTTAGTGGTGGAGGGTAACAAAACCACAAGACCGCGGTGTTAGTACATAGCGTGGTAGCGATTAGGTAGAGTATACAACACGGGCAACTAGCCATTGGAGAAAATAAATAAAAACGAAAAAGCGAGACACAAGACCAGCTCGGGATCGTGGGGCCGCGACTCCCCAACAGCTGTATGAACAGCCGTCCCTGCAAACTCCAACAGCACCGAAATAAAAAACAAGCGGTGGCATGACATCAGATGTTGACCAGTCACAAGGTCAGCTCGGGCCGTGGGGGCGCCGCTCCCCAAATAACTGGAAAACCAGTTATCCCCGTGCGGGGTACAAGTGCTGGCAATACACAATATATATATATATATATAATCCATTTCCAACTAGGTCTTTGTGGAAGTGAGAAAATGCAGAGTTTTTGCTGGTCCTTGATAAAGCCAAGGCTCAGTATTCTCGACACCTTCTACATTCAGTTGTTTTATTTTATTTTTTTATCTTTTCTCCTTTTACTCACACAGGTAGATACATAACCTTTTCTATGTTGTACTAGGCGTGAGTCAAAATTATATATGTATTTTTTTTGCTTAGGTATTTTCTTTATAGAATATCATCATCATCATCATCATCATTGTCAACCATTATCAATCCACTGCTGGATGAAGGTCTCCCCAAGTTTCCTCCACAACGGTCTGTCTTGTGCCAGTCTCCTCCATGTCACCCCTGCATACTTTCGAATTTCATCCACCCATCTCCCATGTGGTCTTCTTCTGGGTCTTTTCCTGTCCCTTGGAATCCAATCTAAAATTTCAGCTGTCCATCGATGATCTGTCCTTCTGGCAGTATGTCCAGCCCATTGCCATTTCAGGGATTTAACTCTGATCATGATGTCTTCCACTCTTGTCATTTTTCGGATCCACGAGTTCCTCTTCTTATCTCTCCTGGTTACACCAAGCATGCACCTCTCCATGCTGCTTTGAGTTGTCTGCAGCCTTTGTATGTCTCTTTTAGTTAAGGTCCACGTCTCCGCACCATACGTAAGCACTGGAAGGATGCATTGATCAAACACTTTTCTTTTAAGACATAATGGCATATTGCTCTTGAAAATTATGCTGTTTCTTCCAAAAGCTCTCCAGGCAAGTTTTGTACGCCGATTAATTTCTTCATCAATGTGACCCTCACTTGATATCTGCTGTCCAAGATAAACGTACGTGTCTGTTATCTCCAGCTTTTCTCCATCAATCGATAAATCTTCATTTCTTGTAAAAGCATTGAACATCACTTTTGTCTTCTGAAAGTTCATTTTTAATCCCACTTCTTTACTCTTGTCAGCAAGTTCCTGGATCATACTCTGCAGCTCTGATGGGGTAGTTGCAAAAATGACTACGTCATTAGCAAAACGAAGGTGGGTTAGATAATCTCCATTAATCTTTATCCCCTTGTTTTCCCAGCTCAGCGACTGAAAAACACCCTCCAATGTGGCATTAAAGAGCTTCGGAGATATGGTGTCACCTTGTCTCACTCCCTTTCCAATTTTTACGTGTGTTGTATTTTCAAACAGCCGAATCTTTGCACTTGCATTTTCATAGATGTTATTAATAATATTAATGTATGCATCTTCAATACCGCAGGTTTTCAGAGCCATTGTAACTGCTGATGGTTTCACCGAATCAAAGGCTTTTTCATAATCGATAAAAGCCATGCACAATGGAAGTTCATATTCCCTCGCTCTTTCAATTAGTTCTCTGAGCACGTGGATATGATCTATTGTGCTGTAGCCACTCCTGAATCCAGCTTGTTCTCTCGGTTGAGCCATGTCCAGTGTTACCTTCAAGCGGTGTGAAAGAACTTTAGTGAAGATTTTATAAATTACTGATAGGAGGCTGATAGGTCTGTAGTTTCCGAGATCCTCAATGTCACCTTTCTTATGTAGCAGGATCATTGTAGCGGTGTTCCAATCCTCAGGAATCTTTCCTTCATTAAGGCATCGAGTGAAAATTTGGGCGAGTACTGTTTCGATTTCTCCACTTGCTTCTTGTATGATGTCTACAGTAATTCCATCTTCTCCTGGAGCTTTTCCTCGCTTCATGTTCTTGATTGCATGTGCAACTTCTGCTGGAAGGACTGGAGGAACTCTGGTACTGGTATCTTTCATGATGTCTGGAGTGCATATATCATCCCTTTCATATAATTTGGAGTAGAAATCTTTCACTCTTGTCAAAATTTCGCCTCTATTTCTTGTTACAGAACCATCTTCTTTTCTCAGTGCCATAATCTGTTTTCTTCCCTTACTGAGATGTCCCTTTGCTATCTTTAGGCTTTGGTTGTTTTCAATTGCTTTCCTCACTAGTTCACAGTTGAATTTCCTTACGTCTTCAGTGATACTTTTTCTTACTGTCTTGCATAGCTCTATATATTCCACTTTGCAAGTCACATCTTCTTTAGTTGTCCTCATCTCTCTTCTTTTTTGCATCAACATTTTGGTTTTTCCTGATAATTTGTTCACATGCAACTTGTTCTTAGACCCAGCTAATTTTGTTGCTGTTTCCATAAGAGCTTTGGTTACTTTTCTGTTAACTTCAGAGATGTCCACTTCTTCCGATGTTAGGCCTTCTAAAGCAGAGAACCTGTTCTTCAGTTCTAACTTGAAGGTATTATGGTGTTTTTTAAGGTTGGTTATGTCAATAGATTTTTGTTTGTCCTATGAGCTTGCCACGTTCAAGTTTAGTGTTGAGGTGCATCTTACATCTTACCAATCTATGGTCACTACCTGTGTTGAACTTGTTTAGCACACTGCAGTCTTCTATGACGAATTTTTTGTTACACATAATAAAATCAATTTCACTTGTCGTCCCATTTGGATGTCTCCATGTCCATTTCCTGTGTGGCTTTTTCTTGAAGAAGGAGTTCAAGATGAAAAACCCTTCTGCCTCTGCAAACTCAACGAGAGTATTTCCACGCTGGTTTCTGTTGCCATGACCGAATTTACCTACCGAAGTTTCATTCTGTTGCCGTTGCCCTATTTTTGCATTGAAATCTCCCATAATTATTTTCAAGTGCTGCTTACCTTTATTATTTAGATGACAAATTTCCTCATAAAATTCTTCAATTTCTTCTTCAGGATGACTTGTGGTGGGTGCATAAGTTTGAATAATCTGAGCCTGGTATCTTTTCGAGAGTTGGATAACAAGTCGTGCAGCTCTGTCAGAGGAACTTTCAACTTCTACAACTTTATCCTTCAGTTTCTTGTTTATTATAAATCCAACACCACTAGTTCTGCCAGTATCTGTCCCACGATAGTAGAAGAGATGTCCACTTTTCAGTTCGATGAGATCTTCTCCTTTTCTCCTTACCTCACTTAGCCCCACGATGTCCCACTTGATCCTTTGTAGTTCCTCTTCCAATTCAAGAAGCCTTGAATCAGAAGATAGGGAGCGTCCATTGTAAGTAGCCAAGGTCAGCATCAGATGGCAGCCTAGTCCGGTCCTCCGGGGATTCTTAGCACCCTCTGCCTTCATGTCGCACTGGCCGCTGCCTTGGCCAGGTACATTCCAGCTGCCGGAGACTGAGGGCCAAGATTTAAGTTGTGGAGTCATTTTGGAGGGGTTTGGCCATAACTCACCACGCTGGCCAAGCGGGTTGGTGAGTGTGGGATAGCATTTCCTCTGATCCCGATGGTATAGTTATACCGCTATGGGCGGTCGTCAGAGCCCCTTTAGTGGGAACAGGATGCACCACGAGAAGGCGGGGTTGACATTTGTCAAGGAGAGGCTGTGATGTTACGCATCACCTGACCTTACATCCCTATAGAATATATATATATATATATATATATATATATATACACAATGGGAACAGCCCTCAACATAATCGGTGTGATCGCTGGGAGGAGTCAACATAATCCGAAATTTGATTGGTTATTGTATAGTTGTTGGAGTCAAAGAGTTGTTTGCACTGGAATTCTTCCGGGAACAATGGTGGGTAGAATCGGAAAGTGCCGATTTCCAAGGAAGCAGTATGAGTTCCGGTGTATTACCGTTACACACCCTATCCCCGAAAGAATGAATGAAAATGCTTTCAGAAAACCTGAGGTGTGATCTGGACATTGGAACGTTCAGTATAGAAACATGATCCCAAACTGGAAAGTGGGAGCCCTGGTTGACTAAACGTGACATAGCGGTCGAATTTACTTTCATTTTTATATCAAACTTATGTTCAGCCAACCTAGTCCCAAGAGTCCGAAAAGTAGATCCTATGTATACTTGTTCTGTTTCCGTGGGCAGCACACGCTCCAATAGGTATCATGTATACTCCATGCTTATGTGTTAAGTCCACTGAATCCCGATCGCTTTGGATTGGAGAGAGCAAGTTAATAGTTCTTTCCCGAATATTAATGAGATGTCTTTTACAGATCCTTTTTAGGGCAAACGTTATCCTAGGATCATGCATGACTGATCCTACAAATTTCTTTGGTCACAAGCGGTAGTCATTTGAGTAGTTTTGATTGAATGGCACGAATAGTTTTTTAGGCATCTACTGTATATCCATTTTTGTTAACTTGTAAAAGGGAGTGGATAAATTCTGAAAGGAGTAAGAGACAGTTTCAGACGTTATGGTATTCTGAGCGACACAAGATTTCGGTGCCCTCGATGTTAAAGGGTTAAAGCAAACGAAGCGAAAATGGAATTTGATTTCAACCTTTAAACAATAAGAGAGACTTATTTCAGACACATCTTACAGTCTGGCTTCTCTATTTTAGCCGTAATTAATTAAAGCATCTTGTGGAAGACGTACTTTCATGTGTTCCGTTTAACGCAGTGGTACTAGCCATTTGATGATTCAAGAAGACAATCATAATTCTGTAAGTCAAAACGTTTTTCTCTAACCCCCCCCCCCCCCAATGCTAATCCTTCCAGTATACGCCCGCCTTGAGCCCGGAATTTTTCACTTAACTGATAAAAAAAGCGCCCTGGCCTGACTCGTGCAGACCTCTACAGCGTTTTTTTTTTTTTGATTGGAGGTTTTAACGACCACCGTGAGCAACTCAGTGGGCTATAAGCAGTCGCCCGTCCCTAATTTAGGGTCACTGGTTCCAGGGAAGGGAGAGAGCCAGTGCCGTAAGACAAATGCAACATCAATGCCTCACCGAGATTCGAACCCGGACCCCGTTCTGACGAATGATCAGAGGCCATCGGGGCGGCCCTCTACGGCGTTATCTGCGGACATTGGCAGAAAACAACGCTGCCGGTAATGTGCGGTGGTGTGCGAATGCTGTGCAAAGGCTTCAAACAAATTGTCATTTCTCAACGTGTCATCCACAAAGATGGAAAATGCACTCAAGTTCAAACAAAAACAAAACACCTGAAAGGAGTCGAACTAGGACTTTGATTTTTACAGCATATTTTTACCTGCCAATACAGAACAAATCAGTAGCATCAAACAAAGATCTTCGCTCTTTCCCCGTTTATAAGTGAATCACGGAAAAATTCTGATTGGCCGCCACCGGGAGTCCAACCCAGGGTCTATTAGTTACGCGCCAGATATGCTTCCACTACACCGTTACTCACTTATAAACGTGGAAAGAGCGAAGATCTTTGTTTGATGTTCCTGGTCCACGTTAAATGTCTGTATTAATTTTTTTCTTTTTTGAGGTTTAACGACCACCGTGAGCAACTCAATGGGCTATAAGCAGTCGCCCGTCCCTAATTTAGGGTCACTGGTTCCAGGGAGGAGAGAGCCAGTGCCGTAAGACAAACACAACATCCATGCCTCACCGGGATTCGAGCCCGGACCCCTTACGGACGAATGATCAGAGGCCAGTGCCTTAGACCACTGCGCCACCAGGGCGGCGTATTAATTATTCATTCGCCTTCTAAGTATTTCTTCAGTTGCTGCTTATCATCTTTGGTGAATCCCCAGCATTGTGCGGGGCTCCAATAAGCAACCTGTCAAATTGGCTTGGCAGTTAGCGTGTGTGAGTCTGGAGGAATTCAAGGTCGCTGTGGTGTAGCGGAAGCATATCCGGCGCGTAACTGGAAGACCCTGGGTTCAACTCCCGGTGGCTGCCAATGAGAATTTTTCCGTGACTCACTTATAAACGTGGAAAGAGCGAAGATCTTTGTTTGATGTTCCTGGTCCACGTTAAATGTCTGTATTAAATTAGTAGCATCTCGGTGTCATATGTACCAGGTGCGTCGATCGGTGTGGCCAGCATCTTGGTGTCATATGTACCAGGTGCGTCGATCGGTGTGGCCACCCTGGCTTGTATCACCTGTTGTATGCGCTGAGGCATCTAATCAAATAATGTGTGAATGGTGTCCTGTGGAATAGCTATCCAAGCTGTATTGACCTGCGTCCAACGTTTATCAAGGGTTGCTGGAGGACCATGCACCTGTCATTGAGCATATCACAAAGATTTTCTAAGGGTGATAAATCCGGCGATCTAGCTGGCGCCGGCAGTAATGGAACATTATAAATCCTGAAGAAGGCACTTGTTATTGCTGCAATATGCGGTGTGGAATTGTCCTGGTGAAATATGGCCTCGGGGACGTCCCGCAGGTGCGGAAGGGCGACCGGCCGTAGAATGCCATTGGCATAAAGAGCACTCGTTATGGACTCTCACGACAGGTGATCTGCTTTCATTCCCGTTACACCGAAAGCCATAATGTTTCGTGTTGGTGTGGTATGCGTGGAGCGAATGCACTGTTACCGACGCCTCTCTCCGTGTCATCGGCGGAGACAGACGTGGCGATCATTTGCGCCTAAACAGAAGCGTGTTTCGTCCGAGAACACGATATTGTGCCATTCGTCACGTCACTCCCATCTTTCCATGCACCACTGCAGTCTGTCAGTACGTTGCTGAGGTGTTAAAGGTACTACAGCTGCGCCAACGCCGTTAATGACGCAGCACGATATTTCAAAGACATCCTCATTTGATGACGGTTGTCCCTCGGTGTTGTCTGTGTACTACGTCCAGAGCCTTCTTTTCGCGTCCTCCGCCCTTCTTCGTACCGTTCCGTGCACACTCTTGCCACGACGACATGCTGCACCCAACACGACCGGCAATCTCCCGGAGGGAAGCACTGCAGTCTCTCGTGCCCGTAATGCAACCTCCGTTGAACTCGCTGATGTGACAGTAGGACTGTACATATTACACTGCGACGAAGCATCCTTACCCACTCCTGAAAAAGCACTGACATGCAGACCGAGCCAGGCTGCGCTTATAACAGAAAAACGGCCGGTTTCAGGGCTGTGACGTTGCGCGATCTGATTTGTCTAGATACATGCACCTATGACGCTGAAATGCTAATCATTTCTGCCATATTGCCTGATTAGCATATCCTGCTAAACTCAAAGTCGTAGCTTGACTCCTTTCAAGTTTTCTGTTTGTTTTTTATTACCATGAGTGTATGTGCAGGGACCGTAACTGTCAGTGATAAATTTCCTTTCAATATGTACTAATTACAGCAGTGTTATCACAACGAGAGAAATGAATCTCTTCGACAAGATGAGACGGGAGATATGACTCAACCTTTTGTTTTCTCTTCGTTTGTTTGTTTGGAGGTTTAACGACGACCTTGAGGAACTCGATGGGCTATAAGCAATCGACTGTCCCTAATTTAGGATCACTGGTTCCAGGGAAGAGAGAGAGAGAGAGAGAGTCAGTGCTATAAGACAAACCCAACATTGATGCCTCGCTAGGATCTGAACCCTGACCGATATCAGATGAATGGTCAGAAGTCAGCGCTTAAACGACTGCGCCACCTTGGCGTCATTTATAATCATCGCCATATACAGAGATCATATCAGTAGAATATGACCACCAATGGCGTATCTTGGGTCCGAGACCTGGGCTATCTCGCCCCACCCCAGTACTGTTTTTTTAAAATTGCTAGGTTTTATTTTTAATTGTTAAGTAATAAAAGTAACTTTTTTTCTAAATTTTAGGTACATGCCATTGCTAACATGATACCAAATAATTATGAAGATTAGGATTTAAACACTTAATTGTACATGAACTCCATTCTTCTTCTGAATACTTTATTTTGTACATGAACTCCATTCTTCTTCTGAATACTTTATTTTGTACATGAACTCCATTCTTCTTCTGAATACTTTATTTTGTACATGAACTCCAATCTTCTTTCCTTTTGTGTGAACAGTGTTACGTTTTCATAAAATGTTTCTTCCGAGTACTTTTTCATATTTAAAAAAGAATGTTTTTCTCTATTGACAAAACAGCCAAGTTTTTCGAATGTGCATGTCCTTGTGTGGCTCAAAGATATATCTTGATTCTTTTTAATGCTGAAAAACTTTCGGCAGTTGCAGTTGTTCATGGAAAGTTTAATATGAGGTCTGCTAATTTGTACACCTTACTAAACAATATGTCCAATTAATTCAACTTTATGTAACACGTAATGTCTTTTACTGATTTGTTTTTGTATTCATCAAGGGAATAAAGCACCTTCAGTTCATTTTTCAGTCGAGCTGTATCAAAATTTGAAGCATAGAGTTCTTTAAGTTCTGACAGTAGATGTTCAGGGAATCTTTCACAAAATTTATCGAAACAGTTCGAATCCAACAAAGCCACGAATTTAAGATACAATATCTCTGCTTTTAATTCATTGACACTTCACAGAAACTGAAACAACTCTCACGAAACACTCTTATGGGCGGGAGTATGCGAGTGCCTGAGATGATATAAGTCTTCGCTATTCTGAGCGAACCGTTTACCAAAGCAATGGCCCATTCCCCTCTACCAGCTGATTCATGTTGTCATGGAAACGCTAGCAGGCGATTGTACGGAAGGTTTTTGCATCAGAACTGCCAAGACTCTGGAAGAGCTGCTTGCGTTATGTCGTTGGTTTTCGCTCGCCAGACTGAGTCAAAGAAGCGAATCCGCACGCGTTTTTTTTTTTTTCTCGCAACGAAAGCATCGACATATTTTAATACCGTTGATAATTGACTTTTATTTGTGTATATTTAATTCAGTTTTATTTGTGCATTCTCTGGGCTTCGCGGCTAGCTTACCTAGCCTTAAATATACGCCACTGATGACCATCTACCTAATAATGGGAATGATCATCCTCGGCCTGGATGACAGCGACGAGACGGCGTGGCATGAACGCAATGAGGCCCTGAAAGGTTGCCCGAGACAAACGTGCCCATTCGTACTGCAGCAGAGCACGTAGGTCCTGAAGATGACGTGGTTGTGTGTCGGCACGTCAAACCTGTCAATCCAAATAGTCCCCCAAGTGCTCTATGGGATTGAGGTCTGGCGATTTCGCAGACCAAGGGAGAACGGCGACATCGCTTTCGTGTTCCCGGAACCACTCAGGCATCCCCTTAGCGACGTGGCACGGTGCATTGTCCTGTTAGTAGACACCATCACAACCAGGGTAAACGTCCAACATGAAGGGATGCACGTGGTTAGCGATGATGGACAGCTAGCCATTGGCGTTCAGGGACCCATCCAGTGGTATCAGTGGTTACTGGTCATACCAGAAAAATATCCCCTAGACCTGCGCACTGCCACCGCCGGTCTGTACGTGACCGACAAGCGTGTCCGGTTGTTGGTTCTCGTGTGTCTGACGTCATATCTGCCATCGCCCATCACTTCTGTGGAGTTGAAACCTCGATTCGTTGGAGAAGGCAACCCTTTCCCACTCTTCCGCTTTCCAATGACAGTAGGCGTCGTTGCCGATGGACCAGGGTTTACATGGGCACCTTGACGCAGCGCCAACCCTGGAGATCCATGCGTAACAGGACTCGCTCTATTGTTATCAGGGTCTCGTATGGGTGCCCCAGCGTTCATTTGCGTGGACATTTGCTGCACTGTTGCGCGTCGATTGCCCTTTACCAGTCGACGGAGGCGACATTCTCCTCTGGGGTCGATGGTCTTTGGGGCTCCTCAATCACGACGTCAGGAGGTTCTCGGAGTGCCAGCGGTCCATTCTTGGTACAACACCCTTACTACAGCACCTCGCGAACAGCTCACGAAGTCTGCTGTTTCGGAGATGCTACCACTATTGTTGCGGTAGCTGATGATAATTCCTTTTTGAACGCGCGTCAATCGCTTCTTCTGTCCATTGAGCTCACGTCACGCACTGGCCGGCCGCTCACATCTATTGTGTGGTCGACCTTGTCACGTGAACTCTGTTATGCGCCTGGGGGGGGGGTATTTAGGTGGTCATATTATTCTGATACGACCGTGTAGGTCGATTCTATTAATAAATTCGCTGATATTAAAGTCATTAAAGACAAGTTAAAAATACTCCAAATACGTGGCGACAGTAAATAAATAAATACATCGCTCTTAACCACGTTCTAGAAACACTAAACAAACAATTTTTCGGTTGCTGTGTGTTTCTAGAACGTCGTTAAGAGCGATGTATTTATTTATTTATTTATTAAAGACAGCTTTGCTATTTCAGCAATCGTCTTTTTAAATTTTGGGGCAGAAGATCTCTTTTGGTGTTCGTCAGCATTACACTTTGTGGGTGCATTGCACAAATTTAAGGGGAATAAATTTTGCTATAAAGGGGCCGTCCATAAAGTACGTCCGAGATTATAGGGGGGGGGGGTCCTGACAACCGGACCAAATGTAACATGGGGTGAGTGGGGAGGTTTAGTAATTCGAACGTCCAGCGGCAAAAATACAGTGGATGGTATTTCTTCCTTTTTGTTTTCTCTTTTTTTCTTCTTTTAATAGTTAAAAAAGGTGTGAAATATTTCAGATTTCTGATTATATTTAGCTAAATCAGAATACTAATATAAGGTTCTCGTATTTGTACTACCAAATCTATCGTGTTTTGTGGATGGTATAATCGGGAGCGTTGCAACCTTGAATGCGTGCGTTCATTTGTAGATCTTTATTTCTGAATGATAAAGTTCGGGTAGCATTTGGGAATAAATAAATGCCTAAATAATAAATCTTTTCTGAAGCAAACGTGTAAATATATTGAAGATTCCTTTAAATAATGATATGCTTCTAAACAAGGGCGCCGATTGTGTGGGTGCTGCTGTGTGGGTGCTCCGGGGCACCCATTGAATGTTTTCAATGGGTGTCTTGCTCCCAATGAAAGTTTTGCTCATTGAAAAGTTTTGCGTCTTTTACAAGAATTTTTATTCACATTATTTTTACAAGGTTGAACTTCCCTGGGATCGGAAAACGCAAATAATAATTCAGAAAAAGAAATAAAAAATGTTGATGTTCATGTTCAGGTGTTTCGAAAAAACCCTGGTTTTCTAAAGTTCAGGGGAAAAAAAAAGAAACAGAATAACTGCCGAAAATGTTATGGTCATCTGATCGTCGACAACAGGTTGCCGCATTTTGGACAGATATCTATCTAACAGTCTCAAAATCTAGGTTAAATAGAAACTTTTTGAAAAAAAATTAGTCTGCATTGTATTTTCATACCTACCCCCCCCCCCCTCCGTCTTTTCTCTGCTCATACTCCATTTCATTGATATGGGCTTGAGCACCCATTGGATTTCTGGAAAGTAGGCGACTATGCTTCTAAAAGCAGTAGTCAAAAATGAAGGGGTTTGCGGGAATTAAGACGTACTTTTTAGGGGTGGGTGGTGTCAACAATCGAACAAAATCTGACATGGGTAGAGGTGGGGGAGGGGGGGGGGAATCTAAAATAGTAAAAAAATCACGGACGTACTTTATGGACTCCCCAAAGACGCGAACCCTCTGCATTTCGTTAAGCGCAGTAAATAAAGAAAACTTTATTTCTGTGGTAACTCAAATTCAGGTATATCTCTTTACAGACGACGCGTGGAATTGTGCTTTAATTTGGACGCCACGCGCACACGGTGATTTTAAGTAAAACAGTTTTGTAATTACGTGTGATTACCTTATGTTGCATTTATTTCGCTTTGAACAGTGTAACAGTTGACTCCCATTTGCAGCGCAAATCGACATTCAACAACTTCAGAATTACGTATTTAAGTGAATACATTATTTATCACTCACGTTGCTATTTATCGTTACAATCGCGCTTTCGTGTCTTAATCCCTTGTGTCTTCAAGCAGGATCGATCGCATTCTCTTCCAAAATGCACGGTTAAGGCCACAAATACGTTTCCAATATTCTCAGACGATGTTTCGCGAAGTTTGATATCAATTCATCCCAGAGGGGTTCAAAAAAAATATCCTTTAGGCACGCATTACGCCTTTCACGTGTGCGAATTGATGTCATTTTATGTTATACAGTACAACATTATTTATTTCTCATTGAAAATGTAAAGTTATGCTGTGTAGATAATTTGTTCCTATGCATTCGCTGCGAGTTCAAAAGTAACAGTTCATAGTGAAAATATGACTACAAGTTGCCACATGCAAGAAAAATCTTATTAAAACACATTAAACGCGGTATGTCCGTAGCAGTGGCGTCCCGTGTTCAGGGTGTGAGCGGTGTTACGGAGAAAAAGACAGGAAAATATTTTACTATGCAACCCGAGCTGAAAAATTCACGCACTGATTTTAAACATACGAAAGCATTTTTTTTTATTTTGCGGTCGTTGAATTAAAAAAATAAAATTAAAAAAAATTTTTGTTATCCCATCCTTATATGGATAACAAAACTTCAAATTCTGGTTTTAAATCTGTGCTCTTAAACACATCGATCACACTGCGACGAAACGACAGAGAAACTGCAATTCGTGATCGAACGCTGAATTGTATTTATGACTCCAAGCGATTCTAATAGCAAACGTATGGCCAGTAGGGCTGTTTTAAGCGCGCACAGCCTGGAAAGTTTAGCTTCTGCGTTGAAACCACAAGGCTCTGATCATTCGTCCGTGAAGGGTCCGGGTTCGAATCCCGGTGAGGCATGGATGTTGTGATTGTCTTACGGCACTGGCTCGCTCTCTTCCCTGGAACCAGTGACCCTAAATTAGGGACGGGCGACTGCTTATAGCCCATTGAGTTGCTCACGGTGGTCGTTTAAACCTCCAATCAAAAAAAAAAAAAAAAAAAAAAAAAAAAGAAACCACAAGAAAATAAAAACGTGACTTGCAGCGCCATCTGTAGAGCTTTGTATCACAGTTGCTTTACACTAAGCTGACCAGACGACCCCAATTCTTGAGGACAGTCCTCGAATTTAGGTAACCGTCCCCAAAAATGTCTGAAGCCTTTGGGGACGCAAATTGTCCTCAAATTTTAATGTTTGTCCCCAAATGTCTTCGAATTTACACTTCCTCATTAACTTTATAGATTTCCAATAAAAAATGTCCTTAAAAGTAGTTTCCGTTGTACTAATTTTCCAACATGCTTCTTGTAAAAACAAATTTTGACTTTTTTTTTCTTCTTTCTGGGTTTAACGACCATTGCGAGCAACTCTAAGGACTATAAGCAATCACCTGTCTTTAATTTGGAGACATTCGTTCTAGGGAAGAGAGAGAGATAGAGCAAGTGCTGCAAACCAAACACACCACCCGTGCCTCATTCGGGACTCGAACTCGTACCCACTTGTACGAATGGTCAGTATCCAGCACTAGGCCAATGCACCACCGTCGCTGTAAAATTTAGTCTGTACTTGTTCTGAGTTTCTCCAAAAACTTTGGCAAAATGAAAAATTCGCCATGTAATTACTGTGGTGTTCAGCCTAATTTTAATTCAGCGCATGTACCTAAGGTAAAACATTTCACTTTTGCTAATATGTTCTCTTCATCTTAATTCTACTTTGTCAATACAGATTACCAACATTTTACAAGATATATCCTTTTAAGACACAATTTTTCATATGTAATATCCCACTTATTGAAGCAATGCAGTGTTGTGACAAAAATACAATATTTGCATATTTATTTTGAGTACGTATGTGTCCCCAAATGAACTACCGATTTGAGGACGCCACGCTCTTTTGTCCTCAAATTGGTGCCCCGATATCTGGTCACCTTACTTTACACGCTACGGGTGTTCAAGGACCAAACAGAACACCTACGGATGCGAATACTGCAAAACTATGTTTTGTTTACTCAACAAAGCAACGAACCTTTTCCACTTTACGAAAACATTGTATAAGGAAATTAATTTTAGCCACCACGCGAAGCCTTACGACAAACTTCGGTGAGTTTTGTTATCCAAAAACCTAATCTTATATATAAAACACAAAACGTCTGTTTGTCTGAAGCAGCAAAAACTCCCGAACGCCGAACTGTGGCATCGTGAAATTTGCATAATTTATTAATACTGGAATTTCTAGGCCAACGCAACTATTTAAAGACCTGTACGTTGTTCCGTTCGCGAGTTATGAATTAATTAATAATCTAATCAATAAAGTCAGCGTCGTTTGCTACGTCATCGTTCCAAATCTGAAAGCACGTGACTGCATTCATCGCCGTGGCATATCCAAAGGTGTTTCTATTGTTTGAGGTGCATAAAAAAATGCAAAAACGAACTTTGCGAAATCTTAACGAAACGGGCTGAAATTTTAATCAACACCATGAATTGGTAATAAGAGGAGTCCCTCAAAATTTCACGGGAACGCGGTCAAAACTTTTTAAAATAGGCATGGAAATTTTAATTCATCGGTAAAGAGAAATATATACGCAGAAACGGTTAATAAAATTTTGACGGCTAATTTATAAAGTTATTTACCGATTCAGGCGAAATTTGGAGGTCATGTTCCCATTAACGATTTTAGTGTTCAATAAAATTTCAGCCAGTTTCATGAAATATTCGCGAAGATACGTTTTTAATTTTTTTATCCCAAAGGTTCGCCCCTCAAAGACGTCTAAAACTGAAAGCACGTGATGCATTTGATAGTCGAAAACAAATTGTTAACGAATTTTTTTCAGTCAGTATTTTAATGCTGTGTCTCCTGGACGCGTGTTAAATAATTGGTAACGCATTTGATCCGTTTGATTCTACGGACAGCTGTATGTTGGAATGTCAAAAGCAAAGGGTCGAACAAAATTATATATTGTCGCCGTTGAAGGAGAAACCAAAAATGTTGTGTACGGCCAAGTGCTGAAATAATCACACTATGAAAAAATAATTTGCAATGACCGAATTTGTGAAATCAGCTTTTTTCTTTCTTGCAAGCATCAATTTTTTTCCGTTTTTTTCAGTAACATATAAGGGAATAAGAAATTAATAAGTCTAAATCCCGGGCAAAGTAGGATAGTAAAGCTAATACGTGTATAACAGCAATTCGTACCACAACGTTGAATTGCGTCGCTCCATGGGATTGCAAGTGGTGCTCTATTTGGTTAGCACACCCTGAGAGATCAGTTGTTATATATTGAAAACCACAGGGAAATAAAAAATGAAAACGTGACCTGCAGCGCCATCTAGGGAGCACTTGTACCACAGTTGCTTGAAAACCGTCGGATGCCCTGTCGAGAAACCGCACACCCGATAATTTTAGCACAAACGTAATATGATGCTTAATGAAAGAACT
Source organism: Macrothele yani (assembly GCA_039090855.1). Classification (NCBI taxonomy): domain Eukaryota; kingdom Metazoa; phylum Arthropoda; class Arachnida; order Araneae; family Macrothelidae; genus Macrothele; species Macrothele yani. The sequence continues at coordinate 28,722,392 of CM077026.1, forward strand.
TTTTCCTTTTAATAAAAACATTGTGTGGGGGAATTAATTTTAGCCACCACTCGAAGCCTTAGGACAAACTCTGGCGAATTTTATTACAAATAAATCCGAAAATGTAATGTCGATAGTATAGGTTAAATAAATTGCGACGACTCTGTGTGTGTGTGCGAGGCACACCTAGCACAACCCAAATATTCTGTCCTGGTCCGTAGATACGGTATCTCTGCATAAATACGCGAAAAATTCTTTTTGTATGTTACTAACTTTTTGCGTCTAACAATAAGGATGGCTCATGTACATACGAATTTCTGTGATGCAGGTTGTTTTTTTCACTAGATGGCATAAAAGTATTATTCTTTCAAGATTATCAACACTTCAAAAATCTGTATTGGAAAGATTATTTTTCCGTTCGATAGCTGAAGACATGCAAAACATTTGCTATGCGTTTTTGCTATGTACGACGCACACTTTAATTGCTAGATGGTGCTAATTATATTTCGGTGAGACTATATAAGTGTACGTACATAAACTGAATGAACATCATGGGTAACTAGTGGCCTAGTGGTCAACGTTCGTGACTGCCACGGAGAAGACCTCGGGTTCGATCCCAGCAGGTACAAACACTCGAATCACTAAATATCCGCCGTGCTTCGGATGGGTGCGTTAAGCCGTCGGGCTCCGGGTACTGGCCCCCGGTAATAAATAAAGGCGTCTTCCTTCCTCTTTCTACCTCGCTTCCGTGTCACTTTCCTATCGGGCACCCTAGCCCAAATCTCCTAGCTTCCTATTAAGATTTTTTTTTATATTAATTTTTGTAACACGCTGTTTAAGATTTTTTTTTACATTAATTTTTGTAACACGCCCTTCTTGAAATCCTCTACAGATGATCTGATCTGATCTGATCTGATTGAACATATTATTATACAGGGTGACCATAAAGTATTTCCCACATTGCAAAAATTAATATAAAAAGTGTTTTACAGGTACAAAAAAAGGATTGCATGACAATGATGGTGCACAAGTAAAGTTTTTTCCCATTGTCAGCACACCTCCGCATGGGCGCCATTTGTGGCCCCCGGAGGACATCTAAGCGATATTCGATTTCACGCCACGTTTCTTTAACATCTCAGCAATGACAGAACCAATGACGTCCGTTATTCTGCTCTTCAACGTCTCGACATTCGGAACTCTGCTAGAGCAAACTTGGTGTTTCACATAAGCCCACAGGAAAAAGTTTAGAGGGGTAATGTAGGGCGATCGAGGTGGCCATGTCATGGGACCGTCGCGACCAATCTATCTTTCGGGAAGTGTGGCATTCAGGAACTCACGAACCATTACTGACTAATCTTGTACTTTTCATACTAAGCTTATATGCTTTTTTCGTCAGTACTCTTTTCCAAAATGGCGCTGGACAGTAACCGCCGATTTGGTCTCACGGAACCACAACATGCACGCCGCCTTTTCTTGCATGGAAGCCATTGTCGGTTAAATGCTTCCCTTAATTAAGCAGTAGTGCTCACCTAAAGAACAGAAAAAAAAAGAACTTTATGAGTGCTGCTATATTATGTTGCCAACCATTTTATTTTAACTTACATGGATTTGTTTATATTAATTTTTGTAATGTGGGAAAGACTGTATGGACACCCTGTATATCTCTACCTAATAATGTATTGCTCCACCTTTTGCGCTCATAGCAACAGCCAGACGTCTTAAAAAGGGTCTAATGAGGTGATGAAAACACGGAGATGGTGTTGCTGCCCGTAGAGCTTTGATCGACTTTGGTAGAGAATCCACATTTGCCAGTAGGGTTTGGTGCTATCAGCAACTGCGGATGCTCGTTTTTAGTCATCAGCTATCCAGGTTTTATGTTTACAACACCATCTATTTCACATTGTAGCGTTGGTTTCTACACGGTCGAGTCACATTATTGTGACCACCAGCTATATCCAGAGTAGTCGCCGTGTGCAGCGCGAACAGCAGCTAGACGGGATGGAAGTGACTCAATAAAGTGCTGGAAGGAGTTCACAGGTATGTGGAGCCATGCTGAGTGAAGCGCATCTGTCGGCTACTGGAGGGTGCATGGTGGAGGATCCATAGAGCGAACAACACGATCGAGGTGGTCTCACAGATGGTCAATTGGGTTTAATTCTGGGGAAGCAGGCGCACAGGGAAGTACTTTGAAGTCTTCATCGTGCTCTCCCAACTACTCTCGGACATTTCCAGCTGTGTGACACGTCGCATTGTCGTTCTGGAAGATACCATCCGTCCCAGGGAAGACAATCAGCATGTATGGGTGTACGTGGTCTGCAAGGATGGATTCATAACGAATTCTTTTTTTTTTTTTTTTTTTTCGAGGTTTAACGACCACCGTGAGCAACTCAATGGGCTATAAGCAGTCGCCCGTCCCTAATTTAGGGCCACTGGTTCCAGGGAAGGGAGAGAGCCAGTGCCGTAAGACAAACACAACATCCATGCCTCACCGGGATTCGAACCCGGACCCCTTTCGGACGAATGATCAGAGGCCATCGCCTTAGACCACTGCGCCACCGGGGCGGCCACATAACGAATTCAGTCCATAGTGCTTTCCACAGGTATGAGTGGACCCAGAGAATGCCACGGAAACATTCCACAGATAACAACGCTGCCCCCACCAGCTTGTGTTCTTCCAGAAATGGTTGAAGAGTACTTGTTCTCCGATGTTCCTCGCCTTATACGCCAACATCCATCCGTTTGATGAAGCAGAAAACGTGACTTATCGGGGAAGGCAATCCTTTGTCAATCAGCGGAGGTCCAATTCCGAAACTGCCGTGCAAATGCAAGCCTTTTTTGTCGATGCACATTTGTTAGCATAAGGGCAGTGACCATCTGCCTGCATCGGAGCCCCATACTCGGTAGTATTCGGGGAAATGTCGTTTTAGACACACTTCCGGGAGCCTCCTGGTTCATTCGGCCAGTGAGTTGCTTCATTGTAGGGTGTCGATCGGCGATCACGCATCTTCGAAGCCGACGTTCACCTCTCACTTCAATGGCACGTGGTGCTCCGCAGATTTCACGTGGCTTATTCGCAATGGTGCCATTTCTCCAATCACGATACTCTTTAACCACAGCAGTACGCAAACAGTTTGCAAACTGCTCTGTTTCAGAAATATTGCCACTCTTGGCCCGAAAACCGATACTCATCCCTTTTTGCAAATCTTATAAATCGCTCCTTTTATCCATGAGAGCAACGAATGATATGTTTTCAGAATGCCTACAGCTCATCTTATGTACCTTCCAAGCCAGCTCATGACATGTGCCTTCTTTCATTGGCAACGCGCTGTTGACCTCAAAAGTAGGTGGTCGCAATAATGTGACTCGACTGTGTATGTTTAAAGGTTTAGATATTGCAGCTCTTCTATGGATGTTGGTTTTATGAAGTTCTCTGTGGACTGTTTTTGTGGAAACACGGTCTTCCAGAAGGATATTGAGTTCTTCTGTAACTTTTGTTACAATAGTTATATGTTACTTGGACACAATCATTGTTAGCGTTTGACGGTCCTTTTCATTTAGTCTCGGTTTTTGCCCACTATTACTTTTCGTCTAGCCATGCTTTGTGTACGCAGTCATAAGCGTAAAGACTGTTGCTCTTGAAACACCAAACAATTTGGCTGTTTACACACGCTCGTGCTAAACGGAAAGCCACGATTTGTCCTCTTTGGAAGAATGACATGTCCTCTTTGGAAGCGTGACATGTCATTCATTTCACCGACCGTTAGTACGAACCGCTGCTGAACACAACTTGTAACACACTGGCATACAATCTACTGAACATGTACAAAGAAAAGACATACAAAAAATAATCACAACTTTTGTCCTTTTCAGCACGAAATACAAGGGTGTGTCGAAAGTTTTGCAATATTTGCATTAACACATGTGCTGCGGCGGGTATGTCACGTGCTTAAACAAGCTCAAGTCGCGCACTGCTGTCAGTCGAAAGGGATATAAAGTGGTAATCGTCGCTGTGAACAGCATTACATGTCGTCGTTCTGTGTGTGGTTGCGACGCCTAAAAGGTGAACAGCCACAACCTGCTAATTAGGGAACTTTTGCTTTACGAGTTTGAACTCGGCCATAACGCTGCTCAAGCAACACGAAACATTTGTCACAGCTCCGCAACCAGATGGTTCAAGAAATTTCGCTCAGGTGGCCCTTCAACAACCAGCAGGAGGTGGCAGCTGGGGTGAAGGAGTTCTTCGCCTCGAAGGACAAGAACTGGTACAGCCGCAGAATTGAAGAACTGCCAGATAGATGGCTAAGGATGGTGCAACACGATGACTTATATTCTGAATGCTAATCAGCTTTCGTCGTAAAGGTACGTATGAAAGCATAAAGTGATCCAAATATTGCAAAACGTTCGACTCACCGTCTGTAAAATTAATCCCTTTAATCATGATGTTTTCATTATTTTGCCCAACCTTTGTATAAGTCTGATCTGAAAAACTCTTTTTGCATTGGGGAGCCTTAAGTGTGTGAAAGACGATTCTTGACTTCTTGTCTTTTTTCAATGCACAACTTAACCACTAGAGAGCGTAAATGCAGATTCTGATGTTTTACTCCATATCATTGCTTCTAAAAATTTGATTATATCGTTTACCACGAAGACCATGCACATTTTTCCCGACAGAGGGCATAAACGTATTTTGCGTTTCCTCCTATATCTCTGCTTCTAAAGGAAAGATTTAAAAAATTATTTCTGCGTCGGATATCATTCATGGCGAAGCACACTTTGCATGGAATTTCCCTTTTTTCATAGCGTACGATTCTGTCACAATTGATGGAAAGGAAATAATACTGTTGGCAACATATTTGGCAGCATATCTATCCTCTTAAAGACCCAATTGAAATAATTATTTTTTCGTCAAATACCACTCACTGAGGAAAACGCTTTGAGCATATTTTCCTCCACAAATTAATATACAATTTTTCCGCTAGAGTGTTCAAATGCGTATCTCAGTTTTTTTACATCTGTGCTTCTAGAAGACCAATTTGGAGTATTCTTTTTTCCTCAGATAACGTTTACAACGAAAAATACTTTGCATACATTTTCTAATTTTTTGCAACTAACAATTTTGCTGCTAGAGTGAGTAAGTGCATACTTCTAGGTACCACATATTTGCAACGAGTCCATTCGTCTAAGAGTCCGATTAAATGTATATATGATGCACAACATACTACAACCTCTCCTTGACAAATGTCAACCCCGCCTTCTCGTGGTGCATCCTGTTCCCACTAAAGGAGCTCTGACGACCGCCAATAGCGGTTTAACTATACCATCGGGATTAGAGGAAATGCTATTCCACACTCACCAACCCGCTTGGTAAGCATGGTGAGTTATGGCCAAAACCCTCCAAAATGACTCCACAACTTAAATCTTGGCCTTAAGAATCACCGGAGGACCGGAGTAGACTGCCATCTGATGCTGACCTTGGCTACGTATAATGGACGCTCCCTATCTTCTGATTCAAGGCTCCTTGAATTGGATGAATAACTATAAAGGATCAAGTGGGACATCGTCGGGCTAAGTAAGGTAAGGAGAAAACGAGAAGATCTCATTGAACTGAAAAAGTGGACATCTCTTCTATTATCGTGGGATAGATACTGGCAGAACTAGTGGTGTTGGATTTATAATAAACAAGAAACTGAAGGATAAAGTTGTAGAAGTTGAAATTTCCTCTGACAGAGCTGCACGACTTGTTATGCAACTCTCGAGAATATACCAGGCTCATATTATTCAAGCTTATGCACCCACTACAAATCATCCTGAAGAAGAGATTGAAAATTTTTATGAGGAAATTCGTCGTCTACATAATAAAGGCAAGCAGCACTTGAAGATCATTATGGGAGATTTCAATGCGAAAACAAGGCAACGTTAACAGAATGAAACTTCAGTAGGTAAATTCGGTCACGGCAACAGAAACCAGCGTGGAAATACTCTCGTAGAATTTGCAGAGGCAGAAGGGTTTTTCATCATGAACTTCTTTTTCAAGAAAAAGCCGCAAAGGAAATGGACATGGAGGCATCCCAATGGATTGACAAGTGAAATTGACTGTATTATGTGTAACAAGAAATTTGTCATGGAAGACTGCAGTGTGCTAAACAAGTTCAACACAGGTAGTGACCATAGAATGGTAAGATGCGAGATGCACCTCAATGCTAAACTCGAGCGTGGCAAACTCATAAAACAAACAAAGTGTATTGACATGACCAACCTTAAAAAACATCATAATACTTTCAAATTAGAACTGAAGAACAGATTTTCTTCTCTAGAAGGTCTAACGTCGGAAGAAGTGGACATCTCTGAAGTTAACAGAAAAATAACCAAGGCTCTTATGGAAACAGCAACATAAATAGTTGGTACTAAGAACAAGTTGCATACGAACAAATTATCAGAAAAAACCAAAATTCTGATGCAAAAAACAAGAGAGATGAGGATAACTAAAGGAGATGTGACTTCCAAAGTGGAATATATAGAGCTATGCAAGACAGTACGGAGAAGTATCACTGAAGATGTAAGGAAATTCAACTGTGAACTAGTGAGGAAAGCAATTGAAAACAACCCAGAATTTGTTATTATCTGTCTTGCTTTTAATTGAGTCAGTTTGCACTTTCCGCATTTTCTCCGTTTATGAGTTCGGTGGCACCTGTTAAAAGTGAAACAGTAGCAGAACCTGAAAATATTTTAAATTCACCTTATGAAATAATGCTGCTGTTATCAGTTGGCACTAATGTAGTGGCATCATATATAGGTAGTTTTTGGCTCTTAATTATTCTACGTGAGCAGAACGCTGTTTTTTCTTTCTTCCTTTTTTTGCAACCGACAGCATATCATTTGCCAGCCATATACTATTTATTCCGATAAGCCATATACTATTTATTCCGATATCTGCTGTTCAATGGAAAAAACAAAAGAAAAATGAAAGCGCGGCACATGGTTTTATCTTAAATAATGTTTCAAAGCGAATCATTCCAAGTCCGGTTTTCAAGAAGTTTTTGATATTTTTTTATTGGTATATTTTAATTTATTGTGTAGTTCAAAGCGCTATTAAAATTTGAGCAACAACTATTTTTCAATTATATATATATAAAGGGAGTGAGACAAGGTGACACCATATCTCCCAAGCTCTTTAATGCCACATTGGAAAATGTCTTTCAATCACTGAACTGGGAAAACAAAGGGATAAAGATTAATGGAGATTATCAACCTCACCTTTGTTTTGCTGATGACGTAGTCGTTTTTGCAACTACCCCATCAGAGCTGCAGAGTATGATCCAGGAACTGGCTGACAAGAGTAAAGAAGTGGGATTAAAAATAAACTTTCAGAAGACAAAAGTGATGTACAATGCTTTTACAAGAAATGAAGATATATCGATTGATGGAGAAAAGCTGGAGATAACAGGTACGTACATTTATTTATCTTGGACAGCAGATATCAAGTGAGGGTCACATTGATGAAGAAATTAATCGGCGTATAAAACTTGCCTTGAAAGCTTTTGGAAGAAACAGCATAATTTTCAACAGCAATATGCCATTATGTCTTAAAAGAAAAGTATTTGATCAATGCATCCTTCCAGTGCTTACGTATGGTGCAGAGACGTATACCTTGACTAAAAGAGACATACAAAGGCTGCAGACAACTCAGAGAAGCATGGATAGATGCATGCTTGGTGTAAACAGGATGGATAAGAAGAGGAACTCGTGGATCAGAAAAATGACAAGAGTAAAAGGCATCATGATCAGAGTAAAATCCCTGAAATGGCAATGGCTGGACATACTACCAGAAGGACAGACCATCGATGGACAGTCGAAATTTTAGATTGGATTCCAAGGGACAGGAAAAGACCCAGAAGAAGACCACATGGAAAATGGGTGGATGAAATTCGAAAGTATGCGGGAGTAACATGGAGGAGACCGGCACAAGACAGACCGTTGTGGAAGACAGACCAAGACAGACCGTTGTATATATATATATATATACATTTAATAAATAATATCAACGATGTGTAATCAAAGTTAAAATGAAACATTTAAAAAATTATCTTCCTAAAATTACATGGGTTAAATGATGAAATACTTATAAGTTAGTAATTGAAGCAAGGTTGACACCATAAGATCCTCACTCTCAGGATTAAATTGATAAAGGCTTTTCTACTGTTATTTAGAAGAGTGTTGTAACTAAAATACTTATCTAAAGCTATTCTCGAGTTACATATCACTACATTTGCTTGCTCCGTGCTTAATGGACTCCATTGACGAAAATTATTATCTATTCAGGCATAAACGTAGTCATGGCAGAAAAAGGCTAAACTTTTCCCACTAGGAATATGCAAAAATAATTAATCTTTCAGCATTTATTAACTACCCTTGGAGTACTATATATGCATATATAAAATCCATAAATTTGTGTAGCATTTCTTTAGGAACGAATAAGAATTTTATTTTAGTCAATGTGTTTACATCAAACCAATAATGTCAATACAATATTTATACTAATCTAATTTGTTTTATGGCAATTATTGCATTTCTGCATCAATCTCAGGAACTTCCCAGATGACTTCCAAAAAGGCGGAATTCCGCCTTTTGGCGGAACTCTTTCACCCCTGTCTATCACATAGTTTGGAAACTCCATTATATTTTCAAAATGTATATAGAGAATTTTAATAGCTTCACATTTTGGAAATTTATTTTCAGTGACTGTATCGTATTTGGATTTCTTGATTTGGAACTCATTTTTAATGTATTTTCTTCAATCTTTCGCCAAATATGAAACCAGGAATGCAAATAAAGCTGAATCTAAATAAAAGTAAAGAAAACACGAGAATAGCAATTTTCTCTGACTGTAATCGATTAGAATGAATGAGAATGTGAAAAAAAAAAAAAAAGAAAAAAGTCGTTTGAGATTATTGGGTTAAGCTGTTAAAGTGCAGCAGACGCAGTGAAGTGTGTTTCCTACAGCAAACGCGTCCCTTTTCATGCAGCCAGTGGGAATGGGAAAACGTACTTTGGGAGAGGAACCGAGACGAGTTGCACACAGTTCCCGGATGAAAAGACCCAAGGTAGCGTCAAACGCGATCAAAGGCTGGAATGGAAATGCCTTTGTGGGCCAGGTGTTAACCTCCTTCAGTGATTTGTATGCCTCAGCAAATGAACAGGATTTCCCCAACCCCCTTCTCACACAAGCTCATATCCTCCCTGGTTTCAATGTGTAAGCTCTTGTCATCTCTTTTCATCGGGTATCTGTCTGATTCGTACGCAGGAGATTCCTCCTGCAGAAAACTTCGGTACATAAAGGCCATTAGATGCTTTTTATTTGCAGAAGTTTCGTATGTAGTCTCCTAACTACTCTTCTTTGAGCTTGTTTTATCCCACCACTAGAAGAATTGTTTATTTCTTCCTAACTATCTCTCTCTCTCTCTCTCTCTCTTTCTCTCTCTCTCTCTCTCACTCTTATATTAGGAACTCCAATGGTCAAGATATTTTTGAGAAAACATGGGATATATCCGCGGTGTACATGAAACATGCAATTTCCAAGAAGGGATAAACAAAACAAAACTAACGCCTTTTGAAAAATACTTTTCAATCTCGCAGAACTAAAATACTGATATTTAAAAATAAAAAAAAAATTATTGCACAGTGAAAATCCTATAAATAAAGACATCGCTCTTTCCAGGTTTTACCAACACACAGCAACCGAAAAATTGTTATTCGGCCACTGCTGGGGAATCGAGTCCCAGATCTCTCGATATCTAGCCGAGCGCGTTAGCCTTACACCACGGAGGCCAACAATCAACGACGCTATGTGTGTTTTTCTGTTAGCTACTGACATCATAAATCCGTAAGATGGGCTCAGCTACTGAAATTTATGATGTCAGAAGCTGACAGAAAAACACACATAGCGCCGTGGATTGTTGGCCACCGTAGTTAAGGCCAATGCGCTCGGCTAGATATAGGGAGATCTGAGATTCGATTCGCCAACAGTGGCCGTATAACAATTTTTCGGTTGCTGTGTGTTGGTGAAACGAGGAAAGAGCGATGTCTTTGTTTATTCATTATTGCAGAATTTCTGCAGACTGTCAACGCAGCACATACTAAGTATCAGTAAAGTAAATCTACAGAAGCACACGAAATAAAAAAAAAATGTATTATAAAATAGAAAAATTCTTTTTTTATTACTATTATTATTATTTAAGGATGGGGAATATTATTTCCGGATTGCAAGTTAGAGAAATTTCTGTACATTTCGAAACCTAGTAATTTAAAAATTAACGATTCATAAATAGCACAAAAAGGTTTTATAAAACGAAATGATATAAAATATTTATTGTGACAGGCTCGTATACCTGTATTTTATCATATTCTCATAACCGATTTGGTATTTTTTTTTCTGAGAGTTCGTACAAAATATCAAAGCGAAAAGTTTCAAATGTTCTTTATTGAGTTTAGAGATAAAAAAAAAAAAGCTGGAATTTTCAGCTTGGCCTTTTTTGAACTAAAACAGTGAGCAGCTTAAAATTAAAAAAAAAAATGTTTGTATCAAACTCAAAAACAGGTATCTTTACTATATCCTAAACTTAGCTTTAGACAGAAAGCAGGGACTAGACCCTGAGAAACTGTAAACCGGTGAGCTGATTATGCCCAGTCGCGGACTGGGCAGCCGGGAAACCTGGAAATTTCCCGGTGGCCACCATATTCTGAGCCAGTAGTCCTTATGTTAACTCAGAATATATGTGTGTATCATCATCATCATCATCATCCTCATTGTCAACCATTATCAATCCACTGCTGGACGAAGGTCTCTCCAAGTTTCTTCCACAACGGTCTGTCTTGGGCCAGTCTCTTCCATGTCACTCCCGCATACTTTCGAATTTCATCCACCCATCTTCCATGTGGTCTTCTTCTGGGTCTTTTCCTGTCCCTTGGAATCCAATCTAAAATTTCGGGTGTGCATCGATGGTCTGTCCTTCTGGCAATATGTCCAGCCCATTGGCATTTCAGGGATTTTACTCTGGTCATGGTGTCTTCCACTCTTGTCATTTTTCGGATCCACGAGTTCCTCTTCTCATCCCTCCTGGTTACACCAAGCATGCACCTCTCGATGCTGCTTTGAGTTGTCTGCCGTCTTTATATGTCTATTTTAGTTAAGGTCCACGTCTCTGCACCATATGTAAGCACTGGAAGGATGCATTGATCAAACACTTTTCGTTTAAGACATAATGGCATATTGCTCTTGAAAATTATGCTGTATCTTCCAAACGCTCTACAGGCAAGTTTTATACGCCGATTAATTTCTTCATCAATGTGACCCTCACTTGATACCTGCTGTACAAGGTAAACGTACGCATCTGTTATCTCCAGCTTTTCGCTATCAATCGATAAACCTTCATTTCTTGTAAAAGCATTGTACACTTGTCTTCTGAAAGTTTATTTTTATTCCCACTTCTTTACTCTTGTCAGCAAGTTCCTGGATCATACTCTGCAGCTCTGATGGGGTAGTTGCAAAAATGACTACGTCATCAGCAAAATGAAGATGAGTTAGATAATCTCCATTAATATTTATCCCTTTGTTTTCCCAGTTCATTGATTGAAAGACATTTTCCAATGTCGCGTTAAACAGTTTGGGAGATATAGTGTCACCTTGTCTCACTCCCTTTCCAATTTTTATGGGTGCCGTATTCTCAAATAGCCAAATCTTCGCACTTGCATTTTCATAGATGTTATTAATAATATGAATGTGTGCATCTTCAATACCGCAGGATTTCAAAGCCATTGTAACTGCTGATGGTTTTACCGAATCAAAGGCATTTTCATAGTCAATAAAAGCCATGCATAATGAAAGTTCATATTCCCCCGCTCTTACAGTTAGTTCTCTCAGTACGTGGATATGATCTATAGTGCTGTAGCCACTCCTGAATCCAGCTTGTTCTCTCGGTTGAGCCATGCCCATTGTCACTTTCAAGCGGTGTGAAAGAACTTTAGTGAAGATTTTATAAACCACTGTTAGGAGGCTGATAGATCTGTAGTTCCTGAGATCCTCAATGCCATCTTTTTTATGCAGCAGGATCTTTGTAGCATTGTTCTAATCCTCAGGAATCTTCCCTTCATTAAGGCATCGAGTGAAAACTTGGGCGAGTACTGTTTCAATTCTCCATTTGCTTCTTGTATGATGTCTACTGTAATTCCATTTTCTTCAGGAGCTTTTCCCCGTTTGATGTTATTGATTGCATGTGTAACTTTAGCTGGGAGGACTGGAAGAACTCTGGTACCTTTTGTAGTGTCTGGAGTGCATGTATAACCCCGTGTATATATATTTACTAATCAAAGAATATAAAAATAAAATCAACTTTGAAATTCTAAAACGCCCAAGGCTGTGTAAAAGAGAATTCAAAACATACAAGGACAAAACAAGAGATAAGTAAGCGCTATTTTTTTTTAAATAATTGAAAAAAAAAGCCAAATCTTGTAAAACAAACGTGTACCCGAGCTAGCAAAAAAAAAAAAAAAAAAAGAAATTTCAACCAGGAGAAAAACAGGGATTGGATTGCAGAACACGTGGCAGAATTTTATTCATGGCTTCGTCAGGGGCAATCACGAAGAAAATCTCTCACATTTCTACATAGACCAGAAAAGTGTGGGTTTCTGCCTATTCGGATTGCAATAAGAGACAAAATAAAATTAAGGATTTACTCAACTATCAAAGACGAGACGAAAACCCCTCCTAACAAACCGAATAATCATTGCCCAACGCACACTCAACGATGACCAGTTCAAAAGAATCCATGCCAAATACATTGCAAACGAATTACGAGCATCCATTACACCACAAAACTAGAGAGAACAACCATTAATTGATAAAACATACATAGGCTTTGCTTGAAAAAAGTTTACTTATTTACAAATTATTGTTCGAATTAGTCTTAAGGTTGACAGATAGGCATAAGCCAAAAGAGCATGATTGTTACTTTAAACCTGTTTTTCTCCAGGTTGAAATTTCGTTGTTTTGTTTGCTCGGGTACACGTTTGTTTTGCAAGTTTTTGCTTATTTTTTTAAATTATTTAAAAAAAATTTTTAGCTTGCTCATCTCTTGTTTTGTCTTTATATATATATATATATATATATATATCATCATCATCATCATTGTCAACCATTATCAATCCACTGCTGGACGAAGGTCTCCCCAAGTTTCCTCCACAACGGTCTGTCTTGTGCCAGTCTCCTCCATGTCACCCCTGCATACTTTCGAATTTCATCCACCCATCTCCCATGTGGTCTTCTTCTGGGTCTTTTCCTGTCCCTTGGGATCCAATCTAAAATTTCGGCTGTCCATCGATGATCTGTCCTTCTGGCAGTATGTCCAGCCCATTGCCATTTCAGGGATTTAACTCTGATCATGATGTCTTCCACTCTTGTCATTTTTCGGATCCACGAGTTCCTCTTCTTATCTCTCCTGGTTACACCAAGTATGCACCTCTCCATGCTTCTTTGAGTTGTCTGCAGCCTTTGTATGTCTCTTTTAGTTAAGGTCCACGTCTCTGCACCATACGTAAGCACTGGAAGGATGCATTGATCAAACACTTTTCTTTTAAGACATAATGGCATATTGCTCTTGAAAATTATGCTGTTTCTTCCAAAAGCTCTCCAGGCAAGTTTTGTACGCCGATTAATTTCTTCATCAATGTGACCCTCACTTGATATCTGCTGTCCAAGATAAACGTACGTATCTGTTATCTCAAGCTTTTCTCCATCAATCGATAAATCTTCATTTCTTGTAAAAGCATTGAACATCACTTTTGTCTTCTGAAAGTTCATTTTTAATCCCACTTCTTTACTCTTGTCTATATATATATATATATATATATATATATATATATATATATATATATATATACACCGATGATCCATTCCATTATGACCACCCACAGACTAGAGAAATGAGCACGCCTGGAGACCGAACGGTGGCACAGCGCAGGTGGAATTCACAGAGCAGTATATATACAACCCGAGGACAAGCTTTCGATTAGTAGAGTGTTCGGAGTCCGAATGCGTAAAGCTGCGGATTTGTAGGAGATTGGTAATGGACAAATTGTGATGCATTGGTGCCTCGGAACTACGATATCGAAAAAGGCGCGGCTTGTGCGTTGTTCAAGTGCCGTTGTAGTGAGTACGTATCAAAAGTGGTGCACAGATGGCCAAACAACGAACTGTCGTTTAGCCGTGTGTGTCGTCCGCAGCTTATTGATGCCAGGGGAGCGGAGACTGTCGCACATTGTTCACAGCAATCGCAGGGCCAAAGTTCAACAAATCACCCGCAGCTACAACAGTGGTGATCAGGGCAATGTGTCACAGCACACAGTTCATCGCAGCCTTCTGCGCATGAGCCTGCGTAGCCGAAGACCCAGCCGGGTCCCCGTGCTCACTGCACGTCATCGCCAACAACGCATGAATGGGCCCAAAACCATCAAGATTGGATCGTGGATGATCGAAAGTAAGTGGCCGGGTCTGACGAATCAAGATTCCTGCTGCTTCACGTAGGCGGCCAAGAGCGGATGTTGCCGATTACTAACGGAGGCTATGGCACCTGAATGCACTGTTGGGCAGAAACATGCCGGCGGCGCCGGTGTTATGTTGTCGGCGATGTTTTCCTGGGACACTTTAGGCTCCATTATTCCAATAGCACAATCACTGACAGCTGTCAGTTATCTGAACATCGTTACGGACAAGTTCACCCATTCATGGCAACTGTGTTCACTGCTGGTGATGGCTATTACCAACAGCATAACGCGCCGTGCTACACTGTCAGAATCGTCAAGGAGTCGTTCGAGGAACAGCTGGTGACTTTCTGTTAATTCCCTGTCCTCCAAATTCACCTGACATGAACCCACTCGAACATTTGCGGTTTGGCTTGGAAAAGCAGATTGGCGCTAAGTCTGGTCCTCCTGAAATGAACGGGAACTGGAGGACCTGCTGTTGACATTAGGATACCAGATACCTCAGAAAACCTATCGTGACCTCATCGAATTGATGTCTGCTGTTTTGCGGGTTAAAGGGGATCTTACAGCTTATTAGGAAGGTGGTCATAATGTAATAGCTCATTTGTGTTTATATATACTTGTACACTGAAGAGCAATTGAATTAGAGATACCTGTCCAGTAACGTGTAGCACCACCTTTCGCTCTGATGACGGCGGCGATTCGTCTCGGCACGGACTCGAGAAGACACCGGAAGCGTTGGGAATCCCATACGGATCTACGACCCCTGAACAAGCTCCCAAAGTTCACGAAGATTTGATGGAGGAGGGGTGGGGGGGGGTCAGAGCCTCGAACATCTCCCTCGATGGCATCACGGATGTGCTCGATGGGATTGAGGTCAGGTGACCTAGCTGGACAAGGAAGTGAGGTCACGTCGGTGGAGTGTTCATCCAACCATTCGGATACAGTTCGGGAGCTGCATTGTCTTGTTCCAGGATGAGGTACCCAGTGGGATGTTGAAGACGCACAAACGGGAGCAAATGGTCGTCCAGGATATCCCGGTAACGTTGACCTGTGAGGGACGATGTCACACGTACCAGGGGTCCCATTTCAGTCCACGTAAACTGTCCCCAGACGAGAATGCCACCCTCAGCAGCTTGAAGAGTACCCTGCCGGCAAGAAGGATCCATCGCTTCATGTGGTTTGCGCCGTACTCGTATCCTGCCATCCGCATGTACCAACGTGAATATCGACTCATCAGTTCAGGCAACATTTTCCCACATGTCTAGGGTTCAGTGGCGATGTTCCCGCACCCATGCTAATCTTTGCACCCTGTGATGTGCGGTCAGCAGCGGTACCCTCGTGGGACGATGGCTTCTGTACCCCGTAGCGAGGAGATGGTTCTGGATGGTGTGGCTGCTTAAACGTTTTTGTGCACCAGCGTTAAATTGCCGAGTGATTTCTTGTATGCACTGTGGCCCGTCTATCCGCTGTTACAATGCGAGCTAGCCAACGATGACCCCGCTCATCCACACGCTGTTGTCTACGGCAGTTGGCTCTTGCAGGGATGGTTTTACCGGATTCGATGTACTCACGGTGCACCCGAGATACAGTGGCTCGTGAAAATCCCAGTGCCTGCACGACTTCCGAGATGGAGTGACCCATTCGTCGGGATCCGCCAATTTGCCCACGATCAAATGCGCTTAGATCCTTCGTCTTACCCATACTGCGTCCGACTCTTACTGATTCCCGTCGCATCAGTCCTTATATTGTCGGATTGCTGCATACTTCATGTCGTTTCCGTTTACAGGGCCGCCCACAGCGCCACATTTGCATAACGCCAGCTGTCTCTAATTCAATTGCTCTTCGGTGTATTTCAATGGCAGAAAAATCGCAGTGCTTTTCATCTGAAACTTGCAGATGTAATATAAATGTGCTATACTCCTAAATATATTATACATCTCTTGAGAAAGGTTTAGCATTGCTAAGACACTTTGTAGAAGCTTTGTGTATATCATATTGTAAAGCATCAGATTTTAAAATTGCTTGAGAGTAGATTGTATGAATTAATGATATGAATAATGTGCTTTTATGAGTATGAAAATTATCCAGTTATGAATGTTTGCTCAGATCTAAGTATCATTCTTCTGTTCATATAATTATTCTACTGTAATATTGAACAGACAACAGGTGCTCAATTAGCTACATGGAAGTTCACCTCGCCCGCCAAAAATTAGCCTGTACCAAGTCGTTCATCGGTTAAAAATAGGCTAAAATTAAAAGGGGATGAATAACTTAACATCTGTGGATATTTGAATTGCTACATAATTTAATGCAAAAATAACCATACTAAACAATTAAATAGTGTTTTACTTACCCGTCTATATTTGTAAGTGTGAATTTCCTTGCTAATATTAATATTTAATAAAATTAGATATTATTTTCTATTTTTTCCGCACAGTGACCCATTTATTAAATCAATTTTTTTAAATAATTGATAATATTTATTGGCGACAAATGTACTTACTCTTTCAAGAATGTGGACGGATGGTGGTGGTGGTGGGGGGGGGGGGGGTCTCATCTTGTGTTGTGCCTATGGCCCGATTCTGAGCAAATCGGGCCCTGAATACGAATTCAATTTTAGAGGGAAGAAGCAGTTTGTCATCAGCAGTTTGTAAGAACCTTAAGGCAAAAGCACTCCCAGCGATGGTTAAACGGGCCACCCTCCACCGTCATAAAGGATACACACAGTCGAGTCACATTATTGTGACCACCTCCTACGTTTGACGTCAACAGCGCGTAGCCAATGAAAGAAGGAACCTGTCGTGAGCTGGCTTGGAGGGTAAATAATTTGTGCTGTAGGCAATCTGAAAACATATCACTCATTGCTGTCATTGATAAAAGGAGCGTTTTATCAGATTTGCAAAAAGGGATTATTATCTGCTTTCGGGACAAGGGTGGCAGTATTTCTGAAACAGCGCAGTTTGTGAACTGTTCTCTTGCTGCTGTGGTTAAAATGTATCGTGATTGGAAAAATAGCACAATTGCGAAGAAGCGACACAGAAACTGCGGAGCACCGCGTGCCATTGATGTAAGAGGTGAACGTCGGTTTCGAAAGTGCATTAAGATCGATCGACACCCTACAGTGGAGCAAGTCAGTGGCCGAATGAACCAGGGGGCTACTAGAAGTGTGTCTAAAACGACAGTTCAGGAAACGCAGCTGGCTATGGGGCTCTGACGGAGACGGATGGTCACTGCACCTATGCTAACGAAGGTGTATCGGCAGAAAAGGCTTACATTTACACGGCAGTATCGGAATTGGACCTCCTCTGATTGGCAATGGATTGACTTCTCCGATGAGTCACGTTTTCTGTTGCATCGAACGGATGGACGTTGGCGTATAAGGCGAGAAACATCGGAGAACAAAGAGTCTTATACCATTGCTGGCAGAACACAAGTTAGTGAGGGCCGCGTTATGGTCTGGGGAATATTTTTGTGGCATTCTCTGGGTCCACTCATACCTGTGGAAGTGGAAGGCACTATAAGACCGAATTCGTTATGAATCCATCCTTGCAGACCACGTACACCCCCATACATGCTGATTGTCTTCCATGGGGCAGATGGGATCTTCCAGCACAACAATGCGACGTGTCACACAGCTAGAAATGTCCGAGAGTGGTTGGAAGAGCACGATGAAGATTTCAAAGCACTTCCCTGGGCCCCTAATTCCACAAACTTAAGCCTAATTGAGCATATGTGGGATCACCTCGATCGTGTTGTTCGCTCTATGAATCATCCACCACGCACCCTCCAGCAGCTGTCAGATGGACTGCCGTCAGCATGGGTCCACACACCTGTGAACGCCTTCCAGCACCTCATTGAGTCACTCCCAGCTCGTCTAGCTGCTGTTCGTGCTGCACAAGGCGGTTAATCTGAATATTTGGTGGTCACAATAATGTGACTCGACCGTGTAATCAGAAAGGAAAACCACTGGTAAGTAACGGAACATTGTTTCCTTATATCTTTACAGTTCGCGCATGAAGTTAACGAATCCCTTAAAATAATGAATTATATAACCAGATGCCCTCGGTTCAAAATCGACGTTTTGGGTTATGCCAAAAAACTGCATTTTCAAAAGTTTATTTAAAAGAACGCCAATAAAAGCGCTAGTTTTCCTCTCAGAAACCTGTTGGTGGTGTTTAGATAAGCCTCTGCTCAGATGAACGTGTCTACATAATAAATTAGCAATATTTGTGTGAAATAAAAAAACATCTGTTCGGCGGGGTGCACCACGAGCACCAGCCCGCTCCAACATACGTTTACAAATATTTTTTTTTCTTTCTGATGTGGCTTTCTCGTACAGAGTACGTCGGACTTCACCTGCAAAAACAACGTTGCGAAATGCTCTTGATCAAACGGATTGGTGTGGATTAAGCCACAAATGAAGAGAAACGAACTCTTAATTAAAAATTTTCACACAGCTAAAATAGCGTATGAAGGATATTCCTCCATCTTACTTATCAGGGCCTCATCATGGGGCTGTAGCTACCTGAATCTTGCAGTTAGGTTGAACAAATCATAAGGCTAAATCTGATGTAGCTATAATCAACAATGTTATCACAGCGCAAAATCATCACGATCAGGGAAAGAATAAAGAAAAAATACGTGCCTTTCATGTTAACACAAAAGGTTTCTTTTTTGGCTTATTTAATCAAACGAAAAAAAGAAGGCAGTTTGATTGCATACGGTAAGCTATCCCCAATGTTTACCCCACGTATCTATACATTCTCAAAAACTGAAATCATCCGCCTCTTTTATCGATGCCCGGAGGAGCGCGCTAACTAAGATCGTTTCACTTGGAGGTTGAAAGCTGCCCTTTGTAAAAGATAATGATCACATTGCATTTGATATGGGCGTGACCATATTTCCTTGTGAATTATTTTGTTTGGATAGCTTTGCTACATGTCGGCAATTAATTGGTTGAACAATTTATGACAACCCGTATCTCCTTCTAACAGGAACTTCCGAATTGATAAAAACAATCATTCTTAAAATATCTCAGTAATGAAAAACACTGCTTTGTTAACGTCCGTTATATACACTGAGTGGCCACTTTATTATGACCACCCCCTCAGCACTTCGTTGGGCCACCTTTTGCCTTTAATACTGCGTCGAGTCGTCGTGGCACGGACTCCACGAGATGTTGATAGGTGGTTTGTGGAATCTGAGACCATGCTTGATGAATTCCACTTTCCAAGAGTGTGAGATTGCAGGGTTGTGGATCCAGCTGTCTGATGGCTCGTTCAACTTCATCCCACAAATTCTCAATGAGGTTGAGATCTGGATATTGTGGGGGCCACCTAAGCAAAGTAAACTCACCGGCATGTTCCTGAAACCAATCCTGTACAACACGAGCACTATGACAGGACGCATTATCTTGTTGAAAGTAGCCATCGTCATTGGGTTAAACCATCCACATGACAAGATGCACTTGGTCCGCAACGATGTTTAGATATGATGTGCCAGTCAGACACGAATTAAAGGGCACAAAGCATGCCAGGAAAACATTCCCCAAACCATAACGTTACCTCCACCAGCTTGAAGGGTTGTAGCAATGCATTTGGGGTCCATGCTTTCGTGCTGTTTCCGCCAAATTGTCACTCGGCCATCGGCATGGTACAACTGAAAACGTGATTCATCGGACCATATAATTTGTTTCCAATTATCGACTGTCCAATCCTTGTGCTCCTGTGCGAACTGGAGACGTTTTCTCTTGTTAACTGCAGACAGCAAAGGAATAGGAAGCTTAAAGCAATTTCAATGTTAAATAAAGAAGGAAGGATTGGTCCTATTTTACAAATCAAAATAGGACCAATCCTTCCTTCTTTATTTAACATTGAAATTGCTTTAAGCTTCCTATTCTTGGGGCAGATTAGTGTGCTAAATTTAAGCCTCAGATATTTCTATTCAGACTACTCCAACACACCATTTTAATACTCATAAACCAAACCTCAATACAAAATCTTTATAAATATTCCTAACCCTAATATCCCAACTCCCTCAGGAATACGTAGGGCAAGGGAATTAAAAGAGTAATTTCCACATCAAACACCAAAAACAAAACAGATATATAAAAAAAAAAGAAAAACGATAAGAAAACTCTAATCAAGAACCTATTTTCTGATCAAACCCGCAATCATAAGCAAAAAATTGAATTCTCTGAATTCTCTACCTTTATTGATATTATTACAAATAACAAAAAAACAACCACTACCAAAACTACTACTAAAACCAACAAAACTGAATACATTTTTCTCTTGCTGATTGAAAATCAACTGTACCTAAACTGTCCACTTACCCTCCTCACCAATAAACAACTAAAAATAAAAAATAACCAATAACATCTACAAAAAATTCTTCCACAGTTTACAAGTGGCAACAGTGCGTGCAGAGATCATTTCAGGGGATCCTTGATTAAGATTGTCTGTAATTTTCTGCACTGTTGCCCTTCTGTTGTCTGTTACCAGTCTGGACACTCTCCGTTCCGCCCGAGCAGTCACTAGTCGATGACGACCACACGTTGCACGTAGAGACCCAGTTTTTTGGCTGACAGTCCAGTCTTTAAACACTTTAACAACAGCTGCTCCGGAACATTTCATGAATGCGGCGGTTTCGGTGATACTCGCTCCATGGCTCCGAGCTCCTACAATCATCCCACGTTGAAAGTCAGTCAAATCGCATTTTTTACCCATCTCGTCACCCTAAAATCACTACTACTACTGTCTCAAACACTAAGCTTTCCCTTTTTATACTAGCCTCGCCCTCTGGCTGCAACAGCGTGCAGTCATAGCTCATTGGCTTAAAACTGTCAGGTGGTCATAATAAAGTGGCCACTCAGTGTATAGTTCCGCACAGGAATCGACAATGATGAAAAAATGTAAAATTGAAAATGCCTTCTGTATAAGTGTTATTTACACGTTTTCTAATACAACTACAGTCAACCCTTGATATCTATCTGTACCGCCATCGCTTGTTACATTACATTATGGCGTTAAATCAAAATTGCTAATTATCAGGTTGTAAAGATATTTTCCGGAAAATATCATATGTGAGGTGTGCAATGCAAGACACCGCGGACCTACTGTGACGTAAAATCCCAGATTGCTGTGTGCGAGAGAATGGGTTCTAAGGACAGAACGTACACTATTGTGGGGAAGTTCAGTCGCGCGTGGTGACGATACGATGGCGATATCGAAGGAACGTGTTCATGCAATATTGTTCTATGAATATTTAAAGGGCGTGAGAGTTACGGAAGCACTTGCAAAATTGCAAAACGCATTTGGTGACGATATTAGCGGACATAATACTTGCAATGACAGGTACAAGAGATTCGACACTAGTGTACGGGATCTGTCTCATAAGTGGCAGACCCAGTGCGGTTAAAGATGACACATTGCAACACGTGCTATGGACCAAGCTTGATGCAGCTCTACGGAAACTGGCAGAGGAACTGAAGACCTCTCATACGACCATCGAAACCCGACTTCGGAATTTGGGATATTCGTGTAAACTGTACAAATGGGTGATACCCCATGCTCTGTCTGGCCAGAATCAGGTGCAACGCAACTCCACTGCTGTTGCTCTGCGTGAAAGAGAAAAACGGGAGGGCTATTTGCATTGGTTGGTCACGCGTGACGAAAAATGGGTCACATACGGGAATGTTACGAGAAAAAGAGCATGGACCAAGTAAGGACAACCCCCACAGAAGGTCGCTGAGCAACCCCTTGATGGACGAAAGGTGATACTGAGTTGCTGATGGAATTGTCGTGGTGTAATTTATTATGAACTCTTACCGCAAAACAATACCATGTCAGCGGAAGCTTACATCCAACAGTTGGACCGTCTCCAAAGCTCCCAGTGTTTCTTACTGTGCAGTGCTTGTAAACTGTTTCTTGTTCGTCCACATGTCGCTTTACAGACCGGACCAAAAATTGGACGAGCTGGAATGGGAAATACGGTATTATCGCAACCCCCGTATTCCTCGGACCCTGCCTCGTCTGACATTCATCTCTTCTGGTCTTTGTCGAACTTTCTCGCTGAGAAAAACTTAGCTAATGTCGATGATGCGAAACGTTTCATGGATGACGTCTTCAATTCCCTCTCTCCAGACTTCTATCGCAATGGGATATTTCAACTCGTAAATCGGTGGAACAAGGTTATTAATTCCAATTGGGGACTACCTGGACGATTAGGTTAAGTGTTTTGTACGATTTTTTAAGCTTGAAATACGTGCTTCTCTATTTTTCGGATAATTTCTTTACTACCTGATATTTTTACGTAACCCAAACTTTGTTCATTGTAGTTCATCGAAAATTATAATTAGCATTAAGTTAAAAACATGTTAATTTGAAAGAAATGCAGTTATATGTTGTGTACTTTGTGCGCACTGTAGTTCGAAATGTCCATTTCCATCTCGGAAGCTTCTACTGTGTATTTAAACGCAGAAATTTAGTTTGCATAGCAAGACGACAAAGTTACAATTTCAATTATTAGGAAATGAATTCGAAATCACGCTGCGTTACTAAAACTTTATCAAGTGAACATTAATAACATTACACAATACTATTTTACGCACCTTAGTTTCTTTTAAAAAAGTCGTGAATTTTCATTTGTGTTTTAGATTTCAACTCAATTATTCCCAGAGCATAACTTAACAGGTATGTTTGAAATATCGCCATCGGGTGATTTTGCATCAAAAATCTTCCTAATGCTAAAAGAAAATGTGTATTAGAGATTGAATCTGCATCTTTAACATTAAGGTTCTCCGCAATTGAATCGTGGTAAAAAAATACATAATAATCAATAATATTACAATAATCTCACGCAACCTCTCCATTAACAGAATTAACCACAGTTCCATAATCCGCAAAATAGACAATTCCTGACTATAGAATCATCTATAAAAAGGAGTATTCTTTTTGTCCGGATATCAAGAAAAACTCCAGATGTTATAAACTCCATCTCACACATGATCTTATCTTTATTTACCACTATTCCTGTATTCTTCTCATTATCATTTCTAAGAAGCTGTTAATAAGCATTTTACTGAAGGTAAAGAGGACTAATTTTTTACCCTGAAAAAACAACGTGAACACACTTCTAATTCCTATATTTGAGTTGAAATCAAACTGCTCAGAAAGCTCTCCAAAAGTAGCTATTAACTATCGAAGAGTTAGTAGCTCCTCTTAACTAATCAGTAAGCTTCCACTTAATTCTGATTGCAAATCAGAATAGGACCAATCCTTCCTTCTTTTATTTAACATTGAAATTGCTTTAAGCTTCCTATTCTTGGGGCAGATTAGTGTGCTAAATTTAAGCCTCAGATATTTCTATTCAGACTACTCCAACACACCATTTTAATACTCATAAACCAAACCTCAATACAAAATCTTAATAAATATTCGTAACCCTAATATCCCAACTCCCTCAGGAATACGTAGGGCAAAGGAATTAAAAGAGTAATTTCCACATTAAACACCAAAAACAAAACAGATATATAAAAAAAAAAGAAAAACGATAAGAAAACTCTAATCAAGAACCTATTTTCTGATCAAACCCGCAATCATAAGCAAAAAATTGAATTCTCTGAATTCTCTACCTTTATTGATATTATTACAAATAACAAAAAACAACCACTACCAAAACTACTACTAAAACCAACAAAACTGAATACATTTGTCTCTTGCTGATTGAAAATCAACTGTACCTAAACTGCCCACTTACCCTCCTCACCAATAAACAACTAAAAATAAAAATAACCAATAACATCTACAAAAAATTCTTCCACAGTTTTCAGGTGGCATTACATCGAGTATATTTTGCGTAGGGAAAGGTAGGTTGGCGTATATGTTGGCGGATGCCAAATGTGTATCGTTATATTGACATAAAGGGATCTCGGGCTTTTACACAGATCACGTCTGATCATTACTCAACTTATGAGGATAATGGCTGTGGAATAAATCTCGCTACTGTGCCCTGACCTTTGACCCTCTTTCGATGATATTAAACATAACCGGTTCAGTATACCTCCGGAACAACATACTAAAGTTTTGTCGCAATAGAAGCACTTTCAGTGTAGTTATGAGGATAATGGCTGTGGAATAAAGCTCGCTACTGTGTCCTGACCTTTGATCCATTTCCATTATATTCAACAGAACCCGTTCAGTATACTTCCGGAACAACATACTAAAGTTTTGTTGCAATCGAAGCAATTTTGCATGAGTTATTACCCATAAGGGCGATGGAATGAATCCTGCTCCTATGTCGTGACTTTTGACCCCATTTCGTCCATTTTCAATAGGGTTCGTCCCCAGGTTGTTCCCTACCACATACTAAAATTTCATCGAAATCGAACCATTTTTACGTGAGTTATCGTGCGAACAGACAGGCAGACGGACAAAGCTGGAGCACATACGCTTCTTCAACCTACGGTTGGAAAGCGTAAAAAATATATCATAAAAGAAATACGGAATTACGTCATATGATACAAATATTGAAGATGACAATCCGATTTTGGGCGTAAATGTGACAAGGATGGTAAACCAGATAATATCCGAAAACTTGAAAAAACAGTTTTCATCGTCCTGGAGCGGGACTCGAATCCGCGTCTTCCAGAAAACGCCCGGGTATGCTAACCACTACACCACACAGAACGACCAAGTTTCAAGTTTTCGATCAGTTTGAATATAACCATTGCAGGATTCGCTAGTCGAAGCAACCGGCATTCATGTTTAGCGAATCTGGAAGTTAAGAATCTTATCTCGTGTTTGCCCGGAGAAGCAGATAAATCATGAAAGAAATACGGGATTACGCCATATAATACAAATATTGAAGATGACAATCCGATTTTTGGCGTAAATGTGACAAGAATGGTAAGTCAGGTAATATCCGAAAACTTGAAAATTTTCATCGTCCCGGAGCGGGACTCGTTTACTCGCGAGTCTCTCACACGCTGTGCGTTATTTTATCATTGCATTCGTTTATCGGCGAGGCCTTTATAACAAACTTACTTCTTTTGCTGCAGCTTAGCTCCTTTTACATTAAGTCTGATATATCGCACTATCTACTATATTGATGCTTAAAATTTAAGCAAGAACCACAAATACCTAGTTGACAGAGGAACCCTGCAGCGAAATCACATGTACAGAGGATACTAACACATTTTTAGAACGGTTTTTCAGCAATATAATTAATGTTTAAAATGAAATTATTTCTTTTTTTAAATGTTCTATCTGATAGCCTTTTCTCTGGATATAAACCTACATCTAGATTTCCAAGACAAAAGGGCATTTCTTAAAATTGATATAGTGGATTTTATTCCACTCCTCTTCCACCTCTCTCCGTAACCCAATCATTGTTTCAGGCCTGCGTTTAGAAAGCGCCAGAGCTCTTTTTAGCAGTCCTTAGGCACAATAGTTAATTGATATCGAACCATTTTCAAGGGGCTTTAAAGGAATATGAGCAAAAGTTATAAGCCTTGATGCCCGTCTCTTTTTTTCATGTTTTCAAGATATTGAGTGGTAGATTTGGATGTATGACTGGTAGCCATATCCAGGTGGAGTTCTACTCTTTGAAGGCTCTGTAGATAAATGAATGGTATTCCCTCTTTAAATATACGAGTTAAAACATTATTTTAATAATATGTAGAATTGATTTTAACATTATTTTCAAATTTCTTAACCTTAATTTCACATTGTACTAGAAACCAACACTTATTATGAATCATTTACTGAAACTTTCTTATTATTCTTGGAACCAAGTTTGTAAGTGTTTATCTCCTCTTTGCGAGAGTAAATAGGCTTTTTTTTTTGTTACAGTCGTTTAGATAGATCCCTGCTGAATCAGTAGTCACAATAAATTTTCATCTAAATCCGGCCAAAGTGATTTTCGTAACGAAGTCGTCACCGTGTTCGGCGCTCACCCGAGCCTAGGCAAAAGGCGGTGAGCATTGTTTTTTAATATTCAAATTTTTGTTTATTATCTTGTTTACATTTGATACAGAGATTTTTAACGATTTAACGATTGCTCTTTGTGTTGAGACCAGAGACCTTACTTTTGAAATAGTCATAAAAGCACGCATCTTTTTATGCTTTCCAACCGTACGTTGAAGAAACGTATAAGCTCCAGCTTTGTCCATCTGTCTGTCTGCCCGACCACACCATAACTCGCGTAAAAATAGTTCGATTTCGATGAAATTTTAGTATGTGGTAGGGGTCCACCTGGGGACGAACACCTATTAAAAATGGCCAAAATGGGGTCAAAGGTCGGGACATAGGAGCAGGATCCATTCCTTTGCCCATATGCGTCATAATTTGCGTAAAAATGGTTCGATTGAGACAAAACTTCATCATGTTGCTCTGGAAGTATACTTAACCGGTTCTGTTGAATAACATCGAAATGGAGTCAAAGGTTAGGGCATAGGAGCGAGATTTATTCTATAGCCATTATCCTCATAACGTGAGTAATAACTAATGATTTCTGGTATGTTGGAAAGCGTATCATAATCAATGCATTGCATGATTCTACTAACTTGTTTGGATATTCGTTTGGTGTTCTTTTTTCTGTTAAAAAAAATATTTGACGATTTCTCCTGTTATTAGTATTAATGCTTATTTTACATTTGGAAATGATAATTCCATGATTTTCACAACATTTTTTAATTATGGAATACGAATATTTCTCTTCGTAAAGAGCAAAAACACAACTTTCTATCCGCAGCTCGTTTACGTGCGCCATTTTCTTAGCAGACGATATTTAACTGCAGCAGATGTGTCTTTCTTGCTCATTTAACACGCTGTTGCCAGTTTCAATGCTTTAAACTTCCTTTATTTTTTTTTCTTATAAAAAATGTTCTAAGAATCTGTGAACATACTCTCTAAATCGTTCACAAGAACATGCTACGTCTAATAAACGAACAATGGCGCTACAAAGGAGAGCAAAATCTGCGTATGCCTCATACAAGTGGATTCCGTATTTAAACTATTGGAGTCAAGTACGTGGGCAATCTTGGGGTTAGTACTGTCAGGTGCAGTGATAAGACGTCATTGCGTCTCAGTAAGTTCGTTTAGATTATTCATTGCGGTGGAGAACTATAGGGAGATTAGAAGCAAGGTACTCTCAAGATAAAGTGCTTACAATAATGGATGGTTGATCCCTACAATAATGTAGATTGATCCCTTCTCTGCCACCATTGGAAAATATTTCAAGACACTAAGAAAATCTGGAGAATACCTGGGCAAGGAAGTCGGAGGATCAGTTCTGTTCGACAAAACCGCTTATTGGTGTAGACCGCTAGGCGCAGTATAAGCAATACGACACAACAGTTGGGCCAGATGTTCACTGCAGTAACTAGGCGAATTGCATTCTGACGTACGGTATATTGCAGATTGCTTAACAGTAGTCTATTATATATGTAAGACGACCTGTTGCGTGCATTCCCTTGAGTGCATATATAGACAAGAGCTTGCTTCGAATGGTAACGTCAACATGATAATTGGTTCCACCAAGTATGGCCACACATACTATTTACCGACGAGAGCAGGTTCTTTTTGCAACCAGATCCTCGGAGAACATTCATATGGCGAGAACGTGGGACATGATACCAGCCGATGAACGTTCGGGAACTAGACCATTTTTCGGAGTTGATGGAATAGTAGTTTGAGCCGGAATCTGTACCAACTGTCTTTCGCGCCTCTCCACTTTATAACCAAAGGAAACCGTCGAGGTCTAATGGTTACCCAATATCGCGACGATATACTGGTCTAAGGTAAATGTCTAACAGCTGCCCTGAAGAAGCCTTCCAGTGGGGATCGAAAGCGTGGCAATTTGCATGTATTGTATTATGCCAATAAATAAACAGATTAAAAAGCTATAAGCGTAGCAACAACTATAAACCAAGCTATAAGCGTATTTAACTCGCACAGATGAGTGCACTCTTTACTGATATTTCTTTGGAAACTAGTTCTACCGATTCAGAAGAAGAAAGTAATTCAAACGTAGAGTAGTAACAGCGTTATAGAGATATACAGGGTGTATGCTAAGTCACGCACCAGCAACTTCACAGGACAATAGTCTCATGTGATGTAGAACAGACAGGACTGCTTAAGTGACAGAGACCCGATCTTACCAGCATGACGTCAACTCCCCTAGCGGCAAATTTGCGAACTTAGGTTTCCAAACCCCAAAAATATGACAGATAGAGCAAAAATGTCAATTACGAAGTTGGAGTGCATCTGTCGTGTGGGTCGTAAAAGTAGCACCAAATAGCGAAATCGGACGTAAAAGTGGCTAGCGAATCGGACGTAAAAAGTGGCTAGAAAACTAAAATTGTATTGTGCTACACATGGCTAGGCACATATATAACATCAGAAAGTTCAACGTGAAAATTATTAGGTCGGGAACACCAGATATATATGTGCTACCAAAAATAATTTTCATCACTGATCGTAGTGAGTGAACATTTCTTTAAAATCTTCCAAACTCGCACTCTCTATGACGACAAAACCAACATAGCGGCACAACACAACATCTATCTCCTTCGGATGACTTGATGACGAAGACGCATGCGCCATTTCCTTCACTGTCCCAAAATGTGGTGTAAGGTAAAGCCGCTCTGGCTGCATTTGGTAATTTGCACGAAAACTTGGTGCAAGTCAAACGTTTTCATGCACCACTTTACGGTGCAGTTGTAAAAATCGCACCAGATCATGGTGTAAGTGTCAGATGATGCACGATATTGTGGTACAACGTTAAACTAAAATGGTTAACAGTGCAGTGCCATAAGAGAAACACAACATCCATGCCTCACCGGGAGTCAAACCCGAACGAATAGTCATAAGCCGGCGCGTAGACCACTGCGCCACCGGAGTGTCCTTGCCACCTCTAGGTGGCATTCCAATGACCTTGCACAGCTTAGAAATGCCCTTTGATACTCTTGCCTTTTCTGTGTACAGCTCAGATTCGCCCGTTATCTCCCATTTTTTATGACAGATTCGTAGCAAACGAAAGATGGACTCCAATTTTGTAATTGACATGTTTGCTCTTTCCTTCAGATTTTCGAAGTTCGGGGATTCGCCGTTTTGGGGCACTGGGGTCGAGATGATAGGATCGTCCTTCTGACACGAGCCGCTTGACAGGCGAACGGAGTCATATATACTGCATATATATATAAGCCTCCGTTCGCCTGTGAAGCGGCTCGTGCACAACTTTACTATACACCCTGTAGATTGAGAAAACGGAATCATGGGATAACTGTTTCTTGGGCCACACGACGCTGTAACTCATTTTGATAATGGACGAACCCACCGCTTGGCAGGTATATAAATGGGAAAACATCACTGCACTCACGTAGACGATAATTCGATGTCAATATGGGAAAACGTCGTGAGTTAGAGTTTGAAAGAGGGATGATAGTAGGTGTTCAACGCAAGGGTTACTCTGTCGCAAAGGTGACACTGGAATTACAGTATCCCGTTCGACAGAATCAAGAATGTATCGAGAATACGTCATTTCCGGAATAAAATTGCATCGTGGACAATGCTGTGGGCAGAGAAGGGTGGTGGATGAAAGAGATCGTAGACATCTGTCTTGCATAGTTGCAACATACCGAAGAGAGATAGTAGCACAGAACACCCCGACTTTAACGAGGGAGGTACCAGAAACGACTCCAACAAGATCAGGGGGCAATCATTATCAACAATAGATTGTGGGAGTCGCCAACCCATCAGAGTCCTATTGATAACGCCATATCACGAAACTCTACGCCTCAGCTAGGAGAAAGAAGATCGGAACTTGACCTTGGATGTTTTGAAACGGGTCTTTTACTCCGATGAGTCCCGTTCCCAATTATTTCGCGCAAATGAGAGGGCGAGGATCTGGTGGAAACCGCAAGAACCGATTATCCAGGTAGGTCAACAAGGAACTGTTTACACTGCTGGAGTCTCTTATGGTATATGGCGTGTTCAACTGGCACACGTTGGCACCTCTGGTACGTCTAGATGCATCTCTGAATGGTCTGCGCTGCGTGTCCATCTTTGCAGATCATCTGCATCAAGTTAGCATGCACACACAGGGCAATGGGGTCCTCAATGAGGATAATGTGGCTCCCTACAAAGCCATGATGACTAGATCATAGTTAGAAGAGCATTCCGCAGAAGTTCCCACCTTGGAATGGCCTTCCCGTTCACCGGACATGAACCCTATGGAAAACCTTTGGGACGTGGTGGAAAGGTACGTTCTAGCTCTAGATTCTCCACCCAGGAATCAGAGTTAATTACGGACAGCGGTGCAGCAAGCATGGATGGAGATTCCCGTGAAATACTTTCGTGACCTAGTGTGCACGATGTCTTTGCATGTGACAATCCATATCCCGGAGAAAGGTGGGCTTACCCGTTACTAGGTAGGTATCCCATGATTTCTGCTCCCTCAGCGTACATTTTCGTAGGAAAGCTCTTCCGACCTCATGTTTATATCACTTCTTCCCATTAGAATTTGCGGTAGAACAATTTACCAAAATTTATCCAGACATTTAAGAAACTCACTGTATTTATGCAATATATTAAATATGCTTTCCGAATAACAGGGAGTTGGCGTGAATAAAAAGCGTTGTCTATAACATGCTTTGCGTCCTTTTTAAAGCACACCGAAGTTTTAATCTCACTGAAGAATAGGTAATAAGATTAAATTAATCTCCGAATAATACTGGCCAATTTATCTATATTTTTTCTTCGAGTGGCTAAATCTATTCCTATGTGGAGGAATTTCCCCCTTCAATCAACAAGTAAAAACGCACTGCACAAGTTGCTCTAGAAATATCCACTTTTCATTACGATGAAATTTTTAAGGAGGTCCCGTCCCGTCTTATGAAAAGCAACTGTAGTACTTAAGATCTTGAAAAAGCTTCTAAGGTTTAACAGGCGTAACAGAACAGTCACGATTCTGGTCGATACATCGATAAATAATTCTCAAGCGAAGGAAGTGAAAAACGTGATATCTATCTCTTTGTACTTCCTGCTTGTTTCTTTATTTCTTCCCGTCTTGAGCCCGTTAGAAGCAAGCGAGCGCTTGAGGCAGAGATTAGTGGAACAGAAGGTTACTCGAGGTCCATTAGAGATAAGCCGCTACATCTTTAGAAAGAAAGGATTCGTAATAATAGATTTACAACATCCTCTTGCAAAGAAATCCAGATTTTCCATCAGTTTCCTCACCGGAACGCGTCCTTTTTATCCTTTGGTGGTGTTGTTACAGAAGAAACAGTTTATGCTCAGATACGGGATCGCAGATGGATTTTAGAGCACGAAACAAATGAATACGGATATCTCTGAAGAAAGTGCGATTAAACTTCAGCGACGTTTCGTCATTTCGTTTCCGTGAGCAGAATTTTGCAGAGAAAGGGAATGCTGCAAAGGATCAGTAAAAGGATTTTAGGAAAGAAAAAAAAAAGTGTCAGGAAAACTGGGAAATTGTCTTACCCAGAAAATAGCACCAATCTATCGAAACAAAATAATATCGGACTTTCGCGTGCCTCACGTTGCCAAGGGGTAGACAAGCTTTTCTAGAAATGAATTCCTTTACAGATTTAGGAAAAGCACAATCTAAATTCTAAGCAGTTTCACAACACTAAAACGGATATACCGTAATAAAAAAAAAACCCGATTCACAGCACTAAAATGGCTTCAAGAAATGTCAGGAAAATTTGGAAAATGTTTTACTAGAGAAAATAGGACCTATCAAAACAAAGTAGCTAGTATTTCATTTCTACGAGAGAGTTGCTAATGAAAGATTTACCACCTTGCTTAGAAATGAATATTGTTAGGACCGAGCTCTAATTACCAATTATTTATAAGACAAAGAAGTTCGCGACATTGTAGAAGTCTCGTAGATAATAGAGCGCATATCCAAAAAAAAAAAAAAAAAAAAAAAAAATTGTACCTTTACAACTTTTCCATCTGGAAATCAGGATGTATAGTGCATTTAAAACATAGATATTTTTCACGGAACATCGAGTATTAAATACTCGATGTTTCACTCACCGATTGTATCGGTGAAACATCGATGTTTTTTGACAGATATTTTCTGCCTTCATTATGAAATCAACGACTGCTGAACTAATAATTATTAATTTTGCTGCTTGCTGTCTGCCTTAGTTAGTAAGTAGCAGAGTAGTACATAAAGGCTCCTTCAGTAGTTTCTGATTTCAAAAAGAAGCCAGAAAACATCGGTTGTACGCAGTAGCAAAAGTAATACTTAAAATACTTGTTGAGTAGTTGTTAACATCGGTCAGAAAGCATCGGATATCGATGTTTGACCGATATTATCAGTGACCGTAACGTGTGCGTGTACTAACTGTGAGCTAACGGGTATAACCAATTTTCGTCAAGGTATATTTCTTTATTGTCATCAGAATGTTTACTTCATTTCTGTTCAGATATATTTGTCTAGCTTTGAAAGTTTTTTTAGAACAGCGTTGAAACTCCAGTCGTTTTCATGTTCGGGAGTTTCATTTTGAAAGTGTGTCTTAAAAGTCGTTTACAGGGCCAGATCAAACACATCTTTATTAACACAAAAAGACACAATACGAACAGCAGACAAACATTACAATATTTACAATATTATATATGCACATATACACTGCCGGCCACCCAAAATGCAACACCGAGAAGGAAGCATCCCATTGGCCGGAAATTCGCAGCATGCGTCGCCCGAGAGAGGACATGCAAACGATTAGCATTGCAGGGCATATGCAAATCATCGGCGCCCGGCACGCCACCGAGAAGAACTATAAGAAGGGTGCACAGAAGGTGGGGTGTAAGTAGTGGAAGTGTGTTGTGCT
Organism: Macrothele yani; assembly: GCA_039090855.1. Lineage (NCBI taxonomy): Eukaryota > Metazoa > Arthropoda > Arachnida > Araneae > Macrothelidae > Macrothele > Macrothele yani. Next base: position 28,755,771 of record CM077026.1, read on the forward strand.
GTCGGAACTGTGCGTGGGAAGCTTCCTGATGCCTCGTCGCAGAATACGGCAGTCATTCCAGCACGTTTCGGAGATCGACAGAGGACGAATAGTGGCTTATCGCGACAGCGATTTATCGTACCGAGACATCGGCACCCATGTGGGACGACATCCAGCCACAGTGAAGAGAGTATGGATTCCGTGGGTGCAGGTGGGACGGACGGACCGACGTGAGCGATTGCCACGGCCGCGGCACACCGCCGAACGAGAGGACCGGCATGTTGTGCGGCGGGCATTGACGGCTCGCACCGTCACATCACGAAGGTTAGCGCAGGAATCAGGGTATGTTGCGCAACAACCTGTGTCAGCACGTAGCTTTCGACGTCGTCTGCAGGAGCGGGGAATTGTCGCACAGCGCCCATTGCTCCGATTACCATTGACGTTACACCACCGGCGAGTGCGGCGGCAGTGGTCTGTTAAACGCCACACCTGGACTACGGAATGGCACGACATTGTCTTCTCCGACGAATCCCGCTTCTTCCTGCAGCACCACCATGGTCGGATCCGCGTGTGGCGGCACCGCGGCGAGAGACTGTATGACGCCAGCATTATGCATCGCCATACCGGTCCGTCGCCTGGCGTTATGGTTTGGGGCGCAATTGGATATGACACACACACCACTCTGGTACACATCGCCGGTACACTCAACAGCCACCGCTACATCTCCCACGTTTTGGAGCCTGTAGTCCTCCCTTATCTGCAGGACCTGCCAGCGGCCACGTTTTAACAGGACAATGTGCGCCCGCACGTGGCGCACATCGTGCGACAATTCTTCACGGCCCACTAGGTGTCACTGCTGCCGTGGCCCGCCTGTTCTCCCGATATGTCGCCCATCGAACACGTCTGGGCGCTGATCGGCAACCGAGTGGCCCGGCAAGCACCACCCGCGGCTACGCCTGATGAACTGTGGTAACGTGTGGAAGCAGCCTGGACCGACATACCCCAAGCCCACATCCAAAGCCTCTTTCGTTCGATGCCGCGGCGTGTAGCGGCCGTTATTGCCAGCCATGGGGGCCACACGAACTATTGATGTCTGCGTGTTCCGCAAGTTGCACGGGCCTGTAAGCTCAATCGTTTCATCTTTGTATCTGTTCTTATGTGTCCAGCAAATCTGGCTTTGATATCTCGTGTCCTTCTTAGTGTTGCATTTTGGGTGGCCAGCAGTGTATAAACATTATCAAGTCATCGAAAATTTTGACTGACCTCGGATACCCACTGCAGTTGCAATGAGTACTCAGTCACTAGTCAGTATGTACTCAGTGAGTACTCAGTCCCGATTTTTTCACCGATTTGTAAGGTCAACCGTACTCAATGCGCGGAGTATTACAGATGTTTTGATTTATAATATTTCAGACGCACTTTACATTGTAAGATCACAACCTTTACATGTCTACTTTGTATTATTAGTCAGTAGTTACATGCATAATTATTAAGACCCCCTTTACACTGGAAGAATATGTAAGTTCACAGCCTTTCCTTCCCACATTGCACTTTTGTCAACAAGAATTAAAAGCATCGATGTTCCCACCGATACATCGAAATTTTGGACAGATAACATCGAATACTCGATGCTTTTGTAATGAGTACTCACCGATGACGTTTCATAATTTCATACTGAACCCACTTCCCTTCAAACATAAGGACGTGGTTGAGAAAGGGCTCTTTGTGCTTATATAGGATCAACGACAAGCATACAGCTAAACACTGCTGCTTGTTGTCATCTAATAAACGACGTGGAACATAAGAGATTAGTCTATATGTGCCGCCCCAGTGGTCTAAGCGTTGGCTTCTAAACATTCCTCCGAGAGGAGTCCGGGTTCGAATACCAGTGAGACATGGATGTTATGTTTTGCCTTACGGCACTTGCTCTCTCCATTCCCTGGAACCAGTGGCCCTCAATTAGGGTCGGGTGACTGCTTATAGCCCACTGTGTTGCTTACGGCGGTCGTTAAACCCCAAAACCAAATCTTAGTCTATATGTCTTGCCCGTAGCATGTAAACTTAAGCGAATGGTTTCAGCACTTATACCAAACCTCGTGGATAGCTCATGACACATTTTCGTAGCGTATTTTATTCCTCAGTGGAGGAGCTCAGATGGTCATCATTAAGCTCCTGTGATGGCCCACTGCGCGAGGCATTGCCCAATGGGCAACGAATTTTCTGGAACTACTTCCTTGTGGTTGTCTCACTTATCATTCCGGCTCCAAATGTTATGCATATCCGTTTCTTTGCATTCCCTGGAACCAGTGGCACTTGTGTTCAGTTTATGCTCGTACAGCATACATCTCCTTACTACATTCTGCGAAGGCTCTATTTTGCACACTGTTTGACAGAAAAGTACAAGTACAGCTTCAGCAGCCGACACTTGCCACCTACCTTAGTAATGATCAACTTCTAGCCTTCTAGACACTGGAGCCGCGACTGCTCTGTAGCTTTGCTGAACAGTGGCGCGAACTGCCCGAAGGGACCGCCGCAAGTAGTAGGGTAACCCACCTAGTGACGTGAGATTACGAGATCTTTGTAGAGAATTTCAGGAGAGGAGTGCCTGACTCGAGGCCTTAAACAACCCTTAGAAGTGGGAAGTTAGGAGATTTGGACTAGAGTGCCCCAACAGGAAAGTCACACGGAAAGGAGGCAGAAACAGAGACGAAAAAGCTCGTATTTATAACCGGATGTCAGTTCTGACGGCTTAACGTGCCCATCCGACGCAGGCAGATATTTAGTGGTTCGAGCGTTCGTACCTGGCTGGGATCGATTCTGAGACTTTTCCGTGGCAGTCACTAACGTTGACCACTAGCCCATCTACGGCCGTACGTGAATGCAGATCAGATCAGATGTAGAGGATTTTAGGAAGGGAGTGTCTGACCACAGGTTTTAAACAACCCTTAGAAGTAGGAAGCTAAGAGATTTGGACTAGAGTGCCCGATAGGAAAGTCACACGGAAGCCAGATAATTAAGGGAGAGGAAAAAGCTCGTATTTAAAACCGAGGGGTCGGGTCCGACAGCTTAACATGTCCATCTAACGCAGGCACATATTTAGTGGTTCGAGCGTTTGTATCTGCCTGGGATCAAGCCTGAGACTTTTCTGTAGCAGTACAAAATGTTGACCACTCGGCCATTTGCGGCCCTCCAGCGACGTGTGGCTGAAAACATCCCTTACTTACAAAGGCCAACTCCTGATACAGGTCAATCACCCAGAGTGGACAGCTCGTACAAAAGAGCAGGCTGCGGCCACAGCTATGGAGTACGGGGGGAACGGGGGCTGTCTCCTCGCCCCACCCAAATTAAAAGAGGAGCGAAGTGCATGTGTGTCTTTCTGTCAACCGGTTGCGCGAAAAAGCTAGGCCGCGCGTACGTTGTATTGAAATTCATGTGCACTCCGGTGTGGTGGTGGATCATAACGCCACGAATTAACGCAAGACAGTAACTCGGAAGTAAAACAATTTATTCTTGGCATGCCGTATTATTTTATCGACTACGATAGTGGCGCCATGGATCAAGAAATGTAGGGGGGGGGGGACTAAATTTGTCATACTTGTACTGTGCTTGAAACAAAATTTACACATTGGGATATTATAGAATTGTAAAGTTTATTTACCTACGCTGATAAATAAAGCCTGTGGCAAAGTTTAAGAGCCGAGATAATTTGTCTACCCTTTATCTTTGTAATTCCTAAAGTGGCGTCTTCATTCATGTATACCAACAGAATTTGTCTGTCTTCGTGTGTCAAGATCCATCTTAAGAATCCTTCATTTCTGGGTGCCATAGTGTGAGTGATATTTGTTTCAATGGACTGTACCAGAGCATGCTTTTTTACATCTGCCCATAAGATTTCGGAGGATATAAAGTGCAGTGGTGTGCAAAAGTATTGCATAACATGCAAAACCCATGAATTTCTAATTATTTTTTAAACTAACTAATTATCATTGTTATTTCATCGTTTATATGTCATTAGATGCGAAATTCAATGGAGATTTCGAAAATGTCGTTTTTCCTGTATCTATTTCTTTCTGTTCTTAAGATATGACATAAAATATGGGATTTGACAAAAACATTGAAATTTACATTAGCTGCGTATCAGTTGTTACAGCCAACACCATAGACATTCTTTTACCTGATTGGCTGCTTCCTAATGCTATCCTAATCCTACTTCTGGTTTTTAAAGGGTTGACACAGAGCTACTACAGCATTGTAGCGTCGCTTCTTGTTGTTATTAGATTATAATTTGTGTACATTCTCGATAATGGTTAAAACTGGGGAATTGTCCACACAGTGGACAGAGCAAAAATAGTTGTTCTGCATGAAGAGGGATATCCTTCAAAGCAAATCGCTGAAAGAGTGAACTGTGCTTTGTATTCAGACACTATTTTTCGGTGTAGCCCGCAGTAACGTCAAAAAACTTATCTTTTCATTTAAACTGTGTATAACGAAGTGAATTTCTCCGTCATTTTTATGCGCGCCGGGGTTCGAACCCGGGTCCACTCATTCCGGAATAAGTTGCTCTACCAATTAAGCTACGCGGACATGTATTCTGATTCCTATCTGTCTTTATGTCATGTGCGTCCTGCTGGCAGGTACGTCACATCTCCTGGTACGTTACATGTGTTGAACTTTGGAAATAAAAGCTTTTACGAGTAACATGTTCTACGAATTGTGCCTCTTACTTTCTTCTTGGAGTTCATTAACTCTAAAATGTATTCTAACTAATTTTAATGAATAACAAACATCAAATGTCTACAGCAAAGCAAATGCTTTCGGTGACTGTTTAACACACCATACTCCGTAAAAAAGGATTAAGACCGTAAACCCATAAAATTTCTTTCCATGTTCTAAACAATGAATTTGATAATACTCCATTGTATATAATGCGGTATAAAAGAATATAGTATAAAATAATTCCAGATGTCTATAATTAAAGTTCACATTTCTATAAGCGCCACAGGTGGAACTATTGCGCGGAACGACTTCAAATTATGATTTGAGGTCTTCCGAGACGATGGAATTTTGTTTGAAGGTAAACAAAAATTAATTCCACAACTCGCTTTAAGGCGATAAGCGGCGCTGTAATCATGTGTAAGAATGAGGAGTTGGACTCATACGCGCAGCCTCCTTTCAAATATGCAAATTACAAATGCGCGGCATGCTTGGAAAGAAGCTGCAATAGAATCAGCCGGACGCGTCATTTCACTGTAAACAGGTGAGTAGTGAACGTGCTTCAGAGCGAAATGGCGCTGTCACCAAAAAACCGAGCACTTCTCGTAAAATTGTTTTACCAGAGTAACAGCTGTGCCCTAACGGCACTGCAAAAGTTCAGAAGGTTAAAGGGCTTAAAAACTGTGGGTGCTCTGATCTGTAGAGAACATGGGACACGCTATCATCCCTCTCGCACCAGTGAAAGAGACATCTACGATGGCGGTTGCCTGCTGGTACCGGGTGGCATCTCGTTTAGTTGACACACATACCTCTATGTACTTCCAAGAAGAAACATGAATGCTCCATGCTATAAGGATGAACCCATGTGTTCGCCGTTCGCCCTTATGGAAGTGCCATAGGAGATACATTTCTCCTACAAGGCGATAACGCTCGTCTCCACAGAGCGAGGCTTATAGAAAAATATCTTCAACAGGAGTCGTTTTTTGCATGGATTGGTCAACCAGGTCTCCCGACCGTAATCCGATCGAACATGTCTGGAATGCTCAACGGAAACGTGTTGCTTCCCTCCGCAAGACATGGAGGGGCTTAGAGAAGTTTTGAAAGAACAATGGTCATTGCAACCTACTGAGCTCCTTGACACTATCACGAACAACAGGAAACTTCGCTGTGAGGCATGCATTGTTGTGAGCGGTGAACACACTCCCTATTAAGGTACTTTGGCTATTTCATTTTGACACCTTAGTTTTTCACCTCTATGTGGTCATTTTTGTCGGAATGAAGTGTTTCTTAAGAAATGTTTCAGGATCTTCTCTCTAACGCACAATATGATACATGTTCTCCACAAATTTCATATTATTCCATCATGTATTGTTTTGAGTTTTTGCGGGTTTTCTTTCTTAATTTATGAAAACCAGCAGTGGCGTAATGTGATATAAAATTTATCCGGAGCTAAATATTTTAAACATGGCTCTCAACCTTCTTTCGTACTGAGAAAGCTAATTTCAGTGGATTATGAGGTTTCCAAACGTCACCTACTGAAGTCATACTTAACCACATAGTATGAAGTAGAAATTTTATTTATATATACACAGAGCTGTTTAAAAAAACAGTAGAATTAAAACAGTAGTAAACAGTAGGAACAAAACAGTAGTAAACAGTAGAAATAAAACAGTAGTAAACATTAGAAACAAAACAGTAGTAATGAGTAGGAACAAAACAATAGTAAGCAGTAGAAACTAAACAGTAGTAAACAGTAGGAACAAAACAGTATTAAACAGTGGAAACAAAACAGTAGTAGATAATAGAAACAAAATAGTAGTAAACAGTAGAAACAAAACAATAGCAGATAATAGAAACAAAACAGTAGAAAACATTAGAAACACAACAGTAGTAAACATTAAGAACAAAACAGTAGTAAACAGTAGAAACAAAACAGTAGTAAACAGTAGAAACAAAACAGTAATAAACATTAGAAACAGTAGTAAACAATAGAAACAAAACAGTAATAAACAGTACAAACAAAACAGTAGTAAACAGAAGAAACAAAACAGTAGTAAACAGTAGAAACAAAACAGTCGTAAACAGTAGAAACAAAACAGTCGTAAACAGTAGAATCAAACAATGTATTTTCGATTTCGCTTCCAGTGAAAAAGGATATTTTGCTATAACTCCATATTCAAATTCTATACTGACACTTATGCTTTTGCACCAACAAATATTTGGTCTATTTGGGCTCAAGTTTTAAACGGATTTTTTCTTCTTCCCTTAATAAGCTAAAAGGATGTTCCAATAAAAAATCCCTTTGTTCATTTTACTTACACGAACAAACCTTGAACAAATCGGCCGCTCACTGTCCAACGACGCGGATGCAAAATTGCTACTGTTAAACAGAAAGGCGACCAGCCCTCAGAGGCAGTTTTACGCATGCGCAGTTCAGCGCGCATCTGCTCATTCATTACTGTTCTCCGAAACTTCGTCAAGGCGTGGCCCAGGTGACAAGCTGACGGGTGTCGACATCTACCATCACGCGGTATTCATTACGCTCTAGTAAACGGATATGGAATAGTAACTGGCTAGTAAACGGATATGGAAGGCTGTAATGTGTTACCCAGCTACTCAACTATTATAGTGGCTCACATTTGCATTCAGAAAATCTGGGAACTGGTTCCTAATACGGATTTTCTTTCGGAATTTTTCCAATTAAAAGAAAAAAACATTTTCTTTTCTCATTTTTATGCGGGGCTCATCCCCGGATGCCCATAATGTCCAGATGCCACTGGAAACCAGAGTACATTTGATACGAGAAGTTACTCAATCAAGATCTCTTTGCACTTTTGGTCGCTGATTGTCCAGCTGGGAAATGTACGTAACTTGGAGAGGGTTGTGTGTGGGTGAAAACGAAAAAATACTTTTCCCAACGTTTGTAACACAGAGACTATAAATTGTTAATCAGGAAAATGAGAGGGAGAATGCAGTCATAGGTCCAGAGAGAGAGAGAGAGAGAGAGAGAGAGAGAGAGAGATATGAAAGAGAATTTGTGAACTTCCATTTGGTCGCAATCCGTAAATGAAGGGATAGTGTGGAGGTAAGATACTGATTGACACCGTTTTTGTGGTCCGCCAAAGACACAGTGATCTGGCTTTCCTACCTTCAACAGTAGTTCACTCTTAGGTTGATTTGGAGTACAGTTACATTCATGAGTGTAATTTCAAAAAGTACTTACGTTATTGCATCGAGTTTCGGCTGTGTTTGCTGTGTAACCATCGAAGGAAGCTCTTGGAATAAGAACCACCATGTAGAACTTGATTTCCATTACACAAAACAAACAGTATTAAGTATAAATTATTTCCGTTAATTAGCAGCTTGTTTCTGTACCAAAAGAAAAATACTTGCTTGAGGAGAGACCTGGGGCCATGCGTATGCCACTACCATCTATATTTAATGAAAGTATTTTATTCTGTCTCTGGGAATACTGTCTATTTAAGGGAGGAAATATTATCTATGGTCCGGTATAAATTCTTTTTATGGATGGTGGAACCATAAAGAGTAGTCTGCGGAACTACTGTCCACGCGGGCAATGAAAATGTGATCTACAAATACGTAAGCGTAGACGGACCACGGCTAATTTGTCTGAGCGAAGATAAAAAGGAAATCTGATTCTCATTTCTGAAGGACTGAACAGGATTCGTATTATTATCTTATATGGGATTTCGTTTTCTACGGAATACTTCCCAGAAGCCGAACTGAAGATAGTTTCGAAAGGGAATCCATATTTTACCAAATCCCGGCGGCGCCCGCCATCAAGGCTTTAAAACGATGCATAGATTTATTCTTCCATATAAATCTTTCGGGACCTTTTAGAGTTGTTTTTTACGACTGTTCGTTGGTGATCCAAAGGGAGAAGATTCTTGCAGTGAACCCCTCCCAGCTCAAGATGCCCTTGTGAGCGCATGTGCGTGTCCCGCTGTACTGTGTTTGAGGCAACGATCCATTCCTGTTCCCTCTGCCGGACCATAAAGCTATTGAGTCGAATTCCAGAGTTCGGAACTTTCAGAGGAAAAACTAGTCGGTTTCGTTTCGTTCCTATGATTTATTTCCGTCCCCATTTGAATGCAAAGCAGCTCAGAAAACACGGAAAATGCGGGGCTGAGGTTCGCCCGATGAAACATAAACGTATTATTGTCTCAAATGAGGTCTTTTTCCTCTGCCATAACCGCCGCTACGCATCACTAGAAATGGAAGACCTTCCCCGAGTTGGGAAACAGAACCGCTGCTCTCTCGAAGCAAAAAACTTTTGGATGACAAAGCGATGAAAAGAGATTAGGTTTTTAATCGCTTGTTTCTTTCGAAGGAGTTTTCTGTTCACGGAATTTCATGTTATTAGTTTCTCCTTTTAGAAGGTAGTTAAATTATGAGCTTTTCCAAATGCATTAAATGCTGAAATGTTCGAGTGTTATTATTCCTCTTCTTTCTCCGGCGCTCGCTCTGTATCAGTAACTGAACTTTGATGGCCAAGAAATCTCGAACACTGTTGATGTCAAAGTTATTCCTTTTTGATTGATGGTTCAAAATTCTGACTACCATGAGTAGTTTGAAAGATTGTATGAACTTTTATAGTACAAAAATCTCTTTTCACCATAACAAGGTTACTGCAAGCAGACCTCACTCTTGACTCCAAAGCATTTTCTCCTGGAATAGGGAGAAAATGGAAATTTCGAGGGGTGTAAAATGTAGTTCCGATTGCGACGAACCGTAGTTATTCACATTATTTCAACTTTCGCCTGGGAGGAGGTACGAAGCTCGCTGATTACAGAAATACACTGGTCTCCATAAATTAAGAAATAATATGAAATTTGGAATTTTCAGAAAAAATGAAAGTGAGTGACCCTAACATATACTGTATAACAGAGATATTTTAAGCCACATATTCCAAATACACTATTGTCTGTTGGAAATGCAACACCAAGAATAACCTGAGATAATCTGAGTGAGATTTAAACTATCTGGTCCTAAACTATAGAACTCATTGCGTGTTGACCTAAGATCTATAAATAATATTGATCTATTCAAGGAAAAACTAAAACTACATCTCTTGGGAAAAATCCAAACTATGAATAAGTTTGGAGGAAAACACAGAAAATGTTAAAAACACGTTATGATACTTTATACTAATAATCTATGATCTCTGGTTGAGTTGTCCAGATCTGGGAGGGAATGATTCTGAATCGAAACTAACTCACAGATCAAATTAGTGTAATATTGGATGGAGATCTTGTGAATGTTGCTTCACTTTTAATAATATAACACCGTATACTATCGCCAACTGGAGTTTTCTGACACGGAGAAAAATAGGGGGCGGGTGAATGGTGGGGAGGCGGACTACGGAGTGATGGGAGATGGGGAGGGAGTAACTAACATTAATTTTTTTTATATATTTAAATGTCGTCGCATGCTGGTTTTTCTTTTGTTAAATGTTTTTTGTAACTTACCCTTCAGGGAGAAGAGGGCTACGTCAGGCTTAATCGCCTTTTCCATCTTTCTTCCATGTTGTTTCAAGAATCACTAACTGTCACGACAATGTAAATATACTATGTATTTGAATGAGACAACTAAATAAAATAAATAAATAAAATAAATTTACAAGGTACATTACTTATTATACAAGACGTAAGTGATCAGTACTGACCTTTAAGTGAAGTGGAATTCACAGTACCCAGTACCTTATGTACCCGCCAGGAGCAGCGATAACGGCTCGTACAGGGCATGGCATCGACTGGAAGAGGTTCCCGATGTCACACGACGAAAGGCCATTCCATGATGTCTCCATTCGTACCTAAAAGTTCATCTTGAGTAACTGGCGAAGGAGCCTGACAGGCCAGGCGTCGAACGACCATGTCCGACACTTGTTCAATGGGCGACAAATCAGTCCAACGCCCTGGCCAAAAAAGATGTGGCACATGTCGGGCATCCAGGAGCTGAAAAACATTCCGCGCCATAAGTGATCGGGCATTGTCCTGTAAAAAGATGGCACCGGAGACTATTTACAGACATGGCAGAACTACAACCTCCACAGCTTCCTCGCTGGCCATGGTTCCTGCAGTGTGAAGGAGGCGGGAACGTGAGTGGAACCAAACAGCACCCTACACCTGAACGCATAGGAGGCGGGAATGTGAATGGAATCCAACAGCACCCCACACCAGTACGCGTTTGAGCCAGGTACGTGAAAGGTACCTATCAGCACCCCACACCAGAACGCATAGGAGGCGGAAACGTGAATGAAACCCAACTGCACCCCACACCAGAACGCGTAGGAGGCAGGAACGTGAATGGAACCCAAAAGTACTGGGGTTTTTTGAACCACTAGGTCACAGGTTTTTTGGAACCCAGCAGTACGCCACACCCGAACGCGTAGGAGGCGGGAACGTGATTGAAACTCAACAGCACCGCACTCCAGAACGCGTAGGAGGCAGGAACGTCAATGGAACCCAAAAGTACTTGGGGTTTTTTGAACCACTAGGTCACAGGTTTTTGGGAACCCAACATTACGCCACACAAGAACGCGTAGGAGGCGGGAACGTGAATGAAACCCGACAGCACCCCACACCAGTACGCGTTGGAGCCGGGTACGTGAAATGAATTTATCAGCATCCCACACCAGAACGCGTAGGAGGCGGAAACGTGAATGAAACCCAACAGCACCCCATACCAGAACGCGTAGGAGGCAGGAACGTTAATGGAACTCAACAGCACCGCACTTCAGAACGCGTAGGAGGCAGGAACGTGAATGGAACTCAACAGCACCGCACTCCAGAACGCGTAGGAGGCAGGAACGTGAATGGAACCCAAAAGTACTAGGGTTTATTCAAACCACTACGTCGCAGGTTTTTAGGAACCCAGCAGCGCGCCCCACCAGAACGCGTAGGAGGCGGGAACGTGAATGAAACCCAACAGCACCCTACACCAGAACGCCCGGTGTCGAGCCCGCATGACGCTGTTTAATGCATGCCTCCAGCAGCAGTTCACCACAGTGTCGCAGAAAAGTATACGTCCATCGTGAGTCATTAGGTTGACCGCGACCCGTCGAAAAACACTATGCAGTGCCATTCATCATATCAGTGTCTGCATTCTTGGCTCTAGAGCAGCCGCTGATGCCTGCGATTTAAAGTCAAGTAAATTGGAAGTAACGGACGGCAAGTGACGAGGCTTTTCTGAAGCAAACTGCGTCAGACAGGGCTTACAGGCAACTCATGATATGATACAGATCATCACAGTTATGCTAAACCTCGCGGCGTGGCTGTTCGGTCCGCTAACGCTCTACGGTGGAGTTGACGGTCTTCCCGTGCATTCGTCCAACGCTGAGCTCCAGACGCATCATGTCGGTGCGTTAGATCTTCCTCTTCCCTCTGACGTCCTACTCACATCACTGTGTTCGTGCTTTGTTTAACACGAGAGGCAATGTTGCGGAAGAGAAGTCACCCGTCTCGCAGTCCAAAATGCCGTCCTCCCACAAAGTCCTTCAGCTGTACGTACGGGTCTCGTTTGCTGCGGCGGGGTATACTCAGTTAATATCACTGACTTACTACCAAAATTTCTGCGAATCGACAATGGAAACTTGCCCTGTGCGTCCTGCTTTTATACCTTTTGCGGGAAAGCTAAGTGAGCGGGCGTAGCTGGCACAAATAATTAATTTGCATGTGAGCTGCGGTTGTAAACATTTGCACTTTCCCACGTGACATACCCATCCTGCGGGTTTCAGTCCGATCACATGCGTTTTCCCTGGTGTTGCATTTTTAACAAACAGCAGTGTAAGGGTCACCACAAATTAGATAATTACAGTCGGAAATACGCACAGGAAGTCCGCCAGACGACTCGCGATCAACTCCCGCACATGCATATATCCAATAAAGTCTCGATAATCCGATTTCCGATAAACCGATTTCCGCTTAATCCAAGGTCATTCGCGATGAAACACAAAAACAAATACGCATAAAAAATAAAAAGAATCTTGATAAAAAATTCCGGGCGATTTGCACGTGAACATTTTTGGAACAGAGTTGATAAAGGACCTTTTCAGGTTATTTAGAAGCAAATGCCAGGGGCTGTTGAAAGATAGCCAACGGACAAAACGTGCAATCCTGTCGGTGTAAAATCTTGCAAAACTGTTGAAGACGAGACCGTTCGAAAAAAGAAAAATAGAATAAATTTTGATGCTAACTGTTAAGACGAAAGGGGAGGAGAGGCACCTAAAAGGAATGTTGGCATAATCTGCTCAAAAATGAAGAAGAAAATGAAGGCTTGGATGATGGAGAAAACGCTGAAAAAGACGATCTTACAAACCTAGTTTCACAGATACCCGGATGCGAGAATGCACCAAAAATTTGCTTGACCGATTGGCTTTCCTGTGATGACCAGGAAAATATTACAGTTGAAGTAATTATTCATTTAGTTACAAATGAAAAGGCTTCGGAATCGGATGAAGAAGGAACTGACTGTACACAAGAAAGAAAATTCTCATGAGGAAGGTATGGCGGCATGAATGGACTTGGTCTGCCAAAATGGTTTCATACGCCCTGCCAGTCATGCGCCTTTTTAAGGTGGTCAGGGGACCAGCTGAAAATTACGATATGACCGCCCAGAGCATGACAGAACCACCACCATGCTACACTGTTGGGAGCAGATAGTCTCGGTTGTATACGCTTTTGACGGTGTTCTCCACACGTAAACACATCTTGTGGTGGGGAATACTGTGAATGTGGATCCATCCGACCACATTACACTCTTCCATACATTGGCAGTCCACGTTGTATGCTCCTGGCACCACTGCCATCACCGCTGTACGTTCACCCGGGTCACCAGAGGTTTTGCAATTGCAGCTCTGCCATGTATATCTTGTTTATGCAGTTCTCTGCACACTGTTTTCGTTGATACTGGAGTTTGGAGATGCAGATAGAGCTCCGCACTAAGTTTTTGCCCCAAGGTCCTCTTATTACGGGTAACAATCTTCTTTAATGATCTCCTGTCTGTATCAGTCAGGGTTCTTTTCCGGCAACTGTTGTGCTTCGCAGACGAGGTTTTGCCACGAACACGGTATGCTGTCATGTCGCTAGACACAGTAACTCATGATACCTCCACTACCCTGGTGACTGTTGTCACTGAGGCATCAACTAGTCGAACACCAACAATTAGCTGTCTTTTGAAGTCCGTTAGATCGCTCATTTCGTCGTCAGCCTGAAAGAAATTTTGCAGCAAGACACTTTAAATGCACTTAAACAGGACCTTGAGGTTCTAAACAAAGCTATTACAACCAAAAGTGGTGGATACCTTTGCCTATTGCGACATACGCAGCTGCATTAAAAGTCACGTCTCTGAGCGTGGTGTACACATTATTCGGTCCAATCCCTGTATAAATATATATACAGTATATATATGGGATGAAGTAGGCTATGCACGAAACCCCGGCGCTAAAGAAGGCATAAATATCCTTTACTTCGGCTGTTATCGTCAGGAGAATTATTTCCTTTTATTTACAATATCTGCTAGGCTAATTTGTGAGCAGCATTTCTGCGCCACTTACGGCTCTTGGCATTTTGCACTTTTTTTTTTTTTTTTTTGCTTTTATGACCTAAAGTGAGGATTCTGTTGGGCTTCGTAGAAAGCTGATTTTTTTCCGTCTTTTGGGTTGGATGTTTATTCTGGTCCGAGGTGGTTGTCGTGTGCTATTTAGAAGAATTGATTTTTTTAATTTTAGGCGATGTTATGAGTGTATGCTCGGATGTCTTCCAATATGTGGAAAATTTTTGTAGTTTTTCGCAACACATTATTTGGTCTGTTGTGAGAAAATAGTTTTTTTCTTTTTAAATCCGGTTGATTTTATGCTCTTTTTCTTTTTTTATTACTAATTTCATTAATAATTAAGAATACTACTTACCTTGCGTGTTTAAAACAATGCCCAATTTTTTCACCAGGGAAGCTTAGATGCATTCTCTGTTTTCCTGATTTTTTTTTTCTTTTTCTAAAAATCCACTTTGAAAATTCGTTTCCGGTAGGAATAGATTCAAAGGAGGTGATCACTGCATCCGAGAATTCGGTATCATCTTTCTTGTTGTTCTTTTGTCACGAGGCGTGCAAAGAAAAATGGGGGAGAGACTTTTGCAGAAGTCCACCAACTTTTTCCGGCCTTCACTGTATCTTTATTGTACTGTTATCACAGTTTGATCGTACGTCATCATACGTTCATTTTCCTAAAAATAACGAACTATTAGATGAACAAAAGTTGGTGTTGATACTTTCACGGAAAGGGAACCAATTAAGTTTGGCAAGCCACGTGCATTAAAGCCTTCGGATTTTCTTCCCCTCTTTTCTTTTTCTTTCTTTTTTTTAGACGGTTGTGGTTCGTAAAAAGCCTTTTTTGTGCTACCAGCATAGTTTCCAGGTATCTTATTACAAAGCAACGACGGGACAGAAAAGTCTTTCCGTGACCCTACTGTGAAGTGGATGAGGTAGAAAGCCATCTCATTGAACCCACTCCATAAAAGCGATAAGGAGCGGGTGCCACTATACTAGGGCACACTTACAGGCCCTTTGTATGAGTTCTGTCGACCAAAATAACCGTCCGTTGCAATTTCCGTCTAATGTTTCAGCCTCTGGCAGAAAACGGTTTCCCAAAGTTCTTTCAAGTTTTATGGCGTATTTCGTCAATATGTCGTCCGCAATCTATCTATATTGCACCATATTACCAGAACACTAAACGTGAGCTAAGTGAACGTCTATTTGTCTTTCCCTGATGTCTTATTTTTAACATACAGTCTGCTTTTAAATTTTCACTTTTTTTCTCTTCACAGCCTCCACTTTTTTTTTTTCGGGTAGGAATGCTCAATTTTTGCGGGCGTTGCAGAAAGGGCGAACAACAAAAACAAGAAAAACGTGTCTCCTTTATCGCATTTTTTTTCATACGTTTTCGTTTCCCCATTGTATGTGTTCCTCTGCATATCTTGCCCGTCTTTTCTCTAGTGCGGTATGTTATATTTTCACTCGACAAGTAACAAGATTTTGTGCTGATATGATTTTTACGTTATACAAGGTGTGCTCAAAAAGTATCCAGGCCGAATTTATTAAAAACAAGTTAGTAAAACCAAGCAATGAATTGATTATGATACGCTTTCCGACGTACCAGAAATCATTGCTCAGGTTATTACTTAAGTTATGAGGATAATCGCTGTGGAATAAATCTCGATCCTGTGCCCCGACCTTTGACCCCATTTTGATTATATTAAACAGAATTGGTTCAGTATACCGCCGGAACAACATACTAAAGTTTTGTCGCAAATAGCAGCATTTTTGGTCAAGTTATGAGGATAATGCCTGTGGAATAAATCTCGCTCCTGTGTCCTGACCTTTGACCCCATTTTGATGATATTAAACAAAATTGGTTCAGTATACCGCCGGAACAACATACTAAAGTTTTGTCGCAATAGAAGCATTTGTAGTCAAGTTATGAAGATAATGGATGTGGAATAAATCTCGCTCCTGTGTCCTGACCTTTGACCCCATTTCGATGAAACTGTATTAAACAGAATTGGTTCTGTATACCGCCGGAACAACATACTAAAGTTTTGCCGCAATAGAAGCATTTGTAGTAAAGTTATGAGGATAATTGCTGTGGAATAAATCTCGCTCCTCTGTCCTGATCTTTGACCCCATTTCGATGATATTAAACAGACTTGGTTCAGTATACAACCGGAATAACATACTAAAGTTTTGTCGCAATAGAAGCATTTTTAGTCAAGTTATGAGGATAATGGCTGTGGAATAAATCTCGCTCTTATTATCCCCTTTGACCCCATTTCGATGATATTTAACAGTACCGGTTCAGTATACCTCCGAAATAACATACTAAAGTTTTGTCGCAATCGAATAATTTTTACGTTATGTTATGACGCATAAGGGCGATGGAATGGATCCCGCTCCTATTTCCTGAGCTTTGACCCTATTTCACCCATATTGAATACAGCAAATACGTGTAGCACTTAGGTATGGGTGCAACGAACAGAACATTAAGATTTCTTGAAGAAATTTTTCCTTGAAACAGTTCGCGACAAAAAAGGTTCGGACAACATCACCCAGGTCCATTTCTTCTGCCCGGTCTTGGTGGGAGCACAGCAAGTTTTCACATTTGCTGCATGACGCAAGAAACACAAAATTGGCAAAGTGCTTTCCGCTTGCGTTTAGTGGTTTGAGTGACAGCACAAAATGTCCATCAGAAGGATGTGGTCATCCTATTATATCCCGTTGCTTCGAGAAATGTTTGGACTTGGGAATCTTCTCATCACCCGCCCCCAGAAGGGAAAAAAAATGCTACCACACGACAGGCATCTCACACTCGATACATCCAAAAACAGTCCAGTGTGGTGTGCTCTGGGACAGCTTCACTTCACTACACACTATCAGATTTCAGTCATCTGCATTATTTAGCTTTAAGAATAAATAATTAAATTCTTCTATAAATCCCCATCGCAGTCATTACTTTCTAAATATAAACCTTACAAATAAATGTAATAATAACAGATTACCCTTGAATCTTCCCGCCAAACTTGCCCTTGAATTTTCCCGCCACACTTACCCTTGAATTTTCCCGCCACACTTGCCCTTGAATTTTCCCGCCACACTTGCCCTTGAATTTTCCCGCCACACTTGCCCTTGAATCTTCCCGCCACACTTGCCCTTGAATCTTCCCGCCACACTTGCCCTTGAATCTTTCCGCCACACTTGCCCTTGAATCTTCCCGCCACACTTGTCCTTGAATTTTACCGCCACACTTGCACTTGAATTTTCCCGCCACACTTGCTCTTGAATCTTCCCGCCACACTTGTCCTTGAATTTTCCCGCCACACTTGCTCTTGAATCTTCCCGCCACACTTGCCCTTGAATTTTCCCGCCACACTTGCCCTTGAATCTTCCCGCCACACTTGCCCTTGAATCTTCCCGCCACACTTGCCCTTGAATCTTCCCGCCACACTTGCACTTGAATCTTCCCGCCACACTTGCCCTTGAATCTTCCCGCCACACTTGCCCTTGAATCTTTCCCGCCACACTTGCCCTTGAATCTTCCCGCCACACTTGTCCTTGAATCTTCCCGCCACACCTGTCCTTGAATTTTGCCGCCACACTTGCTCCTTGAATTTTCCCGCCACACTTGCCCTTGAATTTTCCCGCCCCACTTGCCCTTAAATCTTCCCGCCACACTTGACCTTGAATCTTCCCGCCACACTTGCCCTCGAATTTTCCCACCACACTTGCCCTTGAATTTTCCCGCCACACTTGCCCTTGAAATTTTCCGCCACACTTGCCCTTGAATCTTCCCGCCACACTTGTCCTTGAATCTTCCCGCCCCACTTGTCCTTGAATCTTCCCGCCACACTTGTCCTTGAATCTTCCCGCAATACTTGTCCTTGAATTTTCCCGCCACACTTGCCCTTGAATTTTTCCGCCACACTTGCCCTTGAATTTTTCCGCCACACTTGCCCTTGAATTTTTCCGCCACACTTGCCCTTGAATTTTTCCGCCACACTTGCCCTTGAATCTTCCCGCCACACTTGCCCTTGAATTTTTCCGCCACACTTGACATTGAATCTTCCCGCCACGCTTGTCCTTGAATCTTCCCGGAATACTTGCCCTTGAATTTTCCCGCCACACTTGACCTTGAATCTTCCCGCTAAACTTGTCCTTGAATCTTCCCGCCACACTTGTCCTTGAATTTTCCCGCCACACGTGCCCTTGAATCATCCCGCCACACTTGCCCTTGAATCTTCCCGCTACACTTGTCCTTGAATCTTCCCGCCACACTTGTCCTTGAAGTTTCCCGCCACACTTGCCCTTGAATTTTCCCACCACACTTGCCCTTGAATCTTCCCGCCACACTTGCTCTTGAATTTTCCCGCCACACTTCTCCTTGAATTTTTTCCGCCACACTTGTCCTTGAATTTTTTCCGCCACACTTGCCCTTGATTTTTTCCGCCACACTTGCACTTGAATTTTCCCGCCACACTTGCCCTTGAATTTTCCCCCACACTTGACATTGAATCTTCCCGCCACACTTGCCCTTTAATCTTCCCGCCACACTTGCCCTTGAATTTCCCCGCCACACTTGCTCTTGAATCTTCCCGCCACACTTGCCCTTGAATCTTCCCGCCACACTTGCCCTTGAATTTTCCCGCCGCACTTGCCCTTGAATCTTCCCGCCACACTTGCCCTTGAATCTTCCCGCCACACTTGCCCTTGAATCTTCATGCCACACTTGCCCTTGAATCTTTCCGCCACACTTGCTCTTGAATCTTCCCGCCACACTTGCACTTGAATTTTCCCGCCACACTTGCTCTTGAATCTTCCCGCCACACTTGCCCTTGAATCTTCCCGCCACACTTGCCCTTGAATTTTCCTGCCACACTTGACATTGAATCTTCCCGCCACGCTTGTCCTTGAATCTTCCCGCCATACTTACCCTTGAATTTTCCCGCCACACTTGACCTTGAATCTTCCCGCTAAACTTGCTCTTGAATCTTCCCGCCACACTTGTCCTTGAATTTTCCCGCCACACTTGCCCTTGAATTTTTCCGCCACACTTGCCATTGAATTTTCCCGCCACACTTGCCCTTGAACTTTCCCCCACACTTGACCTTGAATCTTCCCGCTACACTTGCCCTTGAATCTTCCCGCCGCACCTGCCCTTGAATCTTCCCGCCACACTTGCCCTTGAATTTCCCCGCCACACTTGCCCTTGAATCTTCCCGCCACACTTGCCCTTGAATTTTCCCGCCACACTTGTCCTTGAATCTTCCACGTCCTCTCTAGCCACGCAAGTGTGGCGCTCTGCACCCTTTGGCAACCACTGCTTATTTAAACTTTTTTGAGAAACTATTTTCATGACTTTTTGGCAATATCTAGTCTCAATGTAAGAGAGTGACATAGAAGAATGCTTCCATTCTTTGTGGGTGAGAACGTTCACCGCTTCCTTAGAGCGCGATAAGTTATCCTTTGTCATCGAGTTGTAGCCGAAAGTAAAGGAAACGAATGATTAATTTATGGGAATGTGAAAGACATGGGCATTGAAAAGTATCCGCTGATAGATGTGACACCTGGGAAAGAGAGAGCGTCTTTTCTTTAAGTTCTAGCTGAGTATATCTACGTGGAAGACAGGGTTGGTAGCATTAGAAGATTTTATAAAGCATGCTGACGTTCCATTTGGTGTTAGCATGAGAAATAAAAAAATCATACAAACATGATGCTTACTAAGATCCTGTGGCATACGGAGACCATGCCCACACAGCTTTTGATCTGTGGGGGCACGTGCCTTGTGCATAAAATCTATTTGCCGGTAACGAAAATCTAACCAGTATTTTTCTGCTCCGGATTCGAATGCTTTCTCAGTCAAGCTACACCGATGGAGTTTGTTGCTGCATCTTTGTCGTCTTGACATGTGCGAAACATCTGAGGTAAGTCCGTAACGTATATCTTTCCTTAAGAAAAGGCTGAGACGGAATCGTAGGTTTCCGGGTCAGCCGGCAAACCATACTTGAAGGAGTTCACTGTAGAAGGAGGAATTCTAACTAATTCCAGACGATGTGTAGGGGAAGTATCATACATTTTTCGAAGCGAAGAAGAAATTTTCATTAATTCCAGACGATGTGTAGGGGAAGCATCATACATTTTTCGAAGCGAAGAAGAAATTTTCATTAATTCCAGACGATGTGTAGGGGAAGCATCATACATTTTTCGAAGCGAAGAAGAGATTTTCATTAATTCCAGACGATGTGTAGGGGAAGCATCATACATCATTTTTCGAAGCGAAGAAGAAATTTTCATTAATTCCAGACGATGTGTAGGGGAAGCATCATACATTTTTCGAAGCGAAGAAGAAATTTTCATTAATTCCAGACGATGTGTAATGTAAGCATCATACACTTTTCGAAGCGAAGAAGAAATTTTCATTAATTCCAGACGATGTGTAGGGGAAGCATCATACATTTATCGAAGCGAAGAAGAAATTTTCATTAATTCCAGACGATGTGTAGGGGAAGCATCATACATTTATCGAAGCGAAGAAGAAATTTTCATTAATTCCAGACGATGTGTAGGGGAAGCATCATACATTTTTCGAAGCGAAGAAGAAATTTTCATTAATTCCAGACGATATGTGGAAGGAATATCACAAAATTTACGAAGAACCCAACAGCCAGGAGATTTATTTTTACGTTCGGGAACCGATGTGAAATTCAAATTTCCCGGTTGTGGAATTTGAATCCCCGCCGCCTCTCTCCGGAGCCAGTTGAGGAGTGCTCAAGCAAAACCAAACATGTACATCAGATCTAGATTTGCAGTAGGCAGAAAAAACGTTCATTGAGTTATGCACAATGAATTTCGTACTGTTCAACTATCAGCCACTTTCCTTTTGATGCTCCAAACACGTCTATGGACGTGATTCAGATCAAAAATGTTTTAAAATCAAAATATTAAACTTTTTGTTTTTGACATATTTGTCTTTGTTCGGGCTTCAAGTGACATGTTTGTTTTTGACCAGATGCCCTAGTGACTTGTTGGATTTTGCCTGGACATATTCTAATTTAATCTACCTATCTGTTCAATAATCAACCTGCCTTTAATAGAATACCTATTCTCTAACAAAAATCTCAAGGTTAAAAAAAAAGCTGATGGAGAAAGAGAAACATTTTCAGTTGATGTTCTTTGTTTCTTTATTTTTTTTATAATTTTAGTTCATTATTTACCAAAGTTGCTGTCACATGTCGGTGTCTTTATTTTGCTCAATCTATTACAAATTAACAAAAATAATAATAGGTGGTATAAAAAATGCTTCACTGAGAAGAACGGATTTTTATGAAAATTAGAAAACAATTACATTAATAAAAATCAAATACGTAGACCACAGTCGTCCCCCAGGCAGTCAGTCACGTTGTTCCTGATGTTCACATGGACGAATAATGCATCACATGGACGAATTTTATAGCACAAGAACCGAGATGTTTGCAACCCATGGAAACTTTGGAACCATCTGGTGTACAATAGCGTTCTTTCTTAGCTTTTTCTTTCACGCTTTCTCTTTTGGTTCTTTTCCTTTGTCCTTTTGAACCTTCCTTCACGATTACTAAACCATCTCCGACCTCTTCCATCTCTTTAAAACTATGACAAACGCACAAAAATAATCACCACGTTTGACCAGAACACGTCGACTGTCTGAAAACGTGAATTTCACTGCGTCACTGTTATATCGGCTTCGTCACGTGACCGAATTTTGGAGCTCTGATTGGTTCACTCGATATGTTTAATTTTGCTTGAGCCTGCAACTGGGACATGTTCTTTTTTGCTTGAATCGCGCATTTTTCGCTTGTAAAATGAGTAGGAGCTTTTTGGTTTGGGTCGGCTTATGATACAGAAACGGAATCAGACCACCATCCTTTTATCACAACCAATGCTTACTTGATAATTCACATTTTTGTGACATGTTTGATTTTGCTTGCGCGTTCCTTAATTGTTCTCCCAACTAAACTAACCGACGAAGCTTACTGCCGTAACTTTGCATTCTTGACATCAGATCAGATCATATGTAAAGGATTTTAGGAAGAGAGTGTCTGACCCCAGGTCTTAAACAACCCATAGAATTAGGAAGCTAGGAGCTTTGGGCTATAGTGCCCGATAAGAAAGTGACACGGAAGCGAGGTAGAAAAAGGAAGGAAGACGCCCTTATTTATTAGAGGGGAGCCAGTACCCGGGGTCCGACGGCTAAACGTTCCCATCCGACGCACGGCGGATATTTAGTGGTTCTAGTGTTCGTACCTGCCTGTGATCGAACCTCAGGTTTTTCCGTGGCAGTCACGATCGTTGACCACTTGCCCATCCGCGGCGCACCATCTTGACGTGTGCATCACCTCTGAGGTAGGCACGTCACATATATTGCCCTTTGAGAAGTGGCTGAGACAGAACCGTAGGTTTCCTGTTCATCCGGCACACCACACTTGAAGGAGAGCTCACTGTAGAAGAAGGAAGCGTGACTGATTCCTGATAATGTGTGGAACGAACATCACACATTTTTCGACGAACCCAATGGCCAGGAAATTCATTTTACGTTCGGGCGCCAACATAACGCAAAAGCCATTTTCAGAGATCCGAAATGGCGCAAAAGTCATTCTCCGGAGCCGAATGCTTACCCAATTAAGCTACACCAACGGGGTTTGTAGCTGCATCTTTGCCGTCTTGACTTGCGCCTCACCTGTGAGGTAGGTACGACACATCACCCATTGCCCTTAAGGCTTAGGCGCCATGCTTTCCTGATAAACTGAGTCCCGGTTCGAATCCTGTGGAAGACATGGATATTGTGATGTCCAAGTCCTTCTCTTATACATTTTGTGAAAGCCTTAATATCTCTTACCTAGTTACATCTAAATATTTGAAACTTTGAAGTTTTTCAATTAAGAGCAAAGAAATTACTCTTTTAGGCAATTCCTCACTTTAAATGAGAAAACAACACTGATCATTTTTGAAAAAAGAAAAATATGAGTTGCCTCAGAGGTGAATATTTCTTCCGCCTCTCCCTCTGACAGTCAATAGCTTACGCTGATAGTTCAATTTATCTCAACAATCGATTTTTCAAATCTCTCTTTTTTTTTTTTTTTTTTTTGCTTCGTTGCTTTTCTTCGCAGTTGAATCTCACTTGAAAAATGTATCCTGGGACTGCTGTATCACAAAACCATTGCAGCGTAAGCGAGACAATAAGTTTCAGAATTTTTGTGAGCGAGAGAACCTTGGGGCGTTAATGTAGTAATACACTTAGTTAAAAGACGTTTGATTCCGTTCTCACTAAATAGAACGCAATTTTCAAATGCTTAAATTCAGATGCGTACATAATAACTGAACTTTATTTATTAGTATTAGTTTGAAAAGGCTGAGAATTACAGAGAGAAGCCAGAAGGTCAGGCCCTATGACGCAGATATTTATTCACCCCGCAGGGAAGGCGATGACATTTTCAGTTCATTGGGCACAAAATCACAGTTCGGTGGATCACAAGTAGAGAAGACGAACATACAATGATATTTTGAAAATGTTTATATTTATTCATTTGTTATAAAATTACGAAATTTCAAGGGTTTACTGCAAAGCCTGACAAGATGCAGCTGGCATGCGCTGACATTTTCCGATAGCGTGTTAGAGGAACCTGTAATGTCTTTCTTGAAAAAGAACATGGGCATTAGAAGGAATAAAGGATCTCAATGCAAAGTGCGGGAGGACGAGGAGAGGGAGAATTGCTGTTATTTCTCGTAGCATTCTTCCAACGCGACTGACTCTAAGCAAAGGTGTTGAAATCAGTGGCGTATCTTGGGTCCGAGACCTAGGCTACACCCCTCCCGCAGTACTGTTTTTTATTAAATTGCGAAGTTTAATTTTTAATTGTTAAGTAATAGAAGTAACTTTTTTTCTAAATTTTAGGTACATGCCATTGCTAACATGATACCAAATAATTATGAAGATTAGGATTTGAACACTTGTTTGTACATGAACTCCATTCTGCCGCCCCGGTGGCGCAGTGGTCTAACGCGCTGGCCTCTGATCATTCGTCCGTAAGGGGTCTGGGTTCGAATCCCGGTCAGGCATGGATGTTGTGTTTGTCTTATGGCACTGGCTCTCTCCCTTCCCTGGGACCAGTGACCCTAAATTAGGGACGGGCGACTGCTTATAACCCATTGAGTTGCTCACGGTGGTCGTTAAACCTCCAAAAAAAAAAAGAACTCCATTCTTCTTCTGAATACTTTATTTTGTACATGAACTCCATTCTTCTTTCCTTTTGTGTGAACGTGAGTGTTACGTTTTCATAAAATGTTTCTTCTCAGTACTTTTTCATATTAAAAAAGAATGTTTTTCTCTACTGACAAAACAGCCAAGTTTTTCGAATGTGCATGTCCTTGTGTGGCTCAAAGATATATCTTGATACTTTTTAATACTGAAAAACTTTCATCAGTTGCAGTTGTTCATCGAAAGTTTAATATGAGGTCTGCTAATTTGTGCACCTCACTAAACACTGTGTCCAATTTATTCAACTTTATGTAACACGTAATGTCTTTTACTGATTTGTTTTTGTATTCATCAAGGCAATAAAACACTTTCATTTCATTTCTTAGTCGAGCTGTATCAACATTTGAAGCATAGAGTTCTTTAAGTACTGACAGTAGATGTTCAGGGAATTTTTCACAAAATTTATCGAAACAGTTCGAATCCAACAAAGCCACGAATTTAAGATATAATATCTCCGATTTTAATTCATTGACACTTCACAGAAACTGAAACAACTCTCGTGAAACACTCTTATGGGCGGGAGTATGCGAGTGCCTGAGATGGTCTAAGTCTTCGCTAATCTGAGCGAACCGTTTCCCAAAGCAATGGCCCATGCCCCTCTACCAGCTGATTCATGTTGTCATGGAAACGCTAACAGGCGATTGTACGGAAGGTATTCACATCAGAACTGCAAAGACTCTGGAAGAGCTGCTTGCGTTATGCCGTTGGTTTTCGCTCGCCAGACTGAGTCAAGGAAGCGAATCAGCAAGCGTTTTTTCGCAGCGAAAGCATCAACATATTTAAATACCCTTGATAATTGACTTTTATTTGCGTATATTAATTTCAGTTTTATTTGTGCATTCTCTGGGCTTCGCAGCTAGCCTCGAATATACGCCACTGATAGAAATATTTCTCCCGTTCTGACATCAAAGCCTTTATTGTCAGTGTCAGCATGATTCCAACCTTTGGTTATTGCTCTTTCAAAGTAACTTAATCTTTGTTTATATCAAAGGTTCTGTTCTTCAAAATCATAGAGAAGGGCATCTCTATTTTCTATAACACGCCTTGTTGCTACACTGCTGGCCACCCAAAATGCAACACTAGGAAGGAAGCATCCGATTGGCCTGAAATTCGCAGCATGCGTCGCCCACGAGAGGACATGCAAACGATTAGCATTGCAGGGCATATGCAAATCATGTGCGCCCGGCACGCCACCGAGAAGCACTATAAGAAGGGTGCACAGAAGGCGGGGTGTAAGTAATGGAAGTGTGTTGTGCTGCCGGAACTGTGCGTGGGAAGCTTCCTGATGCCTCGTCGCAGAATACGGCAGTCATTCCGCACGTTTCAGAGTTCGACAAAGGACGAATAGTGGCTTATCGCGACAGCGGTTTATCGTACCGAAACATCGGCGCCCGTGTGGGACGACATCCAGCCACAGTGAGGCGAGTATGGATTCGGTGGGTGCAGGAGGGACGAACGGACCGACTCACGTGAGCGATTGCCGCAACCGCGACACACCACCGAACGAGAAGACTGGCATGTTGTGCGGCGAGAATTGACGGCTCGCACCGTCACATCACGAACGTTAGCGCAGGAATTAGGGTGTGTTACGCAACAACCTGTGTCAGCACGTACCGTTCGACGTCGTCTGCAGGAGCGGGGACTTGTCGTACGGCGCCCATTGCTCCGATTACCATTAACGTTACACCACCGGCGAGTGCGGCGGCAGTGGGCCGTTGAACACTGCACCTGGACTACGGAATGGCATGACATTGTCTTCTCCGACGAATCCCGCTTCTGCCTGCAACACCACGATGGTCGGATCCGCGTGTGGTGGCACCGCGGCAAGAGACTGTATGACACCTGCATTATGCATCGCCATACCGGTCCGTCGCCTGGCGTTATGGTTTGGGGCGCAATTGGATATGACACCCGCACCCCTCTGGTACGCATCGCCGGTACACTCAACATCCACCGCTACATCTCCGACGTTTTGAAGCCTGTAGTCCTCCCTTACCTGCAGGACCTGCCAGCGGCCACGTTTCAACAGGACAATGGGCGCCCGCACGTGGCACGCATCGTGCAACAATTCTTCACGGCCCACCAGGTGTCACTGCTGCAGGAGCCCGCCTGTTCTCCCGATATGTCGCCCATCGGCAACCGAGTGGCCCGGCAAGCACCACCCGCGGCTACGCCTGATGAACTGTGGCAACGTGTGGAAGCAGCCTGCACCGACATACCCTAAGCCCACATCCAAAGCCTCTTTCGTTCGATGCCGCGGCGTGTAGCGGCCGTTATTGCCAGTCATGGGGGCCACACGAACTATTGATGTCTGCGTGTTCCGCAAGTCGCACGGGCCTGTAAGCTCAATCGTTTCATCTTTGTATCTGTTGTTATGTGTCCAGTAAATCTGGCTTTGCTATCTCGTGTCCTTCTTGGTGTTTCATTTTGGGTGGCCAGCAGTGTATATTTGTGGGTATTTCATCAATTCAGGAAACTGCTATTTGTCTCACTCGGGTTCCTGATTGCGCCTCGTTGCAGAAAATATATTAATGAAGGAATAGATGAGAAAAGCTGAAATTCAACGTATTTATTATGAGCTAAAACTTATTATTTTGTTTGTCCCCGAACTGCCTTAGTTCTCTATTTCTTAAAACTTTCAGTTCCCTAGCTTTTTGTTTCGCTTCTTAATTCTTCTTCTTCATTCTAACTTCATTTCTATGAAACTTTCTATTCTTTTGCACTGACCCTTCGGAGGCACACCCTTCTCGCTCCGGTATCTCTCTTCCTCCAAAATATCTTAACTCTCTCCTCCAGCGTCCTTGAGTCATTCTCCCCTCGTGACCCCCTCTGTCATTGGATACTTACTATTCTTTCCTCGACTACTTCTGTCGCCGTGAAAAGCAGTAAAGTTATTACGTAGTCTGACTGCGTCCTCTGATCAATCACAAAGTACTGATTGATGCAGAATGTAATAAAACCATATAAAAACACTTAGCTCATGTAGTAACACCTACTAATTCTTCTTGTCTCCCTGACAGATAGCACGTTAAAGACTCAAAATAGTATAACTATACTAAAAATCTGAAATTTCTTGGCTTAGAATACAAATAAAACTTTCCAAGCTTTCGCATATCAACCAGATGGCTTTTTCAACGAAGGTAGATAGCTAACTACAAACTGGATAATAGAACTTCGATGAACTCAAGTGTCGGCATAAGGTCTCCGGCATCTTTACATACGATGCTTAAGAGAAATATTGACAAGCCCCTTCTTCTCAATGAGGCAGGTGTTTATGCCATCCTACTAAAATATCTGGACGGCTCCAGGCGATACTACATCTGAATGACCAAACGTTCGTTTGGAATTAGAATCAGCGAACATAAAAGGGATACAAGAGACGGAAAAATAACCACTGTCCTATAAAGAGAAATCAAGTTCAAGTCCGCCGATCCTATATGGAGTGATGTAAAGAAATTAGCTTCATACTCCAAACCCAAATCTACCGGCATTTGCGAAACCCTGACCAACTGCGAGGCTTGCAATGACAGCGTCTCTCTGTAGTTGCCACGTATTTGGAATCAGTTTTTCAAATATTGCTGAGTTTTCTACCATAGTACCGCGTGCCCAACAAACGTGTCCTCGTTTCTTCGGAATTTTACGTTTGCTCCTAATCATTTATTGTCTAATCAAGTCATCGCGTTCAAAGTGTTGAAACGTTCTGTTATCCAGTTTGCAGTTAACTGTCTACCTTTCTTGAAAAAGCCACCTGGTTGATGTGCAAAGGCTTGGGAAGTTTTATTTGTATTCTACGCCAAGAAATTTCAGATTTTTAGTATAGTTATACTATTTTGAGTATAATTTGGTGTACAGTTCCTACTTATTGAACATGTTAAAGACGCCGTCGAAGTTTTCTCATCGTCGCGACTGATAAAGAAAAACCCACTGATGAATATTTTATACTTGGAAACGAATTAGTTTTAAAACTCCCGTAACAAAGGATTAACTTTCTATCTGTTGTACACTGAGTGGCCACTTTATTGTGACTACCCTCTCAGTACTTCGTTGGGCCAACTTTTGCCTTTAATACTGGGTCGATTCTACGTGGCGTGGACTCCACGAGATGCTGATAGGTGGTTTGTGGAATCTGAGACCATGCTTGATGAATAGCACTTTCTAGGAGTGTGAGATTGCAGGGTTGTGGATTCAGCTGTCTGATGGCTCGTTCAACTTCATCGCACAAATTCTCAATGGGATTGAGATCAGGAGATTGTGGGGGCCACCTAAGCAAAATAAACTCACCGGCATGTTCCTGAAACCAATCCTGCACAATACGAGCACTATGGCAGGACGCATTATCTTGTTGAAAGTAGCCATCGCCATTGGGATAAACCATCCACATGACAGGATGCACTTGGCCCGCAACGATGTTTAGATATGATGTGCCAGTCAGACGTTGATCAACACGAATTAAAGGGCCCAAAGCATGTCAGGAAAACATTATCTAAACCATAACGTTGCCTCCACCAGCTTGAAGGGTTGTAGCAATGCATTTGGGGTCCATGCTTTCGTGGTGTTTCCGCCTAATTCTCACTCGGCCATTGCCATGGTACAACTGAAAACGTGATTCATCGGACCACATTATTTGTTTCCAATTATCGACTGTCCAATCCTTGTGCTCCTGTGCGAACTGGAGACATTTTCTCTTGTTAACTGCAGACAGCAATGGTGTTCGAACAGGCCTTCGGCTGCCATATCCCATCCGATGCAGTGTACGGCGAACAGTGCGTGCAGAGATCATTTGAGAGGATCTTTGATTAAGATGGTCTGTAATTTGCTGCACTGTTGCCCTTCTGTTGTCTGTTACCAGTCTGGACACTCTCCGTTCCACCCGAGCAGTCACTAGTCGATGACGACCACACGTTGCACGTAGAGACCCAGTTTTTTGGCTGACAGTCCAGTCTTTAAACACTTTAACAACAGCTACTCTGGGACATTTCACGAATGCGGCGGTTTCGGTGATACTCGCTCCATGGCTCCGATCTCCTACAATCATTCCACGTTGAAAGTCCGTCAAATCGCATTTTGCATCCATCTCGTCACCCAAAAATTACTTCTACTACTGTCGCAAGCACTAAGCTTTTCTTTTTTACACTGGTTTCGCCCTCTAGCGGCAACAGCGTACAGCCATAGCTCATTTGCTTAAAACTGTCAGGTGGTCATAATAAAGTGGCCACGCAGTGTATATTTTCTTCATAGTTCTTCATTTGCAATTCAGTAAAATGAGGAAGTTTTGTTTCGATGTAGCCAATACTTTGTCTAGATCGAATACATACCAGCAATTCTTCCAGCCCGTCTCAGCGTTCGGACTGTTCAACAAAATGCCGGTGAAATTTCTTGGTGCTGTACAGCAAAGAGAAATAATTTCGCATGCTTAGCAAGTGAGCACGAATTAAATTTCTACAGTTTGTTCCATACAGGCGGTCTATGGCATCTTTTCGTACCCGTGGAAGGTACTTGTCATCCAGGTAACGTCTGCCCCTTGTACCAATCATTCCGTACAGATGAACGCTACTACATAGGAGAACGCAGATTAACATTCGCATTTGTCGATGGCATATGATGTTACTGTAGGTCCTACACTGAAGCAGCAAACTATTGGGAACACCTATACTTAAAAACGGGCTGAGCCGCTTTTGGCCTCTTTAACAGCCCCGAGTCGATATGGCACGGATTTAACCTGGTGCTGATACCGTTCTATAGGTATATTCGGCCAAGCGTACGTGTGGCCCCTTTATTTGCCGAATGTTTGCTGAAGGAGGATCTCTGTCTCTCAATATCATTCCACAAGTGCTTAATTGAGTTAAGATATGTGTACTTTGGTGGCCATTTTGGCATTTTGAAATCACTGTTGCGCTCCTGGAACTCCTATGTGACGATCTTAGCCTTGTGGTGTAGGCATTATCCTTCTGGAAGTATTCCTCTCTATTACAAAATACCATGCACATGTACCGGTGTGCCTGGTTGGCAGTGATGTTAAAATACCTTGTAGCATCAAAATTCTGTTCTACTGTTATTCAGAAACCTAATACCCGCCATAAAAACAGATCCCAGACCATTACATTGCCTTCACCAGCTTGTACACTTAACAATAGGCAGCTGGCATGCATCGATTCGTGCTGTTGATTCCAAATTCTCACCAGTTCAGCGGCGTTTATAAACTGAAAACGTGATTCACCGGACCAACCGACCTTTTTCGAGTCCTTAATGGTCCAGTTCGGTGCTTTCGTGCTTAGACAAGTTATCAGTTTTTGGCAGAGACTAGTGGTACAAGAAAGGGACGTATCTCTACTATAGGTCACTCGCGCCAATGTGAGACATGTTGTGTACACTGAGATCCTCCTCTCGACATCGCTGTTGTATTGCACGGTTACTTGACGCAATGGTTCTCGTCTATTACCTCCTACAATCCTCTGCAGACCCTGTTACCACAAAAAGACCGCTGATTTCTTGTTTGCTGATGGTGAATCAGATATTTCAAAATGATAGTTCAAAATTGAGCCGCTATGGGAATAATGGAACTTTGCAAGAAAAGAAGACACGTGTTTGAATTTTCTTGTTACTGACAGCACAAATGATTTAGGACAAAATCTCCGCATTATGCTGGGCGTCACAAGAGATTGCCTGTGATGCGCAGCAGAAGCACCTTTGCTGAAATAATGTGCAAATATTCTTGTGCAAATTTGGCATCTGGCAGGATAAAAGTGGCAATTATTAGGCTGCCGGTAGTCATTATGGCACCTTGCAAATAATGAGCGTCAGTTACTGGTAAAATTTAATAATCAAAATCATTTATGTCTGCTACAAATATTCCAGATATACTTCTGAATCTTTTCAGCATTGCACAAGATTTTTGAAAATACCAATATCTACTGTTTCACTAACCCAAATTTAAAACTTCTTTGCTTTAGTGGGGTTTTTTTGTTATTGTTGTTTTTATTAGAGGTTTAACGACCACCGTGAGCAACTTAATAGGGTATAAGCAGCCGCCCGTCCCTAATTTAGGGCCATCGGTTCCAGAGAAGGGAGAGAGCCAGTGCCGTAAGACAAACACAATATCCATGCCTCACCGGGATTCGAACCCAGATCCTTCTGGCACGAATGATCAGAAGGACCACTGCCTTCCAATACGCCGCCCCAGTGGCGCAGTGGTCCACATCTCTTGGACCACGGCGCCACCGGGGCGGCGTATTGGAAGCACCTAGATTTGAGGGAAAAAGGAACAGCACAAAAGAAAAACAATATTTTGTAGTTTTTGAAAAAAATGTTCCCAGTTTTAACAATAAAAAATTCAACAGTTCTCAATTTTTTTTTAAGTTTCCCTATTTCGATCCTGTTTTGAGCGTAGATATTTCAGTGTAAACATTTTCAACCTTCGAAAAATTTGCTGTCATCCAATACCCCAACCCCCCCCTCCGCCTATATTTTAAGACCCCTTAAACTTTTACAGCCCTCCTTTCCCAATTTTAAATTCCTGGATATACACCTTTTAGAAAAAAAAAATGTTTTCAGTATTTTTCAGACTTTTGATTCCGTTAGACTTTCTTTAAAGGGAGGGGGTCATGACATCCATGAAAATCTAAGGTTACGAGGGGATGGCGGCTCGTTCCTTATTTGGGGTTACTGGTACTAAGGACAGGACAGAGCCATCGCCGCAGGTCAAGTCAGCTGGCCACCCATGCCTATCTTGAGCACGATTAGCTGGAAGCTCGAGATTCTGACCACTAGATCACCGGGGGCCACAGTCTAACTGATCATCTCACCGCTAACTGCCCTTTGTATGCTTAAACTTTAACTCTTAATAACTTTACTAATCTGTTTTAAAATCATCTTATGTTAAACTCCCGTGTTCGTTTGGAATTCGTAGAACAAAAACATATGCATTTAGTCGAAACGCAATGGAAAATAGTAATGACAAAAATGAACCGAAGAACTGTAGCGTGGCGAAAAGAAAGTAAAAGTTCCTGATTCACCTTCATTTCTGTGGAGCGGTGAAGCGTACATGAGAGATAATAGCAGTAAGCCAATATTTTTTTCACCTTAAGAGTAGTTTTTTTCCTAAAATGTTCTTTTTAAAAGGTTATTGCGCTTTAAATGTTCTTCTCATAAATGAAGCGTGAAACGATACTTAATAGATTAGAAGCGAATTTTCCTGTTCAGTAAAAGAAGATTGGGGTCAAGAACTTACTCTTAGTCTACAATTTTTGCTATTCATTTAGCCATACGTATTAAAATATTTCTGCCATTGCTTTTTTTGTCTTTCCGTTTGCTTGTGGACTCGGTATCTTCAGTTCAAGAAGCGGAGTTAAAAATTTCATATTGTATACGTAGGATTTTAAAGGAAAACATTCTCAAGATACTACGCTTTTGCCTGTCTAGTGGGCCTGCTATTTACATTTGTTTCAGTCAAATTCGAGCAACTGTTTTCATACCTGATCGAGAGGCTATTAATAAAGATTCTTCGCTTTCGTATGTATACCTGTCGTAGGGAGCGTTACATCCCATTAAATTAGAAAAGTATTTTGGAGTCAAATCGAGGAATTGAGTCTCAAGATCTCCGAATATATTTAAAATACACATTTCAAAAATAACTGGGAGCTGTACACTTGTACTGATCAAAACGTTTTGTTTCTAAAAGCATTGGAAAAATTTAAACCATATCTGCATAAAGCTTATCAGGTGTGGATTTTACCACCGGGACATTTCTCAGTGGACCACTCGAGAAATGGCCCAGTATTTCTAATATCCTCTTTGACTAGATTCTTTGCTTTGGAAAGAACGAATAATTATTTTGATACTTATGAACAAGAATCGTTAACTTATTTCAGCTTTCTATAGAGGGCGAGTCGAAAGTTTGCAATATTTGGATCACTTTATGTCTTCAAACGTACATTTACGACGAAACCTGACTGGTATTCAAAATATAGGACATTGTGTTGCATTGTCTTCAGCCATCTGCCTACCAGTCCTCCTAATGTGCGGCGGTACCAGTTCTTGTCCTTCAAGGCGAAGAACTCCTTCACCCCAGCTGCCACCTCCTCCTGGTTGTTGAAGTGCCACCAGCGAAGGAAGTGAGCCATGGACCGAAACAACTGATAATCCGACCGGAAAAAGTCCGGACTAAATGCTGAGTGTGGCATCACGTCGATGCCTTCAAGTTCCTGGAGTTTTGCCAGGGTCGTTGTCCTATATGAGACCGCGCGTTGTCTTGCTCTAAGAGAGCGCGCTTTCTGTTCATCAGTGCCGAGTACTTCTCCTCCAAAATGGCATACATCCGCTCCAGCTGTTCAGAGTAGAAGTTGGCGTTGATGGTTTGACGGTGTGGAAGAATTTTGTAATGGATTATCCCCCCGAAATTCCCCCAGACGCAGAGCATCACCTTGTACTTGAAGCGCCCACGTTTGACAACAGGTTCTGGGAGCTGGCCCGGGGACACCTACTGCCGTTGTGTGTTAGGATTACGGAAATAGACTTACTTTCAATTGCACATAACAATTATCTTGATGAATCGTATATCGCGCGGGTTTTCTAGGAGTTTCGGGCACACTTTAACTCGGCGGTTTGCTTCAGCTAGCATCAGTTCGTGAGGGACAATGCGGCAGCTCCTGTAGACCTTGCAGGTGATGAACCACGGTAGTCTGTGATATGCCCAGCTCTTCTGATAATCTCCGAGTGCTGGTTGTCGGATTTGTCTCTACGATCTAGCGCACGAGCTCCGAATCCACGGTTCGCGGCCTACCTGACCTTGGCTGATCGTCGAGGTTTCTGTCACCTGAGCAAAGTTTCTTTAACCATCTGGTTGCAGTGATGTGGTCCACGGAATTTTCCCCTATCGCATGACAAATGTTTCGTGTTGCTTGAGCAGCGTTACGGCCGAGTTCAAACTCGTAAAGCAAAAGTTGCCTAATTAGACAGTTGTGGCTGTTCATCATTTTGGCGTCCCAACCACAGACAGAACGACGACATGCAATGCTGTTCACAGCAACGACTACCTCTTTATATCCCTTTCTACTGACTGCAGTGCGGAAGTTGAAAGTTTAAGACATACCCGCCGCAAGACATGCGTTTATGCAAATATTACAAA
This sequence comes from Macrothele yani, assembly GCA_039090855.1. NCBI lineage: Eukaryota > Metazoa > Arthropoda > Arachnida > Araneae > Macrothelidae > Macrothele > Macrothele yani. Next base: position 28,790,441 of record CM077026.1, read on the forward strand.
ACTTTCCAATCACCCTCGATTATCTTTCTAAAACGTTAGTCTAAAAAATGCGTTTCCTTTTGTCTATATACTGTATGTGCTGGGCGTTTGCTGTAAAATCAGAAAGCAGAATTCTCTCTACATCAGTGAAAATTCTTCCGCAAGACAAAGCACACAGTTGTAAATTATTGGACTTGCAGCAAAAGAGACATTGGTATGCCCTACCTTCCTTTTGTACTCTTGAAGGAGGCTCTGGTAACATTTTGATGGTCCACCAACCCCCACATCCACGTACAGACATAGAGAACAAAGCGATTCTTCGGCAATGGTGTTCCGAAATCCTTGTCCCACTGAGGTTTATCTTGAAAGAATAACGATTTACCCGTACTGGTCCAAAGAAAAATATTTTTTTTGGACCTTGTGGTACAGGACAAACAGGCAGACATAGACAGGAGACAGTCAAAGAAGAGATATCCATAATGGTTTTTACAGTATGCTAAATGGCCAATGTAGGCTACACAGAGAGCCAGTGTTGATCAAGTAACACATTATGAACAAGTACACACCAAACATGGTTTTTACAGTGCGCTAAATGACCAATGCACACAGAGAACCAGTGTTGGACAAGTAACACATTGAGAGCCAGTGCCGAAAGATAAACACAAACATCCATGCCTCACTGGATTCGAACTCGGACCTAACTAGGGCGAATGTTCATAAGCCAGCGCTTTAGACCACTGCGCCACCGAGGCGGACAAGGAACAAAATGGTAGTTCATTAATAAAACAAGTTAGTAAAATCATGCAATGCATTGATTATGATACGCTTTCCAACATACATGAAATCATTACTCAAGTTATTACTCAAGTTATGAGGATAATGGCTGCGGAAAAAATCTCACTCCTGGGCGCTGACCTTTGACCCCATTTCGATTATATTCGACAGAACCGGTTCAGTATACCTCCGGAACAACGTGATAAAGTTTTGTCGCAATTGAAGCATTTTTACGTAAGTTATGACGCATAAGGGCGATGGAATAGATCCCGATCCTGTGTCCTGACCTTTGACCTCACTTCACCCATTTTCAATAGGGTTCGTCACCAGATGGTCCCCTATGACATACTAAAATTTCGTCGAAATCGAACCATATTAACGCAAAATATGACGCATAAGGGCAATGGAATTCATACCGCTCCTATGTCATGACCTTTGATCCCACTTCGCACATTTCCAATAGGGTTCGTCCCCAGGTGGTCTCCTACCACATACTAAAATTTCATTGAAATCGAACCATATTTACGCAAGTTATCGTGCGAACGGACAGAAGGACAAAGCTGCAGCATATACGCTTCTTCAACCTACGGTTGGAAAGCGCAAAAAAATGAGTAGACTTAAGAAAGGCGTCTATTCAAGAAGGTGGAACGAATAGCGTTGCTCAGTAGGAGATCATTTACCAAATAAATATAACTACCTGGTCCAACACCCCGTCTTAAGCATAGAGTGATATGTCACATTCAATCATGAGTGGATATTGAAAATTCTTTCACCCTTAAATTGCTGCTAAAATTTGTTCACGGCTGAACTACAGCTTTACAATGTATATTTCAACAATTCTATTTTTTTTTTTTTTTTTTTTTTTTTTTGAGTTTTAACGACCACCGTGAGCAACTCAATGGGCTATAAGCAGTCGCCCGTCCCTAATTTAGGGTCACTGGTTCCAGGGAAGGGAGAGAGCCAGTGCCGTAAGACAAACACAACATCCATGCCTCACCGGGATTCGAACCCGGACCCCTCTCGGACGAATGATCATAGGCCATCGCCTTAGACCACTGCGCCACCGGGGCCGCCAACAATTCTATTTCATCCAGGAGTTAACAGAATTTTTGTCATGATGGAATTTATGAGGTGTTCCCCTGTGGGTAGGTGCGTTTCTATAGCGGATGACCAGATTAAAATTCCAGGTCTAGTTTTGTCGACCCAACCTGCCGCTGGGCCTCATTAAGAATCAAATTAATTTAAAGGTACTCAAAAATGGATCGATTTTGAAAAAAGTTGTAACAAAAGGCGCCATGCGTTTTCATCTGAAATTTTCTTTTTCAGCTGCAGAAGTCTTATAGGCGCCAAGATGTCGTAGTGGCCTAAGCGCTGGATTCTGACCTTACGTCTCAGTGTACCCGGGTTCGAGCCTTGGATGATGTATGTGTAGTGTATCTGCTTTACGGCACTAGCTCTCTCCTTTCCCCGGAACCAGTAGCCTAAAATTACGGAAGGGCGACTGCTCATAGAGTTGCTCCCGAAAAAAAACAAAAGAAAAAACCTAGATCTAGCTGCATGTATAAGGGTTGTTCAATAAGTAGTGAGGCTCATTGGCTAGAGTGCGTTTGATCTTCCTAATTTTGTCAGTGGGTGGCGCTAGTGTACAGGCGATTTAAAGGCTATACATCTGCATTGCATGTTGTTCAAACTCAGGTTCGATCCTGGGCAGGCACGAACGTTCGAACCACTAAATACCCGCCGTGCGTCGGATGGGCACGTTAAGCCGTCGGAACCGGGGTACTGCCCCCCCCCCCCCCCGGCAATAAATTTCGGCGTCTTCCTCTCCCTTTCTACCTCGCTTTTTTTTTTTTTTTGATTGGAGGTTTAACGACCACCGTGAGTAACTCAATGGGCTATAAGCAGTCGCCCGTCCCTAATTTAGGATCACTAGTTCCAGGGAAGGGAGAGAGCCAGTGCCGTAAGACAAACACAACATCCATGCCTCACCGGGATTCGAACCCGGACCCCGTTCGGACGAATTATCAGAGGCCATCGCTTAGACCACTGCGCCACCGGGGCGGCAACTACCTCGCTTCCGTGTCACTCTCCTAGCTGGCACTCTAGCCGAAATCTGCTATCTTCCTATTTCTAAGGGTTCTTCAAGACCTGGGGTCAGACACTCCTTTCCTAAAATCCTCTACATATGATCTGATCTGATCTGATCTGCACGTTGTTCGTTACGGAAGCCGTGTAACATGCTGGACTAATTTTATTGTTCTCTCGTAGGAGATGGATACGTCCAAAGTTGTTCAACGTCCTGTAATTTAGTTTTTGAAAGAGGAGAAAACGTGTTAGTTGAAACTGTGTAACATGGAGAAAACGCCGCCAAGCGAAATTCACAGTCGTATGAAGGCGGTGTATCGGCATCCTTGTCTTCCACGCAGTACTGGTGCCAGCTCTTTGGTGAACGAACAAGCACTGCAGACCAGTCAAGATCAGGAGCATCACGTCGTGCTGTTTCAGTGACGACAATTACGCGTGTGGATGCTGCAGTAAAGGCCAAACGAAGAATCACGATCCGAGAACTGCCGAACAGTGCCAAGTGTGAGCATCGGAACTGTCAATACGATCATGGATTCGCACCTTGAATATCGTAAGGTCTGAGCCACGTGGATACCGAAACATCTGTCCGACTAACAGATGAGTCAACGAAAGGGACCATTGTTACAGCATTTGTTCTGCTACCATGTAGCAGAACAAATATATCTATCTTGTTGAAACCTGGTGTCATCATTTTGAGCCAGACTCGAAAACGCCAGAGCATGCAGTGTAAACATCCATCATTGCCACGGCTGAGGAAATCACGGTCCACCATTTCCTCAGGGAAGGTGATGTTAAAATTGTTCTTTGACTGTCGAGGACTTGAATAGCTACCAAAAGGATGAACCATTAACGCCAAACGATATTTTCAAACTTAAATAAAGCTTAAACAAGCCATAAAAAACAAGAGACCTGGCAACCTCACTCAGGATACTGTGTTTCTGCATGATAACGCCCGGCCGCATACGGCAGTTACCACGCAAAGAACATTGCAGCACTTTCACAGGGAAGTCCTTCAGCAGCCGGTGTATACTCCTGACCTATCACACCCTGCGATTTTCACATCTTTAGAACTACGAACAAATTTCTCTAAGGAAAACGTTTCAATTCGGATGACCAGCTGCGTGAAGCTATAGATACCTGGTTGCAGCAGCCGCCTGCCTCCTACACCGCAGGAATACAATGACTTGTACAACAATGGGACCGCTGTCTAAATGGTGGCGGCGATTATTTTTAGGCATGTCATGTTTTGACTCTTCCAGGCAGGAAGCTTCACTGCTTATTGAACAAGGGCCGCGGGTTGGCATAGCGGTCAACGTTCGTGACTGCCACGGAGGTAACCTCAGCTTCCATCCCAGGCAGGTACGAGCGCTTGAGCCACTAAATATGCGCCGTGTGTCGGATGGGCACGTTAAGCCGTAGGACTCCGGATACTGGCCTCCCTGTAATAAATAAGGGCGTCTTCCTCACCCTTTTTACCCCGCTTTCGTGTCACTTTGCTATCGGGCACTCTAGCTTAAATATGCTAGCTTCCTATTTCTAAGGGTTGTTTAAGACCTAGGGTCAGACACTTCCTTCCTAAAATCTTTTACATGTGATCTGATCTTATTGAAAAATCCTTATACCATGGCTTTCCAAGGAATCTCGTCTATAAGCTACCCATTCCAACTATTGCCAGACCATAGGAAAATCATCTATCTTTTTTTCGGTGGAGAGGGGGAGGGGGTATTTAACGACCATCGTAAGCAGCTCAATAGGCTATAAGCAGTCGCCTGTCCCTAATTTAGAGCCACTGGCTCCAGGGAAGGGAAAGAGCCAGTACTGCAAGACAAAACAAACATCCATGCCTCACCAGGATTCGAACCCGGACCCAACTCGGACGAATGGTCGGAAGACATGGCTTAGACCACTGCGCCACCGGCGCGATTATCTTTTGCGCAGTTGCGGAGTTATCTCCAAAATGTTTGTTTAGTAAATTTACCATTGGTGAAGAAATTCAAAGTGACAGTCTCTCATCCGATGCATAATCGATTTTTTTATAGACATGGATTTATTTATTTTATGAATATTTTTCTCAGTAGCTCTAAATAAATCAAAGACTATTCTTAAGTTTTTATATCCTGGATGTGGATATAGCTTTCCTTTCGGAGTTTATTCAATGTCTCACCTCCATGAGAACAGCTGGTCCGATTTCATTCTGTTAGTATTATAGAAACAAAACTCGAGTAACTTATAGATACGCTTGTAAATTCCAGAATTTTATTTATAAAAACTGCTTAACTACTATAAATAACCAGTGGAAATTCTTCATACGCCATGAAATACACAATTTACTTACAAAAACTTACGGGCCCCCTTCTCCCCGCCTTCGAAAGACGTGCTAATCACTTCCGGAAAATTTGCTAGCATTCCACTCTCTTTTGCTGGTGGAATTTTCCGGAAGTAACCTTCGGCAGGTTGAAGTCCGATTTTTTTTTCATCTCATGAAGATTGTAAACGTATATATATTAAGGTAATACAACGTTTTTGTCACAATTATTTATTTTTTCAAACCGACCATGGTTTCACTGGGTATTGATTTAGCTTCATCAGGACGAATGGCACGTAAATATTCAAATTGTATATGACATCATAAATGGTGTTTACAGTCGCGTGTTTTGGTTAGATGCTTCCACGCGTTTGATAGAAATGGCGTGGATGCCATGTCATTACACAGATTCGAAGACTTCTGATATATATGGAAAGCTTCCAAAATATCAAGTTTGGTGGTTGAATTTATCTTGTTGATTAGTTTTGCTTCTTCAAAGAGAAATTTGTGGTCCTTTTCGTAACAGTGTTTAGCCATCGATGACTTCTTTAGGTCACAGTTCCGAATGTAGGTCTTGTGCTCCTTCAATCGAAAACGCAAGGCTCTACGGGTCTGTCCTATATACGAAGCGCCACATTCACATGGAATTTGATAAATTCCCCACAAGTTTTTGTCTTCAACACAGCCCTTTGTTCCTAAAAATCTCATTTTGTTTATGGGTTTAAAAATCACCTTAAAATTAAAGGTTTTGAGAATTTTTTGTAATTTTGAAGGCAATGTCACGGGAAAATGGAATAATGGCAAAATTATCTCGCAATGGCGCATCACAGGAGTTAATGTGGAGATAGTCTTCGGTTTCCGGAATTTTGTTAGAGCCTTATCTATAATGGAAGGGTTGTATCCTCGCTGTACTGCAACACGTTTAAGGAAATAAAATTCTTTTTCCAAACTATCTTTATCTGAATATATATGTATCGCGCGATATACGCAAGTGTAAAAGGCGCTGAGTTTTTGTTGATAAGGGTGGTTGGACTTGGCATGTAGAGGTGACAAAATAGCGAAAGGCTTCCGATAAATTGTGGTTGCGAGAGATCCATTTAAGCGAGTTACCAGGACGTCAATGAATGGTTATTTTCGGTTTCGTAGCTGAATTGAATGTGAGGATCAATGGAATTTATAAGTTTGACTAATTCCGGAATTTCATAATGTTTTCCCTTCCATAGAACGGAAGTATCGTCTACATATCGTATCCATAAGTCAAATTTCAGAAGTTTGAAAAGTTTTTCCTCAAATCGACGCATGTAGATTTCACATAATATAGGTGACAGTGAGCTGCCCATGGCTAGACCTTCCGTCTGTTCATAAAATGCTCCACGGAAAGTAAAACTGTTCTGTTTTATCCAAATGTCCACTAGTCTTGTTATTTCTCCAACTTCAAGTTGGCTGTAATGATGCTCTACAAGACTTGATTTTAGGGATTCCAGAGCTCCTTTTCCTGGAACATTGGTGAACATGATACCACAACAAATGATAACATTAGTTGATCTACGTAGGGGTGTAGTTTGAGCCGATTGGTAAACTCAATGGAAATTTTCACAGATGTTTCGTTTGGAGTGGCCAATGTAGATAATTTTGAAAATAAGAATTTCGATAACTTATATGCTGCTGTGCCGATATTACTTACTATACGCCGGAAAGGAATTCCAGATTTATGTATTTTACGGAGAGCATAGAATCTCGCACAACGGGCGTATAAAGGTTTAAGTTTGTTTTTTATGTTTTGGTTCAGAGTTTCTGAGTTTTTGATCAATTTCTTTATTTCTTTCAATGGTTTATATGAAGGATCATTCTTTATTTCTTTGTAAGGTCCATCCGAAATAAGATTTTGGACTTTTTTATCATAATGGTTTTTGTATAACACAACCACCTGACCTCCTTTGTCAGCTCTAGTGATGATTAAATTTGAATTTGAGCGCAATTCTTTAAGCGCATCAATTTCTTCGGTGGTTAAATTTGGTCTAGGTAATGTAGCGTGATTTGCGGTTATCACTTGGCTGATACAATGTCTAACTATTTCGTTTTCTTCAAAGTTGAGACTGCTTTGTATTAGAGATTCCTCAACTGAAGCAACTATGTCTGATACCGGTATCTTTCTTGAGATAACAAAATTAGAATTATATCGTAAAGTCCGCTTCTGAATTTCAGAAAGACTATGACCGGACAAGTTGACAAACACTTCATTATCTGGATACACCATTCCGTTATTATTAATATGGGTATAAGCGTGCTTATTTTTATTAACAGCTATCAATTTTGGGAATTTTCTTTCAAGGGAAATTCTGTGATTCGTTGACATGTTGGCACTACGAACTGAAGTGTTTTTGTCTAAAATATCAAAATCGGCTAATTTGTTAGCTAACCAAAGATGTAGATCATAATGTTCATTTTCCACCTTCGCAGTGTCCTTCCGAGTGTCCTTAATAACAGCTCTAAGAATGGCAAACGAAGCATTGCTCACTGCTTTTGTTACGTTCTGAGTACGTATTAGATTACATTTCAATGATATAAAACTCGGTAAGAAGCGATGTCTTTTGCATCGTTGTAAGAAGTTCAAATGGTTCAGTATTTTGAACCATTGAGATCAAGAATCATGAAGATTGTGTTTGAGAGAGATTCCGATACGTACTAAGATTCCGAATAATTCGAAAGTACATATTTAAAATACGAATAATTCGAAAGTACATATTTAAAGTACGAATAATTCGAAAGTACATATTTAAAGGTGTTAGAATAATATAAGTTGTTCCTAAAATAAAAATTTAATTGTGAATAAACGTTGCTATTTTATTCTATCTCAACATCACAAGTTTTGTAGTCATAAAATATATTTTAAAGTGTATGCGCGGACTTTTTTACGGCAATTTTTCAGAAGGGAGACTGACTTGTTTTCATGCTTTCTAAGTAACTGAAAACGTTCATTTTGTATTTTTACTTCGTTTCGCTAGCTAAATACACAGTAAAGTCACATTATTGTGGCCACCTCCTACTTTTGACGTCAACAGCGCGTAGCCAATGAATGAAGGCACGAGTCGTGAGCTGGCTTGGAGGGTATATAAGGTGTGCTGTAGGCAATCTGAGAACATATCCCTCGTTGCTGTCATGGATAAAAGGAGCGATTTATCAGATTTGCAAAAAGTGGTGATTATCGGCTTTCGGGCCAAGGGTGGCAGTATTTCTGAAATAGCGCAGTTTGTGAACTGTTCGCGTGCTGCTGTGGTTAAAGTGTATCGTGATTGAAGAAATGGAACCCTTGCGAATAAGCGACGTGGAAACTGCGGAGCACCATGTGACATTGATCTGAACGTCGGCTTCGAAGATGCGTGAGGGCCGATCGACACGCTGCAGTGGAGAAACTCACTGACCGAATGAACCAGGGGGCTACCGGAAGTGTGTCTAAAACGACAGTTCAACGAACCCTGCTGGGTATGGGGCTCCGATGCAGACGGATGGTAGCTGCACATATGCTAATGATGGTGCATCGGCAGAAAAGGCTTACATTTGCACGGCAGTATAGGAATTTGACCTCCACTGATTGGCAAGGGATTGCCTTCTCCGAATAGTCACGTTTTCTGCTACATCGAACGGATGGACGTTGGAATGTAAGGCGAGAAACGTTGGAGAACAAACTCTCTTCAACCATTGCTGGAAGAACACAAGCTGGTGGGGGCAGCGTTATGGTCTGGAGATTGTTTTCGTGGCATTCTCTGGGTCCACCTATGGAAAGCACTATGGATCGAATTCATTATGAATCCATCCTTGCAGACCACGTACAGCCATACATGCTGATTGTCTTCTCTGGGGCTTATTGGGATCTTCCAGCACGAAAATGCCACGTGTCACACAGCTGGAAATGTCTGAGAGTGGTTGGATGAGCACGATGAAGACTTCAAAGTACTTCCCTGGCCCCCTAATTTCTTAGACTTAAATCCAGTTGAGCATCTGTGGGACCACCTCGATCGTGTTATTTGCTATGGATCCTCCACCACGCACCCTCCATCAGCTGTCAGATGCACTGCAGTCAGCATGGCTCCACTTACCTGTGAACACCTTCCAGCACCTTATTGTGTCACTCCCAGCCCGTCTAGCTGCTGTCCATGCTGCACACGGCGATTGCTCTGGATATTAGCTGGTGGTAACTATAATGTGACTCGACCGTGTAAATATTCCAATAAAGGAAATAATATTTCACACGTACACTGTTAAAAATTTTGAGGTAGGTTGCACCAAAAAGTGATTCTACAGAAGCTGCACCACTTTATCATAAAAGGCACACAGTTGTGTGGTGCAAATAAAATCCAAAAACATGGTGCAACTTTGCCCTACGTTATAATACAAGACTGCACTACATTATGGTGCAAGGTTTCATCACGTTCTTGGGTTTTGTTTGCACCACACAACGGTGTGTTTTTACTCATAAAGTGGTGCAGCTGGTGCAACACTACGCTTTAGTGCAAACAACCGCAAAATTTTTAGCAGTGCAAATTTTTATCCATAAAACTTCATTACGATGTAGTAATAAGCGATGGAACGAGTATAAATCACCAGTCAAAAAACCGAACTATATGATGGTCCTCCGACTTTTCGACAGTTGCATATATCACAGCCGCGACCCCCTACCCCCCCCGCCACCCAATTTGGAAAATAATTGACTCCTATGATCGTCAGACATAAACAGACTGGATGTTGGCTTTCCTGCTCAGTATGCAAGACAAACACTGAGGTGCTACTTCATTAGGTACTCTTGTCCTCCTGACGTACATGGCTTACCCCAACACGTAAGACGTCACGTGAGCGTGGTATGTGTGATAAATTAGGCAGATCAGCTCACCAAGCATAAGCTAACGTTTGATTGATTGTCAGAATGGGACACAAAAGTGATCTGAGGGACTTTGAAGGTGACACAATAGTCGACGCCAGGGGTTCCTGCTCAAGGATCTCTCTAACGTCAGTTCTCCAGAACATTTCACGCTCAGCCGTAGCTAAGAATTATTACAAATTAGCTGAATTGCCCGGCGTTGTTCGGGAGAATTCGGTGATAATTCACTATCTAAATTTTGTACAAATCAAATGAAAACGATTAATTTTTTACGGCATGAACCGTGCCTTATACTGTATTTTATTTCACTGAATTTGAATTTTATTCTCTGTAAAATACACAGTACTTTTAGTTTTTCCGTTTGATTTTTTTTATATGCATATAGCAGGGGTACCCGGTATTTCCCGGGTAAATATTACTATTCGTGTAATCACCAAGTTCAGCGGGTGAAAGTTTATGAATGGAAATGATATTCTTGTAATTTTCCAGTAAATTTATTTTAATCCATTTAGGTCATTGAGCCGGGGTAGCTGCAAATGTGAAAAATAGAAAAAAAAATGATTTAGTTAGCTTATTTTTTCGAAACAAAAAAGAAAAGGAAGAGGGATGGAATTACTTACCTTCACTTCCGATACTAAATTGTGTTACAGTTCTTCAATGCAAAGCACTTGTCACAAAAACAAAAACAAAAAAAAAAAAAAAAAAAAAAACAAGAAAGATGACACAGAATTTTCGGGTGTAATAAGCACGTCTTTTGAATCCGTTCTGACGCAAATTAAATTTATCAAAGCTACTCAAAGTAAATGGAACCGGTATGGAAAACAATAGTATCTGACGGAAGAAAAGTTTTTCAATCGCGTTTTTAATCCCTCACATATTGCTGTAAACGGAATCGCGAGCTTACGCCCTCTGGTTGTAGACTTGTGCGTTAAGAAAAACACGAATTTATATGAGAAACATTTCGCACCGGAAACGCTCTACAACACAGAAGTAATTTTTCAAATCGGACTCTAAGAAACAGAGATATCGACAAAAATAAGATATAACTTTACGTCCCCTGGTGGGAATACCATGCATTATTTTAGGAAGAGAGTATTCTCAAAAGGATTTTCCATATGAGCGGTATCGGTCCAAGAAAAAAAAATTTAGTCCAGTTTTCAGGAGCCCAGATTTTGCTACAAATACATCAAAAGCAGAAATTAACACTTATGCCCCCTGGTGGCCAACCCATTCTTTACGAAACATTAGAAATCATGTGAAAAATATTTTCCATCAGGTCTTGTATGCGACATAGGAAAAAAAAATTGAAATCGGAGTTTTAGAAGCAGAAATAACGCAGAAACGCAATTTACCTTTGTACCCCTTAGAGGAAAGTCTATGATTTACTTGAAAATTTTGAATTTTTAGGAAAAACAATTCGTATCGGAAACACTATCCAACAAAGAAGGAATTTTTCAAATCGGACTCCTAGAAGTGGAGATATTAACAAAAATAAGATATACATCTACACCCCTGGCGTAGGAACCATGCATTATTTCAAGTAGAAAATGTTCCTAAAAGGTTTACCGACTTGAGTAGTATCGGTCAACAAACGACTTTTTTTGCAATCGAGATTTTAGAATCTCATATTTTGCTGCAAATACATCAGAAGCGGAAATTAAGATTTACGCCCCCTGGTGGCCAAACTATTTTTTTACAAAAATTAGAAATTATGTGCAAACGATTTCCCATCAGCAGCTGTATCCGGTGCAGAAAGAATTTTTCAAATCGGAGATTTAGAAGCAGAGATATAGGGGGAAACGCAATTTACCTCTACGCCCCCTAGCAGAAAGTCTATGATTTACTTGAAAATTTTGAAATTATATGAAAAACATGTCACACTGAAAACGCTATCCAACAAAGAAGGATTTTTTCAAATCGGACTCCTAAAAATAGAGATATTGACAAAAATAAGATGTACATCTACGCCCTCTGGCGGAGAAACTGTGGAATATTTTAAGAAAAAATATTCCGAAAAGGTTTATCGATGTGAGTGTCATCAGTCCACGAAAGAATTTTTTCGATCGATATTTTAGAAGCTCAGATTTTATGGCAAATACGTTAGAAGCAAAAAATTAACACTTACGCCCCCTGGTGACCAAAGTATTCTTTACCAAAAATTTGAAATTATATGCAAAAGATTTTTCATCAGGAGGTGTATCCGCTGAAGAAAAAAGTTTTCGAATCGGAGGTTTAGAAGAAGAGTTATCGGGGAAAATGTAATTTAATTTTACGTCCCCTAGCGGAAAATCTATGCGTAATTTGAAAAAGTAACTGTATCTAAACTACTCTTCGACATAAATGGAATCGAAAGATAAAATAATTTTTTCGATCGGATGTTTAGAAGCAAATATGTGAAATAAAAAGTATTTTTGAATTCGACATCATCTGCATTTACGCCCTCTGGCGGCAAAATTATACATCGTAAAAAAAAAACCAAATAAAGGATCATCATTCGCATATTTCATGCTTCCCAATGCAAGAAGAATTTTTCATATCGGACTAATAGTTGCAGAGATATCGTGAGGTAACATAAGCACGATCTTTTTTTACAAAAGATGTGCTAAAAATAATTCTTGCACTTATTACAACAAAAAGTATTAAATTCGAATTCAAAATAATATTCAACAAAAGAATATTTCTGTTTCCTTGTTCATCTGCTGATGAGCAGATGAACAAGGAAACAGGAATATTCTTTTTAAAATATATGTCGAATCTCGTAGTTTGTCCATTTGCTTTTTTTAATTTTCCTTCTGACAATGGAAGAAACGTGCTCCTCGCACGTCTGTACCCTTCACACCATCACCAACTCCCCCAATAATCGTCGCCTTTGAATTCATTCTTTCACGGATATGGTTTATCCTGAAGCAGATGGTCTCTTCCAGCAGCATAACGCACCATCTCACAAGACTCGCAATGTCACCGAATGGTTCCAGGAACATGCAGACGAGGTTCCTTTACTTCAGTGGCCGTCACAGTCCCCGGATTTAAACCCCATCGAGGATATATGTGATAAGGTAGTACTGACGTGAGACTGTTTCGCGCTGTCCGATTTGCAGCAAGTGCACGACTCAATCACTTCTGCATGGTGCAACATCACCGCAGGAAGTTTGTAGATTCCAATATCTTTCATGCCTCGAGGAATTCAGTTTGTTCTGCAAGCCAAGGGCGGCGAAATACGCCCCTCCAAGTTCGAAATTACGCCCCTTCGAAATCAAAACTACGCCCCTTCGAGTTCAAAATTACGCCCCTTCAAGTTCCACTCAAATAATACGTGGTTTTTACTTACACGTTGCAGTTACAGGAAAGAATTATAATCGTTCGAAAATCGCACTTCAGGTTTTTCACAAAATTTTATTAAAAATGTAAAAACTAGGTAAATACCCAAGAACCACTGGTTGCAAATTCCAAGTAAAATGTAAACGTTATATGAACGCCGACAACACAACACTCCACAGAAGTGCAGAACGAAAAACAAACCAGCGCAGAACGAATGAGTATCGGAGAGTGAACGTAACGGTAGGAAGGAGCTTTAGGGGTATGGCTTGGAAAAATTCCGTTCAAGGTTAAACGCCCAGATAACTTTCTGCGAAAGAGCACAATTGATTAATTAGCTCTTTATCTGAACGACTTCTTCAGAAAGTTCATGGAGGTTAGGCATCAGAGCTGAGTTCGGGTTCAATTTTAAGAGCCCGAGCTCGTCCGAGCCTTAAGTATGTCAACCCAAGCCCGCCCGAGCCCGAATTTTGCACTGTAAGATTGAGCCCGGGCCCGAACGTGCCCGAAAACTATGATTAGGCTATTATTTGGGCATTAAAAAAATCTCCTCTTCCATACTTCAACTCTTTCCTCCCACGTGCAATTAACCGATGTCTTTCTCCATTGCGGAGTGCGGAAGAGATGTCTATCTAATTCTATAGTTTCTTTGGCAATTCATTTCTTCCTGAAATGTTTCGGGAGGCCGCGCATCAGGAAGAATCGGGAGAGAGAACGATCTATGTTGTACGTTGCTCAATAAAATTAGCAGGGTGCTGCCTCGTTGAGATAAGGAGCAAAATTCCGTCTGCTTGCTATTTGCTATCTATAGTTCTTAAAGAAACTTTTCCTTCGTAGAAATTAAGTAATTCATGGCCTATGGTTTTTTATCCAAGACCGGAATGAATAACCCTGCCGAGTTTCCACCCCCATCCAGACCTAGTTGCCGAAGAATTCTAGTTAAAAACTGGAAAGTGTAAAAATAGTGTTGTGTGCTAAATCACACAGAATCACATTAAAAAAAAAGAGAAGAAAATTATCTTCCTATCTCAGTGTCCAAGCCCGCACGAGCCCAAACTCCAGCAAGTATTATGAAGCCGGAACCCGGTTCTGATCCGGGCTCGACTCCGGGATTTCGGACTCGGGCTCGGCCCGTCTCAGCACTGTTAGGCATATCAGCATATTGTTTTCTATGCCTCCATTCACAGTTCCTGAAAATTCCCTTCATGGATATGAGATGTTCACGCCTCATAATTTATATTACTCTGTGGCCTTGGTTAACAGCACGAAATACTGTGTGAGAATAACTAAAGTATTTAAACAGAAAATATTGAAGGGTGTAACTTTTTTTTTAGTTAAAATTTCTATTTTTACATCCCCCAGAGCATGAATATACTGCCCTGGAATGACCATTCAGGGAGCGCAACCATCCTCCCTGCCCTCCCTATAGCTACGGCCCTGGCTACTAGATAAATACACCTAATGAACTGCCACCTCAGTGTATTTTTACTGAATTTGCGTGAGTAAAAGACACGTGAAATTTTTATTTCGGCTATCCAGAATTTTTATACACTATCTACCAACAAGTAATTGGACACCTGTGATAGCAAAGGAAAACGAAGTTTATTCACCTTCAATAGTTGGTAGAGCCTCCACGAGCGGCAATTACAGCTGCGACCCTCCTGGGCATACTCTCAACCAGGCGTTGTACGACGGCTAGCGGTATTTTCTTCCACTCAGCTTGGAGGAGACAGGTCAGTTCCTTCACCGATTTCGGACGGTGGGGGCACCCCTTAAGTCGACGCTCCAACTCGTCCCAGAGGTGCTCGATAGGGTTAAGGTCCGGGCTCTGCGCAGGCCAGTTCATTCGATTAACCCCATTGTCACCATACCAAGCCATAGTGGACCTCGCAACATGACAGTTGGCACTGTCATCCTGAAAGTAACATGGGTCCACCCGGCAAAACTGCAACAACGTAGGAAGCGCATGGTGCAGTAGGTCTCGGCGTTGAGTTTACCAGGAATTGCGACCAAGGGTCCCGTGCCATACAAGGAGAAACACCCCCATAGCATAATTCCACCGCCGCCGAACTTCACAGTTGGCACAATACATTCCGGCAGGAGGCGTTCTCCAGGCAGACACCAAACCCAGAATCAGCCATCCGAACGGTAGAGAGTGGACCTTGATTCGTCGCTCCAGAGAACCTGTTTCCACTGTTCAACAGTCCACTGTCGACGTTCTTTGCACCACGTTAGCCGAGCAGCGCTATTGGACTTGGTGATCAAAGGCCTGTGGGCGGCAGCACGTCCATGATAACCGAGCAGATGGGCTTCCTTACGGATGGTATTCATCGCAATAACACTCCCGGATGCCTGTTGAAACTCCTCGCGGATGTGGCTCATTGATTTGGTGCGGTTCTTCCAAATTTCTGTGGCCAGCACCCGTCGGTCTCTAACTCCCAGTTTTGTGGGTCTGCCGGGTCGGAGCATATTCCGACAGTCACCTCTCATCTTCCACTTGCCAATCACGTAGGCCACTGTCGATTTTGGATACTTCAACTAGCTGGATATGTCACGTATGGATCGGCCATTTCTGTGATACCCGACGATTACGCCTTTCTCGAAATCAGAGAGCTCCGAACTGCGTGGCATCTTGCATGCGACTGGTTGCGTTGTTGTTTCCCACACGATATTTAACGGCGGCGTTCGTGACGTGTATCAGGACCGCAGATTTCGTCGATTGCAGGGGTGTCCAATTACTTCTTGGTAGATAGTGTATATGTACAGGAACGAGATGAAAATGCCGGAATGGATACTTTTGGAATTTATAAAAATATTGAATGCGTCTGTTTTCTAAAAGAGCAGACCCCATACCTGAACTACAAGCTTAGTATAAACAGCAAGTATGGGTTGGACGGTAGAAAATTCCGTCCTCAACGTTTGAAAATTGAGATCAAGGCGGCATATTACAAGAAATTATTCATCAGGTTGCTCTGGCTTCTGTGTGTAATTTCTAACTATTTAATTTTATTTATAAGTCTTTTGAACATTGTCAGTAATATTTTATCAGCTTCTTGATTTTTCTACTTTTT
Source organism: Macrothele yani (assembly GCA_039090855.1). Lineage (NCBI taxonomy): Eukaryota > Metazoa > Arthropoda > Arachnida > Araneae > Macrothelidae > Macrothele > Macrothele yani. Next base: position 28,806,846 of record CM077026.1, read on the forward strand.
TTAAGTCATATATCATTTTAAAAATTTTGCTCCATTCGTATGGAAGTTCTCCATTACATGTGTGTGTGTGTGTGTGTGTGTGTGTGTGTGTGTGTGATCTGTGCCTTTCGACTGTACTTAAGTAACAGACTCATTTTTGTTCAGCAAACAAATATCTCTTTAACAAATTGAAGTTGATGCCTTTCGCAAAAAAGTGATTTCATTAAACAGAGTATGTTTTATCATTTTGATTTACTTCGTCGGAAATATCCGTTACTTCGAAAAAAAACAATAGTAACATATCCTTACTCGTTGTTATTTATACATACAGCGTATCTGTTATAAATAAAAACGTTTCTGAAAGTCATTTTATTCAAGAGATAAAGACTTTTAATTTCAACCCACGCGAAAGAATTTATCATTTTTATCATTTGAATACGAATAAAAAGTTAATGAGTGTTTGGATTAACACATACTTAATGCTCCAGTGGTTGTTAACAAAATGCTTTGAAAACCTTTTTTTCTCTATGGAAATGATAACAAACTGGTTAAAACTTTGATGAATTGACAAAAACATAAATATTAATTTCCAGCTTAAAGAAAATCGTTTTCGAAAGTGTTTACGACAAATAAAACACGCATATTTAAATAACGTGCAAGTACAGGTTTGATTGGTCGAGGACACAACACGTATAAAAATTGGAAATAACAAGGGGTTAAAAATAAATGGAGATTATTTTGGAAATAACAATGGAATAAAAATTAATGGAGATGATTTATCCACCTTCGTTTTGTTGACTTTATAGCCATTTTGCAAGTATCCCCTCTTCTCCCTAGATATGCAGAGTGTGATCCAGGAAATTCATGACCAGAGTTAAAATTTGACGTACAGACAAAAGTAAGATTTGGTGTACTTTTATGTAAGATTAACTCACATGAAATAAAATTGATGTACAGTGCTTTTACAGGAACTGAAGTTTTCGAGGGTGATGTGGCAAATTTGAATGTAATTGGTGCCTACATCAACCTTGGACGACATACACTACATTGACAAAAGTCACCGGACACCTAGAGGAGAAACACAACATAGCAGTTATTGCCATACATTAGTACGGTGTCAGTCCACCTTTGGCCTTAATGCATACACTGACCCTTCGAGACATGCTTTCGACAAATTTTTGGAACACAGCAATAGGTATGCGCTTCCATTCAGTACATAATGCTGCCGCTAACTGTTGCTTAGTAGTAGTAGGCCTTGGTTCCAAACTTCTTATGCGACGCTCTAATTCCTCCCATGGGTGCACTATGGGATTAAGATCAGGACTCTGTGCTGGCCAGTCCACACACGATACGGAATTATCGTCAAACCACGCACTAACAGTCCTTGCTTTATGGCTCGGTGCATTACCTGCTGGTGCCAACAAGGTTCGGTTCCATGGTATTGCCACAGAGTTGGTAGGGCATAACTGTCCAGAATATCCAGGTAGACGAGCTGGTTAACAGGTTTGTGGAATTTAACCAATGGGCCGGGACCATACCACAAAAAACACCCCCACACGAGTACACTGCCAGCTCCAATCTTGATCGTAGGAACAGTACACTATGGTAAATAGAGTTCCCCCGGCTGTAGCTATACCCACACACGGCCATCAGACTGATGGATCGTGTATCTAGATTCATCAGTCCATAGGACCCTTTCTATTGATCTACGGTCCACGATAATTGTGATTTACACCATGCTAAACGACGAGTAGCATTCCGAGTGGGGATGAAAGACTTACGAGCACGACCACGGTAACCCATGAAATGAAGTTCTCTGCGAATGGTATGTGTACATACCGATGTTCCAGCATTTTTACTCACCTGCACACTGAGGTCTTGTACAGTACTCCGTCGGTTAGCTGTAACGACTCTTCTGAGGCTTTGACGTCCTCTATCACTGATTTTCTTTGGTCTGCTGGTACATTTTGCTGCTTCAAACACGCCATGTGTCTTCCACTTATTCATTACATCCAAAACAGTTGACTTGGATATGTTTAAACGCCTCTCGGTTTCTCTTATGGACAACCCACTAATATAACACCCAACAATCATTTCTCAAAGTCAGTTCTCTGCCGCCGTGACATTTTCACTCAACCTCACACTGCGATACGATCGCGGTCAGCTGCAGGCTTGTTTTATACCGTTTGCAGCTGTACCGCGCATCTTAACAACGCAGCGGATCCGTTCATTTGCTTTTGAAGGGCGTCTGTTGAGTTTTGTCAATGTAGTGTATATCAAGCGAAAGACACATCGAAGAAGAAATGAAAAGTCATACAGAACTCGGTTGAGATGCAATTTGGAAGAACCAGGACAATTTTAGAGCCTTAAAAGAAAAGTGTTTAATTAATGGATCCTTCCAGTTCTTAATTACGGATCAGAGACATGGACCTCAGCTAAGAAAGCATACAGCAGCAACGGGCAGTTCAAAAAGCGTGAAGAGGTACATGCTTGGTTTAACCAGGAAAGATAAGAAAAGGACCTCGTGGATCAGGAAAATGACAATAGTGGAAGACATGATGATCAAAGTATTGACCATGAAATCCATGTATGGCAATGGGTTGGACATATTGCTAGAAGAAGAGACCACTGTTGTGCAACTGTAATATCACATCGGTTACCATGGTAAAGAAAAAGACCCGGAAGAAGACCACGTTGGACATGGGTGGATGATATTTGAAAGAATGCTGAAATGGCTTGAAAGAGAAACGACCGAGATGAAGAATTGTAGAAGAGAATTAGGGAGACCTTCGACCAGCAGCGGATTGATGATGATTTTACTAACTGAGAAATACTTTTGATGCAAAATCATAAAAATAAAAAGAGTGCGTGCTTGACCCTCTTACCGCATAAGCGTAGCGTGAACAAAAATGGGGGGGGGGCACAAATAAGTGTAAACTGATGCTTTTCTCGTGGTGGGGAGGCAGAGAATTCTCGGAAATAGTTTCTGCGAAAATGTTGCTGTTCAATTGCCATTAGTGCCATCACTTAGGTTTTTTACATGCCTGATATATCTAAAATTACGTGATGTGCCAGGCTTGCGTTGATTCACCCTAAAAAGAATAAAAAAGCAACAACATGCCTTTCAAAGCACCTCATGCTGTCATCTGATGATGAAATCCGTCATCAGATGACTGCATGTTATTGCGTATGGAATGACTGCTGGAAAAGCAGTCGTAGCAATGCGTAGTGTTACACTCATAACGTACAAGTTTTTTCGCGCCGGCTTCGAGTTCGGATCCCCTCACTCCGGAGTAAGTTGCTCTCCCAACTGAGCTACGCGGAAAAGTGATCGCACTGCTATCTGCCTTTATCTCATGTGCGTCCTGCGGTGCAGGCACGGCACACACTTTACAGCATTTAAAAGGCGAACGACTAGTTATTATTTTTTCTAGATTTTAAGTTGGGGGAGCACGTGCTCTCGTACCTCCCCGACGCGACGCTATACCAATGTCTTACCGAATGGGCAAATGGGAATAAAAACTCGTGATCCTTTTACCAGAAAGGTAAATCGGAACAAAATATTGGATCATCTTTCTGACATAAATCGGGACGGGAAAAAATCGTATCATAGCTCTTTAAAGTAAATCGAAATGAAAGTCAAGATTCTTTTATCGATAAAGTAAATCGAAATAAAAACGCACTATTCTTTTACTGACAGGATAAATAGGAATGGAAAAACACCATTCGACTTAGTATAAACAGTTGAATAACATACAAAACCACATGATCTGTCATAGTACAGTAAGATTTCTGCAGAGTCGTAACAGGAATTCCTCATGTTTTCCTCGAACGAAGTAAAATGGAGCTGGATTCGAATTTCGGTTAATATAAAGAAATTCTGTTTGTCTCGCTAGCACTTTATCTCCATTCCCTGCAGCTATCCACCTCTTAATTAAGGTGGAGGGAACTTCTGAATTTAAATGTGCATGAAGGCCGTAAACACACTCGTCCAAGAATTTCATAATTTTCTGTATGTTATGTAAACACATAGAAAAGTATGAAAAATTCCTACAGCTCATATTTTTAATTCAATCTCAAAAAGAACAAATATCTCTTAATGTAATGTCCAAGTTATTCTGGAAAAAGAGCACACATTTTCGCAGTACTAACAGAGAAACAAAAAATATGTAAAAACTTTTCCATTACATACCCAAACACATTCGACGGGCGGAATTTGCTTGCGTCCGCTAAAAGCTGCGCTGATGGAGACGATACTTGAAGAAATGACAGTGGCGGACAAAGAAGTTTCAAGAGCCACTTCGATCTGTCAGCGTGATCACAATTTCTGGAAAAAGGCTTCTTCTCCCGACGAACATTAGTGGGGGTTAATCAGTTTATCCTTCGACGTGGACAAGTGGCAAGTTCGGAACGGCGTCGGTTGTCGGTCACTAACCGTCGGACAGCACGGAGCGAGGGTGAGAGAATAACAGAGAAAGAGAGAGAGAGAGAGAGGGAGAGAGGAGTAGAAAGGCGAGAGAGGTTTTTGGTCAATCCAGGGCTCTCTGGGCCGGAGAACAAACTGATCTCGCACGGTCCAGAGTGATGACTGAGGAATGGCTATCAAATGAGGGGGTAGATGGGGGAGGGGAGAAGGGAGGAAACAAGCAGCAGCTCGTTTAATCACGAATTTGCCTCGGGGCGAAAGCGGAGCGAAGTGCTGCCCACATCCCTGTTGAGCGAAAAGCAGAAATGAAACGTGAGGCGGTATCGGGTCCGTCACGGGAGGAAAGCTCGAGCATCTTCAAGCGAAGAGGCGACCGTCCGTTCACTTACTGTACAGTAAAGCGCATCATTTGCCAAAGGGAGACAAATGATGGTCGCCACCTAAGGCTTTCGAGTTCTCATTCGACAACTTCACCGATTTTTGCACGAGAGATTTTCAGCAGCTGAGCACACACAGCATAGGGTGGCCGAAGTCAAATTAAATACTCAGTTTCCCAGGGGCGGATTTGCAGGGAAGCCGACGAAAGCCAGACGCTGGGCCACGCGTTGCTGGACGGGTCTCAAAATTAATTATTTATAATTTTTTTTTTTTTAACTTTGCTGCTAAAAAAAAAATAAAATCGTAGGGATAAATTCGCTATTCTGGGTTTGGAAAGTTTTGGGAGGACTTTTTTTTTTTTTTTGATTGGAGGTTTAACGACTACCGTGAGCAACTCAATGGGCTATAAGCAGTCGCCCGTCCCTAATTTAGGGTCACTGGTTCCAGGGAAGGGAGAGCCAGTGCCGTAAGACAAACACAACATCCATGCCTGAACGGGATTCGAACCCGGACCCCTTACGGACGAATGATCAGAGGCCAACGCCTTAGACCACTGCGCCACCGGGGCGGCTTTGGGAGGACTGGATTACAGATCTGCACGGGCCTAATTTGGTGAGCCCGGGCAGACCCAAACCCGTGCGTTTAAGACCCAGCCAGGCCCGGATCGTTTCAAATATCAGACACTCGGCCCGGCATAGCCCGGCCCCGTCAATTGCAGCTCTTATTTAGGCCCGGCCCGTGATGTGCCATTTGGTGTTATTTTGTCTTCCTATTGTATTTTATCAAAATGTGAAAATTAAATAATGAAATGAGATACTATTATTGAAAATATTTCGTTGAATGTAAGCCTAAAAATATTAACTAAAAAATATTAACTAACAATTATCGAAAAATATAACCTTTAAAAAGAGAGAAAAAGGAAGACTAAGCGAGTTCAGAATCTCCCTTTCTCTGAACTACTAAGAGGTAACAGTACAAAAGTCAATCCCTATACAGATTAGGGATAGAAGAAAAAATTCCATGTCGTCCCACTCTCTCATACAAACACACACACACACACACACACCCTCACCCCACTGCAGACATCGTCCATCTCCCACTCTACACAACACACACTCACCCGCTCAGGGTCGAACCTTTTTTGTTGTCAACAAGCCCCAAAGTGGTTTTATCATCTTACTACATATACACTGCTGGTCACCCAAGATGCAACACCAAGAAGGACACGAGATAGCAAAGCCAGATTTACTGTACACATAACAACAGATACAAAGATGAAACGATTGAGCTTACAGGCCCGTGCGACTTGCGGAACACGCAGACATCAATAGTTCGTGTGGCCCCCATGGCTGGCAATAACGGCCGCTATACGCCGCGGCATCGAACGAAAGAGGCTGTGGATATGTCAGCCCAGGCTGCTTCCACACGTTGCCACAGTTGATCAGGCCACTATTCGTCCTCTGTCAAACTGCGAAAAGTACTGGAATGACTGCCGTATTCTGCGACGAGGCATCAGGAAGCTTCCCGCGCACAGTTCCGGAAGCACAACACACTTCCACTACTTACACCCCTCCGTCTGTGCACCTTTCTTATAGTGCTTCTCGGTGGCGTGCCGGGTGCACATAATTTGCATATGCCCTGCAATGCTAATCGTTTGCATGTCCTCTCGCGGGCGACGCATGCTGCGAATTTCAGGTCAATCGGATGATTCCTTCTTGGTGTTGCATTTTGAGTGGCCAGCAGTGTATATTTTGAACTCGATAGCATCTGCATTTACGAGCTCAAGCGCCTGAGTTATGCATCAGAAAAAAACCGGAAGCGAGGATCATCGTTCTCACATTTCAAGTTTTCTAATGCAAAAAAAAGAAAATAAAATTCAATTCGGACAAAATTCCATTTAAACAGTTGCAGAGAAACCATTTTCCCCGTCCAACAGTTAAAGAGAAAGTTGCGGAGAAACCGTTTCTGCGTTATCCGTCCACAGGCAGACGGACGGACAGAGAAAATGATACTGTAAGCATGTACTTTTTTTTTTACAAAAGACATCCAAAAAACAAGTTAGTAAAATCGCGCAATGCATTGATTATGATACGCTTTCCAACATACCAGAAATCATTACTCAAGTTATGAGGATAATGGCTGTGGAGTAAATCTCGCTCTTGTGCCCTGACCTTTGACCCCATTTCGATTATATTCAACAGAACCGGTTCAGTATACCTCCGGAACAACATGATAAAGTTTTGCGGCAATCGAAACATTTTTACGCGAGTTATGACGCATAAGGGCAATGGAATGGATTCCGCTCTTATGTCCTGACCTTTGACCCGATTTCGCCCATTTTTAAAAGGGTTTGTCCCCAGGTGGTCCCCTACCACATACTAAAATGTCATCTAAATCGAACCATTTTTACGCGAGTTATCGTGCAGACAGACGGACAAAGCTGGAGCATATCCGCTTCTTCAACCTACGGTTGGAAAGCGTAAAAAAAGACAGACTTCTTCGCCAAGAGCATTGATAAAACAACCTACAGAGGAAGTTCACACATTTTTTAGAACGATCTTCCAGCAATAAAATTAATGTTTAAAATAAAATTATTTTTTTCTTAATTATTCTAGAGTTGACAGCCTCTAGAATAATTAAGAAAAAAAATATTGGAAATTTAGATGTAGGTTCATAGTTCTGCGAACTATGAACCTACATCTAAATTTCCAAGATAACAGGGTGTTTCTTAAAATTTGTCATGTACTTTATTCCATTCCTTTTCCACTGCTTTTCATACTCCAATCATTGTTTTAGGTCTGTGTTTAAAAAGCGCTCTTTTTAGCAGTCCGAAGACACAATAGTCCATTGGGGACACATCCGGAGACTTTGAAGGAATATGAGCAAAATGTATAGACTTGATACCCGTCTCTTTTTTCATTTTTTCAAGAAATAGAGTGGTAGATTTGGATGCATGACTTGTAGCCTTATCCTGATGGAGCTCTACTCTTTGAAGGCTCTGTGGATAAATCCTCTTTAAATATAGGAGTTAAAACATTATTTTGATGATATGTAGAATTGATTTTAGCATTCTTTTCAACTTTTTCTGAACTTTACTTTTTCATTGTACGAGAAACCAGCAATAATTACGGATCGTGTTAATTAACGCAGCAATCAGACATCTCCGATTTTTTTTATTGAAGATTTAATGACCACCGTGAGCTACAGAATGTGCTATAAACAGTCGCCCGTCCCTAATTTAGGGTCACTGGTTCCAGGGAAAGGAGAGAGCCAGTGCCGTAAGACAAACACAACATCCATGCCTCACTGGAATTCGAACCAGGACTCTTTCACGGACGAATGGTCATAAGCCAGCGGTTAGACCACTGCGACACCGGGGCGGCTCTCTGAATTGACTGTATTTACTGTTCTCATGTAATATCAATCACATCAGGAAACTTTAAAATGTAATAGCCCTGGAGATGGAATCAAACCAGCGTCTCCCGATTACTGTTCGAGCATGCTAACCTTTACAATACCCAGGAAGACAAAGTCTCAGGCATCTGAGTGTTAAGAGCTTCGGAATATTCTCCAACTGCATTCTTAATCGAAGCGAATTGTGCTGCCATCTAGCGTTGTTAAACATATCACCAGTCGTTTTTGGTGGATCTTTTACTGAAATTCTTGGAACCAAGTTCGTTAGTCATGTTGTGTTCTTTTGCAGTAGTGAATCGACTTTTTTTGTGATAGACGTCCACGTCTCCCGATTACCGTTCATCAATAGTCAGAACAAATTTCCATCTGTCTCCTGCAAAGTGATTTCCATAAAAATCTACACCGTGTTCTGCACTCAGACACGTCGCTAGGCAACAGGAGGTGAACATTATGTTTTCTTGTTGTTGCTGTTTTCAGATTTAAATCTTTATTACTTTTTTTACAGTTGATGCAGAGGATTTTAACGACTTAGCGATTTCTCTTTGAGTCGGTTAATTTTCTTTTAAGGCTCTACGAGACCCGCCATCTTGTATTGCTGCCTTCTCTTGTTAACCAACGAGCAAGCGTATTTCACAAATAGCTCGGGTAATTTTGCACATTTTGGAACATCGTTTGTGGCTAACGCAAGATATATGATAAATAAAGAGTTCCCTGGTTTCAGAGTTTTTATTGACCTTTCCCCTCATTTTTTATCTGCAGCGAAAGTTGTACCAAGGCGTCTTCCATAGTTTTATTAATTAATAAAAAATACTTAAAGAGTCCAAAATGAAAATCTGAAACCAGGGAACTCTTTATTTATCATACGTCTTGCGTTAGCCATAAACGGTGTTCTAAAATGTGCAAAATTGCCCGAGCAATTTGTGAAATACGCTTGCCCGTTGGTTAAGAAGAGAAGGCAGCAATACAAGATGGCGGGTCTCGTAGAGCCTTAAGAGCAGAGACCTGACTTTTGAAATAGCCATAAAATTACACCTTCTTTGGATATTCATTTGGTGTTCTTTTTGCTGTTAAAAGAAATGCTTGAGGATTCCCCCTCTGTTATTAATAATATTCAATTCAATTCAATTCATTTATTTATTTTGCTGAGTCAAAAACCAGTATTACAAAATATCAACTGGAACAGAGTACAGTAAGGCCTGGCAGAGTCCCATGCCCCCCTAAACAAATTTTACACTGATGCCACCAGAAGAAGTTTCAAACAAGTTAGTGTTTCAGGGACACCCCCCCTCCGAAAAAAAGAAGGTAATGATATATAAAAAGATGATAAACACTACAGGTAATACCATTGAAAATCAATTTACATCGAGATATACAAGTCATAGTAATAGTCATATTCCCTCTTTACTGCAATCATCAATCTGAGGAGCGGCAATTTATTACGAAGCTTTTTTTTTTTTTTTTTTTTTTTTTTTTAAGGTTAAAGTTATTTAAAGAAGTCAGTTGTCAGTTTCGTCAATAATGAGTTCCAGTAGTGTGTGTAACGTACCAGGAGATGTGACGTACCTGCCAGAAGGACGCACACGACATAAAGGCAGATAGGAATCAGAATACATGTCCGCGTAGCTTAATTGGTAGAGCAACTTATTCCGGAATGAGTGGACCCGGGTTCGAACCCCGGCGCGGATAAAAATGACGGAGAAATTCACTTCGTTATAATGGCGCCCGAACTATCCGGATGACCCGACCGTTCAAAATCTCGCATTGGTGTGATGTTATTTCCACACCGCGAGATAGGAAAAATATGAGCAGCACTTCAAAAAAAAAAAAAAGAAAAATAAGGGGGAGATGATGTAACGTACCAGGAGATGTGACGTACCTGCCAGAAGGACGCACACGACATAAAGGCAGATAGCAATTAGAATCAATGTCCGCGTAGCTTAATTGGTAGAGCAACTTATTCCGGAATGAGTGGACCCGGGTTCGAACCCCGGCGCGGATAAAAATGACGGAGAAATTCACTTCGTTATATGTGGGCCAATGTAATTTATACTGTGCTTCATAGTCACCGTCTTCGGATGAATAGGCCGAATATGTGATTTAGTGCGTGTGCCATGTGAGTGTATCTGTGGTATAATTTGTATGATGCCAGTGTGTAAATTATTCTTAATTAGCCTGAACATAATTTTCCCAATATTAAAGTAATAAAGTTGGTTAATCGTAAGAATGTTGTATTTGTTTGGGAAAACTCTTGTTGCATTTCTTGTGAAAAATTGCTTATTTTACATCCAGAAAGGCTAACTCCATGATTTTTTACAGCGTATTTTAATTAAGGAATACGAGTATTTCTCTTCATAAGGTGTAAAAATATAACCTATCCACAGCTTGTTTACGTGCGCCATTTTCTTAGCTGACAATAGTTGATTGCACCAGATGTTTCCTTCGTGTTCATCCAACATGTTGTCTCCAGTTTCAATTCGCTTTATTTTCTGCAATTTCTTATAAAAAAATTTCTAAAAGTGCCTTACCTCTATAAAAATGTAGATCGCCATTTTCACCATTCTTGGCATCCTAAATATTCGTGGCTGTGTAGACGCTGATTCCTGCCCAACGAAATTCCGAATCAAGTCGTATCTTCTCGGAACACCGCAGCTTTTTTTTTTTTTTTAGCTCTCCAAGAGGTAAGGAACTATTTCTGAGCTGTTCCACATTTTGAAGGAGTAAAAATGAATGGTTCTGACGCTGATCACTTCAGGTTGAGTCTTCCGCAGCATACATTAAACAAATCGTGCTCTCAGTTCCAGAGACTTGCGTTTATGGGAGAAACAAATCATATATTATCTCTTGATTTTCTCTGCTGATTTCTTTCCAACACGCAATTAAAAGGAGCTATTCAGCCATTTAAACATGCTCACTTTCCGAGGAACAGAAATTTGGCTTAAAATTAAACGCTGCCCACATACATCTGAAACTCTATCCCTTCTTTTTTCTTCTTTTTATTTTCTTTCTCTCTTCCTTGCGCGATGCTGAAGTCAGTTGATAACTTTCATCTCGCAGTTACATCCTCAGCGATCGCTGAAAAATTCCGGAAGAAAGGATACAGGAGAAGCTTAATAATCGGTATCGGCAGGGTGGTTGAAGCCGTGCGTAAACGGAAGATGTCATGTGTTAGGCACTTCTTCGATCCCATTACTCATAAAGCGAGGGGAGGTTTCCACGTCCTTTTTCCCTTATCGAATAAATTCTTTTTCTCTTTTTTCACACTAAGAACTCCCGAAATGTAGTCGAAGTATCGCCGCTAAGATTACAGCAATACTTTAAACTCGTAGCTTGAGCGACACTTTTTCTTCGAGTGATACAGGGTACGAAAATGAACAACTTTAGCGAAAAGTTACCGTCGGATTTTATAAATATGTGTTAAATTGCCTTGACGAATTTTGTCGCTCATCTTTCTCACGAAAAGACACTTCCGTTTTGAGAAGGACAAACTTTTATATTAAATCACGCCAATAGCCTATAACGCAATGATTTATATATAACTCGAGCGCATACAAATTTAATATACCTTCAGCACATACGATAAAGACGAATGTAACAATTGGGTTTAACAGACTGTAAGAAATATCGGTTTAACTTTCATTTAACTGTTACTACCAGGGAGGGGGGAGGAATCGAAAAGTAATACAGAAATTTATTTCTCTTTGCAGGTTGCACTTTGGCAGACAACGAGTAAGAATATCATGCTACAGACCGGTTTGGCTGGATCAGGTGGTGCCGTGGTGGGAGACATTGTGAACGATGGCACAAAGATGTCGCGTTTGTTAGAGTCGTCTACGAATGAAGAGCAACGCGGTGTAATCCGATTTTTGTGAGCTAAACGGAAAACTCCGACCGAAATTCACAAAGAAATGGTCGAAGTGTATGGCGATGATTGCGCTTACCGCAGCAACTCCAGATGGTGCAGTTTCTTTGCAGAGGGTCTTGGGAACCTTACCGATTGCCCGTTCCGGTCGACCTTTAACTGCGTCATCGCCTGCCACTGTGAGAAGCATTGAACAGGATATACTGAGTGACCGGCGTATACATCTCCGCACATGGGCATAGAAGTTCAACATTTCGTACGGTATAGCGTATGATATTGTGCGTGACAAATAGCAATTTCGCAAGGCCAGTGCGCGATGGGTGCCCAAGAACTTGACAGACGACCAGAAGGGACAGAGAAAATTCCGCAATTATGCTGAAAGGAGCTCCATCAGCACCCACCGTTCAGTCCGGACCTGGCTCTTTCGGACTTTCATCTGTTCGGTCCCATGAAAAGATTCCTGGGCGATCAACGCTTCGATTCGGCTGACGAAGTCTATTGGTTGTCCGCAGGTGGTTATATGCCCAGAAAACGGACTTTTATGAACAAGATATACTAAAACTGGTACCACGTTGGGATAAATGTCTCTAACGTCTCGGTTCTGATGTTGAAAAATAGCTAAGAAATGTCTATACGCCCAGAAAACGGACTTTTATGAACAAGGTATAGTAAAACTGGTACCACGTTGGGATAAATGTCTCTAACGTCTCGGTTCTGATGTTGAAAAATAGCTAAGAAATGTCTATACGCCCAGAATACGGACTTTTATGAACAAGGTATACTAAAACTGGTACCACGTTGGTATAAATGTCTGGAGCGACTCGCTTCTTATGTTGAAAAATAGCTAAGAAATGCCTGTACGCCCAGATAACGGACTTTTATGAACAAGGTATACTAAAACTGGTGCCACGCTGGGATAAATGTCTGGAGCGTCTCGCTTCTTATGTTGAAAAATAGCTAAGAAATGTCTGTACGCCCAGATAACGGACTTTTATGAACAAGGTATACTAAAACTGGTACCACGCTGGGATAAATGTCTCGAGCGTCTCGGTTCTTATGTTGAAAAATAGCTAAGAAATGTAGTTTCACTGTGTATATATTTTGTTTCGCCTACCTATGGACCTTACTCACGTGACGTCAGAAGTGGATTTCTGCGGAACAACATGGCTGCTGATTCAGTGTTGTCGCTATTTGATTCCCCTTACGGCTAGCCAATTTTTACAATATTAACGTTGTGGATTATGCCAACGAATTAATAGAGCTACAGGGCAAAGAAGAAGGAATTAATTTCTTAGAACAACTCAAGGTTGCAAAAATATACCAAGACAATTTCGTGTTCAATGTTTATTTCTCATAATTCAGGATGAAGAAGTTTTTGATAATTCAGGATGCAGAAGTCTTTAATGATTCAGGATGAAGTTTTTGATGATTCAGGATGAATAAGTTTTTGATGATTCAGGATGAATAAGTTTTGATGATTCAGGATGAAGAAGCTTTTGATGATTCAGGATGAAGTTTTTGATGATTCAGGATGAAGTTTTTGATGATTCAGGATGAAGAAGTTAAGAAATTTTTAATAATTCAGGATGAAGAAATTTTTAATGATTCAGGATGAAGTTTTTGATGATTCAGGATAAAGAAATTTTTGAGGATTCAGGATGAAGTTTTTTATTATTCAGGATGAAGACATTTTTGGTGATTCAGAATGAAGAAGTTTTTGGTGAATCAGGATGAAGAAGTTTTTGATAATTCAGGATGAAGAAGTTTTTGATGATTCAGGGTGAAGTTTTTGATGGTTCAGGATGAAGTTTTTAATGAAGTATTTCTCATGCACGGTATTTAAAATTTTCTTGTTCTTATTGTCAGATATTGGCGAAACATCTGAAACATATACTTGGAAACTTTTTTTTTTTTTTTTTTTTTTTTGAAAAAACAAACAAAACCATTTTGAAGCCCAGACAAATACGTAATATGGAAGCAAACTGGGGTTAAAAACAACAACTACTACAAACTTCCCACTATCGCACGCTAGGCGATCTGCTTAAAAATCAAATGAATGCGTAACATTAAATAAAAGAAACATTATACAGTGAAGAGCAATTGAATTAGAGATACCTGTATAGTAACGTGTAGCACCACCTTTCGCCCTGATGACGGCGGTGATTCGTCTCGTCATGGACTCGACAAGACACCGGAAATGTTGGGAAGCCATACGGATCCACGACCCCTGAACAAGCTCCCACAGTTCACGAAGATTTGATGGAAGGGGGTCAGAGCCTCGATCATCTCTCACGATGGCATCCCAGATGTGCTCGATGGGATTAAGGTCAGGTGACCTAACTGGCCAAGGAAGTGAGGTCACGTCGGTGGAGTGTTCATCCAACCATTCGGATACAATTCGGGAGCGATGGCACGGTGCATTGTTCTGTTGCAGGATGAGGTACCCAGTGGGATGTTGAAGACGCACAAACGGGAGCAAATGGTCGTCCAGGATATCCCGATAACGTTGACCTGTGAGGGACGATGTCACACGTACCAGGGGTCCCATTTCAGTCCACGTAAACACTCCCCAAACGAGAATACCAAAAGAGTACCCTGCTGACAAGATGGATCCATCGCTTCATGTGGTTTGCGCCGTATTCGTATCATGCCCTCCGCATGTACCAACGGGAATCTCGACTAATTAGTCCAGGCAATATTTTCCCACATGTCTAGGGTTCAGTGGCGATGTTCCCGCGCCCATGCTAATCTTTGCACCCTGTGATGTGCGGTCAGCAGCGGTACCCTTGTGGGACGATGGCTTCTGTATCCCATAGCGAGGAGATGGTTCTGGATGGTGTGGCTGCTTACACGTTCTTGTGCACCAGCGTTAAATTGCCGAGTGATTTCTTTTACTGTGACCCGTCTATCAACTGTTACAATGCGAGCTAGCCGACCATGACCCCGCTCATCCACACGCTGTTGTCCACGGCAGTTGGCCCTTGCAGGGATGGTTTTACCGGATTCGATGTACTCACGGTGCACCCGTGACGCAGTGGCTCGTGAAAGGCCCAGTGCCTGCACGACTTCCGAGATGGAGTGACCCATTCGTCGGGCCACGACAATTTTCCCACGATCAAATGCGCTTAGATCCTTCGCCTTACCCATACTGCGTCCGACTCTTACTGATTCCCATCGCATCACTCCTTATATTTTCGGATCGCTTCATACGTCATGTCGTTTCCGTTTACAGGGCCGCCCACAGCGCCACATTTGCATAACGCCAGCTGTCTCTAATTCAATTTCTCTTTAGTGTAGATATGTTTGTTTCGTTCTTTGGGAGAACGTAGAACTTAATTTGTAACTTACTGATCTAAATATGCCATTAGTTGTCTCCTTCCACATTTTTTTTTAAATTGAAATTCGAAAGAATGCTGCAGGTTTCAACTGGCTTTGATTCGTAGTGTTATATTAATCAAAATCTTTTTCGTTATATCGGGAAGAACATCTTCGAGAATGCACATTGTGATGGAAATCATTGCGTTTCATTTGACACAGCAATTCCTTTAACAATTGCGGCCTTTCCAGAGGAAAATTATGGATAGTTATTCCTTCCTCTATACAATTTAGGTGGCAGGCTTTAATAGCAGAACCATATGATGAGCAAAAGTTAGGCATGTCGTTAATATATCTTTGAAAATAACGATTTTCCTGAACCCCTGTAACATAGCGCCATGTTAAGCAATGGGAAAACTCATATAAACTATAGAGTAGGTCCCCCGCCACGGAAAAGCTTCCCATGGTGCAATGAGAGGTGAATAAGGTCCATTAAACTGTTACCATCCCTGCAAGGGCAGTTGGCCCTTGCAGGGATGGTTTTACCGGATTCGATGTACTCACGGTGCACCCGTGACGCAGTGGCTCGTGAAAGGCCCAGTGCCTGCACGACTTCCGAGATGGAGTGACCCATTCGTCGGGCCACGACAATTTTCCCACGATCAAATGCGCTTAGATCCTTCGCCTTACCCATACTGCGTCCGACTCTTACTGATTCCCATCGCATCACTCCTTATATTTTCGGATCGCTTCATACGTCATGTCGTTTCCGTTTACAGGGCCGCCCACAGCGCCACATTTGCATAACGCCAGCTGTCTCTAATTCAATTTCTCTTTAGTGTAGATATGTTTGTTTCGTTCTTTGGGAGAACGTAGAACTTAATTTGTAACTTACTGATCTAAATATGCCATTAGTTGTCTCCTTCCACATTTTTTTTTTAAATTGAAATTCGAAAGAATGCTGCAGGTTTCAACTGGCTTTGATTCGTAGTGTTATATTAATCAAAATCTTTTTCGTTATATCGGGAAGAACATCTTCGAGAATGCACATTGTGATGGAAATCATTGCGTTTCATTTGACACAGCAATTCCTTTAACAATTGCGGCCTTTCCAGAGGAAAATTATGGATAGTTATTCCTTCCTCTATACAATTTAGGTGGCAGGCTTTAATAGCAGAACCATATGATGAGCAAAAGTTAGGCATGTCGTTAATATATCTTTGAAAATAACGATTTTCCTGAACCCCTGTAACATAACGCCATGTTAAGCAATGGGAAAACTCATATAAACTATAGAGTAGGTCCCCCGCCACGGAAAAGCTTCCCATGGTGCAATGAGAGGTGAATAAGGTCCATTAAACTGTTACCATCCCTGCAAGGGCAGTTGGCCCTTGCAGGGATGGTTTTACCGGATTCGATGTACTCACGGTGCACCCGTGACGCAGTGGCTCGTGAAAGGCCCAGTGCCTGCACGACTTCCGAGATGGAGTGACCCATTCGTCGGGCCACGACAATTTTCCCACGATCAAATGCGCTTAGATCCTTCGCCTTACCCATACTGCGTCCGACTCTTACTGATTCCCATCGCATCACTCCTTATATTTTCGGATCGCTTCATACGTCATGTCGTTTCCGTTTACAGGGCCGCCCACAGCGCCACATTTGCATAACGCCAGCTGTCTCTAATTCAATTTCTCTTTAGTGTAGATATGTTTGTTTCGTTCTTTGGGAGAACGTAGAACTTAATTTGTAACTTACTGATCTAAATATGCCATTAGTTGTCTCCTTCCACATTTTTTTTTTAAATTGAAATTCGAAAGAATGCTGCAGGTTTCAACTGGCTTTGATTCGTAGTGTTATATTAATCAAAATCTTTTTCGTTATATCGGGAAGAACATCTTCGAGAATGCACATTGTGATGGAAATCATTGCGTTTCATTTGACACAGCAATTCCTTTAACAATTGCGGCCTTTCCAGAGGAAAATTATGGATAGTTATTCCTTCCTCTATACAATTTAGGTGGCAGGCTTTAATAGCAGAACCATATGATGAGCAAAAGTTAGGCATGTCGTTAATATATCTTTGAAAATAACGATTTTCCTGAACCCCTGTAACATAACGCCATGTTAAGCAATGGGAAAACTCATATAAACTATAGAGTAGGTCCCCCGCCACGGAAAAGCTTCCCATGGTGCAATGAGAGGTGAATAAGGTCCATTAAACTGTTACCATCCCTGCAAGGGCAGTTGGCCCTTGCAGGGATGGTTTTACCGGATTCGATGTACTCACGGTGCACCCGTGACGCAGTGGCTCGTGAAAGGCCCAGTGCCTGCACGACTTCCGAGATGGAGTGACCCATTCGTCGGGCCACGACAATTTTCCCACGATCAAATGCGCTTAGATCCTTCGCCTTACCCATACTGCGTCCGACTCTTACTGATTCCCATCGCATCACTCCTTATATTTTCGGATCGCTTCATACGTCATGTCGTTTCCGTTTACAGGGCCGCCCACAGCGCCACATTTGCATAACGCCAGCTGTCTCTAATTCAATTTCTCTTTAGTGTAGATATGTTTGTTTCGTTCTTTGGGAGAACGTAGAACTTAATTTGTAACTTACTGATCTAAATATGCCATTAGTTGTCTCCTTCCACATTTTTTTTTTAAATTGAAATTCGAAAGAATGCTGCAGGTTTCAACTGGCTTTGATTCGTAGTGTTATATTAATCAAAATCTTTTTCGTTATATCGGGAAGAACATCTTCGAGAATGCACATTGTGATGGAAATCATTGCGTTTCATTTGACACAGCAATTCCTTTAACAATTGCGGCCTTTCCAGAGGAAAATTATGGATAGTTATTCCTTCCTCTATACAATTTAGGTGGCAGGCTTTAATAGCAGAACCATATGATGAGCAAAAGTTAGGCATGTCGTTAATATATCTTTGAAAATAACGATTTTCCTGAACCCCTGTAACATAACGCCATGTTAAGCAATGGGAAAACTCATATAAACTATAGAGTAGGTCCCCCGCCACGGAAAAGCTTCCCATGGTGCAATGAGAGGTGAATAAGGTCCATTAAACTGTTACCATCCCTGCAAGGGCAGTTGGCCCTTGCAGGGATGGTTTTACCGGATTCGATGTACTCACGGTGCACCCGTGACGCAGTGGCTCGTGAAAGGCCCAGTGCCTGCACGACTTCCGAGATGGAGTGACCCATTCGTCGGGCCACGACAATTTTCCCACGATCAAATGCGCTTAGATCCTTCGCCTTACCCATACTGCGTCCGACTCTTACTGATTCCCATCGCATCACTCCTTATATTTTCGGATCGCTTCATACGTCATGTCGTTTCCGTTTACAGGGCCGCCCACAGCGCCACATT
This sequence comes from Macrothele yani, assembly GCA_039090855.1. NCBI lineage: Eukaryota > Metazoa > Arthropoda > Arachnida > Araneae > Macrothelidae > Macrothele > Macrothele yani. The sequence goes on from CM077026.1 coordinate 28,825,606, forward strand.
TGCATAACGCCAGCTGTCTCTAATTCAATTTCTCTTTAGTGTAGATATGTTTGTTTCGTTCTTTGGGAGAACGTAGAACTTAATTTGTAACTTACTGATCTAAATATGCCATTAGTTGTCTCCTTCCACATTTTTTTTTTAAATTGAAATTCGAAAGAATGCTGCAGGTTTCAACTGGCTTTGATTCGTAGTGTTATATTAATCAAAATCTTTTTCGTTATATCGGGAAGAACATCTTCGAGAATGCACATTGTGATGGAAATCATTGCGTTTCATTTGACACAGCAATTCCTTTAACAATTGCGGCCTTTCCAGAAGGAAAATTATGGATAGTTATTCCTTCCTCTATACAATTTAGGTGGCAGGCTTTAATAGCAGAACCATATGATGAGCAAAAGTTAGGCATGTCGTTAATATATCTTTGAAAATAACGATTTTCCTGAACCCCTGTAACATAACGCCATGTTAAGCAATGGGAAAACTCATATAAACTATAGAGTAGGTCCCCCGCCACGGAAAAGCTTCCCATGGTGCAATGAGAGGTGAATAAGGTCCATTAAACTGTTACCATCCCTGCAAGGGCAGTTGGCCCTTGCAGGGATGGTTTTACCGGATTCGATGTACTCACGGTGCACCCGTGACGCAGTGGCTCGTGAAAGGCCCAGTGCCTGCACGACTTCCGAGATGGAGTGACCCATTTGTCGGGCCACGACAATTTTCCCACGATCAAATGCGCTTAGATCCTTCGCCTTACCCATACTGCGTCCGACTCTTACTGATTCCCATCGCATCACTCCTTATATTTTCGGATCGCTTCATACGTCATGTCGTTTCCGTTTACAGGGCCGCCCACAGCGCCACATTTGCATAACGCCAGCTGTCTCTAATTCAATTTCTCTTTAGTGTAGATATGTTTGTTTCGTTCTTTGGGAGAACGTAGAACTTAATTTGTAACTTACTGATCTAAATATGCCATTAGTTGTCTCCTTCCACATTTTTTTTAAAATTGAAATTCGAAAGAATGCTGCAGGTTTCAACTGGCTTTGATTCGTAGTGTTATATTAATCAAAATCTTTTTCGTTATATCGGGAAGAACATCTTCGAGAATGCACATTGTGATGGAAATCATTGCGTTTCATTTGACACAGCAATTCCTTTAACAATTGCGGCCTTTCCAGAGGAAAATTATGGATAGTTATTCCTTCCTCTATACAATTTAGGTGGCAGGCTTTAATAGCAGAACCATATGATGAGCAAAAGTTAGGCATGTCGTTAATATATCTTTGAAAATAACGATTTTCCTGAACCCCTGTAACATAACGCCATGTTAAGCAATGGGAAAACTCATATAAACTATAGAGTAGGTCCCCCGCCACGGAAAAGCTTCCCATGGTGCAATGAGAGGTGAATAAGGTCCATTAAACTGTTGCCAAAAAAAAAAAAAAAAAAAAATAGTGTGCGTTACATTTCAATCCACCCTCGTAATACGGAAAAGCTTTCTCATGGTGCAATGCGAGGTAAATAAGGTCCATTAAACTGTTGCCAAAAAAAAAAAAAAAAATGTGCTTTACGTTTCAATCCACCCTCGTAGTACGGAAAAGCTTTCCCATGGTGCAATGCGAGGGGAATAAGGTCCATTAAATTGTTGCCAAAAAAAAAAAAAACCCAAGAAAGATGACCCCGAATTTTCGGGTGTAATAAAGCATGTCTTTTGAAACCGTTCTGACGCAAATTAAATTTATCAAAGCTATTCAAAGTCAATGGAACAGGTATGGAAAGCAATAGATCTGACGAAAGAAAGAAGATTTTCAATCGGGTTTTTAATCCCTCAGATATTGCTGTAAACGGAATCGTGAGCTTACGAACTCTTAGAAACAGAGATATAGACAAAAATAAGATGTGACTTTACGTCCCCTGGTGGCAAAGCCATGCATTATTTTAGGAAGAAAGTATTCTCAAAAGGTTTATCCATATAAGCGGTATCGGTCGAAGAAAAAAAAATTAGTCGAGTTTTCAGGAGCCTAAATTTTGCAACAAATATTTCAGAAGCAGAAATTAACACTTATGACCCCTGGTGGCTAAACCATTCTTTACCAAACATTAGAAATTATGTGAAAAATATTTTCCATCAGGTCTTGTATACGATACAGGAAGAATTTTTCAAATCAGATCTTTAGGAGCAGAAATAACGCACAAAACGCAATTTACCTTTGTGCCCCCTAGCGGAAAGTGTATGATTTACTTGAAAATTTTGGATATAAAGGAAAAACATTTCGCATCGGAAACACTATCCAACAAAGAAGGATTTTTTGAAATCGTACTCTTAGAAGAAGAGATACTGACAAAAATAAGATACACATCTACGCCCCTTGGCGCAGAAACCATGCATTTTTTCAAGAAAAATTTTTTCCTAAGAGGTTTGTCGACATAAGGAGTAGTATCGGTCAACAAACGACTTTTTTCAATCGAGATTTTAGAAGCTCATATTTAGCTGCAAATACAACAGAAACGGAAATTAAGACTTACGCCACCTGGTGGCCAAACTATTTCTTACAAAAATTAGTAAAATGTGCAAACGATTTACCATCAGGATCTGTATGCGGTGCAGAAAGAATTTTTCAAATCGGAGATTTAGAAGCAGAGATATATTGGGAAACGCAATTTACATTTATGCCCCCTAGCAGAAAGTCTATGAATTACTTGAAAATTTTGAAATTATATGAACCACGTGATAGACTAAAAACACTATCCAACAAAGAAGGAATTTTTCAAATCGGACTCCTAGAAGTGGAGATATGGACAAAAATAAGATATACATCTAAGCCCCCTGGCGGAGAAACCATGCACTATTTTAAGAAGAAAATGTTTCTAAAAGGTTTGTCGACATGAGTAGTATCGATCAACAAACGACGTTTTTTTCAATTGAGAATTTAGAACATCATATTTTGCTGCAAATACAACAGATGCGGAAATTAATACTTACGCCCCCTGGTGGCCAAACTATTTTTTTTTACAAAAATAGAAATTATGTGCTAACGATTTCCCATCAGGAGCTGTAAATGTTATTTTACTGAAGAATAAAGGCAATTTTGAAATGTATCCCGTGCAGAAAGAATTTTTCAAATCGGAGACTCAGAAGCAGAGATATAGAGGGAAACGCAATTTACCGCTACGCCCCTAGCGGGAAGTGTATGAATTACTTGAAAATTTTGAAATTACATGAAAAACATGTCACACGGAAAACACTATCCAACAAAGAAGGAATTTTTCAAATGGGACTGTTAGAAGTAGAGATATTGACAAAAATAGGATGTAAATCAACGCCCCTGGCGGAGAAACTGTGTAATATTTTAAAAAGAAAATATTCCGAAAATGTTTATTGATGTGAGTGGCATCAGTCATTGAAAGAATTTTTTCAATCGATATTTTAGAAGCTCCGATTTTAGGGCAAATACATCAGAAGCAAAAATTAACACTTACGCCCCTTGGTGGCCAAAGTATTCTTTACCAAAAATTTGAAATTATATGCAAAAGATTTTATATCAAGAGATGTATCCGCTGAAGAAAAAAATTTTCAAATCGGAGTTTTAGAAAAAGAGTTATCGAGGAAAAGGTAATTTACTTTTACGCCCCCTAGTGGAAAATCTATGCGTAATTTGAAAAAAGTAACTATAACTAAAATACTCTTTAATATAAATGGAATCGAAAGATAAAAAATGTTTTTCAATCGGATGTTTAGAAGCAAATATGTGAAATAAAACGTATTTTTGAATTCGACATCACCTGCATTTACGCCCTCTACCGGCGAAATTGTACATCGTAAAAAAAAAAAAACGAAATAAAGGATCATGATTTGCATATTTCAAGCTTCCCAATGTAAAAAAAAAAAAAATTTCAAATCTGACTAATAGTTGCAGAGATACCGTGGGTACAGACGGACGGACGGACAAACCGATAACAGAAGGACGATCTCTTTTACGCTATCCAATCGTAGGTTGAAGAAACGTATATGCTCCAGCTTTGTCCGTCCGTCCGTCCGGCCGTACGATAATTCGAGTAAAAATCTTTCGATTTCTATGAAATTTTAGTATGTGGTAGGGAAACAACTGGGGACGAACCCTATTGAAAATGGGGTTAATGGGGTCAAAGATCACGACATAGGAACGGGATTCCTTCCATTGTCCTTATGCATCATTACTTGCGTAAATATGGTTCGATTTCAGTGAAATTTTAGTATGTGGTAAGGGACCACATAACGACGAACCCTGTTGAAAATGGGGTTTAATGGGGTCAAAGGTCGCGACATAGGAACGAGATCCATTCCAATGCCCTTATGCGTCATTATTTGCGTAAATATGGTTCGATTTCAGTGAAATTTTGTTATGTGGTAAGGGACCACATAAGGACGAACCCTATTAAAAATGGGCAAACTGGGGTCAAAGTTAACGACATAGGAGCGGGATTCATCCCATTGCCCTTATGTGTCATAACTTGCGTAAATATGGTTCGATATCGATGAAATTTCAGTATATGATATGGGATCACCTGGGAACGAACCCTATTGAAAATGGGTGAAATAGGGTCAAAGGTCAGGACATCGGAGCGGGATCCATTCCGTTGCCCTTATGCGACATAACTTGTAAAAATGGTTCGATTTCGATGAAATTTCAGTTTATGATAGGGGAGCACTGGGGACGAACCCTTTTGAAAATGGGTGAAATAGGGTCAAAGGTCGTTCAAGGACAGCGGAGCGGGATCCATTACATTGCCCTGCGCCATAACTTGAGAAAAAATGCTTCAATTTCGATGATATGTCAGTATATGATTGGGGATCAACTGGGTACGAACCCAATTGAAAATGGGTGAAATGGGGTCAAAGGTCAGGACATCGGAGCTAGATCCATTCCAATGCCTTTATGCGCGCTAACTCAAGTAAAAATGTTTCGATTTCGATGAAATGTCAGTATATGATAGGGGATCAACTGGGGACGAACCCTATTGAAAATGAGTGAAATGATGTAAAAGGTCAGGACATTGGAGAGGGATCCACTCCGTTGCCCTTATGCGTAATAACTTTAATAAAAAAGGGTTCGATTTAGATGAAATTTTAGTATGTGCTAGGGGACCTCCCGGGGACGAACCCTACTGAAAATGGGAGAACTGGGGTCAAAGGTCTGGACATAAGAGCGGGATTCACTCCATTGTCCTTGTGCGTCATAACTTACGTAAAGATGTTTCGATTACGACAAAACGTTTTCGTGTTGTTCCGGAGGTATACTGAACCAATTCTGTTGAATATCATCGAAATGGCGTCAAAGGTCAGGGCACAATGAGCGAGATTTATTCCTCAGCCATTATCCTCATAACTTGAGTAATGATTTCTGGTATGTTGGAAAGCGTATCATAATCAATGCATTGCATGATTTTGCTAACTTGTTTTACAAAAGACATGCTAAAAAGCATATCGAAGTACACTGCCGGACAATTGCTAAGGACGGATGACAATAGCAACGATAGCAACCATAAAATGGAAGGCAGGAAAATGTGGAAATTAGCATAAGTGCGGGATACAGTAAGACGTGTTGTGGGTATGCAAATTTTGGATTGCCGAACTTGTTCGTGACGTCATAGCGCTGATAAGAGATATAAAGGATTTGACGCGTATCGACCGTTGTTGTTCAAACGCAAAGTTGAAAGGGAAAGAATCAATTGACGAACTTGCAATTTTCAGTATGTCTTCGCGACATCACCTACATGATTTTACGCGTGGCCGTATTATTGGCAAGATTGAAAAGGGCGAAAATTAAAAGACGTTGCCAGGGAATTCGACGTCAGCCACAGTGTTGTTTCAAGGCTTTGGAAATCATTTCAAACAAATGGAGAGTGTAGCAAACGTCACGGGGGAGGTCGTGTTCGCAGTACGCCACCTGCAGAAGATCGGTACATAGTACTATCAACAAAAAGACACCGGCGCAGCACAGCTAGTGAGGTAGCAAATCAGTTTATGGCTGCTACTGGCAAGCGGATCCCCCGAAAAACTGTCGCCAGACGTTTGCATGAAGGAGGACTATACGCCCGCCGTCCTGTTGTGTGCATCCCATTGTTCAGACGTCACCGTACCGCCCGTTTGCAATGGTGCCATCAACATCGCAATTGGACTGATAACGACTGGTCTGCTGTCCTCTTCTCAGATGAGAGCAGATGCAGTCTATCGTCTGATTGTCGACGACAACTGATCTGGCGTGATAGTGGTACTGCATATTGTCCAGCAAACATACAGGAAAGGGACCGATATCCGACATGTAGTGTCATGGTATGGGCTGGCATCATGATCAATGGCCGTACGTCCCTCTATGTGCTTCCAACTGGGACTATGACTGGCCAACGATACAATAATGATGTTCTGCTACCTCATGTTCGCATGTTCCGTGGTGCTGTCGGTGATAGATTCATTTTCATGGACGACAACGCAACATGTCATCGAACAGTCGCTGTCCAGGAGTGTCTTGAGAGCGAGGATATTCAACGCCTCGTATGGCCAGCACCATCTCCAGATCTGAATCCCATTGAAAATGTGTGGGATGCTTTGGGGAGGAGTCTTGCTGGTCGCCAATGCCCTCCAATAAACAAGGGCACCCTCATCCGTGCACTGACAGAGGAATGGGATAAATTACCCCAACAGCTGCTTGATAATGTTGTGCAAAGCATGACACGACGTGTGGAATCAAGCATCGTCCTCCATGGTGGCTATATCCCGTATTGACATCTTACGCCGGAACGCCTGCGGACGGTAATTGCATTTTTTCACGTTTACGTATTCTGCACAAAATGGCCTGTTTGTCCCTTGAACACGTTCTAAATCCTTCTGGATTTCAGAGCACAATAAATTGTCTTTCTTGTAATGTCCTGGCATTCTGACATTATTTTATTTCATTTGGCATAACCACACTTACTTTTTTATGCGCTATATAGCCGTTTATGATCCGTCCTTAGCAATTGTCCAGCAGTGTATCAACTGCATACCATATAAAACGGCCAACTTTAAGAAGGTAGCAGGGAAACACTAGTTATGAGTTCAATTTTTGACTCAATTAATCTTTATGTGAGGGCTCATGGAAATAAATTATTTACTCTCCGGTAACATGAGCATCTCAGTGTAATTTTGATACAAATGTAATATAAGCCTAGACACAATAATTGACAAGTGGTCCATACAGGTTTCGCGATGTCGAATGAATCTCCTAGCCAATCGCGCGTTACATTCCCCACCCATTAGCACGTCGCACGTACGGGCAATGGTAGGATGGCGGAAAGTCGTCATCCCGCGGGGACAGTATAAACTGACCGGTCCCCCGACCGATCCTGTCCTGAAGACCCGTCGGATCCTGGTAGGACTGCTCTCACAACACTTTCACTTTTTTACACTTTCCAACCGTAGATTGAAGAGGCGAATATGCTGTAGTTTTGTCCATCTGTCTGTCTGTCCGTCCGCACGATAACTCGCATAAAAATGGTTCGATTTCGATGAAATTGTAGTATGTGGAAGGGAACCACCTGGGGAAGAACCTTATTGAAAATGGGCGAAATGGAGTCAAAGATCACGACAGAGGAACAGGGTCCATTCCATTGTCCTTATGCGTCATAACTTGCGTTAAAATGGTTCGATTTCGATGAAATTTCACTATGTGGTAGGAAACCGCCTGGGGACGGACCCTATTGAAAATGGGCGAAATGGCATCAAAGGTCAGGACATAGCAGCGGAATCCATTCCATCGCTCTTATTAAAAAAACTTACGTAAAAATGCTTCGATCACGACAAAATTTTAGTATGTTGTTCCGGTGGTTCACTGAACCAATTCCGTTTAATATAATCGAAATGGGATCAAAGGTCAGGGAACAGGGGCGAAATTTATTCCACAGCCATTATCCTCATAACTTGAGTAATGATTTCTGGTATGTTGGAAAGCGTATCATAATCAATGCATTGCATGATTTTACTAACTTGTTAATAATTTTAAGTGAGTTCTATTAATCCCTACAGAGTCAGCATTTTGATGGCGTAGGAAGAAGTCATCAGATGGTTACGAGTTCAACATCCACTTTTATTAGGAGTAGAACAGCACTACAAGATGGACAGCTTGGCATAACCAACACTTCGTCTTAATGAACTGCTTACATAAATCGCAACACCATGAAGGGCTACCGGTATTCGCTTGAAACTTAAAATTTATGTGCAACAGGCTGGGACATACAAGTGATTAAAATGTCAGTGAAACTGCGCATGCGGTTTCGGAGTAGCGCCCTCTACTGCCCGGTCTTGGGTATAAAGACCCGGCTGAAACGAGATGTTGCAAACAGTAAAGAGACGACATTAAGTCGAAAGGGTGTTTCTTGTATCTCATTATGCCCCGTCACTGAAGAAGGTTGCATTATGAAAAACTGACAGACTTTGAGAGAGGAAGGATTGTTGGGATGAGAGAAGCTGGATTTTCCTACCGCGAAATTGCCACTCGTAAGAGACGAAACCCCAGTAACCCCAGTAAACCTCAGTACAGTCAGTGGACAAATGAGGCTCGGACGCACAGAAATCCGGGAAATGGATCGCAAAATCGCACGACGGCACGGGATGATAGACACCTCTACCGCAAAGCAGTGACCGATCGCACAGCTACATTCAGCATTGAAGACAAAGTACGCAGTGGGAGACCATCATCTGCGACCACTGACATGAATCGTCAGCGAGTGGATGAAATGATTAGCGCGGAGAGACGAGTCACAACCCGTAATCTTGTTGCACAACTGGACTGTGGTCACAATGCCATACAGAACATGGTGGAAGACTTAGGGTATCGGAAAGTGTGTGCAAAGTGGGTAACTTGGCAGCTAGCACCCGGTTTGAAGGAAAGGAAGGGTGGAAGTCTGCACTGATCTGCTGGAAGCGCTTGAAGCCAATGTAGACACGTTTTTTTTCTGATCTGGTGACAAGAAATGAATCGTTGTCTAATCTTGACTATCCGGAAACGAAGAATCAACCCACGGAATGGTATCACACCTCTTCACCAAAGCCTAAGAAGTTCAAGAACCAATGGTCGGCACAGAAAGTCATGGTGACTGTTTATTGGGACGGCAGGGGTGTCATTCTCCTTGATTTTCTGGAACGTGGCCGTACTGTGACCAGCTAGCGGTACATTGAGGTACTCAAGAAGCTTAGAGAAGCCGTAGGTTGGAAGATACCGAACAAGAATCTGAAAAGGTTCCAGATTCACCATGGCAATGCGAGACCACACACATCATTGGCAGCAAATCAAGCGATCAGCAAATTAGGCTGGTTCGTGGTCTCCCATCCACGGTACAACCCAGATGTTGCGCACTCCGAGGACAACGATTTGATGCGCACAGACAAGTGATTGTGAAGAAGTGAAACAACAGTTCACATTTTAATTTTTACAAAGTGGATTCGAGAGTTGGGTTCAATTATGGCGCAAATGCATCGCTTGTGATGGGGACTATGTTGAGCAGTACCTTTGTATAGATAGAGAAAGAGTTACTCTACCAACTTGGGCAATTTGAACGACCTCTGTCAGTTAAAAAATTTATATTCACTTTTGAATCACTTTCGGTACAACCCTCGTATTATGAAGTGGAAACACCTATTAGCAACAAAAAGGTCATCACAACCTGGTAGGCCACGCAAAATGACAGAATGGGATCGTCAAGAGCTCAAGCGGGTGGTGCAACAAAATCGCCTGTCCTCGGTTACAACACTCACCATCGAGTTCCTAAATTATTTTGAAAGCGCCAACAGCATTATTACGGTTCGTCGAGAGCTGAAAGAAATGGCCTAAATTCTTCTGAAAGCAACGCCAGCACTATTACGGTTCGTCGAGAGCTGAAAGAAATGGCCTAAATTCTTCTGAAAGAAATTCCTAAATTCTTCTGAAAGCAACGCCAGCACTATTACGGTTCGTCGATTGCTGAAAGAAATGGCCTAATGATTCTAAAAGAAATTTCTAAATTCTTCTGAAAGCAACGCCAGCACTATTACGGTTCGTCGAGAGCTGAAAAAAAATGGCCTAAATTCTTCTGAAAGAAATTCCTAAATTCTTCTGAAAGCAACGCCAGCACTATTACGGTTCGTCGAGAGCTGAAAGAAATGGCTTAAATTCTTCCTGAAAGCAACGCCAGCACGATTACGGTTCGTCGAGAGCTGAAAGAAATGGCCTAAATGCTGCTGAAAGAAATTCCCAAATTCTTCTGAAAGCAACGCCAGCACGATTACGGTTCGTCGAGAGCTGAAAGAAATGGCCTAAATTCTTCTGAAAGTAACTTCAGAAGAATTTAGGAATTTTCAGCAAAATCAATGCCAAATCATCAGCAAAATCAATGCCAAATCATCAGCAAAATCAATGCCAAACGTTGGTTGGAGTTGAGTAAAAGCTCGGCGCTAGTTGACCCTGGAGCAGTGGTAACGCGTTATCTGGAATGATGAATCGCGTTTCATTATGTGGCAGTCAAACGACGAGTCTGTGTGTGGAGGAGATGCCAGGTGAACGTAATTCCCGCAGTAACGTACCAAAATCTAGTGGAAAGCCTTCCTAGCAGAGTGGAGGCTGCCACAGCAGCAAAGGGTAACACAACTCGATATTACAGAGGGTGAGTCGAAAATTTTGCAATATTTGGATCACTTTATGTCTTCATACGTACCTTTACGACGAATGCTGGCTAATATTCAAAGTACAGATCATCGTGCTGCACCGTCTTTAGTCATCTCTCTGCAGTTTTTCGATTCCATGGCGGTGCCAGTTCTGTCCTTCGAGGAGAAGAACTCCTTCATCCAAGCTGTCACCTTCTCCGGGTTGTTGAAGTGCCGCCCGCGAAGGATGTGGGCCATATACCGGAACATGTAATAATCCGGCGAGGAAAGGTCCGAACTACATCAGTTCGATACCCTCAAGTTCCTGGAGTTTTATCCGGGTCGTTCGCACGGCATGAGGTCGAGTGTTATCCTGCTGCAGGAGAGTGCGCTTTGTGTTCACCGGTGCCGGGAACTTCTCCTCCAAAAACGGCATACATCCGCTCCACCTGTTGGGAGTAGAGATTGGCTTTAATGATCCGACCGTCTGGAACAAATTCGTAACGGATTATCGCCTCGAAATTCCACCAGACGCAGAGCATCACATTGTGCTCGAAGCGCCCACGTTTGGCAACAGGTTCAGGAAGTTGGCCCTGGCTCAACCACTGCGTTGTGTGTTCGGATTACAGAAATAGACCTACTTTTCATCGCACGTAACAATTCTTTTGATGAAACGTACATCGCGCTGGTTTTCTGGGAGTTTCGTGCACACTTCCACACGGCGGTTTGCTTCAGCTGGCATCAGTTCGTGAGGGACACTGCGGCAGCTCCTGTAGACCTTGCGGAGGTCCTGAAAATGACGAACCACGGTGGTCTGTGATATGCCCAGCTCGCCTGATAATCTCCGAGTGCTGGTTATCCACGGTACACGGCCTAGTTGACCTTGGCTGATCGTCGAGGTTTCTCTCACCTGAGCAGGGGCGGCGGAAAGTGAAGTTCGTTGACCGGGCCCGAAATTTAGAATCGGAGCCGTGGATGGCTTAGTGGTTAGCGAGTCAGACTATCAATGCAAGGTCCTCAGGTTCGATCCTGGGCTGATCTTTCAGAGATGGTGTGATTTACTAACAATCGCTGAATATCCGCCGTGCATCGGACGAGCACGTTAAGTGACGGCCCCCAGGCTAGACCCACGGGTTAAATGGGTATCATTTCCTATGCCCCCCCTGAAATTCTCTCATCCCTCTATGTGCGACATCGTACTTGCAAGGTGGCGCCATCTACTGTACTCTGATCTCACTAGAGACTGTTCTGTCAAAGTCGCTAGACTTGCTCTCATTCCTTCCGTTTCTGCGTCCTGCCCAAAAGGCGAACTCGCTGTAGGTGGCTGGGACCTAAACTCTACTCACTGTGGACGGAAGTCCGACAAGAAAATGACATGAGAATAGTAGAAATTTCGAATCGTGGTGCACCCCTCCTTTCCCGCTTTACGGAACAAACACGAGAAAAATAATGCCTGAGGAGATTTGTTAAGGATTAGGACCAGCTGACCACTTACCTAGAGCAACTTTCTAAGGCACATCACAACAAAAAATCGCACATATGCCAAATAAAAGTCTTGGCTAAAACTATTGACCGGGCCCTAGCGGTTCTGCCGCCACTGCGCTTAAGCGAAATTTTTTTAACCATCTGGTTGCGGTGCTGTGGTCCACGGATTTTCCCCCTTTCGCATGGCAAATATTTTGTGTTGCTTGACCAGCGTTATGGCCGAGTTCAAATTCGTAAAGCAAAAGTTTCCTAATTAACCGATCGTTGCTGTTCATCTTTTAGGCGTCCCAACCACAGACAGAACGACGACATGCACTGCTGTTCACAGCAACGACTACCACTTTATATCCATTTAGACTGACTGTAGTGCGCGACTTGAACTAGTTTAAACACGTGATATACCCGCCGTAGCACATGCGTTTATGCAAATTTTGCAAAATTTTCGACCCATCCTCTGTAACTGCATTACCTATTACAGGGAGTTTGTGAATAGGCAAGTGTCAGGATACTTTTGATCAGATAATGTACGTCACAAAGTACTTTCGGTTTTGTACACAGATTACTTCAAAAATGTATGACGCATTTTGAAGCAATGTGGATCAGTTCCAGAAGTTTATATAAAAGCAAAAAGAAAAGCAAACAATCACAAATGGAAAATGAGGCAACTATTAGTGAATTATCCTCATCTGGCAAAATGTGCTCTGGATTTAAAAAATTCTAGACCCAATGAAATAGCGATTCTCGGGAATGAGTTCCTTATTTCCTACTTCGGAAACACACATCTTAGAGAAAATCTGTTTCGCATTATGGGAAGTAATTTAGAAATCAAATATGCAACGAGCAATTCCACGAAATATACAACTCTCCGAGTCTAAGCGAAGCCTTCAAAGAAATTTGCTTTCTAATCAAAACTCCCGAGACTCGAAAATACGGGGTTTTTTTTTTTTTAAGCAATCGGCTTCAGGAATTTGTCATCGGGTAGTTAGGAGTGGAAATAATATGGCGGTTTTGGAAAACTTTTTGCGTACGGAATTCAAATTTATTTAATATTTTATGCATTTTTACATTTCCACTTAAGATGACTGACGGACGAGAAAGAAATTTAATGGGTGGTAAACATTTTTCATGTTTTATTCTCCAGAACTCCCGAATATTGAACTCTACCAAAGTGTATATCAGGAGCGTTCAAGTAGAAAGGTATCGCGTCTGTTTTGCAGCAATCTGTCCCACTGCAAAATTAGTGTTGAGGCGAGAACTGCTACTCATATTAAACGCCTTCCTAGGGCAATAAAATATCTCTGGTATCCGTTCTGATCACATAATTTTCAAAGGCCAAACGGATACCTTTAGCATCCTACTTTCCCATAAAAAGCTTGCTTCCGGGAATAGACCCGGTCTGTTTAAGTTGTCTTCATATGAATTTCAGAGGACAAATGATAACCCTTTAATATTTTCAATAAAACGCTTGGCTCCGGGTCTGTTTAAGTTGCCTTCATATCATTTTCAGAGGAAGACCCCTTTCGTATCATTTTTCCCTATAAAACGCTTCGCCCCGGGTCTGTTAAAGTTGCCTTCATGTCATTTTCGGAAGGAACGAAGATATCTTTTGCATTCCCTTTCTCCCCTACGCTTCAGTACAGGGCTCGGTAATCTGCGGCACGCGTGCCAAATGCGGCGTGCGGTACACTGATGAATTTTATTATAATAAAAATTTGAAGTTGTGATTCCGTTTATTGGAGTAAATTATGACGAGAGTGGTAAGTCAAATATTGTCCGAAAACTTGAAAGTTTCATCGTCCTGGAGCGGGAATCAAACCCACGTCTCCCGGTTTGCGCCCGAGTATGCTTCTCTGGGCAGTCACGGGAGACAATGAATTCTATTCATCCAGGTTCGCTAAATATGAATGCACTTGCCTCGACTGGCGATTCATGTGATGTGTTAAATTCAAATTTCCCTGAAACTTGAGACTTGGTCGTTCTGGGTAATGTAGTGGTTAGCATACTCGGACGTAAACCGGGAGACACGGGTTCGATTCCCGCTCCAGGACGATGAAATTTTCAAGTTTTCGAATATTACTTGACTCACCACTCTTGTGATAATTTAGACCAATAGACGGAATAAGTTATACGTCAATTCATCGCGGACTCAGTTCGTCGAGTGCAAATTCATAGAGCGTCAATTTGTCGCAGTTACCAATTCATCGCATGCTGAATTCGTCGCGGGCAAATTCATCGCAACCAAATTCGTCGACTACTCAGTTCGTTGTATTTCGAACCATCACAGTGAAATACTTTGGAGTTTGTAAGAGATCTTTCAGCTCTCCAACCTGAATAACTCGAGAGGATGGTTAAGGGGTAGGCTACCGTTACGATTTTGAATGTTGTGTAACTTGTGTGTCTTTCATGTTCCATGTGACATGTCTCCTCTTTTCCGGGACCCCGGTGAAGTGTTTTTGAGGAATCCAATGGTTCAGGAGGGCAGAGGCCCCTGTCCCTCGGTTGCATTGATTTATTCTTAGTGTATTTTACATTGTGCTGTAGGTCCATGGCACCTCGGGGGACCTCGGTATCATCGAGCCCCACGGGGATCGCAGGACGGAGGTGTGTATAAGATTAACGAAAGTGATTTGTTCGCACTTTTCGTGTTTACTGTTGTGTCGAGTAGCAGACCTCTACTTGTGGGCATGCCCTCCCCCCAGGCCCTTGGTTAAGTCTGTAAGAGGTACCTGAGATGCTTGGGTTGGGGGCTCTACGCCCAACTTCCGTAAATTTATACTCTGGACCGCTAGAGTTGGTCAGTGTATACGGGATATTCCTCCTGAAGCCTCCGCGAGTTTTGGGGGGCGTCCCCCCAAAAAATGTTAAAATGGACGTAGAGTTGTAAACATTGGTATCATGTTTTATATAATGATTCCGTACAAGACCACGAATTTTCAGGAGGAAGGGGTGAATTCTCTCCCCCCGGTTCATGTTGTGTTGAGTGGCAGACTACTTGTGGACATGCATGCACTTCCCCCAGAAATTTGGTGAAGTCTGCAAGAGGGATCCGAGGTGCTTGGGTTGAGGGGATCTACCCCCAAATTACGCAATTTTTGTTCTGGACCGCTAGAGTCGGTCAGTGTATCGGGGATATTCACCCTGAAGCGTCCTTGAGCTTTTGGGGAGAACTCTCCAAAAGCTTGCAGACGTTTTAGGGGGAACATCTCGTATGCACTGACCGACTGTAGCGGTCCAGAGTATAAAATTACGGAAATTGGGGTTTGAGCCCCCCCCCCCCCCAACCCAAGCATCTCAGATCCCTCTTGAAGATTTCACCAAGGGTCTGGGGAAGGGCATGCCCACAAGTAGAGTCTGCTACTCGATATAATAGTACACACGAAAAATGCGGACAAATCACTTTCGTTAGTCTTATATAAATCTCCGTCCTGCGATCCCCGAGGGGCCCGAAGATGCCGATGTCCCCGAGGTGCCATAGACCAATGCAAAGTACACTAAGAATAAATCAATGCAATGTGCAAGAGTTAAATTTAATAATGCAAGAGCGACCGAGTGGCAGGGGTCTCTACCCTCCTGAACCATTGGATCCTTCAAGAAGATTTCACCGGGGTCCCGGGAAGGAGGAGACATGTCACATGGAACATGAAAGACACACAAGTTACACAACATTCAAAATCGTAACGGCAGCCTACCCCTTAACCATCCTCTCGACTTGTTAAGGTTGGAGAGCTGAAAGACTACTTAAAAACTCCAAAGTATTTCACTCAGAGTGGTCAAAATACAACGTTTGGTCCACTACGAATTGAGTAGTCGACGGATTCAGCATGCGATGAATTTGTCTGCGACGGATTCAGCATGTGACGAATTTGTATGCGACGGATTCAGCATGCGATGAATTTGTCTGCGACGGATTCAGCATGCGATGAATTTGTCTGCGACGGATTCAGCATGCGATGAATTTGTCTGCGACGGATTCAGCATGCGATGAATGTGTCTGCGACGGATTCAGCATGTGATGAATTTGTATGCGACGGATTCAGCATGTGATGAATTTGTATGCGACGGATTCAGCATGCGATGAATTTGTCTGCGATGAATTGACGCTCGATGAACTGAGTCGGCGACGAATTGACGCGCAACGAATTGGGCACGACGAATTGGGCTCGACGAATTGGGCTCGACGAATAGACGGAACACCGACGGAATCACAACTTCAAATTTGCATTGCATAGGGGTGTAATTCCGTATTTCATGAGGAATTTTATTATCTTTTTTTTTTTATGTAAAATAAATAAACAATGCAAGTTAGCGGGTATACCAGGATCATGATCAGATGCTTAGCATACGGTAGGTTCTACTACAAAGGAAGATAAACTTTTATGCTTACAAGTTGTTTATGTATACGATGCAGATTAATACCTCTAACGTATACTCCTAGTCCATTTTAGCCCTCATCCGTCTACCACTCAGTGCAATCCTATACTGAATGATTGCCGACTTCCGCTTATAAATTTTTGGTCTATTCAAAACGCCCGGCTCTGGGAGTGGAATAGTTTTATCATTGTTGTCGTCATATCATTTTCAAAAGAGAAGAAACTAATCCTTTTAGTGCTTTCCTTCCCTTCAAAACGCCTGGTTCTAAAAATGGCCCAGTTCTGTTACTGCTACCACGGCATCGAGGCGAAACGGCAAACCTTTAGAGCTTTTTTTGACGTAGAGCTACGTCAAAAAAAAAAGGCTACGTAATTTGCTACGTCAATTGCCTTTCTCCGTGATGGGGAGAATGCAACGAAAACATGCCACACTTTGAACGCTTATATATTTGAAACTAATAATCGTACAGTAATAAATAATATATCATTGATAGTTTATAAAGTCCCATTTATAATAAAGCAAGTTCAAACCCTCCAACCCTTAACCTTTCGATACAGTAGCTTTAGAAAGTAAAGCTAAATTTCGCGTGATTTTGTTTCACCGCACGCCGTTTTAAGGTTGATAACTATTGAATAGATAATGATAGCGATAACCTCAGCCCCGCATTCCATAACTGACGGTCAGTGCTAACGGACGTATGTGATAAACCGAAATAAAGTGGATTTAAAATTTATTTTTTAGATAAAAAATATTTATTGACGAAAATTTAGAAATGCCGAGGAAATCCAGGGAAAATTGCTGTAAAAATTGACGAAAGTTGAAGAAACAGCTAGAGGAGAACAAGAGGAATCCGAAAATTCCCGCTGAGTCATCAACCGATAGGTCACGGGAATGTAGGGAGCGCCAAAGGTTCCCGCGCCAGGGTGCGTTTCACCCGAGTTCGACTCTAGAGCCGCAACCTACCACTTCAACTGCACAAATTGAGCCTTAACAACAAGAACAGATGGAGATTGATGTCATCGATCCAAATTTTCAAATCTTCACACCGAGCATGGGATACCAATGTACATCACCAGTCATCGCAACTTCGCTGGATAATAAATGTCGGTATTACGCCTCAAATCTTTACAACGCCGATACATTCTGAATCTAGGCAAGAACAAGATCAACAAAAAGAAGAGTATATAGATTAAGCCCGAGACGTATCGCCAAATTTATAACAAGGCAATTAAGGAGTTTGAAAACTTGTTCCTGACACACGATTTCTTCAGAAACAATTTAAGCAATAACTACTGACGACGATGATACTATACGCTCCTTCTTCTACCAACATTAATTTATAATCAGCATAAGTTACTATGAATTACATAAAACCTATATAACAGGATACGTCTGTCCTTAACGCACTGACGTCATCAGTACTTGCAGCGCCATCTGCTTTTGTCCGGTGGCGGAAATCGGAACTAAACTCACCGAGATCGCACGATACGTAAAATTGGAGAAATACCGGAAAATAAAATAAAATTAGTAAGAAAAACTACTTATGTGTGGCAACACGCTCGTACTCGAACAAGTGTCTACGACGTTTCTTCTGTTACGTAGGTGTTATGTGTTTTATTTCATTTTCTCGAATTGCAGAGTAATTTCATAAAAAGGAACCAGCGTTATTATAGATATAAATACCCAGATCTATTTGAAACGCTCTAACCTACAATAAAAACTGAAATATTGAGATGTAAAATCGCATCTAAAAATATTTTCAGCTCTTACATGAATGCGTTTTTTCTATATTTCCTTACAGAAATCCGGCGTTTATTTGATATGTTTTCATCTGCTTTAATTAAAAACTTCACCCCGTCCTATGTCGGGCAACATAAATACTTTATATTTATTTAAAGCTTCAAAACAGCCGACCTAGGACGGGCTGCAGACTAGTATAGTATAAGTTGCTTTTAAGTAAATAAAGTAAAACATTTCTTTCCTTTTATTTCTTAAAAATTTTATATCTGAAAAAGATCAAAGGGGCACAGCAGCAACTGTGCCGCAACCTACATCGTAGGGCTACGTCAACTGTCTCTCGCTACTTTAAGGACGTAGAACTAGTGATATATTAATAAATAAATACACAGTTGACGGGGATTAGGAACATCAAATAGAAGTCATCGCTCTTTCCACATTTATAAGTGAGTCACGGAAAAATTATCATCGGCTGCTACCGAGAATCCAACACAGGGTCTTCCAGTTACGCGCCGGACACGCTTCCACTGCACCACAGCTGCCTCGAAATTCTCCAGACTCACATACGACAATGCCAACCACCTAGCAGGTTGCTTCTTTAGAGCCCCGAACAATGCTGAGGATTCACCAAAGATAAACAGCAGCAACTGAACAATAACTACACTATCTACCAACAAATAATTGGACATATGTGATAGCAAAGGAAAACAAAGTTTATTCACCTTCAATAGTTGGTGGAGCCTCCACGAGCGGCGATTACAGCTGCGACCCTCCGGGGCATACTCTCAACCAGGTATTGTACGACGGCTAGCGGTATTTTCTTCCACTCGGCTTGGAGAAGACAGGTTAGTTCCTTCACCGATTTCGGACGGTGGGGGCACCCCTTATGTCGACGCTCCAGCTCGTCCCAGAGGTGCTCGATAGGGTTAAGGTCCGGGCTCTGCGCAGGACAATCCATTCGATTAACCCCATTGTCACCATACCAAGCCATGGTGGACCTCGCAACATGACAGGTGGCATTGTCATCCTGAAAGTAACATGGGTTTACCCCGTAAAACTGCCACAACGTAGAAAGCGCATGGTCATCCAAAATGGTGCAGTAGGTCTCGGCGTTGAGTCTACAAGGAATTGCGACCAAGGATCCCGTGCCATACCAGGAGAAACACCCCCGTAGCATAATTCCACCGCCACCGAACTTCACAGTTGGCACAATACATTCCGGCAGGAGGCGTTCTCCATGCAGACGCCAAACCCAGACCCTGCCATCCGAACGGTAGAGGGTGAACTTTGATTCGTCGCTCCAGAGAACCTGTTTCCACTGTTCAACGGTCCACTGTCGACGTTCTTTGCACCACGTTAGCCGAGCAGCGCTATTGGACTTGGTGATCAAAGGCTTGTGGGCGGCAGCACGTCCATGATAACCGAGCACACGGGATTCCTTACGGATGGTATTCATTTAAAGAACACTCCCGGATGCCTGTTGAAACTCCTCGCGGATGTGGCCCATCGATTTGGTGCGGTTCTTCCGAATTTCTCTGGCCAGCACCCGTCGGTCTCTAACTCCCAGTTTTGTGGGTCTGCCGGGTCGGGGCACATTCCGACAGTCACCTCTCATCTTCCACTTGCCAATCACGTAGGCCACTGTTGATTTTGGGTACTTCAACTTGCTGGATATGTCACGTATGGATCGGCCATTTCTGTGATACCCGACGATTACACCTTTCTCGAAATCAGAGAGCTCCGAACTGCGTGGCATCTTGCATGCGACTGATTACGATGTTGTTTCCCACACGATATTTAACGGCGGCGGCCGTGACGTGTATCAGGACCGCAGATATCGCCGATTGCAGGGGTGTCCAATTCCTTGTTGGTAGATAGTGTAGAAGGCGAATGAATAATAAATACGCAGTTGACGTGGATTAGGAACATCAAATAGAAGTCATCGCTCTTTCCACGCTTATTAGTGAGAAACGGAAAAATTTTCAAGCATATACGGCGCGTAACTGGAAGACCCTGTGTTCGATTACTGGTGGTGGCCGATGACAATTTTTCTGTGACTCACTTATAAACGTGGAAAGAGCGATGACTTCTATTAGTGAGATATTGCCATGAAATAGTGACAGTTGTCGTATTTCTACGTCGTAGGTTGTTGCTACTGTGGCCCTTTGATTTTTTTTTCAATCAACGGAACAAAACGTAAAATGTTGCATCGGAAGATCTAAGGGCAGTACCAAGTATACTTGAACACTTCGCAGTGAACGAAAGAATTTCGCTAAACTCAAGTATAGTTCCGATGCATCTAAGCTTGTGGTCGAGCCAATGCAATCCAGGAAAGTGTAGCAGCCTTCAAGAGTCGCTGACGTCTGACTGCACGCCGCATGCTGCTCAGAATACACGAAGAAAGGAGGAAACAGAAAAGACAGAGGACAGGAAGGGGGATGAAAAATTAGAGTTTAAGGAGTACACGCCGAGACATCAAGAAAGGAAATTGTAAGCCCCTACAGGAGGGCAACACCACGAGATCATGACGCTAATTGGGGAGTTCCAAGGCAAGATTAATAGACAGTAAGGTTTACCCATCCCGCCTTCCTCGCAGAGGAATAATCGTGACGTAACTCAGTGACGTCACCGTCCTTACTTGTGAATCGTAGATCCGAACTGTATCTAAGGAGAAAGATGTCTTGTCAACAATTTTTATAACTCAAACAAAGAACTAAAGCTTATGTAAAAGCACATTTGCATTAAATACAGAATAAATTCACACTCATGTGAATATTTTAGTAACTGAGATTTCAAAAATACCTCTCACACATTTTGGTTACGTAAAGCGCGGGAAAATTATTATACTTTTAAATGTTAATTTAGTGGAATTTTTGCTGTTTTTATTTACATTTAGAAAGAAAAACACACAGCAGGCCATATTATTGCCACATAATAAAGAATTTCTTTATGAGGAATAGGAAAAAGCATCTCAGCAACATTCCCCAAAATGTTTAAATAAAAAATTGGAAACATTATAAAAAATCTGGTAAATGTTATTAAGATTATTCCAGCTGGTTTAAGAATAATGATGCCGACACGCTGCAGCTATGGTGCAGGTACAAAGAAACGTTGCGATTAGGTAGTCTTACGATGGCGATTTGGACAGTGACGTCACAAAGCAACCACCGAAATTGCAGGATGAGCATAACCTTTTTCAGTAGCTATGCGTTGTTTATAAAATAACGTGGACAGAGCGATGAGATCGTCTATTTACATTATCTCCACGTATTTCAAATACATTCACCATCGCCCTTCGGATTTATCAGCTATAATTAAAAAGCTTTTTCCTGTTAATGCCACCAGATGGCGACACATCAGTTGCTAAGTCCACCAATAAGAATTTGTGTAGTCAGATGCTGACTGATATACCACACATAATGCTGTGAACTGTTGGCACCGTAGCGTAAAGCGAACGCACTCGGCTAGTTATTGAGAGATCTGGGATTCCATTCCATCAGTGCCGGAAGAAAAATTTTTCAGTTGCTATGCGTTGTTTACAAAATAACGTGGACAAAGCGATGGCATCGTCTATTTACACGACACTGGAAGTTGAAGCGTGTGTTCATAGGACTATCTCTCTCTCCGTCTTATTTTCTTTTATTCAGTGGATGAGGTACGTAGGTGCAGGGAGAGAACTCTGGAGTAAAATTTCTCTGCTAGGCTAAATACCTAGCAGAGAAATTTACTCCAGAGTTCTCTCATCGGCTGCCACATCAGAAGATGAGGCAGCCGATGCCTCGAAAGTGCTCATGGTTTTAATTGTATATATTTCTCATCTTTTATCATTATATCGTGCTAAAGACGGAAAACTTTCATCGTTTCAGTGATTTATGTCGCACAAGTCTTCAATATTTGTTGACCATTTATATTTATTTGATCTTCCGTATTCGATAACCTTAACTCTCACACAGAAAAAAAAAAATTAAAAAAAAAAAAAACATTATGGGATTGCAAAGTCGAACCATTCTTCCTCGCAGTTCTTTTTATAGAACTATGATCGTAAAAATTAAGGAGTTTATAACATTTTTTTTACAAGTACAATACAACCCACTTGCAACGAGCCCTTATTTAAGGCGAATCTGATTTAACGAGCGAAACAGGAATTTTTGTTCGATATAATATTAATTGAAAACTATTTCGATCATTTTTAACGAACAATTGGAAAACTTCAAATAAAAAACGGAAACTTGATATTTGGTTGTTCTGGGTGGTGTAGTGATTAGCATACTCGGGCGCTATCCGAGAGACGCGGGTTTCATTCGCGCTGCAGGACAACAAAATTTTCAAGTTTTCGAATTTATCAGACTTACCATCCATGTCATATTTGCACCAAAAAACGGAGTCTCATCTTCAAAATTTGTGTTGTATGGTGTAATCCCGTATTCCATTCATAAAATCCCCAATTTAACGAGAAAGAGAAAAGCGAACATGATCACTTTTAACAAGCATAGTAACAAAATTTAACAAAATTCCATATTTAACGAGGCAAAAAAATCTGCTGCTTACTATACTGGAACGAAATGTTGGTCCAAAGGACGAAATGACAACAGCGCGCGGAAATCCTTGTTTGCTGGTGGAAGAAAAGGCAATGTTGACCGAGTACATCAACTGCTCAACCAGAGAATTGTTCAAGAGACTCTGTCCGCCACCTACTTCAAGGGGCTATGCCTTCGGAGTATGGCTTCAGCAGAGTTGAGGTGTTGGCGTGATTATTGTTAATTATTGAAGTGGACGCCAACTTATCAGAAGTTATCGCTGCTTGCAGGTTCCTATGTTCATTGGGGCAGGGAAGTAAATAAGTAAATATTTGAACAATAGAATGTAACTAAAGGTGATTTAATCCGCACAAATATTTATTCGTCAGACTGGGAAGAAAGGGAAAATATTGGTTAATCAAAATAATAGACAGTTGGCGTTATGCAAATGTGGCGCTGTGGGCGACCCTGTAAACGGAAACGACATGATGTATGCAGCGATCCGACAATATAAGGAGTGATGCGACGGGAATCAGTAAGAGTCGGACGCAGTATGGGTAAGACGAAGGATCTAAGCGCATTTGATCGTGGGCAAATTGTCGGGGCCCGACGAATGGGTCATCGAATCCGGTAAAACCATCCCTGCAAGGGCTAACTACCGTGGACAACAGCGTGTGGATGAGCTGGGTCATCGTCGGCTAGCTCGCATTGTAACAGCGGATATACGGGCCACAGTGCAAGAAATCACTCGGCAATTTAACGCTGGTGCACAAAAACGTGTAAGCAGCCACACCATCCAGAACCATCTCCTCGCTATGGGGTACAGAAGCCATCGTCTAACGAGGGTACCGCTGCTGACCGCACATCACAGGGTGCAAAGATTAGCATGGGCGCGGGAACATCGCCACTGGACCCTAGACATGTGAAAAAATGTTTCCTGGACTGATGAGTCGAGATTCACGTTGGTACATGCGGATGGCAGGATACGAGTACCGCGTAAACCACATGAAGCGATAGATCCTTCTTGCCAGCAGGATAATCTTCAAGCTGGTGGAAGTGGCATTCTCGTCCGGGGACTGTTTACGTGGACTGAACTAGGACCCCTGGTACGTGTGACATCATCCCTCACAGGTCAACGTTACCGGGATATACTGGACGACCATTTGCTCCCGTTTGTGCGTCATCAGCATACCACTGGGGACCTCATCCTGCAAAAAGACAATGCACCGTGCCATCGCTCCCGAATTGTATCCGAATGGTTGGATGAACACTCTACCGACGTGACCTCACTTCCTTGGCCAGCTAGGTCACCTGACCTCAGTCCCATCGAGCACATCTGGGGTGCTGTCGAGAGAGATGTTCGAGGCTCTGACCCCCATTCCATCAAATCTTCGTGAACTGTAGGAGCTTGTTCAGGGGTCGTGGATCCGTATGGCTTCCCAACGTTTCCGGTGTCTTGTCGAGTCCATGCCGAGACGAATCACCGCCGTCATCAGGGCGAAAGGGGATGCTACACGGTACTAGACAGGTATCTCTAATTTAATTGCTCTTCAGTATATTTCCCACCAAATTCCGTTCTTATTGATGCCTCTGCAAAATCGTCCCTCTCTAACTGGTGCCTGAGCAAAAAATCTTCCTGTCCGTCTGAAATCTCCAACAAGACTGCCCGACTCCCTTTTTATGACCAGTCCGTATTTCGTCCTATAACTCTTCGCCGCTCAAAGGAAGATGATCCTGACGTAAGAAGTTGATTGCCCTTAATTACGAATTGTCACTGGCGGACTTTTTCCTTCCAACGACGGGAGGATAGAGGAGAGGATGCCCCTTTGTTCGTGGGTGGTCCAGGTCAACGAAGGAATGACTTTTCCCGAAGGATCTGTTAAGCGCTTTTTTAACTGAAGGCGAATTTCTAGTGTGTGAATAACCAAAATCACCAATTATGTTTTAAATATTTCTGTACAACAAAAGAGCAGCTACCTTACCTAAGCAAAACCAGAATGGGTGAGGTTCAGGCGCATGTACGCTGATTTCCGGTCGAAAATTGCAGAGACGGATACGGGAGTAATGGAATGGGAATATCGCCATAGAGGAAACAGGAGATAATTCCTGGAATTGTGTCCATTGCTCCTTTCACCCTCCAAGTGGACGCTGCACTGGGAGGATTGGTGCTGCTTTTCCTTCACGCGTAGTGTGCAGTTAAAAAGTGGTCAATCTCATGTGGCTGCCAAGCTGAATATACTTGAAAGATTTAATTAATTAGCTATAGTACTGATGTCGTTCATTAAATCTTTCAAGTACATCCAATTATTATGGATATATAATATAAAGGTATATGCATATTATCTTTCTACATATTTTTGCATAACGGGAAATTTCACCTAAATTCGGATTTAGCGAGCGCCCAGATTTAACGAGGGTTTCATCGGTCCGAGCTCCTCGTTATAAGAGCGTTCTACTGTACATCAAAAAATTCCTGGAGGTTTTGTGATTTTCAAACTTATTTCACGCTTAAAAAGAAAAAATAGATAAAATTAGACACAGGGAACTAATCTAATGTTTATAAAATGACAGCATACGGAATTAGTTGTTAAATCTGGGCGCTATTTATAACATGACCGTACCTCCAAAATATAAGTTTATAAAAAACTGTTAACGAAATGACAGTTCATGGAATTTTATTTTTATATTTAGAAAAAAAAAACCTTGCAGGTTTTTTCTAACTAGAAAAACTAATGAATTATTTTAGCACAGCAAAGCGTTTTATAAATATAAAAAGAACCCTCCAAAATGTAATTGATTTCAAAAGCGCGTTAGTATTTAAAAGAAAAAAATTAAAGACAGAATTTTAAATGACTGATTTTAGAGAGAGCTAATTTTTTTATTAAAAACTTTAAACACAGGGATCAGTAATTAAAATACGCTTGATTTAAAAATGATTTACTGTTTTAAAGATATAACTTTAAAAAACTCATGGCACTGTTTTCAAACTGTACTTGATTTTACACACAGCAAAGGTTTTAAGGAATAAAAAAAAAAATTTCACCAGAAACATATTTAAAATGCGTCAGCTCTCTTTAATAACATACATTTAAAGAAGCCTAACTCTTTCTCATAAACATTCTTGGTTTTAAAGTTTAACAAAATTTTTTAAAAAATGTGAGGATTTTTTAAAGATATGCTTGGCATTAAATTGCTGTATGTTAAAAAATAAAATAAAAATAAACACCTTATAGGTTTCAAAATATACGTTTGATTTTAAAGGGCTCTACTTTTGCAAGTAAATGTAAAAAAAATCACATAACTGTTCTTAAAATGTGCTTATTTAAAACTGTTTGGTGCGTAAAACATCATTTAAAATGTCTAACAGTTTCACACTTTGGCCCATTTTTATATTTAATTTATTTTAAAAACGATTCCATGTTTTGAAGAAATAATCTACTATCTGTCCTTAATTTTAAATTTATCACCTGACTTTTGAGGGGTTTGCCACACTGCTTGCATTCCCAACTCTTCTACTGTTTGTGCTGGAAACTATTTCCTTTTAACAGATTCTCATTCATTTTAATCCCTGTGCCATCCGAGATGAAGTAAAAATGTGTTTATAAACGGAAAAAAATATATTTTTATTTGAGGAAGTGTCTACCCTATAATTTACTGATGTTATACAACAGTATGACTACAATGCTTCAGATTATAGAAAGCAAAGAAGTATTGTGATTTACTTCTTCTTGGAATAAATAAATTCTATAAATTTAATATAATGTTGAACAATGTAATGTTAACCATGTTAAACATGATTCACAATGTTAATCATGCTAAACATGGATCAATATAATGTTAAACAAAAATCACACGCCTCTTTCAATGGGGAGGAAAAATTAGCGCATGAGCATCTCCGAAGTTAAAACTATGCTAAAGCTAAAATAACTACATCTTACCAATTAAATTAAACACAAATAATTCAACAAAATTGCCAGCGGTTTATTCAGGAATTTTAGGTTAGGGAGGAGAGATGCTGAAAAAATTTTAGGGGATGTTGGATGAAAGCAAATTTTTCGAAAGATGATAATTTTTATAGTGAAACATTAAAGTTTCTAACCTAGGTTTAAAAATGGCGAAACCTTTAAAGATGCAGAACTGTTGAATTTCTTATATTTAAGAACGGTTAAAACCGAGAATAGTTTCTTTCGAAACTATTCGCGGTTATTTCGTTTTTTTGCGGTCCTTATTGTTTATCTCCCATACTTCCGTAAACAAAGCTAACGTAAAGGGCTGCTGAAAAAGCAAATACTGATATTTTCACAAATCGTATAAATGCTGAAATGATTCAGAAGTACATCTGCAAAATCTACAACAGATTGAAACAAAGACAGACAGTGGAAGCGTATTATAACGCCGGTATACACGGACAAGATGATAATCGCCTTACAGTGATACCAGCGGTATATCCCAATCGGAGTATATATTTTTCTCTGTATATGTATTTTGTTTGGGGGACACGATCGGATCTGCGTTATATCCAATTCCGCGGTATAACCGACCGCATTATATCCGGCTTCCACTGTACATACATAAGTTTAGCGGGTGCAATTACGAAGTATTATGTTTTAAACAAGAAAAACTAGAAAACAAACAGACTGCTATATATAGAAAGATTTCAAATGAAAAAAATTGCATTGTATTAGAAGATACTTCAAAATGGTGCTGAGGAATTCATGTAAATTCCAACTGCTATTTGCGACTGTGCTATATGATAATAAAGGGGAATACTTAAAAATTAAGAAGTATATATATAAATACATACAGTGGAACCTCGGTTATACATTTTCCACTTTTATACGTAATTCTGCGTTAGTCCTGATATTTTACTGTAGTTTCCATCGCTTTCCAACCTTAGGTTGAAGAAGCGTATATGCTCCAGCTTTGTCCGTCTGTATGTCCGTCCGCACGATAACTAGCGTAAAAATGGTCCGATTTCGATGAAATTTTACTATGTGGTAGGGAACAGCCCGGGAAGGAACCCCATTGAAAATGGGCGAAACGGGGTCAAAGGTCACGACATAGGAGCGGTACCCATTCCATCGTCCTCATGCGTCACAACTTACGTAAAAATGCTTCGATTGCGATAAAACTTCATGTTGTTACCGAGATGTACTGAACCGGTTCTGTTTAATATAATCGAAATGGGGTCAAAGATCAGGGCACAGGAGCGAGATTTATTCCACAGCCATTATCCTCATAACTTGACTAAAAATGCTTTTATTGCGACAAAACTTTAGTCTGTTGTTCCGGAGGTACACTGAACCAATTCTTTTTAATATCATCGAAATGTTGTCAAAGGTCAGGACACAGGATCGAGATTTATTCCACAGCCATTATTCTCACAAGTTGAGTAATGATTTCTGGTATGTTGGAAAGCGTATCATTATCAATGCATTACATGCTTTTACTAACTTGTTTTACGATTCGGTTACTCGTAAATCCTTTTATACGCTTTTTGCGATTATACCATAAATTTTAAATTTTCAAAAATACACTCAAAAATACACTGTTCTTTGATTCTTTTAACGATACCCAGCATGTTACAACTTTGGAAGAACTGAGATAGCGTTTTTGCAGTCATGAAACAGATGATGTAAATAAATATTCATCAAACAGCGTTCACGGTTCTCTTTTGTTAAATCAGAATTCAAAAAATAGAAAACAAGCGAAGATTAGTGAATATTTAACTCGTTAGTAAAGCCAAAGCAACTAGGTGACAAACTACTTTGAAAAGAGGGACGCTTATAAGTAAATAATGTGTAATAGGGGTATTGAATATAAACCAAAATCATATTCGGATTCAGTATCTAGTATTTCAAAGGTATGTTTTTTTTCGAATAATGAAAATATGAAATCGTACAGAATTTCTTAACCTAGCTCTTAGAATGAAATTAGAATAGAAAACCTAATAAAGTCAAAATAGATATAGGCTTAAGATAGAAAACAAAGTATTTATGTATGCAAATATTTGTACATTATACATTATCGCAATCTAAAATTACGAATTACT
This sequence comes from Macrothele yani, assembly GCA_039090855.1. NCBI lineage: Eukaryota > Metazoa > Arthropoda > Arachnida > Araneae > Macrothelidae > Macrothele > Macrothele yani. The sequence continues at coordinate 28,854,401 of CM077026.1, forward strand.
CCCCCTCCCCTCCCCTCCCTTCTTTTTTCTTTTTGAGAGCATTCAAAATTTCACAACAGTATTTTCTTTCATACGTTTTACGTTAATTAACACGTCTTTTATATGGCCATCCCCTAAAACATCGCATGACCGAGTTTATATATATTATCATCATCATTCTTAACCATTATCAATCCACTGCTGGATGAAAGTCTCCCCAAGTTTCTTCTACAACTGTCTGTCTTGAGGTTGTCTCCTTCATGTCATGCTTTTGAATTTCATCAATATATATATATATACGCGCTGCGTGTGTTTTATACACCTTCAAATGGAGGGGTGTTGATACCTTTTGTGGGGTATTGCAGGGATGTTTGGGTGCTTGTGCAAATCCCTAACAACTGTGATTTAAAAAATATACGAAACATAGGTCAGAAAACAAAACTTACCTTTGCTATTAAATCCCAGAATGAGGGGTTCGTTTTAGTTGTTCTTATTCATGAAGCCGACAATAACCTTTAAAAATTGTGAAGTCGATCATTGTTTTTGTGGATCACAATTTTTATAAGCAAATCACAAAACCATTTCTCTGTCGTCTTATCAAGTACGACTGTAGGAAAGACCAGATATTTTGTTCGTATTAGTTTGTTTGTTTTTTATTGAAAAGAAAATTCCCGCTTCCCAAAAACAGTCAAGTTGTTGCGACTTTTATTAACGCGAAAACTTTTCAACCACGATCGGAAATATCTTCACAGGGAAATAAACATGCTTCCATGTGTCTTTTTATCAAGCACACTCATTGGCAGACGATTTGCATGTCACAGTCGGCAAAAATGCTTTTCTTAGCATTGGAGACGGCGCCAGGTCATCAACTTTTCAAGTCCAGCAGCTTTCAAAGAGTTGAACCGGATTGTTTCGCTGTCATCTTCTCGACGTTAGAGAAACACGGGGTTAGCCGATAGAGGTCCTGCCTCTCTTCGCAGGAGAGAAAGAGAGGAAGTCAGGTGAACAACTTTTTGAGTCTTTCCCATTCAAAGAGTTGAACGGAATTGTTTCGGTCTCACAGAGCTGTTGTCATCTTTGACGAACTTCCGCTGTAGTGAGAGAGATACGGATTGGCGCTCTCGACAGTGGGCGAACTGGAAGCGATATAAGAGAGAGAGTATGGGGCTCATGCATGCGCGACCTACTTGACACACGTGCGCAGGAGGAGCGATGGTTTTAAAACTGTCGACTGTTCGGAGTGATCGCGCCCACAAGAGTTTTTGTTTTTCAAGCTTCTCTTTCTTCTTGCTAAACTGGTAAAGCAACTTGCAGTGCGATACCGATTCGATGTTTCAGCATTAAACGCCTTCTCCGGCATTCTAGGCCACTTTTCTGAATTCCCGGTTTTCGACCCACATAATTTTAGAGTTCCACGAGTTTAAAAATCCTTCGATTGCGACCTACACTGCATGCCTGTAACTTAGCTTCCCATTTTTTAGAGCGTATTTTATCAAAACAGGTACGTGCTCATGTTATCACTAGTAAACGGATTTCTAGGTAAATCAATATTTTCGGACATTTTGTACGTGAATACATATTTTTCGAAATTCCGTAATAAATAAATAAATTTGCATGTGTCCTTCAATTTTTTAAGCGTAAATAAATCTGAAGTAAAAATCAAGCGAAAAAAAAAAGAGAAGGGTTGGGTCAGTATCGAAACGAGCGGGACGAAATTTTTGCCCCTCGTCCCCTCCACAAGAACTCATTTTATGGGCGCCAACACGTTCGCAAACGACTTTTTTTTTTTTTTTTATTAGAAGTTTAACGACCACCGTGAACAACTCAATGGGCTATAAGCAGTCGCCCGTCCCTAATTTAGGGTCACTGGTTCTAGGGAAGGGAGAGAGCCAGTGCCGTAAGACAAACATAACATCCATGCCTCACCGGGATTCGAGCCCGGACCCCTTTCGGACGAATGATTAGAAGCCATCGTGTAACGTACCAGGAGATGTGACGTACCTGCCAGAAGGACGCACACGACATAAAGGCAGATAGCAATTAGAATCAATGTCCGCGTAGCTTAATTGGTAGAGCAACTTATTCCGGAATGAGTGGACCCGGGTTCGAACCCCGGCGCGGATAAAAATGACGGAGAAATTTACTTCGTTATAATGGCGCCCGAACTATCCGGATGACCCGACCGTTCAAAATCTCGCATTGGTGTGATGTTATTTCCACACCGCGAGGTAGGAAAAATATGAGCAGCACTTCGAAAGAAAAAAATAAAGGGGAGATGATGTAACGTACCAGGAGATGTGACGTACCTGCCAGAAGGACGCACACGACATAAAGGCAGATAGCAATTAGAATCAATGTCCGCGTAGCTTAATTGGTAGAGCAACTTATTCCGGAATGAGTGGACCCGGGTTCGAACCCCGGCGCGGATAAAAATGACGGAGAAATTTACTTCGTTATAATCGTTAAGACTACTGTGCTACCAGGGTGGCACAAATGACTTCATCTCTTTACACAAGTTCTTCTCTTTCATTAACAGAATTTGAAAAGGTTCAAAATTTTGAAGCACACACTTGAATAATTTTGAAAAACTCCTTCAATTACTAATTCCTCAAAATATTTAGTCAAAGCCAAACCGGGTCGTGGAAGACGGGAAGAAGACGAGACGCCATAAATCTAACCGCCTTGAAAGGAGAAATTCAAACAGGAAAGAAAAACAATGATCAGATCAGATCATATATGGAAGATTTTAGGAAGGGAGTGTCTAACCCCTGGTCTTAAACAACCTTAGAAAAAAGAAGCTAGGAGATTTGGGTTAGAGTGTCCTATAGAAAGATGAGATGGAAGCGAGGTAGAAAAGGGGAGGAAGACGTCCTTATTTATTACCGGGAGAGGGGGCAGTACACGGGGCCCGACGGCTTAACGTTTCCATCCGACGCACGGCGGATCTTTAGTGGTTCAAGCGTTTGTACCTGCCTGAGATCGAACCCGAGGTCTTCTCCGTGGCAGTCACGGACGTTGACCACTAGGCCATCCGCGGGTCTAGAAAAGCAATGAAAAATTACAGTTAGAGTATATGCATTGCCAATGCTGGAATGCTAAGCCGGAGAAATGCTGTATCTCATACTGTGAGCTTCTAAAATTATTTTGTTTAGGTTGGTAAGTCTGGCGTGGCATTTTAATACTCCATCTGGCGTAACTATGTTATTATTATTTTATATAGTTTTTTATTAATTAATAAACGGGTATCTGTTATTTAATAATTATTTGCGTGTTGCTCTTTTAATAAATTTATTAATCAGGAGTTTAATAATTTGAGGAGTTTAATTTGTGTATTTGAAGGTACATTTGATTTGATTTTTAAGAGAGTCTTAAGTGCCAAGCATTGTTCTGCAGTTTTATTATTCTGTAGAGTAATGCTTAGCCCTTGAAAGACTCTCCCCCAGGGACTCTTGGCCCTTAAAATACTAACAGAAGCGTTATTTTGCAGTTTTACTTCGTATTTCTCCCTTCTGTTAGCAGCGTCTGTGGATTGGTGCTTTCGAAATAAAGATTTTGACCCGCTGCAAGTTTTAATTTGATCCAGCCATATTGTTCCTTTAGTCTCATTCATTTCTGACGTGGTTAGTTGCTCAGGAAATGATGTCAATGAAGTGAAGAAAGATGGAGCTTCTTCAACCAAGATTATTCAGCATTTAATAAATAATACTAGTGTAAAGAGTGACTTAGCATATATACATATATCTGCTACTTTAAGTTTCTTGTGTCATTCGATAAAGAAATTAGAAACAACAATCTTACTCTCTGAGACATTTAAAAAAGTGCAGGACATTGAAAGGAAACATTATTACATTTTCGGGTTCAAAAATAGAATTCCTAAGAAACAAATTCCTACACGTGTTAGAAAACAAACAGTGGATTTCAAACTATATGTAGAGTTGCTCAAGTTTTAGGTCAACTTGTACGCGAAATTGATCGTTTAAGTGTTAGTGACATCTCGCCCTTAATATACTAGTTCATAGCTCGTGCCGTGCTCGGGTGAAAAAGCTGCGACTGTAATTTTTTATAAAATTACTCTGCAAAGCGAAGAAAATGAAATAAAACAAGACATAACACCTACGTAACAGAACAAACGTCGCAGACCCTTCTTTGAGCACGTGCGTGTTGCCACAGATGAACCCGATTGTCTTACTAACTTTATTTTATTTTCCTGTATTTCTTCTTGATTTATTCTTATTTTATTTTCCTGTATTTCTTCTTGATTTATTCTTATTTTATTTTCCTGTATTTCTTCTTGATTTTAATCAATGCATTGCATGATTTTACTAATTTATGTTGGTATTAGTGTTTTATGACAACAAGCATAGTTTTGCGATGGACAATTTAGAGATGACATTTAGTTGAGTACTAACATTATCTTTTTTACGCTTTCCAACAGTAGGTTGAAAAAACGTACTGTATATGCTCCAGCTTTGTCCGTCTGTCTGTCCGCATGATAACTCGCGTAAAAATGGTTCGATTTCGTTGAAATTTTAGTATGTGGTAGGGGACCACTTGGGGACAAACTTTATTGAAAATGGGTGAAGTGGGTCAAAGGTCAGGACATAGGAGCGGGATGCATTCCATTGCCCTCATGCGTCATAACGTGCGTAAAAATGGTTCGATTTCGATGAAACTTTAGTATGTGGTAGGGGACTACCTGGAGACGAACCCTACTGAAAATGGGCGAAATGGGGTCAAATGTCAGGACATAGGAGCGGGATACATTCCATCGTCCTCATGCATTGTAACTTACGTAAAAATGCTTCGATTGAGACAAAACTTTATCATGCTGTTCCGGAAGTATATTTTACCAGTTCTGTTGAATATCATCGAAATGGGGTCAAAGTTCAGGTCATACGAGCGAGATTTATTTTACAGCCATTATTCTCATAACTTGAGTAATGATTTCTGGTATGTTGGAAAGCGTATCATAATCAATGCATTGCATGATTTTACTAACTTGTTATCATAAAAAATAACTAGTTTGATTAACTTTAAAAAAATACGTTTTTATTTTTAGGGAATAATTTTTATTTTTAGCGAATAATTTTTATTTTAAGCAAATATTTTTTTAATTTTAAGCAACTGTATTTTTATTTTTAGCTAATATTTTTTTTAATTATTAGCATATAAAAAATAAGTATTTTCTGTTTTTAGCACCTAAATATCCATTTCCTAGTTACACTTTGTCTGTCCGCCCGACTTGGATATCATATCTCTGCAACTATTGGACTGATTTGAAAAATTCTGTTTCTATTAAGAAGCCTGAAATATGAGAACGATCATCCTTACACTCCATTTTTTTCTTTTACAATGCATGACTTCGCCGTTAGAGGGAGTAAATACAGATGCTATAGAAATCAAATTGTATTTTATTCAATACCATTGCTTCTAAATATCCGAATGAAAAATCATCTCTTCCTTTCCATGCCATTTACAATGAAAACGATTTTGGGTACAGGTTCTTTTACAAGTATAGTGCTCAGTTTTTCTGCAGGGAGACATAAAGTCAAATTGCGATTTTCCCGATATCTCTGTTTCTGAAAGTTCAATTAGAAAAATTCTTTTTGCGTCGGATAGAGCACATCATTGGAAATGATATGTATATAACTTCTAATTTTTCGGATGAAAGGTTTTGCCACTAGAGGCAAACCCTTTATATTTATATTTTTCATGTTTATATTTACATTTCTTTATATTTATGTCTCCCGTATTTGCAGCAACATCTGCGCTTCGAAAAACTCAATGGAAATAATTGTTTTAAGGTACCGCTCACTACGAAAAATCTTTTGAAAATAATTTTTTGCTCAAAATATTGCACAGTTTTTCCGCCAGGGGGAGTAGTCGCATATCTTACTTTTCTCGCTGTCTCTGCTTCTAATAGTCCGCTTTGAAAAATTATTTCTTCGACTGAGAGCGGTTCTAGTGTGAAATGTTCTGCATATAATTTTAAATGTTTCTTAACGCATCCATTTGCCAATAGAAGGCATAAGCTCACATTTTCGTATTTATTTATTTACAGCAATATTTGCGTGGCTAAACACCCGATCGAAGAAATACGTTTTTGGTCAGATACTTCTCATATGTCTTGTGCGCACTTTCTGCCCAAAATAGTGCATGAATTCTTTATTGGTGGTACAATATTTTAATCTATTTTTTTACGCTTTCCAACAGTAGGTTGAAGAAGCGTATATGCTCTAGCTTTGTCCGTCTGTCCGCACGATAACTCCCGTAAAATGGGTTAGATTTCGATGAAATTTTAGTATGTAGTAGGGGACCACCTGGGGACGAAACCTATTGAAAATGGGCGAAATGGGGTCAAAGGTCAGAACATAGGTGCGGGATCCATTTCATTGCCCTTATGCGTAGTAACTTGCCTAAAAATGCTTCGATTGCGACAGAACTTTACCATGTTTTCTCGGAGGTATACTGAACGATTTCTGTTGAATATCATCGAAATGGGGTCAAAGGTCAGGACACAAGAGCGAGATTTATTCCACAGACATTATTCTCATAACTTGACTGAAAATGCTTCTATTGCGACAACACTTTATTATGTTGTTCCGGAAGTATACTGAACCAATTCTGTTTAATATCATCGAAATGGGGTCAAAGGTCAGGACACAGGAGCGAAATTTATTCCACAGCAGTCATCCTCATAACTTGAGTAATGATTTCTGGTATGTTGGAAAGCGTATCATAATCAATGCATTGCATGATTTTACTAACTTGTTCTCGATATCTGTGCTTCTAGAAGTTCAACAACAACAAAAAATCCTTTTATCACCGGATACCAGTGACGATGTGGAACACTTTGCCAGTAACCTTGTGGTTTTTAAAATAGTTTACAGTTTTGATGGTAGGTTGTGTTACTGTGCATTTATGTTTACAACCGCATCTCCGCTTTTAAAAATCTGGTTGCAAAAAATCCTGCTTATACTGTAGGGCATTCGCTACACTAAAGATCGGGGATATTATCTCTTTAAAATATGCACAGTTTTCACGCCAGGTGGTGAAGTGTCAAAACATTTTTTTCACGCGATCTCTGCTTCAGAGAGATTTTTTTCAAGTTCCTTAGCATAGCTTTCGCTATAAAGTATACTTTTAGCATATTTTCAACTTTTCCATTATTTAAAAATTTACCTCCAAAGGGTATTAGACAATATTTCTATTTGAAAGAGTTCATTCGATTCTAAGAATCCCTTAGAAAACTAATTTAAGGTAGGAGGATCATCATTATGAAAAGTATTTTGAGCCCAATTTCTTTTTTAAGTAAAACAAAGGTTAGGAGGCGTAAAGTTTTATTATGCCTTCTTTTATATCAATTCTTCTAACTGTTTGATATGAAAACCCAATTGTCTTTGTCTCTGATGTGTCCCTCCCGCTACGACGAACTTCTTTTTGTTAACATTCGTAGCATAATTTTCAGTCGCTAGTGGTGATTTTTTTAATCGGTTCCCTAAAACCTACTTTCATTATGTATTTTGAATTGCGCGCAGTTTTTTCTCTAAGTAGTGTAAGTGTTCTTTCCTTTTTGCCGAATTTTTATATTTTCTAAAAAACCTGCTTGGAAAAACATTTTTTCTGTAAGAAAGGATTAAAAAAATCTGCTCATTACACACGCGAACTTGGTGTCACCTTTCTTCTTCTCTCGCTTTGATGATAATACGACCTCTTTTTCTATATTCCTCCGAGTAACTTCCATTTTATTGGTCAATATTTTGTCGGTAAGGAGTTCAAGTGCCGAATGTTGCTGTTCTTTACACTTAATTACTTACTTAGCAAATAATTTTCCTTTACGGAAAAAGGGAATATTGCTTTTCAGTTGATACAGTGGAACCTCGGTATGCGCTTTTGGGGGAATGGCATAAAAACATATAAAAGTGAAAAAGTATAAAAGCAATTTCAAAATATTGAAAACTGTTGTAAAATTTTAAATTCCTCCATAAGGAAAAAAAAATCCCTCTATAATATTAAATAGTGTTGTTCACACATTTTTAGAACGATTTTCTAGCAATATAATTAGTGCTTAAAATAAAATTATTCCTTCCTTAAATGTTCTATCTGATAGGCCTTTTCCTGGACTATGAACGTACATTTAGATTTGATTTCCAAAGATAACACGGCATTTCTTAAAACTGGTAGTAGCATTTTATTCAACTTCTTTTCCGCTGCTTTCCGTAGTCCAATCATTATTTCAGGTCTGAGTTTAGAAAGCAATCTTTTCAGTAGTCTGAAGGTTCTACAGTCGATTATGACACATTAGGGAACTTTGAAGAAAATGAGCAAAAAGTATAGATTTGACACCCGTCTCTTTCTTCATTTTTTCAAGAAATAGTGGTAGATTTGGATGCATGACTGGTAGTCTTACTCTGATGGAGTTTTACTCTTTGGAGGCTCGGTAGATAAAGGAATGGTATTTCCTCTTTAAATATAGGGGTTAAAACATTATTTTGGTAATATGTAGAATTGATTTTAACATTCTTTTAAACTTCTTCTGAACTTTAATTTACCATTGTTCGAGAGACCAGCAATAATAATGAATCCTGTACTGAAACTTTCTTCGGATTCTTGTAACTAAGTATGTAAATTGTTTCTGCTATTTTGCGATACTAAATCGACCCTCCCCCCTTTTTTTACAGTCGCTTAGGCAGAACCATGCTTCATCAACAGTCAGAATAAATTTCCATCTGTCTGCGGCTAAGTCATTTTCATGAAGTCTACAACGTGCTCTGCGCTTAGCCACGTGCCTGGGCAAAAACCTGGGAACATTATGTTTTATTGCTTTTGCTTTTTTTCAGATTCAAATCTTTGTTTATTTCGTTGTTTACAAATGATACAAAGATTTCTAAGAACTTCGCGATTGCTTTTTGGTTCGGTGGATTTTTTTAAGACTAGATACCTTACTTTTGAAATAGTCGTAAACATAGGTACCTTCCTTGGATATTCATTTGGTGTTCTTTTTCCTGTTAAAAGCAGTGCTTCACGATTTTCTCTCTATTATTAATAATATTGCTTATTTTACATTTAGAAATGCTACTTCTATGATTCAGCGTTTTTTAATTACAGAATACGAAGATTTCTCTTCGGAAAGAGCAAAAACATAACCTTCTATCCACACCTTGTTTACTTAACATTTTAACTACCATGACGCCCGTACATACAAACGACCATAACAGCCCCAAACGCCTGCCTAGAGTGAGCCAGATTTCCTTCCCTTACCTGCTTTTGAAATTTGCACAACCTATGAGGGATCAGCAGGTGTCACTATTGTTGTTACTAAACAAATAAGTGAACCAGCAGACAGTTTCGGGCTTCACGGTATTTAGAGTGATACAAGACTTTCGGGCCATGTTCGTTAAAAGGTTAAGCCATTTCCCCATTTTCTTAGCAGACGATATTTAACTGCAGCAGATGATCTAACACGTTGTTGCCAGATGAATTTTTGAAACTTCTTTTTTTTTTTTTTTTTCGATAATTTCCTACCAAAAACTTTCTAAAAATATGCGAACATCCTCTGTACTTTACGCAAATTTATAAAGTAAAACATTCATGAACATTTTGTTTTTTACCTTGAACGTATGTCTACTTTGACTTTCGTATTAATATTTTTATCCTAATTTCACTTTAAAAACGAGCGTGAGGAATTCTGTACGATTTCATATCTTCAATATAAAACAAAAAACTTATGTTTGAAATACTATTTTGTTTTACATCAAAACCCCTATTACGCATCTTCTACTTATAAGCATCGTTCTTTACAAAGCAGTTTGCCCACTTAGTGATTTAGCAATATTAGTGTCGAGCAAAATATTCACTAACGCGTCTCGCTTCGAATTTCTGCAGTTAAGAGAAGAAAGAGAATTGTGAATGTTATTTCGTAAAATTTTAGCTGCCTCGTCTATTTCATTGCGGCAAGAAATCAGCAACAGCAAAAAAAAAAAAAAAGGAAAGAAAAACGCTGTCTTGACTCTCTCGAAGTTGTAACATACCGGGTATCGTATAAATAATCCAAGAACCGTGTATTCGTGATTACCTGAAATTCAGAATTTAACGCTTGATCACAAGAAACGTATAAATGAGTTAAGTATAATCATATTAAAAAAAACGACAGAAACTAAAAATATCAGAAATAGCGCAGAATAAAAGTCAAACCTCTGACATCATTCAGTACTTGCAGCGCCATCTGCTTCGATCCGCTGGCCGAATTCGGAAGTAAGCTCACCGCTATCGCACGATACGTAAAATCAAGGAGAAATACCGGAAAATAAAATAAAGTTAGTAAGATAAATTACTTCATCTGTGGCAACACGCATGTGCTCGAACAACTATCTAAGACGTTTGTTCTGTTACGTAGGTGTTGTGTCGTGTTTTATTTCATTTCTTTCGCATTGCAGAGTAATTTCATAAAAACGGAATAAGCGTTATTATAAATATAAATACCCAGATTTATTTAAAACGCATGTGCTCGAACAACTACATACGACGTTTGTTCTGCTACGTAGGTGTTGTGCCGTTTTTAACAATAAAAACTGAAATTTCGAAATGTAAAAGTGAGCAAAATCACATTTAAAACTATTTTCAGGTCTTATATGAATGAGTTTTTACTATTTTTCCTTACAGAAATCTGGCGTCTATTTGATATGTCTTCAATCTGCATCAATTAAAAATTTCATCTCCTCCTAGGTCGGGCAACATTCTCTAAATACATGAATTTAAAGCTTAAAAGCAGCCACCCTATTACGGGCTGCTGGCTAGTTTCTATAAAAGTGTAAAATGTGTAGCCGAGGTTTCACTGTATATACACTATCTACCAACAAGTAATTGGACACCTGTGATAGCAAAGGAAAACGAAGTTTATTCACCTTCAATAGTTGGTGGAGCCTCCACGAGCGGCGATTACAGCTGCGACCCTCCGGGGCATACTCTCAACCAGGCGTTGTACGACGGCTAGCGGTATTTTCTTCCCCTCGGCTTGGAGAAGACAGGTCCGTTCCTTCACCGATTTCGGACAGTGGGGGCACCCCTTAAGTCGACGCTCCAACTCGTCCCAGAGGTGCTCGATAGGGTTAAGGTCCGGGCTCTGCGCAGGCCAGTCCATTCGATTAACCCCATTGTCACCATACCAAGCCATGGTGGACCTCGCAACATGACAGGTGGCATTGTCATCATGAAAGTAACATGGGTCCACCCCGTAAAACTGCCACAACGTAAGAAACGCATGGTCATCCAAAATGGTGCAGTAGGTCTCGGCGTTGGGTCTACCAGGAATTTCGACCAAGGGTCCCGTGCCATACCAGCAGAAACACCCCCGTAGCATAATTCCACCGCCACCGAACTTCACAGTTGGCACAATACATTCCGGCAGGAGGCGTTCTCCATGCAGACGCCAAACCCAGACCCTGCCATCCGAACGGTAGAGGGTGAACCTTGATTCGTCGCTCCACAGAACCTGTTTCCACTGTTCAACGGTCCCTTGTCGACGTTCTTTGCACCACGTTAGCCGAGCAGCGCCATTGGACTTTGTGATCAAAGGCCTGTGGGCGGCAGCACGTCCATGATAACCGAGCAGATGGGCTTCCTTATGGATGGTATTCATGGAAAGAGCACTCCCGGATGCCTGTTGAAACTCCTCGCGGATGTGGCCCATCGATTTGGTGCGATTCTTCCGAATTTCTCTGGCCAGCACCCGTCGGTCTCTAACTCCCAGTTTTGTGGGTCTGCCGGGTCGGGGCACATTCCGACAGTTACCTCTCATCTTCCACTTGCCAATCACGCAGGCCACTGTCGATTTTGGGTACTTCAACTCGCTGGATATGTCACGTATGGATCGGCCATTTCTGTGATACCCGACGATTACACCTTTCTCGAAATCAGAGAGCTCCGAACCGCGTGTCATCTTGCATGCGACTGGTTGCGTTGTTGTTTCCCACACGATATTTAACGGCGGCAACCGTGACGTGTATCAGGACCGCAGATATCGTCGATTGCAGGGGTGTCCAAATACTTGTTGGTAGATAGTGTATATGTATTGCCCAAAATGCGCCATGTCGCTTATTATATTTGGGCTATTTTCCTTGTGTTAGCTTCACTAGCACACCTACGTAAATTTCCTGTCCAAATTATACACAGAAATCGGCTTGATAGTTCTTATCTCCGAAAGCTTGTTAAACAAAGTATTTACTCGTATTTAGTTTGCTATACCTTAAAGTTTAAATTTGTGGGCGTTTTGTTCTTCGGTACTACTTCGAGGTCATTACTTTCATTATTTCAAGAGAATTACATCATCAACAAGATTTATTCCATTTACAGGAATTTCTCTTTCGCCTCTAATTCTTTTTTGACCTGTTTTGTTTTTTTCTTTGTAAAGATGCTTATCTTTTAGCCTGTTTAATCTCCTAAGAGAGTCAGCATTCACATGAATGTGATTTCCTGGTCAGTGTAATTTATCTTTATTCCCCATTCAATAACGCCTTCCCGGATTGCATTTCTAAACACAGTCTAAAGTTTTTCATAGTCTCTGATGGTAAGATCCAATGATTAGATTCTTTTCATTGTCTTTTTGTACGATTAATCTGATTCGAGAGATGGTGGAATGTACTGAAATTATTCTTTTATCCTACCAGCTCTGATGAATTTTCTACAGATCAGAAACAGCGTTGATGATTTTCGCAATTTCTGAAGTCTAAAACAATTATTTTTATTATTCATTGGTCCCCTCCACGATTCGCTAAATTGTATATATGTATTAGACTCCAATGGTTATTTTTTTTTATATCATTCCTGACCTGAGGGAAAGTAACAGCCGGTTAGCTTTGAAATTTGTCTGATAACTTTTGAAATGTTTTGAATGTGGTTGGTAATACATTAAATGGATAATAATTTTAAACATTCATTGTCTTTTTTTTCCTCTGTCTTTCAAAAACGACGAATGGAATCATATTATCCCAATCTGGCACAGAGCTCTTATTCTTTCAAAGACGACGAATAGATTCATATTATTCCAATTAGGTGTGGAGTTCTTATTATTTCAAAGAAAATGATGATGAGATTCATATTATTCCAATTAGGTGTGGAGTTCTTATTCTTTCAAAGAAGATGATGATATTCATATTATTCCAATTAGGTGTGGAGTTCTTATTCTTTTAAAGAAGAGAATGAGATTCATATGATTCCAATCTAGTGTGGAGCTTTTATTCTTTCAAAGACGAAAAGAGATTTATATTATTCCAATCTGGCGTGAAGTTCCAGGGACGTCGGAACAATTTTTTGTCAACGGAGGCAATGCGTCAATACGCATTTTTTGTTTAGATCATAAAACCACCTATTGTGGCGCTGTAAAACAGAACCCGATTACGCCATCTGAACATGTAATAGATAAAACTATTACATCGACAATGTCTAAATTGATATAAAACATTAATTTTATATCTATATGAAAAAAGTTTTTCCATATAAAACATTTATAATCGCATTATAAACGATATCAAACTGTATTGATATAGACATCTCTATATTAGTGTGAATCCCACAAGGTCCATAGCTCTGGTGTTATACATACATCAAACAATATACGTGTAAAAATAGATTATTCCTCTTTCACCCTCCCCGTTTTATTTCCTTTCTTTAAAGAAAGACTTATTTTATTATACTTAAATGAAAGAGAAAAACGCCTTTGCTCTTCTTATAAAAACCCAATGATTTTCAGGAACAGCTGTTTTTTTATAAGTCTGTGAGATACATTTTTCTTATCCTACTGAGGTTGGTACGTCGTGAAACTTTTCATTTTTCATTCTGAATAAACCTGGATAGCTTAAGGAATGGCATTAAAAAAATTCAGAATTCTAAATGGTTAATAATTAGGACACAAAATAATATTTAGTTTTATCAAAAGGAATTTTAATAGCAGGAAATTATAAAAGAAATCAAAATTTTATCCGATTTTTGATGAAAAGAAAGATTAATTGACAAGGAAGAAAAAGTGATGTTTCGCCTCTGCACTCAAATGAGTACGGGGATAGCAGCTGCCCCCTCTGACCCTGCGGATTCGACGCCACTGTGGTGTTATTATTCTTTCAAAGACGGCCAACAGATTAACATTATTCCATTCCAGTGTGGAGTTCCCATTTTTCAAAAGAATATGAAAAACTTATTTCACTAATAGCTAAGTATTTGCCTCCAACTTTTGGAAATTCTATATGAATTGAACTTTAAAATTTTATTCAGTCATGGATTTAGTTGCGCTATGAATTTTCTAAATTGATACCGCCAATTTGTCTTGAATTTCCTTAACTGAAACTGCCAATTGTTACTTGTCTCTTTGCACTATGAATTTCCTAAATTGATACTGCCAATTTGAGACTTCTTTTTTATTAGCAGTTTACCTTCCAAAACACTAAAGAGTTCTCATCAGCGCTTATTGATCTTAACCGTTCTCTCATTTAGAGAGCCTGGATTCAGGTAAGAGAGCGAATCAGCACAGAAGAAGAAGCACATTCCCCACTCTTCATTCGGAATTCGAAAGTTTTCCCAACTCTGACAATTAGCCATGTCTCTGAACACTCGGTCGTTGAGGCTGATTTTCACTGTGCATAAAAATAAATTGTCGTGCATAGATAAGAGCAATACCTTGCCGGTGGGTGAAGGGTCAAAGGTGTAGAATTCTGGCTACACGAGTGAAGTGAGCCTGGGCTCGAATTCCGAGTAAGTCATGAGTGTAGTCTCTACTCTTTGGCGCCGGCTGTCTACCTTCCCTGGAGCAAGTGGGACCTGTTTAGAGAACGCAAACTACGTATTGCCCTTAGAGTTGCTTACTGTAGCCGCTAATCTCCGAAAAAGATAGATATATGTGTATATATATATATACGAAGATGGTGAAAGAAGATACACTATACTGACAAAACTAACAGGACACCTCTTCAAAAGCATATGAACGGATCCTCTGCGTTGTTAAAATGCCCGGTACAGCTGCAAATTGTATAAAAACAATCCTGCAGCTGACCGCGATAATATCGCACTGTGAGGTTAAGTTAAAATGTCGCAGCGGGAAAGAACTGACTTTGAGAAAGGAAAGATTGTTGGGTGTCATATTAGTGGGTTGTCCATATGAGAAACCGAGAAGCGTTTAAACATACCCAAGTCAACTGTTTTGGATGTACTGAAAAAGTGAAAGACACATGGCGCACCTGAAGCAATAAAACGTACCGGAAGACCGAAGAAAATCAGTGATAAAAGACGTCGAAGCCTCAGGAGGGTCGTTACAGTATACAGGTAAGCAAAAATGCTGGAACATCGGTATGTACACGTACCATTCGCAGAGAACTTCATTTCATCTGTTACTTTGGTCACACGGCTGCTCATAAGCCTTTCATCTCCACTCGGAATGCTACTCGTCGTTTAGCATCGTGTAAAGAACATTTATCGTGAACTGTAGATCAATGGAAACGGGTCCTATCGACTGCTAAATCCAGATACACGACCCATCAGTCTGATGGCCGTGTGTTGGTATGGCGGCATCCGGGGTGACGCTATTTACCACATTGTACAGTTCCTATGGCCAAGTTTGGAGCTGACAGTGTGCTCGTTTGGGGATGTTTTTCGTAGTATGGTCCCGGCCCATTGCTTATCGTGGACAAACCTGTTAACCAGCACGTCTACCTCGATATTCCGGACAATTATGCTCTACCAACTTTGTGGCAATACTATGGAACCGAGCCTTGTTGGTACCAGCATGATAATGCACCGAGTCATAAAGCAGGGACTGTTACGGCGTGGTTTGACGATAATTCCGTATCGTGTGTGGACTGGCCAGCAGAGAGCTCTGATCTTAATTCCATACAGCACTTATGGGATGAATTAGAGAGCCGCATAAAAAGTTTTGAACCAAGGCCAGCTACGAAGCAACAGTTAGCGGCAGCGTTATGTACTGAATGGAAGCGCATACCTATTCGTTGTTTTACGAAACCTTGTCGAAAGCATGCCTCGAAGGGTCAGTGGATGCATTAAGGCAAAAGGTAGACCGACACAGTACTAATAATGTATGTCAATAAATGCCATGTTGTGTTTCTCTTCTAGGTGTCCGGTGACTTTTGCCAATATAGTGTATATAAAAAGATAGATAATGTCATCGCTCTATCATTCTCAATTTTTTGTTTCTAGGTACGAGAAAGAGCCATTGCCGAAAGACAAACATACCACCCATTCCACGTCCAGCACTCGAGCCAGGGCCCATCTGAAACGAATGGGCAGAAGTCAGTACCTCAGACTACAGCCAATTTAAAGTGACAAGATGTTGGGGGGGGGGGCAGTATTTTGGGGCCCAATAATTAGTGATGCATCTAGGATTTCACTCTGGATGGATGAATAAAAATACCCAGGAGAAAGCATTCCCAAAATATGATGAAGGAGCCATAAAAATATCTTCGCCATATTGAATTGTGTATCTCATGATTGATGGACGAATCAGTGTTAGCAGTAAAATATAAAAATGCATGGATGAAAAATGGACACCAGTTTAGTTCGGTTTTAATACCCCCCCCCTCCTCGAGGGTCCATCTTGCTGAAATTATATCGAAGTTGTGGACAAAATAATATGATCCAAATATCATGATTAAAATACTTCTTAATGTATGAAAACTTCCCCCAATTACAGGTGTGAAAAAAAACAAAAAACATCTGTCATGCTTTCGAAAGATTTGAGGATGGACTGGGGGCGACTAAACTTTTGCGGAATCCTTCTTAAAAGGGTAAAGAAATAAAACAAAATCTCGCAAGGGAGTTTTTTTATAGTTTGTGCTGTTCTATCTGAAAAAAAAATCCCTGTAGAACTCTGTCAACTCTTCAAGCATCCTGCATACTTCTGGGGCCCCTTGGAAATGTGGGGCTTAGGACTGAAGCCCCCCTAGCCCCTTCTTAAATGGGCTTCGCCTCAGACCACTCAGTAACCGTGGCTATTTCATTTGAAATCTCCACTATCACCGAAACCAAAGAAACCTGACAATTTTATAAGCGGTTACATCAAGGTTGACCTCGCGACCTTTCGATTGATAAAAAATTCAAAAGAAAAAAAAATTAGGTAATGGCTTCATTTTTTTAAATAATTGCTGAAAGAAATTTGCTACTCTCCCTAAAGTTGTTGGCAACTTCCTAAATGTTCAGGCGTCACAGTTAGAGGCGAGACACATTGCACCAAGTTGAACAAACGCATTTCCAAACAGCTGAAGTACTTTAAAGCTAATTCATCAGCTAGAAAATGCCTCACTTAACTAACAACCTATACCTGTTGACAGGCATGTAGATGAAAGATGTAAGTTTGATTGGATGAGAAATATCGTGACATTTAACTACTATTTAATTTCCTAGGATCATCACTTCGGAATGTACTTTAGAAATTAAAGCATGATTAATTTGTGCCATTGGTCAAGAACACGCACATTCTTGACATCTTTGAATTTTGCATTTTAGAACTGTATATTACGAGATTAATGGCCAAACATGAGTTCAAGCAAACTCGTCAATAAAATGTGGAGGAAAATAATTTATGTAAATTTATTTTAAGAAAAGCTACCCTTCTTACATTTATTCAGAGTTGAAAAATTGGTTTTATTATGATTATAGAATTGTGGTGAAGAAAAGAAAAAAAACTTTTTGCGATACGAAACCATTCCGTTGTCATGTCGGACCATCAGCACCAAATATTGTTTCTATGATAAACAGTGTTCTATTTACTTATTTTGACGTAGGACTACGTCTAACTCCGCAGACAGTGAGCGGTCGACCGCCTGTGACAAAACTATGTCCCAATTGAAATCATTATAGCGTAAAAAATACGTGCCACACACTAATCGTGTTAGCATATTCGTAAACTGCATGGAGTCCAATTCGCGTACTGCG
Source organism: Macrothele yani (assembly GCA_039090855.1). Lineage (NCBI taxonomy): Eukaryota > Metazoa > Arthropoda > Arachnida > Araneae > Macrothelidae > Macrothele > Macrothele yani. The sequence continues at coordinate 28,872,311 of CM077026.1, forward strand.
CAATACATCGTGCGCGCGACGCGTCCCTCGCTCCCTGTGCGTGCGAGAGGTGTTGCAATATTTCTGGGTGTGCCGCCGCGTTTGACTTAGTCAATCTCGGTAACTGTGAGCGCAACACGACTGTGCGTTTTATCGTTTTAAAGTTCTCGACGAGATCTATTCAAATATATGAAGAACATTTCGCAGTGGTTTGAACTGAACACTTTAAAAATTGATTTCTTGTGAACCGGTGAACACTTTTGACAATGTCGCGGTTTATCTGGGCAACCGTGAGTGCAAAACTACTGTGCGTGGTAACGTTTTAAAATCCTCGACGAGATCTATTCAAATACATAAAGAACATATCGCAGTGGTTTAAACAAAAAATTTTAAAAATTGTTTTCGTGTGAATGGGTTAAACCTTTTCGATAATGCTGCGGAATTCGCAGAATGAAGGCAAGCAAAAGTGGAGAAAATCACAACGAGATATGTTCGAGATGGGCTGCGTACGAGTTCGATCGGTGGAGCAAGTGATTAAAAATGTAAGAAGCCCAAGAAGACTGCAGCGCAACGAACTAGAGTATCGAGAACACCTGAAAGCAGCCGCCGTCGAATAAAAACCCAACACACTGATAGAACCCGTAACCGGCCCATCTCGAACTCTGCTTTGTGTTCGCAATGTATCCAGCATTATTTGTAAAAATTATGTAAGCTACTTTTCAAATCACAGACCTGTGTTGGCTATAAAACATTAAACAAACGCTTTGAAATCATATTCGACTAGCTCATTTCAACTCTCCGATCTGCAAGTCATAGTCCTACGTTCCAAACTGACGGCTCAATCAGAACTGTGCCTACCTGTATTTTTTTCTACACCCATTCTGAAACAATCTACTTCCATGAATGTGAAAGAACATAAGTAATGCATAACGCCATTGCTAAGTTCGATCACCGAAGCGTATTGTTCCTGTATCTTGTTTGGTGTTAAAAAATTGGATATGTATTCTAATTTTGAATTACTCGAGGAGGAAAGCATGATATTTGCACCCTGTAAAACATTTCCTAAAATTCATGAGCCAATTTCCGTGATTCCTATTCTTGGTTCAACCTATTTCGTAAAATTACGGGAAAAACTTTAAGTTCACGGATTTTTCATACGCAAATTGACAGAAATGCTCCTGTTAAACGTTCTCCTGTTAATAACGGGAAACTATCGTTTTCAAGACGTGTTAACGGGAAATGCTTAATTTTCATAAACCTTTCCGCAATTCCTCTCGTATATTATGCGAAAAATTCTGTTCTCACTTTTTCCGTATCCACATTACGGAAAATTCTGGTTACAGGAGCGGCTCGCGGTAATCCTTGAGGTTAAATGAACTATAAAGTTAATTAACCTCAAGGATTAATTAACTTTAGAACTTCAAAAATGATTCTTCAGTTGATTAACTATAGAACTTTAAAATCCGGTTCGGCAGTCTGAGAACCAGATTTTGAAGTTCTGTAGCGAGATCCGATACTGAGGATAGTACATCGTGTGATATTTAGCTTATTGTGGCAACGGATATCCTCCTCCAGTTGCCATATCAGCTATAGTATATTGCGTTTCCGTAAGAAACCGGGTACTTGAAGTATCTTGCGAGTGATTATATAATGACTAGGTGTCAGTTTGTGGATCCCATAAAACAAAAGCTATCATAGGTATCAAGAGTAAATTTTATACTTAAAGGTTTTGTAAAATATCACTGGGAAGCAGTTCCTGTTACTGTACGCAAATTCTGGTTCATTCTCCTTAAGCATTTTTTGAACTTAACGCTACATTCTCTCGCTAAATGTTTTGGTGGCAACCTGACTTGATGTCGAAAACTGAATAGTGCATGTTTACGAGACAGAGGAGAATGATGTTTGCGATTGTATGCGCGCTCTGTTTGAAATCCGCTAGATTGTGAGATCGATATAATGGCTTTGAGAGAAGCTGAAAGATTAGATTGAAATTGCATCGAGAGATTTTTTATGATAATAATTCGATGTTGCACAAGCGCTTATATTGATTGTTACAATTATTTGCTTTGAAGTCTCAAGTTGTTGTAAATTCGTAAGAATAGAAGAGTATTTTGTGTATTATGAACTGACGCCTATTCAGATAATCAAGTATTGTATTATAGCAATTGATAAAATACGAAGTGCATTGTATTCTGTGACATTGTGCTGCCTGATTAGTGCCAAAGACCAAATAAAGCATTGTTGAATATCGTTAAGTTAAAGACTTTCCTTTCAAACTGGTCTTTAAATTTACTTTGTAATGCCTACTTAAGATATCGGGAGCATTTCAGTAAGCTTTACATTGAAGTAGGATGAGGCAGAGTTGATAGCGTATCAATAAAATCGCACAGTGAGCGAACAAATGTTTTTTTTATTTATTACTCTCTATGTAAAATAGTAATTACAAAAATGTCATTGGTCAGTCAATATTTGAATGTGACCCCTGTCAAATGGCGGCCCCGCTGCACCACACATTCTTCTAAGTGGCAATGGAAGGAGTCCATTACTCGTCGTAACATATCGCCAGGGATATTGGTGACGTCAGCTCTGATACGGCCCTTCAATTCCAATATGATGGCACAACGTATTTGGAAGTCTTCTTGCTTGAAGTACCCCTCCAAAAGGAAAAAAATCAGCACATGTTAGATCGGAGGACGGGGCGGCCAAGGGATGTCAACATAACGAGAAATTAATCTCTGTGGAAAGTCTGTCGTAAAAAGTCCATGTATATGCATGCCGTGTGCGTGGTCGCACCGTCGTGTTGGAACCATAAATGGTCCATATCCACGTTCAGCTTCCGTAATTGAGGCAGCAAGATGGCTTGCAACATATGTAGATAACGTTCACTGGTGGCAGTTACAGCGACACCCTCATGGTCCTCGAAAAAAACGGCAAGATAATTCAAAAGAAAGCAACTCTACACCAGACAGTGACACGGGCGCTGTGCAAGGGCTTGATGTGCAGTTGACCAGGGTTTACATCACTCCAATAACGCACATTTTGTTTATTCACCGAACCACATAACTCAAAGTGTGCTTCATCTGACATAATCAAGATGTGTAACATCTGTGGATTTTCACGAAGATCACACATAATTGTGCGAAACTGTTCGCGTGCAACCAAATCTTGAGGCTTAATTTCTTGCACAATTTGGAGCTTTTAGGGTGAAAATAGAGATCCTACTGCAATATTCCCAAGAATGAACGAAGGGAAATGTGCAAAGCTGTAGAGTGCCGCCGAGCAGATCTTTTAGGGCTACACAAGATTGCAGCACGAACATTTTCAATCATTTCCGGTGTCCGCACAGTCCTTTCGCTACCTCCTGGTTTACGATTAGAAGCCGATGCTGTTAATCTAAAGGAACTTACCCACCTTGTAATGATGCGACCATCTAGCACATTCCCATGAAAAAACAAACAAAATGGCAGCTCATTGAAATAAGAACGTCGTGTCATCTGGCTCGTATTGATACATGACGTCATTGTACGACACGCGGCAAATTACCCTATGAACGCTGTCGCATTTTGGAGTAACTTATATGCAACTAATCGCCATCATCTACAATCAAATACACTAAAAACATTACACACATAAGTTGTTAATTATAACTTCTGGCTTTTAAACGAAAATCTCTTGTGAAATGCAGCGTAGAAGAGCGATTTACCTTCCCAAACAATAAGGAGTTGTCATTTGAAATAACAGCTGCGCATCAGCGGCAATCTCTCTAGTGATGTTTTCACCATAACTTCAAACGCAATCATTGTCCTGCATGCAAAGGTGCAGTTCATCGAACGAGAAGCCTGCGCACTATCAGTTAATTTTTAGGTGTGTTCTAATCCTCGAGTTCAAACCTCAGTGCTTCAGTTGCCCTTTTACGGAAAACAGCCTGAATCAGAAGATACAACACATGCAAATGCAATGGAAATAAACAGTAGAATCATAACAATTTCTGAAATGACAAAAGGCATTGTCGTGTACAAATGCTGAATTTATATATCTATTGTGCAACCATCTCCAGCGTTTCGCACGAAGCGTCTTTTCCTCATGTCCTCCGCGCTTTTACGATAACACCGTTGGCGAGGTTTAATGGGGTATGCTGCTTTTATCAGCGGCAGCTACGATCCTAATAAAAATATGTCACTCCGGGCTGTCACTATCCATTGTAAGCCCTCCTGATACACTGAGACCTCATCTCTACACGCTGGTTAAAGACGCTCTCAGTTACAACGGGAAAACTTCGCTGTCGATTGTCCTCACAACAGCGAAAGCAGGAGAACTGCATTTGACTCAAAGGTTAAAACTATGAACAAACGAAGGACAGAATTTAAGTAAATATTGGCTCGCAGAAAGAAATGACTAGGGAAAACATGATCAAACTAAATAAAAAAAAAACCGGAAACCTTTGCCTTCTTCCTAAGGATTCTTGGAAGAGCGTATGGAGATGGCGTAAAACCTTTGCCTTCTTCCTAAGGATTCTTGGAAGAGAGTATGGAGATGGCGTTTAAACGATTCCAAATGCAATTGAAAAGACAGATTTTATTTTTTGTGCGTAATGCCGCCATACGAATCGAAAGTTAAGCATTACTCCAGGTACATTATTATTTTTTATTCTCTTTCCATAATATACCTGCACTTATGCAGGTATATTATGGAAAGAGAAGTGAATCTAATAACAGGCACCTAAGATTAGAACCATCAAATCTTAAAAGCGTGGTACTGCGGCTTCTCAAAGAAGACAGGGAATAAATACCCAGCGCACACAGTAAAAAATATGTTCTCACACACACACACACACACACACACACACACACACACACACACACACACACACACACACACACACACATTATACACTGCTGGCCACCCGAAATGCAACATCAAGAAGGGAACGAGATAGCAAAGCCAGATTTACTGGACACATAACAACAGCTACAAAGATGAAACGATTGAGCTTACAGGCCCGTGCGACTTGCGGAACACGCAGACATCAATAGTTCGTGTGGCCCCCATGACTGGCAATAACGGCTACTACACGCCGCGGCATCGAACGAAAGAGGCTTTGGATGTGGGCTTGGGGTATGTCGGTCGAGGCTGCTTCCACACGTTGACACAGTTCATCAGGCGTAGCCGCGGGTGGTGCTCGCCGGGCCACTCGGTTGCCGATCAGCGACCAGACGTGTTCGATGGGCGACATATCGGGAGAACAGGGGGGCCACGGCAGCAGTGACACCTGGTGGGCCGTGAAGAATTATTGCGCGATGCGTGCAGCGTGCGGGCGCGCATTGTCCTGTTGAATCGTGTCCGTTGGCAGGTCCTGCAGATAAGGGAAGACTACAGGCTCCAAAACGTCGGAGATGTAGTGGTGGCTGTTGAGTGCACTGTCAATGCGTACCAGAGGGGTGCGGGTGTCATATCCAATTGCGCCCTAAACCATAACGCCAGGCGACGGACTGGTATGGTGATGCATAATGCAGACGTCATACAGTCTCTAGCCGCGTTGCCACCACACGTGGATCCAACCATCGTGGTGTTGCGAGCAGAAGCGGCATTCGTCGGAGAAAACAATGTCGTGTCATTCCGTAGTCCAGGAGCGGCGTTCAACTGCCCACTGCCGCCGCACTCGCCGGTGGTGTAACGTCAATGGTAATCGGAGCAAAAGGCACCGTGCGATAAGTCCCGCTCCTGCAGACGACGTCGAACGGTACGTGCTGACACAGGATGTTGCGCAACACACCCTAATTCCTGCGCTAACGTTCGTGATGTGGCGGTGCGAGCCGTCAATGCCCGCCACACAACATGCCAGTCCTCTCGATCGGTGGTGTGCCGCGTCTGCGGCAATCGCTCACGTCGGTCCGTCCGTCCCACCCGCACCCACCGAATCCATACTCGCCTCACTGTGGCTGGATGTCGTCCCACACGGGCGCCGATGTCTCGGTACGATAAACCGCTGTAGCGATAAGCCACTATTCGTCCTCTGTCGAACTCCGAAACGCGCTGGAATGACTGCCGTTTTCTGCGACGAGGCATCAGGAAGCTTCCCACGCACAGGTTCGGCAGCACAACACACTTCTACTACTTACACCCAGCCTTTTGTGCACCCTTCTTATAGTGCTTCTCGGTGGCGTGCCGGGAGCACATGATTTGCAAATGCCGTGCAATGCTAATCGTTTGTATGTCCTCTCGCGGGCGACGCATGCTGCGAATTTCAGGCCAATCGGATGCTTTCTTCTTGGTGTTGCATTTTGGGTTTCCGGCAGTGTAGATCATCATCATCATCATTGTCAGCTATTACACAACCCAACAACAACAAAACATTTTCTGGTGCTTCGGAAGTTAGACTTATTGTTGTACATTTGGGGCGCCGATTCCAAAAATGGCATCAGTTTTGCTCTATCAGCTCTAGTTTCAGAGATAGGATATACCCGCCCTATATGCTGATGTGCAGAAATATTGTTACTTTATGTGCGTAAAGTCAGTGTATATTATTATTTTATGAGTGTAAAGCCAGTGTCTGTTAGTCTAATTGGGAGTTTGTGAACACAACCAGATAATCTAATGTGATCTAATTTTGTTTGCAGATTGAGTAGACGCCATGGCTTCCCCACGAAGAAGTTGCTTGAATCATCCAGATGTATTTTGCTACATTTGTGGCGAGTACATCCTTGAATAAAGTAGGAAACATATTTCTGAGTTTGTGAAGAAGGCATATCTTGGTTATTTTGGTGTTCAGCTTGGAGACCAAGATAAGTCGTGAGCTCCCAATATTGTATGCAAAACTTGCACGGAGCATTTACGGCTGTGGAAAAATGGAAAAAGGAGCTCTCTGAAATTTGGAATACCAATGGTGTAGAGGTAACCTAAAAACCACCATGAAGACTGTTATTTTTGTTTCGTCAACATCAAGGGCATCAATCGAATCAACTGGACATATCCTGACCTCGATTTAGCAAGACGACCGCATCCACACTCAAATGAGGTACCCATTCCACCGTTCGTTCACCTACTAGAGCTGCGAGAGGATGAGGAATCAAGCATGTCTGATCACATACAAGATAACAGCAGTAGGGAAAGTGACGGTGATTTCGTAGGAACTTCATCAAGTGCTCAACCTTTTAACCAACATGAACTGAGTGACCTCATCAGGGATCTGAACCTCTCAAAGGAGTCTTCAGAATTGCTGGCCTCCAGGTTGAATGAAAAGAATTTACTTCAATCTGGAACAAACATTACGTTTTACCGTAGCAGAGAAAAGGATGTGCTGCCCTTTTTCTCTAAGGACAACAACCTAGTGGTCTGCAATGATAGCAGCGGCCTTCTCAAAAGAATGGGTCTATCATCATCCATGCCAAATGAATGGCGCCGTTTCATTGATAGCTCCAAGCGGAGTTCAAAATGTGTTCTTTTACACAACGGCAACATATATGGCTCAATTCCAATTGGTCACTCAGCCAGTATGACAGAGACGTACGAGACAGTCTCTTTAGTCTTGGAAAACCTGAAGTATCAGGAACATCTACGTATGATTTTTTAGACCTAAAGATGGTAAACTTTCGCCTTAGTCAGCAAAGTGGCAACACAAAATATCCGTGCTTTATATGTTTTTGAGACAGCAGAGCCAAACACGACCACTGGATAAGAAAAGTGTGGCCTCTCAGAAAAGATATCGTAGTTGATGAACAAAATGTCATTAAGGAACCTTTGTTAAGTAGAGGCAAAATCATCCTTCCACCTTTGCATATCAGGATAGGCATAATGAAACAACTTGTAAAGGCGTTGAAAACAGAAGGTTTGTGCTTTGGCTATTTATCACGTACATTCCCTGGACTGAGCACTGAAAAACAGAAAGCGGGGATTTGTTATGTTCCCCAGATAAGGTAGCTTATAAATGATCCATATTTCATGGATTCAATGGACAACATTGAGTCTTGTGCCTGGACTTCGTTTGTTCTGGTTGCCAAAAACTTTCTTGACAAACATAAGGCAGACAACTACTCTGAATTAGTTGAGGACATGCTCTCCAATTTTAATAAGCTCGGCTCTAATATGAGCATCAAGGTCCATTACCTACACAGAAACCTAGATCGTTTTCCAGAAAACCTTGGTGACTTAAGCGAAGAGCAAAATGAAAGATTTCACCAGGACATAAAAACTATAGGGTAGGTGGGATACCCACATGATGGCAGATTACTGCTGGAACCTTCAGCGGGACTGTCCTCGTATATCTCACTCTAGAAAGTCCTACAAAAGACGTTTCTCGTATGTTGAAGGACTGATAATTTTATATGCCCTTGTGTTGAAATATACAGATTTTGCAATATCTGTTTGTTTAAATAGTATGTAATATTAATAGCATCAATATTTGTCAAAATCATGTCAAAAATAGCAAATCATACGATGTAGGATCCCGAATTTTGACGGATGACCAGTCGAATCAGCATATAAGGTGGGTATGCCCTATCTCCAAAACTAGAGCTGATAGGGTAAAACTGATGCCATTTTTGGAATCAGCGTCCCAAATATTTCCAAGAATAGGTTTTTAACTTTCAAGGCACCAAAATGTCTGTTGGGCAGTTTTATCAATCTACTGCTGGATGAAGGTCTCCACAAGTTTCTTCAACAACTGACTGTCTTGAGTCAGTCTCCTCCATGTCACTCCGGTGCGATTTCGAATTTCATTCATCCACTTCCCATGTGGTCACTTCTGGGTCTTTTTCCGTCCCTTGGTATCCAGCCTAAAATTTCGGTTGTCGATTTACTCCACGAGTTCCTCTTCTTATCTTTCTTGGTTCCACTAAGCATGCATCTCTCCATTCTTCCTTTTTGTTGTCTGCAGCCTTCGTATGTCTTTTTTAGTAAAGGTCCATGTTTCTGCTCCATATGAAAAAACTGGAAGGATACATTGATTAAAAATTTTTCTTTTAAAACATAATGCTATGTAGCCCTTGAATATTGTACTGTTTCTTCCAAAAGCTCTTCAGCCAAGTTTTTTATACGCCGATTAATTTCTTCATTAATGCGACCCCTTGAGATATTCCTCATCAATCACAAAATCTTCACTTACCTTGAGATTTTCCTCATCAATAACAAAATTTTCACTTCTTGTAAAGGCACTGTACGTCGGTTTTCTTTGCTGAAAGTTCATTTTTAATCCCACTTCTTTACTCTTGTCAGCAAGTTCCTGGATCATACTTTAACTCTGAACGGGTAGTTGCAAAATTGATTACGTCATCTGCAAAACGAATGCGAGTTAAATACTTTCCATTAATCTTACTACATTTGTTTCCAGTTCAATAATTGAACGACACTTTGCAATGTAGCATTGAAATTTTTCGGATATATGGACAGCGGTTGGACAGAATAACGTGAACACCATGCTCAGGTACGTGACATTTAATGCAGCTGCGTACGTTGCAACACGCAAAGGTATCCATCACGTTTTTGTTGAAATACCTTTGTTTAAAACGTCAAGGTCCTGGTTTAAGTTCATTTAAAGTGTCTTGTCGCAGAATTTCTTTTAGGGTGACGATGAAATGAGCGATCTAACGGACTTCGAAAGAGGGCTAATTTTTGGTGGCCGGTTAGTTGGTGCCTCAGTAGAAACAGTCGCCAGGGTAGCCGGGATATCGAGAGCAACTGTGTCTAGCGTCGTGACAGCATACGGCTTTCGTGGCAAAACCTCGTCTGCGAAACACAAGAGCGGCCGGGAAACGACCCTGATTGATAGACAGGATAGCATTAAAATTTATTGTTAAACGTAATAAGAAGACCACGCCACCGAAAATTAGTGCGGAGCACAATCTGCATCTGCAGACCCCAGTACCAAGGGAAACAGTGTGTAGGGCACAAACAAGATATTCATGGCAGAGCTTCTATTGCAAACCCTCTGGTAACCCGGGTGAATGCCCAACGGCGACGGCAGTGGTACCAGAAGCATACAACGTGGACTGCAGATGTGGTCGGATAAATACTCATTCACACTATTCCTCACCATAGGACGTGTTTACGAGTGGAGGACACCGTCAGAAGGTACAACCCAGACTGTTTGCTCCAAACAGTGCATCATGGTGGTGGTTCTGTCATGCTCTAGGCGGTGATATCGTGGTTTTCAGCAAATTTCCTGATCACCTTGAAAGAACGGATGACTGGCAGGGCGTATGAAACCATTTTGGCCGGCCAAGTCTTTCCAATGGCTCAGGCATCCTGCAGAGGATGTCGTCTATCAAGATGATAACGCCCTATTTCGCAGACTTCGGAACGTCCAATCATGGCTTGAGGAACATGAGGACGAACTTTCACACCTTCCTTGGCCTCCCCAATCACCAGACTTAAACATCATCGAGCCACTGTGGTCTGTGTTGGAAAACAGAGTAAGATCTCGTTATCCTCCTCCTGCATTTCTCAAGGACCTGGAGCAGTTTCTGCATGAAGAATGGTATAACATCCCACTAATTACCTTCCAGGATTTATATATGCGCCCATTCCAAGGATGATTCAGGCGGTTTTGAATGCCAAAGGTGGTCCCACACTCGATTAAGTACGTAAAACCTCCTTTTTCTAAGTATTCACATTATTCTGTTCAACCCCTGTTTATATATATATATCATCATCATCATTGTCAACCATTATCAATCCATTGCTGGATGAAGGTCTCTTCAAGCTTCTTCCACAACGGTCTGTCTTGTGCCAGTCTCCTGCATGTTATTCCCGCATGCTTTCGAATTTCATCCACCTATCTCCCATGTGGTCTTCTTTTGGGTCTTTTCCTGTCCCTTGGAATCCAATCTAAAATTTAGGCTGTCCATCGATGATCTGTCCTTCTGGCAGTATGTCCAGCCCATTGCCATTTCAGGGATTTTACTCTGATCATGATGTCTTCCACTCTTGTCGTTTTTCTGATCTACGAGTTTCTCTTCTTATCTCTCCTGGTTACCCCAAGCATGCACCTCTCCATGCTACTTTGAGTTGTCTGCAGCCTTTGTATGTCTCTTTTAGTTAAGGTCCACGTCTCTGCACCATACCTAAGCACTGGAAGGATGCATTGATCAAACACTTTTATTTTAAGACATAATGGCATATTGCTCTTCAAAATTATGCTGTATCTTCCAAACGCTCTCCAGGCAAGTTTTAAACGCCGATTAATTTCTTCATCAATGTGACCCTCACTTGATATCTGCTGTCCAAGATAAACGTACGTATCTGTTATCTCCAGCTTTTCTCCATCAATCGATAAATCTTCATTTCTTGTGAAAGCATTGTACATCCCTTTTGTCTCCTGAAAGTATTTTTAATCCCACTTCTTTACTCTTGTCAGCAAGTTCCTGGATCATACTCTGCAGCTCTGATGGGGTAGTTGCAAAAATGACTACGTCATCAGCAAAACGAAGGTGAGTTAGACAATCTCCATTAAGCTTTATGCCTTTGTTTCCTCAGTTCAGTGATTGCAAGACATTTTCCAATGTGGCATTAAAGAGCTTGGGAGATATGGTGTCACCTTGTCTCACTCCCTTTCCAATTTTTATGTGTGCTGTATTCTCAAACAGCCGAACCTTTGCACTAGCATTTTCATAGATGTTATTAATAATGTTAATGTATGCATCTTCAATACCGCAGGATTTTAAAGCCATTGTAACTGCTGATGGTTTCATCGAATCAAAGGCCTTTCATAATCGATAAAAGCCATGCACAATGGAAGTTCATATTCCCTCGCTCTTTCAATTAGTTCTCTCAGTACGTGGATATGATCTATTGTGCTGTAGCCACTCCTGAATCCAGCTTGTTCTCTCGGTTGAGCCATGTCCAGTGTTACCTTCAAACGGTGTGAAAGAACTTTAGTGAAGATTTTATAAACCACTGAGAGGAGGCTGATAGAGGTCTGTAGTTCCTGAGATCCTCAATGTCACCTTTTTTATGTAGCAGGATCATTGTAGCGTTGTTCCAATCCTCAGGAATCTTCCCTTCATTAAGGCATCGAGTGAAAATTTGGGCGAGTACTGTTTCGATTTCTCCACTTGCTTCTTGTATGATGTCTACAGTAATTCCATCTTCTCCTGGAGCTTTCCCCCGCTTCATGTTCTTGATTGCATGGGCAACTTCTGCTGGGAAGACTGGAAGAACTCTGATACTGGTACCTTTCATGATGTCTGGAGTACATGAATCATCCCTTTCATATAATTTGGAGTAGAAATCTTTCACTCTTGTCAAAATTTCACCTCTATTTCTTGTTACAGAACCATCTTCTTTTCTCAGTGCCATAATCTGTTTTCTTACCTTACTGAGATGTTCCTTTGCTATCTTCAGGCTTTGGTTTACTTCAATTGCTTTCCTTACTAGTTCACAATTGAATTTCCTTACGTCTTCAGTGATACTTTTTCGTACTGTCTTGCATAGCTCTATATATTCCACTTTGGAAGTCACATCTTCTTTAGTTGTCCTCATCTTCTTTAGTTGTCCTATATATATATATATATATATATATATCATCATCATCATCATCATTGTCAACCATTATCAATCCACTGCTGGACGAAGGTCTCCCCAAGTTTCTTCCACAACGGTCTGTCTTGTGCCAGTCTCCTCCATGTCACCCCTGCATACTTTCGAATTTCATCCACCCATCTCCCATGTGGTCTTCTTCTGGGTCTTTTCCTGTCCCTTGGAATCCAATCTAAAATTTCGGCTGTCCATCGATGATCTGTCCTTCTGGCAGTATGTCCAGCCCATTGCCATTTCAGGGATTTAACTCTGATCATGATGTCTTCCACTCTTGTCATTTTTCGGATCCACGAGTTCCTCTTCTTATCTCTCCTGGTTGCACCAAGTATGCACCTCTCCATGCTGCTTTGAGTTGTCTGCAGCCTTTGTATGTCTCTTTTAGTTAAGGTCCACGTCTCTGCACCATACGTAAGCACTGGAAGGATGCATTGATAAAACACTTTTCATTTAAGACATAATGGCATATTGCTCTTGAAATTTATGCTGTTTCTTCCAAAAGCTCTCCAGGCAAGTTTTGTGCGTCGATTAATTTCTTCATCAATGTGACCCTCACTTGATATCTGCTGTCCAAGATAAACGTACGTGTCTGTTATCTCCAGCTTTTCTCCATCAATCGATAAATCTTCATTTCTTGTAAAAGCATTGAACATCACTTTTGTCTTCTTAAAGTTCATTTTTAATCCCACTTCTTTACTCTTGTCAGCAAGTTCCTGGATCATACTCTGTAGCTCTGATGGGGTAGTTGCAAAAATGACTACGTCATCAGCAAAACGAAGGTGGGTTAGATAATCTCCATTAATCTTTATCCCCTTATTTTCCCAGCTCAGCGACTGAAAAACACCCTCCAATGTGGCATTAAAGAGCTTCGGAGATATGGTGTCACCTTGTCTCACTCCCTTTCCAATTTTTACGTGTGTTGTATTTTCAAACAGCCGAATCTTTGCACTTGCATTTTCATAGATGTTATTAATAATATTAATATATGAATCTTCAATACCGCAGGTTTTCAGAGCCATTGTAACTGCTGATGGCTTCACCGAATCAAAGGCTTTTTCATAATCGATAAAAGCCATGCACAATGGAAGTTCATATTCCCTCGCTCTTTCAATTAGTTCTCTCAGTACGTGGATATGATCTATTGTGCTGTAGCCACTCCTGAATCCAGCTTGTTCTCTCGGTTCAGCCATGTCCAGTGTTACCTTCAATCGGTGTGAAAGAACTTTAGTGAAGATTTTATAAACTACTGATAGGAGGCTGATAGGTCTGTAGTTTCCGAGATCCTCAATGTCACCTTTCTTATGTAGCAGGATCATTGTAGCGGTGTTCCAATCCTCAGGAATCTTTCCTTCATTAGGGCATCGAGTGAAAATTTGGGCGAGTACTGTTTCGATTTCTCCACTTGCTTCTTGTATGATGTCTACAGTAATTCCATCTTCTCCTGGAGCTTTTCCCCGCTTCATGTTCTTGATTGTATGTGCAACTTCTGCTGGAAGGACTGGAAGAACTCTGGCACTGGTACCTTTCATGATGTCTGGAGTACATGTATCACCCCTTTCATATAATTTGGAGTAGAAATCTTTCACTCTTGTCAAAATTTCGCCTCTATTTCTTGTTACAGAACCATCTTCTTTTCTCAGTGCCATAATCTGTTTTTCCCCTTACTGAGATGTCCCTTTGCTATCTTTAGGCTTTGGTTGTTTTCAATTGCTTTCCTCACTAGTTCACAGTTGAATTTTCTTACGTCTTCAGTGATACTTTTTCTTACTGTCTTGCATAGCTCTATATATTCCACTTTGGAAGTCGCATCTTCTTTAGTTGTCCTCATCTCTCTTCTTTTTTGCATCAACATTTTCGTTTTTCCTGATAATTTGTTTACATGCAACTTGTTCTTAGACCCAGCTAATTTTGTTGCTGTTTCCATGAGAGCAACAAAATTAGCTCTCTCTCTCTCTATATATATATATATAGCACTCAGAGCAACGCTGGATGGTATTTTTGTGAGGCTGGGGAGAAATTTCACTGCGGGGACCCTGAGCAAAATTTCATTGCGAGCCCTAGAAATAAATCTCATATTTTAGAAAAGTCGTTAAAAAATTCATCGTCCGTAAAGGGCACACATGAAACTAATCCAAAGAAAAATGATAATGTTGAAAAACTATTTGCCTTACGCTGAAGAAGAAAGTAATATGAATTTGAAAATTAAGGAGAAAGAGAGAGAGCAAATACTTAAAATGAAAAATTAAGAGAGAGTGAGAGAGAGAGAGAGAGAGAGAGAAAGAGAGAGAAAGAGAGAGAGAGAGCAAATACTTAAAATGAAAAATTAAGAGAGAGAGAGAGAGAAAGAGGGAGAAAGCAAATATTTAAAATGAAAAATTAAGGGGAAGGAGGGAGGGAGGGAGAGAGAGAGAGAGAGAGAGAGAGAGAGAGAGAGAGAGAGAGAGAGAGAGAGAGAGAGAGAGCAAATATGTAAAATGAAAAATTAAGGGGAAGGAGGGAGGGAGGGAGGGAGGGAGGGAGGGAGGGAGGGAGGGAGGGAGGGAGAGAGAGAGAGAGAGAGAGAGAGAGCAAATATTTAAAATGAAAAATTAAGGGAAAGGGGAGAGAGAGCAAATATTTAAAATGAAAAATTAAGGGAAAGGAGAGAGAGAGAGAGCAAATATTTTAAATGAAAAATTAAGGGAAAGGCGAGAGAGAGAGAGAGAGATCAAACATTTACAGGGTTATTCAGAAAGGATCATCCGATTTAAAAAAATTATATTTCGAAAAATTAACAACACAGAATGATAAGTAATACATCAATGTAAAGGGAAAATGTCTAAGTCTATTTTACAAATGTTCGATATGACTTCCTTTAGTCACACGTTTAATGTCTACACGATATGAAAATTCCTCCCAAACACGGTCTAATATGTCATTGGTAACTGTTTCTAAAGCAGCAGAAATGCGTTGTTTAACTTCGCATAGAGTTGTGGTCAAAGGAGGACAAGCACCTGATCTTTTACATACCCCCAAAGGAAGAAGTCACATGGGGTCATATCAGGTGACCGAGGAGGCCAGTTGTGTAACACCAAGTCATCTGGTTCACTCCGACCAATCCAACTGCAGGGTAGCTCCGTGTTAAGAAAACGACGAACCTCCAGTGGGGGCGGTGCCCCATCTTGTTGAAAAATTAAGTTGGAGAGCTGGAATATAGGCTGAGGAATCCCCAGTTCTCGACTAGCGCGAATGTTCGATTCCTTTGGGCTGCGTAGAAAATTTTCTCTCACTCGTTCAAGATTTTCTGCAGATACTCCTGGTTGCCTTGGACTTTTTCCTTTACAAAGACATCCAGTGTCCTCGAACTGATTATACCACCTGCGTATACTCTGAGCCGTCGGTGGATTAATTTGGTACTTTCTTCGAAATTCACGCTGAACGGTGATTATCGACTGATATCGTGCAAACGAGAGCACACAAAAGCTTTCTGCTGACTAGACGCCATTTTCCCTTCTTCACCAAAAGAGCTTCATAAACGACACACTAGCGCCATCTGTTGTGTATAAACTAAAACTTAGACATTTTCCCTTTACATTGATGTATTACTTATCATTCTGTGTTAATTTTTCGAAATATAAAATTTTGAAATCGGACGATTCTTTCTGAATAACCCTGTAAAAAGAAACAAATGTGCTATAGGGGGTGTGATAGCCCCAGTCAGCCACCTTAACCAGCTGGTTCAGCTACTGAATGTCTCCCGCCACAAAAAAGAATTGCTGGAGAGCCACCCGAAAAAATAACGCTCGAAGATGTTTACAAACCAGGATAGTAACTTCTGTTTGAATTCTTTTGCCCGTCTTTTGAAAAAAAAAAAAAAAGAAAAAAAGTAAGTGCTTACAAGCATCGCTATATCCGTCCGTCCATCTGTGGACACCATATCTCTGCAACTAATAAGTCGATTTGAAGAAATTATTTTCGCAATCAAAAATTGAAGGAAATTTTTTTTTCGAAAAAAATATTTTTGCCTGAACTGTGAGAACGAAGATCCGTAAGTTTTCGTCTCTTTCCGATGCATAGTTTTGCAGCTAGGTGGGCGTAAATAAACATGTTATTAAATTCAAAATATATTTTACTCTAGACGACTACTTCAAAAATACTGATTCAAACAATTATTTTTACTTTCCGACACCATTTACCACAAAGGCTATATAACATACAGTTCCATTTGAAATGCACGGTGTCACTTAGCGGTGTAAAATTTATATAACCGAGCTTTTCCTGAAATCACTGTTTTTTAAAGTCGTATTTAAAAAAAATTACGTAACATAGAGGTCACGTCGATGAATATTTTTCATGCATTCCATAATAATTTGTGACCAAATACACCACTAGGTGGTGTAAAAGCATATTTCTGTTTTTAGATATTTGGAATCATATCTTTACTTTTAAAAATATAGCTGAAAAAAAAATCTTCTTCGCTCAGACTTCAATGACTGCCGAAAACATATGTGTACCTTTTTTTCTCCAAATAAAGTTTAGTTTTACCGTTAGGAGGTGCTGTGGTAAATCCCTGCAATGATGACATATCTGCTTCTAAAAGTCGGATATAAATACCATTTGGTATTGACAGCGCTTGTGGTGAATAATATCTTTCATATATTTCTCAATTTTTGTACTACACAGTTTCGCCGCTGGGGGGTAAAACGTTCACTTTCACTTAAACCATACTTGGAACCGTATCTTTGTTTCTAAGAATCAGATTTGAAAAATCCTTTTTTTTTTTTTTGCCTAGGATATTTCCGTTATGAGAAATATTTTATACACAATTTGTGATTCTTTGTAGCATACAATTAAGTTGCTTGTAGTTGAAAATAGCTTTTTATATTTGTATCTGCTTTACCGATTATGTAGTGATCCAATTGGCACGGAGGCTGTGCTGAAAGTTTTCAGCTGCTGCTGAACGTTTTGTCTGCTGACAATGAAACAGCTGTAGTTAAAAAGCACATGTTCGTATTGGCCAATAACGGGTGCCGAGACGTGATTTTCATGCAATGATTTTCTGTGATTTCAAAAGCGTCTTGAATCGCTATCAAATATCTTTCCACAATCTACTCCTTCTCCCGCCACAGTTAGAAACTGGTTTCGTGAAAATAAGAGAGGACAAAATTATTTGGAAGATGACCTTCGCTGTGGTCTGCCCCATACCGCCGTAACGATCGATGATGTTAGAAAACTTATCAAAGAAGATTCTCGTGTGGCATATCATGAAACAGAGACGGCCCTGGACATTGGATCAACCGATGCACTAACAATCATTCATGATCATTTGCATGTCAAGAAACGATGTACCCGTTGGGTGCCTCATTCACTCACGGACCAGCAGAAGAAAGCCGAGTTGAACGGAGCCAATTCCTGCCGTCTGAATTCAGAAGAGGACGTAGTAAAGACACTACAACACCGTAACTGGTCATAAATCATGGATTTATCACTGTGATCCGGAAACAAAGGATCAGTCAAGGGTGCGGTGCTTTGAAGATGACGTACCTCCAACCAAAGTCCGACGAATCCGCAGTGCAGGAATGAAAATGGTAACGTCCTCTCCTGTAAAACAGGACATGCGTCAACTATTGTTCTTGAAATCAAAGAACTCTTACTACTAATTGGTATACCACTCAATGCCTTCCAAAGGCCATCGCAGAATGAAAGGAATGCACCCAAGATCGAAAAACAGGTATTTTCTTTTGCATCACGATAATGCATCGGCTCACACAGCAGCCGAGGCAGTTGCTTTTGCCAACAGAAGGCGTGCGAAGTTTGCCCCTTCCAGCCTATGCTCCTCACATGGCACGTTGTGACCTCTTGTTTCCAAAGGCAAAGGAAACCCTGCATGGACGCTGATTTTCGTTTGATGAAGAGCTGCATATTTTGAGGCAATTGACAGTCTGCCAAAACAAAGCTGGGAAGAGTCATTTGCAAAATAGTTTTTTCGAATGCAAAAGTGCGTAGATGTTCATGGAGATTACTTAGAAAAGTTTTAAGTAATTATTCTTAAATAAATATAAATTTCTTTAAACAGCTAAAAACTATATAAACAACACTTGCCGTTTTTACACGATATTATAAAAGTCGATAATGGTGACTTTAAAACTTTAATCAAAAGGTTGAAATACATTAACACTTTCGGGTCTACTATAGACCCATCTTCAGATTTGAAATAATCGAACTCCGAGATTACATATGTTTATATATCAAGTACAATGCCAGATTACAACTTAAAATTTGAGAAACAAAATACATACGTGACATAGTCAATCACAAAACATGTGCACGAGAGTCAACGTCTTGTGGGAGGGGGTACTGTTTGTTCAAAATAAGGTTCTTCCAAGTCCCCGGAATGTAATTAGGGAAATCATCATTGCAACAAGAGTCAAAGTTCTGAAGTATAAATAAACGTTTTGTAAATAACAAAGTTGATTTACATGACGGAGATGCCAATATTGACATATTGTTCCAATCTGGAAAAAACTTACCACTGTTAACTGCTATTACCAAGGCAGTCTTTTGTGATCCGTATAATTGGGAAAGTTGCAAATAAGACACTAACTTCCTTGTCTAAGGAGAATCAGAAGCCAAGATTTGTGGGGTCAGTACAATTTATTCCACTTATTGTTAATGCCCTAAAGAATGCTTGCCAAAGATATCAAGTCGACTTTGGAGTCAAAACCATGAATATCTTATCATCGATCCGTAGCGACCGTGATCCTGTGCCAAGCCTCGACAAATGGGGTGTATACTGTATTCCGTTGAGATCAAACGACCCAGGAACTCACGATTCTGTATAAAACGGCTCAACTTCTAGGAAGTTACATGCTAGACTTATAGAACACAAATACAATGTTCGAAACGGATCACAAACGACTGATTTGGCAAGAGCAGTAAACAGTAGTAAGTTTTTTCCAGAGTGGGACAATACACATTGTGTATGTAAATATTGGTAACTCCGTCATGTAAATAAACTTCGTTATTTACAGAAAGTTTATTTATACTTAAGAACTTTGATTCTTGTTGCAATGATGATTTCCTAATTACATTTCAGGGGTTTGGAAGAACCTTATCTTGAACAAACAGTACCCCCTCCCACAAGACGTTGACTCTCGTGCACATGTTTTGTGATTGACTACGTCACATATGTGTTTTGTTTCTCAAACTTTTAGTTGTAATCTGGCATTGTTATTGATATATAGCCACATGTAATCTCAGAGTTCGATTATTTCAAATCTGAAGATGGGTCTAAAGTAGACCCGAAAGTGCTAATGTACACTGCTGGCCACCCAAAATGCAAGACCAAGAAGGAAGTATCCGATTGGCCTGAAATTCGCCGTATTCGTCGCCCGCGAGAGGACATGCAAACGATTAGCATTGCAGGGCATATGCAAATAATGTGCCCCCGGAACGCCACCGAGAAGCACTATAAGAAGGGTGCACAGAAGGCGGGGATGTAAGTAGTGGAAGCGTGTTGTGCTGCCGGACCTGTGCGTGGGAAGCTTCCTGATGCCTCGTCGCAGAATATGGCAGTCATTCCAGCACGTTTCGGAGTTCGACAGAGGACGAATAATGGCTCATCGCGACAGCGGTTTATCGTACCGAGACATCGACGCCAGAGTGGGACGACATCCAGCCACAGTGAGGCGAGTATTGATTCGGTGGGTGCAGGAGGTACGGACGGACCGACATGAGCGATTGCCACAGCCGCGGCACACCACCGAACGAGAGAACCGGCATGTTGTGCGACGGGCATTGACGGCTCGCACCGCCACATCACGAACGTCAGCGCAGGAATTAGGGTGTGTTGCGCAACAACCTGTGTCAGCACATTCCGTTCGACGTCGTCTGCAGGAGCGGGGACTTGTCGCTCGGCGCCCATTGCTTCGATTACCATTGATGTTACACCACCGGCGAGGGCGGCGGCAGTGGGCCGTTCAACGCCGCACCTGAACTACGGAATAGCACGAAATTGTCCTCTCCGACGAGTGCCGCTTCTTCCTGCAACACCACGATGGTCGGATCCGCGTGTGGTGGCACCGCGGCGAGTGACTGTATGACGCCTGCATTATGCATCGCCATACCGGTCCGTCGCCTGGCGTTATGGTTTGGGGCGCAATTGGATATGACACCCGTACCCCTCTGGTACGCATCGCCGGTACACTCAACAGCCACCGCTACATCTCCGACGTTTTGGAGCCTGTAGTCCTCCCTAACCTGCAGGACCAGCCAGCGGCCATGTTTCAACAGGACAATGCGTGCCCGCACATGGCACTCATCGTGCAACAATTCTTCACGGCCCACCAGGTGTCACTGCTGCTGCCGTGGCCCCCCTGTTCTTCCGATATGTGGCCCATCGAACATGTCTGGTCGCTGATCGGCAACCGAGTGGCTCTACAAGCAGCACCCGCGGCTACGTCTGATAAACTGTGGCAACGTATGGAAGCAGCCTGGACCGATATACTCCAAACCCACATCCAAAGCCTCTTTCGTTCGATGCCGCGGCGTGTAGCGGCCGTTATTGCCAGCCATGGGGGCCACACGGGCCTGTAAGCTCAATCGTTTCATCTTTGTATCTGTTGTTATGTGTCCAGTAAATCTGGCTTTGCTATCTTGTGTCCTTCTTGGTGTTGCATTTTGGGTGGCCAGCAGTGCATTTCAACCTTTTGATTAAAGTTTTAAAGTCACCATCATCTACTTTTATAATATCGTGTAAAAACGGTAATTTTTGCTTATGTTGACTCATACACGAATAAAGCTTCTTTAAACACGTCAAAACTTACGGCCTGGCCCTCTCATTTTATTAACCGGTTGACTACGCAATGAAGTACACTGCATTTTAAATGATGCGCAGATTTTCTAAAAGGTGGCGTGAATGGATTAACTCTTTCTCTGAATTTTATCTACTAAGAATTCGCTCTGTAGTAATTTTTTTTCGTGTCTTAAAGGATTCAAAAGACGGGCTCATTACATGCAAGAATTTCGTGTCATCTTTTTTGTTTGAAGATATGAATGAAATCATTGTTGCTCTGTGCCAATACTATAATGTCTAAAGCTTGAAAGCATGAGATACTCCGAATTCCACAGCAGAAGGCTTGGATTTCGATGATCTATTTTTCGTGTCTTTAATTAGAAAATTTCTCAGTATCTTTACGATAGTCCTTCCCACTACTCATTCTCTCCCGCTTTTGTTTCTCAAATTCTCGAGCCTTTAGCCAGTATGGTAACAACACTGTTCCATGTCAGTTTCTCAGATAGACGGAAATTCAAGTCTAAAAGAGTAAAGGTTTACACTCTAAGAGTACTTAATTGCTTATACTTTACCTCGAACGAAGTTTCCAGAATGATAATGAGGAAAATGTCAGCGTGGGAGATGTAAACAGCAGCGTCACGCGACAGGTTCGTAGCGATTCCATTTATCCTTGTTCTCCTGTAATACAATTGTCTGTTGTGATGCTGAGGGTCCTTCTGTATCTAGAGCACTTCCGAATTCCTTTACGTGCCATGTAAACAGCTAATGAGAAGCAACTTGTCTGCGTAAAGAATTCGAAACATGTTTGCACTCATTAATCCCCATATATCTACAAGTTAGATCTTAGCAATAACTGTTTCCCTTAACAATCACCAATGGTCACAAATCAGTGACTTCTGAAACTTAATTTAAACGATTCCTGTATTCTGTTTGCGCTACAGTGAAATATACGTGGGTGTTAAACTAGGCATATACATATATATATATTTGAAATCCTGAGGTATTAAAGATACATATATTAATATTATTAATAATATCTATGAAAGTGCAACGTTTTCACTATTCAAAGTTGCAGTACCTATAAAATTGGAAATGGAGTGAGACAAAATGACACCACGTATTCCTAGCTCTTCAATACCACAATACAAAATGTCTTTCAATCATTGAACTGGGAAGACAAAAATTAACTGAGATTGTTTTACCCTCTTTCCTTTTGATGATGGCATATCCATTTCTGCAAATACCCCTCAGAGCTTCAGAGTATGATCCAGAAACTTGCTGAAGAGACTAAAGGAGTGGGATTAAAAATGAACTTACAGAAAACAAGATTGATATACATTACTTCTACAAGGACTGAAGGTTTAGCGGTCGATGGGGAAAATATAGAGGCAACCGATGCCTACGTTTACCTTGACCAGTAGATATCACGCGAAGGCCAGCAGGTAGAAGAAGAAATTAGTAGGCGTATGAAACTTGGCTAGTGCATTCAGAAGAAACGATACAGCTTTGAAGAGTAATTTAAATTTTTATTTTTATTTTTGAATGGGGGTTTAACGACCACCATGAACAACTCATTGGGCTATAAGCAGTCGCCCGTTCCTAATTTATTGACACTTGTTCCAGGGAAGGGAGAGAGCCAGTGACGTCAGACAAACACAACATTCACGCCTCACCGGCATTCAGACCCGGACCTATCTCGGACGAATGATCAGAAGCCATCGCTTAAACCACCACTGTGCCACATGGGCGACAATTCACCATTTTGTTTGAAAAGAAAAGTGTTTAAGCCATGCATCCTTCCAGTTCTTACGTATGGGTCAGAGATATGGACCGTAACTTAAAAACAGACAAAGAGTGGGACGTACTACAGAGGTAAAGCACGTGTCAAGACGACAAATCTGCAGCGACGCATTCCCTCTGTGTAGCTTAATTGGGAGAGCAACTTACTCCGGAGAGAGGGGGAGGGGCACGGACAAATTTGTGTTTTCACACCAATAAAAAAAACAAAAACATACAGAGGATGTGGACAACTGAAACATGCTTGGTGTAACTAGGGAAGATAAGAACAGGAGCTAGTGGATCCGTAAAATGAGAAGATTGAAAGACATCGTGATCACAGTAAAATTGTTGAAACACCAATGGGCTGTGCTTATTATTAGAACTGATCAGTGATAAACAAATGAAATATTAGACTAGGTACCAATGCACAGAAAAAGACCCAAACGAAGACCACGTAGGAGATGGGTGGATGAAATTCGAAAGCATGCTGGAGGGACATGGAGGAGAATGGCTAAAGACAAACAGTAGTGGAAGAAACTTGGGAAGATCGTGTGTGTGTGTGTGTGGTGTTGGGGGTTTAACGACCATCGTGAGCAACTCCATGGGCTATAAGCAGACGCCCGTCCCTAATTTAGGGCCACTGGTTCCAGGGAAGGGAAAGAGCCAGTGCCGCAAGGCAAACACAACATCCATGCCTCACCGGGATTCGAACCCAGAACCATCTCGGACGAATGATCAGAAGCAGGACTTAGACCACTGCGCCATGGGGGCAGCGGGCAGATTTTCATCCACCACTAGAGTGGTAATGGTTTATGATATATACATATTTACAGGGCTTTTTTTTATATATATAACGGAACGGCATAGCGGAACCATTTTAAACACAATTTTTGTTTCGAGTTTTGGAATAATTATTTAATTAAAATAATGTAATAACCGTTAGGGGTCGTTTATAAAGTCCGTCCGTAATGTTTTACTATTTTTAGACTCCCCCCTTTCCCATGTCACATTTTGTCCGATTTTTGACACCTCTCCCCTAAAAAGTATGTCCTAATTCCCGCAACCCCCTTTATTTTTGACTGCTGCTTTTAGAAGTTCGTCGAGAAACAGAAATACAAAAAAAAGTAATTATTTAAAGGAATCTTCTATATATTTACCCTTTTTCTACAGAAAATATTTATTTTTTAGGCATTAATTTATTCCCAATTGCTACCCGATCTTTATCATTCTGAAATAAAGATCTACAAATGAACGCACGCATTCAAGGTTGCAACACTTCCGATCATACCATCTACAAAGCACGATAGATTTGGTAGTACAAATACGAGAACTTAATATTCTGATTTAGCTAAATATCATCAGAAATCTCAATCTCTTTTTTTAACTATTAAAAGAAAAAAAAAAAAGAGAAAACAAAACGAAGAAATACCATCCACTATATTTTTGCCGCTGGACGTCCGAATTACTAAACCTCCCCGCTCCTCCATGTCACATTTGGTTCGCTTGTCAGGAACCCTCTACGTAATCTCGGACGTACTTTATGGACGGCCCCTAACGTGTAAGAACATATAATTATTTAATTTATGTAACGCAATGAACGTAACATGTAGTAACCACAAATTTTTGTTAATGACGCTAAAAAGATGAGTGTCTGATCTTGACTTTTCAGAAGCATTTCACATTTTTCGAAACTGCCCTTCCCTGATGAATAATGAATGCTCATCGCCATATCTCTCGAGCGCTTCGAAAGCAATCGTCAAAACCGCGACAACCGTTTAGTGACATGTGGCACGAACAACATTCGTTGCAAGAAATTAACACGGCATAGTCGTGAGGTAGCTGGACCATAGTTACAAGCGATACTACACTGCAAAATTGACTTTAAGTTATAAATAATTGCATTTATAAGCGTTGTTTCTTTATATTGTATTAAAATGAAAGGTATTTTAATGCAATGTCTGTAGTTCATCATTTTAAAAGTAGCACGTGATGTTAGAGACCTGCATGTGTAACGTACTAGGAGATGTGACGTACCTGCCAGAAGGACGCACACGGCATAAAGGCAGATAGGAATCAGAACAAATGTCCGCGTAGCTCAACTGGTAGAGCAACTTATTCCGGAATGAGTGGACCCGGGTTCGAATCCCAGCATAGACTAAAAATGACGGAGAAATTCACTTCGTTATACATGGGTCGAGCCGCTTGGGATAAAACCGAGCCCGGACGTATGTAGGGCTAATCTCGGGTAACTCGGGCCAAAAAAACTGTAAGTTGCTTTTTCGGGTCGGGCCAGAATTTCAATCATCTCTTATAAAAATAGGGCCTTAACACATTATTTTTTTGTATAACTATTGTATTTCGCTTTGTTGAAGTTCGTTTTCGGAAATTAGTCTCAAATCTCAGTGCTGATCACTGATGCACATCTTGTAGTATATTAGTTAAGGACTGTTAAAAGCAATTAACTATCTTTCTGACAGCTGAGAATGTTATCACATGACGAGGGAGCTGAAGTGATGTCTTTCTCAAAAGACAAACTTAAATAGCTGAAAACGTAGCAGTAGGAATCTGTAGAGCCACCACTGGTCAAGAAAAGTAAAAACAAGAAAGATGACACCGAATTTTCGGTTGTAATGAACACGTCTTTCGAGTCCTTCTTAACGCGAAAAAAATTTATTAAAGTGATTCAAAGCCAATGAAACAGTCACAAAAAAATTAATAAACCGCATTTCTACATTCTATAAAATGTTCAGAAATAGAAACAGCTTCTTACTTCCACCAGCGGCTAAAAAGTATGTTACGAAAATTAAAAACCGGTGCACAAAAAGTTTCTCATAGCAGAAGAAAGGTGTCGGAGACAGAGATTTTCAAATCGAACAAATTATGAGAAGAAATATAGAAGGAAACATGATACAATTCTAAGCCTTCTAAGCAAAAGAATTTTGCATAATGGAAAAGTTGAAAATAACCGAAAAGTATTCTTCATGGCAAAAGTTATGCTAAAGGAAAGGAACTTTTCAAATGCCCCTTCCGGAAGCAGAGACAGTGAGGAAACGGTTTTGAACTTTACACCCCTTAGCGGAGAAGCTGTGAAATTTTTTGAAGAGGGTAATATCCCCATCATTATTCTAGCGAATGGCACACAGTAAAAACATAAATTTTTCAATAGGGTTTTTAGAAGCAAAGATACAGCTGCAAACAAAAGTACACAAACACCACTTAGCGGGAGAACTGTGAACTACAAAACTCCTCAAATACAAACAGAAAGTGCTCTACAAGGTAAATGGTATACAGTGCTAAAATAATTTTATAAATCGCACGTTTAGGAGCACAATTATTGAGGAAAACATATTAAACATTAGTGCCCCCAAGCGGAACAATTGTGCATCACTTCGGGAAGGAGTGATACACGAAAAGTTTTTATAGTTAGTTGTATCCGACGAAAAAATATTTTTTTCAACAAGACTTTTAGTCCCGCAGATATTGCTGTAAACGGAAAGGTGACCTTACGCGCCCTAGTGGCACACTTTTGCGTTAAGAAACATTTGATATTATATCCGAAACATTTCACACCGAAAACGCTCTCTCACAAAGAAACAATTTTTGAAATCGGACTCTCATAAGCAAAGATATTGACAAAAATAAGCTATATATGTATGCCCTGGCGAAAAAACTATGCATTATTTTAAGCAGCAGGTATTATTCTCAAAAGGGTTTCCAAGGTCAGCGGTATCGGTTCACGGAAAAATTTAGTTTATCAAATTTTCAGAAGCTCAGATTTTTCTGCAAATACATCAGAAGCAGAAATAAACACTTGCATCCCCTACTGGCCAAACCATTCTTTACCAAAAATTTAAAATTATATACAAAACATTTCGCATCAAGCGTTGTATCCGATGCAGGAAGAATTTTTGAAATCGGACTTTCAGAAGAACAGATATCGGGTGAAACGCAATTTATCTTAACGCCTCTAGCGGGAAATCTATGCATTATTTGAAAAAGAAACTGTACCTAAAATAGTCTTCGATATACATGGCATCAAAAGGTAAAATAATTTCTTCAATCGGATATTTAGAAACAAATATATGGAACGGAATTTATTTTTAATTCGATATCATCAGGGTTTACGCCCTCTACTGGCGAAGAAGTGCGCCGGAAAAAATAACGGAATGTAAGGATCATCACTCTCACATTTCAAGCTTCCCAATGCAAAAAGAAATTTTCAAATTGGACTAATAGTTGCAGAGATATGATGTCCACAGACGGACAAACCGGTAACATAAGCACGATTTTTTTTCATAAAAGACTTTCTAATAACTTTATTGACTGGGAAAATATCAGTACAAAAGAGGGGAATTAGCTCATTTCTCGTAAGATAAAAGTCACAGTGATTTGTTATGATCGTGGATTTGTTATAAGTTAGATTTAAACTTATTTATGTCCACAGCTAGCTAGGGTCACTAAGCGTGTTATCTCAATACCCATCTCAAGTGCAAGCTGCCAAAGAATTTTTGGCATTGCCGAGATGTTCGAAGAAAGAACTAAATTTGAAGGCTGAGACTGTAGACAGCATTTTATTTCTTTATGGTATTTTATCAAGATGAATTTTGTGCTCATATTAATTTAAATATTTCTGAGCGATAATTCCCAAATCTATTTTCTCCTCACGTTATGTTTAAGACCAGCATTTCCTATAAACTTGAGAAATTTACATTACAAAGGAAGGTGCTGTATGTCAACAATTTTTTTTCCATTGTGCAGGGGATCTTCATTATATGTGAACAACAGGACCGTAAAATGACTACGTGAAAATTAATGTAACTAAGGTTTAATTTGGATCATATTTAAAATGAACGACTTTTAGTGCAACCACTATTAATTTTTTTACAACAAGAACGTTCATTTTAGTATCCAATGTTTAGCTAGTACTCTTTCTTTTAAGCACAGGAGCTTCGCTAAAAATTCTTTTAAGACCTGTAGATATGGGTACAATAATAACTCATATGTAAAATGACAAGTAAAGCGCTGTAGAACAAAGCGAAATCTCGATGTGTTTATCAATTTACAACAGAATAAAAATTAACTCCGTCAACCAGTGGCAGACTGGCGATCCACAAACGGCCCTGGAAAATTCATTTTAGCGACTAAATTTTGGAAAAAATTATCAAGATGTTCCCCCCGATAAAAAAAAAACGTTATGCAAGCATCACCATTTACTGTTTAAACATATTTTCAATATATGTCTACGAATCATTGGAGTTTCTTGTATTGAGGCAACTACATTTAACAACATTTTCCCCATTTTCTTTGACACACAGCAGCTCTTTAGTAAAATTTAGTATAAGAAAAAATTACTTCCGTTGTTGAGGAGCAACAGACCTTCTCTGAGAGAGACTTTAGAAGACTTTATTCCATTCTTATGAGTTTTAGTGCGAAAACTGAATTGAGAATTTGTAGTAGTTTTATCGGCCTCATTGAGAAGGGAACTCCAAACGTGCCAAGAATGAATTTCTTTTTCAAGACTTACCTGTCATTAATAAAATAATAACGAAAAAATCTTTGGGAAAGTTGAAAATTTCGAGAATTTCAGTGCGAATTTATGATGTCAAAGAAAATTAAAAAAACAAGACTTTTTCAGAGAAATTAGTCAGAGAAAGTTAAAAAAGTTTTTTCGCTGCAGCTGAAACAGGCTTCTCAGAATTGCAGTTCAAGAACTCATGTAACTGTAAAGTACAAAAAATAGTAAATCAAATGCAGATCTGGTATGAAAAAAAAAAAAAAAAAAAAAAGGAAAGAAAAGGAAAAGGATGTATTTATATAAAAAGCAGCAATCCAAAAATGTTACCGTAGGTGAACCTCGATGTATTAACTTCCGCAATGGATTTCGAGTTTCTATTCCAAACTAGTGAAAATCTTCCAAATGCGTGGATACAATGTGAATAGACAAGGTCAACGCTCCTTACGCGTTTTTCTTGATCAACAAACAATAACCAAAAATTGCTATCCGAACACCGCTGGGATCGAATCCCAGATCTCTCGATAACTTGTCAAGTGCGTTCGCCTTACGCTACGGTAGCCAACAATAAACGGCGCTATGTGTGTTTATCTGTCAGCATCTGACTTCACAAATCCGTAGAGGTGGGCTCAGCAACTGAGACGTCTCAATCTGGTGGGGCTTAACGGCACAAGATATTAAATTATAGCTTTCATGTGATTTGCGCCGTACTTGTATCCTGCCATCCGCATGTACCAACGTGAATCTGGACTAATCAGTCTAGGTAACATTTTTCCACATGTCTAGGGTCCAGTGGGGATGTTCCCGCGCCCATGCTAATCTTTGCACCCTGTGATGTGCGGTCAGCAGCGGTACACTCGTGGGACGATGGCTTCTGTACTACATAGCGAGGAGATGGTTCTGGATGGTGTGGCTGCTTACTCGTTTTTGTGCACCACCGTTAAATTGCCGAGTGATTTCTTGCACTGTGGCCCGTCTATCCGCTGTTACAATGCGAGATAGCCGACGATGACACCGCTCATCCACACACTGTTGTTCACGGCAGTTGGTCCTTGCAGGGATGGTTTTACCGGATTCGATATATTCACGGTGCACCCGTGACACAGTGGCTCGTGAAAATCCCAGTGCCTGCACGACTTCCGAGATGGAGTGACCCATTCGTCGGGCCCCGATAATTTGCCCACGATCAAATGCGCTTAGATCCTTCGTCTAACCCATACTGCGTCCGACTCTTACTGATTCCCGTTGCATCACTCCTTATATTGTCGGATCGCTGCATACGTCCTGTCGTTTCCGTTTACAGGGCCACCCACAGCGCCACATTTGCATAACGCCAGCTGTCTCTAATTTAATTGCTCTTCAGCGTATATAAAGAGAAATATAGTGTATGGTGAAAAAGAAATCCGGAAATTAGCTAACGGATTTCAATTTAATGAAAGAGACTTGATTCCTGGTTTTCAAGAATACAAGTACCTAAATCTTTAAGGAAAACAAAAACCTAAGTAACTTTTATAGCTGAAGCGAATTTTGCAAGCCATAACGAATGTGAAAGAGGATTTTCTTAGACGAATTTAATTTTTACTCCAGTTAGGTATTCTCCTTCCGTCACAGCGATAACCTCATTGTTATTCATTATAATATCTAGAAAAATGAAATCCCTAAAAAAAAAAAAACAAGAAAACACGAACTCTGTGAAGTCTATTTCGCGGCATCACTGTGTTTTTGAAATTGGAATGAAAATCCATTCCATTCTGTTACTTTCTGGAAATCAGAACGACCGCCATAAGGTCACACCAAAAATACGTATTCTGTGATTTCGCAGGTCTAAGCATTCGGAAAAGGGGATCAACTTTGACATTTGGATCAATGGCTTGCTTTCAGTAAATGCTGTACTAATTACAAAGAGATCGGGGATCACCTGGAGCAGACTTTGATGAGATAAAACGTGAATAATTTATTTCGTATCTAAATGCTGCTCGTTGTTGCTGATGGCTCAGCAAAGTTGTTAGCAGCAATTTCTTGCGGCTTTTCCTCTAACTGCACGTAGGATACAGCTTTAGAGCAACTGGTCGATGGGAAAGCATAGAAATTAATTACAGAAGTAAGGAAATTTATTTACTTACAATTGACAATAATGAAATGCAATGGTTTTTATTTATTCGACCAAGTGATCATGTCCGGAAATTTGTTTAGTAAAAGATTTGTCTTTTGAATTTTGCATATTTCATATAATCGTTAGTGTATAGGACTTATTAATGGATAATCCAAAAATAAGTCTGGCAATGAACACAGCAAAAACTAAATATATGAATAATACAGAAAATAATACAGAGCAAATTTTGGTAGACAGAAAAAAATTGAAAATGTAAACAAATACAGCTAGTTAGGTCAAGTAATCAGTTTTGAAGAAAGAGAAATCAATAGAAGAATTATCGAAGGCAATAGAGCCTTTTGGATACTTAAAGACCATTTAACCGGTGATCTTCCATTGTGTTTAAAAAAGCAAAATCTTCAATGCATGTATTATGTCCGTGTTTACTTATGGAAGTGAAACATGGGGTATCACAGAGCGACAATGTGAAAAAATAGCATCGGTAAGAAAGTTAGAAAGAAGAATGTTAGGAATAACAAGAGGAGAGAGTTAGAAATGAAATTATAAGAGAAAGAACAGGAATAAAAGATATTATAAAAATAATAAAAGGATTAAAGTGCAGATGGGTTGGACATGTTGGAAGACTGAAAAATGGGCAAGATTGATGACAGAATGGCAACCGAGAGATGGAAGGAAACTAAGAAGGCGCCAGAGAATAAAATGGAGAGATGACCTTCAGAAATTTAGAGGTGCTAAATAGTGGACTGAGGCTAAGGATCGATGAAATTGGGAAAGACTGGGGGAGGCCTATACCCTACAGTGGACGTCAACAGGCTAAGAAGAAGATATAATCGTTATGTATGCATCTGTTTTTTTCTATGGGTAAGGGTTGTTCCGTAACCCCAAAAGCATCCAGTTTTAGGAAGAAACATGCGAATTTAATACAGCCTAGAGTAGAAAACCAAAATTGTATGAAAAACATAACGTTAATTTCTTCGGATTTTTGACAAGACTACGACTGGCATCAGAAACAGTGTAGCACAGAATGATACTATAACTTTGTTTGAGCCAAAATAATATTTTAATTATATTTCGTTAGAAAAAAATTACAATGCAGTACGTGTGTTTAGCAAAATTTTGGTACGCAAGTTGAACACTTTTAGCAAATTTATAATTTGCTGCGTTTTTTTGGTTTGTTTTTACATGTTTACGCATGTATTCAGTAATTCAGAGATCCCATTTAATATGGGTTTTCGTACTCGTTTTATATGTCAAATACCATCATTTTATCACTTCTTTTGAATTTTGGAGAGTTGTGTAGAACCACTCCCATTTTTTATGTTTTATGTGCAAGTACTACTATATCCAAAATATGATCCCACGGTGCACAAGAATTTCAACAACCTGCATTCAAGTTACTATTGGGACTATCCAAAAATAAGTAAACACTTTCAACGCCATAATTCTTGTAATAGCAAAGTAATGATCACAGTAAAAGTAATGATCACAGTAAAAGTAATGATCACAGTAAAAGTAATGATCACAGTAAAAGTAATGATCACAGTAAAAGTAATGATCACAGTAAAAGTAATGATCACAGTAACTGGGGATAGTTATTATTAGCTCCCCTCATTATCAATAAATACAGTATGTTTCTAAACCGTGTGCTGATCACGGATACCACTATTAAAAGTACCAGTACTATTAGGTATGTGGAAAATATTTGTGATTTGGATATTCAAACCCTGTTTGTTGTAGCTGGTAATAGACATTTCTCTTTTCAAATAGCCAAAAAATTTCAAATTACAAGGGAACATACCGGTGAATATTGTGGTTAGGGAAGCTCCACCCTACCGTTGTACTCAATTAACACCTGAATAATCCAGGCCTGGTGCGCACGTGCACTGTCGTGTACGACTACAGGTCACTGTACACGATGTTTCAGGGCCCATGCCAGGACATGCTCTCCTAGAAACGACTTTCACCGCTCGGATGCCATGGTGATATTCTCATCATAATCATTACTGTTCTGTCTCTTGACAAGTCCAACGATATCTCAGCAAGTTCTCTTCCTCCATTTCCCTCTGTTCTGTTCTTTGCTTCCTCTTTCATTTCTTGATAGCCACTTTTGCCCATTATATCATCAAGCATCATTAGTCATCTCTTTCCTTTTGGTCGCTTTCCTTCAATTTTCCCTTTTATCATTCTTTTCAGTAAGCTGTCTCCTCTAAACACACACACAATCCAGTTATATTGCCTTTTTCTTACGGTCTTCAATAAATTTCTTTCTCCTTCAACTGTTTGCAATACTTCAGCATTGGTAATTTTTTCAATCCACTTTATTTTCTCCATTCTTCTTCATAACCACATTTCAAATGCCTCCAATATTTTAGCTTCCTTCTTCCCAAATGCCTACGTTTCTGCACCACATAAAGTTATATTCCAAATATAGCACCTAATAAGCCTTTTCTTTAATTTTTTATTCGTTTTATTAATAAACAAATTTTTCTTGTTATAAAACTCATATTTTCCTTTACTATTTTTTTCTTTTAGTCACATTTTTCATTTTCGTGGATTATACTACCAAGGTACTTGTATAGTCTCACTTGCTCTGCATTTTCTCCATTCATCATCAACTCAGCATATCCTGGCTTCCTGGAGACTATCATCGTTTTTGTTTTCTCTGTGTTAATTTTCATACCATATTTTTTGCATACGCTTTCAGATTTTTGCATTAGATGCTGCAGTTCATCTTCAGTATTAGCTAATATTTCTTAATCATCAGAAAATGTAATACTTTGTGTTGTTCTTCTTCCTATAGTGATTCCTCTTTTCTCTTCATCAAATGCTTCTTTTATGATTTCTTCTGCAAAAATCTTGAAGAGCGTTGGTGACAGACAACATCCTTGTCATACACCCCTGCCAATCACACATATTTTAGTTCTCATCTTACGTCGTCCAAAAAGCAACGCCGCGAACTTCCATGCCAACGACCTGCAAATTTTTACATTCATGCAACTCTGTACCGAGTAAAGGTGCCGTTGAAGAACAGGTTTCAACCCAAGAATCGTGAGTGATGTTGTTGCTTAGGTGCTAAAGGAAGCTATCAGAAGGAAAAGACATGACATTCCACTTCATAGTGTTGTTTTACACCATGATAACGCACGTCCCCTTACCCCAATGAAGACTTCACAGGCTATTACCGAAATGGGGTGGACGATGAAGCCCCAACACCCCTACAGTCCTGATCTGGCTGTCTCAGACATTTTCCTGTTTGCCCCTTTGAAAAACACTCTTCGTGGGGAACATACCGACGATGTGACAGACGTTAAACTGGCTGTGAACTCATGGGTGAAACGACAACCTCAGGAATTTTACCAAAACGGATTTTACCAATGGGTTCAAAGATGGTGGAAATATATAGAAAGTGATGAGCAATACTTTGAATAGGCTGGCATTATTAACAATATGTCCAAGAATTTTGCCACCAAGGTTCACATTTTTGCTGCTACAAATAAAAATCTTATGAAGGACGAGGCATTACGGTCAGGATGCCCTTTGTGTTTAGAAGAAGCTCGTGAGCACTATTTTTTTCGACGCTACCACGCAACGCTGCTCCGCACAGATTCTTAGCAGAATTCCTTCTCTGTCGTGGTCAGTGTGTGGGGAGTTCACGTCATTAGTTTGCCTATAGGCTTAAATCTTCCATCAAAATCTTCCATCAACACTGTATAAATCGTTCTGTGAGGGATACCTAGTTGTTGGGAAAGGCAATTGACTACTGTAAGGCCTCACGGATGCGTCGCTTGGCTTCATGGCTGGAAATTGAAATCTGTGGATCTCATCTTGGAGCATGTTTGGGCGATGTCTTGTCTTCTGTGTATCTTTTCATCCAATTGCACATTCCCGTTTTCTCGAGGGCATTTTGACGTACTGCTGTCCGCAGAAGACTTTGTGCCATGGTCTCTGAATAGTTCAACAAGACAAAACTTAAAACAACAAAACAAAAGAGCTCTGTTTTTCTATTCTCACTGATCATCTAAGCTGCTCCACTCTTGTTACAACTAGCCGATCGGTAGGCACGAACTCAGTCTGACTCTGATATACAGGGTGTTCCAAATCATCTTTGACCCTCAATAAAACATAAACGGAATAAGAGAACAAAAAATCGGTTTGCTGCATATTGAACAGCACGTTCCAAAGTTCGTTGGGATGCTAGTAGAGCTGCACACGAGCACCGTTGGTTACATGAATAACGTTGAGACGGTATTCGACCTCCTGCAGTGTTCTCCAGGGCATGTTCTCATGAATGGTTGTGATGGCAGCTGTAATCCTGTGCTTTAGCTCATCCACATCCCGAATCTTTGTGCGGTACACTATATTCTTGTCTAGGGGGGCGGGGGAGGAATAAGATCTAGTGAACGTAGAGGCCAAGGAATTGTACCATCCCGTCCAATCCATCGCTCTGGAAAGGTTTCACCGAAAAACTCACGAACAGTGCCCAGTGCGGGACTGCACCGTCTTGCTGGAAGATGAAAGCAGGTTGCAGGTGCACCGATTGGGGGTAACAAACGCACTCAGTATGTACACATAAACATTGGATGTGACTGTGTTTTCGGCGAAAACGAATGGGCCGATGATACGGTTGTGCAGGAGGTTGCTCCAGACGTTAACCTTGGGGTTGTCACGTTCAATCTCACTGATGGAATGTGGGTTTAAAGACCCCCAAATTATGCAGTTACGCTTTTGATAACGCTACAGGCATGAAACGTTGCCTCATTGCTGAATACAACACGTTCCAGAAAGCTTTCATCATTATTAATCCTTTGGAACATATCAACAGCAAAATCGAAACGTTTCGGCTCATCCTCGGGATCCAGTGCCTGTGTCAAATGCACTTTGTAGGCAATCAGGTGCAAGCGCTTGTGTAGCACTCGGTGTATCGTTGTAGGTAGTAACCACAACTGCCTGGAGGCCGTACGAATGAATTCCTCTGGATTTCGTAGGAAACTCTGTCGAACACGTTCCTTATCTTCTTCACTTGTGTTTAGCCGATCGGCGCCCTTTTTATGAAGCACACTACCAGTCTCCATAAACTTCTCTATCTTCTCCACTTGTGTTTGGCCGATCGGCGCCCTTTTTATGAAGCACACTATCAGTCTTCATAAACTTCTCTATTCTCCGCACTTGTGTTTGGCCGATCGGCTCTCTTTTTATGAATCACTCTACCAGTCTCCACAAACTTCTATATCCTCCCCACTTGTGTTTGGCCGATCGGCGCCGTTTTAATGAAGCACACTACCAGTCTCCATAAATTTCTCTATCCTCCGCACTTGTGTTTGGCCGATCGGCTCCCTTTTTATGAATCACTCT
The DNA here is from genome assembly GCA_039090855.1 of Macrothele yani. Lineage (NCBI taxonomy): Eukaryota > Metazoa > Arthropoda > Arachnida > Araneae > Macrothelidae > Macrothele > Macrothele yani. Next base: position 28,908,347 of record CM077026.1, read on the forward strand.
ACCAGTCTCCACAAACTTCTATATCCTCCCCACTTGTGTTTGGCCGATCGGCGCCGTTTTAATGAAGCACACTACCAGTCTCCATAAACTTCTCTATCCTCCGCGCTTGTGTTTGGCCGATCGGCTCCCTTTTTATGAATCACTCTACCAGTCTCCACAAACTTCTATATCCTCCCCACTTGTGTTTGGCCGATCGGCGCCGTTTTAATGAAGCACACTACCAGTCTCCATAAACTTCTCTATCCTTCGCACTTGTGTTTAGCCGATCGGCGCCCTTTTTATGAAGCACACTACCAGTCTCCATAAACTTCTCTATCCTCCCCACTTGTGTTTGGCCGATCGGCGCCCTTTTTATGAAGCACACTACCAGTCTCCATGAACTTCTCTATCTTCTCCACTTGTGTTTGGCCGATCGGCGCCCTTTTTATGAAGCACACTATGTCTCCATAAACTTCTCTATTCTCCGCACTTGTGTTTGGCCGATCGGCTCTCTTTTTATGAATCACTCTACCAGTCTCCACAAACTTCTATATCCTCCCCACTTGTGTTTGGCCGATCGGCGCCGTTTTAATGAAGCACACTACCAGTCTCCATAAACTTCTCTATCCTCCGCACTTGTGTTTGGCCGATCGGCTCCCTTTTTATGAATCACTCTACCAGTCTCCACAAACTTCTATATCCTCCCCACTTGTGTTTGGCCGATCGGCGCCGTTTTAATGAAGCACACTACCAGTCTCCATAAACTTCTCTATCCTCCCCACTTGTGTTTGGCCGATCGGCGCCCTTTTTATGAAGCACACTACCAGTCTCCATGAACTTCTCTATCTTCTCCACTTGTGTTTGGCCGATCGGCGCCCTTTTTATGAAGCACACTATGTCTCCATAAACTTCTCTATTCTCCGCACTTGTGTTTGGCCGATCGGCTCTCTTTTTATGAATCACTCTACCAGTCTCCACAAACTTCTATATCCTCCCCACTTGTGTTTGGCCGATCGGCGCCGTTTTAATGAAGCACACTACCAGTCTCCATAAACTTCTCTATCCTCCGCACTTGTGTTTGGCCGATCGGCTCCCTTTTTATGAATCACTCTACCAGTCTCCACAAACTTCTATATCCTCCCCACTTGTGTTTGGCCGATCGACGCCGTTTTAATGAAGCACACTACCAGTCTCCATAAACTTCTCTATCCTCCGCACTTGTGTTTGGCCGATCGGCTCCCTTTTTATGAATCACTCTACCAGTCTCCACAAACTTCTATATCCTCCCCACTTGTGTTTGGCCGATCGGCGCCGTTTTAATGAAGCACACTACCAGTCTCCATAAACTTCTCTATCCTCCGCACTTGTGCTTGGCCGATCGGCTCCCTTTTTATGAATCACTCTACCAGTCTCCACAAACTTCTACATCCTCCCCACTTGTGTTTGGCCGATCGGCGCCCTTTTAATGAAGCACACTACCAGTCTCCATAAATTTCTTGTGCCACTCGAATATTGAGGGTCTGGACGGTGGATTACGTCGGTATGTGGAACAGAAATTACTTTGGGTGCGTCTGACTTCGTCCCTATGAATCATGCCATACACTGGGCATTCTCATGTGGAGTAGCCATCACAATTTCAGGGTGGTACCTGAAAATAAACAAACACCTTTTGCCTACCAATAAAACTTTATGTTTTGCTGTTACATGTACAAAAAACAGAACTTCGCTATCTTATTTCGTTTAGGTTTTATTGAGGCTCAAAGTTGTAAAGATAAATTTGGAACACCCTGTACGTGTTATGCAATCCCCAAACGACGCCTGTGTTCGCACCTCCACGTTCCTAAAATGTGCGCCAATGAATTCGTATTAGGTGTGCAACTTAATTCTCGGCCACAGGCACGACACGTTGACAGCAAATTATGGCAAATCGAATACGTACTTAATCAGGGAAATAATCCCCGTCGTGTTGGATACATTTGAGACATCAGCCAGGGAGCTACCGAATGCCACTGCGGAAAAAAGAGGGCTCTTTTGAGTTGATAAAGTCATCAATACTTGTGTGGATCTCCTCGACAGAAGTGAAGTGCGTATCACTCGGGTGATGTTGCAGGATGCGAAAGATGTGATAATCCAACGGGGCGAAGTCTGGAGAATACGCCGGGTGGGACAAAATCTCCCATCCCAGGTCGGTGATCGTGTTTAAAATCGTTTTCCCGGTGTGAGAACGCGCGTTATCCTGAAGCAACAGGACCGACCTTCTGCCCTTGCCGGTGTATGGCCTGTTCGCCTCCATTGCGTCACTCACACGGATGAGTTGCTGACAATAACGCTCAGCATTGACCGTTGCACCAGGTTTGAGCAACTCATAGTGTACGACACCGCGCTGATCCCACCATATGCACAGCAACAACTTTCTGGCATGGATATTCGGTTTGGCGGTACTAGAGGTAGGCTGACCCGGATAAACACACGATTTGCGCCACTTAGGGTTATCGTAGAGGATCCACTTCTCATCACAGGTCAAAATCTTGTGGAGGAAATCCTTCTTCTTGAATTTGGAGAGCAAGGACACAGCAACAACGTAGCGCCTAGACTTGTTCGCAGCTGTGAGCTGGTGGAGCACCCAACAACCCTCCTTGTGAATGTGCAGGCGCTTTGCAATGGCTTGCCGTGTTACTCCGAGTTCCTGGGCTAGCTCTGACTGTGTGCGACAGGGATCCGCGTACAACAGTTGTTCTAGTTCCTCATCGTCAACTTTCTGTGAATGTCCCGGACGTTCTGAATCACGGAGATCGAAATTTCTTTGCTGGAACCACTTCCTACACGTGCTGTAGGACACAGCTGCCTCGCCCAAAGCAGCACATATCATTTGCTGGCCTTCCGCGGCACTTTGTTTCAGCTGAAACGTGAACAGTAGGCAGTGCTTCAAGTGTTGCTTCTCGAACGACATTGCTTTCGCCGTCAACTTTCTTTCCTTTTGTCACTACAGCTGTGAGCGCTTACGATTGCCTGAAAAGCTGTTGGATGACACTGCAATCAGCCATTATCGCACACAGCTATTTATTTGCATGAGCCGACGTTCTATGATCGCGTGCGGTTAGGGACCGAGAATTAAGTTGCCCACCTAATATTTCCCGAACGACCAAATAGACTAAGTTCCAGTATCTATAGTAATTTTTGAAACTAAGTACTTATAGCAACAAATTGCTAAAATATTGAATTTGTTACGATTATAATAAAATGAGGAGACAGTTCCTACCGAAAACATACTTTCAGGTAAAGGGATTTCTAGTACCGTTAATTACTCTGATAGCTGCAGCACCTCATGCGAATAAGTAGATTTGCGTTTCCACTACCCGAGGGTGTTCAGAGTGACTGCGAATGCAGTTTACAATGAACGCTCGTCCAAATCCTAAAAGAGTAAACCTAAGCTTTGTAAAATTTGCGCTGACGCCACGTAAAGAAAGTAGCAGATCTCATTTATGGTAGTTTTGAAAACAGACAGTCCTAAGATCTATCGTTTGAAAACATCTTTGCCGCTCCTGTGAGCAAGTGGCTTTCTGATAATTCATCAAAGAAGGGAAGGGGCTCGAGTACCAGATGAGGCATGGGTGTCTCTCCTCTGGAACAAGTGGCCCCAAATTAGGGTGGACGGGGCAACTCATATAGCCCTACGAGTTACTCATGGTTAAGCTAGTAATGGTTGCGCGGCGCTAATTTCCACGATATTTTTCTCGAATTTTATGGGGTTTCCTGTAATTTCGCTAACATCAAATATATCCGCGGAGTTCAGTCTTTTTTTTTTTTTTTTTTTCCTATTTTTGCCGAATTTCTATTTTAATTTTTAGATTATTTTTCATGCGCAAACAATTTTATTACTTCTTTCATTAGAATTTACGCGAAAAATAAACCGGAAAGTAATCCTACTCCAAAGTCCAAACCATTTTGAATTGCCCCTCAAGATTGTTTTTTTACGAAATGACTCTTATCGAACGAGCTTGACGGGTAATTCCAGGCCACATGCACTCTGCTGAAGAATCCACGTGTGGTCTTTCGTAATTTTCACACCCCGCTACTATTGTATGACCTTGGCGACTTGCCGCACTAGTAAATAGTAAACCGGATGTCGTCAATTGTATTAGTAGTTTTAGCTGGGAAAAGCAGCTCACAGAAAAGAGTGTTTGAGTTTCGCAGACGCGTAGCTTAGAAAACTTTTGTGCTTTCGTGTGAGCATTTAGTTTACAAAGTTTCTAGATATTGTTTGTTAATTTTGAGAATGAGCCACGTGAGTAAAATGAGTGCATCTGAAAGATACAAGAAGAACAGCAAGGGAACGTTTCATGTGAATAAAAATATATCTATTGCTGTACTCGTGTTGCAACATACCAATGGATTTTTCAAGAAAGGACAGTTGTGAAAATCATTTAGCAGGCAAGTGGTATAAAAGAATTTGTGTCCGAACAGTCAGCCGAAAATAATGCAGAACTGTATTGATGAATTACCTGAGAAAAGAACTAAATAATAACAGCATCCCTCAACTCTCGTTTCAAAATTAACTGGTGCCTTTTCTGCAGCTCACATCCCACTTCCCAAACTGAATAACCCTACATTAAAATTTACTTGGAAAATTCGTTGAAAGATATTGGTTTTATACCAAATGCAAATTGGATGATGCGGAAATATTATTTGCCGAAAATATATGATATTCACAAAAGCAAGAAGTGAAAGACTTTTTAAAATCAGAATCCGGTGTAAGCATCGCAGAAGACGAAACAACGATTCCGAAGATAGGTACATTTTGAATATTCTTGTTGTTCCATCAGCTGAAACAAATGTTGAAAGCTGTAATGCTGAAATCTCTTTAGAATACAATCTTCCTCGAGTGCATCACTTTGGAATCCGTTAAATCTAAAGCAGTTTGTGAGTTTCAGTGCGTCGATATAAGTATGAAGTAACTTTTGCAAATACAACCGCTTTTGTGACAGACAACGCTTGTTACATATCTAAAGAGTGTGGAAAAGAGATTGAAAGCCAAAATTTTGAGGAAATACAGTATTTCGCGAAATTTACCCCGAAATTTCGAGAAAAGCTGCGAGCTGTTCGCGAAATTTCTCGATTTAACCCGCGACCACACCGAGAATTTTGCCCCTTTTCCCCGCGATCAAAAAAAAAAAAAAAAAAAGAAAAAAAAATACAAACAAATCGTCTATGGTTCTTATACACTATCTACCAACAAGTAATTGGACACCTGTGATAGCAAAGAAAAACGAAGTTTATTCACCTTCAATAGTTGGTGGAGCCTCCACGAGCGGCGATTACAGCTGCGACCCTCCGGGGCATACTCTCAACCAGGCGTTGTACGACGGCTAGCGGTATTTTCTTTAACTCGGCTTGGAGAAGACAGGTCAGTTCCTTCACCAATTTCGGACGGTGGGGGCACCCCTTAAGTCGACGCTCCAACTCGTCCCAGAGGTGCTTGATAATGTTAAGGTCCGGGCTCTGCGCAGGCCAGTCCATTCAATTAACCCCATTGTCACCATACCAAGCCATGGTGGACCTCGCAACATGAGAGGTGGCATTGTCATCCTGAAAGTAACATGGGTCCACCCCGTAAAACTGCCACAACGTAAGAAACGCATGGTCATCCAAAATGGTGCAGTAGGTCTCGGCGTTGAGTTTACCAGGAATTTCGATCAAGGGTCCCGTGCCATACCAGGAGAAACACCCCCATAGCATAATTCCACCGCTGCCGAACTTCACAGTTGGCACAATACATTCCGGCAGGAGGCGTTCTCCAGGCAGATGCCAAACCCAGACCCTGCCATCCGAACGGTAGAGGGTGAACACCTTGATTCGTCGCCCCCAGAGAATCTGTTTCCACTGTTCAACGGTCCACTGTCGACCTTCTTTGCACCACGTTAGCCGAGCAGCGCTATTGGACTTGGTGATCAAAGGCTTGTGGGCGGCAGCACGTCCATGATAACCGAGCAGATGGGCTTCCTTACGGATAGTATTCATCGAAAGAACACTCCCGGATGCTTGTTGAAACTCCTCGCGGATGTGGCCCATCGATTTGGTGCGGTTCTTCCGAATTTCTCTGGCCAGCACCCGTCGGTCTCTAACTCCCAGTTTTGTGGGTCTGCCGGGTCAGGGAACATTCCGACAGTCACCTCTTATCTTCCACTTGCCAATCATGTAGTCCACTGTCGATTTTGGGTACTTCAACTCGCTGGATATGTCACGTATGGATCGGCCATTTCTGTGATACCCGACGATCACACCTTTCTCGAAATCAGAGAGCTCCGAACTGCGTGGCATCTTACATGCGACTGGTTGCGTTGTTGTTTCCCACACGATATTTAACGGCGGCGGCCGTGACGTGTATCAGGACCGCAGATATCTTCGATTGCAGGAGTGTCCAATTACTTGTTGGTAGAGAGTGTATATCACATGTATCTTCCTTTTTTTGCCTCGACTTCTTTTGCGTCTTCCATAATTTCTTCTCATCTTTTTCTTGGTCATTCTCTTGATTTTCGAATTGTGTTTACTTTCTCTATTCTCCAGACACATTCGCCACATCTTACATAAATCGTTTTAAAATGTTCACTGAGTTTTCTAATGCCAAACTCTTTTGCTATGTACTGAGTTTTTCAATGACCATTCATTGATATTATTATTTTCCATCTAAACATCCTCATTTCCATTCATTCCAGTGGTTCTTCATCCTTTCTTCCCTTGTAGCTTGAGTCTGTGGTCCACACGCACTCCTACACAATGAAATTGTCCCACCCACAAAGGGCGAGCGAAATGAGCCGAAAATCATCAGAAACATAGAATATAAGGTGGATAATACACGATTTAATTTCGAAGACATAGTACATCAGTTTGGCAGTTTAGAAGATAGGATCTCGTGACAGAAGTCTGTACCTGTACACCATGTTGTGTAATGCAATCAGACACACGGCACAGCATGCATGCAGTGACGCAGCTCTCTACTACCACCAGGGCAAGAACTGTAACATGCCCGATCGGGCAAGTCCAAAAAAAAAAAAAAAAAAAATAGATGCCCGAAAACAATATAAGAAACAAAGTACTTTTGTTACGGCATTTCAGAAATTATCTCCTAACAATGAAATTTGAACTTAACTATGTATATTTTATTGCATTTCATAAATTGTCTACTAACAACGAAATTTGAACTTAACTATGTGCATTTCATAAATTGTCTCCTAACAACGAAATTTGAACTTAACTATGTATATTTTATTGCATTTCATAAATTGTCTACTAACAACGAAATTTGAACTTAACTATGTGCATTTCATAAATTGTCTACTAACAACGAAATTTGAACTTAACTATGTGCATTTCATAAATTGTCTCCTAACATGAAATTTGAACTCACCTATGTACAGTAAAATATCTCAGTAGAACCACAAAATCTTTCTTTCGGGTCCTCGTCGATAAGTCGCACCGAAAGTTCATAGTAACATTAAATATGCACTAATAGATCAAATACAACTACGTACCTCTAATCCTTAGTCTATATGATGCACATTATTGGTGTGTCATTTTTCTTTGTTCATGGAATTATTTACGCTTCTCAACACATGTCGCGATATTCCAAACGATAATTCCTTGGGAGATGAAACATTCGGTTTTAATCTTTCCTTTTATGTACACTTGTACAAACATTATTACGCTCTGGTTCCAGCTCCTTAAATGTTAAAATCCCTATGTACATATTTTTTGAAGATGACAATCCGATTTTTGGGGTAAATGTGACAAAGAGGGTAAGTCAGATAAAATCCGAAAACTTGAATTTTTTTTTCATCGTCCTGGAGCGGGACTCGAACCCGCGTCTCTCAGAAAACGTCCAGGTATGCTAACCACTACACCACCCAGAACGACCAAGTTTCAAGTTTCCGATCAATTTGAATAAAGCCATCACAGGATTCGCTAGTCGAAGCAACCGGCATTCATGTTTAGCGAATCTGGAGGTTAAGAATCTTTTCCCGTGTTTGCCCGGAGAAGCAGATAAATCATGAAAGAAATACGGGATTACGCCATATAATACAAATTTTGAAGATGACAATCCGATGTTTGGCGTAAATGTGATAAGGATGGTAAGTCAGATAAAACTTGAAAAATTTTAACCTCCAGATTCGCTAAACATGAATGCCGGTTGCTCCGACTAGCGAATCCTGTGATGGTTATATTCAAATTCATCGGAAACTTGGTCGTTCTGGGTGGTGTAGTGGTTAGCATACCCGGGCGTTTTCTGGGAGACGCGGGTTCGAGTTCCGCTCCAGGACGACGAAAATTTTCAAGTTTTCGGATTTTATCTGACTTACCATCCTTGTCACATTTACGCCAAAAATCGGATTGTCATCTTCAAAATTTGTATTATACGGCGTAGTCCCGTATTTCTTTCCCTATGTACATTTTGATAAAATGTCCTATTTCGTCGATGTGCTCTGTACTTTATTTATTGCACCAGTAGTTTAATTTGAAGTTTAAAAATCCATCAGTAAAAATCACATTCCATCTATGTTTACTATACCTGTTGCACTGGCAGTTAAATCTGTAAATGTTGCACTAGAAGTAAAATCCGTACCTGTTGCACTAGCAGTTAAATCTGTACCTGTTGCACTAGCAGTAAAATCTGTACCTGTTGCACTGGCAGTTAAATCTGCACCTGTTGCACTAGCAGTTAAATTTGTACCTATTGCACTAGCTTCAAATTTAACTGCTAGTGCAACAGGTACAGTGAACATAGATGGAATGTGATTTTTACTGATGGATATTTAAACTTCAAATTAAACTATTTGTGCAATAAATACTGAGAACATCGATGACATAGGATATTTTAACAATATGTATATGAGTCATTCATTCTATGTCATATAGAGATTTTAATATTTAAAGAGCTGGAACCAGAGCATAATAATGTTTGTACAAGTGTACGTAAAAGGAAAGATTAAAACCGAATGTTTAATCTCCCAAGGAATTGTCGTTTGGAATATCGCGACATGTTTTGAGAAGAGCCAATAATTCCATAAACAAAGAAAAATGACACACCAGTAATGTGCATCATATAGATTAAGGATTACAGGTACGTAATTGTATTTGATCTATTAGTGCATATTTAATGTTACTATCACCCATGTACATTTTACTGCATTTCATAAATTGAATCCAGCAGTGAAATATGAACTCACATATGAGTCATTCATTCTATGTCAAATCAGCACAAATCTGACATTTTTGACCTGAACCCTTTTGATTTTCATGAGCCTTGGCCAAGTTACAGGTTTTACTAAGAAACCAACTGGTGCAAAATTTCAGCTTTCTACATACAGTACTTCTATAGTTATAGGACTTCGAATTTTAGGAAAAAGGCATTTTTGTGTCTACCATGCCCATCACAAATTACAATAATTGGAGAACCTAATTGGTCAACAGAGCTCATATTGAGCCCATTTGAAAGCTTATTGCGTGAGCTTTCTTTTAAAACATCACACAGTCATTATACGGGCAATTTAGTTTCCAAGGTCTTCCATTTTGAACTTAAAGCTTCAAAACACATGCCATTAATCTAATTATACACTGCTGGACAATTGCTAAGGACGGATCATAAACGGCTATATAGCGCATAAAAAAGTAAGTGTGGTTGGATGCCAAGTGAAATAAAATAATGTCAGAATGCCAGGACATTACAAGAAAGACAATTTATTGTGCCCTGAAATCCAGAAGGCTTTGGAACGTGTTTAAGGGACAAACAGGCCATTTTGTGCAGAATACGTAAACGTGAAAAAAATGCAGTTACCGTCCGCAGGCGTTCCGGCGTAAGATGTCAATACGGGATATGGCCACCATGGAAAGCGATGCAAGATTCCACACGTCGTGTCATGCTTTGCACAACATTATCAAGCAGCTGTTGGGGTAATTTATCCCATTCCTCTGTCAGTGCACGGATGAGGGTGTCCGTGTTTATTGGAGGGCATTGGCGGCCAGCAAGACTCCTCCCCAAAGCATCCCACACATTTTCAATGGGATTCAGATCTGGAGAACGTGCTGGCCATACGAGGCGTTGAATATCCTCGCTCTCAAGACACTCCTGGACAGCGACTGTTCGATGACATGTTGCGTTGTCGTCCATGAAAATGAATCTATCACCGACAGCACCACGGAACATGCAAACATGAGGTAGCAGAACATCAATAATGTATCGTTGGCCAGTCATATTCCCAGTTGGAAGCAAATAGAGGGACGTACGGCCATTGATCATGATGCCAGCCCATACCATGACACTACATGTCGGATATCGGTCCCTTTCCAGTATGTTTGTGGACAATATGCAGTACCACTATCACGCCAGATCCGTTGTCGTCGACAATCAGACGATAGACTGTATCTACTCTCATCTGAGAAGCGGACAGCAGACTAGTCGTTATCAGTCCAATTGCGATGTTGATGGCACCATTGCAAACGGGCGGTACGGTGGCGTCTGGACAATGGGATGCACACAACAGGACGGCGGGCGTATAGTCCTCCTTCATGCAAACGTCTGGCGACAGTTTTTCGGGAGATCCGTTTGCCAGTAGCAGCCATAAACTGATTTGCTACCTCACTAGCTGTGCTGCGCCGGTGACTTTTTGTTGATAGCACTATGTACCGATATTCTGCAGGTGCCGTACTGCAAACTCGACCTCCCCCGTGACGTTTGCTACACTCTCCATTTGTTTGAAATGATTTCCAAAGCCTTGAAACAACACTGTGGCTGACGTCGAACTCCCTGGCAACATCTGTTATTTTTCGTCCTTCTTCAATCTTGCCAATAATACGGCCACGCGTAAAATCATCTAGGTGATGTCGGGAAGACATACTGAAACTTGCAAGTTCGTCAGTTGATTCTTTCCCTTTCAACTTGCCTTTGAACAACAACGGTCAATACGCGTCAAATCCTTTATATCTCTTATCAGCGATATGACGTCACGAACAAGTTTGGCAATCCAAAATTTGCATACGCACAACACGTCTTACTGTATCCAGCACTTATGCTAATTTCCACATTTTCCTGCCTTCCATTTTATGGTTGCTATCGTTGCTACTGTCATCCGTCCTTAGCAATTGTCCGGCAGTGTATAAAGTACAAGGGAACCTCTCAGTAGCAAAAATGTTGACTGGAAAATTAAAAAAAAAACATTACTGTTTTTAAACTTTTTATCCTGCAAAAGAGATATATTTTTGCATTCCCGATCAGGCATGTAGTAAATAAAAAAAAATACATGCCCGGACAGAATGTTTACATACCGCGGGCATGTCGGGCAGTATAATTTTTAAGTCCTGGGTGCAGCAGAAGGCTTACCTGGTCCCAAAATTTGGCGGCATTCCGAGGAGAGGCTTCCGAGTGTAAATCACTGAGGTCCCAAATATGCTCAATGGGTGATAAGTCCGGATACCTCGCTGGCCAAGGAAGCATAAAGGAACGCTCGGGAGATATTAGCGGTGTGTGGCCGAGCGTTATCTTGCTGAGAAACGACCTCCGAGAGGCCACACAGGAATAGGAACAACGCGGACTGTAAAACGTCATATACGAGTACCATCGGGGTGTCAGCGTGTCCGTTATGGATGTCAGAGGTGACAGGCTACCATAACTAATGGGGCCCCACAATGTAAAAAATAAGTGGTGTGAATTCACTGAAAATTTCTGAAAATAACGTGCAGCAAAGTTGCAGGTAGGTATCCGTACTTTTCAGAAATTTCCGTTTTTAAAAGTGCCCGTTTATTTTAACTTCCGTATTTCCACAGATTTCCCGTTCTCAGAAATTCCGTTTACTTCAGAAAAATCAGTTTCAGATTTTCCCGTATTTAAACTGAACTCCCGCGAGACCGACGACCCTGAATTTTTCAGCCCTTTCCCCAGATAGTCCTTCCGCTCCAGTCAGGATTGAACCCGCGCCGCTTGAACACCAAGTAACGCACGCCTTTAACAACTGAGCCACATACACTCCCAAATTCCAGTCACGTATACATCTTAAAACAAATAACGCGACAATGAAATGTTTATTTGTCATTTATACGAGTGATTTAGTCATCTTATTTCCTGTTGGAGCTTATTATTTTTCTGAATAGGTTTGTAGTAATTTTTTTTCTGTAGGAGGACTTTTCACAAATTAAGCATTTTCATTCTGATTTTAAGAAGCAACAAAATGCTTTGCAACTTGATTTTTTAAAATTGACAATGACTTTAAGTTATTTTTTAAAAAGGTGAAATGTACTTTTATATAGTATTGTTTCAAAAAAAAAAAAATAAAAACAAAAAAACCTCAATATAAAATTTACTCCTGACAGCTAGCTATAATAGCTTTTGTCTTAAGTTGTTCAAAGACTAATACATAGGTATCGTATAACCATCTGTACAATAAGTACCCGGCTACTTACAGTAACACAATATACAGGGTTACAAGGAAAGTCCTTGATCAGTCCAATATCTCACGAACTATGGCAGTTGTTGATTTACTTCTTGTGCAGTTGCATAGGAAACCCCTATGTCGCACACAATAACACCACGAGGGATCCCCTCGCCCCCTTTGGGCGGGGGAGTTGAGGGGCTATCGCGCCCCCTTTGCAGATAGGGCAGAATAGTCAATTACAAACTTCTTCAGCGAGGCAAAAACAGTACAGAAATGTTTTTTTTTTTTTTTTTTTTTTGATTGGAGGTTTAACCAATACCGTGAGCAACTCAATGGGCTATAAGCAGTCGCCCGTCCCTAATTTAGGGTCACTGGTTCTAGGGAAGGGAGAGAACCATGCCGTAAGACAAACACAACATCCATGCCTGACGGGATTCGAACCCGGACCCCTTACGGACGAATGATCAGAGGCCAGCGCCTTAGACCACTGCGCCACCGGGGCGGCAAAAATGTTTTTGTCCCATAGCAAAAAATGGAAGGGGATTGGGAATGTTGCCTCAAGAAAATCAGAATATACGGAAGCAACGACAAAGTATTTAGACAAAAACTTATTACTTAGAATTTATAACGAGGAACAATACACCAATTAAGTAGTAAATAGTAACGCTGTACTAGTGATCCGATTTATTGGCGTAGAAAATAAACACATAAGCGTTTCCAAGCTTTCGCACATCAACCAGATGGCTTTTTCAAGGAAGTTAGACAGAAACTGTCTAACTTTATTAGAAGAAGGCCAGAACATAAACCCAGGAGAATTGGTAAAATGATTGATAGTTTTAGGGGTAAAGGAAGAATAAATGTTTGGTAGGGCAAAATAATTCAAATTAAAGTGGAGCCTAGAATTACTGAAAATGGCGTTAATAGGAAAAAAGCTAAGAGTATATTCTTAGAAACGTGAAAAGATTTGTCTGGTTTATTTTTAATTACGAATTTTGTAGAGATAAAGGTTATGCGGGAGGAGTACGATGTGGTTAACCCAACAGAGAAAAGTGCTACTAGGACCAGGATTGTACTGATAGATTTTGATAGGATATGTTCTATAATTGCGTCTTTAGAATAACATCCTGATAAGAAGGGGAGGCCTATGAGTGCTATTCTTGTGACAGCCAAACTAAAAATAAGAAATGGTGAGTGATTTGTAGAAGCGATTTTCTGTCAAACTTCCTTGAAAAAGCTATCTGGTTGATGTGCGAAAGCTTGGAAACGCTTATGTGTTTATTTTCTACGCCAATAAATCGGATCACTAGTACAGCGTTACTAGTACAGCGTTACTATGTAAACAGCGTTACTAAGTAAATGAAAGCACAAAGGAAAAGTTTTCCTACAAACCTTATCAACAGTTCTTGTTCTGAAATAAAACGCAGTTCCTTGACATATTCAACATCAGACTTTGATGTCCACCAATACAGTAAAAAATACACTGAGACAAGGAGAAATAGCATAAAAGTGGCGAAACACTCATCCAATAGGAAAACTTTATGCACATCTAATATGGACTTGCGTACCTGGCAAAGCTTTGGATTTCCCGTCACTGGTTCCCGAAGGGTTTGCATACCGACCACGCATATCATTTTTGTATTTTGACGACGGAGCAGAAAGCTCATTTGAAATTCATGCAAATATGCTTCGGACACAGCGACTCAGGTAGCTTTCCGCTTTTTTCGTATTTGGAGAGTCCCCTTCCATCTTTTGTTAGGGGACAAAAACATTTCTGTAATATTTTTGCCTCGCTGAACACGTTTGTAATTGACTTTTTTGTCCTATCTGCAAAGAGGCGCGATATCCCCCTCAACCCCCCCCCAATGGGGGCGAGGGGACCCCTCGTGGTGCTACTATGTGCGCCATAGTGTGTTTCCTATACAACTGCACAAGAAGTAAATCGTTAACTGCCATAGTTCGTGAGATATTGGCTTGATCACGGGCTTTCCTTATAACCCTGCATATATATTAAATAGCCGGCCCGTGGCGCAGTGGTCTAAGGCGCTGGCCTCTTATCATTCGTCCGTAAGGGGTCCGGGTTCGAATCCCGGTCAGGCATGGATGTTGTGTTTGTCTTACGGCACTGGCTCTCTCCCTTCCCTGGAACCAGTGACCCTAAATTAGGGACGGGCGACTGCTTATAGCCCATTGAGTTGCTCACGGTGGTCGTTAAACCTCCAATCAATAACAATAATAATAATATATTAAATAGCTGGTGCGCAAAACAGGGGAGAGGAGAAGAAATATCCTGTGCCACAGTAAACAAAATTCATGCCATATCCTATAAACAATATCCGATCTCGCTACGGACCTTCAAAATTCGACAGAAGATTGGAATTTAAAAGTAATCAAACATCAAGTGTTCTCACTAATCGCTCCTATTACCGGTAATTTCTCGTCCTACGGATACGGAAAATGTGAGAACGGAGTTTTTCCGTTAATATACGAAAGGAATTGCCGAAAAGTTTCTGCAAATTCAGAATTGTCCGTTAACACATCTCTGAAACGGCAATTTACCATCAATATAAGAAAGAAACTGCGGAAAGGTTCCTGAAAGTTCAGAATTTTCCCGTGGCACGAAAAAACCGTGAAAATCAGGTTTCTTTCTGTCATTTCACGGAAAAGATTGCATCAGATATATGCTTCGTTAACTCACGAAACAAATGACGGATGGCTCTTGAATTTCAGAAAGTTTTTTACAGGCTGCCGAGCAGTGCACTGCTCGAAGTCTGGATACTTCATGAGGCCACGCCGTCTCCAGATGCGTGTAAGAAATCACCGCCAATCACCGTGGCAGAATTGGTACTCATCGCTGAAGACGACTTGGTAGATCTACCACGACACTACATCTGCAGAGCTTGGCCACAACCTACGGTGAATGGCAGAGGACGAAATGGCTGCCGGAAGCGTAGCCCTCTCTGCCTTGGCCAATCTTCAGTGCAACGCCTAATGACGGAAATATCCACAGTCGCCGTTGCAGCCTGTTCGATACTCTCTGCAGTAGCTTGTGTACCCGCAATTGCTTCGCGACAAATACAGCGATCGTTATGTGCTCATGTCCGCATGTCTGCGCCATTTCTGCTACGATGACTGGCTGGAACTTCTTACACTGTTAAAAATTTTGTGGTAGGTTACACCAAAAAGTGGCGCTACACCAGCTGTACCACTTTCTAAGAAAAGATACGCCACTGTGTGGCACAACCCCCCAACACATGGTGCAGCTTTGTACCACGATATGATACAAGGTCACACCACATTATGTGCAAGGTTGCAAAATGTTTGTTTGCACGTCACAGTGGTGTATCCTTTCTAAGAAAGTGGTACAGCTGGTGTAGCACCAATTTTTGGTGCAACCTACCACAAAATTTTCAACAGTGTACAACCACTGCTTCTAGTATCGCCCTACTGTTTCACACGAGCTGCGATTCGGCGAATCAGCCAACCAGCTTTACCGAGGCCTACGATCCTTCCTCTCTTAAACGCGTCCATCTGGTGGTAGGATTGGCGAAGAGGTGTACAAGCTATATTCGGTTTTTGGATATGCAACAGCACACAACAATGCGTTCGTTACTTTGCTCAGTACGACCTGGACCATGGGATACGACAATGGCTTCGTCTGCCCGTGTTTCCTCATTTATCTCTGACACGTGTCTAGTTTTTTCATGCAACATGTCTCTTTTAATACGTAGTGGTCTAAGCACTAGGTAATGACGATTCAACCGAGAGGCATGGATGAAAACTGCGAATTACCGAATTCAAAATTCCGATGAGTCATGGATGTTGTGTTCGTCTTACAGCACTGGCTCTCTCCCTTATCTGGAACAGTGGTCCTAAATTAAGGACGGAAGACTGCTTATAGCCCACTGAGTTGCTCACGGATGTCGTTAAACCCCCAAACAAGAAAAAAAAGTAGTAGTTTCCGTTTAGTGAACACTTGAACGAAAACATGAAATCCAAGCGGGTCGTCAAAAATATTTCTTTCTCAGTTTTTGCTAAGCCGAGGGCGTCTCATATTTTTAATATGGAAAGCAGTTTCCACTCACTGGACACCTACACGAAAAGCTAATCGTGATGACTTCTTTTTTTTTTTATTGAGGACTTAATGACCACCGTAGGCAACTCAGTGGGCTAAAGGCAGTCGACCGTCCCTAATTTAGGGCCACTGGTTCCAGAGAAGAGAGATAGATCAAATTAGATCATATGTAGAGGATTTTAGGAAGGGAGTGTCTTACCCCAGGTCTTAAACAACCCTTAGAAATAGGAAGCTAGGAGATTTGGGCTAGAGTGCCCGATAGGAAAGTGACACGGAAGCGAAGTAGAAAGGGGGAGGAAGACGCCTTTATTTATTACCGGGGACCAGTACCCGGGGTCCGACGGCTTAACGTGCCCATCGGACGCACGGCGGATATTTAGTGGATCGAGCTTTCGTACCGGCCTGGTATCGAACCTGAGGTCCTTTCCGTGGCAGTCACGAACGTTGCCCCAAAAAGAGAGATAACAGGTGCCGTAAGACAAAAATAACAAGCATGTCTAACCGGGATTCAAACCCAGACCCATCTCAGACGAATGGTCATAAGCTAGCGATTAGACCACTGCGCCACTGGGCAGCAGCTCGACGTCACAAATAGTTATTTTTCGGTTGTTGCTATGGTGACGACTTTCCACTACGCCACCAAATCTGGTCAAACGTCCAGACAAAACAAATTATATTGTTTGTGATTAAAAACCATTTATAGGACATGTAATTATTGTTAAAAGCAATTTATAGGACCTAAAAGAAATATATATATATATATACATTCAGGTGCACTAGGAGTACATATTTTTTTTATATCTCCACCTGCTAAAATTCATTTCGAGATACCGTCGTTGGCTATATATATTTATATCCATGGTGAACAGGAAACAGATCACGATCAAGATCACCCACGCACTGCAATGCCGAAATACTCGGGATGTCAGATTTCCCCGTGTGCTAAACAGAGCTTCTTAGTTTTTTGCTTGAGGGAGGTCTTCGCATTTGATGCCACAATCGGCTAAAAAGAAACGCACGCGCATAGAGAAGACACTGAGCTTCATTCATCAATCTCGGCGCCTCCTCAAAATTGCTGGGTGGTGTCGACAACTTGTCAAGTGGTTCTTCGGAGGTCGTTTCATTTCGGCCGACAACGAAGCCGCCTTTTCGCTGTAATAAATTCGACTGGCACAATATCTCAGGAAACAAACACTCTGCTGCTTTGAGTTTCTCTGAAAAGGAAAACGAAAACATCGGGTGTGTGCGCCTGAAAAAAAGAAAACTATATGTCGCAATATTCTAATGACATAAAAGAAATTTGGATCTCTACACTGTTGCCAGGGTGAGTGACAGTTTAAAATCTACGAACTATCGTTTATTTTCAACTGACAGGCAATTAAGAGGTAAAAGTATCCAAATAAACGACGAACATCTTTCACGTGCGGTTTTCTCCAAATTATGAATGAGAGCTATGCAGAAGTGATTAATATTGAATTTGAGGTAACATCAGCACTCACAGAGTCCAGTGGGAATACATGACTTGAAAATTGATGCGCCACGAAGTTAATAAGGGAATTCCATCAAATCGGGTAATTACTTTAATTTGTAGAAACCGTGCTTGACTGAGATGACAGAATAGATGGTGAAATTAGTAGACATGTGAATTCTGCTTTGAAAGCCATTGCTGCTTTCGATGGATTTCACGGAGCTGATGGTTTGTCAGAAAGGTTTCGAATGGCTGTGTATTGGAGCCCTGCAGAGGCAATATGTTTAGGCCTGAGCCCGGCCCGGCCCATTACCACCCAGTTAATATCAGGCTCGACCCGGTGTTCTTTTTTTCAGTGCCCTGCCCGGCCATTCAGGCCCGGCATAGGTTTCATTTGCGTAACTGTCACTTGCTTTAACATAGACGGTATTTGTACTGTAAAGTTTTGGAATAACTCGAAACTCGTGTAAAAAGAGAGCATAAGCATGTTAACTAACCCCACCAGTAACCAGAAATACGGCAAATGGAATAAATGGCATTCAGCGAACTTAAGTAAATCATCGTCATTTCATAATCGAACCCTTCGTAGTGTCAGATCACTGTTCATACGAGTCAAGTACTGTCTTCTTTGACACTTTTGCCCAGAACATAATATAAACTGATGCTCAGTTACACACACGCAAACACCCTAACATGCTTAATGGTTAATAGTTAATACAACAAACTCTCGTACGCAGAATATGATTTCGTTCTGTTGGCCCTACGTCTTAAGAAATATGATCATGGGAAGGGAAAGACAGAGACTTCAAAAACAGAATGACTTAAATTTATTAACAATCTGACTACACCGTACACATGCAAGTGCAGGCCCGCCTAGGAAATTGTAGGCCCGGCCCGTAAGTTTTAAACTATTAAGCAGGCCGGGTCCGTGCTGGGCTCTACTGAGTATGGTTATTATATAGATGCACTCCTCTTCCGAAACAGCACACCCCTGCGTTCTGATCTTCTACTGGGTGAAGAAGTACTGTAACTTATCTGGTGTGATCCCTTTCGAGAAGCTCAGTCGTTCGCTTTTTCAACGGAGTAAATATTTCAAAACGGACCCTCTTGAGTATGATTCGACTTTAGGGGAAAGAAAAATGTAGCACAGGACCAAATCTGGCCAGTTGGCTGGCTGTTGACGCACTGCATTTCTCGGCTAACAATTGCTTCACTGAGAGAGCTCAATGAGCTGCCGCGTTGTCCTTATTAAACCATTTTCCCACAACTCTTACCTCCTCCTGACTAGCTCTCTCGAAGTCACCAGATCCTGTTCGTAGTACCAGGTACACACAAGAATATTTCCCCTTTTTCGGAGAATGAGACAAAGTATAACACATGCGTAGTAGGAAAGCAATTTGTTCATCAAAATAATTACCATCTGCATCAACAACGGTCTGCCAACGTGCAAAAAATCTTATGTACTCCTGCGATAAAATGCCGAGTCAGGGGAAAAGAAAACGTTTTGGAGGGCAGCGTGCGACTCATCAAAGTTGGGGAAGTCGTGTCCACGCAAATGATTGTCGAGTGAAAGAAGCAAGTTATAGTCTGAAGACAGATATCTGGTGAGTAAGCTGGATGACATGAAAGCTTCCATCTAAGTACTTCGATTCCAGTCAATGGGGCGGAGTAGGAGCGAGCATTATCTTGAAGAAGCAGAACTCCCTTTCTGTCAGTACTGCTTCCTTCTTTTGCAGGTTCTCATGCACACGTTTCAGCTTTTCACAGCCTACTGCAGCGGTGATCGTTTGGCTACGTTGCAAGATTTCACAATGAACAACACCCTGTGCGATACACCATACAGACATAACTTACGTGGTTGCAGCGCTGCTTCCGATGTGTGAGGAACTGAGTCACTCGTGGACAACCAATGTGTAGAACGTTTTGGGTGCTGTACGGGACCCACTTCTCATTACATCCGAGTTCCCTATCCAAAAATGATTCCTTATCATAGCGAGAGAGCAATACCAGACAAGGTGAGACACGTTTCTCTTTGTTCAATTCAATTAAATTTATTTAGCTTTGACATTAAAACCAAAAATACAAAGTAAGGTAATTGTAACTGCAAAGGAGATATGGGAAAAGGCCACAAAAGTCCTGACAAAGCTCCGATCTCCCTGTATAAATACAGGCAAGTCAGAGTTGCACCTGAAAGCATGGCGCCCAACATTCAAAGATGGTAATAGTTCACTGCATACAATTCGTGGGGGACCCACTTAGACAGCTTGCATATCTGACCTATTGCATGCAGATATCTTCTGACGGTTTCATTACCAACGCTAAATGACTGAGCTAGTTCTTGGCATGTTTGGCTACTGTCCTGCTTAAAAGCAATTTTTAGGGCTTCTGTGTCAACGCTGACAGGACGGCCAATCCTGGACTATACTTGAAAGGATTCATCTCAGTATCTGAACTTTCAGGGCTTTTGTGTCAAGGATGACAGGACGACCCCTCTAGGACTTGTCTTGAAAGAATTAATCTCCGTCTCTGAAATTTCAGGGCTTCTGTGTCAAGGCTGACAAGATTATCACTCCGGGCCTCGTCTTGAAGAGATTCATCTCCGTCTCTGAACTTTCAGGGCTTTTGTGTCAAGTCTCACAAGACGACCACTCCAGGACTTGCCTTGAAGGGATTCATCTCCATCTCTGAACTTTCAGGGCGTTTGTGTCAAGGCTGACAGGACGACCACTCCGGGACTGGCCTTGAAGGGATTCATCTCCGTCTCTGAACTTTCAGGGCTTCTCTGTCAAGGCTGACGACCACTCTAGGACTTGTCTTGAAAGGATTCATCTCCGTCTCTGAACTTTCATGGCTTCTGAAGGACCACTCCGGGACTCGTCTTGAAGGGATTCATCTCCGTCTCTGAACTTTCAGGGCTTCTGTGTCAAGTCTCACAGGGCGATCACTCCGGAACTTGCCTTGAAGGGATTCATCTCCGTCTCTGAACTTTCAGGGCTTCTGTGTCAAGTCTATCAGGACCACTCCAGGACTGGCCTTGAAGGGATTCATCTCCGTCTCTGAACTTTCAGGGCTTCTGTGTCAAGTCTATCAGGACCACTCCAGGACTGGCCTTGAAGGGATTCATCTCGGTCTCTGAACTTTCAGGGCTTCTGTGTCAAGGCTGACAGGACGACCACTTTAGGACTTGTCTTGAAAGGATTCATATCCGTCTCTGAACTTTCATTCAGGGCTTCTGAAGGACCACTCAGGGACTCGTCTTGAAGGGATCCATCTCCGTCTCTGAATTTTTAGGGCTTCTGTGTCAAGGCCGACAGGACGACCACTCCAGGACTTGTCTTGAAGGGATTCATCTCCGTCTCTGAACTTTCCAAACCAATTCCGAGTTGTGCGTTCCTTCACAGGATCTGCCCCAGATGCTAAGCAAATGCAACGAGTTGTTTCTGCAGCAGATGAATCGTGCTTAAATTCGTATACCAAAAACACCCACGAATAATCTCCACTGATATCGTCATTGTAATCGCACGTCTTTCCACTACCAAACTGCTTACTCATTTGATTAATATGCGCAGGGCATCTTGGGATATCATCTGACGACATACCTCCGCAAATTCACTCATAACAAGGTGTTTCTTTTGCTCCCTCGAAAAACGGCCAATACTTTTGTGGTTACCTGATAATAATGATTTGCTGTTGCTCCATCGCGAACCCACTCTGCTAAAATAACACCTTAATATCAAAGTAAACAACTAACATGGCCTCGCACTTGCTTTGCCGTGCATTTTTTATCTTCGGTGACTTTGGCATTTTCCATTGCGTCGGCTGTTCTTCATACTACGCATCTTTTCCGACAGTCGTATCCCAAGCAAAACATTTCGGTGTAACGAAAAGGGGTAACTGTGCGTCATTGTCAAAACCATAATCTGATTTTTCCGCATGCTGCCCCATGAAGTGACGCAACAATAGTTAATTCATTGTTACTCAACAATATATTTTATTGAACTATCGCCGAACATTATTTCATCACATTTTGCATAAACGTAACAATATATCTGATTGTAATATGCGTAAATCACATGAATCTGATGCTAAATGTGATAAAAGCCATTACAAAAATGCATTTTGTTGCAATGCATCTTTTTCGACAGCAGTAAAGTAAATCCCAAATAGAAAATTCCGTTGTAACGAAAATGGGTGACGGAAGTAGTCGGTGAACCATCTAGGTTGATTTTCTCAAGTATCTCGAAAACGGTGTGTCGTAGCGTAATTTGGCTTCCTCTTGAACACCCCTGTAGGTTACCTGCTATTAGACGAAAGCTTTAAAATGATGTACAGGATATAAAGTCCGTTTACAAGTTTTTAAAAATTTATTATAAATGCAATTGGTGCGATAATTTGATCATATTGTTGCAATATACTAAGTGATTATCCAAATTTCTGATGATATTAAATTTGTCTAATTTCAGGTACCCTTTGATGTGACAAATTTTGTTAAATAAAACGAATGGTTACTCCTCAAGAAGAGGCGCAATATGTAGCCTGGTTTATTGAAACAAAATCCGATCCACAGAATCAGCAAAATTACAGGACTAAATATGGAAAAGAACCACGGCCGCCCCGTTGGCGCAGTGGTCTAAGCGCTGGCTTATGAACATTCCTCCGAGAAGGTTCCAGGTTCGAAACCCGGTGAGGCATGGATGTTCTGTTCTTCTTACAGTACTGGTTCTTTTCGTTCTCTAGAACAAGTAACCCTATGAGCAACTGCTTACAGCCCGTAGAGTTGCCCATAGTGGTCGTTAAACCTTCAAAAAAAGTGTATCACAAAACATATATATGTGCATCTTGAAGTAAGGTACAGTACATGTACAGCTACGTGGTTAAGTCAGTCCTCTTAAAGACGTGTATCGTCTTTCTATATTCTGTTGCTCACGTTTAAAATTAATTACAGCCCATGGTGGTGTATAAAATGTAAAAACTATTACACTGAAAGAAATACGGGATTACGCCATATAATACAAATTTTGAAGATGACAATCCGATTTTTGGCGTAAATGTGACAAGGATGGTAAGTCAGATAATATCTGAAAACTTGAAAATTTTCATCGTCCTGGAGCAGGACTCGAACCCGCGTCATGAATGCCGGTTGCTTCGACTAGCGAATCCTGTGATGGTTAAATTCAAATTGATCGGAAACTTGAAACTTGGTCGTTCTGGGTGGTGTAGTGGTTAGCATACCTAGGCGTTTTCTGGGAGACGCGGGTTCGAGTCCCGCTTCAGGACGATGAAAATTTTCAAGTTTTCGGATATTATCTGACTTACCATCCTTGTCACATTTACGCCAAAAATCGGATTGTCATCTTCAAAATTTGTATTATATGGCGTAATCCCGTATTTCTTTCATGATTTATTCTGCTTCTCCGGGCAATCACGGGATAGGATTCTTAACCTCCAGATTCGCTAAACATGAATGCCGGTTGCTTCGACTAGCGAATCCTGTGATGGTCAAATTCAAATTGATCGGAAACTTGAAACTTGGTCGTTCTGGGTGGTGTAGTGGTTAGCATACCTAGGCGTTTTCTGGGAGACGCGGGTTCGAGTCCCGCTCCAGGACGATGAAAATTTTCAAGTTTTCGGATATTATCTGACTTACCATCCTTGTCACATTTACACCAAAAATCGGATTGTCATCTTCAAAATTTGAACTATTACACTGCTGGCCACCCAAAATGCAACACCAAGAAGGAAGCATCCGATTGGCCTGAAATTCGCAGTATGCGTCGCGCGCTAGAGGACATGCAAATGATTAGAATTGCAGGGCATATGCAAATCATGAGCGCCCGGAACGCCACCGAAAAGCTGTTACAGGGCTTGGTGCTGAGTTCTATTACAGCGCCCTATGTGGAGGGTTCGTTAGATGCTTCCTTTGCAGTAAGTTCGGTTTCGGTGTTTTAATATGAAAGCCCCGGTTACAAAGCACTATAAGAAGGGTGCACAGAAAGCGGGGTGTAAGTAGTGGAAGTATGTTGTGCTGCCGGATCTGTGCGTGGGAAGCTTCCTGACGCCTCGTCGCAAAATACGTCAGTCATTCTAGCACGTTTTGGAGTTCGACAGAGACGAATAGTGGCTCATCGCGATAGCGGTTTATCGTACCGAGACATCAGCGTCCGTGTGGGACGACATCCAGCCACAGTGAGGCGAGTATGGATTCGGTGGGTGCAGGAGGGACGGACGGACCGACGTGAGCGATTGCCGCAGCCGCGGCACACCACCGAACGAGAGGACCGGCATGTTGTGCGGCAGGAATTGACGGCTCGCACCGCCACATCACGAACGTTAGCGAAGGAATTAGAGTATGTTGCGCAACAACCTGTGTCAGCACATACCGTTCGACGTCGTCTGCAGGAGCTGGCACTTGTCGCACGGCACCCATTGCTCCGATTACCACTAACGTTACACCACCGGTGAGTGCGGCGGCAGTGGGCCGTTGAACGCCGCACCTGGATTACGGAATGGCACGATATTTTCTTTTCCGACGAATTCCGCTTCTGCCTGCAACACCACGATGGTCGGATCCGCATGTAGCTGCACCGCGGCAAAAGACTGTATGACGACTGCATTATTCATCGCCCTACCGGTCCGTCGCCTGGCGTTATGATTTGGGGCGCAATTGGATATGACACCCGCGCCCCTCTGGTAGGCATCACCGGTACACTAAACATCCACCGCTACATCTCCGACGTTTTGGAGCCTGTAGTCCTCCCTTACCTGCAGGACCTGCCAGTGGCCACATTTCAACAGGACAATGCGCGCCTTTTCTCCCGATATGTCGCCCATCGAACACGTCTGGTCGCTGATCGGTAACCGAGTGGCCCGGCAAGCAACACCCGCGGCTACGCCTGATGAACTGTGGCAACGTGTGGAAGCAGCCTGGACCGACATACACCAAGCCCACATCCAAAGCCTCTTTCGTTCGATGCCGCGGTATGTAGCGGCCGTTATTGCCAGCCATGGAGGCCACACGAACTATCGATGTCTACGTGTTCCGCAAGTCGCACGGGCCTGTAAGCTCAATCGTTTCATCTTTGTATCTGTTGTTATGTGTCCAGTAAATCTGGCTATGCTATCTCGTGTCCTTCTTGGTGTTGCATTTTGGGTGGCCAGCAGTGTATATTAATGTTCCACAAATTTAATGTTCCACAAATATGCTACTTACATAAAATGCTTCATCATTGCCATCGACCAACCACCCCGAGTTCCGTTGTAAGAATTGCATGCGTCTAGTAGTAATCCAATGAAAGTTCGTTTTTAGACCTATATCTTCTAATCTAATGTCGAAGCCAGCTGTAACTTGTAGGCAATGTAAAGCAAAGTTCCTTACTATGAATTGCATGTCCTTCTCTTGATACAAATTTAATTCTTGAGGATTAGAACCTGTATCATCGAGTCAGCAGTTTATAAATTCGGTTCAGTGGGGAAGTGGGGTCAAAGTTGTCAACTGACATAACATAAGTATCCTTCATACGAAATATAAACTGAACGAGAAAATATAATACAAAGGTTGAATATAAAGTCTCTATGTACACCTTATACACTGCCGGACAATTGCTAAGGACGGATGACAATATCAAGGATAGCAACCATAAAATGGAAGGCAGAAAAATGTGGAAATTAGCATAAGTGCGAGATACAATTAGACGTGTTGTGCGTATGCAAATTTTGGATTGCCGAACTTGTTCGTGACGTCATAGCGCTGATAAGAGATATAAAGGATTTGACGCGTATTGACCGTTGTTGTTCAAACGCAAAGTTGAAAGGGAAAGAATCAATTGACGAACTTGCAATTTTCAGTATGTCTTCCCGACATCACCTAGATGATTTTACGCGTGGCCGTATTATTGGCAAGATTGAAGAAGGGCGAAAAATAACAGATGTTGCCAGGGAGTTCAACGTCAGCCACAGTATTGTTTCAAGGCTTTGGAAATCATTTCAAACAAATGGAGAGTGTAGCAAACGTCACGGGGGAGGTCGTGTTCGCAGTACGACACCTGCAGAAGATAGGTACATAGCGCTATCAACAAAAAGACACCGGCGCAGCACAGCTAGTGAGGTAGCATATCAGTTTATGGCTTCTACTGGCAAGCGGATCTCCCGAAAAACTGTCGCCAGACGTTTGCATGAAGGAGGACTATACGCCCGCCGTCCTGTTGTGTGCATCCCATTGTCCAGACGTCACCGTACCGCCCGTTTGCAATGGTGCCATCAACATCGCAATTGGACTGATAACGACTGGTCTGCTGTCCTCTTCTCAGATAAGAGTAGATACAGTCTATCGTCTGATTGTCGACGACAACTGATCTGGCGTGATAGTGGTACTGCATATTGTCCAGCAAACATACAGGAAAGGGACCGATATCCGACATGTAGTGTTATGGTATGGGCTGGCATCATGATCAATGGCCGTACGTCCTTCTATGTGCTTCCAACTGGGACTATGACTGGCTAACGATACATTAATGATGTTCTGCTTCCTCATGTTCGCATGTTCCGTGGTGCTGTCGGTGATTGATTCATTTTCATGGACGACAACGCAACATGTCATCGAACAGTCGCTGTCCAGGAGTGTCTTGAGAGCGAGGATATTCAACGTCTCGTATGGCCAGCACGTTCTCCAGATCTGTATCCCAATGAAACTGTTTGGGATGCTTTAGGGAGGAGTCTTGCAGGTCGCCAATGCCCTCCAATAAACAAAGACACCCTCATCCGTGCACTGACAAAGGAATAGGATAAATTACCCCAACAGCTGCTTGATAATAATGTGCAAAGCATGACACGACGTGTGGAATCTTGCATCGCCCTCCATGGTGGCCATATTCCGTATTGACATCTTACGCGGGAACGCCTGCGCACGGTAATTGCCTTTTTTTCACGTTTACGTATTCTGCACAAAATGGCCTGTTTTTCCCTTGAACACGTTCCAAAGCCTTCTGGATTTCAGAGCACAATAAATTTTCTTTCTTGTAATGTCCTGGCATTCTGACATTATTTTATTTCACTTGGCATCCAACCACACGTACATTTTTATGCGCTATATAGCCGTTAATGTTCCGTCCTTAGCAATTGTCCAGCAGTGTATTTGTATATAATAGTTTTTACATTTTATGCACCACCATGAACTGTAATTAATTTTAAACGTGAGCAACGGAATATAGAAAGACGATACACGTCTTTAAGAGGTATCACAAAACCTTTGGCACAACCTGTTAATATTGTCACTACTATTCTCCCATAGGTGTTCTCTTGCATAATCTTGTAATATCAATCTGCCTCGATAAAGCCACTAGTGTGTAAAAGATTGGCACATATAAAATTCTGCGCCAGCTAAAGTAGTATTTTTGTAATGCCTTTTATCACGTTTTGGGTGATGTTCTTGTAGTTTACAACACAAAAGTTGAATAAAATATTATTTTGTTTATGCAAAGCATCCGTAGATTAGCGAGTGCCACAAGAAATTTATAAAGGAGATCAGTGTTTGATAAAGAGAGAACTGGTCGACTAAGGACATCTGATGAAAACAATGATCGTGTGCGTTAATCATTTCCTCGTAACCCAACAAAGTCCATCCGATCTGTTACCAGACAGTAACAACTACCATGTTCAACAATGCACAAGGTCCTACGGAAGAGTTTGCGACTATACGCATGCAAATGGCAACTCTAGGAGGCACGTGAACCAATGATAAACCAAGACGGGAAAAGTTTGCAGTTCACATGCTGAAACGAATTTTTGAAATTGCAGACTTCCTTATCCGTGTTTGTTTTACAGATGAGGTAACCTTTCATGTCTCAGGGAAGCTGAACAAACACAAAGTGAAGATTTAGGAATCAGAGAAAACCCCCATGTGACTTGGGAGGTTCAACGGGATTGTCCAAAAGCAAATGTGCGGTGTGGGGTCATGTGCAATCGAATCATTGCGCCATTTTTCTTCGTAGAAGAAAAAACAATTTCTGCAGATGTTTACCTTGATGTTTTGACCGAATATGTAGTACCACAACTGGAAGCCTTCAACGAACCAGCATCTTCCAGCAAGATGGTAAACTTCCTCATTGGGACTGCGAGTTCGTAAGTTTCTAAACTACACATATCGGGACCAGTGGATTGAAAAGGATGTCCCCATTCTCTGGCCACGTCATTCCCCATATATCGCTTTCATGGACTTTTTCCTATTGGGTTATTGGAAAGATATCGAGTACCAAACCTAGGTACGGAACATCAACGACCTGAAACAAAGAATTGGTGACGCCGTTGCCATTAATGATGAGACTATGTTAAATCAGTTACGATTTTGATGTGATCCATGCAGCAAATGGTGCCCACGTAGAAGTGTTTTATATAAGGCATAAAAAACTTTCTCATTTACTCGTCATTATGTAAGCAATTGCACAGGTTAATCGATTCACTTGTATTTGTAATCAATGTTTAAAGTTGTAAAAATACTTTGTAGGGATCGTGTATAACACGATGGGGCAATGGCGTACCTAGGTGTGTGTGAGTGGGGGGTGGGGGTGGAAAGGGCCATATGCACTCCCAAAAATAATTTTGTCTAGTATTTAAAAATCGATAAAAATTGTCGGTGATGTTATTTTGCTAGTGTCACCATTCTGGTCCTCCTTAAATTGCCGTTAGTTACTTATTTATTTGGAATGGTCAGACGAGGTCACATATGCATATTGTTAACGCCTATCCTCTACCCCCACCCCTCTCTCGTGCGCATTTCCCACTTGTATGCCACTAGAGAAAGAAGAGAGCGAACTGGTGTTCTAAGTGGTCAGGGTGTCGGTATTGAAAGATCATCTGGAATCCTCTGGTAATAATGCAATGTATATTTCACCCAACTATTGCAATGAAATAATTTTGAAACAGAAAATCGAAAAAGAGAATGCAAGCAAATGCTTTTCAGTAATAGCTGATGACGCCGCCGATATTACCTTACAAGAGGAAGCATCTATTTCTGTAAGATTTGTGGAAGACAATGGAGACAAAAAGATCCTAGTTGAAAACTTTTTACAATTAGTGCCAGTAGCATCTACACACGGAGAAGATTTGGCAAATACCATTTTAGATACTTTGGAATCGTTAGCTTTAGACTAAGTATTTGAGAGATAAAGGCTATGATGGTGCAGCGGCTATATTCAATGGTGTACAAGCTAAATAAAGTAAGAGAGAGATTTCCATCAGGACGATATGAGCATTGTGCTTCTCATTCTCTAAACTTGGGAATTTCAGATGCATGTCAAAGTGAAGATATTCGTAATTGCATAGGAGTCAGTCATAGAAAAATGTTATTCTTTCATGAACACTCCAAAAGGAAAGTCTGTTTTGCAAGACAGTATATCAAAATTGTGCCCATCTTCTAGAAGAGAAGCTCTGAAAAATCTTTGTCCCACTCGTTGGGTAGTGAGACATGAATCTGTTATGGTAATGGTGGAATTACTCAAACCTTTGGTTCATGCGCTAGAAGCAATAAAAGATTGGAAAGACAAGGAATCGTCTTTCGACGCCTATATTATCTTAAGTTCATTTAAGAGTTCCAGTTCTGTCATTGCAGTATTTTCAATTGCAAAACTATTTTCATATACGCTGCCATTATGTAGAATTTTGCAGTCGAAGTCCGTAGATCTCACTGCAGCAGTTCAGTTGTATAATGATATTTTAAAAGAAGTTATTCATGACCATTCAGAAACAGTTTTCAGTGCAATTTATTTAGAATCTGCAACTGTTCTGAAGCAACTAATATGTAGATGAAGAATTTGAAATTTCTCTTCCGCGATAGCAAGCAAGCAGGCTTGTCGTTATAACATCACCGCTGAATCCTATTTTCGCATATTCATTTTTAACCAATGCTTGGATGCTGTCACCTAGCATCTAAAAGAAAGGTTTATAAAGCATAAAACAGTGTTGAACTCGTTTAATATTTTGATTCCCGTAGAGAATGAACTTCACCTCCAGCCTGGATATTGCAACAAGAACAAAAACAAAATAGTAGATCTGCAGTAGAAGCTTTACAGGCGTGTAATATAGTTATTATTCTAAATATTTATATGCTGTTGAAAATTTTAGTAACTTTTCCTGTAACCACATGTACTGCTGAGACAACATTTTCGAAGTTGAAATATTTAAAAAAATATTTATGAAACAGTGAGTCAGAAATGCGTTTGAATGGACTTTATTTGCTGTACATATATATAAAAGTATATCTGTAAAGGAAGAAGAAATTTTAAATATTTTGCAAAAACAAAAACGTAGAATGAACATTTACTTTGTAATAAACAGTATTTGAGAAAAATTAAAATGCATGTTCTCATGCATATTTTTTTATCACTTTACGAAGGAATGATATCATAGCTGTAGTGATAAAACCAGAATGTGAGAAATTTTCGATTGTTGATTTGACGTCATATAAAATTGTATTCACTGATGCATAATACAGATGCAACTTGATGTAAATGTTATGCATAGTGCTTGAACAGTCTGATGTAATTTCAAACGTGATTCTTTAATCTAATTTAATTTTTAAATAGCAATAATTCAAGCTACAAAATTTCGCATTCGTGGTTTTGACACTGCTGCGACGATATGCACCCCCGAAAATTAATTTCTGGGTATGCCACTACGATGGGGTGTAATCTGTAGATATCCTTGACCCAAAGTTACCAATCCCCTTACTAAGACACTTGAGATTCAGCTTTTCTTTCTATCTTGAGATCAGATTTTAGCTTGCGCATGCGCAGATGGACTTTCGAAGCTATATCACATTTCATCGGCGTCAGGATCGTTCCTTATACGTTCGTCGAAATCTGAATGTTATATAATAATAATACTTGCTATCGTTTTTTGAAAAACTAAACAGTCGAAATACGTGCTATTGCCACCGCCATAGTTAAGTAAATATTTAACTTTTATGACTCACACATCTTCTTTCATTGATGGGTTGGCCATTGATGGGCAACACATCTGCATTCATGCTGATGGGTTGGGCCTGTTCCAACAGCACAATGTACCTCCACACAAGTGTCGGGCCGCCACATTATGATTAGAGGAGCATTCATCTGAGTTTGAGGTGTTGCCATCCCACCCAAGTCCCCAGATCTGAACGTGATAGAACACATTTGTGATGCCATGCAACGCGCTATCGAACACGAACACAAGAATCCGAGACCTCGGAACACACCCGAATTGTAGAACGCTCTGCAGGACGTATGGTGTACATTGCCTACAGCATATTTCCAGAAGCTAGTGGAGTCCATGCCCCGTCGTATTTCTACAGTCCTGCGCTCGTCGCGGGAGACCTACCAAGTGTATATGGACATTATTAAAGCAAACCCGGACAAATAAAGGATATTTAGTAAAACGTAAAGCTACAGAAGTATCCACATTGATTTCTATGCCATTTGATTTTCACCGTGATTTACAAACCCCTCAGTTTTTTTCCCAGCCAGGAAACCAGTAAATGTTTATTAATATCAATTTCAAAATTGTTAAAGCTGCAAAGTACGAGGCGTGTTCAACAAGTAAGGTGCCGCCCCAGTGGCACAATGGTTTAAGCGATGGTTTCTGATAATTCTTTCGAAATGGGTCCGGGTTCGAATCCCGGCAAGGCATGGATGTTGTGTTTCTCTTACGGTGCTGGCTATCTCCCTTCCCTGGAACCAGTGGCCCTAAATTAGGAACGGGCGACTGCTTATAGCCCACTGAGTTGCTCACAGTGGTCGTTAAACCTCCAATAAAAAAAAAAACCCAAAAAAAACAAGAAAGATGACACCGAATTTTCGGGTGTAATAAGCACGTCTTTTGAATCCGTTCTGACGCAAATTAAATTTATCAAAGCTATTCAAAGTCAATGGAACCGGTATGGAAAACAACAGTATCTGACGGAAGAAAGAAGTTTTTCAATCGGGTCTTTAATCCCTCGGATATTGCTGTAAACGGAATCGTGAGCTTACGAACTCTTAGAAAGAGAGTTATCGACAAAAATAAGATGTAACTTTACGTCCCGTGGTAGGAAAACCACGCATTATTAATTTAGGAAGAAAGTATCCTCAAAAGGTTTATCCATATGAGCGGTATCGGTCCAAGAAAAAAAAATTTAGTCGAGTTTTCAGGAGCTCAGATTTTGCTACAAATACACCAGAAGCAGAAATTAACATTTATGACCCCTGGTGGCCAAACCATTCTTTACCAAACATTACATATTATGTGAAAAATATTTTCCATCAGGTCTTGTATGCGATACAGGAAGAATTTTTTCAAATAGGAGTTTTAGGAGCAGAAAACGCAATTTACCTTTGTGCGCCCTAGCGGAAAGTCTATGATTTCCTTGAAAATTTTGAATTTATAGGAGAAACATTTCGCATCGGAAACACTATCCAACAAATAAGGGATTTTTCAGATCGGACTTTTAGAAGTAGAGATATTAACAAAAAAAAAAAAAAAAAAAAAAGATACACATCTACGCCCCTGGAGTAGAACCCATGCATTCTTTCAAGAAGAAAATGTTCCTAAAATGTTTGTCGACATGAGTAGTATCGGTCAACAAACGACTTTTTTCAATCGAGATTTTAAAAGCTCATATTTTGCTGCAAATACATCAGAAGTGGAAATTGAGTCTTACGCCACCTGGTGGCCAATCCATTTTTTACAAAAATTAGAAATTATGTGCAAACGATTTCCCATCAAGAGCTGTATCCGGTGCAGAAATAATTTTTCAAATCGGAGATTTAGAAGCAGAGATATAGGGGGAAACGCAATTTACCTTTACGCCCCTAGCGGAAAGTCTATGAATTACTTGAAAATTTTTTAATTATATGAAGAACATGACACATGGAAAACACTATCCAACAAAGAAGGAATTTTTCAAATCGGACTCCTAGAAGTAGAGATATTGACAAAAATAAGATATACATCTACGCCCCCTGGCGGAGAAAACATGGAATATTTTAAGAAGAAAATATTCCGAAAAGGTTTATCGATGTGAGTGGCATCAGCCCACGAAAGAATTTTTCAATCGATATTTTAGAAGCTCAGATTTTATGGCAAATACATCAGAAGCAAAAATTAACCCTTATGCTCCCTGGTGGCCAAAATATTCGTTACCAAAAATTTGAAATTATATGCAAAAGATTTTCCATCAGGAAATGTATCAGCTGAAAAAAAATTCATATCGGAGTTTTAGAAAAAGAGTTATCGGGAAAAATGTAATTTACTTTTACGCTCTCTAGCGGAAAATCTATGCGTAATTTGAAAAAGAAACTACAAATAAAATACGCTTCGACATAAATGAAATCGGAAGATAAAATAATTTTTTCAATCGGATGTTGAGAAGCAAATATGGGGAATAAAACGTAATTTTGAATTCAACATCATCTGCATTTACGCCCTCTAGCGGCGAAATTGTACATTGTAAAAAAAACGAAATGAAGGATCATCATTCGCATATTTCAAGCTTCCGAATGCAAAAGGAATTTTTCAAATCGGACTAATAGTTGCAGAGATAGCGTGGGTACAGACGGACGGACAAAACCGGTAACACAAGCACGATCTTTTTATACAAAAGATATGCTAACAAGTAGTGTCTCCGTGCAAGTGTCTTGCGCTTGACTTGTCGCCTAACAACCAGTCATTAGCTTCATTTTACTGTGTAATGAAACTTAGCTTCATTTACTGTGCCATTAGCTTCATTTTACTGTGTAATGGAACTCCGTACATCTATTTGTTCGTATTTACAGTCATTTGCAAAAATTCAAGACCACCTATCAATTCATTGAAAATTAAGATTTTCCAAGAAATAACTAATTACTAGCCAGAGATATTTACAAAAAATGACACCACAGATGAATACTTACATTCTGTAGAACACAAAAAATCCGATATCAGTACTTTGTGTGGCAACCTTTGTTTTTTATAACGGTCAGAATACGATGTGGCATACCCTCAATGGCGGATTTGCAGTACTCACTTGAGATGTCTTTGCACCACGCGTACTTTATCGTGTCAATCAAAGCTTGGGAATTTGATCGCTGTTTTTCTGCTACCTTGTCTTTTAAAATTGTCCACAAATTTTTGATGGGTTAAGGTCGGGACTATTACCGGGCCAGTCAAGCACAGTTATGTTTTTCCTCTGCTGGTAGTCCTTTGCTGTCTTTGATCTGTGGCATGGAGCACCATCATGCATAAAGATTGTGCATCTGTGTGAACTTGCATATGAGTTAACAACTTCGCACGTGGCATTTCCATACAAAAAGGTCCAGTCATGGTAGTGACAGTCGGCAAAAAGGATAATATAGAAGTACCGTATGCTGACATAGCACCCCATATCATTTGACTAAGCAGATGTCTCACGGTGCTAAAGGGTGCATTTTTAATAAACACTTTGCCTTTTGGTCCTCGAGCATGTGCTTCACGTGATTCAAATTGAAGCACAGTTGATTCATCGGAAAAAAGAACTTGGCTCCAATTTTCAGAAGTCCACGATTGATGACGCTTTGCAAACTGGAGTCTCTTCTTTTTCATGACAGGGGTTTATGTGCAGGGTTATATAAGACTTGGATCCAAAATCTTTGCTTAGAGGTCGGGAAACAGTGCTGATACTAATATCAGACCCTTTTGAATGTAGAAAGGCCTTGATTTTCTTGCACGAACTCCTCGGAGAACGCATAACTATTCGCCTCATGGTATTGTCATCACGTGGGGTTGTTTTCCTTGGACGTCCACTTCTCTTTCGTTCGCTAAATTCACCTGTATCTCGACATTTCATGATCGTACTGTAAATAGCAGTCTTATTCGCATTCACATTTCTGCTTATGCCACGTTCAGAGAATCCTTCATGACATGTAGTTACTATTTGTGCCCTCTGAGTAACGCTTAATGACGCTTTCTTCTTCAACTGTGTCGACAAGTGTTAAACAGCGATAAGTTCTAGAGTATTTAACTCATAAAAATGTACCTCTCAAAGAAATTCACTCAAGAACAGTGGCAGTTTACGTTTCTGGAATATGGGACATAAGCAGTGTTCATTGTTGGGTAAGAAAATCAAAAGACAGCGGAGGAATGTCGGCTGTAAAGGATCAGCCGCGGAGTGGGAGGCCCATAATCGCAACTTGCGATTTGAACAGGCAAAACGTCCATGAGCTCATCAGGGGGAAAATCGAAGAATAATTTAGAGAATTATAGCAGGTAAACTGAACATTAGTTTAGGTAGTGTTAATCACATTGGCAACGTTTTAGGATACAGCAAAGTGTGTGCTCATTGGCTTCCACGTCACCTTACGACTGAAATGAAGACATCAAGACTTGAAGCATGCTAAAGGTTGCTCACTCGCTATGAAAAATAATTAAGCGATTTTCTCCAAAGCATTGTGATTGGTGATGAGAGTTGGCTTCACCATTATAACCCAGAAAGGAAAAATGAATCGCTTTAATACGTACACCCATTTCCTTCTCGAGCGAAAATACAAATTCAAAACTCAAATTTCTGTCGGTAAGAGCAAGCTCAGTGTGTTCCTGGAAAACAGAGGCATTCATCAGGAGTGCATGGTACGACTTTCAACTCCGAGAGGTGATTGTCGTACCATGTTTACCTTAACGAAGTTACATACATACATAATCATTAAGCTGTTCTCTGATATTCAAAGAAAGACCATCTGACAAATCCTTAAAGAAAGACCATCTCAAAGAAAGACTATCCGCTCCTCAAAGAAAGACCATCTCAAAGAAAGACTATCCGCTCCTCAAAGAAAGACCATCTGACAAATAAACATTTAACAGATAATGCAAACCACCTGATATATTTTCATCTGATTATTTATTTACTGTTGCCGTATCAAACTTCTCAATTTACAGCGATCTTGACGCACAACACGGGGTTCAATGACATCCATCACACGACGTACACAAGACCTTCTATACTTCATACTCATCATATTTTTCTCATTCAGGCACTCCTGAATCTGATCCTCCCATGACTTCCTTGGCCTTCCTTTTCTGCCGCTTGGGCCGAAAACATTTTCTTAGTAAGCATCTCATCACTCATTCTTTCAACATGGCCAAACCACCTAAGAATATTAGTCTCCACCTGGCTAACAATATTTTGCTTCACATTACACAACTGCAACACATTCCTCACATGATCTGAAAGTGTCTTCCCACAACCCCTTCCCCTCCTCCCCGTAAGTAACACATTTATGCGGCACACAAACAACTTCTATGTTTCTTCTGTAGTACCCAGGTTTCACTGCCATACATCAGGGTAGGAACAATTACACTTTCATACACAGCCATTCGGGACTCTTTATAGAATCCATCATCCCTGTGAAAACCTCCTAAAGCAGCTATGACTTTCAATGAAGAATTCACTCGCCTACTAATTTCACTGTGCAATTTCTTCTTTCTGTCAAACATGCTTCCTAAATACACAAACTCATTCACCTAGTCAATCACTGTGCCATTTAGACTTATATTACATTCAGTACTACCAGTTCCACTCTTAAAAATCATAACTTTGGTTTTTCCCCTTATTTATACTCAGTTTGAATTTCATACAAACATCGTACATCCGGGACAACATACTCGGCAACTCACTTTTGCTCTCTGCCAACAGGACTGTGTCATCAGCATACAGCAATCTGCACACATGGGTATTACCAAGACATAAACCAATAAACCTCATGCATGAGTTAAAAAACCAATGATTCTGCAACATGCAAACGCGAAACTCACGCCACGGCTTTCACTTCAGAAGCCATAGAGAAAATAAGGTTTGAAGTTCTTGAACACCCTAGATTTGGCGCCGTCCGAGTTCTGGCTGTTTTCTGCTCTCCAGAGACATCTGAAAGGAATTCAGTTCACCTGTGACGAAGATGTTCGTGCCGCTACGAAGAAATGGTTCCGAGAACAACCTGAAGATTTTAACAGAGACGGGTTTCAAGAGACATCTGAAAGGAATTCAGTTCACCTGTGACGAAGATGTTTGTGCCGCTACGAAGAAATGGTTCCGAGAACAACCTGAAGATTTTAACAGAGACGGGTTTCAAGAGACATCTGAAAGGAATTCAGTTCACCTGTGGCAAAGATGTTCAAGCTGTTACGAGGAAATGGTTCCGAGAACAACCTGAAGATTTTAACAGAGACGTGTTTCAAGAGACATCTGAAAGGAATTCAGTTCACCTGTGACGAAGATGTTCAAGCCGCTACGAGGAAATGGTTCCGAGAACCACCTGAAGATTTTTACAGAAACGGGTTTCAAGAGACATCTGAAAAAAATTCAGTTCAACTATGACGAAGATTTTCAAGCCGCTGCGAGGAAATGGCTTCCAGAACAACCTGAAGATTTTTACAGAGTCGGGTCTAAAAAACTTGTTAAACGTCGGCGTATCTGTATGGAGCGTCAGGGGGACTATGCAGAAAAATAAAATATGTGAATTAAAATACAGAGGATGAGTCGAAAGTTTTGCAATATTTGGATCACTTCATGTCTTCATACGTACCTTTACGACGAAAGCTGAGTAGCATTTAAAGTATAAGCCATCGTGTTGCACCGTCTTTAGATATATATCTGCCAGTTCTTCGATTCCGCGACGGTACCAGTTCTCGTCTTTCGAGGCGAAGAACTCCTTCACCCCAGCTACCACCTCCTTCTGATTTTTGAATTTCCTCCCGCGGAGGAAGTGGGCCATGGACCGAAACAAGTAATAATCCGACGGGGCAAGGTCCGGACTATATGCTGGGTGTGACATCATTTCGATGCCCCCAAGTTCCTGGAGTTTTGCCAGGGTCGTTCGCACAGTATGAAGCCGAGCGTTGTCCTGCCGTAGGAGAGCGCTCTTTCTGTTCAACGGTGCCGGGTATTTCTCCTCCAAATATGGCATGTTTCCCTTCCAGCTGTTCAGTGTAGAGGTTGGGGTTGATGGTCTAACCGTGTGGAACAAATTCGTAATGGATTATCCCCTTGAAATTCCACCAGAACAAGAGCACCACCTTGTGCTCGAAGCGCCCACGTTTGGAAACTGTCGTTGTGTGTTAGAATTACGGACATAGACCCACTTTTCATCGCACGTAACAATTCTCTTGATGAAACGAGCAACGCGCGGGTTTTCTAGAAGTTTCGTGCACACTTACACTCGCCGGTTTGCTTCAGCTGGCGTCAGTTTGTGAGGGACAATGCGGCAGCTCCTGTAGACCTTGCCGAGGCCTTGAAGGTGAAGAACCACGGTTGTCTGTGATATACCCAGCTCGCCTGATAATCTACGAGTGCTGGTTTGTCAGATTTGCCTCTACGGCTTGGCGCACGGCCTCTAAATCCACGGTTCGCGGCGTACCTGACCTTGGCTGATAGTCGAGGTTTCTGAAACCTGAGCGAAATTTCTTGAACCCTCTGGTTGCGGTGCTGTGGTCCACGGAACCTTCCCCTTTCGCGTGACAAACGTTTCGTTTTCCTGAGCAGCGTTACAGACGAGTTCAGACTCGTAAAGCAAAGTACCCTAATTAGCCGATTGTGGTTGTCCATCTTTCAGGCGTCCCAACCACAGACAGAACGACGACATGCAATGCTGTTCACAGCAACGACTACCGCTTTATATCCCTTTTGGATAACTGCAGTGCGCGACTTGAACTAGTTTAAACACATGACATACCCGCCGCAGCACATGCATTTATGCAAATATTTCAAAACTTTTGACTTACCCTTTGTAGAAATTCTGTGCTTCGTTCTTGTTTCGTTTCAATTTGACACCTTGGCACTGGGTTTGTATGTAAATTTGGAGGCATTACTTTCTGAACACCTTCTGTATAAGTGATCCTGAAGAATACATTTTGAATCAATATATTATTTATTTATTTAACATTGAACCGTATTTATTTTATTTGCTTAAAAACAAGAGATATGTGATATCCGAAAACATATATAAAAAGTATGCAAGCACACGCCTGTCTTGTTTTCGTTTTTACAACCTCAAAACAAACCTTTCAAAAATGAAGCACAAGAAAATAATTTAAAATATTCCTTGTCTGATCTCCGAACACAGCTTCTTCGGGATAGCATCGACATGGCAGACGGTTATAATAGATGAAGTTGTTATTCTCGGCCTCTCCCAAACATCTGTGTTACGCTCAGGGACACCGTCCCTTTGGTACACAGCCCCACTTTCCAGATGTTTTTAGGTAAACTTGCGGATGTCAGGCATTCAGTATTGCCTTGCCATTCGCTGTCGTTTCTTCATGAGACACAAGTTTGCAACACATGCTGTCACTCTGTTATGAACAAAAGGTCTTTTTTTTTTTAATGCATTAATTTCGGAGAGAATTGTGCTCTGCACCATGTGGTGATCACATAAAATCTTATTAATCTCTATTATGCTGAAGTCTCGTAAGAATTTTAAAAAAAGCTCTGCGCTAAATCATTCGGTTCTGAGATCGTAAAAACTTTTGCGTCTGATGAAATACATAGCTCGGAACTTGTATCTCGATTTTTATCGGTTTTAGACTGCCACAGATACTTTAATTTGCTTAACAAATAAGGCTCAAGTTTTACAGACGTCGGTCAGTATTTCAATTTACTTAAGAAACTCGGTGCGACATATTGTGTTTGATTACGAAATACTTTGAGGCATGTGATGAAAACCAATTACAATAAAGAATCAGTTCCTTTCAGTTGCGGATTTAGAGTTACCAAGGACCCCCGTACAACGTCGGTTTTGGGGTTCCCTCACTTTGCCAATCATCCTTAAAATATACCCTGTGCACTTTCACTCTCAGCCACTAACGTATAAAAAAGTATTGTAATTGCAAAAAACAAACTGACTTCAAGAAATTAGTAACACTATACTAGTGATCCGATTTATTGGTGTAGGAATACGTACATAAACGTTTCCAAGGTTTCGCACATCATGGTTGATGTGCGAAAGCGTGGAAACGTTTATGTATATATTCCCACACCAATAAATCGGATCACTAGTATAGACCGTATGCATTGACGTCACGAAACCGCGGTTCGCGTCACTTTTTCGTCTGCGGCTTTCTTGCAGAACTACTGGGGTACAAGTGAGATCAAAGATGCATTACATGGGCCACGTAAGTGGGTTATCTGGCGATCAAAAATAGCTTGATTCTGATACATTAAAGTTATTGGGCAATTGTGGAGACCCATATGTGATTCCATACTCATTTTTCCTGAACAATGTTGAGGTCTTGCCATGAATAGAACACGGCGATATTGTTTATTATTTCGTTTTTTGCACTAACACCTTCACTCCCGAGCAAATGAAATCGTGCAAGTCATTCATAAAGAAAAGTTAATTCCAGTCTAAAGATTTTCAGAGAGTTTTTGTAGATAACGCATCAGTAAATTTATGAACATACCTGTTGCAAAATGTAAACTACACACTCTAATGTTAAACTCTGCTGATACGTGATAACCACAAATTTTGGCGCTTCTGAATAATTTTTTATAATTCTGATCCCATTTCGTTCACTCAGATGATAATCTATAATAGGACACATCTCTCCCACTTCGGTTACCGCAGCCGAAAATAGCACATAACACCATCCTCCTTAACGCTTCACAATGCAAATCCAAGCAGTGTTTGTACACCAGCTGATCACCAGGGCGTCTAC
This sequence comes from Macrothele yani, assembly GCA_039090855.1. NCBI lineage: Eukaryota > Metazoa > Arthropoda > Arachnida > Araneae > Macrothelidae > Macrothele > Macrothele yani. Next base: position 28,948,944 of record CM077026.1, read on the forward strand.
TAGGATGGTTTACCTTGCTGTGACGTCATACGCATACGGTCTATAGAGTTATTGATTTCCACATAATTGGTGTAATGTTCCTCGTTATCAATTTGCTTTCAGATTTCAACAGAAATACCTATTTCGGGTTGACTCAAACATGATTTGACTGTTTTTGTGGTGGTGTCCCTATGTGTGTGTGTGTGTGTGTGTGTGTGTGTGTGTGTGTGTGGCTTGTTGTGGCCATAACACCAATAAATCGGATCACTAGTATAGAGTTACTGATTTCCACATAATTGGTGTAATGCTCCTCGTTATCAATTTGACTTCCAGATTTCAACAGAAATATCTATTTCGGGCTGACCCAAACATGATTTGACTGTTTTTGTGGTGGTGTTCCTATGTGTGTGTGTGTGTGTGTGTGTGTGTGTGTGTGTGTGTGCTTGTTGTGGCCATAACACCAATAAATCGGATCACTAGTATAGAGTTACTGATTTCTACATAATTGGTGTAATGTTCCTCGTTATCAATTTGACTTCCAGATTTCAACAGAAATATCTATTTCGGGCTGCCCCAAATCGGTTTTTTTTTTTTGATTGGAATTTTAACGACCACCGTGAGCAACTCAATGGGCTATAAGCAGTCGCCCGTCCCTAATTTAGGGCCACTGGTTCCAGGAAAGGGAGAGAGCCAGTGCCGTAAGACAAACACAACTTCCATACCTCACCGGGATTCGAACTCGGACCCCGTTCGGACGAATGATCAGAGGCCATCGCTTAGACCACTGCACCACCGGGGCGGCAAATCGGTATTTCGGTTGAAATCTGGAAGTCAAATTGATAACTAGGATGAAATCTGCCACAAATACTAACAAGTAAATTAAATATTTTTCGCGTACCCCTTGCGATGGATTCTCGTACCTCCGGGGGTACGGGTACCACAGGTTGAATAGCACTGGTCTAAGCAATGGCTTCTGATCATTCCTCCGAGGTGGGTCCAGGTTCGAATCCCGTGAGGCATGGCTGTTGTGTTTGTCTTACGGCGCTGGCTGTCTTCCTACCCTGAAACCAGGGGCCCTAAATTAGGGACGGGCGACTACTTATAGCCCACTGAGTTGCTCACGGCGGTCGTTAAACCTCCATTCAAAAAAAAAGTTAAGCTATCTCAAGTTCATACTATTCGAACCAACTACGATATCTAAAAACTAGTTTCACGTTAAGTGGTGTTCCAGGTAAACGGACTTTGCACATATAATTGCACCCTTAAAACCTGAGAGCACTGCTGTAAAACAAATTCAAGTTAAAATGACGATCCGGCTGGAAGCATGGTCTCACTCGGAGGTACGCGTGGCTATTAGGTTCCTCTGGACATGGAAAACGCTCGGCAGCGGAGATCCATCGACAACTACAAAACATTTATGGTCTTATGTCACTAACGTTTGGAGTTTGCCTGTTCGACATCAACAACATGCAGCAACGTGGCGTGTGTGGAGGTTTGAACACCATTCCAACATGCTCCAAACGATCATGATAACTTGTAGACTATAGACTTCGTGCAGTTGGCGACAGATACAATTTCCTGACGATTTCTGTGCCCAGAGAAACCTAGTCATCGCACTCACCTCCAAATGAGACCATGTTTACGGGTCGTAATTCTCACTTGAATCTCTTCTCCAGCACTTTGCATTTCTAATCAAACTCCTACACCAAACAACGCTCTCCAGTCAAGAGGGAGTAAATGACGTTGAAATGCTCAGATGTACGTATTCCTAATCATCTGCCAAAGGTAATCGGACATTGCCTATTAATTACCTTTTGTAGATAATGGGGTTGAAAGACCCCCACGAGCACCTAATGCTATTAAGAGTTTGCTCTTCCCTAATTTGGGGCCACTGATTCCAGGGAAGTGACAGAACCAGAGTTGTAGGACAAACTGCTAATTCTTTACCTCATCCAGGAATCGAACCAGAGTCCTAGCCGGACAATTTGCAGGGAATCTGTGCCTCGACAATGAATTTGCAAAGTACTGTAAAATAACATAATGAAACGATGAATTTGCAAATTCCGGTAGTAATAAATAATGACGACAGTACACGATATGCTAATATCATTTGTGATAAGTAAGAGTAAAATTAAGACATTTATGAATTATACCCGGCGCCGCCCGTTTATAAAGTTTAAGACGTTTTCTATACACTTTGATTTTTACGGTATGGAATGACTGTGTTGTGAGTACCATCTCCTAAATGCCCTAGGCACGAAAAGTATTTGCTTTTTTATGCACTATACAGTAGCGAACAAAAGTATTTGGCGAAACACTTTTTCGACCATAATTTTTGTTCTGCTTGACCAAATCGGGTCATTTTGGGATATGAGATGTGTTGATTCGTGGGTTACAATGCCGCGTAGTTTGTATTCGCTCAGAGCCAATTTGTCGTTCGAAATGGGCCATATTCAAAAGTCGCCAATTATTACCCATTTGTTTGCTGCGTGTATTAATGTTTTGCTGGTGATTTTTGTGGGTTTTGTGATGTGTAGTGTGATAATAAGTCAATCTTAGGTTTTCAGAAATGGGTAAAAAGGCGGAGATCCCTGTTGGAGCTCGTGAACATGATGGAATCCGGAATGCGCGTCACTGACATTGCGAGGGCCCTGAAGATCCGACACCAGTCCATTTCAGCTATCCTGCAAACGTTATAAGAAGACTGGGACAGTCGAGGACAGTCAGTCCGCGATATGGTAGGCCTTGTTCCACTACGTTGCGTCAGGATAGACGCATCCTCCGTCGATCTCGTGCTGATCCCACCTTGACTGCTGTGGACATCGCCACCGAATTCCGCGACAGCTACGACCTGAACGTCAGCCGGAATGACCATCTCCCGTCGTCTCATTGCTGGTGGATTGAATGGAAGACGCCCCGCCAAGAAACCACTCATCGGAGTCAAGAATCGACGAGCTAGAGTCGCGTTCGCGCGCCGTCATCGACACTGGACCGCGGCGGACTGGGGTAAGGTGCTTTTCACCGACGAGAGCAAGTTCAACTTGTTCGGAAGTGATGGCATCCGATACGTACGACGTCCGTGTGGCCAGAGATTCAACCCCCAGTTCATTCAGCCGACTGTCAAGCAAGGAAGAGAATCGCTCATGGTGTACGGCGCCTTCTCTCGCAGTGGAAATGGGCCCCATCATCAAGATTGACGGAATAATGACCGGAAAGAGCTGCACGTACATGCTCATCAACGATGTTTTCCCATGGGCAAACCAGAACATGCCACCCGGATGGATCACGCAGCAAGACAACGACCCGAAGCACACCTCCAGAGTAGCGAAGACAGCCTTCCAGCAGCAACAGGTCACACTTCTAGACTGGCCAAGCCAATCTCCAGACATCAACCCCATCGAGCACATGTGGGAGGAGCTCGAGAGACGATGTGCGAAGAAAACCTGCAGGAATAGGGTCCAGAAGTTCGACCAGCTGTCTGAAGAATGGCCGCGAATTACGCAGGTCACCGTCGAGAAGCTAGTGGACTCGATGCCGGCCCGTTGTGCAGCTGTTATTAGGTCTCGTGGTTATCCCACTAAGTATTAGTTATTGTTTTGTCGTTTTCTCGTACATGTTTTCTCTTATCGTTGCATTAAATGAATGTGTACACACCTACTTTGTTGGTCAATTTGTATGATCTTTGCGATTAAGCTCGGTACCTGATCTGTATTAAGGTTTCTGATCCATCTGCATATGGGTCATGTTCACAACTGAATAACACATATCATAACCCAAAATGACCCGATTTGGTCCAGCAGAAAAACAAATATGGTCGAAAAAGTGTTTCGCCAAATACTTTTGTTCGCTACTGTATATATGAGGAAATCTTGCTAGAAGTGTTGAAACAATAGCTTTGGGCACCGAAAGAAAACTATGTTCACAATACCGCTTTGTAAACCACATTAATCGCCTTTTCATTAGGTGCTAAAATGCTTCATTTCACAGCCATGGATTCTCTTTTCCGGAAGAAATATAATTAAATTTAGTTCGAGAAACACACACCATGTAATAATCCTTTATGATCCGTAGGGGAAATTATTTTCCCAAATCGACACTCGTATTGAAACACTGCATGCATCAAGAGAAAGACGTACATTCATCGTCAGTAAAAATTCCGTTCACTGCTCGAATAAACAATGCACAGGTGTTTTTGTCTCGAGATGCACACGTAGCAAGAACATCTTCAAAGAAGAACCAATGGTTGTGCTCATGGTTCTAAGAAGGCATATGCTCACACAGGCGCATATGCCTTCTTAGCTGTCTTGTTCATAACTTCCTGGGAAAATTGCGTAGCATGGTAAATATTTCTGCTTCTAGAAAGCCTGCCTTTGAAATTTCGTCTTACAAACTGGCCACCACAACTTGGACACCAAGGAAACACAATCTACCAAATTTTAAGTGTCTACTACGGTTTTCCGATGACATACACACACACATTAAAGGTCAGCAAAAGAACCCAGGCGGCGTTGCCAGAGAATAACAACAACGCCAACAACAACAAAAGAACGTCAATGATAATCGGAGCCAGAGTTTTTCGAGTTTTCCTGAAATAACGGTTAGGATATATTTAACGGAACCATGTAATTGACGCATGTTCCAGTAATAAAAAGAAGGGATTTTAAAAGGAAGAATAAAATCCATACTTGTGCCGGTGTAGTTGTATGTAACCAGCAGTCTTTATAGACTGTGAATGTTTTCTAAAGTTTGAAATATTTGCATTTTTTCAATTGTGCTGTGATCAGTACAACGCACAGTTCCTCTGAAGCTGAAGTCAGTTTGTCCTTGAAGAGCCTATGGGTCAACGACGTTGTGTGTTCTTCCATTTGGAGCCAAAATGAAGATGTTTTAATATTTGTTTGTCAACTCCGGATCGATTTTTTTTTGCGGGAGGGGTCTTTACGACCACCGTGAGCAACTCGATGGGCTATAAGCCGTCGCTCGCCTCTAATTTAGGCCCATTGGTTCAAGGGAAGAGAGAGAGTCAGTGTCGCAAGACAAAAACAACATCCGTGCCTCACCGGGATTATAACCCAGATCCATTTCGGACGAATGGTCATGAGCCAGCACTTAGACCACTTCGCCACTGCGGGCGGCTTCGGGATCGACCGTCATAAAGCTGGTCATAAAAAAAAGCATGGGGTTTTGCAAGTTAAATCTAACTTTTAAAAATTGACCTTGTGCTTGTTAATCCTCATGAAAAAACTGAGACGAACAGGAAACTGTGGGAGGTTGAACTGAAACGGTAGAACAGATAGGACGATTGGGAGGCATGGAACAAAACATGACCTGCAACATGCCAGTCATGATGACAGCTCCGATGACATTTTATGAATTTCCTGACAGTCAGTCGTGTGGCGTTGCAGATATTTGGTGGATCGAAATTACGTCAAGATAAAATAAATACTCAAGATGAGGTGTGACAACTCGCTAACGGAAGAAAAGCGAAGTTAAGCTTTGTATGTGAGAAAATTCATATTTTTCTCACATTTCACTTTTTTGTAATCTATTTGCATTTCATTGAAATATCTTTCCGCTCTAAAAGAATCGCGAAATTATTTATAGAGCCTAGTAACACACAGATAACAGCAATCTGAAACGCTAAATACCAGCCTTAACTATCTTGGAAGTATACACGTAACTCTTCGGAAGTCTAACGCAGTAAACAGCAAATTTCAAATTGTAAACCGCACGTGTTATGTCGAATTCTAAACAGTAGTTGAAGAAACCAAGTCAAAATCTTCCCGTAGAAACACCTTGAAGCTGTTCATAGTTCGGATTAACACAGTGGGAGCAGCTGTCTGAAACATAAACAAGCCTGTCGGCATTAAAGCGAAAGGATGCACACAACACTTCGGAAGTGCATCTCAGAAAGTTTGGACCAACCCATTGATGTTTTCTCTGGTATTCTCTTTTAGGGTGTTCTCCCCGTAGGTTTGTATAATAGTATTAGAATGCATTGGTAAAGCTACCCTTAGATTTGTGAAAGATTGATACGTATGAGTTGGGACCCCAATAAAAAAAACGGACGCCTGTAATATCTCTCTTCACGTTTAGAGTGAGATTCTCGTACTTTACCAATGCAATAAAATGTTATTACGTTTATGTAAAGTCGGATGAAATATTGTTGTGCAGTAGTGTAAAGAAATAATGTTACGTACACTGTAAAAAATTACAGGGTCAAATTACGGTAGATACACCGGCAGCTGAGTGGCCAGTCAATAAACCGTAATTTTGCAGTACTATACCGTAACGTTCATTAACATGTGTAATGACAAATAAATAATAATACATGTTATGTTCATTAACATGTCTAATGACCGTTAAATAAAAACGTCTAATGACATAAATCATAACACATGTTATGTTCATTAACATGTCTAATGGGAAATAAAAACGTCTGATGTCGTAATGTTTATTAACATGTCTAATGACCGGGAATAAATAATATGTCTAACGACCGGGAATAAATAATATGTCTACTGACCGGGAAATAAAAACGTGTTGCCCATAGAGGTGTTGCCAGTCGACTGATTGCCCAATGCACATGAAAAAACAGGTATATAACCACTTTAAGAAGAACGTTGCCCAATTGTCAAGGTTAAAGTATAGTAACGGTTCAAACACCGTCAACATGTTGTTTATCTACCGAAAATTTATGGTTGACCGCCAGGTATCGTGCTTACGATCTGTAAACTGTCTTAATCCGGGTGACACATTGACTATTCACGTCAATTTTTTTTACAGTGTAACAATTAAATGAACTATTGTCGGGTGAACTTATGGTTACCCAAGATCAAATTTCAACAACGGTTGAATGCTTTAAAATCTAAATCAATTAATTAAAATTTTGCAAATTCGAATTTCACAAAAAGAGCTCCGGTGCACACACACCCCCCTTCCCCCTACCCTGTGTTCTTCTGAAGTTTCTGCCAAATTTCAAATCTCTACTTTTTCAATATTTTCCTCTGTAGGAGACGGATAGACACGATAATTTTATTAATATAGAAATGCCAACACCAATTATGATGCATAAAGATTATTTCGCCGCCCCGGTGGCGCAGTGGTCTAAGGCGCTGGCCTCTGATCATTCGTCCGTAAGGGGTCCGGGTTCGAATCCTGGTGAGGCATGGATGTTATGTTTGTCTTACGGCACTGGCTCTCTCCCTTCCCTGGAACCAGTGACCCTAAATTAGGGACGGGCGACTGCTTATAGCCCATTGAGTTGCTCACGGTGGTCGTTAAACCTCCTATCAAAAAAAAAGAAAGATTATTTCTTCAGCCTTAGTTAAAATACATGTACCCAGAAGTAATTCTTCAACTGCAACACAACAAAAATCGCTGAGAAACCTTAATTTATAGCGCCCCTGTGTCAGACTATATTTAAATTTTAATATAATTTGTTTTCGGGCATCACATCGCTAAAGAGCTTCTTAACTTACATTCTATGTAACGATGAAAACGGCTTTTAATGATTTATCGGAACCAAAATTTATGGATCTTGTCATATACACACGCACACACTGTAAAGGCGAGAAAATAACGAAGTTAGGAATCTCCTATCTGAGGCATCGATTATCCTATATTTGGACAGTTTAAAGATTCGCTGCTTGAAAGGATGGCCGGCGCACGACAGCTGATAGGTCTGAGTTTCTCAATTCGATTCTCTAGTCTCACGTGCAGTCTATCAGCGGGATTGATCTTAGAGAGGCGGTTAATATTTTATGTTGACAGGAACATGAAGCAGCGGGTTCCTAACTACAGCGCATGAGAAAAGAGCTTTGTAGTTTGTGCTCTTCATTTTGGTGCCGTTGAAAATTTATACAAAAAGTGCTGCTGTTAGCCAAGATAAGTATTTCACTGGCAAATGTGTAGTCGCTCCCGTTGCACAATTTTGAGAATGCTGTCAGTTACGTCAGGTACTAAACTTTCGTCTAATCTCTTTATTCTAAAAAAAGTAACTGCCGCCGCTGTTTTAGAAATTTCGCGACACTCTTGCATTCTTTCCTACCTCGAAGCGCAAAATGTATTGAACACTAAAATATGAAATTTTCATCGTTTGTAGATAATTGTTTGGAGAACACGCTGAAATAAACCGTTTTTCAATTTTGGCGATACTTCAAGAGCTATTGTATTTCAAAGTTAAAGTAAGCAAAAAAATTTTACCAGGTCGAGTTCCGGACACACTAACAGCAACAGAACCACGAAACTTTGTAGACATACACAGTGTGGCAAAGAATTTTTAAGACTGGGTCTGTAAAATGAAATAGAAACAAGAAGTTATAATTTGTTTTGCTTTGTTATTCAAAATAAGTCCCTCCGGCTTCAATACACTTGTTACAGCGATTTAATAATGATTCGAATGCCTGTTCCAGTTCACTTTGCGGAATTTCCTCCAAAGCACGCGTCGAAGCCATTTGTACGGTCGAAATATCATCTAAATAACACCCTCTTAACGTCATTTTAAGTTTAGGGAAGAAAGAAAAGTCGCAGGGGGCTAAATCAGGCGCATATGGTGGATGATTCAACACACAGACGTTATTTTTAGCCAAACATCTACGAACAAGAAGTGAGGTGTGACTGGGTGCATTATCGTGCAACAAACACCAACTGTTTTCATCCCGATACTCTGGACGAATGCGACGAGTTCTGCCCATCAAACCCTCAAAACATTTAAATAAAACTCACCAGTAATTGTTTGTCCACTTGGAACAAATTCTCTGTGGATAATACCCTTACTATCGAAGAATGTAATGAGCATTGTTTTGATTTTCGATGGAACTTTTCTTGTTTTTTTGGCTTGTGGTGAGCTTTTTTACTTCCATTCCGCACTTTGTCGCTTTGTTTTAGGATCATATTGAAAACACCATGTTTCATCACCTGTAACAATCGATTTTAAGAAGTTTGGATCATTTTCAGCGGCTGAAATGATGTCTCTGCAATGTGCACTTCTCCTTGATTTTTGTTCATTGGTTAACGTGTGTGGAACAAATTTAGCACAGACTTTTGTTTTGCCCAAATCTTCATGCAGAATGGCTCAAATCGTTTCCTTGTTGATGTTTAAAGACTCTTCCATCATTCTTAGTGACGTACATCAACTGTTTGCCACGAAATCACGCACTTTTTCAATAATCTCAGGTGTCCTAGATGAACTTGGTCTTCCGGTATGCTTATCATCTTCTAGCGTCTCTCTTCCGTCCAAAAAACGTTTGTGCCACAGGAAGGCATTTGATCTACTTAAACAAAACTCACCGTAAACTTGTTTCATCAGTTGGTACGTTTCCGAGGCACTTTAACCAAGTTTTGCGTTAAATTTAATAACAGTCCTTCATTCCATCTTAATAATTCAACATGAAAAAAATTTTACTTCTCTAATGAACGGCCGTTTCGTTTGAGTTACTTTAACAACTGCGCAGTACTTTTGGCAGAAAGCAAGCAGATGGTCACGGTTTATAACGTATTCGTGATTACACTGGTGGCGCCACCGTAGGCTGAAATCTAGCGCCAGTCTTAAAAATTCTTTGACGCACTGTGTATAGTGCCATGACCGGATTTTTGCACCTCGTCTCCAGTTTTTTTTAAATTTCAATTTAGTTTACGAGAAATATAATTTTTAAATTTCACAAAATTCTCTATTTTGCGAGGGGATTCATTTAAAAAAACGGATATATGGCAAACTATATAAATCATAGCGCATTGCAATTTTTACAGCCTAAACTCGCAACTATCATCCCTTTTTTCTAAAACAAAATGTAAGAAAGTCATTTTCTGATTTTTAAGCATTTTTAAAGACGCAAATGAAAGAAACGAAGGGCTGGCCTGTCTTCACGATAATCACACAGGAACGTTCTGTTCCCGTGACCTGCTGCCATGGTGACGCAGCTATTTTTAGCACTCTCTTTTCATTGGGTGAAAGGACAGGCAACAATATCAAACTGGTAATGACGCAATGCTTAAAGACGTAGCGACTCTTTTATTCAAGTTCGGCGTTTTCCGTCAGCATACGTGAATACCTATGTGAATATCGGCTTTGGCCTCGTATATAGAGAAAAAATGCGAGTGCGTTCGTCAGCGAATTGTTCGACCACTTCTAAATAACCTTGAGATCTAACAATTGGCATGCTGGTAGGTCTTAAATTCCGGATGCACGAAATCCAAACAAAACAAACAGCGCTTTGAAACATTTTCTGCTTGAATTTTGCTACCACTTCTACACCTAGAAAAACGTCTGAAAACCAAAAAATTCAAAAGGGTGGCTTAGCTTTACTGTTTCAAAATGCTGTTAGGTTTAAAGATAATTTTGTCAATCACTGAGTGCTTTGAAAGTTTTTAATATTGATTTAAAATTAAGGGGCGCCAAAACCTGTCCTGTTTTACGTCCAACCGTATGCTGACGTCACGATACTGTTCTAAATCGTAAAACAGTTACGGATTTTAAATTACTTTTCTTTCCCTTAATTACTTTTCCCTATCTTTAATTTTATGTTCAAAAAATGATTTTATATATTCACCGTTCGGAGAACGGGCATGATTGCTAGTGTAAATAAAATAATACAGGCAATTTCGTTGCATTTACATATGACACGGTAAAACAAAACTATACCATTATTTTCGTAAAAAAAGCACGTGCTTATAGTAACACTTTGCCCATATGTTTGTGTACACCACATCTCTGCAACTATTTAGCCAAATTTGAAAAGCTCTTTCTGCATTGGAAAGCTTGAAATATGAGAACCATGATTCTCGCTTTTCGGTTTTTCCCGTTGCATAACTTCTCCGCTAGAAAGCGTAATGCAGATGCTATCGAATTCAAAATATATTTCATTCCACATATTTGTTTCTAAGTATCCGACTGAGAAAAATCTTTCTTCTTTTCGGTGCCATTTATAACGGAGACTACTTTAAATACAGTTTTTTTCTTTCAAGTAAAGCATAGATTTTTCGCTAGGGGCGTAATGGTAAATTGCAATTTTCCAGATATCTCTGCTCCTAAAAGTCCTATTTGAAAAATTATTTCTTCATCGAATACAGCTATACTGGCGGGAAATGTTCTACATACAATTTCTAATTTTTGATCGAGAATAATTTAGCCACCAGGGGGCATAACAATTTATTTCTGTTTGATGTATTTTGCTGCAATACTTGAGCTTCTGAAAACTCGATTGAAAAAATTATTTCGTTAACTTCGATAAACCTTTTGAGAATTCCTTCTGTTTAATATTGCGCAAAGCTTTTCAGCCAAGGCGCGTGAATGGATATCTTCTTTTTTGTCGCTATCTCTGCTTCTAAGAGTCTGATTTAAAATAATATTTTTTTGCTCGTGAGCGTTTCTCATGTGAAATATTTCTCACATAGTTTCAATTTTTTTTCAATGCACAAGTGTGCTACCAGAAGGCGTAAGCTCACGTTTACGTTTGCAGGAATATCTGCGGGTCTAGAAATCCGCATGAAAAAATTCCTTTTCAGTCAGATGCTGCTAACTATGAAACCTCTGTGCATATTTTCTTCCCAAATTAATGCACAATTTCGCCGCTAAGGAGGCGCAAATGTTCAATCTTATTTTCTCAATATCTCTGCTTCTAAATGTGCGATTTAAAAAGTCTTTTAAAACTAGATACCATTTACCTTGGTGAATACTTTAAGTTTGCGTTTAAAGAGTTTCAAGGTTCACAGTTCTGTCGCTACTTGATGTTCAGTTCATACACTTCTGTTTGCAGCTGTATCTCCGCTAATAAAAACGCTATTGAGAAATTTATTTTTCACAGTGTGCCGTTCGTTACAATGGAGATGTGAAGCATTGTCCTCTTTAAACAACGCGCAGCTTTCCTGCTTGGGGTCGTAAAGGTCAAAACCTTTCCCCCTCTATCTCTGCTTCAGGGAGACGTATTTGAAAAGTTCTTTTCCCTCAGCATGGCTTTTGTTATGAACAGTATTCCCATATTTTCAGCTTTTCTACTAGGCAAAATTTTCATGCTATGATGCGAAGATTTATATCATGTTTTCCTCTATATTTCTTCTTTAAACTGTTCGATTTGAAAATCTGTTTACCCCTGATATTCTTTCTACTGTGAGAGACGTTTTATGCACCATTTTTTAACTTTCGTAACATACAGGGTGGTTCTTTTTTTTAATTTTTTTTTTTATTTGAGGTTTAACGACCACCGTGAGCAACTCAGTTGGCTACAAGCAGTCTCCCGTCCCTAATTTAGGTTCACTGATTCCAGGGAAGGGAGAGAGCCAGTGCCGTAAGACAAACAACATCCATGCGTGACGGGATTCGAACCCGGACCCCTTTCCGACGAATGATCAGAGGCCATCGCTTAGACTACTGCGCCACCGGGGCGGCCAGGGTGATTCACTCGGGGATGAACACTTATTATGTAAAATAAAGTGTGTCCGAGAATTATTGGACACATTACAAAATAATGTTCAAACAAAACTATGAGCATTGTCTGTTTTTCTATGTCACGTATTACTAACACGGTTTCTATATTTTTGTTTTTCAGAATTGTTATTCCAGAATCCGATAGATGGCGTTAGGTGTGGCCTGATGAGGAATGTATGAGGAAAGCGCAATCAGTAGTCATGTCATCCGTACAGCAGAAGGCGATGTGAGTGTTATGGCTTGCGGAATTAAAGTCTGTCATTAAAGTTAAAAGACGGTACCGTTTAGAGTATGGTTGTAATCCTCCGTCAACGAATTCAATTAAGCGGTGGATGAAACAGTTTAAAGAAACTGCCAATGTGGAACATCGTGGAGGAGCCGGTAGGCCTAGGGTCAGCGGTGAGACGGTTGATCAAGTTAATGAAAGTTTCCGACGAAGCCCCAGGAAATCCGTTCGTAAAGCAAACAGAGGACTGTGCATTCCGAAATCGACAGTTCACGATATCTCGCACAAGAAATTAAAGTTTCATGCTTATAAAATTCAAATAGTGCAAATGATGCATGTAAATGAACATACTCTGCGATACGATTTCGCTGTGGATATGCTGAATCGAGTGGAAAACGACGGAATTTTCTCAGTACTGTAATTTTTAGTGATGAATCCACATTTCATGTATCAGGTATTGTGAATCGTCACAACGGTAGGATATGGGGCAGTGAACCGCCTCATGATACTATTGAACTGGAACGTGATTCTCCAAAAGTTAATGTGTGGTGCGCCCTATAAAAAAGAGAAGTGATTGGATCTTTCATCTTCTACGAAAAAACCATAAATGGTGACATTTACTTGGATATGCTAGAAAATTTCGCTATACCCCAGATCAAATGATCTGTCAACGTCGTTTTTCAACATGACGGCGCGTCTCCGCATTGGTCAACGTGTGTACGGAAGTGCCTAAATGAGCATTTCCCCAACAGATGGATTGGGTGTGGTGGTCCCATTCCGTGGGCTCCTCGCTCTCCAGATCTAACTCCATTGGATTATCTCATGTGGGGTTATGTGGAAGAGTGTGTCTGTCAAACGCCTTGAACTGATTTGCAGAAAATGAAGCAGCGTATCACGGCTGCTATTAATTCCATAACTCCTTAGATGCTTGCCAATACATGGTATGAAATCAAGTATCATTTGGACGTACTACGAGCAACCAAGGGATCTCACATCGAAATTTATTAATTTGTGTAGTTACATTGTAAGTTAGTACAGTCAGTTTCTTTCTATCTGTTTAATGTTTTGTTTTATATAATTTTCTGATGTTTTATATAATTTTCTTTCTATCTGTTTAATGTTTTGTTTTATATAATTTTATTAATTTGTGTAGTTACATTGTAAGTTAGTACAGTCAGTTTCTTTCTATCTGTTTAATGTTTTGTTTTATATAATTTTCTGATGTGTCCAATAATTCTCGGACACCCTGTATATGAGATGGGGAACATGCGATGAGCATGAGACCCGAACGGAGCAGTTCTTTATTTCCTGACGAAGCAGTCGACATGCATTACCTGTGAATAAAATGTCTCCCCTGCAGCTGGGTGGCGCCGCATTGACGCGCCATTTGTCTAGTGGTGGTTGGGGAATAGCGTATCTCCGCAGACAGTTTAAGCGAAGAGGTTGAATGATGGTATACTCCATTGAAGAGCGTGTGTTCATTGTGCGTCAGTACTGGGTTACTGGTTCCTTCAAACAATGTCAGAAGGACTTTCTGGAGAAATTTGGTGGGCGTAAACCACCTACCAGAGCCACCATTTCGAAAGTGGCGAAGAAGTTGGAGAGAACGGAAAGCTTGAATGATCCGCATACGGGCGGACGACCGCAGGTGGCAGAGGATACAATAGAGGATATGGATTAGCGCTTATTGGCATCCGCACGAAAATTTCTTTCTATGTTGACTTTTAAAAAGCAAGTTTTATGCCAACAAGCCGAGGTCGAATGAGGAACTGAAATACAACATCGCACGTAAAAGTGCTGCCATCGACGTCGCTGCACTGCATCGCACATTCGTCAATATAGAGCGTCGGGTGAAATCTGTCCAATAGCAGTGTCGACGTGTCACAATGGGCCGAATGATCTCCTTTCGGTACACTGAGGCTTTTCATGTAGCGTTGACAAACGTACAAGGAATTACGGACATTAAAACACACACCAGAACTGACTGCCGCTGGTAAGGGTGGGCAGACTGCACATACTGTAGTGTGGTTTCATTCGGGTGTCGGATTTCCTCCACACGTGTCCTCGTCGAGTATCAGGATAAAGAGCAAAACGTGATTCGTCTGTAAAAGTATCGTTGTGTATTCCATGACATGCACTATTAAAGCCAGGTTCATCTTTCACGAAGGTGAGCTGGTGTCAATGCTGTACATCTCAGTGACCTTGCTCTGAATAGCTACTCGTGAAGATGGTTTCGTACCGTTTGAGTAAGTACTGTGACACCATAAGCAGCTCTAAGTGATTTTCGGAGTTGGCTACTGGTGATACTAAGCCTTCTTCCGTACACTTACTGTCAGATAGCGATATTGCCTTCTGGTGGTTATGCTCTGGAGACCACTCCTAGGTCAATCTGCAACATTTCTATGGCGAAGAAATCTTGCGTGTAGCAGACTTACTTTGCGAAACGCCGAAAACAGCAGCCACATCGATCTGCCATACACCTGCCTATACCATGCCAGCAGCCTTATTTCTCTTGTCAATGCTTAAATGTCGTCTGAACAACATTTCAGGTTAATCCCACACTGAAGGCAATGCATTCAGCTAACTTCTACACCAAGCGGGTTAACGACCCGTTTTCCACTTCTTGCAGGGTACGTTTATTGGAGCTCGCACGCCACGTGGTTTCTTGTCATGATCAGTGCTGGAAACGGGTATACAGAACGGACTCTCTTGAGCCAGTGTCCACATATCTCCTATGTGGTCTTCTTCTGGGTCTTTTCCTAACTCTTGGAATCCAGTCTATAATTTCGGTTGTTCATCGGTGGTCCGTTCTCCTGGCAATATGTCCAGCCCATTGCCATTTCAGAGATTTTGCTCTAATCGTGATGTCTTCCACTGCTGTTATTTTCCTTATTAACGAGTTCGACTTTTTTATCTTTCTCGGTAACACCAAGCATGCATCTCTACATGCTTTTTTCAGTTGTCTGAAGTCTTTGTATGTCTCTTTTAGTTAAGGTCCGCATCTCTGCTTGGTACGTAAGCACTGGAGAGATGCATTGATTAAACATTTTTCTTTTAAGACATAATGGCATAATGCTCTTAAAAATTGCACTGTTTCTTCCAAAAAGTTATTTAACCAAGTTTTAAACGCCAATTAATTTCTTCATCAATGTGACCCTCGCTGGATACTTGCTGCCCAAGGTAAATGTAGGTATTGGTTATCTCCAGCTTTTCCCCATCAATTGATAAATCTTCGTTCCTTGTAAAAGCATTGCACATCAGTTTTGTTTTCTGAAAGTTCACTTTTAATCCCCATTTCTTTACCCTTCTCAGCAAGTTCCTGGATGATATACTGTAGCTCTGAAGTATTATTTCAAAGACCTCTGAAGGGTTCTTTGAAATATTTTTTTTTCTATTCATAAATAAAACTGAAACAAAACCGGGTCGAGATCGGTTCAGGAACACCTTGACCCGACCCGTTTGACCCTCAAGAAATTTTCCACCAGTTCACACGTGATCCGCTTCCATCTCTGGTCATGATGCTAATTTACATATGACGTAGCTACCCACGCGGATAATCGATCTCCGGTAGTCGCTAAATTTGCATATTACCACGTCTTCCCTTCGAAAAGGAAATATCCCTAACTTTTTGTGACCGATGTACTGTATTAGGCTCCCTTAATTTTTTTATCACCATAACTTTACGTGAGATCCTCAAGATCTTAATGTATTCAGTATTTTCCCAAGAGGACAACGAAGACAGCCATCCCAATTGTGTATCACTGGCAGAGCGCTCATACACACACACACACATACACACACAAAGACATGCAGTCTCTGAAGAACTTTCTTAACACAAATGTTGGCTTTTTGACAGATCATGAAATGAAATTTGTTACTTGAAATCCGCAGCGACCTTTACGAATTGTTTCTATTGGTATATTTATAGATAGGATATATTTTGTTATCCCTAACTGCAAAAAAAAAAAAAAGAAAAAAAAACAGAAGAAAGAAACTAGCAATTAATTCAATGAAGGAAATTTAAAAAGGTGCCATTAAAAATGCAAGACATGGCCGGATTTTTGTTCATATATGGTAAAGAACGAGTGTTTAAAAAAATAAATTTCTCCTCATTAATTTTTTTATTGGTGGATATGTTACGGCCAAAGCCCGAAGTCTAGTCACTTCGCGAAATGACCGGCCTATTCTAGCTTTGGCCAGCTCATGTGGCCAAAGCCCGAAATATACAATAATTCACTAGTACTTCGGGTTTTGGCCGGCCAGATTTAGATTTGGACGTGAGAAACTGGCCAAAGTGTTAAAACTTTTGTTGAACATTCGTTACTTTGCAATCAATTCCGAATAATGAAATATCATTAAAAGCAGCATCATCGAGTCAATCTTTAGCCTGAGGCCAAGGATTTTCAAGGTGCTTTTGTAATAGAAAATGTTTAACAAATCCGTTTAAGTGTAAACGAGCCAATAGTCTATGCATCCCCAAATGTCATAACAGCTCAGATTGCACAAACAAGCAAAACTAAACAGATTTCCACACTCGTAAAATCATATCTTTGAAGTGATTTGTTCAACTGTCATAATTACATGTTATAAAATACGGAGGGTGTCCCATAAATATCCGGATTTTTATTCCAATCAATTACATGGAAAAAAACACAGGATACATAAATATGATACTCACATATGTAACAGTGGTATGAACAGTCAAAGTCACTTTTCCACGTATTCTCCGTTCAGCACGATGAATTTCCTCCACCTATCAACAAGTCGATTCATTCCAGGAGCAAAGAAATCAGGAGGGGTGTTGCGAATCGATTGACGGACAGCAGCTCGCATATCGTCCATGCTCTCATAGTGGTGGCCAGGAAGTCTATCCTTCAAGGGACCAAAAAATCGGAAGCTGTCAAGTCCGAACTGTAAGTAGAGTGCGGAGGTACGGTCCACCTCTGTTTTGCGATTTCTGCTTGCACTGGTTTAGCAATATGCGGGCGAGCGTTATCATACTGAAGCAACACTTGATTGTTTTTCAATGTTGGCCGTTTGGTCCGGATACGCTGCGCAGGTTTTCCTAGTGTCTTCACATAGGCCTTCCAATTTATTGTTTCCTTTTTTGCCAAGTACTCATCCAGAAATATATCGTGTGTTAGTACCACAAGACAGTAGCCATGACCTTGGACGCCGACGAACGAACTTTGAAGTTTTTTTATGAGGGCGAATTCGGATAACGCCATTGCATATTTTGCCGTTTTGTCTCCGGTTCAAAGAGAAAAATCCACGTTTCATCGCCTGTGACTACGCATCCTAGGAATGCGTCACCCTCCTCATCGTGGCGCTGTACCAGTTCACAGCAAATGTCTCTAGCCTTTGGCGTTTGTGTACCGCTGTGAGCATTCAGGGTACCCATCTGGCACAGATCTTCCTACAGTTGAGATGTTCATGAATAATTCGTCCAACAGAATCTTTACTGATATCCAATTCCATGGTAATATCCCGAACACGAATGCGTCTGTCAGCTTTAATCAAATCGTCAACCCGTTTAATCGTTTCATCAGTTAACGCTGTGTTAGGCCTACCTGACCGTGCCTCATCTTCTAGTCTCTCGTGGCCAGCTTTGAACTTCGTAACCCATTCACAAACACTGGAACGAGACATAGCCGCATCACCATACACCGTCCGAAGTCTTCTGGTAATGTCCACCGCCTTTACGCCGCCTTTCTTTAAAAATTTCACTACTGCTCGCTGCTCGAACTGAACACTTAACGTAGCCGCCATTGTTTTTGATCGACAGTGCCATCTAACATTAGTATTAAGCCGCTTCGCTTTTACCGCGCTTCACTGAAAGTAATCGTAATATCATAATAGTTTCACGCATACATACGATCATCATACACATGGTTTTGTATCGATAGGAATAAAAATTCGGATACTTAGCGGACACCGCTAGTACATATTATTATATTCTCAAACTGAACAAGCAAGTAAAAGTAAAAAAACATACCTTTGTGTTAAGATCATCACACCTTTGAGAAAATGCTTATAATTACATGTTTTATTTTATTTTTTATTTTATTTTATTTTTTTTGCGACGTAGGGAGATCACCTGGGACTTGGATCTCTACCTCCGATACTGTGTGATTTTTACCCATTAAACCCTCTCCTTCGGTGACCACCGAAGTAAAGATAATTACTAACTTTGGCCAGTTTCTCACGGCCTAACCTTGAACTGGCCTGCCAAAGCCCGATGTACTGGTAAATTATTGTATATTTCGGGCTTTGGTCACATGGGAGGGCCAAAACTAGAAGTGGCTGGTCATTTCGCGAAGTGACGTGACTTCGGCCGTAACAGATACATAAAAGCCTAACTTTGTTTCCTTACTATAGAAACGTTTATGTTGATTAACCATAGCTGTCCAAAAATAATGGTACTTTAGTTTCTTAAGTTCTAGGGAAACAATCAGGAACCTTTAATGTGTTTCGTAAGTCATTATGCCGTTTCTGTCAAGATAAAAATAATTATATTAATCGAAATTTGCGATTTTTTTTTAATTCATGGAGGTTTTCACGCATTTACACTAAAATAAATACGACACTTTAATTCTAAAACTTCAGTACCTTGCAACCTTATCCCTGATTGTATTTTAAAATTCAGAGAATTATCATGACATCATCTGTTTCCGTAAACACAGAAAAACGCTCAATTTTGCGAAAAGATCGAAAAGTCATCAACCGAGACTTAAGAATTAATAATGATAGTGCCTGTAGATGAAAATTTAAGCTACGCTTAAATTTTCTTGTAATTCTTCTAAAGCATCCACAGTGCCCATCACGCTAGAAATTAAAAAAAAAATATGTTTGGGTACCTCAAGCGTATAATCACGCTGAAAGCAAGTGGGTACGAAAATGTTCTGAGTCTTCTGACAGTGAAGCCAGGACCGCCATTACAATATGGGAGTTTTGAATGTGTGTGGGAGTATCACTCTCCACAGATATCGGCATTTTTAGTTGCCTGAAGTTTCTCTAAAGATGGAACTTTAGTTTCAAATTCTATGGCTCTCGAGTTCATAAAACATGATAATATCAAGCTGGGGGAAGGGTATTACGTACCATAGCCGAGGGAAATTTATAATTTTTATTTTTAGTCTCCAGTAACCTTACGTGTATGATGTATTAACCTTCGTGTAGTAGATATTGGGTATGTGCATAAGTTTTACCCATTTTTGTAGGCTACAAAAAAGGAGAAGAACATAACGAATAGCGTACCTAGGATTTCACATAATTGCCATAATTTTGTATGGCCTCTTGCCATCTGTCTATGAGTAGGTGAATCCCACGCCGGAAAAACTCCTGTGTTTTAGAATAAAAAAGAAATATCTAATGCCGTTTTCACATCGTCCACATCATCCAAGGTTTGGAGAGCGAAGGCGTTTTGTAATGATCGAAAAACGTGGTAGTTCGTAGGTGCTAGGTCAGGGGAATACGCCGGGAGAGGTAACACTTCCCAACCAAAGTCCTGCGATTTTTGCCGAGTGATTAAAGCAGCATGAGGTCTGGCGTTATCATGCTAAAAGATCACGCCTTTGCGATTGACGAGCGCTGGTCGCTTCGATATCAATTGTTCTCGCAATCTGTCCAACTGTTGGGAGTAGAGGTCAGCATTTATCGTTCGGTTAAGTGGCAACACCTCCCAGTAGACATCTCACCAAACACTCAACAAAACTTTTTCGGGATGCAGTCCTCCTTTCGAGGTCGATGGAGCATGCTTGGCACACAGACCGTCGACGCTTTACATTACAGTACAGTACCCATTTCTCATCACCCATTACAATTCGTCCCCAAAAACGGTTCATTTCTGTGAAGAGAAAGCAAAGAAACACAGGTACTGGTTCTCTACTCTCGTTGCTTTGCAGAAAGCTGGTGCGGAACCCAGTTGTTTGAACTTTGTCATGAACCAAATTTCATGCACCCGTCTTTCGACTGTTGCTCTGTGTAGCGACAGCATTTCCGCTAATTCCTGAATGGTTGGATGTGAGTCGATTGTTATGGCTTGGTTTACATCCTCGGCAGAAACCACAGATGGACGTCCCGGACGTGGTTGATCTTTACACAGCTTCTGTCTCCGTCTCGGAATTTCCGAAACCAACGGCGACATGTGTGACCATCAACTGCATCCTCCCCATACACTTAACAGATGTTGCGGCAAGCCGCTGCTGCAGTACTGCCTTTGTCGAACTGGTACAGTAAACAAGGTCTAATGTACTCCGTATTGCATAGCATGCTACACTGTCCGTGATTTCCGTTACGAATCATCTACTCGGAAAAACCTAGTGCCTCTACATGTTCTACAGCTTCATGCTTTATTGCCCGAAAATTCCTCATCGCAGCGTCATCTGTGATGACGTAACTACTCCGATCGCAATTTGCATCTATTACAAAAACCTGTAGAACTTTTGCACACACCCAATATTTAACCGGCTGGAGCAAATTAACTCTGGGTTATCAGAATGAGCTGAAATCAAATCCAACGAATACATTCGCAATTGAAGAAATGAGCAGAACGTGTCCAGAGCGAGTGAACCTGCGCATATGAAACCGTTGCTTTCCTCTTACGTTTATTCATTCAAAGTGGTATTTTGTTTTCGTTTGGGCGTTTAACGGCCACCGTGAGCAACTCGATAACGGTCGCCTGTGCCTAATCCAGGGCCACTGGTTCCAGGGAAGGAAGAGTCCTAGTGCCTTAAGACAAACACAACATCCATGCTTCACCGGGACCCGGACCCATATCGTTCGAGATCCCATTGCAGCATAAGGCGTCTGCGGTTGAATGTCAAAGGAACCCAACCGCAGACGCCTCAGGCGGTTGAGGTTAACCTGTGGGCAAAGGAATGCGCAGCAATGGGCTGCTTGCTACCACTTCTCAGTTAAGCAGACGACGTCAAACTGTTCTGGAGGACAAAACTTGACCTGTGACAGTGCTCTACTGCTGCGATTACACCGCGAATGTCACTGTGCGATCGGGCACTGCCATGCGGTATAGGTGTTTGACACCCCGTGTGATCGTGCGTTTTTGCGATCCATTTCCCAGTTTTCTGTGCGTCCGAGCCTCATATGTTCACTGACCGTTCGCACCACTGTACTAGCGTTCCTTTCCGTACGAGTGGCAATTAGAAATTACAGCTTCTCTCACCCCCAAAATCTCTTCACTGAAATTTTAACCATTTGCATGTCTCAAGCTGTTGTATATACCCTGTAAGTTTCAAGCTAATGCCGGCAGCCCTTCATGTTGTCGCAATTTTCACAAACAGTAGTGTATGTGAAGTAAACGGAGAGAGGAAGCGGCGGGCGATAGCAAAAAATCAGTTGAAACACCAAAGTGAAAATTCTCCAAATACGTGGCGTCAATGAATAAACAAAGACGTCGATCTTCCCACGTTTTATCAACACGTAGCCAACCGAAAAATTGGTATCCGGTCACCGCTGGGAATCCGATTCCAAGATCTCTCAATATCTAGCCGAGCTAGATATTGAGAGATCTGGGATTCGGATTCCCAGCGGTGACCGGATACCAATTTTTCGGTTGGCTACGTGTTGATAAAACGTGGGAAGATCGACGTTTTTGTTTATTCAATTGAAACATTCTTTTCTTCACGCAAATTAACCTGTCTGTAAGAGGAACATGTGGTGTTGCCAACAGTACGTAAATTCTATTTTTCTAGTGAAATAGGAAGGGTTAAAAACTGGGTGAATGTCATTTATTTTATTTGCTGATAACCATGCTAAACTTCGATGTATGCGGTTTCTCCCAAAATTGTTGTTCGCAACATGCAGTTAAAATAACAACGGAGCATATTACGAAGTTCGGGGAATCTATAAAAACTTCAGTTTATGCGGAACTTCCTTTTATGAGAGCTCGAAATTTAGGGGTTTTACTGTATAAGCATATTTTCACTGACAAAAAAGCTGCCTCTTTCTTTCGAAAATAGGAAAAAGTATTTAGTTATCAAGTGCAGTCGCGAAAATATTCAAGAGTTAAATGTGCAAGGGGCATCCTGAAAGTAATGTCCCCTCCTTAATAAATTTTGAAGTGATTTTAATGAAACTGCACTGACATGTGTACTATGATATGTTGCCAATGTGGGAATAAATGTTTTTCAGAATCGGAAATAAAGATCATGAATGACAGAGAAAAGCAGCGAGCTGTAATTGAATTCATGGAAAAAGAGGGATGTGAGGCACCCAAAATCCGGAGTAGACTCCTGGCGGTGTATGGCGCTGCCACAATCGATATCAGTAATGTACCAAGATGGGTGAAGAGGTTTCGAGAGGGAGAAAGTTCAATGTCGGACAAACAACGGAGTGGAAGACCCGCAAATGCAGTGACAGATCCCAACAGGCAACGAGTGAAGGACCTCATCACAGCTGATCGCCGTGTCACCATCCAGGAGTTGCAACAATAAACAGTGCTCACTATGTGCAGACTTTTAAAAAGCTAAAGGAAGCTATCAGAAGGAAAAGACGTGATATTCCACTTCATAATGCTGTTTTACACCATGATAACACATGTCCCAACACCTCAATGTAGGCTTCACAGGATATTGCCAAAATGGGGTGGACGGTGATGCCCCAATCCTCCTACAGTCCTGATTTGTCTCCCTCAGACTTTTCCAGTTTGTCCCTTTGAAAAACACCCTTCGTCGGGAACGTTTCTATAAAGTGACAGACATTAAACTGGCTGTAAACTCATGGATTAAACGACAGCCTCAGGAACTTTTCCAAAATGGATTTTACCAATGGGTTCAAAGATAGCGGAAATGTACAGAAAGTGCTGCACAATGCTTTGAACAGGCTAGCATTATTAACAATACACAGTGTGGCAAAGAATTTTTGAGACTGGGTCTGTGAAATGAAATAGAAACAAGAAATTATAATTTGTTTTGGTTTGTTATTCAAAACAAGTCCCTCCCGCTTCAATACACTTGCTACAGCGATTTAATAATGATTCGAATGCCTGTTCCAGTTCACTTTGCGGAATAGCCTCCAAAGCATGCGTCGAAGCTGTTTGTATGGTCGAAATATCATCAAAATAACACCCTTTTAACGTCATTTTAAGTTTTAGGAATAAAGAAAAGTCGCAGGGTGCTAAATCAGGCGTATACGGTGGATGATTTAACACACAGACGTTATTTTTCGCCAAAAATCTACGAACAAGAAGTGAGGTGGGACTGGGTGCATTATCGTGCAACAAACACCAACTGTTTTCATCTCGATATTCTGGACGAATGCGACGAATTCTGCCCATCAAACGCCTCAAAACATTTAAATAAAACTCATCAGTAATTGTTTGTCTACTTGGAACAAATATGTTGTGGATAATACCCTTACTATCGAAGAATGTAATGAGCATTGTTTTGACTTTCGATGGAACTTTTCTTGTTTTTTTGGCTTGTGGTGAGTTTTTTGACTTCCATTCCGCACTTTGTCGCTTTTTTTAGGATCATATTGAAAACACCATGTTTCATCACCTGTAACAATTGATTTTAAGAAGTTTGGATCATTTTCAGCGGCTTAAATGATGTCTCTGCAATGTGCACTTCTTGGTTTTTGTTCATTGGTTAACGTGTGTGGAACACATTTAGCACAGACTTTTGTTTTGCCCAAATCTTCATGCAGGATGGTTCGAATCGTTTCTTGGTAGATGTTGAAAGACTCTTCCATCATTCTTAGTGACGCACATCGATTCTTTGCCACGAAATCACGCACTTTTTCAATAATCTCAGGTTTCCTAGATGAACTTGGTCTTCCGGTATGCTTATCATCTTCTAGCGTATCTCTTCCGTCCAAAAAACGTTTTCGCCACAGGAAAACATTTGATCTACTTAAACAAAACTCACCGTAAACTTGTTTCATCATTTGGTACGTTTCCGAGGCACTTTTACCAAGTTTTGCGTTAAATTTAATAACAGCCCTTTATTCCATCTCAATAACTCAACATGAAAAAAATTTTACTTCTCTAATGAACGGCCGTTTCGTTTGAGTTACTTTAACAACTGCGCAGTACTTTTGGCAGAAAGCAAGCAGATGGTCACGGTTTATAACGCATTCGCGATTACACTGGTGGCGCCACCGTAGGCTGAAATCTAGCACCAGTCTTAAAAATTCTTTGACGCACTGTGTATGTCCAAAAGTGTTTTGCCACCAAGTTTCCCATTTTTGCTGCTACAAATAAAAATCTTATGAGGGACGAGGCATTACTGTCAGGATGCCCTTTGTACATACACCTACGTCATGTAAATATACAAATCCTACGGTAAAAATATTCAAGCATGTTGAATACATATTTCTTCTATTTCAGCGCATAAATACTTGCTTATTTTGGATATTTTTATTTCTTGAACATCCGAGATTCAATGATCAGTTTGTCTGCAACAAGCGAAACGTCGGAAGAGAGCGCCATGAACCGTATACTGTTGAATTTTTTCTCAGATCTGTTATTCTTCTCAACATGGTATAAATTCATTTTAAATATGAGACCACGGTGAAATAAAGAACAAATCTGTGTCGAAATTTGCCTCCATTGAGATCCGTTTTTTTCTCTTCGTAGTTTTTAACAAATCTTTGTTTGCAAAACTAACGAGCTGTAAGAAATTAAGTCAAATAGGGGAAACATTCGTGCTTAATAAATCATGAGATGAAAGGTTGCCGTCTTATGCACGACTAAAATAACTATAAAAGTTAAAAGTAGAACCAATGAACGTATACACACTAAACCTAGTGAGATGATCCAACTGACAACTAAAAACAACATAAGGTCTTTCGATCCCTCTTGGGATCACCCTCAGATGTTCTCATGAACTGGGGGTTCCGACCCTTAAGTAACAGAGGGGCAAAGTGCAACGACCGTGATCAAATTAAATAGGAATCTCGTCATGGAGTGTGCAGCATACCTCTTTACAGTATCGAACCAGAGGACCCACCTCTCACTTGCATAGGATCCACCAAGAGGACTTTAGATATCAGTGTGAAGGAACATACATATGACAACAGTACTCGAAACAATAAGACTGCATTGTCACACCTTACCAACAAAGGCTCTTATTATCCAGCTTGGCAGGAAGCTTCCGTTGTTACCACGCCTTGGAACAAAACCTCATAGCTTTTTGCAGAGAGTTTGATGATTTTCATCAAGGGAAGTCATTGTTGTAACGATTATCTATCAATGAATATCCCCAATCCTTGGAAAAATATCCTACCAAGGGAATCAAATAATACTCAGGATGACAACACCTCAATGCCAGATAACCTAACCAGCCACTCGGCAACCAGGGCTTCCCCGTGAACATTCAGGCATGCGCAATGAACACACACATTGAATCCTGGCACTCTGCACCTCTGTTACTTAAGGGTCGGAACCTCTAGTTCACGAGTACATTTGAAGATGATCCCAAGAAGCATCGAAAGAACTTTTGTTGTTTTTAATTGTCAGTTAGATCAGGTTTGGGTGTGTATACGTTCATTGGTTCTACTTTTAACTTTTATAGTTATTTACGCTTTCCAACCGTAGGTTGAAGAAGCGTATATGCTCCAGCTTTGTCCGTCTGTCCGTCCGAATGATAACTCGCGTAAAAATGGTTCGATTTCGATGAAATTTTAATATGTGGTAGGGGACCACCTGGGGACAAACCCTATTGAAAATGGGTGAGATGGGGTCAAAGGTCAGGACATAAGATCAGGATCTATTCCATCGTCCTTATGCGTTATAACTTACTTAAAAATGCTTCGATTGAGACAAAACTTTATCGTGTTATTCCGGAAGTATACTTTATCGGTTCTGTTGAATATCATTGAAATGGGGTCAAAGGTCAGGTCATAGGAGCGAGATTTATTGTACAGCCATTATCCTCATAACTTGAGTAAAAAAAAAGTAATGATTTCTGGTATATTGGAAAGCGTATCATAATCAATGCATTGCATGATTTTATTAACTTGTTTTAATCGCGCATAAGACGGCAACGTTTTATCCCATGTAAGAAATCAAGAGGATTTTCCTGCTCTAAGTACGTTTTCAAACTATGTCATTCTTTTGACGTCAGACTCGTGAGAATGAAAGCATCGAAGTTCAAAAATGTCAACAGTAATTTTCTAACGGTAAAGCGGGAAGATATTACAGCCCCTGTATTTTGAGACCTTTCAGTTGATCCGAAAATTACGTTTTACATTGCGTCGACGCTGCATTTCGGATGTTATAAAAAATTACTTAAGAATAAGTTATAATTTGATTAACGTTGATGGTGCTACAGACATAATCTTTTTACCATTGGTTGATAGAAAAAAGCCGTAGTTAATTTTGTACTTGGAAACTTGGATTAAAGCCACGTCCTTTAGCGAGCCATGATTCACTCTAAACATATTTATTCATCCCAAAGGCTCGAAGCATCGATTATGTATGTGAACTTAGGGCGAAGAGAAATCAATAAAGCGACTTAAAAGACTATTAAATTACTTTTTTTTTCTTTTTTTTTCACGAATAACTCCTTCAGTTGCGAAGCGTGCTTCATAACTTGGAAATCTCTGTTCTAAATCAGAAATGAAAATATTGGGTTGGCCAAAAAGTAATTGTATTTCCCCTCTGTAAATGAAAAGCGAATTTTGAATGGGAAACAAAAACTTTAGTCAATGTTTTCCATTTTGTCCGATGACCTTTTGCCATCTCGCAGGCAAGTTCATTATTCCGCGCTCAAAAACGTTTTTTTTTTTTTTTTTTGGCAAAAATATTTCCAAGAACGGTTTGATAGCCTCATCAGCAGTGAAGATTTTACCATTCAAGGCGTTTTGCAACGAACGAAACAAATGGTAGTCTGATGATGCCATGTCTGGCGAATATGGTGGATGTGATAGCACATTCCATCCAAGCTGCAACAATTTTTGACGAGAGACCAAACTTTTATGTGGTCTTGCGTTATCACGGTGAAACAAAACACCTTTGCGATTCACCAATTCTGGAAGCTCTGTTTGACTGCAACACTTAATTTATCCAACTGACGACAGTACACGTTCTAATTAATGGTTTGGTTCCTTGGAAGCAATTCAAAATACATAATCCCTTTGGAATCTCACCAGACAGCCAGCATAACCTTCTTTCGGTGCATATCTGCTTTTGAAGTGCTTTGAGCAGGTTCATCACGCTTGCTCCACGATCTTTCTCGTTCGACGTTGTTTCAGACGATCCATTTTTCATCGCCTGTTATTATACGTTTCAAAAATAGATCGTTTCCTTCGCGTTTCAAGAGTGAATTGCAGGTGTCAACGCGCTCAGTGAGATGAATTTATTTGAGCTCATGTGGTTTTCAACAAATTTTATTTAAGAAAATAGGCTGTTACATCATTCGCGCCCATCAAAAACATAAAAATACACATGACGTTTATAATGATATGTACACATGACAGAGGGTAAAACTACCCAGATTAAAATAATAAAAACACGAATACAGGCAAGCATTCTATGAGTATCGTAATGGTACAGGAATCTGAGGTCACGTGCAGCCCCATAATACGTGAATTACAACTAGAGAAACACAGGAAGCATATTTAGCATATGAGAGCAAATAACAAAATGATTTCGGGAGTGTGTGCTAGAACAGAGAATGTAAGTAAATACAACGATGTATGTAATAAACAAAAACAATACACAAAGCACAAGATACAACATCGCAAAGTCGATGACACAACAAGAACTTTGATCAGAAAATACACTGATGCTAACGGAGATAATATCGTCACAGAACACGACTCACCTAATAAGACATAATGACATACTACAGAATAAAAATATGTTCTTGAGCAAAATCACATATAATATGCAATGTAAGAAAAAAGGAAATTTGTACAACATGTTGCCACACAAATAAAGTTAATTAACAGTACACACAATGTTACTCGACATTGGCGACGGAAAAAAAGCAAACTGAAGAAAACAGTAAAGACACAATGCACACTAGGTACGGTGAGTGAAAAAAAAAACATAGAGAACAGTGGATACAACCTGGCGGAAACAAAAATCAAAAGTTTGATGAGTCAACGTCTCGTGAACAGTATATATACCACCTTTAAAAAGTCATGTTGTTTTCAACATATTGAAAGAAAGAAAAGGATGACGTAGGTCTACACTCTGTACTTAAAATAGAAGAAACACGACTAATAAAATGAATAGAACACTCAGAGTGGTTAATATCGTTATAGTACATATGTAACACAATTATCACTCATTGAAGCTATGCAAATGAAATCTACAAGAGAGGTGCAGATCCTAGGTTATGAAAGAGGTACAATTTCATCATGCTGATACAGAGAACAAGAAAGAATACACTAGAAAAATGTACAGCACATTTGCAGAGTAATACGATAATAACGTATTCGCCTATAACACGGATAAAACTATAATAACTATGTATAAGTACGTACAAACAAATACGATATTTACAGAAAACAGCAGGCAAGTAACATTAATCATAAATCGGACACAATAGAAAAAAACCCACGTACTGTGGTGCGAAACTCAAGTGTGTACAACACAATACAATATTAACATGTTACCATAATTATGCGTACGTAGGTTGCCACAGCGTGGCTACACTGAAAAAAAATAAAAACACAGAGCACTCTTGGCACGGTGAAACAAATATCAAACGAAAGACACACTGGACTTAGTGCAACCAAACACACAAAAAAAAAACAAAAAAAAACCACACAACATATACTCAAATGGCGAGACGGACAGAATTCCCATCCATCGTAAACCATCCTGAGTGCTCGGCCCAGGTGGTGTGAAATGTTGTGAGAGAAATTGACGAAATGGCGGTGTTATATTCAAGTCGAAGGCGTGCAACTATTCGGCCTCGAAAGCAAGATAGCAAACGACTTCCGGCCTGCAGAATTGAAAGTGGCTGCGATGCAGAACGTTGTGATTGATGAAACATATGAATGATATGTTTGACAAGTACAAATAGAAAACAGCAGGTATCTGGTAGCCGTGTGGACGGATGCTTTGTTAATAGAAGCCACGGATATGCTTGGAATGGAAGATCTTGAGAAACGATGAGGCCAGCCAGGCGGAAAGCAGAATTGAGAAGAGGTAGCAGAATAGGGCAGTGGCAATAGGTGTGGTAAACATCCCCGACATTACCACAGAAAGAGCAGAGTGGAGAAGAGACCAGAGACATACGGAAAAGAAGATGGGGAACAGCGAGACGACGGTGAAGGAAACGCCAGTGAAGATTGCGCTCGAGCGGAGAGGAGAGATGAGAAGAGGAAGCTGACCAGACGGTCATGGAAAGCGAGGGAGAGAAGTCAGAGACGGGTTGTGGAAGATTCGAAGGGGAACGGAGAAAACGATAGAGGGAGGCAGTGCTGAAGGAAAGCACAGGGGCGACAGAGTCAAGGAGAGGAAGAAAGAAAGGAATAGGAAGACTGGGTCCAGAGACAACACGTAGTCCGTCGGCAGTAACCAAAGCAGGGTATAGAGAGAGGAGGGAAGTGCGAAGTAGGGCATACTCCTCCTCGAGAGAAGGAGTAGGAGTAGGAAAAAGGGAAGTAATGGGTTTCCAAGAGAGGTTAGCAGTAATCAGGGCGTTGACTGTTAAGATGCCAGAACGAACCCAGAGTGGGAGGAGAAAGAAAGGTTGGTTAGGAGGGTGGATCAGTGAGGAAAAGAAGAGCGGTTCGACAAGGAGATCAAGAGTGGTGGCAGGAGGAGCCCGGGAAAGAGGAAGGGACCGGAAAAACGTAAGAGCTTCAGAGATAGTAGACGGAATTTTAGAGGAAGGAAGGGTGTAATAATCCATCCGGAGGAAAAGAAGAAAAGTGAAGGACGGATCATAGACAGAAAGAAGTGCATCAAAAGATATCACAAGAGAAGGAGAGGGAGAGGTAAGCAGACGTAGAAAAGTGGTAATACGGTACGCTCTATAGTATTGATGAATATCAATGAGCCGGATGCCACCATGCGACCCAGGAAGATACAATGTCTGGGCCGCCGACCAATGTTTGGACTGCCAGATGACGGAAGTGAACTGACTATTGATGTCAGTAAGACGAGAGGCCAAGAAAACTGTTGAATTCCAGGAATATGTACATAGTGAGAGCAGGTAAGGCTGGACAATATGTGCACGTTGAAAATAAGATGTAAATGGAAAGACGAAACACACCAATACGCAGCTCGGCGCCGAAGCCTTGGGAAAAGGTTGGTCCATGTTGCTTGTCCAGCGGTAAACGGATGACCAGCATAGGTGCCGAGGAATCTTCTGGGTCGAGGATGACCACACCGCTCCCCAAGGGGAGTCAATGCGGCCTATCCAAGACCCACACCAGAGACCAGTACTCTTAGAGACATTAAGTGAAGCTCCCGAAACAGCAGAATATTGGTGATAGGTGATGAGCAGGTCTTCAAACTGAGCATCTCTCCTGATACAAAACGTCGCATCGTCTGCATAAGCGGAAAAAGTATATTCGTGATGTCGCGTACTTGCAACGGTAGGCGGCAGCGAAGATCGAAGAGAGCGATGAGCAGCAATCAGGAACGGTTCAAAGGCTAATGCAAAAAGTTGCTCCGAGAGGGGGCAACCCTGCCTAATTCCACGTTGAAAAGGAATTGAAGCCGTCAGAAAGGAGGCCGCCCGGACATGAAAATTGGCGCCCCGATAGAGACTAAGTAAAAGAGTAACCAAAGAAGAGGAGAAACCAAAGCTATGAAGAGTAACAGAAAGATAGTCGTGAGAAATGTTATCGAAGGCTGATTTTTGATCAATGTTAAGCAAGGCAAGTGGTTCAGAAAATTTACGAGCAAGAAAAACAAGGTTGTGAACAAAAGAGATGTTGTTAGCGATAGACCGACCAGGCACAGTGTATGACTGGTCGGGCGAAAGGATGAAAGGAAGAACAAGATTCAAACGACGGGAAAGGAGTTTAGTAAAGAATTTATAGTCGAGATTTAGAATGGAAATAGGACGCCAATTTTGCAGGTCCAGGAGGTCTCCCTTCTTCGGCAAAAGAATGACGTGGGCCACCGTAAACTCCGGCGGCAGTGCAGAAGAAGGTTGAGCTGCGGAGAAACAGGCGAGAAGGAAGGGGAGAAGAGATGGAAGAAAAGCACGGTAAAAGGAAAGAGGAAGGCCGTCAGGTCCAGGAGAGGCATGATTATTTAGAGAGGCAAATGCCTCTCTGAGTTCAGTGGGGGAAAAGGCCGCGAGAAGAGAAGGACAGAGTTGTGAGGGGACCTGCGGAAGAGCACGAAGAAGGGGGATGATGAAAAAGAGTGAGTCTGCACTACCGCTCGGAATTTATCTTGAAAAAATTGACGAACCTGTGTGCAGATAGTGGCTGAGTCTGATGAAATAGTTCCATCAGACAGACGGAGATGTCGGAGGGTAGTAGATGAACGCCGTAGTCTTTCCGTGCGAGAGAGAAATTCATATGAGTGAGCTGTTGAGGAAAGATTAAGTAATTTCATCCTACAGAGAGCTTGCTGTGCCATCGGATGAAGCAGCGCTCTAAGGGCATCCTGTACTTCAGGATATGATGGATCAGTGAGAGACATCGAGGAAAGGATCCCACGAAGGTTGCTGATTTGCATACCACGTTCAGTACGGGCAGCAAATGAGTATTGTCGGATTAACATACGAAGCTCAAACTTAATGTCGAGCCACAACTTGAGTGCGCTTGGTGTTGTGGCGAGAAGGTGACGACGATCATCCAAGAATTGACGGGTTGTGGTACAGAAAGTTTCGTCCTGAAGCAAGTCATCATCAAAGGACCAGGTACACTGTGAAGTAATGGGCAGTGCAGAAACGCAGATAGACAGCGTCACCGCTTTGGGATCAGACGAGGTGGTTGGCACATGCCGTGCCTCAGTAGATGCTCGGTGGAGACGTAAATTCGGTCCAACCGGGCTGCTGACGAACCTTGCCGAGGTGAATTGCTCCAGGTATATGAAACCGTGTTTGGATGAAAATGACGGAATGAGTCAACAAGATGATGGTCGGAGAGGAGTAGCGTAAGCTGATCGACTAAGATAGGACGAAATTCTCTTAGGGACCCGCTGCGGTCCAACGACGGGAACAAAGTGCAATTGAAGTCTCCTCCTAAGACATAAAAATCACCGGTGGGAATTGCTGTAAGCGCTGAACGTAAACATTGAAAAAGGGGGTCAATGAGAGATTCATCTGCAGGAATATAAATATTAAATATGTGATAGGTAATATGATCAATACAGAATACACAACATTGTAACAAATCAAGGTATAAATTATTTACAGAGACTGTAGTCAGTGAGTGAAGCAAACGGTTGTGGATGCCAATGGCAACACCACCGGATTGCAACCGTCTATACGCATGGAAGAACTTAAAAGGCCAACTACGCCAACGATGGAATGGCGTTGTAGGAGAGCATTTCGTTTCTTGAACGAGAAGAACGTCAGCGTTCACTGCCGACAAGTCTTCATACACTTTTGAGTTTGCGTCAGGGGTGCCAAACCCCCGGCAGTTCAGCGAAACTACCTTGAAAGTGGTAGGTCCCTTGGTGGTATCATAGCTTTTGTGACAGTTGTTTGAAGTAGATGGATGTGCTGCCGGCTGTGTTTGCCAGCCGCACTCAAGTGGCCAGACGGTTTGGCATAGACATCAAGAACTTTATCCAAAGAGGTAAGTTGCTGAAGAATATTTGGCAAATCATTCTCATGTCGCTTGACAAAGGTATGTGCTGTA
This sequence comes from Macrothele yani, assembly GCA_039090855.1. Lineage (NCBI taxonomy): Eukaryota > Metazoa > Arthropoda > Arachnida > Araneae > Macrothelidae > Macrothele > Macrothele yani. Next base: position 28,982,321 of record CM077026.1, read on the forward strand.
GCAGGATATTGTTTGACACACATGAGAGAATAAAGTTCCTTGTATGACAATGGTGTAGGCGATAATTCAAGGCTAGACATTTGGGCAGCAAACTCGTCAAACGGCACCACTCCGTCGGTGGGGTACGGTGACGTTTCAAAATCAACGACTCGTGCGGGTGAAGTACGGGTCCGGGGGGAAGATCGAGTAGGGCTCCCGCGAGCTCGTCCCCTCTTGGCGGGGGCACAAGGTGGTTTCGGGGCTTGACGCTTTTCCAGTCGTACTTGGTGTTCAGGCTCCGAGCTATCGCTCATGGTTTAATCCGCACTGAAATATGCAGTTTCATTATCCGGAATAGAGAGATCTGCCTCTGACGTAACATTCCCTTCAGCTGGCTCCACTGGTGGATCTGGAGCTCGAAAGTGAGTCTGAGCAAGTATAGGAGGGAAATTTGTCTCATCCACTTTTGGTGGGAGAACAGCAGACGAAAGAACAGTGTCTAGGCTTGGTGGAACAGCAGTCGGACGCACTGGAGCGGAAACCATCTCCTGGGTCAGGTTGGGAGTCTCCGCTGGAACTGCAGACTTGGGATACGAGGAAATTGTGGGACAATCTTTGTAAAAGTGTCCAAAAGCTTTGCAGGTGTTGCAATGAAATTCAGTTAGGAGATCAACATAACGCACCTGCCCAGAACACTTTATTTTAAACTGCACTGGGATCGTGCGAATGCTGTCAGGAGTTGTGAAGAGGACCCGCGCAACGCGACGTATGCCACAAATAGATTTGTCGTCGGGATCCTTTGGAGCTGCTGAGAATGTCTTCACCGTGCCTACAACACGGCCAAGAGTAGAGAGGACGGCATACAACATTGTATCCGTGACTTCCGGCGGCACTGGATAGAATGACACGTTGATAGGTCGCTGCGCTACAGGAGTAGGCTCTAAGAACTGATCACCGAGAGTGAGACCTGTACGTAGGATGGTGGTAGCATATTCAGCTTTACTGAAGTGCACCACAACTGTCCCTACCCGCCGGAACATATGAGAAATGGCTTGTGGGTTGAACCTGTTCTTCAGGGCATTGGAGTACACCTTTAACGGCATCGCCGTTAAAGCAACAAACACTACACCTTTATCCAAGGCAGAATTAAAGTTAGCACTAGCTACAGTATCATCAGGAATGTCGAGAGTGATGGTGTTTCCTTCTCGGCGAATATAGGACGTCATGCCCGCCGCTCCGGCGTACTGTGTTGGAGTGGAGTGGATAGGAATAGAAGTAGTGACTGCCTTAGAATAGGTGGTGTAGAATGACTGTTGTGCAGGAATAGAAGGAATGTCATCAGAATCAATGACGTCCATAGCAACGTCAGTAGTAGCAAAGTCAGTAGAAGTTGACGTATTAGGAGAAGTTAGCGAATCGACGTGAGAAGAGTGTACGGACGTACCGCTAGATCAGGGAGTGCATCACCGCCAGTTGGATCGGACAGCGTAGTGACGTCTCTGGAAGAAGAAGTGGAGTGCTTCCCGGAAGTGAGGTCGTTGCTAAGTCCCCCACCACCGGAAGACGCCATTTGCATGGCACCTCAGTGATAAGCAATGACCAGCTCGGTCGGAAATAAACACAACGTAAAAACTCAACTAAAAAATGCACTCACCGGCTCGGGAGTCAAACGGAAAGAAGCACGGTACCTTTATACTTCGTACACACACAAAATTAGAGAACTTAAAGCGCTATATACGTGACTTTAGACACAAAAATGAGGAGCAAAACAAACGAGCTCATGTGGTATCCACATATCGAGCTTACTAACACATCTCAGTTGCATTAAACGGTTTTCAACGCTCGATTTCGATATGTTCAGATTCTCAGCAATCTCTCGTGTCGTTAAACGCCGATTGGATTCGATCAATGCCTTTATTTTGTCGTCATCAACTTTGATTACCCTACCTGAGCGTGGTGCATCTCTCACATCAAAATCTCCAGACCAAAATTTTGCAAACCAATTCTTACACTGCCGTAGTTTTAAGGCATCTTTACCGTACACATCACATAACTTTTTATGAGCTTGCACAGTGTTATTTCCTTTTCGGAAGTAACACAGCAAGACATGAAGAAAATGTTCCTTTTGATTGTCCATTTTGAAATCGTCGCCAAACAAACACTTGTCATCGAAATCGTGCGCTTTCTGTTCTTAAAACAAGCTTGAATTGTCAGCTGCCACGTTACATAATGAACTTGCGGTCTTAAATGACGTTGGTTACATTTCAATCAAGACATGTTTTGCCATCTACAGGGGTTGTTCAAAGTAATAGAAACACCTCGCTGAAAACAGTGACGTTGGTATGTGCTGCTTTTTGAGTAAAACAAACATGTAGCTACATTTTTTTATAAAAAGTGTTGCTTGTAGTCTCAAGGGTCCGTGTGATTGCATTGTAAATCGGTGTTTGCATAATTTCTTTCCAGGTGAAGGCGCAATGAGTGACCTGTCGGAGTTCCAAAGAGGGCAGATTGTAGGAGCCCGTCTGGTTGATGCGTCGGTAACCACAGTGGTACAGGTATTGGGGGTATCGAAAGGTACCGTGTCGAACGCCATGACAGCATACAATGTTCACGGCACAACATCATCTACAAGACACAATTGTGGAAGGAAAACCAAACTCGCTGCGAGAGACAGAAGGACATTAAAGAGGATTGTGACCGCAAGGAGGAAGACCACGGCGACGAAAGTGGCTGCTGAGCTTAAAGCACATGTCCAAAACCCATTGTCGACCCATACTGTGCGAAGGGAAATTGCATAAGCACAATATTTACGGCAGAATTGTGATTGCAAAACCCCTGCTGTCACAGGTGAATATGAAACGGAGTCTACAGTGGTGCCAGAAACATAAAACGTGGACTGCGGATCAATGGAAACATGTCTTCTTTTCCGATGAATCAAAACCCTTACTATTCTCCACCACAGGACGGATTTACGTGTGAAAAACCCCCGCAGAAGCCTATACATCCCAGATTGTTTCCTTCCTACAGTGAAGCATGGGGGCTGTTCCTTAATGGTTTGGGTCATGATCTCGTGGTTTGCAGCAGGTCCCATTATCACCTTACATGGACGGATCACTAGCGGTGAGTATTTCACCCTTTAGGCCGACCATGTGCATTCAATGGCGTAGACATTGTTTCCGTCAGGGGATTGCACCTTTCAAGATGATAATGCCCCGATTCACAGAAGTCGAACTGTTCAATCATGGTTTGAGGAACATAAGGATGAAGTTGCACACCTTCCCTGGCCTACATAATCACCGAATTTAAACATCATTGAGCCCCTGTGGCCTGTGTTGGAAAACAGGGTGCGATCCCGTTATTTTCCTTTGGCGTCTCTCAAGGAATTGGAGCAGTTTCTGCAAAAAGAATGGTACAACATACCACTTACCACCATCCGGACTTGTATGCGTCCATTCCAAGGAGGATTCAAGCAGTTTTAAATGCCAAGGGTGCTCCCACATCATATTAGGTGCGTAACTCTTATTATTTCAAGGTGTTTCCATTATTTTGGACAACCCTGTGTGTAAAAAAACGCAATGACTTTTTAGCCAACCCAATAGCTATCGACTATTCACATCAAAAAGCCAACTTCGTCAAAATTATTACTTTTTTTTTTGCTTCAAGATCTTCACGACATAGTTTATACCCATTTTCATTCAAGTTATTATTTTTCAAATAAACGAAATATCTTTAGAGAAAAACATGTTTTTCATTGAATTCTCTTCCGACATTTTGCTTGTGATACGCGAACAAATGCTGATTTCCGATTGGTTGACAGCATCACGTACGAATGAATCAAGTTACATGTGCGCAGTTTCTTTTACTCTTTCATATAATTTAAATAAAACAGCACCCTCCAATATCGGAATCTGGCCTGCGTGAGCCACTGCGATTTCTTTACTTTAGCGACTACATATCCATTACCTTCCAATTATGGCTAGCGGAAAACTAATTTACCCAATAAACCTATGCAAATTGCATGAAATATTAAATTTTATTAAGTAGGAGTGTCTGAAATTGCAAATTTTATGTATAGTAGAAACAGCGTACGAAATTAGTCCATCTATGCATTAAATTACTGTAGAAGTAAGGGGTTGGGTTCTCCCCACACAAATGACGTTCGGTTTTTGCTCCTTATTATTTCAAACCGCAAACACAGTTCTACCAAATCCAAATATGATTTAATGCTTATTAACATTTTGAAATTTTCACAAGAACTTTAATTCTTCGCTTATGAATTTCCTGTTTTTGAATATAAGTGACGTAAAAAGCGTAGTTTTGATGCCCCGCCATCCCCCCTACATGTTTAACGCTTTTCTTTTATTTTTAATCTAAATGGTGTTATAAACTTCGGAATGAACGCTAGTTTGGTGGTGCAACATATGGGCAATAGACGTGGTTACCGCGTTTTTACCCCACAACCAACTTTCTCAGTCGTAATCGAAGTTGTTTGAAACCGCGAAATTTTTCTATAGATCTGAGGAAATGATTTTTAGATTATGCAAAGATGGTGCTTTTGAGCAATGGAGCACTCAAACATTGAAATCCTGACAACACGCATCAGCTGTATTCGTCTTTTAATAGTGGAATTCTTCACGTTGTGATGTGGAGAATTCTAGGGACAAGCCCACTGTCGAAGGCTTTTGACACATGAACTGTTTCCTCCACACACCGTTTACTAAATCAGTCAGATGAATGACATTTTCCTCGTTCTGTTCTGTCTGGAGAATTTGACGACCTCCGTGAGCAACTCGATAGGCTATAAGAACTCATCCGCCCCTAATTCAGAACCACTGACTCCAGGAAAAGGAAAGATACAGTGCCTTAAGAAAAACAATATACGTGCCTCACCGGGATTTGAACCCTGACCCATCTCGGAAGAATGATCAGAAGCCAGCGCTTAGACAACTGCGCCAGATTGGCGGCGTTTTTCTGGTTCGATCGCCATCTTTGAGTAATGATGTGTTTTGAAATAGTTGGAATTGAGGTTCTGAACAGGTTATTTAATCGTTTCTGTTTTGTGACTGACTTCTATTGTAACTTTCAGCAGGTTGCAACAAATCAGAGTGGTCATCGATCAGACTGTAGTCAACATATTTGAGTTCCGGCAACCAACGGTTACACTTCCTCACATTCAACACCTCCCGTTAGGACGCCCACATACGTGCACCAGTCCCACTGCGGCGACGCAAGTCACCTTCCTCCAAAATTGATACCACATTTGGCTGACAGCTGAAGCAATCCGACGCAATTCCGCCGGGATGAGATGCACGGACAATAAAGCCTGTGGTGTAGCTTCTGGTAAAGATGTCCATTGTCCGTGTGACGACGTCCAGGCACTCTCACTCCTTACGCGTGCTTTCGCCTCCGAGATCATTTTGATGCAGAGGTCCACACTCCCAAATGAACTCGAAAAAACATAGCTACGCCGAGCCATTTTGCTCTTTTATCTCTCTCGTTTATCACGTGATTGGTTCACAATTGAAAGAGTTCACATAACCCAACTGTCGACACAGTAATTTTTATTCCACTCCGATAAATACTTCTTGGTGTGGCATTTTGAATGTCAAACAGTATATGACACAAAGGCGTTTGCTCTATGCTCCATCTACCACTGATGTTAACAAGGATGACACTTTTATGTGCAGAATATGGATTTCTGAAAAATGCTAAGCGCTGTTGCACAGATACATAAAAGAAGAAACGACGTGATTCCTGGGGTTCTGAAAACTGGATGATGTCAAGAAACATGCTCATCACAGAGCGAATATTTGTAGTCCAGTGGGCCATCTCCTTTTGTGAATTTTCTTATTTCCACTGAAGATAACTATGATAAATTTACCGCGGTGAATTAGACATGCTACCTACATCAGATTATCAAGTCACTTCTACTCCATCTGAAGGGCTCATGCTCAGCGAGAAATATTTCTCTGGGTACCCACAGGTTTCAGCAAGATAATGCCATTCCTAAAATTCAAAAAACAAGGTTCGAACTTCCCCTTAAAAAGTCCTGGAATTTAATTTCCTTTTTCTTTCAGACCTGGAAAGCCCTAGATTTTTCACATTGTCGTGTAATCTTTTCACGAAATGGGAAAAAAGTGGTCTAAATATTTGGATTGATTGTGTCCGTTTGTTTTGGCTCCTTGTGGCGACTATTCGCAATGATACCACTACCTTTCATGGAGTGTGGAGACTAGATGTCATCTCTTTGATCCCATATGACACTACCATACTTAGCGCGATCTTGGTTTGTGGAACAGTAGTGGTGTGCAGTTGGAGTCATAACAGAGTGTGGAAACCTTCCCATGAGTCTAAGAGAGCGCTCTCCTCTAGCATTTGCTTTCCTCATTGAAAAAGTCAATATGTGTGGGAATAGATGACTATCTAATAGGGATATCTTCAGTGCCATGACAAAATTGTTTTGCACGGAGGCCGTGCCGAAAGCTTTTAGGTGCGGCTGAACGCATTGTCAGCCGACAATAAAACAGATGTAGGTAGGTGTTTGTATTTGCCAATAGCTGGCACTGTGACCACCCACTCAGACCAGATTTTCCTTACATGGCTGGAGAATAGAACACAGTTGACCTCATTGGGTGCACTAAAGTGGAGCTGTCGAGAAGGGATTTCTGTGCAGTAATTTTCTATGATTTAAAAAAAGGTTCAGGGGCACAGCAGTGTTTCGAATCGCTGCCAAATATCTTCCCAGGGTCTGCTCCATCTCTTGCCACAGTTAAAAAGTGGTTTGGTGAATTTAAGAGGGTGGGACAGCGCCCAGACTCGAGCGCTGCACAACTAGGTCGAAAATCCATTCCCTAGTTCATTTATTTATTTAATTATTATTTTATTTATTCATTTATTCATTTATTTATTTAATTATTATTTTATTTATTCATTTATTCATTTATTTATTTAATTATTATTTTATTTATTCATTTATTCATTTATTTATTAATTTATTCATTTTTATTATTTCATGTATTTTTTGAAGAAAGAGTACGTTTTATTTTGCCATATACTTTCGGGTGAATTTTTTCTTTTTTTTTCTCCGTCCCCCCTCTCCCAGCACAAGGCGTCGCATAGCGAAAGATTAGCTAGACAGCGTTGGCGGCACAGGACGGACCGACATTGTAAGAAAACGCTGGCGACAGCCATCGGCGAGCTGACTTTGTAGTATGTTTTATTGGGGCAATTAGAAGTGTCCACCGTGTCTAGCATCCACAATGCGTGTTGGGTAGACCGTAGACTTTTCGGAACCGGAGCTAACAGTTTAATTGGGTTAAGGATTTATGGCCGGTGGTTGTATCACGCGGCAAACGTAACCCGAGGGGTTCTTAGAAGTTTCACTGGAACGGGTAGGAATCTTGACCCCCTAACGAATGGAAGAACAAAATGCTAATTCTCTGACCAGTAAGATTTACACTGAGGAATTTAATTCAGGGAGGCTTGCGTTTGCCAGCAAGTGATTGGATGATGGGATGTTTTGAGGTAGTGTGGGTCTTCTTGGGGGTCGTCGAAACATTTTACAAGGGAAGAGAAGAACTTCGCACTTCACTTTACTTTGACGTTCAACATGGAACGGAGCACTTGACTTCCCCCCCTTTTTTTTTTTTTTTTTTGCCACGAGTGACTTTACTTTTGCTTGTTTCGCGGCGTGCATCACGGGCACTTTCCTCCATGACTGGCAACTTAATCGCTGCCAATGTTGCGGCAGGACTGAAGCTACCGTAAGCTGCAGACAATTTTCTAAGCTGCGGATGGGAGATCGCAACCGAGGTTTCCGGATGAACGGACCCCCTACTAAGGACCATTAGGGCCCATACAACGGTCGCAGCTGCGGATGGACGTTAATATTCACCGGACGAGAATTCTCCCGGATCAGGAGTGGTCAGCAGCGCGATATCTAGGCCAGATTCGGATGTTAAGGTAGGAAATCCATCCTATTCTTTCTTTGGTGTCCCCTCATAAAATCATTATCGGATCAGTCCACACATAGAGTTAATATTTTTATAAGCAAATAGTCAATTGAGTACAGGTTCCTGTCAGAGAGTCGTAAATCATTTTTGCTGATGTCATGAGCGTATATTTATTATTACGCCAAATCATAACCAATAAATTGTTTTTGTTTGTTAATTTTCTCTAAGTTCTATGATGAGTGTGTAGTTAACTACAATATGTGTGCTCAATCCTAGATTATTTGGAGAATATATGTAACTTTTGGAACCGGAACTTAGCAAATCTGTTCATTTATGCTTTTTATTTTAAATCTAAACATTGCGGCACACAGCGGACCCTTTGACTCCCAAATCTGCTGTGTGAATCACAACGCCCCGTCAGTGGATCCTGAAGTTGCGTCAGCCCTAAATCAGGGAATCACAGAATCACAATCCACTCGACACCCCCTTGGCTCCCATTAATTACGCCGGGTGAACCTAATTAGGAACCCGAGCGATAATAAGGGGAGAAATTTTTTTAAAAGATGACCTTCGCTTTGTTCGCATTCATATCGTCGTAACGATTGAAAACATCGATACTATAAGAAAACTGAGCAAAGAATTTTTTCGCGTGACATATCATGAAATAGGGGCGGCTTTGGGCATTGGATAAACTGCTGCGCAAGCACTAATTCGTTATCATCTGCATGTCAGGAAGCGATGTGCCAGTTGAGTGCCTCATTCACTCACGAACCAGCAGAAGACAATCCGAGCTGAATGAAGCCAATTCATGCTGTCTAAATTCAGAGGAGCACGTAGTAAAGACACATAAAACATCGTAATTGGTGATGAATCGTGGATTTATCACTATTATCCGGAAACGAAGGAACGATCAAAGATCTGGTGCTTCGAAGGTGATGAACCTCCAACAAAAATCCGACGAATGCCCAGTGTATGGAAGAAAATGGTAAAGTCCTTCTTCTGTAAAACAGGGCATGTGACTTCTTATTGTCCTCTCTGTTGTTCTTGAAAATGAAAGAACTGTTACTGCTAATTGGTATACCATTCAGTGTCTGCCAAAGGTAATCGCAGAATGGAAAAAAAAAGCACCAATATTGAAAAATGAGCACCTCCTTTTCCACCACGATAATGCATCGGCTCACACTGCAGCCAACACAGTTGATTTTTTGGCAACAGAAGGCGTGCGAAGTTTCCCTCATCCAGCCTATTCTTCTCACTTGGCACCTTGTGACCTCTTGGACGTTGAGTTCTTCTGATGAAGAGCTGCCTATTTTGAGGCAATTGGCAGTCTGCCGAAACAAAGCTGGGAAGAGTCATTTGCAAAATGGTTTTATCGAACGCGAAAGTGTATAGATGTTCATAGAGATTATTTTGAATAGTCGTAAATATATATTTCTTCAAACAGCTAAAAACTTTCGGCATGCCCCTCAGGGTATTATTATCGTTGTGCTAAGTTGCAGATTGCTTCGTATAATTTTTACACGAAGAAACTTTGCCGTTCTATTGACGATATAACACACTCTGGAGAACACTCTGTAACAGCGGAATCCATAGGACTTCATAAGAATTCTAAATTCATACTGAATTTCATCCGAATTTTCAAAATGAAACAAAGCACTATGATTCTAGCAAAAATTATCACCTGGTATTCCTTTTCTGAAAAAGTCCTGGAATTTATTTTATTCAAATGTGCACGAACACTGTAACGTTCCATATTCCCGGACAGCACTTATCTTCAGACGAAAGGATTGTCCATTCCATTGGAATTCACCAGGCTTTATCTCGAACGACGCTTACCAGTGAAGAATGCTTAAAAGTAACTGATGTATTAGTATGCAGGGCTTTTTGACATTGACCAACTGAAGACTAACATCCAAGTGTACTACTGCAATCTACACATCCAGGGAGTGTTTGCTATTCTGCGTCTCACACTCAGATATGAACCCTTTCGCGGAACGTACACCGAAGAGCCAAAACATGACCTACGTGTATTTATGCAAATCGAGGGAATTACAGGAGAACGACGGCACGTGTGAACGTCATGAAGAGGTATAAATAACACCTGACATTGAGCTCTGTTAATCAGTGTTATTCTTGTTCTTTACATCGGAAAGGCAACGGACTTTGACAAAGGCCAAATTATAATTGACAGACGCTGTGTCAGGGTATTTTCGAAATGGCAAGGTACTCTCGGCCGTGCTTAGTTTAGTGCCTTCGAAAAAGGGTTCGAGGAAGAAAAAACCACGAACCGTCGGCAAGGTGTCAGCCTACCATACGGTTCATCCATGCTAGAGGAGAGCAAATACTATCCCGTATGATACAAGACATATCCCATGCAGCACAGAATATTTCCTATATGTTACAAGTACGTAGCGCTGAAACATTGAGACATTTCAGATACGTTGCGCATTGTAACGGTAATGTTTCAGAAACCTTACGGTTACATCAAAATGTTCTCAAACGTAACATAACTTTGAAACATAACCGATACGTTACAATGAAAGGTCTTTGTAACTTCAACATACCAACTTCAAGTAACTGTTACGTATTTGAAAGATATTTGTGACATCATCATATTACTGTTATATATTTACTACATTGAATATTATAGTTTCAATAAACTTCGTAAAATCACAATAAAAAATATTACACTTGACAGCTGTTTCAAAAGCAACAACAGTCGTATTAGGAGTTGTTTACGTTTTCACAGGTTCAACGCAGTTCGTTATCCATTGGGAAGAGTGGCGGCGTTTATGTATTGATAACAAAAGAAATAAAAATCGGTCCCAAATGAGGGTGTCGATTTTATATTATACATGTTGAATGGACTGTTATTTCAGCGAAACAAAGAAAGAAAATCAAATTCGTCATTTCTCTAAATAGCTGCCAATATAAAATTTCTCAGCTTCAAGTAAAAAAAAAACATGCTGGTGTAGTATACTAATACAACAACACGGCCATCACCTTAGATTTTATAAAAATGCTTTTCAGAATTTAAAAATTATAATAATCAAAACAACTACTTACAAATTTTGAAGATGACAATCCGATTTTTGGCGTAAATGTGACAAGGATGGTAAGTCAGATAATATCCGAAAACTTGAAAATTTTCATCGTCCTGGAGCGGGACACGAACCCGCGTCTCCAAGAAAACACCCGTGTATGCTATTTTCAAGTTTTCGGATATTATCTGACTTACCATCCTTGTCACATTTACGCCAAAAATCGGATTGTCATCTTCAAAATTTGTATTATATGGCGTAATCCCGTATTTCTTTCATGACAGCTACTTTATTTCAGATGATCTTGAATCACAAAAACAAAAAAATAAAGGATGAAATATAAGTCAACTAACTCGAGTACGACAGTGTCACCGAAGAATATCCCAGTAGCACATGGAAATACGACTACGAGAGTGCTTCGGTTAAATGCGCATGCGCATCCACGCCGTTGCCAAACCAAAAATCTTAAATATCGCCGGAGTGTAAAATCAAAGTAGCAATTATGTACAATGGAAACTATAAAACAGTAGGATCGGTGAATGCTATTTTTAACGTAACCGTAATGTACGAATAATTGTGTTCTAAAATAGATGTTGCTCAAACGTAATTGTGCCGCTCCGGTGGCGCAGTGGTCTAAGGCGCTGGCCTCTGATCATTCGTCCGTAAGGGGTCCGGGTTCGAATCCCGGTCAGGCATGGATGTTGTGTTTGTCTTACGGCACTGGCTCTCTCCCTTCCCTGGAACCAGTGACCCTAAATTAGGGACGGGTGACTGCTTATAGCCCATTGAGTTGCTCACGGTGGTCGTTAAACCTCCAATCCAAAAAAAAAAAAAAAAAACCTAATTGTAAGATATCTCTGAAAGTGTAACGAAAATGAGAGATTGTAACATTACTGACACATATCTGAAACGTTTTGGGCTGTATAGGATTGTAGCCCACCTCGCCGGTAATTTGAATGCTGGTGACGAGAGTAATGTGTCACAACACACAATACACCGAACCTTGTTGAAAATAGGGCCGCAGGAAGCTCTGAACACCCATGCTAATCTCGGCTCATCATCGAAACGGCCTACAAAGGACACGCGAGCACCAAAATGGTACCTTGAATGATTGGAAGAAGGTCGATGAATCACATTTCCTGTTGCACCATTGGAAGGTCCGATGAATATCGTTTCTTGTTGCACTATGTGGATGGCCAGGTACGTGTACTTGACTTACCTGACGAAGTATCGGCACCAGGATGCACCTTGGGACGACAACAAGCCGGTGGAGGAAGGGTAATGCTTTGGGCAATGTTCTGCTAGAAAACCCTGAGTCCACCCATTCGTTTGTACGCAACTATGACGTCTATCACCTATCTAAACATTTCATGGCAACAGCATTCTCCTCTAGTAGTGCCTTCTTTCAGCAAGATAATGCGCTGTGGCACACTACCCGGATTGTTCGAGAATAGTCCGCGGAACATGAGGAAGACTTCCAAGTATTGCTCTGGGCTCCAAATTTCCCAGACATCAATTCAATCGAGCATTTGTGGTTTGTGTTGGAACAGCAAATCCGATCTGCGGTGGCTCAACCACGGAACTTACAGGGTTTACTGAATCGGTCAGTAACCTGTTGGTTACTGACCGATTCTTTAATCCCTGTAAGTTCCGTGAACGTGTTGGTCAGTAACCTGTTAGTACTTTTGGATCGAATTAACCTGTTGGTCAGTAACCTGTTGGTTACTGACCGATTCTTTAACCCCTGTAAGGTCCGTGGTTGAGCCACTGCAGATCGGATTAACCTGTTGGAATCGGTCAGCAACCTGTTGGTACCTGACACCCCAAGATATATTTAGAAATGTTATAGCGTTCACGCCTTGACGAGTAACAGGGGTTTAGACAGCACGTGGAGGACCCACATGATATGAGGCAGGTGGCCATTATACACTGCCGGAATCTGAAAAAACAACACCATTAAAAATTGCAGCTGCATCTATGAGACTTATATTGTAGCGGAAACTTGTTAAGAAATTAAAGTGATCACACGTGTGAAGTGATTTAATGTTTATTTTATCTTTTAATACGTATTACAGTGTCTTTTTTAATAGGAGGTTAAACTACCACCGTGAGCAACTTAATGGGCTATAAGCAGTCGTCCGTTTCTAATTTAGAGCCACTGGTTCCGGGGAAGGGAGAGAGCCAGTGCCGTTAGAGAAGCACAACATCCATGCCTCACGGGATTCGAACCCGGACCCCCTTGGGACGAATGATCAGAAGCAATTGCTTAGACCACTGTGCCACCGGGGCGGCTATTGGACGTTCAACTACCACCATGAGCAACTATAAGTGGCCGCGGGTGGCCTAGTGGTCAGCGTTCGTGACTGCCATGGAGATAAATTGAGGTTCGATCCTGGGCAGGTACGAACGTTCGAACCACTAAATACCCGCTATGTGTCGGATGGGCACGTGAAGCCGTCGGTACTGGCCCCCTGGTAATAAATAAGGGCGTCTTCCTCCCCTTTCTACCTCTCTTCCGTGTCACTTTCCTATCGGGCACTCTAGCCAAAATCTCCTAGCTTCCTATTTCCAAGGGTTGTTTAAGACCTGGGGTCAGACACTCCCTTCCTAAAATCCTCTACATATGATCTGATCTGATCAGTGGGCTATAAGCAGTCGTCTGTCCCTAATTTAGGGTCACTGGTTCCAGGGAAGCGAGAGAGCCAGTGCCGTTAGACAAGCACAACATCCATGCCTCACCGGGATTCGAACCCGGACCTCTTTCGGACGAATGATCAGAAGCCATCGCTTAGACCACTGCGCCACCAGAACGGCAATCATTACAATGTACAGAAGGCACATTTTAATAAGGTGCTGCACATCTTTCAGCAGGAATACAAGCTGCCAATCTGTGTGCAATCGGTTGTACAAATGCTGGATGTCCCGCCGGGGGATAATATTCCATACGATTTCCACTTGAACGCGTAATTCAGAGGTGATCGCTACCTGTCGAGATCCGCGGAAGAGTTTTTGTCCAATCCAGCCAGTGGGTGGGTCTGTGGGCAGGCTAATCTCCTGCTGGAATATCGCATCGGGAATCACACTCAAAAACGGCTGGACGACAGGCTCCACGATGCCACTGGCGTACGTACTTTTATTCAGTGTATTCCGTACAAACAGCAGACTCGTACGAGAGTGATAGCCAATCGCTCCCCACACCATGACGCAGGGCGTGGGGCCTGTGTGCTGTTGGAAGATGCATGATGGCAGAAGCAGCTACCTTGTCGTCTTCTGACGCGTACACGACCGTGAGACGCTCCCAAGCAGAATTGGCTTTCATCACTGAAGACCATGGACTGCCATTCTTCCCCCTAATGAACTCGGGTTCTTGACACCACCGCAAACGTGCTCGATGGTGACCAGTGGTCAGTGATAACCGTGCCGGTAGTCCTGCTTCCAACAAACGATTCCGTATCGTTCTGGTAGACATCCTTGGTATGACAGGGGATAGAATTAGCGACGCCGTAGCCGTCCGCTCTGCAAATGCCGCCCTCCTGATACGCCGATCTTTTCCTTTTTTATTGGAGGTTTAACGACCACCGTGAACAACTCAATGGGCCATGAACTGCGTCACATTGTGCAATTCTGGCATGGAGTCTGTCGTACAGATTTTGTATGTAAGTTTCGGGTATTGAGTTTCAAGCATCCTCAACCTGGACGTGTAAATCGGGGATGGTCGTGGCTGGCCGTGGAAACCGGTTAAGTCGTTGTCCCATAAAATCCCACACGTGCTCAATGGGGGACAAATCCGGTGAACGTGCAGGCCATGGAAGTTGTCTCACGCCCTGAAGTGCATGTTGCTTTGCACTTGCCGTGTGTGGGCGTGCGTTGTCTTGCTGGAAAATACCACGATTGACCGACCTGACAAATGGCACAACAACGGGCTGAATGATATTGTTGATGTAGGAGGTGCAGTTTAACGTACCCGGTACAAACACCAGTTGTGTACGGGAGTGATAGCTGATCGCTCCCTACACCAGGAAACCAGGTGTAGGCCATGTGTGTCGCTGGCGGATGCAAGAAGGGTGGAGACGCTCCCCTGTGCGTCTGCAAACACGCATACGGCCATCGGAAGCTCCCAAGCAGAATCTGCTTTCATCGCTGAACACGACAGATCGTCATTGCGTTCTCCAGTTCAGACGTTGGCGACAGCACTGCGGCTGTTCCTGACGGTGGGCTGGAGTCAGAGGTACACATGCCAGAGGCACACGTGCACGTAGTCCTGCATCCAGTAAACGGTTGCGGATTGTTCGCGCAGTCACCTCAGGTGCCACGGCAGCTCGTATTTGCGTCACAGTGGATGTTCTGCTTGACAACGCCGCTCTTCTTATGCGTCGATCGGTCCGCTCATCAGTCCATCTGTGACTCCCGGTTCCACGTCTCCTCGTGTGGGAATGTTCCTCGGACCATCTACGCCACCATCGTACCACCACCGATACTTCCCGTCCAATTCGCTCCGCAATACGCCGATGCGACCACCCGGCCTCGCGGAGTCCGACTAGACGACCTCGCTCAAAGTCCGATAACTGCTGAAATCGCACACGTCTTCCATGTCCAGGCATTGCAGCTTCTTGAGGGTCTTCACACGTGTCCGTACGCCGACGACTGATTACATTCACTTCGCCGTACTCCTTAAATACCACCGACGATAATTTGCATATTATGCCGTGCTGTGGCGTAAGCGCTTACCGGTTGGTCCCGAAATTAACATCACACCTACGTAAACTCGACCCCATTAACATATGTAAATTTCATGATCGTCCGCCAATTCCTTCTTGGTGTTCTTTTTTCACTTTCCGCCAGTGTATTAAGGATGATAGTCGAATCAGGTTTATCAATAAGCATAGCGTTTCCAAACAAAATTATGGTTATTTTTGTGACAATGTTGGACTATTGATGACTTCTTCAGTTCATAGTTCGGTACGTAAGTCTTGTGCTTCTTCATACGGAAACTTAAAGCCCTACGGGTCTGTCCTATACTGTATATGAACGTCTACATTCACAAGGTATCTGATAAATTCCTCAGAAATTTATGTATTCGACATAGTCTTTTGATCCGTAAAAATTCATCTTGTTTTTGGGTTTGAAACTAACTTTCAAATTAAAACTTTTGAGAATTTTTGAAATTCCGAAGCAAATCTGAGGAGCAAATGGGATAACCGCCCAATTCGTTCGTACTGGAGGTCTATTGGTGTGAGCAAGCAGAAAAGCATCGGTTTCCTAAATTTCTGGACAGCTTTGTCCATCACGGAACTGCTATATCCTCTGTGCAATGCAATTCGTTTAAGAAAATCAAGCTCTTTCTGTAAGGAATCCTCAGCTGAGCGTATATGTATTGTACTGTACACTGAGTGGCCACTTTATTATGAACACTTGACAGTTTTAAGCAAATAAGCTATGGATGTACGCTGTTGCCGCCAGAGGGCGAGGCTAGTATAAACGTAGAAAGCTTAGTGCTTGCGACAGTAGTAGAAGTGATTTTTGGGTGACGAGATGGGTAAAAAATGCAATTTGACGGACTTTCAACGTGAGATGATTGAAAGAGCTCGGAGCGAGTATCACCGACACCGCCGCATTCATGAAATGTTCCAGAGCAGCTGTTGTTAAAGTGTTTAAAGACTGGACTGTCAGCCAAAAAACTGGGTCTCTACGTGCAACATGTGGTCGTCATCGACTAGTGACTGCTCGGGCGGAACGGAGAGTGTCCAGACTGGTAACAGACAACAGAAGGGCAACAGTGCAGCAAATTACAGACCATCTTAATCAAGGATCCCCCTCAAGTGATCTCTGCACGCACTGTTCGCAGTACACTGAATCGGATGGGATATGACAGCCGAAGGCCTGTTCGAACACCTTTGCTGTCTGTAGCTAACAAGAGAAAACGTCTCCAGTTCGCACAGGAGCACACGGATTGGACAGTCGATAATTGGAAACAAATTTTGTGGTCCGATGAATCACGTTTTCAGTTGCACCATGCCGATGGCCGAGTGAGAATTTGGCGGAAACAGCACAAAAGCATAGACCCCAAATGCATTGCTACAACCCTTCAAGCTGGTGGAGGCTACGTTATGGTTTGGGGAATGTTTTCCTGCCATGCTTTGGGCCATTTAATTCGTGTTGATCAACGTCTGACTGGTACGTCATATCTAAGCATCGTTGCGGACCAAGTGCATCCTGTCATGTGGATGGTTTATCCCAATGGCGATGGCTACTTTCAACAAGATAATGCGTCCTGCCATAGTGCTCGTATTGTACAGGATTGGTTTCAGGAACATGCCGGTGAGCTTACTTTGCTTAGGTGGCCCTCACAATCTCCAGATCTCAACCCCATTGAGAATTTGTGGGATGAAGTTGAACGAGCCATCAGACAGCTGGATCCACAACCCTGCAGTCTCACACTCCTGGAACGTGCTATTCATCAAGCATGGTCTCAGATTCCACAAACCACCTATCAACATCTCGTGGAGTCCATGTCACGAAGAATCGACGCAGTATTAAAGGCAAAAGGTGGCCCAACGAAGTACTGAGGGGGTGGTCATAATAAAGTGGCCACTCAGTGTATACGTATGTGTAGAAAGCAGAATTTTTTTGTTCCCTTGGATGATTAGATTTTGCATGTGGGGGTAAGGAAACAGCGAATGGTTTTCGATAAACTGTTGTACTAAAGGATCCTTCACAGCGTGACACAAGGACATCCAGGAATGGTAGCAGCCATTATTTTCAGTTTCACATGTGAATTGTATATGAGGGTCAATTGAATTGATAATTTCAACTGATTTTGGTATTTCCGACTTCCTGCCTTTCCAGAGCACAAAGGTATCTACATATCGAATCCACAGGCCGAATGTAACGAGCTGAAAGAGTTTGTCTTCAAGGTGACGCATGTAGACTTCGCATAAAACAGGTGACAGTGGGCTACCCATTTCAAGGCCTTCCGTCTGTTGGAAAACTCTTCCACGAAAAAGGAAATTCTTTTGTTTGATATAAATTTCCACCAGTCTCAAAATTTCTTCAACTTTCCGGTTAACTTAAATGATGTACAATGAGACTTGCTTTCAATGATTCGAGGGATCCATTCACTGGGATATTTGTGAACATGGATTTCACATCGAAGGATAACATGAACTGATCGTTGTGTGGATGTCGTTTAAGCAGATTGACAAATTCAATGGAATTTTTTACAGCAGTTTTGTTTGAAGAAGTCGTTAAAGCAGATAGTTTCGAAGATGGAAATTTGGCCAACTTATGTGTAGCTGAGCCGATATTGCTGACAATAGGACGGAAAGGAACGCCAATCTTTTGTATCTTCGAAAGTGCATAAAAACGCGGACAATGGGTATATGAGAGTTTCAAATAACTTTTTTGAGCTTTGGTCAAGAATAACGCAACTTGTTACCACTTTCCGAACTGCTTTTAAATGTTTCTTCCGATGGATCATTTCTTATTTCTTTATATGGTCCCTCGGAAATAAGTTTTTCGACCACTACCTCATAATGTTTTTTGTGCGGAATAACAACTTGTCCTCCTTTATCGGCTTTAGTAATGATGATATCAGAATTTGACTGTAATTCCTTTACAGCTTTACATTCTTCTTTGTTGAGATTGGGTTTAAATGGTGGAAAGGAATTTGACGTTATTACCCAGCTGACACAATGTCTAATCGTTTCTTTTTCATCAATGCTCAGATCGCTTTTTGTCAGGGATTCTTCAACCGACGCAACGACATTGAATACCGGCTCTTTTTTTGAATTGCGAAATTTGAATTGATTTTTAATTTCGCTCGGGTTAAAAGAAGAAAGATTAAATATTACTTCGTTATCCGTAAAGGCTTCCTCACTTTGGGAAGTAGAATTGTCTTTATTGTTGCTAATATTTGATAATTTTTCGAACATTCGTTCTAATGTCATTTGATGCCGAACTATAGTCGATGTTAATAAAACATTTAATTGCGAACATTGTCTTGAATTATATATAACATAAAACACAGAATCAATAATCAATGGATAACAATGGGCACACTAGAAAAAAATATGGAACAATAAAAGATTAAGCGAAGAACTCAAACTAAAGGCATATAAAACAATGATAATTCCCACAGTATTCTACGGCTCAGAATGCTGGATCTTAAGAATAAACGAAATGGATAAACTCGATGCTTTTGAAACAACATGCCTAAGGAAAATCAATAGAACAAACTGGACAGAAAGAAAAACGAATGAAAAGGTCAGAGAAGAATCTAACTTTAAAGAAACAATACTTACAGCACTAAAAAATACTAAGCTGGTCTGGAAATGTTTGAAGAATGTTCCCAGAAAGCCTACCAAACATATTAAATGGTAGAATTGAAGGACAGCCCAGTAGAGGAAGACCAAGAAAGAAATGGTTTGACAGCATTAAAAAAAACTTAAACTCTGTAAGAGAACCCCACAAAAGAACAGCAGACAAAAAGAAATGGCGAAAATTTGTCTTTGAGGAATTCAACCCGCCATGAGCGGAAGAAGAAGAGAATGTGTGATCGAATGTTTAAAACAGAGAAAGCTGAGAGTAAGTAGTTAGTAGGCAACAGCATTGCTGTTGATGAATATCCACTACGAATCTTTACTTGGTTTGCTAAAACTGAAAAAAGAACATTTCCTTTCACAAGAGAGTTTAAAATAACATGAGATCTTTTATTTTGCATAATTCAGAGATGAATCAGTGGAATTAGAACTGCATCTCAAATTAAAGCAACGCGCATTTCTCCAGTGCATCTGTTAATTTTTTCTTCCCTATTATCAGAACCTAGTCCTAACATGATATATATATTTTTAACTTTGTTTAAATATGCAAATAAGAGTAACTTGCCATCGCAAAGGCAATGTGCCAGACACGTTTTGTAAGCCAGATCACCGGTGTTTATTTGATGAGTCTGTCTATCCTATTTTATCTCTTCAGCATAAAAAAAAAGTTCTCTCTTTCGCCGCATGAGCATTTTTTTAATTTTCAGCACCTCAGAAGAAAATTAAATTCGGAAAAAGTTTAGAAAAAACATCAAGAGTTATTACTCTTGAGAAACGAAAAAGAAAAAAAAACATAAGCAAAATAAGAATTTCTTTACCTGAAATTATCTTTCCCAAACCTCCACTCAGCGTTTCTAAAACTTCCACATTTCATCTTTTTTTTTTTTTAAATCAGTTTTCAGTCTTCCGTGAATTGACATCGACGTATATGGAGAGATCCTATTTTTAATTTAAATTCACTGATTCCATGAAAGGTTAAGAAACAAAATAGCGAAAAATAAGCAACATCCTGAATAATCTAGCACTCTACTCTGGAGGCATTAAACAATCAAATCCCTTTTTTGTTATTAAACCTTCGTGACTCAGGTAGGATACATTCCACAATAATTTTTTTTGTTAGTTATTAAGGTGGTTCCACCTAAAATCTCTGCCTTATGTTCCAATGGTAAAACTTCTTTACATATTTTCTTCGCAATTAATGTATTCCCAAGGATGAAAATTTGCACATCGATAAAACTAACTTTAAGTTATAGCATGAGATACTTAATACTTGCTAAAACGTAACCACAATTATATTAAAAAATCAATCATTTTTCTTTTAGTAATGTTCAGACCTGTTAATAGATGGCGCGACCTGTATATTAATGACATTAGTAGACAAACAAATGTCGGATTGCTGAATAATGGTTATGTTTTAGCAAGTAATTAGTACCCTATGCTATAACGTAAAGTTAGTTTTACCGATGTGCAAATTTTTACCCTTGGGAATACATTAAAGCTGTCTTTGAATGAGTGTTAAACTTCATCTTCTGCGATAGATGGCGCAAAATATCTCTCCTTGGGCGTGGCTTTTACGTCTTGAGGGATTGTTCCAGAAGTTGGCGTTAGCGAATGACTAGAAGACCTATCCATATTTAGAATGGAAGCGGCCTCTCGTAGGCTTCACAATGAAAAGACAAAATACGCGCTGTTACGTTTTAACCAATGACATTGTTTGGGGGTAGAGCTTAGTAGGTAAGCGTAGTTTCTGTCTCAAATTGAAGTGTTTTCTGGTAATGTACACATTTTCTCTTCAAAAAATGAACGTACAGTAGAATTTAAGATGATCTATAGAAGACAAGATTCCAATCTGACTTCAGTGCCCATTCTTTGATTTCTATTTGGACTAGATAATTAAAATAATCAGACAGAAATGAGAGATTTCGTTTCTTCCACACATAAACACTGCCAAGCTAACTTCTGACGCCATCTAGCGCCGATTTGGAATACTTTCGAGTCAGATAAATTGAATTTTTAAAAAAATTCTAACAAATTTTTCGGAAAAATAACTGCCACACGTATTAGCTATGGGTCGTTTTTATTTGTGCTCAAAATTTCAAACTCTACAAAGTAATAGTTTTCGAGAAAATGTGTACAAAAGAATTTGCATTACAGATATAGGACAGAATTTTCGTTTCACTCATTCAAAGAGAGCCTTAATTCTAAAGAAAATATGCAAAGAAGTTTTACCATTGGAAACATAAGGCTGAGATTTTAGGTGGAACCACGTTAATAGATGGCGCACTGGTAGACTCTGACCTTTAGAGTACCTTCCAGTACAGAAAAGAAAAGAGGGCTACCACTGTTAACTGTCCCCCAGTCTTCAGCTGGCTGCCTATTACTGATGGACCATTAGTAAAAGATTCGTTTACAGTGAATGATTGTTCATTGTCAATGGTAAATGGTTCTCTCTCACATCTGTGAATGATCGTTTGACCCGCCATTACTGCAACACACACTGAAGTCTTCACACGTTCTTAATTTCCTTCCGCACCATGAGTACTGAAACGAATTCCCAATAAAGAATTAATGTAGAGAATTAATAGGAATCAACCGTTAAGTTAGTGAGAAATAAACAGTCATCCACGAAATAATGACGAAACTTAAGAATGGGAATGAAAAGTGAACTGCATTTAGGTGTGAGCAAATGGACCTTATTAGATTACCACTTGGCCAATTTTTAAAATCTTAACTTCTTGAGGTATGCCATCGAATTAATAGAGCTACAGAGCGAAGAAAATGAAATTAATTTCTTAGAAGAACAAATCATGGTTGCGAAAATATACCAAGACAATTTTGTGTTCGATGTTTATTTCAAATGATGCAGGATAACATCGCTATTAGTCATGGTGAAATTTTTAATGAAGCATTTCTCAGACACGGTATATTAAATTTCACTTTCTTATTGTCAGACACTGGCAAAATATCGGAAACATAAACCTGCATTTTTTTCTTTTTGCAAAACGAAGGGGCGAATATTCGGGGTGTGCTAGGTGTGCCGCGCACACCCGCACAGAGTCGCAATTTAAGCTATACAGCCTTTGTACGTGACGTCACAAAACTGTCTGCTAGACTTCCAGGTGGTTAGAAAGTACCAGAGATGATCTCTCTCCATACTTTTCAATGGCTGCTGTAAATAGAGTTGAAAAACTGTTCTGACAAAATTTGCCAACTGAATTGGTGGAAAAGCAACGTTACGAAGAAAAGCTTAGAAATAATGGCATAGAAGATTCATATGACATACATGAAAGATATGTTTATCGTCTCGAAGTTTGTGTTGCTACGAGACTCCCTGATCTGAACTATCACTATATTTGTAACCATTTAATAGGCAGTTTTTCGTGTTATACCGGAACATTGTTACAGGGCTTGGTGCTGACTTATAATACAGTGCCCTGTGTGGAGGGTTCGTTTGATGCTCCCTTTGCAGTAAGTTCTGAATCGGGGGTTTAACCCGTAATTCTCCCGACTGGAGCAGATAAATAAAATACAAAGTATATAAAAGAGAATCGACTGAAACTAAATTTTTGCAGGGAGGATGACTTTTATTCAGATGTTACGGGGAGTGTCTTTAAGCCTTGTCCTGATCTCCGTTCTTTCTATATCTTATTAACACCTCGTAATCTCTTTCTCTCTCCAATACCATCAGCACGCTTGCTTGCCCGTTATCCTCCTCACGCGAGCTCTTCGCTCCTCCTCAAAATCTACTTCTCCTTCGACCTTGATTGATTGGAGGTTTTAACGACCACCGTGAGCAACTCAATGGGCTATTAGCAGTCGCCCGTCCCTAATTTAGGGTCACTGGTTCCAGGGAAGGGAGAGAGCCAGTGCCGTAAGACAAACAACATCCATGCCTCACCGGGATTCGAACCCGGACCCCGTTCGAACGAATGATCAGAAGCCATCGCTTAGACCATTGCGCCACCGGGGCGGCCTCCTTCGACCTCCTTCCACCGAGTGTCTTCTGTCCTCTTGCTCGGAGAAAAAAATACCCCAAAAAGCGTTCCCTCACCGAAGATGTCCAACGCATTCCTAGAAAGCGCGGCCACACCTCTGAAATGCCTTCTCTCTGAAAACTCTAGTTTCTTATTTGCTTAACTGCCCCCCTCCCCTCTTCTCTTACTCAATCGCAGGAAAGTGTCCACCTAGCAACCTTCTCTCTTGCTTGGAACGGCTGAAAAGCAATAATGTCCAGTTCTACTCTTCTCACATCGACGAAACTATAAATTTAACACCCCCTCTGCTGCGCGAGAAAAGAGTACTTTAACTTCCGTCGCCCTGCTCATCGAAATGGCGGGAATTGAAGGAAAATGATTCCAATTCTTTATCCCTCAAAATGGCTACTGAACTTCACTTCTGATGAATATGGATGCCCCGTTTACAAAAGCTCTAAAGCTTATAAGCTTATAAAAGCCTTGATGCATATAAATATTTTACCAATGGGTGGGTTAGAAATGTATTAATTCTGAAGACTGAAAACGAAAATTTTCGTTTCCGGTCTAAGGTAAGTTGTTTCATTTCTGACTGGTTCCAGTGTGTTACGGGTGGTTCAGCTGTGTATTGCAATTTTAAAAAATGCCGACTAATCATATCCCGAAAAACCGACTATTTTTTCACCAAAAAAGGAACGAAAAACAGATCCGGGAAAACGGACAACACAATAATGTATGACAGCACCCTCTAATTCTATGTGGACGTATATCCTTAAATTTCGGTTCTGAAAAAAAGTATCTGTTTCAGTATTTAGAAATCAGTAACAGTACAAAATCTTGAAAGTTCACGAAAGCTTAGCAATTTCCGATTCGACAGCAAAATTAATCCGTCATGCATTCAGAGCATTTTAAACAGAATAACAAGGATTTACGTAAAAACTTGAAAATAATACATAAGAGTGAGCAAGAAAATGTACCGATATAAATTCGACTATTAACGTAGTAAAATGTGCAGATTTACGATATCTGAAATGAAGTGTTTACTGCAGATCCTGTCATACGGCTTGGGCGACCATGGCTTCCGATTTACGGCTATTTGCCACATAACCAGGCGTCTTTCTGCCTTTGGAAAGCGATAAAAGGAAATTCCACCTTACTCGTACTTTGAGAAGCACCCATACGCCACACAACTTTTACCCATTTCTAAAACCTCAAACAATCTAGTGACAGAGGGTCCAGAAATCGCTTCCCCATGTTAATCCTATGGGAACCTTAGCAGCCGAACTTTCTCTTAACCACCCGGAAGTAACCGTGACGTCAAAAATGACGTCGGTGCAAAGGCTCTATATTATAGATATTATTTTTTCGGATTTGTCTCTAACAAAACTCGTTAGAGTTTTCCCAAAGGCTTCAAATGGTGGTTGAAATTAATTTTCCCACATAATATTTTCATTAAGAAGAAAAGGTTCGTTCAGTAAGCACATCGTATTCGCGCTACAATCCTGGGGTGTGCTGTTTCGCGTGCGCACATCCGACAACCTTAAAAGCAACTGTGGTACAAGTGCTCCCCAGACGGAGCTGCAGGTCACGTTCTTGTTTCTCTGTGGTTTCAAAAGTAACAGCGAAACTCGCAACCCAAAATGAGCACTGCTAGAGTCCCACGGAACAGTGCAACTAATTGCGGTGATATTGGTGTTTTTTTCTTTTTGTATATTTCTAATGAGACTCGGGGAAGTTTGTCTGCTAAACTTAATTCCCTTGTGCAATAACTTCGTGAAGAGAAGGTTCGTTACTTTGGGGAGTAAATAAAACGTAGTAAGTAATATTTGCAGCTGCAGGAATGCTAATTTACCAGCGGGCACCCTAAGTCGTTAAAGCAACTGTAATTCAAAGCTCTCCAGATGGCGCTATAAGTCATGTTTTTATTTCCTCGTGGATCCAACGCAGAGGTTTAAATTCTTAGCGTGTGCGCGCTTAAAAAAGCGCCACTAGTCATACTTGTTTGCGTTTGGAATAGCGTGGAGTCATAAACACACTTCAACGTTCTGCTACGAATTACTGTTTTTTCGGTGTTTTCGTCGCAGTGTCCATCGGTGTGTTTATGAGCACAGATTTAAATATACAATTTGAATTTTGATATCCATCTAGGTTGACGATGTACTAATTGTCCCATTTTCTGTCACAGATTTTGCAGATTGTGTAAAGCGATTTAAAGAAAGTAAGCCTCGTGCTGTATTTAAAACTTATATAAAAAAAATACCGAACATTCGTTCATGACTCTAGTATTTGCACAGGAAATTCAGATTTTCCTTACAATGGAGTTTATATAAAGATCTTTACCGTAGGTTATTAGAAGATAGCTAAATAAAAGAAATGCTGTCCAATGTTCAAAATCAACACACGAGTTTTGCAGCTCGGGATACGTAATAAAATTTTTGGGTGTTTTTTTTTTCCATAAAAGCGCACACCCAACCTAAATGGGCACGCGACATCATTGTGTAGAAGTCCAGACAAATAGGTAACATGGAAACAAACTGGGGTAAAAACCCCTAAAAACTTCCAGTTGTCACCCGCTAGGCAGTCTACTTAAAAATAAAATGAATGCGTAACATTAAATGAAAGAAAAAATATTGACATGTTTCGCCCTTTGGAGACAGGACTTACAAGTTAACTCACAACTTACCGATCTAGATATGCAATTCGTTTTCCCTTTTTCACATTTTTTTGGAAATCAAATGTCGAAGGAATATTACCAGGTTTTAACCGCCTTCTATTCTTAGTGCCATAAGATTCAAAATCTTAATCGTTAATAAGGGCGGAACATATTCGAGAATACACATTGGGATAAAAACCATCGCGTTTCATTTTACACAGCCATTCTTTAACAGTTTCGGCGTTTTCAGAGGAAAATTATGGAAAGTTATTCCTTCTTCTGTACATTTTGGGTGACAGGATGTATTAGCATAACCATACGGTAAGAAAAAGGTAGGCATGTCGTTAATAAATTTACGAAAATCGCGATTTTCCTGAGCCCCTACAACGTAACGCTTTCTTAAGCAGTGGGAAAACGCATGTAAAGAAATTACTGCCGGTCCGCAGATGCGGAAAAGCTTTCCCATGATGCAACGCAAGGTGAATAAGGTCTATTGTTACCCACGATCAATGGGGATTCATTCGTGTACAAAAGGTGAGTGGGTCTCCTAAGCTCTTCCTCTTTCGGGCAGTATGCCCAAAAGAGCTGTCAATGCGCTTGTTCGATGGCGGCGAATCATTCATCGAGATAGGTGAATGGTGGAAATCTACAGTTTTTGGCAGATTGCCAGTTTCCGTTTGTAGGTTTACTGAGGCAACCGGCAGGGAATGGATGCAAATTGAATTGCCATTCATTTCGATGACTCTTTTGCGTGAATGATGAATGAACTCTCAAGAAGAAATGACTTATGCTATCATTACTGTCTACACTGCGTAGTTCAAATTTCTACTCGGATTTTCACACCCCACCAGTCTCATCACATTATTACTTAACAATTTTGAAGGGTAGTTAAATTGTCCATTTTAGTGTTTTATGTTGAGAAGAAAATTTTTACAGAGATTTGGCCGTGAACTTACAAACTGAAAATGGTCATGTAAGTTCATGGCCAAGGGCAGATGTCAAACAACTGCTCAGGTACGGGGAGGGGAGAGGCTAAAAGAAAAAGAAAAAAAAAACATTTTTTTTTCTCATGACAAAAGCAGCATATCGAACCTTCTCAAAAGCGTGCCAAGCCTGAAAGGTTTGCATTTTCGCCCATGCTCTAAGAACAGGAAATCAAAAATTCGGTGTAATAAATATGGAAGAAAAATTTGCATGGAGCTACTTTCTAATTTGTGTTAAAATTTTGGACTACGTCGCAGTGGTTATGAAACCCTTTGAAGTCAACATTTTTTTCTGTAATTTTCTTTTTTTCATTTGAGAATTTTAAAGAATTTGGTTAACATAATATTCATTTCAATATTCTACTTTAAAAGTATTACACCTCAATTTTTAAAATATTTTAATAACACTTTTCTTTTATTGCTACCTTGAAAAATTGTTATTAGAAAACAAATGAATTCAGACAGAATGCGTTCCACAGAATAATATTTAACCCTAACTTGCAAAATAAGTGTAGCATATACTAAATTGACGGAGGGAGGGGGTTACATAAGGGGTGTATCACGCCCATCAAGGACCTAAGTACTGAAGAGGTAAACACGGCTTTACAATTAGTCACGTAAGTAAAAATCGAGAGCCCTCATCCAACAATATATTGTGGGGCGCAATGCAATATTAAACACATCGTCTTTATGTAGCTACAAGTGTTAAAATGCATATTGTCAAATGGTGGTGGAAAATTAGAAAAAAAAAAACTATTTACCTAAGTACAGGAGTTTACCTAAATTCAGTTAAGATGTTTTGAACTGCCTAGCAAATAAATCACAAGTCAAAAAGAAAATTATTACCTTTAAAACCTCTTCTGCTTTGCTTTGACTGAAGAATATTCGTCAGTAAATGTTGAACTGTCCGTACTTCAGCGTCAGCTGGAAGAACTCTCCAAATTTTTTCAGAGGGAAGAAACCAAGAGGGGAGTTATTTCTAATTCTATTCCACTTGCCTCCCATTTTACATCTTTTTTCTGTCTTGAAGGTCCGATGATTACAATACTCCTCTCCGTAAATACGCTATTAAAATTCATCCGTTGAAAACTGCTTACGACGTATCTAAAAAAAAAATAACATTGAGTGAGCTGCTATGCTGTGATAATAGTTTAAAATTAGCATGAATTTGACATCAGTAAAATTACCGGGAAATTCACAAAATAAATGAATTTGTTTTTTGACAATGCAGGATTTTTTTCTATTTACGTCTGAATTAGTTCGGAAAGAGCATGCATTCAAGCTTTTAAAATTTCCCCAATTTCAGCACCTTATCCTTTGAGTATATTGTCCGAGGCTCCCAAAAATGCAGAAGATAGTCACCGCACACCACAATTATTGCTGCTGTTCATTTATCACACCAACTTCGTACCTCTGGCCTGTTAAAAAAAAAAAACAAAAAAACCTGTTTATACGTAACGAAAACCTGGATAGGATATTTCGTGTCCAGGGTCGTACTGATAACCCCCGCAACTGGCGCATTGCGGGAGGGGCTCATGGCTAAGAGGGCCGGCCCTAGCCTCAATAAAAAGATTTTACAAAAACTTTCGTTTTGAACTTTATATGAAACTGCTTAAAAAAAATAAAAGGAACTTTTGGCAGCAGCTTTGAATGAAGTATTAAGGTGGACGTCAAGTAATTTTTCTTCCTATACTTCCAATGGAAAAACTTCTGTACACATTTTCTTCACAATTAATGCTTTCTCAAGGATGAGAATTTTAACATCGATTAAAATAGCGTCATTTTATAACTTGGAAAGCTTAATATTTTCTAAAACATAACCATAATTATGAAATCCAACATTTGTTTGTCTACTGACGTCATCAAAGTACAGGTCGTGCCATCTTTTTTCTGGTTTCAACACCACCAAAAGAAAGTTATTGATTTTTAATGTAATTATGGTTATGTTTTAGAAAATGTTAAGCATTCCAAGTTATAATATTAAGCTATTTTAATCGATGTTCAAAATTTCATCCTTGGGAACCGCATTAATTGTGAAGAAAATGTGTACAGAAGTTTTTTCGTTGGAAGTATTGGAAGCAAACTTACTTGACGTCCACTTTAAAAAGAAAAACTGACTGTTTTGTTTTTTGTCTCTCGCGGTTTTAGCTTATAAAAACTGTTTGGCGGACAGACAACTTGAGGCCCCTTTTCACAGTCATAAGAACAGTTCCTATACATGCTTACAAACAAGAGAATAACATTATGTGAAAGAAATGTCATTTTGAAATTTTTATGCCAATGACGATACGGCGTATTATAATTGTTTGCACATAACTACGTATCCATCAGAATATAATGAACTAAAAGATATTCTTCGCGAGTACGAAGAAACAGACATGTCAGTTTTTTCTAAGTGTCAAGAGAAAAAAATTTCAACTATGTGCAGATCATAGTAAAAATTGTGGCATTATGCTTAGTTTTTTTTTTATGTTCAACAGTAAATAATTTGAATAGCTTTAGTTTTTTTGCTTCACAATTCTTAATTGTTACTATTTATTTGCTTATTTACGTTCTGTAGTTTCATATAGGTCGGAAAAGGTCATTTGGACACTGTCACACGTCAGTTACGGGTTTTGCGTGTGATTGTGGCTGGCTTTAGTTCACTGAAAGAATTAAATTTGTATGGTATCATTAACTTTGGCGTAACTGTTTTGTAGTAATTTTTATCGGTATAAAATTTGAGCCGTCATTTTAATTACCACGTGAGCACTTGTGTTACACGCAATAAAACGCAGCAATTTTGGTTTATGAAAAATACCTGCAAGTTCCAAAAAGAAAATTGAATTATTAAAACGACTGTAACACATAATTAATAGCAGAAATTAAAAAAAAATCAATGATCGAAAGCTAAAAGATTTTTGCAAAAGGGCCTGGAAGATATTTTTGCGGGGAGGGGGGTGGGCTGGAGTTATTCCGCTATGCCACTGTAATCGTGTCATGCTGCAAAGGTAACCCTTGTTTTGTTAAATTATAACAGGAAGAAAAAAAGGAAACAGGAAAAGTGACATCGAATTCTTTGATGTAATCAACACATATTTTGAATCCTTTCCGACACAAATTGGATTTTTCAAATGGGATTTTTAGGATCAAATAATGACAGAGAAACGCATTCAAGGTACCTAGCGTAAAAACATACGCATTAATTAAAATGCGAAGTGTGCACAGTCTTCTTCATAGAGAATGGAAAGCGTTAAAATAATATTATTTTCTGTTGAATTACCAGAATCGACAAAACATTTGTGAGAAGAAAGAACTACTTACGCCCACTAGCCGCTAAAATCTGCTCTAAAAAAAAAAAAAAAAATCAAACAATGCGCAAAATCATTCTCATAGGGGAAGGTATATTCGAATCCAAAGGAATTTTTTTAAATTGACCCACTAGAAGCAGAGATATGGAGAAAAAAATAATATGACATAATAATATAATATTTCCCCTTAGCGGAAAACTCGAAGAAGAAAAGAAGCGCAAACTTTCCTTCACAATGAAAGATATCTTACCAAGAAATAATTCTTTTCAACCGGAAATTTAGAACTTCCTCTAGCGTCAGAAATGTACATGTATTACTCAGAACTCATACAGAGAGTTATGTTATGGTAAAATAATTTTTAAAGTATGCAGATATAAGACATTACAGAGGATGACTGACCAGAATTGGCGATCTGAAAAATAATGTTTTAAAAACTAGATTTTATCACCTCCCTTAATTTAACTCCAAATTTCAGTTTTAACTTTGATTGCCAAACCTTCTAATCAATCGCTTTTGAGAGAAAGCTGTGGAAGTGCACCTAATAAAAATCTTCCAAATATTTTTCTCGAAGTCTGTTGAAGATAATTTTTGAATACGCTCTAAAATTTGTTTATGAAAAGCGTTGACACTTTAAAAAAATATATATTTTTTGGTAATTTGTAAAAGTTTCACTCAAAGTTTCTTTTCGACGAACTACGTTAAATTTAATCATCAAAACGTTCTAAAAAATATCATTTTCAGCACAGAAGCTCCATATTTTTTTCCGTTTGCCATATATCAATCTCTTCAGAGGGCTTCTATCGCTTTGCGATGGAATTCGAACCTGCATCACTCGGTTTCCGTTTGAGCATGCTGCCGTCTCACTTTCCGCCCTTCCTCCAGGAACGACGAACTTCCAAGTAATTGGAACCAAAAAACTGCAACTTAGGGATCTGAATTACTTCAGATTTGAGCTAGTCAAATCAAACTGATGCATCCTGGTTGCGCCGACGACCTTTTCCGATCTAAGAATGGATGTACACTGAAATAGAAAATTATTATGAACACCTTACCAATAACGAGTTGTTCTTCCCTGGGCCTTCAAAACAACCTCAATTCGATGTGGCATGGTTTGAACAAGGTAGTATTATCATTCTACAGGTACGTTCAGCCCAGATGATGTGATGGCGTCCGTCAATTGCCGAATGTTCTCTGAAGGAGGTCCTACAGATATATTCAGCCAAGCGGATGTGATGGCATCCGTCAATTGCCGAATGTTCGTTGGAGGAGGTTCTACAGGTATGTTCCGACAAGCGGATGTGATGGGGTCCGTCAATTACCGAATGTTCGCTGGAGGAGGTCCTACAGGTATGTTCAGACAAGCGGATGTGATGGTGTCGGTCAATTACCGAATGTTCGCTGGAGTAGGTCCTACAAGTACTGCATGTTCAGCCAAGCGGATGTGATGGCGTCCGTCAATTACCGAATGTTCGCTGGAGGAGGTCCTACAAGTACTGCATGTTCAGCTAGGCGGATGTGGTGACATCCGTGAATTACCGAATGTTCTCTGGAGGAGGTCCTACAAGTACTGCATGTTCAGCCAAGCGGATGTGATGACATCCGTCAATTACCGAATGTTTGCTGGAGGAGGTCCTACAATTACTGTATATTCAGCTAAGCGGATGTGATGGCATCCTTCAATTACCAAATATTCGCTGGAGGAGGTCGTACAAGTACTGTATGTTCAGCCAAGCGGATGTGATGACATCCGTCAATTACCGAATGTTTGCTGGAGGAGGTCCTACAATTACTGTATATTCAGCCAAGCGGATGTGATGGCATCCTTCAATTACCAAATATTCGCTGCAGGAGGTTGTACAAGTACTGTATGTTCAGCCAAGCGGATGACATGGCATCCGACAATTACCGAATGTTCGCTGGAGGAGGTTCTACAAGTACTGTATGTTCAGCTAGGTGGATGTGATGGCATCCGTCAATTACCGAATGTTCGCTGGAGGAGATCCTACAAGTACTGTGTGTTCAGCCAATCGGATGTGATGGCATCCGTCAATTACCGAATGTTCGCTGGAGGAGATCCAACAAGTACTCTATGTTCAGCCAAGCGGATGGGATGGCATCCGTCAATTATCGAATGTTCGTTGGAGGAGGTCCTACAAGTACTGTATGTTCAGCCAAGCGGATGTGATGGCATCCGTCAATTACCAAATGTTCTCTGGAGGAGGTCCTACAAGTACTGCATATTCAACCAAGCGGATGTGATGGCATCCGTAAATTACCGAATGTTTGCTGGAGGAGGTCCAACAAGTACTGTATGTTCAGACAAGCGGATGTGATGGCATCCGTCAATTATCGAATGTTCGCTGGAGGAGGACCTACAAGTACTGTATGTTCAGCCAAGCGGATGTGATGGCATCCTTCAATTACCGAATGTTCGCTGGAGGAGGTCCTACAAGTACTCTATGTTCAGCCAAGCGGATGGGATGGCATCATCCTTCAATTACCGAATGTTCGCTGGAGGAGGTCCTACAAGTACTGTATGTTCAGCCAAGCGGATGTGATGGCATCCTTCAATTACCGAATGTTCTCTGGAGGAGGTCCTACAAGTACTGTATGTTCAGCCAACCGGATGTGATGGCATCCGTCAATTACCGAATGTTTGCTGGAGGAGGTCCTACAAGTACTGTATGTTCAGCCAAGCGGATGGGATGGCATCCGTCAATTACCAAATGTTCGCTGGAGGAGGTCCTACAAGTACTGTATGTTCAGCTAGGTGGATGTGATGGCATCCGTCAATTACCAAATGTTCTCTGGAGGAGGTCCTACAAGTACTGCATATTCAACCAAGCGGATGTGATGGCGTCCGTCAATTACCGAATGTTCGCTGGAGGAGATCCTACAGGTACTCCATGTTCAGACAAGCGGATGTTATGGCGTCCGTCAATTACCGAATGTTCGCTGGAGGAGGTCCTACAAGTACTGTATGTTCAGACAAGCGGATGTGATGGCATCCGTCAATTACCGAATGTTCGCTGGAGGAGGTCCTACAGGTACTGTATGTTCAACTAAGCGGATGTGATGGCGTCCGTCAATTACCGAATGTTCGCTGGATGAGGTCCTACAAGTACTGGATGTTCAGCCAAGCGGATGTGACGGCATCCGTCAGTTACCGAATGTTCGCTGCAGGAAGTTCTACAGGTTTGTTCAGACAAGCGGATGTGATGGCGTCCGTCCATTACCGAATGCTCGCTGAAGGAGGTTCTACAGGTATGTTCAGACAAGCGGATGTGATGGCGTCCGTCAATTACCGAATGTTCGCTGGAGGAGGTCCTACAAGTATGTTCAGCCAAGGAGATGTAATGGCGTCCGTCAACTGCCGAATGTTCTTTGCTGGAGGATCTACTTAATGTTTCATGTGGAGAGCCTCAAGGTTCGGTATTGGGATCGTTACTGTTCCTGTTATATACTAATTACCTTCCTCTGTTTCTACAATCAACTCATGCTTTGCTATACGCTGATGACACTGTCATTTTTCAAAAATGTCATGATTTGCGGAAGTTACAGATAATGATCAATAATGATCTATCAAATTTATCTCATTGGTTATGCTCTAACAAATTATCATTTAATATTCTAAAAACCAACGCGGTATATTTCCGAAACGTTCATAAAAGAGAGGACATAAATAACTTTCCAGTCAGGATTAATGATCTCCCCTTAAAATTGTGGACAAAGTTCAGTATCTTGGTGTTTGGTTTGATGAATTCTTTAACTGGAATACGCATGTTCAGTTTGTTTTAAAAAAGTTTCCTTACAGGTTGGCCTGCTTATTAAAATTAAGCATCTCTTCCCTATCAATGACCTAAAAACATTTTACTATGCTTTTATTTATACCAATCTCTCCTATTGTCTGGAATCTTGGTATTCAAATATAAGTGCAACAATAAGTTATGCTAGCTCAAATTACAGAAGAAATCTGTTCGCTATATGCTGAACACAGATTACATGTCTCATTCAAAACCATTATTTCTAAAACTAAATATTCTAAAAATTCATGAAATTTTTACCTTGAAACTAGGTATCATGTTTTTTAAAATAATGCATCTTAAACTGCCTATTTTTCAATCTGACATCAAATATCTGGATTATTCTATCTTCACCAGATCTGTTGCTAACAACAAAATTATGTCAGCCGTGTGTTAGACTTAATTATGGTTTAAATAGCATACTGTATAAAGCCATTATCCTATGGAATAATCTCCTAGAGAGGATCAGATCCCTAGAAAATATCAAAAAGTTTTCCTTGTCTTTGCGAAATTACATTGTAAATCACCCTGATCTCCATAACGAATCTCAACCCAATCATTAAATTGTAGTTCCAAGCATGCTGCTAACAGTGGTGCTTCTGTTATAACCATCTTACTTGCTTTCATATATGCCATATGTTTTATTCTTTTTCTTACATCTGATAGGGGGAATCGCCTTACAACCAATGTGTTCAGATTCCTCCTGGTGTATTGCATTTTCATATAACTGTAGTTTTAAATGTGTGCAATAAGTAATTGTAATCTCTGTTTCGAACACCTCCCTCAATCTCACGCCACAAGTGCTCAGTTGGGTTAACTGTAACACAATTAACCCTTTAAGCGACCGATGTACCTGAACCAAAAGTTTCCCATATTCTCCTGCGCTCCTCAAACAGAAGTGTTCTCATAGTGACCGATTTATACGAGGGTGATAACAAAAGTTCTGCACACGTTAAGCCAAAACGGAAGCGGATGATGCATTCAGGAAAATGATTGCATCATGTCTAGGTCAGACTCTCAGCAACGCAGTGGTGTCAGAACGATGCGCTATCATTTCCTGTGTGGACGTGGGAGGGTTTGGAAATGGAGACATGCAGCTCCCCTGGTCGAGTCACAGCGTTAGAACAGCTCTCGTACGTGAAAATAGAAACTCTGCAGGTAAATACTCCGACACAGATCCCCACCGCCTGGCAAGAAGTTTGTGAGGAAGGAACTCTTGATCGAAGCACAATTTCTTTCTGAGGACAAGGTTAACATCCAAAACTCCTCAAAAGCGCCCGAACTTTTTGGAAGCTAGAGAAATCTTGCTGCGTGACAATGCATCGGTTCATGATGCAGAGTCGGTACAGAACTTTTAGCGAAATATGGCTGGGCAACTTTATCCCACCCACCATACAGCCCTGATCTCAGTGCACCCGACTTTGATCTTTTCACAAAGTTAAAAAATCGGCTGGCTCCGTGTCATCCGCTACGAATCGCTGAACGAACCGCCATTGGACGTGACCCGAGTTATACGACAGCTGTACAAAGATGGAGTATAACGTGGTATCCAGGACCTACCTCACCGTTAGCAAGATGTTATTAGCAGCGGAGGGGTGTACATTGAACGACATTAAGGTACGTTTTCTCCGTTACTTCACACTTTTCTCAAAAATGGACAGTGTGCAGAACTTTTGCCATGACCCCCGTACGAAAGTTACGGCAAAACTAATTCCTTTCCGTATTTCATCTCAAGAGTATCGATTATAAATTTGTCGCTAGTTGTAAATGCTCTCTTACTCTGCTCAGTCATACAGTATGTTGTCTTATTCCTTTATAGTCCATTATTCTCTGTTCCATTACCCAAGGAATGATTCTACAGGAGTCCCCGGACACAGACATCATGCCACTGAGTAGAATCAAGCTTCTTTTCTCTTCTTTATTAGGTTCGTCGCCCTTTTTTAGCACGTCTTTCGTAAAAAAAGATCGTGCTTATGTTATCGGTTTGTCCGTCCGTCCGTCTGTACCCATGGTATCTCTGCAACTATTAGTCCGATTTGAAAACTTCTTTTTGCATTCGAAAGCTTGAAACATGCGAATGAAGATCCTTTATTTCGTTTTTTTTTTACGATGTACAATTTCGCTGCTAGAGGGCGTAAATGCAGATGATGTCGAATTCAAAAATACGTTTTATTCCACATATTTGCTTCTAAATTTCCGATTGAAAAAATCTTTTATCTTTCGATTCCATTTATGGCGAAGAGTATTTTGGATATAGTTTCCTTTTCAAATTACGCATAGATTTTCCGCTAGGGAGCGTAAAATAAATTGCATTTTTTCTGATAACTCTTCTTCTAAAACTCCGATTTGAATTTTTTTATCAGCTCATACATCTCCTGATGCGCAATCTTTTGCATATAGTTTCGAATTTTTGGTAAATAATACTTTGGCCACCAGGGGCGTAAGTGTAAATTTTCGCTTCTGATGTATTTGCCATAAAATCTGAGCTTCTAAAATATCGATTCAAAAAATTCTTTCGTGGACTGATGCCACTCACATCGATAAACCTTTTCGGAATATTTTATTCCTAAAATATTCCAGTTTCTCCGCCAGGGGGCGTAGATGTATATCTTACTTTTTGTCAATATCTCGACTTCTAGGAGTCCGATTTGAAAAATTCCTTCTTTGTTGGATAGTGTTTTCCGTGTGACATGTTTTTCATTTAATTTCAAAATTTTCAAGTAATTCATAGGCTTTCCGCTAGGGGGCGTAAAGGTAAATTGCGTTTCCCCCTATATATCTGCTTCTAAATCTCCGATCTGAAAAATTCTTTCTGCACGGGATACAGCTCCAGATGGGAAATCGTTTGCACATAATTTCTAATTTTTGTAAAAAAAAATGGTTTGGCCATCAGGGGGCGTAAACCTTAATTTCCGCTTCTGATGTGTTTGCAGCAAAATATGAGCTTCAAAATTCTCGATTGAAAATAATGTCGTTTGTAGACCGATACTACTCATGCCGACAAACTTTTTAGAAACATTTTCTTCTTATAATAGTGCACGGTTTCTACGCCAGGGGCGTAGATGTATATCTTATTTTTGTCAATATCTCGACTTCTAGGAGTCCGATTTGAAAAATTCCTTCTTTGTTGCATAGTGTTTTTCGTGTCGCATGCTTTTCATATAATTTCAAAATTTTCAAGTAATTCATAGACTTTCCGCTAGGGGCGTAATGGTAAATTGCGTTGTCCCCTATATCTCTGCTTCTAAATCTCCGATCTGAAAAATTCTTTCTGCACCGGATAGAGCTCCTGATGGGAAATCGTTTACACATAATTTCTAATTTTTGTAAAAAAAAATGGCTTGGCCACCAGGGTGCGTAAACCTTAAATTCCGCTTCTGATGCATTTGCAGCAAAATATGAGCTTCTAAATTCTCGATTTTTTTTTTTTTTTGATTGAAGGTTTAACGACCACCGTGAGCAACTCAATGGGCTATAAGCAGTCGCCCGTCCCTAATTTAGGGTCACTGGTTCCAGGGAAAGGAGAGAGCCAGTGCCGTAAGACAAACACAACATCCATGCCACATCGGGATTCGAACCCGGACCCCTTACGGACGAATGATCAGAGGCCATCGCTTAGACCACTGCGCCACCGGGGCGGCAAATTCTCGATTGAAAATAACATCGTTTGCAGACTGATACTACTCATGTCGACAAACCTTTT
Source organism: Macrothele yani (assembly GCA_039090855.1). Lineage (NCBI taxonomy): Eukaryota > Metazoa > Arthropoda > Arachnida > Araneae > Macrothelidae > Macrothele > Macrothele yani. The sequence continues at coordinate 29,020,014 of CM077026.1, forward strand.
AGAAACATTTTCTTCTTAAAGTAGTGCACGGTTTCTACGCCAGGGGGCGTAGATGTGTATCTTGTTTTTGTCAATATTTCAACTTCTAAGAGTCCGATTTGAAAAATCCCTTCTTTGTTGGATAGTGTTTCCGATGCGAAATGTTTTTCCTATAAATTCAAAATTTTCAAATAAATCATAGAGTTTCCGCTAGAGCGCACAAAGGTAAATTGTGTTTTCTGCTCCTAAAACTCCGATTTGAAAAATTCTTCCTGTATCGCATACAAGACCTGGCGGAAAATATTTTTCACGTAATTTGTAATGTTTGGTAAAGAATGGTTTGGCCACCAGGGGTCATAAGTGTTAATTTCTACTTCCGATGTATTTGTAGCAAAATCTAGGCTCCTAAAAACTCGACTAATTTTTTTTTTTTTTTTGACCGATACCGCTCATATGGATAAACCTTTTGTGAATACTTTCTTCCTAAAATAATGCATGGTTTTTCCACCAAGGGACGTAAAGTCACATCTTATTTTTGTCGATAACTCTATTTCTAAGAGTTCGTAAGCTCACGATTCCGTTTACATCAATATCTGAGGGATTTAAGACCCGATTGAGAAACTTTTTCTTCCGTCAGATACTATTGTTTTCCATACCGGTTCCATTGACTTTGAGTAGCTTTGATAAATTTAATTTGCGTCAGAACGGATTCAAAAGACGTGCTTATTACTCCCGAAAATTCGGTGTTATCTTTCTTGTATAGCATTATTAGCGGAAAGGATAATCAGACAGGAAGGATTAATGACAATCATACCGCTCAAATGACCATTTAGAATGACAAACTTAAGGCAAAAGCGTTTTTTTTTTTTAATTGAAGGTTTAAACATCACCGTGAGCAACTCTGTGGGCTATAAGCAGTCGCCCGTCCCTAATTTAAGGTCACTGGTCTCATGTGCAGGTGCACTCGCCCAATTCTTAGACAGCGAATATACATTTATTTGTTCGAAGGCATTTTTTTATTTCAGGGCATTTTGTTAACCCTGAGCTAATTCGTTCCAAATGGAACGAATCAGCTCGGGGTTAACAAAATGCCCATAAAACACTTTGACATCCTCAGTACACTAAAGGCATGTTTTCAACAATTTTTGCTTCAATCCCTGCTGAAATTCACTTTTTAAGATTTCCCCAGATCACCTTTTTTTTTTTTTTTTTTTTTTTTTTTTTTAACGTTTCGAAGACAAACCGTTGGGCAGACATTAAACTGTTTGCAAAACACTCAAAATCTTTTTAAGAATTTGTTGGATTAGGAGATTAATAAAGTTATCAATCACTCTCTCTTAAGACTTCTGGAAAACAACACACATGAGGGGGGAATGATAAATAATATCTCAGCCCTAGTTTAGCGTAACAGGTTCCAGAAATAGAAGGTACTGTTTAAGTAGCAAGGGCAAGAACATGGCACTTACGAACTTACCGATCTTGGTTACGGGAGTGACTCTTGATTTGCATTACTGTCCCTAAAACATCCCAGAGAAGTGAGAGCACTGTAGCGGATTGATTACTGCGCTGAGGTATTAAAAACTTGAAATGCACAGCCGTTAAAACACATTCACGACCATGTTCATTCCTCATTCTTGCATGATGCCGTCAAAAGCATCTACATTTTAATGACTAAAAGCACTACACACAAAAAAGAGTTTTATCTCACATCTCTGGGTAAACTATCTAGAAAACGATATTTCAAAGGATACCCCTTAAAAGAAAGCCATTCAGCTGTGATTTAACTTAAAAACAGAGAAAATGAAATAATATAAAAAATATTTTTCCGAGGGAGGAATCAATCATCTCGGAGTTAAGCCAAAGATATAAAATAAAAAATTTCAAAAATGCTGAAAGCTACTCCTTGTTCAACGAACTGAGAAACAGTAAGGAGAAATGCATTTGTGTGTGGCGAACTGAAAGTAGCAGAAACCACAGATTTAGTTCACTCAAGGGTACAGGCGAGGATAGAAACCACAGATTTTAGTTCACCCAAGAATAAAGGGGAGGAACGTGAGCCTCCCTCCGCTCAAGAAACGTTTGTTCATTTATCTGAACATTTTAGAAAAGCCTTTGTGTTGAAAACTGGCAACATCTCAGTTTAATCTCAGTATATACACTGAAATAGCAAATAATTTGGAACGCGTACCTAATACCGTGTTGATCTGCCGCTGGCTTTCAAAACAGCCTCGATTCGATGTGGTATGGATTGGATAATCTGCTGATATTGGTCAGCAGTATGTTCAGCCAAGTTGATGTGACGACGTCCGTCAATTGAAATGCTCACTGTAGGAGGATCTTTATTACAATTCTCTCTCTCTCTCTCTCTCTCATGAACTGCTGTTCAATGGGGTTAAGGTATGGTGACTATATCGGGGACATTTTAGCAGCTTGAAGTCACTGTCGTACTCCTGGAACGACTGTGTGACGACCCGGGACTTGTATCATAGCGCATTATTCTTCTGGGAGCAGCCCCCTCCATCAGGAAACACTATGCACATGCACTCATCGTCAAAAAAAAACCAGTTGCACCCAGAAGGAAGCAACCGACAAAAATGAAACTTGGTGCGTAGGTTTGATATCATGAGACATGCAAATGATTCAAGTATCGCGCTCGGCCGTGCCTGTGACGTATGCATGGAGGGGTGTTAGAGCTGTGCCTGACCGGCTATATAAGGTCGCTCCGTTACGCGTGATTGCCATTCTGACTCGTGCTGTTGTGCTGGTTGCATCCTTTTCAAGTGAAGTATGCCTCAAGGTAAAGTTCGGAAGCAATTCTCATCGCCGTTTTGTGCGCCATACCGGTCGTGCGGAGATAACCATAGCACTCTGTTGGAGGCAGTGGATAGAACAAGGCACGTAGAAGCGATAAGAAAAGTCTGGGAGACCTAGACGAACCACGGAAAGAGAGGACTGACGGGTTGTCTTATATGCGCGGAGTGACCCAACAGTCACGATTGCGGATATTCAGTGAGCAGTCCTGCATCGTTGAATTAGTGCCTGCAAGACTGGCAGAAGGCTGCACGACGATGTAGGCTACAGGCACGCAGACCAACTGCCCTTATTACCATTGCATCGTCACCAAAGACTGCAATGGTGTTGTGCCAGACTGTCATGGAGCCACTCTGAATGGCAGCGGGTGACCTTCAGTGACCAGTACCGCTTTTGTCTTGGAGGAGACGACCAAAGAATCAGTGTGTGGATGCACAGTGGTCAGTGCCAAGGTGAAAGGTTTGTTGTCGGGCGTCACACGTCTAGAAAGCCTGGCGTCATGGTGTGGGGTGCAATTGCCTATGATACCAGAACACCTTTGGTGTTCATTACAGGCGCTCTGACAGCCCAACGTTACGTTAATGAGTTCCTGAAACCAGCGGCCCTACTTCTTCTGAACCCTCACTCCAGTGCTATTTTCCAACAGGACAACGCTCGTCCGCATACTGCTGCTATCTTGAGAGCTTGCCTTCAAGGCACTAACACTCTGTCATGGCCAGCCGCATCGCCAGACCTATCGCCGATTGAAAATGTGAGGGATGCTATTGGACGCGCTATCCACACTCCACCCCTACCGCACTATCTGTTTGAACTGCGTGAGAACATTCAAGCTGCAAGGGATAGCTTATCGCAGGACACCAGTAGGAACCTGTACAACTCCATGCCGAGACGTTTGGCATGCTGTGTGAGCAAACATGGCGGCCCGACGACATACTGAGAGACACTACTTATTGGCGTGTAGCTCAATAAATATTGCCCATATCAGGCTCAATGTTTAATCATTTATTGTTCTTGGGAACCTTTACCTTCCTTCCGAATAGAATTGCAATCCGACACTTCCTTCTGGGCGCAACTATTTTTTTGTAGATGAGTGTATATGCATCTGCTTTGCCCTCAATGATATTATTAAGATATCTCGTGACATTCAAATGTAGTTTCAAAAGTATGGAGACACCCAAATCTGCCATGAAAACAGATTAATGATCATTTCACCGCGTTCTTCCCTAAACCTGTTTTGGGGTGAAAAATCCCACTATGTAAAAACATGCATACACTATACAGACAAAAGTCAACGGACACCCCTTAAAAGGCAAATTGACGGATCCGCTGCGTTGTTAAGATGCGCGGCACAACTGCAAACGGTATGAAAACAAGTCTACAGCTGAACATTTCATCTCCACTCGGAATGCTACTCGTCGTTTAGCATGGCATAAACAACGTTTATCGTGGACCGTAGATTAATGGAAACGGATCCTATGGACTGATGAATCCATATACACGATCCATCTGATGACCGTGTGTGGGTATGGCAGCAGCTGGGGGAACGCTATTTATCACAGTGTACTGTTTCTATGTTCAAGTTTGGAGCTGGCAGTGTACTCGTGTGGGGGTGTTTTTCGTGGTATTGTACTGACCCATTGGGTATCGTGGACAAACCTGTTAACCAGCACGTCTACCTCGATATTCTGGACAATTATGCCCTAGCAACTCTGTGGCTATACTATGGAATCGAGCCTTGTTGGTACCAGCAGGTTAATGCACCGAGCCATACAACATGGACTGTTACGGCGTGGTTAGACGATAATTCCGTATCCTGTGTAGATTATCCAGCACAAAGCCCTTATCTTAATCCCATAGAACACCCATGGGATGAATCAGAGCGCCGCATAAGAAGTTTGAAACCAAGGCCTACTACTAAGCAACAGTTAGCGGCAGCATTATGTACTGAATGGAAGCGCATAGCTATCGCTGTGTTCCAAAACGTTGTCGGAAGCATGTCTGGAAGGGTCAGTGCATACATTAAGGCCAAAGGTGGACCGACACTGTTCTAATGTATGTCAATAAATGCTATGTTGTGTTTCTCTTCTAGGTGTCCGGTGCCTTTTGTCGATATAGTGCATGTCACAATAAGCATGTTCGCACATCATTTTTGATAAGAAATCACAGGAAATGAAAGAAGTTAAAAGAATTTAAACTTGTAACAGCATGTTAGATGAAAATGAAAGAAACATCTGCTGCAGTTAAATATCGTTTGCCAAGTAATGGAGCATGTAAACAAGCTGTGAATAGAAGTATATGTTCATCCTCTTTACGAAGAGAAATATTCGTATTCTGTAATTAAAAAAACACTGTGCAAAACATGGAAATAGCATTTCTAAATGTAAAATAAGCAAACTTATTAATAATAGAGGGAAAAATCGTCAAGCATTGCTTTTATCAGGAAAAAGAACAGCAAAAGGATAGCCGAAGAGGGTATGTACTTTTACGACTATTTCAAAAGAAAGGTCTTAAGTCTTAAAAGGGAATCCACCGAACTAAAGAGCCATCGCTAAGTTGTTAAAAATCACTGTATCAACTGTAAACAAGGTACTAAACAAATATTTGGATACGGAAAAATAAAATATAATGTTCACCGCCTTTTGCCTGGGCACGTGACTGAGCGCAGAACACTGTGTAGACTGCTTTATGAAAATTACTTAGCCGGAGACAGAGGGAAATATGTTGTGACTATTGATGAAGCATGGATCTACTTAAACGACTGTAACGAAAAAGGTCGATTTACTATCGCAAATAGCAGAAAAAAAAACTTACAAACTTTGTTCCAAAAATTCAAAGAAAGTTTCAGTAAAGGATTCACAATTATTGTTGGTTCCTCGTACAATGGGAAATTAAAGTTAAGAAAAGTTGAAAAAGTGTTAAAATAAATTCTACATATTACCAAAATAGTGTTTAACTCCTATATTTAAAGAGGAAAATCCATTCCTTTATCCACAGAGCCTTCAAAGAATTGAACTCCATCACGATAAACCTACCAGTCGTACATTTAATTCTATTTCACGAAAAAACGAAAAGAGAAGGGTAAAAGTCTCTACCTTTTGCTTATGTTCCTTCAAAGTCTGCTGATGCGTCACAAATGGACTGTTGTGCCATTGGACTTCTGAAAAGAGCGCTTCGCAAACGCAGACCTAAAACAAGGATTGGACTATGGAAAGCAGTGGAAGAGAAGTGGAATAAAATACAACTAGGAATTTTAAGAAATGCCCTGTTATCTTGGAAATCTAGATGTAGGTTCATATCCAGGGAAATGGCTATCAGATTGAACATTTAAGAAAGAAGTAATTTTACTGTAAATATTGCCGGCAATGTCTGAAATTAGGCACTGTACAGAATGCCGAAAATGGAACGTTAAAGTATGAAACGCTTAATATTTCACACATTTCCTGGGCATTCTATGCAATGCCAAAAGGCAAATCGGCAAAGTATAAAATACTCCCGCCAGTGACATTTCTTTCACGTGGCAAGGCACGTGATTCTTCTTGCATTTTCGGGAGCCACTGCCCGAGTTCGTATTCCTGACATCGATAAGGGACTGGGTGACTGGCGCAATCTGTTGGCAATTATTATGAGTGTGACAGAAGACCGTTGTTACTGACTTGGAACTATTCGAGGAATTTTGAACCAACCCTATGCCAGGTCGTAATTCACTTTTGTCCAAAGGACTTACTCAGAGTTGAAGACATTCCCGACCACGAAATTCCTCTTAGATCAGCTGCTATTGCTCAGTCCACCTGAAAAACTGACTTGGAACTATTCGAGGAATTTTGAACCAACTCTATGCCAGGAAGTAATTCACTTTTGTCAAAAGGACTTACTCAGAGTTGAAGACGTTCCCGACTACGAAATTCCTCTTAGATCAGCTGCGATTGCTCAGTCCAACTGAAAAACTGACTTGGAACTATTCGAGGAATTTTGAACCAACTCTATGCCAGGTCGTAATTCACTTTTGTCCAAAGGACTTACTCTGAGTTGAAGACGTTCCCGACCACGAAATTCCTCTTAGATCAGCTGCGATTGCTCAGTCCACTTGAAGTGGTCAAGGATTTGTGAGGTGTATGTGCAAGTCCAAGTGCCAAAATATGAAATGCTCTTGTGTGAAAAAGACAATTAAATGTAATTCAAAATGCCATTCTAGCCTTACTTGTTGAAACAAGTAGATCAGTGCTAGTCTTCTTCTTTTGTTCTTTCAGTAAGAAAGTCGTATACTTTACTTTGTATTTCTTCCTTGATTTTCATACACGTCTTTTCAATGAAGGCCTTTTCATGATTCTATTTTCATACTTTCCCAAAATAGTCCTTCTTTTATATAATGCCCAGGATTTATATAAAAGGCCTAGGAAAAATATACACAATATTAAAATACCATAAATATTTCATGCCTTGCCTAAAAAAGACACGCATTCTACACTGCCGGCCACCCAAAATGCAACACCAAGAAGGAAGCATCCGTTTGGCCTGAAATTCGCAGCATGCGTCGCCCGCGAGAGGACATGCAAACCATTAGCATTGCAAGGCATATGCAAATCATGTGCGCCCAGCAGGCCACCGAGAAGCACTATAAGAAGGGTGCACAGAAGGCGGTGTGTAAATAGTGGAAGTGTGTTGTGCTGCCGGATCTGTGCGTGGGAAGCTTCCTGATGCCTCGTCGCAGAATACGGCAGTCATTCCAGCACGTTTCGGAGTTCGACAAAGGACGAATAGTGGCTTATCGCGACAGCGGTTTATCGTTCCGAGACATCGGCGCCCGTGTGGGACGACATCCAGCCACAGTGAGGCGAGTATGGATTCGGTGGGTGCAGGAGGGACGGACGGACCGACGTGAGCGATTGCCGCAGCCGTGGCACACCACCGAATGAGAGGACCGGCATGTTGTGCGGCGGGCATTGACGGCTCGCACCGCCACATCACGAACGTTAGCCCAGGAATTAGGATGGTTGCGCAACAACCTGTGTCAGCACATGCCGTTCGACGTCGTCTGCAAGAGCGGGGACTTGCCGCACGGTGCACATAGCTCCGATTACCATTGACGTTACACCAACGGCGAGTGCGGTGGCAGTGGGGCGTTGAACGCCGCACCTGGTCTACGGAATGGCACGACATTGTCTTCTCCGACGAACCCCGCTTCTGCTGCAGCACCACGATGGTAGGATCCGCGTGTGGCGGCACCACGGCGAGAGACTGTATGACCCCTGTATTATGCATCGCCATACCGGTCCGTCGCCTGGCGTTAAGGTTTGGGTCGCAATTGGATATGACACCTGCACCCCTCTGGTACGCATCGCCGGTACACTCCACAGCCACCGCTACATCTCCGACGTTTTGGAGCCTGTAGTCTTTCCTTACCTGCAGGACCTGCCAGCCGCCACGAATCAACAGAAAAATGCGCGCCTGCACGTGGCACGTATCGTGTAACAATTCTTCACGGCCCACCAGGTGTCACTGCTGCCGTGAACCGCCTGTTCTCCCGATATATCGCCCATCGAACACGTCTGGTCGCTGATCGGCAACCGAGTGGCCCGTCAAGCACCACCCGCGGCTACGCCTGATGAACTGTGGCAACGTGTGGAAGCAGCCAGGACCGACATACCCCAAGCTGATATCCAAAGTCTCTTTCGTTCGATGCCGCGGTGTGTAGCGGCCGTTATTGCCAGCGATGGGGGCCACACCAACTATTGATATCTGCGTGTTCCGCAAGTCGCACGGGCCTGTGAGTTCAATCGTTTCATCTTTGTATCTGTTGTTATGTGTCCAGTAAATGTGGCTTTGCTATCTCGTGTCCTTCTTGGTGTTGCATTTTGGGTGGCCAGCAGTGTATATACATGTATTTCCTAGGCATTCTGTAAAATGCCTGTTTTTCACACATTGCCGGTAACATAAACATTAATTATATTGTTGGAAAATCATTCTAAAAATGTGTGAATATCCTCTATATGATACGTTATATCCACACGTATCATAACATATGGCAATATTTGCTTACCATTTTCTGGCTAACTAATGATGGCTTCTTTGTGGCTTACGGATAACAGTTTCTTCTCAGTCATTTCGTCACTTATAAAAGTTAAGGATTTTCTACTTTACGGCCACGTGAGTTGAATGCTGTTCAATGATATATGTATGATAACAGCACCGATCTTCCCAATGGAAGTGCATAGACAAAAGCAAAGGGCGCAAGTCGAGGAATTGTTTGCTCCTGATCCCCCTCAGCCCACATCCCCATTCTGTTACTCTCATATTCCTTTCTGCAATCGTTGCTCAGAAACCCACTTAATACATGTGCGTGAATTCCAAACATTAACTTTTCGCCTAGTAGTACGACACCTGTTTTCAGCTCTTCTGATATTACACACCCAAGGTATTGCTTCTTGTAGTGGGTGGCGGAGATTCTCTTGCACAACTCGCTTGTTAAGCATTTGATGTACTCCTTACCCATTGCTTTTCTACATGTATAAACATTCTTCCACTAGCATACCGAGATTCCGCTGCGCTGTTGCAATTTTCTCCTGTATGCTACCATTTACATTTCTCCAATCTAGGACAGTGCGCAGCAAATTTTCTATGTCTCGTTAAATATGGAATTTCATTAAATTCTGTTACTTCCCGAGTTATAATTGATCATCTTAGCTCTTCTGTCCCTCGTTAAATCCGGATATTTCACGAAATGTTTTCGTTAAAAACGATCAGATTGGTTTGGTATAATGTTAATTGAAAGCTAAAGTGTTAATTTTTCTCGTTAAATCCGGGATCTCGCTAAATATGGGCTTGTTATATGCGAGATCTACCGCATTTTGATATAGTAGCACTATCTGATCTTTGCCAAAATACCCGTCTAAACTTTTCACAACACAATCAAACTTTCCTCATAGCAAAATCTCCTTAGAAATGGTATAACTTATGTTATTATGAGAGATATTACATTCTGGGAATGTGATTTGTCTTGTTCCAAAATGCAGCCCGAATTTAAATGAGAACTTTTTTTTTTGACTACACAACCTGGAAAACAGGAACGCTACTTGCTGTGGTTCATGAAAAACAGTTTGGGAAGTGATCAACTCACGACTAAACTTTAATCACTAACGCAGGATTTCGTTCTGACATTACTCGGCGGCCTCGTGGTCAGAAGCGCTTCTAGATGGCGCTGGGTGGTGGGTTTGTACTACAACAATGATTCTGTCTTTTCCCTGGAAACAGTGATCCTGAATTAAGAATAGTCAACATCTAAGAACATTAAATTTCCACAGGATTGCTAAACGGCGAAAACACCAACAGCAGGAACAGCGGGGCAAAACGAAACATAAAAAACAATAACAGAGCCCACTGCACGATTCTGCCCAGGCGCACAATCATGCAGTGGGCATGATTCTGCACCAGGCCAGAATCATGCAGAGAGGCTTCCTGTCCCGTAGACATACCGTATGGCTATGCCACATGCACTGCATTGACAAAATTCACCTGACACACCTTCAAAGGCAGATGAACAAATCTGCTACGTTATTTACATGCGCGGTACAGCTGCAAACGGTATAAAAACAAGCCTGCAGCTGACAGCGATCATGTCGCACTGTGAGGTTGAGTGAAAATGTCCCTGAACTGACTTTGAGAAAGGAAAGCTTGTTGGGTGTTATATTAGTTGGTTGTCCATAAGAGAAACCCAGAGGCGTTTAAACATACCCAAGTCAACTGTTTTGGATGTACTGAATCAATGGAACACACATGGTGTGCATGGTGTGCCTGAAACAGCAAAACGTACCGACAGACTAAAGAAAATCAATGATTGAGGATGTCAAAGCCTCAGGAGAGTCGTTACAGCTAATCTACGGAATTCTGCACAAGACCTCAGTGTGCAGGTGATTAAAAATGCTGGAATTTCGGTATGTACACATACCATTCGCAGAGAACTTCATTCCATGGGTTACCGTGGTCGTGCGGCTGCTCATAAACATTCCATCTCCACTCGGAATGCTACTCGTCGTTTAGCATGGTATAAACAACGTTTATCGTGGACCGTAGATCAATGGAAACGGATCCTATGGACTGATGAATCCACATACACGATCCATCTGATGACCGTGTGTGGGTATGGCAGCAGCTGGGGGAACGCTATTTATCACAGTGTACTGTTCCTATGTTCAAGTTTGGAGCTGGCAGTGTACTCGTGTGGGGGTGTTTTTCGTGGTATGGTACCGACCCATTGGTTATTGTGGACAAACCTGTTAACCAGCACATCTACCTCGATATTCTGGACAATTATGCCCTACCAACTCTGTGGCAATACTATGAAACCGAGCCATGTTGGTACCAGCACCGAGACATAAAGTAAGGATTGTTACGGCGTGTAATTCCATATCGAACGTGGACTGGCCAGCACAGAGCCCTTATCTTAATCCCATAGAGCACATATGGAATGAATTAGAGCACCGCATAAGAAGTTTGGAAGTAATGCCTACTACTAAGCAACGGTTAGCGGCAGCATTATAGTATACTGAATGGAAGCGCATACCTATCGCTGCGTTCCTAAACCTTGTCGAAAGCATTTCTCGAATGGTCAGTGCATGCATTAAGGCCAAAAGTGGACCCACACCGTTCTAATGTATGTCAATAAATGCTATGTTGTGTTTCTCTTCTAGGTGTCCGGTGACTTTTGTCAATATAGTGTAATTGAACTGTATTGTCAGGCAGACATAGACAGTATGTTCATTTTACATCAACAATGTACATAACGAACATAGTATACAGTATGCTGAATGATTAAGTAAAATAAAGAGAGCCAGTGGCGAAAAACAAACACAAGCATCCAAGCCTTGCCCGGGATTCAAACCCAGGCCCCTCCCTGGGAGAATGATTAGAAGCCAGGTCTTAGACCACTGTGCCACCGGGGCGGCATTAATTATTTACAGGCAGCTAAATTGATCCTGCAAGGGTAGAAAGGAAGCATATGATATTCAACAGAACTCATATCTATCCTGCTGAATCTCCCTGAGACTGCGCGCACTGAATCCCGGACCATGTCACGTGATTGCAAGAACGGCTGTCATTCGGCGAGATCATCGTAATGCTTTCCTTAACAGATTTTTTTTCAGGGTTTAATGACAACTATGGACAACTTCAAGGGCTATAAAGCCGTCTTAGGGGCAATGATTCCAATGAACGTAGAAAGATAGTAGAGCCGCAGGATAAACACACCAGTCATACCGCATCCGGTTTTCGAAACCGGACCTAGTCGGGCGCGAACTGTCAGAAGCTGTTCCTTAGATCACTGAGGCGGATAACAGCTATTGATCCTTCTTGTTTTTAAAATTTTTCCAGGAACACAACTTATACTCACGGACAATGATATTTGCGCACGTAGAAGAAAATATGCAACAACCGCGAAACTTTGCAAATAGCTAGAGTGCGTGCTGGTATGCAGATGATCCACGTTTGATGCGCGTGCGCATGACCGCACACCCTGTGATGGCGCTAAAAGCACGAACCAACAGCCTTATAAACCGGGATGTAGTCGATGCCCCATTAAAACGAAAAAGCACCGGCCGACGCAAGCAAGAGTACAGAGTGACAAGAATGCCGGATAGACGCCAGAGACGTCGATTTACGCAACGTTCGGACTTTGAGAGATTCCTGATTACCTGGCTAAGAACCGCAGGGTGGTCAGCGCGCCGTATAGCCAGCAACTTAGATCGTTCTGACCAAACTCTCAGACTCTGTTGAGAGCAGTGGACACGTGATGGCACTGCCACGCGGCGGAGAGGCTCAGGACGGACCAGAAGGACCACCGGTAGACAGGATAGACGGATTGTGCGCCAGGCACGAACGGATCTCATGGGGACCCGGTCCTGCTCCTGTGTGCGAACGAACCATTTCCCGACGCCTCGCGGAAGCGAATCTGCAATCCCAGCGCCTCTTACACGTGCTGCCAATAACACCGGAACATTGCCGGCTCCATGTGCAGTGGTGCCAAGCCAGAACGACGTGGAACTCCACAGACTGGCGACGTGTGTGTGTGTGTGTTCAGCGATGAGTCCCGCTTCGTTTTGGGGACAGATGATCGTGTCAACGGCACAATCCCAACCTCTCTATCGAGCGCCACACCTCCCTCGCTGCAGATATTATGGATTGGAGAGCCATTGCCTACGATAGCCGATCAGTTCTAGTAGTGGTACGTGCATCATTGACGAGCCCGCGGTATGTGGACGAGATCCTACGGCTCCATGTGCTACCAGTCCTTGCTCACATTCCACGTGCGCTATACCAGCACGATAATGTCCGCCCGCACATGGCTCGGGTTGTCCAGGACTTCCTACGTCATGTCCAAACACTTACACGACCTACCCACTCCCCGGACATGTTCCCTATCGAGCATGTGTGGGACCAGTTGAAACGCCGGCTGCGGCCGTGCCGCCCTATCCGAGATTTGGAGCACACTTTCCAACACGTGTGGACCAGTCTGCCGCAGAACAATATCAGGCGTCTGTTCGACTCCATGCCGGACCGTATTGCAGCATGTATTGCCGCACGAGGGGTTACGACGCGCTATTGAAGATGACCGGACTGCGTGCCACAGATCCCTCTGTAATTGTCTTGCAGCTCTGCCAACATGTGTATCATTCGTCTGTATCATTACGTCCACAAAATTTCAGTTCAATCCGATGCTTCCTTCTTGGTGCGCAAATTTCATTGTCCGTGAGTGTATTTTTAAATTGCTGCACCCCAACGCACGTTTAAATTTCTCGTTGCCGTATATAAAACACAAACGTCCATGTGAACTATGATGCACGTTTAGAACATTTTATGATTAACATACTCATGCCTCTGGCACTTTGGCAATAGTGTAGCATTCCTTTTTCCATGAAGCTCCTGGTACATTTAAAGCGCGCACCATATCTCCGTTGCAGCTAGAGACGGGGGGGGGGCTGTCACTATTAAAAGGACCTATATAGCCTTGCCAAAAAGATCGTATAACATTTCTTTGCGGAAACTTCTTATGAAACTAGTTAAAAAAAATAGCCAGGAATTAAGGCATTTTTGAATGAAATATTAAAACGAAAAACAATTTTTGCTTTTTTTCAGTAAATAAATAAAATCTTTAAAAAACATTTAATTTGCTTAGTTTATAAAAAAAATGGATGACGAGATATCAGCTGTTCCAGAGGATTTAAGGCCCGTTTTCGCAGCCATTCCTATGCATGTATGATAACAAGAAAATGTGAAAGAAATTTCAGTTCACTTAGTGGAATTTTTATACTAATGAGGGTAAGGTGTTATGTATTACAATTGATTGCACATAAATGCGCATCGTTCAGAATATAATAAACTAAGAGGTGTTTTTCGCGAGAACGAAGAAACAGAGACCTGTATCACTTTTTTTATAACAGAGTTACGAGAAAAAACTTTTACTATGTGCAAAAGATTGTAGCATTACGTTAAGTGTGTTTTCTGTATTAACCTTTCAAGCTGCCAACGTACTTGAATAAAACGGTGCCCAAAACGTTCGCTTTCTCCAAACAGAAATGTTGATATCTCTAGACGGGGTTTTACCGAAGCTATGCTAAAACAATTTATCTTTACCACCTCTGATCTCCGCAGCAGCAAAAACAAACCTATCACAGTTAATAAGCTCTTCCGTGTAGTCTTATATTCCCTGTTCCATGACCCAAATTATGATATGGAAGGGCTAGTCCCCCGAACACGATCATCATGCAATCAGGCAAAAATAAGCAATTCAGAAATGTTCTCTCTCCTTTTTAAATTCGTCTCCATTGCCATAGGCCTCTATCGGTTAATTTGTCGGAGAGGATTCGTGTCAATCATAAGCCTGAACGGCCCAACTGAATAACAGGGCAAAAGTAACTTTTTTATGCTCTAATTTTTAAAGTAATTTGTATGAGCACAGCTTTAGGACCACTAAACATACCCTGAACGAATTCGTCCGAGTCGCGTTCGGCCCACATATTAGACAGCGAAAATATTCGTTGGAGTTGATTTCAGCCCATTTTGCTAACCCCGATTTAATTCGATTTAATTCGTTTAAGGAGTAAGTAATTTAAGTAGGTTTAAGTGTTTTTGTGCTACAGTACTTAATTATTACTTATTTATTTGCTTACTGATGTTGTGACATTTCGTATAAATCGGAAACTTTCACTATGGGTATACTGTAACACGTCAGTTTGTAACGTATACTCTATATTCACTTTCCTTTTGATTTTACTATCTCTGGTTATTTTATTTTACTATGTAAATTATCTTCTTACTGAACGAAATATTATTTCACCCGATGAATGAGATCTGGCAATGAGTGTAAGTCATGACGTGGTGGTAGCTAGTATATAGGCGCGTTCATCGATAGCGGAGAGTGTTGTTGTTGTTTACGGAGAGCGTTGTTGTTTACGGAGAGCGTTTGTTATACGAGGAGAGATTTTGTTGTATGTGATTAGTGATTCTTCATTATTGTAAAACAAGTTGTGTGTGTGCTTTGGATGATCAAGCGTACCGAATAAAAAGCTTGCCGCAAGTTCGTCTTTCTCAATTCATAGTTTTTGTCAGACCTCTGTCTGGCTGTAAGGTTTATATCATTAATTACCATTAACAACCAGCGTTAAGACTTTATTCATGTTCTTAATTAACTAGTAACAACAACCATTTGAATTCAGTATAATATTCGTGCAAGCTATATTCACGATAATATACTTAGCTGGTAGAAAGAGGTTATTCATTATCATTAGCTTAGCGGAAAGCAAATAAAGCTAATTCATTATAAGTTGCTTGGTTTTATGTGAGTGTGATCGTAAGACATTTCAAAGAGACTGGCCTTAGTTCTCTAAAAGAATAAAATTTGCATGATGTTATTAACTTTGGGTTAAGTGTTTAGTTGTACTTTGTATCGGTGTATAACTAGGGCAACCATTTTAATTACAATGTTCACATTTATGTTTCGTGCGATAAAGTGTATAACGTAGAAGTCTTTTCGTACTGCTACGTTATTTTAAAAACATAACCACAAGATGAAATAATTCCTAAATTAAACCTTAACGGCCAGACGAAACATGTAAACAACAGAAGTCAAACTTGCGGAAAAGATGCTTTATTCAAGGTTTTCTCCAACACATCGTAACATAACTTAGCACTTCGCATTAAACGCTCTACACACCACACAGCTCCACAACACAACGCTCCACAAGCAACTGTTTACTCGTAGTTTACATCTCTGGTTCTTATCAAAACAGGCATACGTCACCGTTCATTCAACCTCAATTATGTTACAAACAATATTCGTTTGAGAGAAAAGATATCACGTTAAATGTGAAGTATAACTAAGAATAAACTCAAGATTTACATAGGGAAAGAAACTAAAAAGGAAAGTTAATTTAGAATATATGTCACAAGTGTAATAATTTTGGTTTTACTAAAAATACTCGTAGATTCCAAAGAACTTGCTGTATTAAAACACGCCCGTAAAGCCTAGTTAAAAACATGGGTTAAAATTTTTAGTAATAGAAACCTAATATCCTCGTAGATTTTCGGAAAAGTGCCTCGAAAATATTTCTTGTGATGGAAGGGGCTTGAGTTTTTCCGGTACGCCAGTGAGAAGCTCTATTAGGCCAATCAGCTTCTGGCAAAACGTCCGAGTTGAGCGCTTGAGTCCCAGATGACGGATAGGCAGTGGGTTTGTCTTTGGCGCTGGCTGTCTTTCTCTTCCCTAACACTATTGGGCCTAAACTAGAGCAGGGTGACTTCATGTAGTCTTACACTTAATGTACAAATTATAGTATACACTCCGATAATATGCAAATCTGAAGAATCGCGTACAGTCCGTGAGACGCTGAAATTGGCAGTGCCTATAAATAGAGACGGACTGAGAGCTTTGGAAGCCAGTCACGGAAAAGTAATCATCTTGTGATGGAAGGGGCTTGAGTTTTTCCGGTACGCCAGTGAGAAGCTCTAATATGCCAATCAGAGACAGCGACGTATATACCTGCTGGCCACCCAAAATTGGTGTTGCCTTTTAGGTGGCCAGCAGTGTAGTTTGATTATAGCTAGATAGTAGCAGCGAGAAAGGCCGGTTGTCCAGTGAACCCAACGTCTAAACTGCTGGGATTTCGTCGTCACACTGTTGCTGGTGCATTACCAAGACTACGTGAAATACCGCAAAACGTCTAGGCAATGATAAATGTGGCTGTAAAAGTGCGATTGATTCTCGAGGTGAGCTCAAACGATCCCGCATCGTTACAAGTAATTACTTGTCTTTTGCGGAGCCGATAACGTTGGTATTTAATGACGGCTCATCCGCAAGCTTATGAACAAAGACTATCCGTCGTACCATGGAAAAATATAGGCTAGCAATTGACGCCACACCGTGTCCCTTTGTTGAAGCCTGTTACAACCGGAGACCAAGGCCTATTGCAAATGGAGTGCGAAGGACTGGAAATTTTTGAAGACTGTTGCAACTGGAGACCCAGGCCTGTTGCAACTGAAATGCGGAGGACTGGAAAATGTTGAAACCTGTTGCCACTGGAGTGCGGAGGACTGGAAAATGTTGAAGCCTATTGCAACTGGAGTGCGGAGGACTGGAAAATGTTGAAGCCTGTTGCAACTGGGAAGCAAGGCCTATTGCAACTGGAGTGCCTAGGACTGAAAAATGTTGAAGCCTGTTGCGACTGGAGACCAAGGCCTATTGCAACTGAGTGCGGAGGACAGGAAAATGTGGAAGCCTGTTGCAACTAGAGACCAAGGCCTATTGCAACTGGAGTGCGGAGGACTGGAAAAATAGGTCATCTGGTCTGAATAATCACAGTTTCAACTCTATCATGCTGGTTCGTGTGGGGTGTAAACTAGTAGTTTCCAACCTTTTTGCATTCGCGGAACGGCAAAACGTTAGGGAAACTTTCACGGACCGGGAATGCCGAAACAAAACCTTCAGGCTATTTTCGAGCATTTAATCTCGTAATATTCTGTAATATAATGATCAATGTGTACAATACATAATTTATATACCAGATTATTCCATGTCACCCATTTACAGCTAATATCATTTAATCTGTTAACATTTCTTTAATTATTAATAAGTGCAATCTATAATCAATATACCATAGTGTTCTCCTTACCGTTAATATTTTTTCTGGGGTCAGTTCGACGTCTGTTGCTGCTGGTTCGTGATAATCTTCTCGAGGCGTGGTTCTAGCGTCGTTTCTGTAAGGTGCAGTGCAGCATTAATAATGTCCATTACGTTCCTGTGTTTTGTTTTGATTGCCGAAACGGCAGAAAATAGTTTCTTGCAATAAATACGTGGTTCGAAAAAAGTTACCATTAATTTTAGAGCTTTGTTGCTGATACTTTGATATTCTTTCTTCGTAGTATCCCAAAACTAAGTCACAGATTTGGAATCTGAATATATCGATCCCAGACTGGCATGAGAAGGAAGTTCAACAAAGCTTTCCTTTTCCTGGTGAGTTAGCTTGCAGCAGTTCAGATCTTCTGTGAAAAGATTAGCGATCCCAGCTTCCTTTAATCTTCTGCAACAAGTGTTCAAAAAATTTAAATCTAGATTTCCTCTTACTTTGATTCCACTCCGATTCTGAAGAAGAAAATAAATAAATTCACTCATTCCTCGCGGACCTACGAAAGAAACCACGCTGACCGGCTTTTGGGAAACACTGGTATAAACGACACGAAACGTTGGACCCAGCTTGGTAAATTGGAGGGATGCAGGCAGGTGAAAGCTGTGTAACAGTTTACGGTGCATTTATATGGGCATAATTGGAGCTCTAGTATCTGTAGAAACTTCTGTTAGTGACACAAGGTATGTAGACGTCCTCACCGAACATTTACACCCGTTCGTAACAATTCTCTTTCCGCACCATGACGCCATCTTCCAACAGGACATCGCCACACCACATTCTTCCCAAGTGGCGATCAATTGGCTTGAGGAGCATTCAGGTGAGTTTAGGTACCCGTCTAAATCTTTGTCACACGCACAAGGTTTGTGAACATCCTCCCTGAGTATCTACACACGTTCGTAACCATTCTCTTTCCGCACCATGGCGCCATCTTTCAACAGGACAACGCCACACCGCATACATCCTGAGTGGAGAGCAATTGGCTCCAGGTGAACAATCACGCAAGTTAGCAACACTCGAATAGCCCCCTCAATCAAAGAACCTCAGCCTCATTGAGAATTTGTAGGAGAAATTTGAACGATCTGTTCTAACCCGCCAACCCTCATATACAAGTGTGCATGCTCTGCAACAGGCGGTCCTCGCTTCAAGGGCGTCATTACCACCTCCTTGTTCTCAACACCTCATTGAGTCCTTTCCAAGACGTCTGGCTGCTGTTGTAAGGGCAAAACGTGGAGCAATACATTATTATGTCGGCATCATCATCATTGTCAACCATTATGAATCCACTGCTGAATGAAGATCACTCCAAGTTCCTTCCATAAAGTTCTGTCTTCAGCCAGTCTCCTCCATGTCACTCCCGCGTGCTTTCTAATTTCATCCATACTTCTCCCATATTGTCTTCTTCTAGGTTTTTTTCAGTCCCTTAGAATCCAGTCTAAATTTCGGTTGTCTGTCGTTGATCCATTCTTCTGGCAACATATGCAACACATTGTCATTTCAGGGATTTTACTCTGATCATGATCTCTTCCACTCTGGTCACTTTTCTTATACACGAGTTCCTCTTCTTATCTCACCTGGTTACACCAAGCATGCATCTATCCATGCTTCTTTCAGTTGTCTGCAGTATTTGTATGAGTTTGTTAGTTACGGTCCATTTCTCCGTCCCATATTTAAACACTGAAATGGTGCATTGATTACACATTTTTCTTTTAAGAAATAATGACCTATTGCTCTTACAAACTGTACTGTTTCTTCCAAAAGATCTCCAACCAATTGTATAAGCTGATTAATTTCTTCCTCGATTGTGTCCCTCTGCTGTCCAAGGTAAATGTAGGTATTGGTTATCTCTAGCTTTTCCTCATCAATCGATAAATCTTCATTTCTTGTAAATCTTCAGCTTTCCCACACCTCTTATGTAGGCACATAAATTTTGAAGATGACAAACCGTTTTTTGTTTTAAATATGACAAGGATGGTAAGTCAGATAATATCCGAAAACTTGAAAATTTCGTCGTCCGGGAACTGGAATCGAACCCGCGCCTCCCAGATAGCGCCCGGGTATGCTAACCACTACACCACCCAGAACGATTAAGTCTCAAGTTTTCGATTAATTTTAATATCACCGTCCCAGAATTTGCAAGTCGAAGCAACCGGCATTGGTCGTTCTGGGTGGTGTAGTGGTTAGCATACCCGGACGCTATCTGGGAGACGCGGATTCGATTCCACGTTCCCGGACGACGAAATTTTCAAGTTTTCGGATATTATCTGACTTACCATCCTTGTCATATTTATACCAAAAAACGGATTGTCATCATCAAAATTTGTATTGTACGGTGTAATCCCGTATTTCTTTCATGATTTATCTGCTCCTCCGGATAATCGCTGGATAGGATTCTTAACCACCAGATTCGTTAAACATGAATGCCGGTTGCTTGGACTACCGAATCCTGTGACGATTATATTCAAAATTAAGACTTGGTCGTTGTTGGGTGGTGTAGTGGTTAGCATATCCGGGCGCTATCTAGGAGACTCGGGTTCGATTCTCGCTCCAGGACAACGGAATTTTCAAGTTTTCTGATATTATCTGACTTACCATCCTTGTAATATTTACACCAAAAAACGGATTGTCATCTTCAAAATTTGTATTATATCCCGTATTCCATTCAGGATGTAGGTGTATATAAATATTTGTCAGTTCAGTTTTGATTCTCACGGAGGTCTTTAGCCCTCTTAAAAAATTCAGTTTTTCGGTCATTGCTGAAGGACGTAAGAAATCATTTTGATGAAATCCAATTGATATCCAGTGTTTGCCTCGTTTTTTCTTTTTGCCAAATGTTTATGCAGTATTGGAAATCCCTGAGCTATTGCGTCGTTCATAGGTTTTATATTTTATTGCACGACATGGCTTATGCCTCTGTGAACAATGGTGACTTTAAGAAATATGGTGAATGGAGGCTGAAGTTGAATACGGCTGCCGTTTTCTAAATTTTAAAATTATCCGTCACTAACCACGAAATTAAATACAGGTACTAGAAGAAACTAAATCAATAGTTTCTTCTAGTACTTGTATGAAAACAAGGCTACGAAAACTTCCAGTGGGAAACAGAAATTTAAAACTTTTCTCAACCTCCAATTTACCAAGACGAATTAATTAAAGCGAATTCTTTCAATACAAAATGCAAATGCGTTCTCTGTTAGCTGAAATTCGTAATCACGAAAAGGAAACTACAATTTAGAGATTCAGTTGTGGAAAAAACTAAACTCGATTGCCGTCTCACAGAGTTCAAATTGCTCTCAGAATATAATTTGAAAATCGATAGTACATTAAACGGCGACGTAATGTTTTCCATTGCGTGGAACAAAAGCTATTTTAAATGATTATTTTCCTATTGGAAGAAAAAAAAACATTGACTGGCTTTGTAACCCATTTAACAAAACTGCCTCTCCAGCAATTGCTGCACTACACTGAATTTATATATTATAAAAATCCGAAGCTCAAATACTTTTACCGACAATCTACTTCAGTATTACTTCTCATTAGAGCAAAGCAAGTCTCCTTTAAATCGTGATCCACGCCATCTTGTATACGTGTGTGAGAAGCTTGCAAAGACGCTCAAGAGAAACTCAGCAAAATTGAGGAATAAAAACAAAGCAGAATTTCTTTGGTTTAATATATCGCAAACAATAAAACATATTCAAATTACACTGCTGGCCACCCAAAATGCAACACCAAGAAGGACACGAGATAGCAAAGCCAAGATTTACTGGACACATAACAACAGATACAAAGATGAAACGATTGAGCTTACAGGCCCGTGCGACTTGCGGAACACGCAGACATCAATAGTTCGTGTGGCCCCCATGGCTGGCAATTACGACCGATACACGCCGCGGCATCGAACGAAAGAGGCTTTGGATGTGGGCTTGGTATATGTCGGTCCAGGCTGCTTCCACGCGTTGCCACAGTTCATCAGGCGTAGTCGCGGGTGGTGCTTGCCGGGCCACTCGGTTGCCGATCAGCGACCAGGCATGTTCGATGAGCGACATATCGGGAGAACAGGCGGGACACGGCAGCAGTGACACCTGGAGGGTCATGAAGAATTGTTGCACGATGCGTGCCATGTGCGGGCGCGCATTGTCCTGTTGAAACGTGGCCACTGGCAGGTCCTGCAGGTAAGGGAGGAATACAGGCTCCAAAATGTCAGAGATGTAGCGGTGGCTGTTGAGTGTACCGGCGATGCGTACCAGAGGGGTGCGGGTGTCATATCCAATTGCGCCCCAAACCATAACGCCAGGCGACGGACTGGTAGGGCGATGCATAATGCAGGCGTCATACAGTCTCTCGCCGCGGTGCCGCCACACGCGGATCCGACCATCGTGGTGTTGCAGGAAGAAGCGGGATTCGTCGGAGAAGAAAATGTCATGCCATTCCGTAGTCCAGGTGCGGCGTTCAACGGCCCACTGCCGCCACACTCGTTCGTGGTGTGACGTCAACTTTAATCGGAGAAATGGGCGCCATGCGACAAATCCCCGCTCCTGCAGACGACGTTGAACGGTACGTGCTGACATAGGGTGTTGCGCAAAACACCCTAATTCCTCCGCTAACGTTCGTGATGTGGCGGTGCGAGCCGTCAATGCTCGCCGCGCAACATGCCGGTCATCTCGTTCGATGGTGTGCCGCTGCTGCGGCAGTCGCTCACGTCGGTCCGTCCGTCCCTCCTGCACCCACCGAATCCATACTCGCCTCACTGTGGCTGGATGTCGTCCCATACACGCGCCGATGTCTCGGTACGATAAGCCGCTGTCGCGATAAGCCACCATTCGTCCTCTGTCGAATTCCGAAACGTGCTGGAATGACTGCCGTATTCTACGACGAGGCATCAGGAAGCTTCCCATGCACAGGTCCGGCAGCACAACACACTACAAGAAGGGTGCACAGACCCTGCCTTCTGTGCACCCTTCTTGTAGTGCTTCTCGGTGGCGTGCCGGGCGCACATGATTTGCATATGCCCTGCAATACTACTCGTTTGCATGTCCTCTCGCGGGCGACGCATGCTGCGAATTTCAGGCCAATCGGATGCTTCCTTCTTGGTGTTGCATTTTGGGTGGTCAGCAGTGTATATAAAAAATCATCACACACAGAGAAATTAAAGAATTTCGTGCTGCAGAATCAACTGTCATATATTTTTTTGATTGGAGGTTTAAAAGAAATATTTTTTTTTACCGACTACTTAATACAGGTACATATGTGTATTGAACGTATACATTATATTGACAAAAGTCACCGGACACTCCTTCAAAAGCAAATGAACGGATCCTCTGCGTTGTTAAGATGCGCGGTACAGCTGAAAACGGTATAAAAATAAGCCTGCAGCTGACGGCGATCATATCGCACTGTGAGGTTGAATGAAAATATCGTGGCGGGAGAAACAAAAACCGAGAGGCGTTTAAACATACCCAAGTCAACTGTTTTGGATGTACTGAATAAGTGGAAGACACATTGCTTGCCTGAAGCAACAAAACGTACCGGAAGATCAAAGAACATCAATTATACAGGATGTCGAATCCTCAGGAGAGTCATTACAGCTAATCGACGGAGTACTGCACAAGACCTCAGTGTACAGGTGAATAAAAATGCTGGAACCTCGGTATGCACACGTACCGTTCGCAGAGAACTTTATTCCATGGGTTACAGTGGTCGTGTTCATAAGTTTTTCATCTCCACTCGGAATGCTAATCGTCATTTAGCATGGTGTAAAGAACCTTTATCGTGGACCGTAAATCAATGGAATCGGGTTCTATGGACTGATGAGTCCAGATACACGATCCATCAGTCTGATGGCCGTGTGTGGGAATGGCGGTAGCCGGGGAACGCTATTTACCACAGTGTACTGTTCCTACGGTCAAGTTTGGAGCTGGCATTGTACTCGTGTAGGGGTGTGTTTTTCGTGGTATGTTCCCGGCCAATTGGTTATTGTGGACAAACCTGTTAACCAGCACGTCTATCTCGATATTCTGGACAATTATGCTCTACCAACTCTGTGGCAATATTATGGAACGGAGCCTTGTTGGTACCAGCAGAATAATGCACCGAGCCATAAAGCAAGGACTGTTACGGCGTGGTTTGACGATAATTCCGTATCGTGTGTGGACTGGCCAGCACAGATCCCTGATCTTAATCCCATAGAGCACTTATGGGATGCATTAGAGCGCCGCATAAGAAGTTTGGAACCAAGGTCTACTACTAAGCAACAGTTATCATACCTATCGCTGTGTTCCAAAACCTTGTCCAAAGCTTGTCTCGAAGGGTCAGTGCATGCAGTAAGGCCAAAGGTGGACCGAAACCGTACTAATGTATGTTAATAGATGTCGTGTTGTGTTTCTCTTCTAGGTGTCCGGTGAGTTTTGTCAATATAGTGTATATTGGACTTGGTTGACAGATATATACAGTAGAGACATTCTGTGTTTCAACGACAGCAATGGACATAGGTGAACAAGGAACTCAGTGAATAAACCTCCGAAAGACAACCACAAGCAACAATACCTTACCCGGGATTCGAACCCAGACCTCTTCTTTGGGCGAATGATCAGAAGCCATTGCTGAGACCACTGCGCCAACGGGACGGCTCTGTCATCTTCGAAACCAAATATATGAATACCAAACCAAATATATAAATACCACGCGCTATAAATAGCATAATTGGAAACGGATCAATGATAAGATGACATAATTGGACTCGACTCGGATCGGTAACTGATCCGGACAAATCCGCTTTGAACTACAAATTCGAAACTCAATTTGTAATTATATGTAATTGTGTGTGTGTGTGTGTGTGTGTGTGTGTGTGTGTGTGTGTGTGTGGAGAGAGAGGGGGGGGAGGGAGCATTCAAAAGGTCTTTCCGCTCTGGTTATCGTAAGTTATGTATTACGGGATCATATAATTTACTCACTTACAGAAAGTATTGAAACTGTCGTCCTTCATTTCCTTCATTTGCAAAACATAGCCTAACTGTTTTACACATGTTTTCAAACACATCTGGGAGAGTCAAAAGTACTTCCTCAGCAACGTTATTGCTGTTCCATGATGGCGCTACAGTCAAAATGTTTGAATTATGTAACTTGCTGTACTTTCTATTTCAGCTATTGCTGTCTGTTTTCTTGATAACATATCAAGCTAAAGTATACGTTTCACATGGACACCAATTTTCACAAGCTTGTGCTGAGTTGGAAGTTTCCAAAATATGGATATCGATTTCATCATGGCCTTTCAAAAGGAACGGGGACACCCATGAATATGACACGCAAGGTGTGAGAAAGTGAATCAACAGAGAAACAGGCGACAGGCGTTTGCCTTTATCTTGGTGCGGACAACCGCACTGAAAACAAACGCAAAGGAAGTATCGTTTTACGATATGGTGTCGGTGTGTCTGACGTCGGCGCCATATCGCAAATCTTTTTACACTAATGGCACCAGTATAGAGCACAACAATCCGCAGCTAGCATTTTCCTTTGAAATATAATTTTTCTTTTCACAAATAAAACGAAAATATAATAAAACCGGATCGAAATAGGGCCAGGAACACTTTGACGCGACCCGTTTGACCTGAAGGAAATTATCGACCCGTAACCCGTTTCCATCTTTGATAAATAGTTCTAAGCTATTTCTACAGGAATATTTTGTCTTAATTTCTTCAACCATTTTTTCGAATCTGACAAGACGCGCACTATTCACAATTAGAAATTTGATCTTGCACCGTTGGACTTCCAAAGTGCTATGTGTATCCTTTCGCCGCAGTTGCCGGCTTGTTTGCTTACATTTCAGACCACAGCTCGCCGTGTGTTACTAAGCACAATAAATAGTTCCCAGTTATTTTTACGAAAAGATTTTGTCTAGACTTGTTCGATCATTGTTTCGAGTTTGACAGAAAGCGTGCGATTTACAGTTTGAAAATTTTATTGCTGTTTATTGTGTTAGACTTCCTCTAAACGGCAGAGGAACTTTTCTTGTTAAACGACTCCACTGTTTAAACAAAAATAGATCCGCCATTCCTTTAGAGAAGAAATATATTTCAATGAAATGCAAATGGAATGTAAGAAATGAAATGTAGAGAAATGTGAATTTTCCTGTATTTCATTTCTTCACAGTTTAACATTGCTGTTCCTCCGTTAACGCAGTCTACAACCGCATCTTGACAATTTATTTTATATTGACGTAATCTGGATCCACCAGTACTCTGCAATACAATACGACTGACTGTCAAGAAACTCATGTGAAATATCAAAACTACCATTATTACTGGAATGCTGCAGGACACCGTGTCTTAATTCTACGCAACCCATCATTCCATGTGGCCTTCCATTCCAGTTTAAACGCCTGCAGTTTCCCGTTCGCCATAAGTATTAACAAGCACACGGTCAATCGTTAAAAGGTGCTGTACTCAACCTGCAAAGCCCATGCTTTTCCCATGGCCAGCCCAATGTTCAACTGACTGTCAAGATACTCATGTCAAATTTCATATAAACTACCACTGTTTTTAGCACGCTGCAGGAGAGCGTGTCTTAATTTTACGCATTCCAATCATTCCGTCTGACCTTCCATTTCAGTTTAAACGCCTACAGTTTCCTATTCACCTCAGTTTCGCCATCAAGATAAACAAGCACACGGTCAATGATTAAAAGGTGGTGTACTCAACCTGCAAAGCCCATGCTTTTCCCATAACCAGCCTAGCCCAGTGTTGGTTGCTTGATAGTTGGAAAAAATTAAAACCTCTCCGTTTTGACTCCAAATTGAAGAACACTCAACGTTGTTGACCCAGATGCCTTTCAAGGATTACTTTACTTACTTGAAACATAATATATCTTCCAGTTTTCATCGGACTCATATACACGTCATACGTCAAAGTGTTGCCAACCATACTCTTGCGAGAGAGAAGATATAACGTTTAGTTTGAATAAATGCTAAAGGACAATGAACTCAAATTTACATAGAGAAAGTAACTAACAAAGAAAGGTGAGTTAGATTATACGTCACAAGATATTTACACTAAAAGTATCGTCAGATAATCAAATATTATTCAAATGAAAAGTGTCATCTTAGACAAAGAGTTGTTCAGACGAAAACATCGTCTGAGAATGGAAAGTCTCTTATGCGCAAGTTATCGAGACTAAAATTCTCTTCTGAGATTTGAAAAGTTTTTTTCATCGTCTGACAACAGTCGAAAGTTGTTCAGACAAAACGGATCTTTTGGGTCGAAAGTTGCTCAAACGAAAAGAATAGGCAGACACACGAAAGCTGTTCAAACCGAAGGTTTACTCTCAGTCGAAAGTTGTTCAGATGAAAACACCTTCCGAGAGTCGAAATCAGTTCAGCCCAAAACTATCGTCTGATAGTCGCAAGTTGTTCAAATAAAACCGATCGTCTTTTAGTCGAAAGTTGTTCAAATAAAAAGTATCTTCTAGTGAAACGTTGTTCAGAGAAAAGACGAAAAAATGGAAAGTAATCGTTGCAGAGTCGAAAGTTCTCAAATGAAAGGTATAATCTGGGTCGTAGAGTTTATTTTTTGAAAAGCATCGTAAAAGTCGAAAACCAAATCCTCTTTTTTTTTAAATTAGTTTTAGTGATGTCGTGCAAGTATGTCTGGAGAAATATTCAGACCCGTTAAGCACAATTTCAAGCGCCATGTTTCGCAACTGCTATAGATTTTTTCGAAATGCTTATACTATACACATAATGTCATATTTTTCATAATAATATTGATCCTATACATATAAATACCCTGGGGTATATCCAGAAGTTTACTCTAGGGGGGGGTCGGGTACAAAAGGGGGCAGAAGCCATTATGAATTTTTTTTTTTTATATAACGTTAGTATATATATATCATCATCATCTTTGTCAACCGTTATCAACCCACTGCTGGATGAAGGTCTATCCAAGTTTTTTCCACAACTATCTGTGTTGAGCCACTCTCCTCCATGTAACTCCGCATGATTTCGAATTTCTATACAGTACGTGTGTGTGTGTGTGTGTGTGTGCTAGTATCAGGAGATGCCTAAAATTACCCCGTATTAGCCACGCTGCCTCCCTCCCAGCCCATCCCACCCCAGCGGGGATTGACTTCCGAGTGGGTGGAACAATGGGAAGCCCCCGTGATGGAACAGGAAAAATAAGGTCCTAAAAAGCCCATCTGGGAGGAAGCGGTGGGGACATTTTTACGAATTTTCTTTATGACCGAATTAAGATACGTAGGTAGATCAGATTGGTATTCACAGTTTCTCCCACCTACTCTGATTTCAGTACCATGATCTGCCTTACCTTGTTTCGAGACGTTACAGATGCTAGACAATATAACAATATCGAAGAACTAACAAAGAATATCCCCATGTTTTTTAGCCCCGCTGTCCCTGTTTTCCCTTTATATATATCTCTTTCTCTCTCTCTTTTTATTCTATTCCCTTCTCTTTCTTTTTTTACTAAACCTAAATCAATGTAATAAGTATTTTAAATCCTCCTAACTAAGTTTAATTGTTAATTTTTTTTAGAAAAACTGAAACCAAAATATGCAAAGTTAATCATTTACGATCTTCGCTGCTTTAAACGTAAAAACTTCGTTAGGGTTGTGGGGGAAGGCGAACGCCCCAGGTGCCCTCTCCCCCACCCCTGCTGGATCTATTACTGAATATAGCAGGCATATAAAATATCACGTCTCCATGATGCTCCACAGGAAGCGCCATGACATTTCCCGGCGCCGAACAACGTTTGAGTACTACGGTTTTAGAAACTGCTCTACTTGCTCCCATATTTTAAGTACTCAGTTTCACTGCAAGAAATATGTAGAATCGGATCCTATATTACGTTTAGCTGGGTAAACATTTCACACATGACACTACCATTTCATTCATTCCTGTCGCAGCAGAGCTATGATTTCCCGTTAAGAAGTAAAATCTTACCGAAAAAGAATACTGTTTAGATATCTGAAATAAGTAAGAATTAAAAAAAAAGTTCTCTCAAAAGCTATACCGGGAGTCTTTGCTATACAGTTTTTAACCATAATTTAGGCAAAACACATGCACAGAGAACGTTTCATCGGTCTGATAACTGAATGAATTATGCTCTAGTATCTGACCGTAGATGTTATTATTTCACAAAATATAGTCTTCATGGAAGTAAAACGGAAGCCAGAGCAACATAAAAGCGTTCTTTGTCATCATTCCGCTGAGAGACGGCATTCTTCCACTAAGTGAGCGACGAATAAACGATCGACCCTCAATCGCGCCATTTGGAAATAAGATGAGGAGGATTTGCGTGTCGTCTAAATCATTCTCGAACTCCTTATCTCGTATTCTGATAGAACAAAGATCTCAGATAAAAAGGCCTTCCCTCACGATACTAAAGAAAGAATGGTTCCAAGTTTCCTGCTACACTGTCCAGTCTGTTTTCCATATCAAGAATTTCCTTAAAAGGTCTGAAATTTCTCCTTTCTTGTCTCTCACTTCTTTTGTCAAAGATGTACGAGATAGGAGGAAAAGAGAAATTGCGCTCTTCGACGTGAACGTGCAGCTCAGCGTATGGACGCAAACAAATCTGAAGTGAGTGACACGTTGAACGATAACGTAAATGAAGGTACAAAGTTAAAGAAAAAGGTACGTCTCGTCTGAGAAGAGAAAAAACAGGACAAACAATTTGTTCTGATTTCCTGTTTCACATCTTTTACATCCAGCATACATTCTAAACACATAAAAACTGAATCTCCAAAAAGCAGTTATTTTTGCTGCATATGTATTACGTAATTCAAGTCATTGTGAGCAGCAATACGAAGATGAAAATATTTCTGCGCGTGGGATGTTTTCCATAGGTATAATACACTGCCTTTCAATTAAAATCCAGAAACCTCTTTACTGAGAGTAAATTACTTGAACATGACATCATAGACCCAACTATAAGTACGTTCGTGGGCTATGGTGAGACTGGAGATGTTAACGGGTCACGGGTAAACGGGTCGACAATTTCATGGGTGTAAAACGGGTCGGGACATGATGTTTCTGACGCGATTTCGATCCGGTTTTATTTCAGTTTTATTTTTGAAAACGAAACAAGTTAGTAAAATCATGTAATGCGCTGGTTATGATACGCTTTCCAACATATCAGAAATCATTATTCAAGTTATTACTCAAGTTATGAGGATAATGGCTGTGGAATAAATCTTGCACCTGTGCCCTGACCTTTGACCTCATTTCGATGATATTCAACAAAACCGGTTCAGTATACCTCCGTAACAACATGATAACCTTTTGTCGCAATCGAAGCATTTTTACGTAAGATATGACGCATAAGGGGGATGGAATGGATCCCGATCCTATGTCCTAACCATTGACCCCATTTCGCCCATTTTCAATAGGGTTCGTCCACAGGTTATCCCTTACCACATGCTAAAGTTTCATCGAACTCGAACCATTTTTACCCGAGTTGTCGTGCGGACAGAGACAGACAGACGGACAAAGCTGGAGCATGTACGCTTCTTCAACCTACGGTTGGAAAGCGTAAAAAAATATTTCAAAGAAAAATGCATACTGTGGAATTTTGTGCTCGATACTGGTGCTAGCATAGTGAAAAATGATTTCTCATATATTACAGTCTCTTCCTTAAAGCAAATAAGATTTCCACCGACCGACGATAGGGCTCATCGATACCATATCGTAAAAGGACACTTCCTTTGCGTTTATTTTTAGTGCGATTGTTCGGAGCAAGATACAGGCATTCACTTGTCACCTGCTATTCTCGTGATTCACTCGCTCACATCCCGTGTGTCACATCTTTTCCATTGAGCATTCAGAGGTTTACTGACGTGCTAACATCCCGTTCCATTGCATGTCGTGTCGGAATTAATGTTTTATTTGTTAACTAGCAGGTGTACCCGGTATTTCCCGGGTAAATATTCGTGGAATCACCAAGTTCAGCGGGTGAAATTTTATGAATTAAATATATATTCCTGTAATTTTCCCGTTAGTACCAAATTTGGTGATTCTAAATTGAAAACTGTAGAACATTTTTCGAAAATTTTGTATGGGGTGCCACTTGACCCCACGGCTCCGACCCCTTCCAAAAACTGTCTACGGTCTAAGTCAGAGTATTATGAGATACTATACCAAATTTGGTGGCTGTAAATTGAAAACTGTAGAACTTACGAAAATTTTGTACGGGTGCCCTTTGACCCCTTCCCAAAACCGTGTACGGTCAAAGTTTGAGTACCATGAAATAAATACCAAATTTGGTTGTTCTAAATTGAAAACTGTAGAACATTTAACGAAAATTTTGTATGAGGGGCCCCTTGATCCCCCACCCCTCCCCGGCTCCGACCCTTTCCAAAAACCGTCTACGGTCTAAGTCAGAGTATCATGAGATAATATACCGAATTTGGTGGTTGCAAATTTAAAACTGTGGAACTTTTTACGAAAATTTTGTATGAGCGCCCTTTGACCCCCGAGCTCCGACCCCTTCCCAAAACCGTGCACGGTCTAAGTCAGAGTACCATAAGATAGTATACCAAATTTGGTGGTTCTAAATTGAAAACTGTAGAAATTTTAACTAAAATAACCAAAATTTTGTATGGAGTCCCTTGACCCCCCGGGCTCCTATCCCTTCGAAAACCCTTCTACGGTCTACGTTTGAGCACCATGAGATAGTATACCAAATCTAGTGGTTCTAAGTTTAAAACTGTAGATTTGTATAGCAGAAAAACAAACAAACATACAAAAAAACAAATATACAAACTTTCACTTTTACAGTACATATATAGATTATTAGATTTTTCTCTCAATTTTGTTTTCTAAGTCTTGAAATCGCTTCCCAGAGCATAGAAAAACACTTTTTATTGAAGAGTTACTACACTGCTGGCCACCCAAAATGCAACACCAAGAAGGACAAGAGATAGCAAAGCCAGATTTACTGGACACATAACAACAGATACAAAGATGAAACGATTGAGCTTACGGGCCCGTGCGACTTGCGGAACACGCATATATCAATAGTTCGTGTGGCCCCCATGGCTGGCAATAACGGCCGCTACGCGCCGGGACATCGAACGAAAAAGGCTTTGAATGTGGGCTTGGGGTATGTCGGTCCAGGCTGCTTCCACACGTTGCTACAGTTCATCAGGCGTAGCCACTCGGTTGCTGATCAGCGACCAGACGTGTTCGATGGGCGACATATCTGGAGAACAGGCGGGACACGGCAGCAGTGACACCTGGTGAGCCGTGAAGAATTATTGCACGATGCGTGCCACGTGCGGGCGCGCTTTGTCCTGTTGAAATGTGGGCGCTGGCAGGTCCTGCAAGTAAGGGAGGACTACAGGCTCCAAAACGTCGAAGACGTAGCGTTGGCTGTTGAGTGTACCGGCGATGCGAACCAGAGGGGTGCGGGTGTCATATCCAATTGCGCCCCAAACCATAACGCCAGCCGACGGACCGGTATGGCGATGCATAATGTAGGCGTCATACAGTCTCTCGCCGCGGTGCCGCCACACGCAGATACGACCATCGTGGTGTTGCAGGCATAAGTGGGATTCGTCGGAGAAGTCAATGTCGTGCCATTCCGTAGTTCAGAGGCGGCGTTCAACGGCCCACTGCCGCAGCACTCGCCGGTGGTGTAACGTCAATGGTAATCGGAGCAATGGGCGCCGTGCAACAAGTCCCCGCACTTGCACACGACGTCGAACGGTACGTTCTGACACAGGTTGTTGCGCAACACACCCTAATTCTTGCGGTAACGCTCGTGATGTGGCAGTGCGAGCCGTCAATGCCCGCCGCACAACATGCCAGTCCTCTCGTTCGGTAGTGTGCCGCGGCTGCGGCAATCTCTCACTCCGGTCCGTCCGTCCCTCCTGCACCCACCAAATCCATAATCACCTCACTGTGGCTTGATGTCGTCCCACACGGGCGCCGATGTCTCGGTACGATAAACCGCTGTCGCGATAAGCCACTATTCGTCCTCTGTCGAACTCCGAAACGTGTTGGAATGACTGCCGTATTCTGCGACGAAGCATCAGGAAGCTTCCCACGCACAGGTCCGGCAGTACAACACACTTCCACTACTTACACCCCGTCTTCTGTGCACCCTTCTTTTAGTGCTTCTCGGTGACGTGCCGGGCATACATAATTTGCATATGCCCTGCAATGCTAATCGTTTGCATTTCCTCTCGCGGGCGACGCATGCTGCGAATTTCAGGCCAATCCGATGCTTTCTTCTTGGTGTTGCATTTTGAGTGGCCAGCAGTGTAGTTGCTCACTAATTAATGATCTCACTAAATTACCATGAAAGAATATCCCCGATGAGAAATTATTATATGCGTTCAGAATTTTATATGATTCTAATGCCTCTAACTGTTGTATGGTAATGGCGCTCCGACCAAAGACGAAGTAATAGAAAATATTTACTATTTGCACTTCTGGAAAACTTTTCGTGTTACCTTCGAAGGTACTTACATTCAGCACATAGGGATCTTTTCCTTCAATCTCATTAATTTTTTCCGAATACCTCATTTTGTACTCGAAAGTTAAACTTTCAAAGTAAGACACCATCATTTCAACGGGGACTGGTTGTCCTTCACTTACATGTTACTAAGGCTCGTTGCCATGAAGAAAGTTACGTGTCTGCTGCATCCTCATAGGCAGTGAAAGCCACGAAAGAATGCGAACGGCGGTTTTTTCTTTGACTTATCATTAAACTCGTTACTGCTCGGCTCCCTTTTGTCATAGATTAATGTTTCATACACCTAAACCTTCCTCGATAAATGCTCTATGGAATGGTGAAAAAAGCATCAAAATCCGTCCAGCGATTTTTGAGATTAGCCCGAACAAACAGACAGACGTCTACCGGGGACTTTATTTTATACTATGTATAGATATGGTTGGATTTAATATTAAGGAGATGGGAAAAGGCGTCGATGCCAACAAATACGCACTTGTCGAAAACAAAAAGGGGAAGAATGAATGCTGAGTTGTTTCGTCTCATTAATAAACCAGAGTTGATTTCGTGAGTGTTCCTTCCTTTTGAGGGGCAATGATGAAATCAACATCCACATTTTGCAAACTTTCAACTCATCAGAAGTTGGTGAAAATTGGTATTGCGGTGAAACATATTCTGAAGCTTGATAGGTTATCGGGCAAACAGTAAAAACTGAAATTAAACAAACACGTTACCTAATTTAATAATTTTTTATTGTAGCACCATCAAAATTAAGTGGAGCAGCCTTAACATTTTTTGCGGAGGGGCATTTAGACTCACGCAGATGGGTTTGAAA
Source organism: Macrothele yani (assembly GCA_039090855.1). NCBI lineage: Eukaryota > Metazoa > Arthropoda > Arachnida > Araneae > Macrothelidae > Macrothele > Macrothele yani. Next base: position 29,054,267 of record CM077026.1, read on the forward strand.
ACATGTGTAAAACAGTTAGGTTATGTTTTGCAAATGAAGGACGACAGTTTCAACTCTTCCTGTACGTGAATAAATTATACGTTCCCTTAATACACTTTTTGATTTTTTTACCCACTGCGGAGAGACTTTTTGAACGCACTGTGTATGTATATATTTTATCATCATCATCATCATTGCCAACCATTATCAATCCACTGCTGGATGAAGGTCTCCCCGAGTTTCTTCCACAACAGTCTGTCTTGTGCCAGTCTCCCCCAGGGTACTCCGCGTGCTTTCGAATTTCATCCACCCATCTCCCATATGGTCTTCATCTGGGTCTTTTCCTGTCTCTTGGAATCCAGTCTAAAATTTCGGTTGTCGATCAGTAATACATTCTTCTGGTAATATGTCCAACCCATTGCCATTTCAGGGATTTTACTCTGGTCACGATGTCTTCCACTCTTGTCATTTTCCTGATCCACAAGTTCCTCTTCTCATCTCTCCTGATTACACCAAGTATGCACCTCCCCGTGTTTCTTTCAGTTGCCTGCAGTCTTTGGATACCTTTTTTAGTTAGGGTTCACGTCTTTGCACCATACGTAAGCACTAGAATGATGCATTGATCAAACACTTTTCTTTTAAGTCATAACGCATATTGCTCTTAAAAGTTTGTTTCTTCCAAAAGCTCTCCATCCAAGTTTTATACAACGATTAATTTCTCCATCAATGTGACCCACGCTTTGATATCAGCTATCCAAGGTAAACGTAGGTATCGGTTATCTGCAGCTTTTCCCCACCAACTGTTAAATCTTCGTTTCGTGTAAGAGTAGTGTTCATCAGTTTTGTCTCGAAGTTCATTTTTAATCCCACTTCTTACTCTTGTCAGCAAGTTCCTCGATCCTACTCTTCTGCTCAGAAGGGGTAGTTGCAAAAATGACAACGTCTTCAGCAAAACGAAAGAATATTTATTAACCTTTATCCCTTTGTTTTCTCAGTTCAGTGATTGAAAGACATTTCGCAATGTGGCATTAATGAGTTTGGGAGAAATGGTGTAGCCTTATCTGACTCACTTTCCGATGTCTTTGTTTATTCACTGACGACACGTATTTGGAGTATTTTCACTTCGGATCTCGCCCATCGGATTTAACTGCTATAATTAATATATAGCCAGTGCCGTTAATGCCCACCAGATGGAGACTTCTCAGCAGCTGAGTCCATCTTACGGATTTATAATGTCAGATGCTGACAGAAAAACGCACATAGCGCCGTAAATTGTTGGCCACCGTAGTGTAAGGCTAACGCGCTCTGCTAGATATCGAGAGATCTGGGATTCAATTCACCGGCGGCGGCCGAATAACAATTCTTCGGTTGCTGTGCGTTGCTGAACGTGGAAAGAGAATTCCGATTTTTATTGGTGCTGTATCCTCAAATAGCCGAACCTTTGCACTTGCATTTTCATAGATGTTATTAATAATGCTAATGTATGCATCTTCAATACCGCAGGATTTCAAAGCCATTGTAACTGCTGATGGTTTCACGGAATCAGAAATCGTTTCATAATCAAAAAAACCCATGCATAATAGGAGCTCATATTCCTTCATTCTTTTAATTAGTTCTCTCAGCACATGGATATGATCCACAGTGCTGTAGTCACTCCTGAATCCAGCTTGTTCTCTTGGTTGAGCCATGTCCGGTGCTACCTTCAAGCTTTAAGCGATGTGAAAGAATCTTAGTGAAAATTTTGTAAACCACTGATAAGAGCCTGATGGACCTGTAGTTCCTGAGAATCTCAATGTCACCTTTTTTGTGTTATAGGATCATTGTAGCATTGACCCAATCCTCAGGAATCTTCCCTTCATTTAAACATCTAGTGAAAACTTGGGCGACTGTAACTACAGTTTCTCCACTTGCTTCCTGTATGATGTCCACAATAATTTCATCTTCTTCTGGAGCTCATCCCGTTTCATGTTCTTAATTGCATGTATAACTTCTTCTGGGAGGACTGGTGGGACTTTAGCACTGGTATCTTTCGTAATGTCTGGAGTACACGTATCATCCCTTTCATATAGGTTTGAGTAGAAATATTTCTCTATCGTCCAAATTTCGCCTCTATTTTTTGTTACAGAACCATCTTCTTTTCTCAGTGCCATAAGCAGTTTTCTTCCCTTACTGAGATCTCCCTTTGCTTTCTTCAGGCTTTGGTTGTTTTCAATTGCTTTCCTCACTAGTTCACACTTGAATCTCCTTACGTATTCAGTGATATTTTTTCGTACTGTCTTGGATAACTCCATATATTCCATATACACTATATTGACAAAAGTCACCGGACACCTAGAAGAGAAACACACATAGCATTTATTGACATACATTAGTACGGGGTTGGTCCACCTTTGGCTTTAATGCATGCTCTGACTCTTCAAAACATGCTTGAAACAAGGTTTTGGAACACAACTATAGGTATGCGCTTCCATTCAGTACATAATGCTGCCGCTTGCCGCTGCTTAGTAGTAGGCCTTGGTTCCAAACTTCTTATGCGGCAATCTAGTTCATCCCATACGTGCTTTATGGGATTAAGATCAGAGCTCTGCGCTGGGCAGTCCACACACGATACGGAATTGTCGTCAAACCATGCACGGCTGCCGCCACACTCACACACGGCCATCAGACTGATGGATCGTGTATCTGGATTCATCAGTACATAGGACCCGTTTCCATTGATCTACGGTCCACGATAAGTGTTCTTTACACCATGCTAAACGACGAGTAGCATTCCGAGTGGAGATGAAAGGCTTATGAGCAGCCGCACGACCACGGTAACCCATGGAATGAAGTTCTCTGCGAATGGTACGTGTGCATGCCGAGGTTCCAGCATTTTACTCACCTGTACACTGAGGTCTTGTGCAGTACTCCGTCGATTAGGTGTAACGACACTCCTGAGGCTTCGACGACCTCTATCACTGATTTTCTTTGGTCTGCCGGTACGTTTTGCTGCTTCAGGAAAGCCATGTGTCTTCCACTTAATCAGCACATCCAAAACAGTTGACTTGGGTATGTTTAAACGCCTCTCGGTTTCTCTTATGTACAGCCCAATAATATAACACCCAAAGATCATTCCTCTCCCGCTGTCATAATTTCACTCAACCTCACAGTGCGATATGATCGCGGTCAGCTGCAGGCTTGTTTTTATACCATTTGCAACTGTATCGCGCATCTTAACAACGCAGCAAATTCGTTCATTTGTTTTTGGAGGGGTGTCCAGTGACTTTCGTCAATATAGTGTATATGATATATATGCTTATGTATAATTCTAAATTGGGTTTCCAATTTTTTGAATGTATAGTTCAAAGCAGATTTGTCCGGGTTGGGTCCAATTATGTGACGTCAGGGTCCGAAATTTTTGCCCCATTTCTATCTCTAAATGAGACAATAACACGACTATGAATACAAAATGTCTCGACCGACAGAGTTAACTGGTTTTCGGGGACGATTGATAATAGGTTGTCACATAAGCAATCGCTTCGTACGTGACATTTCAGCGGTGTTGAAAGTCCAAGGCCGATGGTTTGTGATGTGATATGCAAATAATAGCGAACTGGAGCTCAGTCGTCCAAGAAATGACCCGGTAAAACTCCGAAGCTAACAGAAAATGGACAGGAGAATTCCCCAAAGGACTGTCAGTTTATAACGTAAATAGACATTATCTCAAATCAAGCAAACTCTCTGTGAAACTACTAGAACTAGTGTCAGCAGTAGTTTAGTGCGTTGCACGACATGGGATACTACGGTAGATTAGCCACCCACAAGCTGCTAATCACTTCGACTAATATCATATACACATTGGCGTGGTTTAAGGAGCGTTGAGTTTGGACTTTTAGACAAATGGAAAACTGTGCTTTTGAGAGTTACAGTACACAGTATACCAGTCTAGTGCTCGTTCCTGGGCGTGGCGGATGACAGGTGTGAAAAGTAACTTTCGGTCTTTACAGATGAAGTATGGTGATGTTTTTTATGATAATTGGGTTTCGGCCCATCAGTCTTTTTTGGACAAAGCCATGATGTTGAGCCGTACCTAGACGTTCCGAACAATTTTACACTACAAACGGTGTGGCAGTACTTTGGGGAAGACCCATATCCCTATCAGAAGGACAATGACCCATGTCATACGTCTCGCGTTGTTATAGATTTGTTTGAGAACATGAGCGTCAAAAGGTTGGAATGACCAACCCAGAGTCCTGATCTGAACTCTGTAGAGGACCTGTTGGACAAACTGGATGGTCGGGGCCATGAAACAAGAGATTGTCCTATACACAAAGCTGATTTAATCACTGCTTTGAAAGCCGAGTGGCGGAACATACCCACGGATATTCGCAAGAAATTTGTGGAGAGTAATCCACGATAACTAGAAGCGTCGTAGCTGCCAAAGGTTTCATTTTCTGTAAAAAAAGATAATTTCTACTGGACACCTGTTCCTGGACTGATAGCGAGTAGAAAGCTGTTCTTTGGGGTGATGAGTCACGCTTTTGACTCTTCCAGTCTGGTTGGTGTGTTTGCATTTGGCGACAGCCCGGTGAACGATTTTCGTCGGAGTGCGTTCTTCCAACTGTTAAGTTCGGTGGAGGCTCCATCATGGTATGGAGCTGTTTTTCGTGGGCGAAACTCGTTCCGTTGGATATTATACCACAAAAAATGAACTCAGAAGTGTAACTCTACGTTCTGGATAATTCTGTTCTACCAACAATGTGGCAGTATTAGAGGTCAGCACGGGCCCGGGCCGGGCCTTTGCTCATTTCTAAGTTGGGAAAACGGGCCGGGCCCTCAATATTTAATGTAAAACAGACACTGGCCGAGCAGGGTTTTTATTTTATGAGCAAAACAATCCCTGTACGATGCCTTTCTCGTTTGGAAAACTTGCAATATACAGCAGCAGGATAATATTGAATAATTGCCACTGTTGGAAGAAAATAGAAGTTTTACGACATCCTCCCGACTCCTACAAAACAATTGGAGTGGGTCAGCTCCCTTAGTTTTCCAATGTGAATGTGGTCCTTTCTCTAACTTCCACCCTCCTCTCATGCTTCAGGGCAGCATTTCTGAACCGAGGCACCCGCTCGCAGACGACCTTTTTTATTGTACTGGTCGGCGGCACTTTGCTCTCTAGATGCGTGACAGGCTTTTAAGTTGTCTTAAATGGCACGGGAGAAATGGGCTAGGAGAAACGTACTTCTGTGTATAAATCTGTGCCGTATTTTTCCCATATGTACTATCAGGCAGCCGTTTTCAAAACTTCTGTGGCACTGATTAGCTGGGCAGTCTGTCGTTGTTTTCCCTTAGCATGTGCTCAGTTCAGTGTTGCTGATAAATACTCTTCCATAATTATTATGGAGTTTAAGAAAGCGAAAGATTGTCGCTTAAAAATCGCTTCCGGAGAATATGTGCTTGTAGATAATGTAAAGGGGAAAATCTTGGAATTTTTTTTAATTTACTGCCCCGTTCTGAAACTAGTCTGCCGGTAAACGCTGTGCAGTGCACTAAATGCAAAAACATTTTGAGTTACGATAGCACAAAGTCTGGAACATCGCATCTTAAGCGGCACAAATCTGTCCCCCCCCCCCCCCACACACACACACAGGAGAGACATATTGGGTTCCAGCGATATGATATGCCAGTAGAGATAGGTGCAGTTTATGAAGCCATAAAATCTTCTCCCGGTAAAACGGTCGGACTCATAATTCTGGATATTTCGTACTTTTCGAATTACCTCCCCCCTTCCTCCTTATACACAAGGATATTTCTGGGTCCGGCGGTAAGGAATGATAACTTGAAAATCCAGAAAATTTGAAAGGCATGGAAATTGTCCTTTTCACACAATATTTTTGAGTATACAAGCCTCGCCCCCTTTCCTCGCACGTCACGTGACTGAGTCTGAAATATTCTGAATTAACGTTCATTGTAATAGAATACGTGTAGCAATTAAGAAAACGAAAACTCTTCAGGAATCAAATGACCGAGTGCACCAGGTGCATGTCAAATTCGTGTTTTGGTAAATATTATTGAAATTTACGGGTTGGCCCGGGCCTTGGAAACAGGAGAAATATACGGGCCGGGCCTTGGAAACAAGATAAATATATGGGCCGGGCCGGGCTTTTTTGTTAGACTGGCCTGCTCAGAGTTATGATCTTAATCCCATAGAACACCTCTGGGATGAACTGGAGCGACGGATGCGAAATCGACCACAACGACGTCTTCGCTCTCCCCTGTGGCAGCAGCTTTGCAGAACGAATGGTGAACCATCAATATCGAGACCTACCGGAAATTGACGACGTGTTGCCGATGTCATACAAGCAAACTGGTAGACCGACTTACTACTAATTGTTATAATAAATCCATTTGTTCCAAAACATTGTGGTGTACGAATACTTTTAATAATATAGTGTATTAAGACCGAAAAAATTAAGACTAATTAAGACTGAAAAATTCTGTTTCAACACACACTAAAATCTAAATCTTTTTTTAATTTATGTACCCTGGGGTATAAGACATATTGAATTATCTAGCCGATATTTAATTCATGAACTTGTCTTTTAAATGTAATGCAACAAATTTTCGCTCGGACACCTAAATTCGATATTTACGCTACCTCAGCACTTGGTTTAATACGAAGACTGGAAATGCGGTGCGTTTTTCATCTTCCATTGTAACGCGATGCTCTTTGAAAAGTTCCTTAAGGTAAGTTCGGTAGCTATTAGTCTGACGTTGTTGAAAAGTTACCATATTCAGCTGCTAAGCATTCGTATGCCCTCAAAGACAGCGATAAGGCACACGCGTTTCAAAGCTACGACCCTCTAAACGTGTCTTATCGCTACCGAATGACAAAGCTTTGCTCGTGTTCTCATCGAATCGCTATCGTTTCATAACGACCGAACTTAATGTCAGGGAAATTGCTCTTTATTGTGTTAAAGATCCTTCTTCTTGTCGCGTTTCCGTCTTTTCTATGAGAAGTTTCATTCAGCGGGAAGCGTTTCAGCGATCTTACGTCACTGTTTTTTAAATGAGCGGAGATAACAGTAGCCTTTGTGAAGTTCTTTCGACTGTGACAGAAAATTACAGAGTGGCAATTATTTTCCTGATAACATTTTTTTTTCAAAGCATGATTGTGAAAATATTTACATACAACCAGCTCTCACTGCAACATTTACGGAACTTTTAAGGCTGAAATCTTACGATGTCGAGAAAATCGGCCTAAAAGGCAATTGAGAAACCATCAAATCTCGGCGCACGTAAAAGGTGGATCTCAGTCAATCTCGAGAGAAAAAGATTAGAACAAAGTCTTAGTGCACAGTTGGCTTTCCAGTCAGGGAGAAAAACAATGTACCTCGAAAGCAGTAATGCATTTGATACGTGAAGGAAAAAAAAAACGAAACGCGAAGAAAAGAAGGGAAGAACAAGAATTAACTGGACCGAATTATTTATGTCATAAAAAGTCCTTTGAAAAACAGATAAAGAAAGAAGTGAAAAATATTGGAATATTCAAATTTTTAAGGCTACAGGGTGCAATAGAATCAAAAGAACGATTTAATAAATTTTGAAATTACATTGCGTTATTGTTTTAGGATTTGTTGCATATATATGTATATTTCATCGTCATTATCAACAAGCATTGTTTTCAGTCTACTGCTAGATGAAGTTCTTTTTTTTTTTTTTTTTTTTGTATTGGAGGGTTAACTATCATCGTGGGCAACGCAATGGGCTGTACGCAGTCGCAATGGTCTTCCTAAATTTTTTGCACAATATTCTATCTTGAGTACGTCTCCTCCATGTCACTTCAAAGTGCTTTCAAATTTCATGCCCTCATTTCTCGAATGATCTTCTGGATCTTTTTCTGCTCCAAGAAATTTTTTTTTTTTTTCGATTGAAAGTTTAACGACCACCGTGAGCAACTCAATGGGCTATAAGCAGTCGCCCGTCCCTAATTTAGGGCCACTGGTTCCAGGGAAGGGAGAGAGCCAGCGCCGTAAGACAAACACAACACCCATGCCTCACCGGGATTCGAACCCGGACCCCAGTCGGACGAATGATCAGAGGCCATCGCTTAGACCACTGCGCCACCGGGGCGGCAAACCCGGACCCTTCTCGGACGAATGGTCATAAGCCAACGCTTAGACCATTGCACCACCGGGGCGGCCCATGGAATCCAGTCTACAATTTCAATTGTCCAGCGGTGGTCAGTCCTTCTAGAAGAGTGATCAGTCCATTACTACTCGAGGGTCTTTATTTTTATCATGTTCCCTTCCACTCTTGTCATTTTTCTGATCCACAAGTACCGCTTCCTTAGTTTCCTAGTTACACTAAGCATGGAGATCTCCAAGATTTTCTTTTCAATTGTCTACACTCTCTGTATGTTTTTTTAGTTAAGGTCCATGCCTCTGATCCTGAGAAAGAAGTGTAAGTATGCACTACCGCCCCTGTAACGTAGTGGTTTAAGCAATGGCTTCTGACCATTCGTCAGAGGTGGGTCCAGGTTCGAATCCTAGTGAGGCATAGATGTTCTGTTTGTCTTACGGCACTGGCTCTCTTTCTCCCTTCCCTGGAACCAGAGACCCCAAATGAGGGACGGGCGACTGTTTATAGCCCATCGATTTGCTCACGGTGGTCGTTAAACCTCCATTAAAAAAAGAAAAGTTTGCATTATTTAAACAATTTTCTTTTAAGACACAATGGTACATGCTCTTCGAATTCCACTGTGACTTTCAAATGCACCAAGGTAAGTTCAATGCGCCTGTTAATTTCTTCTTCGATCTGGTCTTCGCTTGGTATCTGTTGCCCAAGGTAAATGTAAGCACACCGGACAAAAATTAGTTACCCCTAACAGAAATAACAATAGGAAGTTACCGGTTGCACAGAAAGCGCCGTGGTGGCATTGTTGGGAGATACATAGCACTGACGTGATATAAAGGATCATTTCTCTCTCGTGCAAGGGTGGAGAGCAACGTGTGCATTGAATTTAGTCTGCAATATAGGTCGTACAACAGACGTTACTGAATGGCAATAAGTAGCCATCGTGTTGGGCAGTGCCCACAGACATAAAGTGAATGAAGTCGCCCAATTTGTTGATGCGTCGAAGCGTACTATCCAGCGGGTCTAGAAACAATGGTGTAGTTCGCAGTCAAACTGAAAATCGGCGACGTAACTGCGGCAGGAAAACGATTCCTACCATCAGGGACCTCCACCATGTTTCACGCCTAGTAACTGCAAACCATTTTCAAACCAGGCAACAATAGCCTCAAACAGTCAATATGCATGTCCACTCCAACCAATTTCCGAAAGGACACTGTGACGACAACTGCATTCGATTGACATCTAGAACAGAGTACCCAGAAGAGGCCTCTTTTGACAGCAAGTCACAAACGTTGCACGTTATCAATGGGCTCAGAGGCACCAAAATCTTACTGTACAGGATTGGAAACGAGTAATTTGGTCTGATGACTCTCGTTTTTGTTTGTACTCCAAGATGGGAAGCAACGAGTGCATCTCAGGTCCAATAAAGTCTTTAATCCTGAGTGTGTCGAAGATGTTGTTCAACCTGGAGGGAGTTCTGTGATATTTTGGGGATGGTTTTCGTACCAGGAAGTGGGCTCTCTCGTTGCAGTGACGATGATTGGAACCAGCATGCGTACCTCAGCATTGTGAATGACGCCCCTTGCCCTACATCTCCAGGAGTAGCATCACATTGCCACTCCTGTCTTCCAAGACGACAATTGCGGTATCCACAGGGCTAAAACTGGGCCTGAGTGGCACAATCAGCAACCCTGTCTTACCTGGACCTAGCTCGCCAAATCCCCAGATTTAAATCCTATTGAAAATCTGTGGGATCATTTGGAACAGAAGGTGAAACGCCGGAATAGACACCCACATACTCTGACCAAACTTCGGGGCCAATCGACGCATGAGTGGCTGCAAATTGATGTTCAATGCATCCGCAACCTCGTGGAGTCTCTACCACACCGGATTCATGCTGTTATCAAGGTAAAGGCGCCGTCACCCGTTATTAGGAAAGTTCTGACAGGGGTAACTAAATCTTTGTCAGATGTGCTTACCATCAGTTTCCTCTTAAGCGTTAAGTTTTGAGTTCTTGTAAAAGCATTATATAGGGTTGTCGGAAATAACAAGACGTATTTTGGCACCGGATGTCGGTTGGGCAGTTTTGGAAGTACTAGAGGCATGCGCAGCTCTGTTATCGCTATGACATTCAACACGTGCCAGTTCTTGCTGCAGTCAAAAAGGAATAGTGAGCGATTTGGTTGATTTGCGGAGATTTGACATCAACTTGAAGATGGAAAACCAAACTGTGCATTTTCGCCATATTTTACTGTTTTATTTCCGTAAAGGGAAGAACGCGCGTCAAGCTTGTGGAAAGTTGCGTAAAGTGTACGGTGGTAATGTTCTACAAGACCGTCAGTGCCAGCAGTGGTTCGCAAAATTCCGTGCTGGTGATTTTCACCTCAACGATGTTCCTCGGTTCCGGGAGGCCAACCGAAGTTGATGACGACCAAATCAAGGCATTGATCGAGTCAAACCCACATTACACGACACGAGAGATTGCAAGCACATTGCACATTCATCATTCAAGCGTTCACGACCACCTGAAGAAGCTGCGATACGTAAGCAAGCTCGATGTGTGGGTTCCTCATAAACTCAAAGAAGCTCAATTGACGGCGCGTATATACATCTGCGATATGCTCATTAAACGTGAGGAAAACGATCTTTTTTTGAGGCGACTGATAACTGGAGAGGAAAAGTGGATTGTGTACAACAAAGAGCTGCGCAAACAGTTTTGGTCCCGACGTGCTCTTCGCCTCAAACGACATCCAAATCAGACATTCATCAGCGGAAGGTTCTGGTCTCAGTGTGGTGGGATTTTAGAGGTGTCGTGTTTTCGAGCTCCTACCACGGAACCAAACAATCATTTCGAATGTGTACTGTCGGCAATTGAACAGTTTGAACGAATCCATCATTCAGAAACGTCCAGAGCTCATTCATCGTAAAGGTGTTGTGTTCCATCACGACAACGCGAGACCACACACAAGTTTGATCACCCGCCAAAAATTATTGGAGCTTAAGTGGGATTTGTTGCCACACCCAGCATACTCGCCTGACCTTGCGCCGTCAGACTTTTACTTGTTTCGGTCTCTTCAACAGTCCTTGCGTGGTATAACGTTCAATTCAGATGTGGCTGTAAATCAGCACCTTGTATAGTTTTTCGCCACGAAAGACAGGTCCTTCTATGAACGAGGCATACTGCAGCTCACTGAAAGATGGCAAAAGGTTATCGAGCAAAACGGGCATTATATCATTGCTTGATCTTCGTTCTTTCTATCAATAAATGACCTTTGCAAAACATGGCTAAAATACGTCATGACTTTTCCGACAACCCAATACATCAATTTTATTTTCTGAAAGTTCATTTTAAGTCGCACTTCTTTACTCTTCTCATCAAGTTCCTGGATCACAATCTGCAGCTCCAAGAGGGTACTTGCAGAAATGACTGTGTTTTCATCAAAACGAAGGTGGGTTACCAATCTTTATACATCTTGTATTCCCTTGTCTTCCGAGTTTAATGACTGAAAGACATTCTGCAATGTGGTATTGAAAACCTTCGGAGATATGACGTCATCTTGACTATTCCTTTTAATGATGATTTGTTTAAAGTTGACTTAAAATCCCGATGAGATAATATTAGGCGATAGTTTAGTAAAATATATTTTGGCTGTTTAGTTTTTTAAAAACAATATTTTTTATTATTACATATTATTCAGGTTTAGACGAACGTATGAAACGACCCTGATACCGATGAAATGTGATGTAGCTACGAAAGTCCATCTGCGCATGCGCAAGCTAAAATCTGATCTCAAGGTAGAAAGAAAAGCTGAAATATGTGTTAGTGCGGAAGATTGGTAACTTTTGGTCTAGTATATCAAGATATCACACCCCATTGTGTTATACATACTTTTTAAGCTCACGTTGATAGCACATAACTCTTCCGACCCCCCCTCAACCCCCTTTGCTTTATTGAGGTCTAGAGGGAGCTACTGTAAGGAAAGATGCATAGATGTATTTTTTGTAATAGTTTTATCATATTTAGCATCAGGTTCTAGTGATTTACGCTTTACGTTTATGTCAAACGTGATTAAGTTATGTTTGGTGATAATTTAGTAAATTATATTGTTGAGTAACAGTGAAATTAGTTACTGTTGCGTAACTTCATGGGACTGCATCCAACAGAATCAGATTTTAACAATCGTTTTAACAATGACGCACCGTCACCCATTTTCGTTACATCGAAATTGTTTTTTCACTTGGGATTTGCTACACTACTTTCAAAAAATATGCATAGGACCAATACAGTGGAACCCGGGTGGTACGGCTTCCTAGGGGCTAGCCTTCAGAACGTATAAATGAAGAAAAACGTATAAAAGGAATTTCAAGATTTTAAATACTTTTGTAAAATTTATGCTTTATAGAATTACAGGATATTCCTTTTAATAATGATTTCTTTAAAATAAATTTGGCTGCGAAAGGAAGATGAAGCGTAACAAATTATAATATATACACTGGTGGCCACCGAAAATGCAACACCAAAAAAGGAAGCATCCGATTGGCCTGAAATTCGCAGCATGCGTCGCCCGCGAGAGGACATTCAAACGATTAGCATTGCAGGGCATATGGAAATCATGTGCGCCCGGCACGCCACCGAAAAGCAGAATAAGAAGGGTGCACAGAATGCGAGGTGTAAGTAGTGGAAGTGTGTTGTGCTGCCGGACCTGTGCGTGGGAAGCTTCCTGATGCCTCGTCGCAGAATACGGCAGTCATTCCAGCACGTTTCGGAGTTCGACAGAGGACGAATAGTGGCTTATCGCGACAGCGGTTTATCGTACCGAGACATCGGCGCCCGTGTGGGAAGACATCCAGCCACAGTGAGGCGAGTATGGGTTCGGTGGGTGCAGGAGGGACGGACGGACCGACGTGAGCGATTGCCGCAGACGCGGCACACCACCGAATGAGAGGACCGGCATGTTGTGCGGAAGGAATTGACGGCTCGCACCGCCACATCACGAACGTTAGCGCAGGAATTAGGGTATGTTGCGCAACAACCTGTGTCAGCACATACCTTTCGACGTCGTCTGCAGGAGCGGGGACTTGTCGCACGGCGCCCATTGCTCCGATTACTATTGATGTTACACCACCGGCGAGTGCGGTGGCAGTGGGCCGTTGAATGCCGCACCTGGACTACGGAATGGCACGACATTGTCTTCTCCGATGAATCCCGCTTCTGCCTGCAACACCACGATGGTCGGATCCGCGTGTGTCGGCACCGCGGCGAGAGACTGTATGACGTCTGCATTATGCATCGCCATACCGGTCCGTCGCCTGGCGTTATGGTTTGGGGCGCAATTGGATATGATGCCCGACCCCTTCTAGTACGCATCGCAGGGTACACTCAACAGCCACCGCTACATCTACGACGTTTTGGAGCCTGTTGTCATCCCTTACCTGCAGGACCTTCCAGCGTCCACGTTTCAACAGGACAATGTGCGCCCGCACATGGCACGCATCGCGCAACAATTCTTCACAGTAGTCCACCAGGTGTCACTGCTGCCGTGGCCCGCCCGTTCTCCCGATATGTCGCCCATCAAACACGTCTGGTTGCTGATCTGCAACCGAGTGGCCCGGCAAGCACCACCCGCGGCTACGCCTGATGAACTGTGGCAACGTGTGGAAGCGGCCGTTATTGCCAGCCATGGGGGCCACACGAACTATTGATATCTGTGTGTTCCGCAAGTCGCACTGGCCTGTAATCTCAATCGTTTCATCTTTGTATCTGTTGTTATGTGTCCAATAAATCTGGCTTTGCTCTCTCGTGTCCTATTTGGTGTTGTATTTTGGGTGGCCAGCAGTGTATATCGCATCGCAAGACTCATAAGACTTAAGAAAATCAAATTTCTCTTTCGACATCTCCGTCTATAAAAATCCTGATTTTAGATTAAGCGAAATCTTCACAACTAAGAATGTGAGACAAGTTCTTCAATATGCAACACGTGAATTAGCAACGAATTTTACGCTTTCTAACCGTAGGTTGAAGAAGCTTATTTGCTCCAGCTTTTTCCGTCTCCCTCTCCACACGATAACTCGCGTAAAAATGGTTCGATTTCGATGAAAGTTTTTGTATGTGACAGGGGACAAACTGGGGACGAACCGTATTGAAAATGAGGGAACGTACATAAAAATGCTTCGATTGCGACAATTCTTTATCATGTTGTTCCGGAAGTATACTGAACCAATTCTGTTGAATATAATCAAACTGGGGTCAAAGGTCAGGGCTCAGGAGCGAGATTTATTATACAGCCATTATCCTTATAACTTGACTAAAAATGCTTCTATTGCGACAAAACTTTAGTATGTTGTTTCAGAAGTGTACTGAACCAATTCTGTTTAATATCACCGAAATGGGGTCAAAGGTCAGGGAACAGGAGCCAGATTTATTCCACAGCCATTATCCTCATAACTTGAGTAATAACTTGAGAAAAAATGCTATTGTGACAAAAGTTTAGTATGTTGTTCCGGAGGTATACTAAACGAATCAATAGTCAAGATAGGGAGGAGGGTTCGTCTGCGCGCGATTTCTGATATGTTGGAAAGCGGATTATAATCAATGCATTGCATGATTTTACTAACTTGTTTTTTCCTGAGGATCCTAAATGCATCCCCCTGAAACTCGAAAGATGAATATTAAAAATACACCTAGGATTCTGTTCTACTATATCACAAAATGGTGGAGCCACAAAGTTACGTCCCAGAGATTTATCAAATTTTAAATATTGTATGCGCGCGCGCGTGTGTGTGTGTGTGTGTGTGAAATGCGAAACCAATTTTTCATCCAAACCGAAAGTAAACAACATACCCTTCTCTGATGGAATCAAGGTTCAACTTTGGGTGCACCAAGAAGGAACACAGCAACGCTGTCTCGATTCTCTCAAAGTTGCAACATGCCGAGTTACATATGAAAGAATCAAACAACCCTCTATATTTGATAATCTGAAATTCAAAATTTAACGTATAATCGCAAAAAGCGTATAAATGAATTACGTCTAACCAAACTGAAAAAGCCATAGAAACTACGGTAAAATATCGGGATTAAGGCAGAATTTCGTACAAAGGAGAAAATCGTTCAGGGTTTGTGGTTTTTGTAAAAATCCTTGACACCTTTTAAAAATGTATCACAACAAACTATTTGGGATAAGAACACAATTTTTTCAGATTTTTTTTAACTCACTTAAAGTTTTTTTCTGTTTTTCAAATAGATCACTAGGTGGCGCTACTGATCCAATCGCAAGGTAAGTTTTTTTTTTTTTTTTTTTTTTTATTGAAGGTTTAACGACCCCCATGAGCAACTCAGTGAGCTATAAGCAGTCGCCCGTCTTCTTTAATTTAGGGCCACTGGTTTCACGGAAGGGAGAGAATCAGTGTCGTAAGATAAACACAACATCCATGCCTCACCGAGATTCGAACCCGGACCCATCACGGACGAATGTAAAGTTAGTTGAAGAAATGTGTACTCCAGCGGAGAAAGCGATATGTGTTGGTCCGTTTTTCGAAATGAAATCTGTTACCCAAGTGCAACGAAATTTTCGTGCGAAATTTGGAAATGATCCCGCAAGTCGTAATAGCATCTTAGTTTGGCACAAAAGATTTCTGCAAACTGGAAATGTCCTTGATAAGCTAGAGCTGCCCTTAGCAGCGGCGGGGCCAAGTGCGAACCTAGCCGCGGGGTCTCTTGCTTTAACCCCCCCCCCCCCCTACACTTGACATAAAACGTACAATAGACTTAAAACATAGTTTATTACAGTTATCTCAACAGTTTAATGAAACGTCAAGAGGTTTGAAAATTAGCCATAACGAAAGACAGCATTTTAATTTTTTTTTAACGAGACGGAGTTTGAAAAAAAAGTTTCCGTTCATCTTTTTTTTTTTTTGCCCTAGACAGAGTCTACAAAATAAAATTAGAATAATTGAAAACAAGAAATTTGTTCCCTCTCTCTCTCTCTCTCTCTCTTTTTCCTCTTTTTTCTTAGGGTGTGAGCACGGGGCCTCCCTTAGCGCGGGGCCCTGTGCGACAGCACCTGTCGTACACCCATAAGGGCGGCTCTGTGATAGGCCAAGATGTGCATGGAAGACCAAGCACGGGTGAAGGCATCGTCGAAAGCATTCGTGAAGGATTTTCACGTAGCCTTACTAAATCGATACGAACTGCCTCAAAGGAATTGGCAATTCCTCCTAACAGTGCATTGAGTCTTACACCAAAGAATCCGCCTTTAATACTACAAAGTACAGATGTTGCAAGCTTCACAGCCGAAGGAACAGCTACACCGTTTTAACTTTGCTGTGAAATCTTCTGAGGCAGATAATGACTTTCTACGAAACATTGCTTTTACAGATGAAGCAACTTTTCATTGTTTCAGATAAAGTCAACTGCCACAATATCAGAATTTGGGGTTCAGAAAATCCACATCACTTCATCGAACATGTCCGGGATAGTCCTAAAGTAAATGTGTGGTGTGGCTTAAGAGCTGATTGGACCTTTCTTTTTTTCAGAATCCACAATCACAAACCATTTTTTTTTTTTTTTTATATATTTCAAATTTTTTCTGTCCCTCAAATTTTCTATTTACATTCTAAAAGCATTTGGCAACAAGATGGTGCACCGCCACATTGGGGTATGATTGCGAGAATTTTTTTAAATAAGGAATTACCAACCTGGTGGATTGGACGAGATGGACTCATTCCATGGCCTCCCCGCGCTCTCGAGATATCACACCTCTAGACTTCTTGTAGGGATACGTGGAAGAAACAGTTTATTCATCCAAAGTGCTGACGAACTGAAAACTTGCATAGTTGCTGCAATTGTATCTGTTACAGAATCCACTTTGGCACGTACATGGGTAGAGATCACATCATTTCAGATCATATGTAGAGGATTTTAGTAGAGGAGTGTTTGACCCCAGGTCTTATACAGCCCTTAGAAATAGGAAGCTAGGAGATTCGGGCTAGAGTGCCCGATAGGAAAATCACACGGAAGCGAGGTAGAAACGGGTAGGAAAATGCCCTTACTTATATATGAGTGCCCGGGGTCCGACGGCTTAACGTGCACATCCGACGCACGGCGGATATTTAGTGGTTCGACCGTTCGTACCTGCTTGGGGATTGAATCTGAGGTTTCTCCGTGGCAGTTGTGAACGTTGACCACTAGGCCATTCGCGGCCCACTTAATTCTCGGTCCCTAACCACAAGCAATCGTAGAACGTCGGCAAATGCAAATAGCCGTGTGCGATAATGGCTGATTGCTGCGCCATCCAACAGCTTTCCAGGCAACCGTAAATGCTCACAGCTGTAGTGACAGAAGGGACGAAAGTTGACGGTGAAAGCAATGTCGTTCGAGAAGCAACATTTGAGGAATTGACTCTTGTTCGCGTTTCAGCTGAAAAAAGTGCCGCGGAAGCCCAGCAAATGATTTGTGCTGCTTTGGGTGAGGCTGCTGTGTCCTACAGTACGTGTAAGAAGTGGTTCCAGCGGTTTAAGCAGGGAAGTTTTGATCCCCGTGATGCAGAACGTCCGGGATAGCCACAAAAAGGAACTGGAACAACTGTTGGACGCGGATCCTTGTTCCACACAGTCGGAGCTCGCCCAGAAACTCAGAGTAGCACGGCAAGACATTGCAAACCGCCTGCACAAGCTTGGACGGATTCACAAGGAGAGACGTTGGGGGCCCCACCAACTTACAGCTGCGAACAAGTCTAGGCGCTACGATGTAGCTGTGTCCTTGCTCTCCAGATTCAAGAAGAAGGATTTCCTTCATAAGATTTTGACATGTGATGAGAAAGTGGATCCTCTACGATAATCCTAAGCGGCGCAAATCGTGGGTTTATCCAGGTCAGCCTACCACCAGTACCGCCAAACCGAATATCCATGCCAGGAAGTTGTTGCTGTGCATATGGTGGGATCAGCGTGGTCTATGAGTAGCTCAAGCCTGGTGAAACGGTCAATGCTGAGCGTTATTGTCAGCAACTCATTCGTGTGAATGACGCAATGGAGGCGAAAAGGCCATGCACCGGCAAGGGCAGAAGGTCGGTCCTGTTGCTTCAGGATAACGCGCGTCCTGACACCGCGAAAAAGACTTTAAACACGATCTCTTACCTGGGATGGGAGATTTTGTCCCACCCGGCGTATTCTCCAGACTTCGTCCCGTCGGATTAATTGAAGTGAAGTGCGTATGACCTGAGTGATACGCACTTCACTTTTGTTGAGGAGGTCAACACAAGTATTGATGACTTTATCAACTCGAAACAGCATTCTTTTTTCCGCAGTGGCATTCGGCAGCTCCCTGACCGATGGCTCATATGTATCCAACACGACGGGGATTATTTCCCTGATTAGGTACGTATTCGATTTGCTATAATTTGCTGTCAACATGTCGTGCCTGTGGCCGAGAATTAAGTAGCACGCCTAATACATGGGCAGAGATTGAATATCGGCTTGATGTACTCCGCGCAACAAAAATTGCGCATATTGAAGTTTATTAACTACACGGGGAAAAATTTTGAAGTAAGTTTACAATATCTTAAAATTTTTGCTCTCATCCCGAATAGTTTTTTTTTTAATAATGTGTCAGGGATTTTTGGGACATCCTGTATAACTGGAAAATGTATAGCCGAAGTTCCACTCTATATCAGAGTTGGAAACGGGTCGAGAATTTTGGATTCGACTCGGATCTGTAACTGACCCGTACCCGACCCGGACAAGTCTGCTTTGATATAGGGCGTTCAAAAAGTCTCTCCGTAGTGGGTATCTTAGATTATATAGAAAACAAACAAATGTATTATGGAACGTGTCATTTACTCACTTACTTACAGTAAGTATTGAAACTGTCGTCCTTCATTTCCAAGATATAACCTAAGTGTCTTAGACGTTTTCAAACACATCTGCGAGAGTCAAAGTCCCTCCGTAGTAATATCAAGTCTGTTCTACCTAATTTTGATGGAGCTACATTCAAAAGTTTTTAAATAAGTAACTTGTTGCATGCTTCATTTTTTATTTTTATTTTTGGTTGGAGGTTCAACGTCCACCGTGAGCAACTCAATGGGTTATAAGCAGTCGCCCGTCCCTTACTTAGGGTCACTGTGAGCAACTCAGTGGGCTATAAGGAGTCGTCCGTCCCTTACTTAGGGTCACTGTGAGCAACTCAATGGACTATAAGCAGTCGCCCGTCCCTTACAAGGGAAAGAGCTAGCGCCGCAAGATAAACAACATCCATGCCTCACCGGGATTCGAACCCGGACCCATCTCGGATGAATGATCAGAAGTCATCGCTTAGACCACTGCGCCATCGTGCTTTATTTCAGTTTTTGCGGTGTTCTTGATAACATATCATCATCATCGTTGTCAACCATTATCAATCCACTGCTGGACGAAGGTCTCCCCAAGTTTCCTCCACAACGGCCTGTCTTGTGCCAGTCTCCTCCATGTTACTCCCGCATGCTTTCGAATTTCATCCACCCATCTCCCATGTAGTCTTCTTCTGGGTCTTTTCCTGTCCCTTGGAATCCAATCTAAAATTTCGGCTGTCCATCGATGGTCTGTTCTTCTGGCAGTATGTCCAGCCCATTGCCATTTCAGGGATTTAACTCTGAGGGAGTTTGATGTGATAACATATCAAACTTTAGAATGTTTCACAGCAACACCAATTTTCACAAGTTTAAAATGAGTTGAAGGTTTCCAAAATATGGATGTTGTTTTCATCAATGTCCCTCAGGAGGAAGGGACTCTCTTCCTCCTGAGAACACCCTTCCTTCGTATTGCACGACAAGTCATTTTTCAGTTCGCAGCCCCAATATCGAGAAAACAAAATTCCACAGGGTGCAGTTTTCTTTGAATTTTTTTTTCTTTTTTTTTTTTTTTACTTTTCAGAAATGAAACTTAAATAAAACTGGGTCGAAATCGGGTCAGAAACACCTTGACCCGACCCGTTTTACCCGCTAGAAATTGTCAACCCGCTGACCCATGACCTGTTTCAATCTCTGCTCTTGTAATGAGATAAGTTCAATGAAAAAAGGACACGGTTTAAAAACCCTGCAGTAAATATTTAAGTAGTTTTCTAAGAGGAAAACTTTAAATAAACTTTTCTTATATATGTGAAGAAAACGAAAAAACAAAATTATTTCCTCATGCAATGGAAACAAATGCAGATTTTATCGAAAAGTTGCGTAATCCGTACAACAACCCTCATTGTGCGTCTTTTGAACCAGGGTTTTTCTAATTTACTGAAACCTATAAAACTAACAAACAACGCATCTTGGCGTGCAGATTCACAGAGGGAAATTTATGTGAATTTTTGAAAGAGAACATTGCTTCTGAAAGGTGAGAGTGTTGTAATTTCTATGTTTTTGCGGTTTTCTTTCATTAGGCTTCCCTCAACTTGCTACTTTTACGGTGGTTATTTATGAGATCACTCGAGGAAAATCGGCGAGGAAGAAACTGCGCATTTCAAAGATAGAGAGAGAGAGAAAAATATTTTTTGGATAAAAGCAGCTTTTTTCTTCTTTGTTGGCGCACTCAGCAACACTATTCGAATTTTAAATCCATTCCTCTTCTCTCTTCTAGTGTAAAATGGCATCCTGGAACACAGCACCAGAAAGAGAGCGAAAGATGGGGAGGAAAAAGAAGGAAATATCTCGAAACAGGAAATGCAGGAATGTTTCGAACCTAGGCAGATGGTGAGTTAAGTAATTCAATTTTGACACATCCAGCGGAAGGAATTCCAGGAAGAAAAGGGTTCTTTGTTTTTTCATAGAAGCTACAGAACACTGTTGGCTCAGATTTAATAGAATTTCGTATAAATGTATGTGCTTTGGAGGACGAAATATTTTTATAAGATCCCCAAATACAATCGATTCGCGCGATATGGCTTAAATTCTGAGGCTCACGATTGTTTTCGGCAGTCATTAAACAAGCATTTTGAGTTCATCATTTATACAATTTCAGCAACTGATATCAGTGCATTGTCATAAATAATATGCGCATAATTTAGTGATGATGCATTCGGAGAGGAATCATAAAAGATTTTACAACGAAACTGCCTCATTTTATAGAATCCACAAGTTGAAAACATTTTCTTAAAGCATAATAAACTGAAAAAGTTGCTTTAATGAAACTAATTTGAATACTATTATAACAACCACACTAGCATCCGTACATACACTAAAGCAGCAAATTATTTCCAACCAGATACATGCCATCCTTACTTTCGTATCCATCTGGGACGCTCACCGCAAAGGATTCAGACGCATACGAAGCGTATAAACTGAGTTATCTTTGCATTAGGAACACTCACTGTTTTACATTTTCGGAGCGATAACGAAGTACACGTGATATCGACGTCACGTGCGACTACTATAAATCGTGCACACCTATCGTCTGCATGTAATCACGAAACGTTTGACAGTAATTGGCAAGTTAAACCGGCGTCCATATAGTTGTAGGGCCCAGGTGCCAGTATTTCAAAAACAACCCCATTTTTTGGGGGAATTCTCACTATTGCATCCAAGGTGTATCTGGACTGGTTTAGCCATGCACAAACAAACATCCAGCACAAGGGACCACATGGGTCAGCCACGCACAATTGGTCATACAGGCGAGCGTCGGCTGTCACGACTGGTTTCTCAGAAACAACGTGCAACAGTCACCCAGTTCACCCACCAGTACTACATTGGAACAGTTCTACCTACACCGGAAAGCCATTACATTATGACCACCTACCTAATAAGCTGTAGGTCCCATTTTAGCCCGCAAAACAACAGCCATTCGTCGAGGGATCGATTCGATGAGGTGGCGATAGGTATCCTGGGGTATCTGGTGCCATAATGTCAACAGCAGGTTCTCCAGTTCCCGTACATTTCGGGGTGGTGGTGATTTAACGCGAACCCGCTATTCCAAGTCGAACCACAAATGTTCGATTGGGTTCATGCCGGGTGAATTTGGGGAACAGGGCATTAACGAAGGTCACCAGCATGTTCCTCGAACCACTCCTTGACCATTCTGGCACTGTGGCATGGCGCATTATCCTGTTGGTAATCAGCAGGGAACACAGTTGCCATGAATGGGTGAACTTGGTCCTCAACGATGTTCAGATACCTGACAGCTGTCAGGGATTGTGCTATTGGGATGATGGGGCCTAAAGTGTCCCAAGAAAACGTCGCTCACAGCATAACACCGCCGCCGCCGGCCTGTTTCCGCCCAACAGTGCATCCAGGTGCCATAGCCTCCGTTGGTAATCGACGTATCCGCTCCCTTCCGTCCACGTGACGCACTGTCTTCCAATCATCCACGGTCCAATCTCGATGATCTTGGGCCCATTTCATGCGTTGTTGGAGATGACGTGCAGTGATCATGGGGACCCGGCTGGGTCTTCGGCTACGCAGGCCCATGCGCAGAAAGCTGCGATAAACTATGTGATGTGACACATTGCCATTATGACCACTGTTGTAGCTGCAGGTGATTTGCCGCACTGTGGCCCTGCGGTCGCTGTGAACAATGCGTGACAGTCTTCGTTCCCCTCTGGCATCAGTGACCTGCGGACGACGCTTCGTCGTTTGTCCATCTGTGCACCACTTTTGATACGCACTCGCGACAGTGGCACGTGAACAACCAACAAGCTGCGTGGTTTCCGAGATCCTTGTTTCGAGGCTGCGTGTCATCACAATATGTCCTTTATCAAGCTCCGATAAATCGACAGCTTTTCCCATTCTGACTCCGAACACTCTACTAACCGGAAGTCGGTCCTCCGGTTGTGTATGTATACTGTTCTGTGAACTTCACCTGCGCCACCGTTCGGTCTCCAGGCGCGCTCATTTTTCTAGGATGGGGGTGGTCATAATGGAATAGCACATCGGTGTATATTCATATATGTAACTTCTACAGAGGAATATATAGAATTATGCAAGACAGTGCGAAAAATTATCACTGAAGACATCAGCAAATTCAACTGTGAAGTACTGTTAACTGAAAACAACCAAAGCCTGAAGAAAACAAAGGTTCATCCCAGTAATGAAAAAACAAACATATTATGACACTGAGAAAAGAAGATGGTACTGTCACAACAAATAGAATCGAAATTGGACTCGAGTTAGAGTTCTGCACGAAACTATAAGAAAAGAACGATACATCTATTACAAGCATAAAGAAATGTACGGGCATAAAATTTCCTCTAATTTTCCCAGCAGAAATCGCTCATACAATTAAAAACATCAAAAGTAAAATATCTCCAGGAAATGATAGAATTATTGTAGACATTGTACAAGGAACCAGTGAAAAAATAGAAATCACTATCGCACAAATTTTTACTAGGTTCCTCTGATCGACTTTTAATCAGCTGATCAGTAGACAAAATCAGCAGAACTACTGAAACATTATTAGAGTGGCAACGTTTAGCCAGATGCAGGAGTGTGAGGAATTTCACCGTAATCTCCCAGTCATGAATTCTGAGTAGCTAATATCTGGAAAATTGCAGTCCTTTCAAAGGCAACCGGTAAGATTCTAGATAAACCAAGCGTGCTCAAACATTGACTAAAGAGGGAATCACTGCTTGTTCGTTTTATTGACAAATGAAAAGACATCGTGTATAATTTTGGAGTCGCCTTTCACTAAGATTTGACTGTGAATGGCAGAACTGTTGGTACTGGATCTATGGAAACTTCGGCTTTGTATAAAACAATCTTCAAATTACGGCATGACTCTTCGTCTCGATAGATTCTAATTGGATTTAATTTCTTTAGGACTGGTGACACTACGGATGACCGATTGTAGATTGCTGACCAAAGTTTTAATCTATTGAGTCACCTGAAATCCGCGGAGTAAGTTTCTCTTCGTGTACTTCTGGTAAATTGAACCGAATGCAGCTAAATCAATGGAGCTATGCTATATAGCACTTAACATGTGGCTGGCCTTGTGCGTTCACGGAAATGGGTAACAGTACATACAGGAGTTGAACAGAATAATGTGAACACCTAGGAAAAGAGGGTTTTACCTACCTAATCTGGTGCGGGACCACCTTTGGTATTCAGAACCACCTGAATCCTCCTTGGAATGGACGCATACAAATCTTGGATGTGGTTAGTGGGATGTTACACCATTCTTCATGCAGAAACTGCTCCAGGTCCTTGTGAAATGCAGAGGTAGGATAGCATGATCTCACTATGTTTTGCAGCACTGACCACAGTGGCTCGATGATGTTTAAGTCTGATGATTGGGGAGGCTAAGGAAGGTGTGAAAATTCGTCCTCATGTTCCTCAAACCATGACTGGACATTCCGAGCTTTGTGAATTGGGACGTTATCCTCTTGATAGATCGCATCCCCTACAGGAAACAGTGCCTTAGCCATTGGATGGACTTTGTCCACCAAAATAGTTTCATACGCCCTGCCAGTCATCCGTCGTTTAAAGGTGATCACGGGATCTGCTGAAAACAACGATATGATCGCTCAGAGCATGACAGACCACCACCATTCTGCACTATTGAGAGCAGACAGTCAGGGTTGTACACTTCTGACGGTGTTCTCCACACGTAAACACGTCCTGCAGTGGGGAATAGTGTGAATGTGGATTCATCCGACCACATTACAGGCTTCCATGCATCGGCAGTCCACGTTGTATGCTCTGTGACGTACTACAGAGGTGAAAACATGTGTCAAGAAGACAAATCTGCAGAGAGAAATTCTGTCTGCGTAGCTCAGTTAGGAAAGCGACTTACTCCGGTATGAGGAGACACGGGTTCGATGCTCGTCGCGGACAAATTTGTGTTTTCACATTGGCGCCCGATTGTGGAAAATTGATCCACTGGCCGTTGGGTTCTTCGAAAAATATGTGATGTTTGTTCCACACATTGTTTGGAATTAATGAAAAATTCCTACTTCGCTTCAACAAAAGAAAAAAACATTAAGAAGATGATGTGACGTACTACATAGGTGAAAACACGTGTCAAGACGACAAATCTGCAGCGAAACATTCTGTCCGCGTAGCTCAGTTGGGAGAGCGACTTACTCCGGTGTGAGGGGACACGGTTTCGATGTCCGTCATGGACAAATTTGTGTTTTCACAGCTCCTGGCACCACTGCCGTTGTGCATTCTCCCGGGTCACCAGACGTTTTGCGATAGCAGCTCTGCCATGAATATCTTGTTTATGCAGTTCCTTGAGCACTATTTTCTTTGATACTGAGGTCTGGAGATGCACATTGAGCTCCTAACTAATTTTCGACACCGTGGTCTTCTTATTACGGGTAACAATCCTCTTTAATGCTGTCCTGTCTCTATCAGTCAGGGTCGTTTTCCGGCCGCTCTTGTCTTTCGCAGACGAGGTTTTGCCACGAAACGTTATGCTGTTCATGACGCTGGACAGAGTAACTCTCGATACCGCCACTACCTTGGCGACTGTTGTCACGGAGGCACCAACTAGTCGACCACCAAAAATTAGCCCTCTTTCGAAGTCCGTCAGGTTACCCATATCGTCGTCACCCTGATAAAAATTTTGCAATAAAATACTTTAAATGCACTTAAACAGGAGCTTGACTTACTAAACAAAGTTATTACAACCAAAACGTGGTGGATACCTTTGCTTATTGTGGCGTACGCAGCTACATTAAAAGTTAAGTCTCCGAGCGTGGTGTTCACATGTTTCTGTCCAACCCCTGTATGTTGTAATGAAGGAAATAATTCGCTTTCCTAATGAAACTGATTTGGTTTGTCACACACTGTACTTTTCCATTTCCTTAGAGTATGGTGGTCCCACTATATTTTAATGTAAGACAATGTTTTTCTGATTTTTAAACGTGATTATCTAAACTTACATTTCTGTTTCCAGTGCGTTTAAATTCAAATGGAAATAAAATACGGTTCATTAAAGAATTACTCGCAATTTTGTGTGTGTGTTATGACAAATAAATAAAAAAGTTACATTTTGTTAATTTATAAAAGATAAAATAATACTTTTCATCGTGGATATACGCATTTTTTGTTTCTCACAACCCTTGCGTTTATCAGTTGCTCTGCAGAAACTAAAGCTGAAATTAATTCACAGTCTGAATTTTTATATTTTAAAAAGTAGTATATCGAAAAACGATGAGCTTCTGATAGCTCTTTAGTAGGTTTGAAAATGCAGCATTAGATTAGATTAGGTTAGGTTAGATAGAAAGAAATAACTGTCATATTATGATAGTTAGGTTCTTCTGACCTTAGCACGTCACAAAGAACGCTTAACAATCTCTCTCTCTCTCTCTCTTTCATTGTCGCGCTCACTATTTTCCCTGTTTCTCTCTTTCATTCTCGCGCTCACTATTTTCCCTGTTTCTCTCTCTCATCCTCTGTTTCTCCTTTTCAGTTATTCTATTCTTTTCTTTCTCTCTCGTTCTTTGTCCCTATCACTCTACTTTTCCCTTTTCCATCGTTCCCTTTTTTTTATCGCTCATTCCTTTTCCCTCCTTTTCTATGACTTTCCCTTCCTCTTTTCTGCTCTTTTCTCTACGATCTTTCTCTTATTTTCCTTTCCTCTCTCTCCATCACTCCCTTCATCTTTTTCTCTCTTTTCCGTTTGCTTATTCTTTTCTTGTTTCTCTCTTTATCACTTTCTTTCTGTTTTTTCCTGTTTCTCTATCACTTTTTTTTATCTCATTCTCTTGCTCATTTGCCTTTCCTATCTCTATCGCTCATTTTCTGTTCCTGTTGCCCCATTTTTCTCTTTCTTTTGCTCACTCTTCCTTTCTCATCCTGTCTTTCATTATCATTCTTTGCACCACCTTCTGTTTATCACTCTCTCACTTTCATATCCCCGATTTTACTTTTTCTTCCTCATCCTCTCTTTCATTCTTTCTTTTCCACAAGTTATCACTTTCTCTCATATCCTCACTTTTTGTTTCTCCAACTCTCTCTCTCTCTATTGATTCTCTTTTTAAATCTCTATCATTCACTCGCTTCTCGCTCTCTTACTTTCTGTGTGTGTGTGTGTGTGTGTGTGTGTGTGTGTGTGTGTGTGTATCACTAAATAGTTCCAGCTTTTTAGGCAGTATTATGATTTGATTGAAGCATATAAATATGCCGTTGTTGTAATATCTTCATTACTTTTTATTATTAATGTGAGCCTGTCATTTTTATTTACGTAACGACGTTTTCAGAAAACGGCAAATGTTTCTTTCTTATGTGCTGTATGTCTAAAGCTTTATATTTACTGGCGTTGCAGTCCCGAAAAGGTTTTGGTGGAGCTGCTATAAATGCGACTTCAGAATGGTTTTAATCACACCAGGAACGTTATCTTCTCCGGCGCAACTTAAATTTTGGCGAATATTTGAATTTCGCTCAGCGGTTTCCGAATTTCCTAGATGTGTTTGGTATGCTCTCAAACTTTTTAATATCTCGGGAGAGTGTGCAAAAGACGGAAGTAACAGTTCTTATCTAGCTACTGGAATATTGGAAAATTCTGCGAACACCAACAGGCGACACAACAGTATCGCTCATTTAGTCAAATATTTTGTCACATCTTTTCGCACTCACGTCTATTCCCATTTCATTTCTTTGATTTCGCTTTCAAGATTTCCATGCCTGCTGTATACAGCCAAATAACATTTACTCTCTGCACACGTCCTTTTGGAATGCATATAACGCAATTTTCAAAAATACCGGATATCTCGTTTGGCGTTTTCTCAATCCAATTTCATTTACTTCACTTTGTAACATCCAAGGAAGCTGTGGAGCGAACATGATGGGCAGGTTTCATTTGCTTCGTTGTCCATGTTTTCTCTCTGCCTCTTCCTCTCCCTCATTTTTTTTGTTCTCCTTTCTAGTGCTCCTGTTCATCCTTTTACACTATCTCTCTCTCCGTCTATTCGTTCTCTTTCTTTCTCTCTTCTTTCGCTGGTCCTCTACTATGTCCGCATTGGGACTGAAAGACGGGCAAGCTGTAAAGTTTAATGATGCGTGAAGCATTTGCGGTAAAGCAAATGCATTTTGATCTGTGTGACGAGCTCACAGCCTGCTTTTGTGCATCGTCCATAAATTTAGCTGAGGGTCGATCCTTCTTCCTTGATTTCGTTAGAGAGCGTCGCGAGCACTCCGGATGTCACACGCCAGACGGCCATTTGGGATTGTCTGCCATCATTAAGTGAGAGTTCAGCCGAAAAATGAATATGTTCCGATTTTGTGGGAGAAGGGGACCCGTGTTGGTGCGCACGAAATGCATAAAAAAGGCATCTGAATAATATGCGACACGGATGTGCCATCTACTGCATTTCAAAAAATAAAAAAAATAAAAGCAGATCATCTGTATCCATACATTTACTACCAAAAATAATATAAAGTTTTATTATCCAGAGTTATTTATTACTTGGTATACCATTTTATCGCTGTGACGGAAATCCTTGAATGTCCGAAAGTTTCGTATTCAGAAATCCTCACAATTCAAGATTTTTTCAAATACGTTTGAACTGCAGCATACTTTCACAAGACGCCGTGAAAGATGTACAGTGAAAGGCCAGTTTATTTAATAAATCCAGAGCCGTCCTTAGCAGTCGCGGGGTCCTGCTTTAACCCCCACCCCCTACACTAGACTTAAAACATAGTTTACTACAGTTATCTTTAATGAAACGCCAAGACGTTTGAAAATTAACCAATAACGAAAGACAGCATTTTAAATTTTTTGAACACTACTGATATTTTGTAAATGTCTTAAATAATGTAGATAAAGCAAACACACCAGGCCGCCCCGGTGGCGCAGTGGTCTAAGCGATGTCTTCTGATCATTCTTTCGAAAGGGGTTCCCCGGTGAAGCATGGATGTTGTGTGTGTCTTACCGCATTAGCTCTCTCCCTTCCCTGGAACCAGTGACCCTAAATTAGGGACGGGTGACTGCTTATAGCCCATTGAGTTGCTCACGGTGGTCGTTAAACCTCTAAATAAAAAAAAACACCAGCATACGCCCTCTCCTCACAATGGCTCCGTCTCTACCTATTATTGGACTAGTACTTACATTATTGAACTCACCTTATAAGAACTGGACTTTTCTTGCTTTTATCCCAGCAAAGTCAGCTATTAAATCAACAAAATTTCTTTTGCCTGCTTATCCTGTTCAGTTGCCAAAGACGTCAATCTTTAAGACACGACAGATCTTAAATAGGATTTAATCAGCTTCCAGCGTGAAAAGCTTCTTTCTACGCTTGCCACAGTTACTGGGACAGTAAGTAATATCCTGTAGGCGATGAAGGC
This sequence comes from Macrothele yani, assembly GCA_039090855.1. Classification (NCBI taxonomy): domain Eukaryota; kingdom Metazoa; phylum Arthropoda; class Arachnida; order Araneae; family Macrothelidae; genus Macrothele; species Macrothele yani. The sequence goes on from CM077026.1 coordinate 29,083,594, forward strand.
ATTAGAGAAAGAATTCTGAATTTCGTTTATGTATCTTAAAGCACCGGCTGTAGTTTTGACATAGCACAACTTTTTCGATAACTGTAATGTTTTGCTAGACATAATATTGTAGTTTGATACAGATATTTGAGTAAATATCTATTCAGCAATCGATATTAAAAAAAGAATAAATAAGACGGAGTTTAAAAATAAAATTGGAATAATTGAAAATAAGAAATTCGCTCCCTCGCTCTTCCTCTTTCCCTCTCTCATTTTCTTCCTTAGGATGCGAGTGAAAAACTATCGGTTTCTTAATAAAGCTTATTTTAATTCACGGAAGTGGTGCGTGATTGTGCACCAACATGGGAAATCAATTTCTCCGCGAAAGAAACTGGACAGCGATTGACGTGAGTGGAAACATCCGGGCACGGTGCGCTTAACAAGAAACACGAGGGAAGAAGCCTCAAGACAGAATGATTTCCCCAAACGATGTGTGAAAACATAGGCAGTGTAAGAGTTACATGCGGATCACGAGCTGCAGCTTAGCCTATTGCAATTGTAGGTCAAAGGGCAAACATGGGATTCCGCGGAGCTGTTAGGAAAGTTCTGAAACACTGAAAAATTCTTGCATCATCCACTCAGAGGGAAATAAACTGTGTTGGCTTATTACACAATGGATAATCGTTTAAATTAGTTTAGTGTTACACGGCACTAGCAGTGTTCCTGCCGAGTCTGCCGGTAACGGTGCTTGAGACCTGAAGTACAATTTAGTTGGCCGCGGCACCAGGTGAGAATCTCAGGTGCACTGCTGCACTCAAAGATTCACACCAGAACATAAAAAATGAAAAGTTGAAGAATGACCCGAAGCATAAGGCTTGGGTGAATCCACCTTGTGAACAAAATAACAACAACAAATAAAAAATGAAATAATCTAAAAAAAATGATACTTTGGGATCAGAGTTGTGATGAGGTTCACCCGCAATCACCAATTCGTGACTGAGTGTAGTGGTCCGGATCTTACTCCGGTACATTCAATCCCCAACCAGTCAGTACAACACTCACTTTCGCAAATAACACATGATTCTCAAATACACAACACAACATTTAATTACGTTCTGCGAGATTTAAACAGATACGGCGCTCTCTGGGCGCATAGACAATTGCCCCTCATATGTGGGCAGCATGCGCTGTCACACTTTACTGTCGGAAGACGCAAGCCGACTGAGTCTCCACCGGACTATCTGAATAAGAGATACTACTCGTTTACACACTAAATACAGCTGCAGGTGATATTCATATACAATTGCTTAGAGAATGAAAAAAAAATTATATGCAAACGATCACATTAAAAATACTCGCGACACAAAATACACAAGCACGTTAATTTGCGGTATAAGATTATAGGTGCGAAATACTGCCAAAGTTAATTAACTAAATCTAATAAGCATGCACATGCAGATCCCTTCCCCGCTCGCTTTGGCCCTGAACCAAAGTTAAAAGAAACTGTCCCGCCCAGCGGAATTTGTGGCCACACCTTCTCCCTTATTCATGTAAAAAAAATAATCAGGAAATGGGCCCGGTAAGAAATTGAAATCTGTATGTGCAGGTATTTCCTCTGAGGTTCAGTCATTCAGCATTACTGCATCTATGTCCATGCAGCTTTGGGTGTCGGGATGGCACAAGTTCGCAGATGTGCGAAGAAAGAAAAAAAGGAAATATTCATCTACTTACAGTTTCGTGACTTTGCTGTGCAAATCCGTTGTGCATCACATAATATCACACGACAAAAAAAAACACGCACACACACACAGACACTTGCACCATGTGGCAGCACCGATGATTCAACACTTCACTTTGACGCTTGATGTAAATGAAGCACACAATTAAAATGGTAATATCATGCCGCACTTTGTTGCAATGATTAGAGTGCACACTGATCTATTCTCGTGACGATTTGAAGGTGGCCGTTAAGCAAAATAGGCCCTCTCACATCTGCTGTTGCGGTTTCCAAGATTGATTTTCTGTGTTCCTGGGAAATGATTTCTGTTGTCGTGAAGAAATGATTCTGACCATCAACTATTTGGAGAGTGGGACACATTCAATTCCGCTGCTGCTATAGTTGATTCCGTCCGTCGCTACCTTCCGTCCTTTTTGACCGTTCATTCCCAATTCAGTCAGTTCCTTTCCGTTAGCATAACATCTACCCTGCCTGAGTACGCAGTTCAAATATGCCTCTCGCAGGTTTTGTTTCCATTTTTTTTCGAGTTGCGACCGCCAGCCCTGAGATTAATTTTCTCGGCCGAGCGAAATCAGACGTGCTTTTACCTTAAGCGTATATCAGCAACTCAACATTTCACCTGTATATTTGTTAGGTATCGAAGCCACCGCTCTTACGCTCATATTTTTCATTCGCCATGTTTTTATCCCGTCGCACTTACACGTAGTGGCTTCGCTGCTTACGTGACCACACACACGCACACATGGGGCCTCGCTTCGCCCCGTAAGACAAGCGCGTCTCTTCACTTCCTCCACCGTAGGGGATGAATGGGGGTGACGATTCCACACTGCAGTGGTTGGCATCCGAACCCGACTTTGCTTGGCTTCGCTTCTCATTGGAATGACCACTGTCCACTCGCAGACTTCTTAATTTGCCTGTAACTTGGCTTTCATTAGGCCAAACAGTCGCTGATTTCCATTACGCTCCAGCCTAGAAATTTCTGCTTTATCCCGCGGATTCAGGCATTCTGCTGTCTTTATGGCAAACTGGCATCTCCATCAGCCGCCTCGAGTTGTCTCCATTTCTTACCAAAATGCGGGGAGGTTCGCTGCTTCATTTTTCCCAATTCATTTTTCAGATCCAAGGCATCCAGCCTTTCACATCGGAGAGCATACAGACAACTGAACTTTCTTCCTTATTTTCACGCTAAGTGCGAACTCTTATTTTTCTGCACGGACCACACAGAGAGCAATTGTTCTCGAAAATGCCCCAAACAATCGACGAATTTACGATTATTCGCTAAACCTTTTGTCCCCATCTTCATTCATTTACTCAAGTGGACCCCTCTTCGAAAGGTACCACTTTCCCTTTCGGTGTTGCTTAGGCTCCCGTCAGCTGCGCCCTGATATTTATGACCTAACAGAGCTATTCTGAGACCACCCAGCCAGAGAGAGAATTCTTCGCCTCTTTTCTTTCCAAACCCCCAGATAAAACTTTATCTGCTGTTCACACTTTTAAACTCCAATCAAGCCTCGAACATAATTAATACTTAATTAATTTCACACATCAACCACGCCCATTAATTACTAAATTAATGGCGGGGGTGGGTCGTAACATCGGCCCCTCCTCAAGAAATCCAGAAGTCCTCTTCTGGGCCTATCGCTTTGCTCTTATCAATTTCCAGAGCAACCATTGAGTGCTACCTTTTCCCACAGGTAGAAACAATTCAAAATGGCAAAAATATTGCGTTTCTTGCCTTCAAGAGCATTGGAGCGACTTCCTAATTATCCCGCAATTTTGTTAATTAATTTTAGAGAACATCCGAAAGAAAAAACAACGTAAATGAGAAATAAATAAAAAAAACTGAACTGTAAAAGAACATGTGAGCCTGCCGAACTGTGATTCCTAGCTGCCTCATACAATACGCGACATGGCGGACAAATTTTAAAGTTTTCTTCAGGTTTTAGGATGGGGGGGGTGTCCACTGTAACATTAGCGATAAAATATTTTTCGAGAGACGTTCAATTTTTTTAAAAAATTAAATTTAAAACACGAAACAAAATCGACAGCCTTGCGGGGCTGTTGATTCTCAGCTGGCGAGTGAGATATTTGCTTGACTGGTGAACCAGCATGAAATATTTCAAGGCCTGCTTATATATCTGCAGTTTTAGAATTAATATATTACAATATGCTACAAATGAAAAGCAGAGCCAAAAAGTAAATACAGAGGGAATTTATTTGTGTAATTTACCTTGATATTTAGCTCTCAGTGCGCTACATAATAATGTACATATAAAGATCATACCCAGAATTTGTACATTTAACCTAAACCTAAAAGTAGCTACTTTTTAGGAAAAGTAGTGTAGCTAGATTTCTCAGAAAAAGAGTTGGAGCAAACTACTTTCTTTCAAGAAAGTTACAGCAGTAGCTAGCTACTTTTAAAAGTAGCTTTCCAATCACTGGCTCTTGCTAAAATTTACATAAAGTTTTGCAGTAGGTTTATCTATTCCAGCTACGTACAATATTTTCCATTGCCCCGGAGGTCTCATTCAATCAGCTTCGATTTCCTGCCACAATCCGTCCTACCGAATATTGTTTCTTTAGACCTAGAGAGCAGTCATAAATTGTGAAACAGTTGCTCTGGATTTACTGAATAAATACGCCATTTCAGTTACTGATGCCCTGTCGAAAAGGGCTCCAACAATTTGCCCTGTTTGTAAGCAACACAGGTCGACCGTCTTATCTCATGGACGATTTTCTTAATCTCCTCTAAACAAGCTATTATTAATTGTATCCTCGATTCTTGGCAGTACTACCTAGAAAAAACTCGGAAGCTTTCCATTACTGCATGTTTGAAGAAGAGCCATTTTAATTAGTAGCCCTTTTATAGCAAGTGTTTCCATTCCTTTGCCCATCGCTGCAGCTGATGCAGTAATAATTCGGCGTTTCAAACAAAATATGACAGTGCCTTTCCTTTAAAAAAAAAACTTCTTTAAAATGTTACATTGATCATAACCTTTTCTTTCGTGAGATATCAGATAACCAAAAAAAGTTCGCGCGTTTTTATCAACGTTCGTACTGTTCCTAGCAAAATCAATTCAAACACTTTTCAAGGACATTTTAAAACCAAATTATCATATGTGTGTGCTATTGGTCGGTCAGTAATTAGGTATTTTAGCAAGTTCAGACCATTAAACTTAGCAGGGCTGGACACACCTTCAATGAGCTGCCTGTTAACCTCTATTGGTTTATCTTATTAACTTTGAATCCCACGGCAAGAACGCGTCACGTTTCGCGAATGCATCATTGGTGCAAACGAGATTTTGAGTGGCTACTGCACAAATTTTTGCTAACAGGCCATTTATACGAATTCTCGCTAAATCTGTTTTGTTGGAAATGTGATATATTTTCTGATTTGTAAATCCAAAAGTTTCCACAAATTTTCGAATACATTAATATCAAGAGATTGAAGAGATGAAATTATTCACCTCCTAACATTTTACAGCAGCCATTGTTGAGCAAACTTTTCAGTATATTTCGGATTGTTATTCTGTTGAAACAAAAAAAATTGATAGAGTACCCTGTTAAAACAAAATATCGATAGAGTACCCTGTTAAAACAAAATATCGATAGAGTACCCTGTTAAAACAAAATATCGATAGAGTACCCTGTTAAAACAAAATATCGATAGAGTACCCTGTTAAAACAAAATATCGATAGAGTACCCTGTTGAAACAAAAAAATCGATAGAGTACCCTGTTGAAACAAAAAAATCGATGGAGCACCCTGGTACTCTTTGTAGATAATTTACGCCATGCATGTTTCGCATGTAAAGATCGTTGTGGGTGTCAAATAAATCGAGTGATTCGACAGTATGCATTTATTTATGTACAATACATTAGATTTACTTGCGTCACTCACGACCACACAGAGTCGCAGTCCGGTACGATGTAAGAAGAATTAAATCATGACAACGAACAATAAGGTTTTCTAATCCCTGACATTAAGCGATACTTAGATAGGTGGATTAATGATTATTCTTGTCGTCGTAAAATCAATGAAAGAAGAATACACCACACGGTAAACACTCAAGAGATGCATATAGCGTATTAAATCTGTTTATTTTTGTGGCGTAGCAAATACAAATATTCGCCGAACTTTCGCACTCCATTGGGAGGCTTTTTCAAGGTAACGGTAGACATAATTTTTATGTCTACCGTTGCCTTGAAAAAGTCCCCTAATTTTTAGCACGTCTTTTGTAAAAAAAAAGATCGTGCTTATGTTATCGGTTTGTCCGTCCGTCCGTCCGTCTGTACGCACGCTATCTCAGCAACTATTAGTCCGATTTGAAAAATTCCTTTTTGCATTGGGAAGCTTGAAATATGCGAATGATGATCCTTTATTTCGTTTTTTCTTACGAGAACAATTTCACCGCTAGGGGCGTAAATGCAGATGATGTCGAATTCAAAAATACGTATAATTTTACATCATCATAATCATCATCATCATTGTCAACCATTATCAATCCACTGCTGGACGAAGGTCTCCCCAAGTTTCCTCCACAACGGTCTGTCTTGTGCCAGTCTCCTCCATGTCACTCCCGCATACTTTCGAATTTCATCCACCCATCTTCCATGTGGTCTTCTTCTGGGTCTTTTCCTGTCCCTTGGAATCCAATCTAAAATTTCGGCTGTCCATCGATGGTCTGTTCTTCTGGCAGTATGTCCAGCCCATTGCCATTTCAGGGATTTAACTCTGATCATGATGTCTTCCACTGTTGTCATTTTTCGGATCCACGTGTTCCTCTTCTTATCTCTCCTGGTTACACCAAGCATGCACCTCTCCATGCTTTTTTGAGTTGTCTGCAGCCTTTGTATGTCTCTTTTAGCTAAGGTCCACGTCTCTGCACCATACGTAAGCACTGGAAGGATGCATTGATCAAACACTTTTCTTTTAAGACATAATGGCATATTGCTCTTGAAAATTATGCTGTTTCTTCCAAAAGCTCTCCAGGCAAGTTTTGTACGCCGATTAATTTCTTCACCAATGTGACCCTCACTTGATATCTGCTGTCCAAGACAAACGTACGTGTCTGTTATCTCCAGCTTTTCTCCATCAATTGATAAATCTTCATTTCTGGTAAAAGCATTGTACATCACTTTTGTCTTCTGAAAGTACATTTTTAATCCCACTTCTTTACTCTTGTCAGCAAGTTCCTGGATCATACTCTGTAGCTCTGATGGGGTAGTTGCAAAAATGACTATGTCATCAGCAAAACGAAGGTGGGTTAGATAATCTCCATTAATCTTTATCCCATTGTTTTCCCAGTTCAGTGATTGAAAGACATTTTCCAATGTGGCATTAAAGAGCTTCGGAGATATGGTGTCACCTTGTCTCACTCCTTTTCCAATTTTTATGTGTGTTGTATATTTGCTTCTAAACACCCGATTGAAAAAATTCTTTTATCTTTCGATTCCATTTATGTCGAAGAGTATTTTAGATATAGTTATTTTTTCAAATTACGCATGGATTTTCCGCTAGGGGGCGTAAAAGTAAATTTCGTTTTCCCTGATAACTCTTCTTTTAAAACTCCGCTTTGAATTTTTTGCTTCAGCGGATACAGCTCCTGATGTAAAATGTTTTGCATATAATTGCTAATTTTTGGTAAAGAATACTTTGGCCACCAGGAAGCGTAAGCGCTAATTTTTACTTATGCATTTGCCATAAAATCTGAGCTTCTAAAATCCCGATTGAAATAATTCTTTCGTGGACTCATGCCACTCAGGTCGATAAAGGTTTTCGGAATATTTTCTTTTTAAAATATTCAATTGTTTCTCCGCCAGGAGGCGTAGATGCATATCTTATTTTTGTCAATATCTCCACTTGTAGGGTCCGATTTGAAAAATTCCTTCTATGTTGGATAGTGTTTTCAGTGTGACATGTTTTTAATATACGAGTAATTTCAAAATTTTCAAGTAATTCATAGACTTTCAGATAGAGGGCGTAAATCTAAATTGCTTTTACCCCATTGTCTCTGCTTTTAAATCTCCGATTTGAAAAATTCTTTCTGCACCGGATACAGCTCCTGATTGGAAATACTTTGCACATAATTTCTAATTTTTGTAAAAAATGGTTTGGCCACCAGGTGGCGTAAGCCTTATTTTCCGCTTCTGATGCATTTGCAGCAAAATATGAGCTTCAAAAATCTCAAATGAAAATAACGTCGTTTGTAGATCGATACTACTCATATAGACAAACCTTTTAGGAACATTTTCTCCTTAAAATAATGCATGGTTTCTACGCCAGGGACGTAGATGTATATCTTATTTTTGTCAATATCTCTACTTCTAGGAGTCCGATTTGAAAAATTCCTTCTTTGTTGGATAGTGTTTCCAGTATGACATGCTTTTCATATAATTTCAAAATTTTCAAGTAATTCATAGGCTTTCCGTTAGGGGAGTAAAGGTAAATTGCTTTCGGCCCTATTATTTCTGCTTCTAAATTTCCGATTTGAAAAATTCTTTCTGCACCGGATACAGCTCCTGATGAGAAATCCTTTGCACATGATTTTTAATTTTTGTAAAAAACCGTTTAGCCACCAAGTGGCGTAAGTCTTAATTTCCGCTTCTGATGTATTTATAGCAAAATATGAGCTTCTAAAATCTCGAGTGAAAAAAAGTGGTTTGTAAACCGATACTACTCATGTTGACAAACCTTTTAGGAACATTTTCTTCTTAAAATAGTGCATGGTTTCTAGGATAGGGGCCTGGATGTATATCTTATTTTTGTCAATATTTCTACTTCAAGGAGTCCTATTTGAAGAATTCCTTCTTTGTTGGATAGTGTTTCCGATGCGAAATGTTTTTCGTATAAATTCAGGATTTTCAAGTAAATCATAGACTTTCCGCTAGGGGGGGGGCACAAAGGCAAATTGCGTTTTCTGCGTTATTTCAGCTTCTAAATCTCAGATTTGAAAAATTCTTCCTGTATCGCATACAACACCTGATGGAAGATATTTTTCATATAATTTCTAATGTTTGGTAAAGAATGGTTTTACCACCAGGGGACATAAGTGCGAATTAATGCTTTTGATGTATTCTAGCAAAATCTGGGCTCCTATTTAAAAATTTTAAAATCTGGCTCCAAGAGTCCGATTTGAAAAATGATTTCCTGTGCGAAATGTTTCTCATATAAATTCATATCTTTCTTGCGCACAAGTCTGCAACCAGAGGGCGTAAGCTCACGATTCTGTTTACAGCAATATCTGAGGGATTAAAAACCCGATTGAAAAACTTCTTTCTTCCGTCAGATACTATTGTTTTCCATACTGGTTCCATTGACTTTGAATAGCTTTGACAAATTTAATTTGCGTCAGAACGGATTCAAAAGACGTGCTTATTACACCCGAAAATTCAGTGCCATCTTCCTTGTTATGTCTACCATTGACCTTGAAAAAGCCTCCTAGTGGAGTGCGAAAGCTTGGCGAATCTTTGCACCTTTTTACGCCACAAAAGTAAACGGATTTCATACGCTATAAGCGTCTCTTGAGTGTTCAATGAAAGAAGATATGTCATTAATAAAAGTCGATATTTATTAAACTATAACGGCGGCAACAGCAAGAATTTCGACTATTTAGTTTGTTTGTTTGTTTTTATTGGAGGTTTAACGACCACCGTGAGCAACTCAATGGGCTATAAGCAGTCGCCCGTCCCTAATTTAGGGTCACTGGTTCCAGGGAAGGGAAAGAGCCAGTGCCGTAAGACAAACACAACATCCATGCCTGACCGGGATTCGAACCCGGACCCCTTACGGACGAATGATCAGAGGCCAACGCCTAAGACCACTGCGCCACCGGTGCGGCTATTTAGTTTTTCAAAAACATTTTTTTTATTATTATTATTATTATAATATAATATTCAGATTTAGGCGAACGTAAGAAACGACCTTAACACCGATGAAATGAGATGTAACTACGAAAGTCCATCTGCGCATGCCCAAGCTAAAATCCGGCCTCAAGATGGAAAGAAAAGCTGAATCGCAAGTGTGTTAGTAATAGGATTGGTAACTTTTTGGCCTAGGATATCTGCAAGGTTACACCCCATTGTGTTATACCTTATTTTAAAGCTCTCATCAACAAGCAGCCAAACCTAGGAAGCCAAATTTCACTGCGGACTATAGTACTGCCTGGAAAGATGCATGGCATTAAATTACATTTCTGTAATGGCCTTTATCACATTTAACATCAAGTTCTCGTAATTTACGCAGATTTCAATGATAAATTGTTACGTTTTTGTAAAACGCGATGAAATAATGTTCGGTGATAGTTTAGTAAAATATATTGTTGAGCAACAATAAAATTAACTATTGTTGTTATAACGTTTTTCAGTTCGCATTGCTTAGAAAGAACATCTGAGGAGACCGCAAAAGCTCTTCGGATTTCGTTCTCGAATCCGAAAAGCCTTTGCGGTCTCCTCAGATGTTCTTTCTAGGCAATGCGAATTGAAAAACGTTATCGAGTTGGCCACTGAGGCAGGAGTTGGCCACCCCGAACCTGGTACATCGCTATATCGAGAAAACCAGAACCATTCGTATTAATCTTTCTATGCCGCAGCTACGCTACCTGGGCTCAATTCCCTATATCATCATCATTGTCTTTCTTTTCTTTTTCTTGATTGGAGGTTTAACGACTACCGTGAGCAACTCAATGGGCTATAAGCAGTCACCCGTCCCTAATTTAGGGTCACTGGTTCCAGGGAAGGGAGAGAGCCAGTGCCGTAAGACAAACACAACATCCATGCCTGACCGGGATTCGAACCCGGACCCCTTACGGACGAATGATCAGAGGCCAGCGCCTTAGACCACTGCGCCACCGGGGCGGCCATCATCATCATTGTCAACCATTATCAATCCACTGCTGAACGAAGGTCTCCCCAAGTTTCCTCCACAACGGTCTGTCTTGTGCCAGTCTCCTCCATGTCACTCCTGCATACTTTCGAAATTTCATCCACCCATCTCCCATGTGATCTTCTTCTGAGTCTTTTCCTGTCCCTTGGAATCCAATCTAAAATTTCAGCTGTCCATCGATGGTCTGTCCTTCTGGCAGTATGTCCAGCCCATTGCCATTTCAGGGATTTTACTCTGATCATGATGTCTTCCACTTGTTATTTTTCTGATCCACGAGTTCCTCTTCTTATCTCTCCTGGTTACACCAAGCCTGCACCTCTCCATGCTGCTTTGAGTTGTCTGCAGCCTTTGTATGTCTCTTTTAGTTAAGGTCCACGTCTCTGCACCATACGTAAGCACTGGAAGGATGCATTGATCAAACACTTTTCTTTTAAGACATAATGGCATATTGCTTTTGAAAATTATGCTGTTTCTTCCAAAAGCTCTTCAGGCAAGTTTTGTACGCCGATTAATTTCTTCATCAATGTGACCCTCACTTGATATCTGCTGTCCAAGATAAACGTACGTGCCTGTTATCTCCAGCTTTTCTCCATCAATCGATAAATCTTCATTTCTTGTAAAAGCATTGAACATCACTTTTGTCTTCTGAAAGTTCATTTTTAATACCACTTCTTTAAGAAGATGAACCTCGGTGTTGGCATCAGGTCTCCGACGTCTTCATGTACCATGCTTAAGAGAAACACTGACAAGACCCCACCTTCCAATGAAGCAGGTGTTTGTGCCATTCCTCTACAATATCTGGACGACTCCAAACAATACTACTTTGAAATGACTAAACGTTCATTTAGATTTAGAGTCAATGAACATAACAGGGACGTAAAAATCAGCAAAGTAACCACGGTCCTATCCAGAGAAGTCAAGTTCAAAGCCGCTGTTCCTATGTGGGGTTATGTAAAGAAATCAGCTTCTTACTCCATCCAAAAATCTACTGCCCTTCGCAAAACTTTGGAGATCATAACCAACAACGAGTCATGCAATGATAACGTCTCGCTAGAGTTGCCGCGAGTTTGGAACCAGTTCTTCAAAAAGTGAATGCCTCTTGTTTTCCTTCCATCATTCCGCGTGCTAAACGTGCATAACGCCTCCTGTCTTTGAATGCCTGAAGTCGTTCGCATCTCTTCGTTAACTGTCAAGTCGCCGCGCTCAAATTGTTGAAGCGTTCTATTATTTTTCAGTTTGCTGTCTACGTTCTTTGAAAAAGACTCCTGGTTGATGTGAGAAAGCTTGGAAACTTTGATTCCTATTCTACACCAAGAAATTCGGATTACTAGTATAGTTATACTATTTAAGTATTGTTGGTGTACAATTCCTTGTTATTTAATTAGTCTTTATACTTATATTAAGATAATACAACGCAGTTTATCACAAATATTCATTTTTTCAAGCCGACCAAGGTTTCGCTGGGTATTGACCTAGCTTCATCAGGGCGAATGGCACGTAAATATTCAAATTGTATTTGATATAAATGGTGTTTAAAGTCACGTGTTTTGGTTAGATGCTTCCACGCTCTTGATAGAAATGGCGTGGATGCCATGTCATTAACAAGTTGCGAAGATTCTGATAAATTTGGAAAGCTTCCAAAATATGAAGTTTGGTAGTTGAATCTGGCTTGTCAATTAGTTTTGCTTCTTCAAAGCTAAATTTATGGTCCTCTTCGTAACAATGTTTAACCATCGATTACTTCTTTAGGTCACAATTCCGAATGTAGGTCTCGTGCTCCTTCAATCGAAAACGCAAGGCTCTACGGGTCTGTCCTATAAACGAAGCACCACATTCACATAGGATTTGATAAATTACCCACGAGTTTTTGTCTTCAACATAGTCCTTTGATCCTAAAAGCTCAAATTAGTCTTTATATTGTTTGTGTTATTATTGTTAATAAGATTTTGAAAATTTAGAGCGCTCAAATATTTTTACACCCACTGTATATTTAAGAAAAAGAAAGGAATCTTCTGAATGTTAGCCATCGAATGCTTCGACGTTTTTCTGAGCAGCAGGGGAGCCATACGACCCTTTTGAAATGAAAAAAAAAAAGCATATATTTATGAGACAGGAAACTGATAGATTATCACGTTGAAACTATGAATCGGAAGTGAATTCCTGAAAACAAAAGAGCCATTTTTTTTTTTTTTTTTTTGGAAGATCTTTTCCTTTAGCCTCCTGGAAAAAGAATCGCTAGGGGATAAGTCATGATTGAATTAAGAAAAGTATCGTTGTTCCCGTTGTCCCATATCTTTCATCGCCGATTAACTCTACCCTTATCAAGAAAAACAAAAGCAATTTACTGCCCTTTGTTTCAGGATGACGTCAGATAACAAGATCTGCCGTCGTCGCTATTGGAGGCAATGCATCAAAAATATTCCTTCTATAGAAATCGAACGAATTTATCGTATTGTCGCTTTTCTAACGCTTTCATCACAGCAGGGAAATTCTATATTCAGATGATGTGCAAGCATGATCATCCTCACATGCACGCCTGGAATTTCAGTCAAAATGTATATTTTTATTTGTAGCATTTTTGAATAAAGAAAGCATTTTTCGAGTGTCAGTTTGTCTTGCAGAGACGAAAGAGTCGCTCTGAAGCTTAGATATGTGAAAGAAACACCAGAGATACGGTATGCTGATTCTTAAAAAAGTTCGAAGTAGTCTCTTGCAGCGGGGAAAGACACTTGTGAAAGCTAATTTTCCACTTCTGAAAATGCTCTCAAACAAGAAGGATGACACAGAATTATCGGGAGTAATGAGCACGTGTCTAATTTAAATGAATCATCGAGAAGTTGTTTCCCATTCAAAATTAATCTCATGACTAATAAAGTGTTTGTCATAGAGAATGCAGTCCGACGGAAAAAAAAATTTTAATTGGTTTTAGATTACTGCAGATGAAACGTTGATGAATATTTCAAACATCCAGAATACGGTGGAAAACAAAGTTTAATAATCAAAATAATCACAGCCAGCAGCAACGTCTTTTTTTTTTTTTTTTTTTGATTGAAGGTTTAACGACCACCTTGAGCAACTTGATAGGGCCGCCCGTTGGCACAGTGGTTTAAGCGATGGCTTCTGATCATTCGCCCGAAATGGGTCTGGATTCGAATCCCGGTGAGGCATGGATGTTGTGTTTTTCTTACGGCACTGGCTCTCTCGCTTCCCTGGAACCAGTGGCTCTAAATTAGGGACGGCTGACTGCTTCTAGTCTATTGAGTTGCTCAGGGTGGTCGTTAAACCTCCAATAAAAATAAAAAAACTCGATGGGTTATAAGCAGTCGCCCGTCCCTAATTTAGGGCCACTGGTTTCAGGGAAGGAAGAGAGCCAGTGCCGTAAGACAAACACAGCACCCATGCCTCACCAGGATTCGAAACCGGACCCCTTCATGGCCAGCGCTTAAACCGCTGCGCCATGGGAGCGTCCTTATGGAGGTTAAATGTTGATAAAAATTTGGTGCATTCCGAGTTTTTCGCTAAGTTCACGTACCATCTGACGTGATCGGATTCCGTCAAGGCCTCCAACGTGGCACCATCGACGGCTACTTCTGGTCACCCGCGTGGTTTATTTTCCAGGCTTACATCGCAGAGTCAGAATTTTTTTCAAGTCTTACATTCACTAACAGTGCTTTCCCAGATGTTGCATTGATGTTGCCAGCTGCTTCTGATTAACGGAGTCCAAGTTTAAATTTATAAAAGGAAATGGCACGAATTGGCTGTGATCCATTGTCCTTTTCATTGTATGACGATGCCCTTTGAACCACTGCCACTGACGAAATTTCCCTAATTTAGGGTCACTGGTTCCAGGGAAGGGAGAGAGCTAGTGCCGTAATACAAACGCAACAACCATACCTCACGGAGACTCGAACCCGGACCCATCTCGGACGAATGATCAGAAGCCACAGCTTATACCATTGCACCACCGGGGCAGTTAGACTAACCCAGGTACTAAAAACGACATTGTACGTATCTGGTGCAGAGAATTTACGCACTCATTGAACAGCACTTGCCAGGCCATAAATTTTAAAAACAATGTTTAATCCGCACGAATAGCGGATGGAAATGAACAAAACAAAATAAAGCACACACATTTCGACGGCACATTTCGCGTTACCTCAGAACCAACATGGTACATCACACCAATTCACAGCGCACATGATAAAGTCAATTCTCCTCGTCTTGACTAATACAGCGCCATCTTGTATTCCTGCTCGCTGCAGGCTTGATATTTGGCAATATACCAAATACATGCTGCACGTGCAAATAAGTTCGAAGAGACATCGCTAGATATTGCAATTTCCACAATAGGTTGCTGGTGGTGAAATATTCGCTAATTTCTGTTTAGTAGTTGTTTGTTGTTCCAGCTAAGTTAATCCCTGTTGTGTTCTTGCGCTACGTATAGAATTTTTAAACTGCAAACAAGCGTAAAATATAAGAACATCAGCGCTAAGAGAGAAAATCGAAGATATTGGTGTAGTATAGAGAAAGGATGCATGAAAAATGAAGTTGCCAAAAGAATTATATTCCTCCAAATTTACTTTCAACAATTTAAAAAAACTGAGGGTGAATTAAAGCGTAGGTTCGGCGATGGTTCACCTAAACTTAAAAGAAAAATTTCGCAATGGAATTTTTCCTTGTGTGCAAGCCGCTGCTTTCGAGTGTTTTCAAAGAACGAAGAACAAGAGCATTCCAAATAACTGGGACTCTGCTGAAGAAGAAAGCACCGGGTTCTGTAAAGCGTTTAGAAAGAGATGAATTCCAACCGAGGGTACGGCGTTTTAAAGAACGCCACGGAATCTTATTCAAGTCTGTTCGTAGTGAAAGTGCTTCGGTAGACGGAGAAACAGTCCGAAATTGTTTGGAAAATTGGTTCACAGTACAAACCGTGTGATATATATAATGCCGACGGTTTTTGATGAGTTACAGCTGGTAAAAAAAACTTCACCTGTGGAAGGAGAATGCGGTGAATAAAAGAATTCAGAAATACGATCAACTGTTATGATCTTTGCCACTATGGATGGTTCTGATAAAAGAAAGTTACTCGTTATTGGAAAATCAAAATATATGGAATATATTTAAAAATTACCACTAAATTGTATGGCTAACATGAAATCTGGGATGACCTTATAACTACGTAGGAAACTGATAAAATCATTCGACTAGGAAATCTGTAGAAAAAGTGGAAGGTTATCCTTATCATAGACAACTAACTGCAGCAAATATATCTTCAAAATAAACATCCGTCCACCATTTGTCCACTAATTCCACAAGCCAGCTACGTCAAATAAACGAGAAAATTGCAAACCTGGGCTCAATGGTTAAAACCATTGTTAAGTTTAACAACCTTTCACACACATGAGTAAACTTTAATAACCTTTCTGAATATCTCATAAGTTAAAATGGCTTCCCTTTTTCGGTAGTTTCTTCAGCGAAGTTTCGGACAAAATCAGTAGTGTGCCCAGAATTTTTTTCGGGGAAAAGGGGAAGGGTTACGATTTTTTATATATACAACTAAATGTGTTATGAGTGCATTTTTAAAATGTGTGTAACATCCGCGCACAAACATTCGAATAAATTATTAATGTTTTTATTACCAATATTCTTATCACCACATAATGGTTGAGCACTTATATTTTGCTTTTTACGTGCAGAAAACAAGAATACTACACTACTTACTGTTAAATGGTTAAAAGATAAATAATTCTAGAACGAAATAAAAATGTACCTTCTAGTGAAAAATTATTCATGTGTATAATGGCGGTTTTTTCTTTCATTGTACAGTAAGACTAACAATCGCTGACGACACTCATTTCGACAGATATTTTTTTATTTGATTCAACTCTTATGTTACTTTTACTTACTACTACTTGAGTCGCATTTCCAGCCTCCTGGGTTTTTTTGCAAGTTCATCTAAAACTTCTTCAGCTTTCGGTGTGTATTTTCGATTAATGTGAAGTAATACTAACCCATTGAGTCTCAGTTCTGATATGGTATTACGTAGATAAGATTTTAAAAGACGCAGTGTTGAAACCGAAAGCTCACTTTATGAAATTGTAACTGGTAGAGTGCCTAGTATGTGAAACAATGCTTTTATATTGGGTAACACCTCACTGTGGCACAGTTTTAAAGCACTCAATGGATCTTCCGGCACTGCTCCTCTTCTTTGTGGGCGATCCTGCTGCACCGCAGTTTCAATTTTGCGATTCGTTCTTTTTGCGAATCATTTAAAGTCACCTGTAATAAAGTTCAGTTAATTTTAAAACCATCAATACCTTCAGAACATGGTGGCACATTGGAATTTGTTGGGCGAAATGACTGGGATCTAGATATGACCAATTTGTGTGAGCGAAATTTGTTTTCGAAAGCACTAATAAACCTGTCTAAAAATTTTACAAAAATTGAAATCCTGTAATAGTCTTCTGGGATTTTTGTTTATGTTACAGCGTTGGTTTTGTTTTGATGTCATTTTTGGTATTTTAATCAAAACTGCTTGAGTCCCAGCATGCTTTAGAGCAGTGTTCCGCAACCTTTCTCTACTCGCGGCACACCATAAATTAATTATCCATGACTCAGCACGGCACACCAAAATGTTAATCCCCTCAAAAACGTATATGAAAATATTAATATAAATACGCAATGTAATCAACCTCTTATTATTAGGACGGAACATTCCGAGCAAGGAACTTGTCCATCTTGAAAAAATAAAATAGTTTAATAGTAATAGAAAATAACAAAACTGACTAGCAATCACAATTTTCGGACTACTTCAGAGCACAGCTGTGAAAGAACTGAAATAATTGTAAGACGCGGGACCTATACTCTTCAAAGGGAAGAAGGCACACATATACCGACTTATTTAAAATAAAGTCTAACAATGGGTGGGTGCATCGGTACAGGAAAAAAGAAATAAATTTGAAGAAACTCTAACAAACACGGACAAATGCCAAAACAACGTAATAAAATAATAAAAGAAAAGGAAAGTTTTGCTAATCCCAGCACTTTTAAGGAAAAGCGTACACAGATCATGCGGCAAGTGTAACAAAGAAGCTGAATAGCGCAGCGGTATAGGAAAACAAGTTAGTAAAATCATGCAATGCATTGATTATGATACGCTTTCCAATATACTAGAAATCATTACTCAATCTATTACTCAAGTTGTGAGGAAAATGGCTGTGGAATAAATCTCACCCCTGTGCCCTGACCTTTGATCCATTTTGGATGATATTCAATAGAACTGGTTCATTATATCTCCGAAATAACATGATAAAGTTTTGTCACAATCGAAACAATTTTACGGAAGTTATGATGCATAAGCGCTATGGAATAGATCCCGCTCCTGTGTCCTAACCTTTACCCCATTTCGCCCATTTTCAATAGGATTCGTCCCCAGACAGGTCCCTACAACATACCAACATTTCATCCAAATCGAAACATTTTTACGTAAGTTATGACTCATAATGGCGATGGAAGTGATACCGTTCCTATGTCCTGACCTTTGACCCCCATTTCGCCAATTTTCAATAGAGTTTGTCCCCAGGTGGTCTCTTACCACATACTAAAATTTAATCGAAATCGAACCTGTTTTACGTTAGTTATGACGCATAACAGCAGTGGAATAGATCCTGCTCTTATGTCCTGACCTTTGACCCCATTTCGTTCACTTTCAATAGGGTTACACCTACCACATATTAAAATTTCATCGAAATCAAACCATTTTTACGCGAGTTATCGTGCGGACGAACATATGCACACAACATGTGACGTAATGAGGTAGATGGGAATCGCGACCATCTGCTAGCAAGGTGTGACGTCATAAAACTTTAATAGTATCAACAAACAATGCGTGACGTAATGAGATAGATGACATGACCGCGCGCCAACATCTAATGGGGCGACGCCATGACACCGCACTTGGAATACTTAATATTTTCTAAAACATAACCATAATTATGCAATCCAACATTTTTTTGTCTGCTGACGTCAGGAAAATACAGGCCGTGTCATCTTTTTTCTGGACAATTAATGCGTTCACAAGGATGAAAATTTGAACATCGATTAAAATAGCTTCATTTTATAACTTGGAATACTTAATATTTTAAAAAACATAACCATAATTATGCAATCCAACATTGTTTGTCTACTGATGTCATGAAATTACAGGTCGCGCCATCTTTTTTCTGGAAAATTAATGCATTCACAAGGATGAAAATTTGAACATCGATTAAAATAGCTTCATAACTTGGAATACTTAATATTTTCTAAAACATAACTATAACTAAGCAATATTAAGCACTCCAACATTTGTTTGTCTACTGACGTCATCAAAGTACAGGTCGCGCCATCCTTTTTCTGGTTTCAACACCACCAAAGAAAACGTTATTGATTTTCAATATAATTATGGTTATGTTTTAGAAAATATTAAGTATTCCAAGTTATAATAAAGTTATTTTAATCGCTGTTCAAATTTTCATTCTTGGGAACACATTAATAGTGAAAGAAATGTGTACAAAAGGTTTTTCCATTGGAAGTATAGGAAGCAAAATTACTTGACGTCCACCTTAATAATATGGGATAAGAGCGATGGAATGGATCGCAATCCTATGTCCTGACCTTTGACCCCATTTCGTCCACATTCAATAGGGTTCGTCCCCAGGTGGTCCCCTACCACATACTGAAATTTCATCGAAATCGATCCATTTTTACGCACGTTATGACGCATAAGGGTAATGGAATGCATCCCGCTCCTACGTCGTGACCTTTGACCCCATTTGTCCCATTTTAATAGGTTTCGTCCCCAGGTGGTCCCCTACCACATAGTAAAATTTCATCGAAATCGAACCATTTTTACGCCAGTTATCGTACGGACGGACGGACAAAGCTGGAGCATATACGCTTCTTCAACCTACGATTGGAAAGCGTAAATAAAAAGTTAGTAAAATCATGCAATGCATTGATTATGATACGCTTTCCAGTATACTAGAAATCATTACTCAAACTATTACTCAAGTTATGAGGAAAATGGCTGTGGAATAAATCTCACCCCTGTGCCCTGACCTTTGATCCATTTCGATGATATTTAACAGAACTGGTTCAGTACATATCCGAAATAACATGATAAAGTTTGTCCCCATCAAAGCAATTTTACGTAAGTTATGATGCATAAGCGCTATGGAATAGATCCCGCTCCTGTGTCCTAACCTTTCACCCCATTTCGCCCATTTTCAATAGGATTTGTACCCAGGAAGGTCCCTACAACATACGAACATTTCATCCAAATCGAAACATTTTTACGTAAGTTATGACTCATAATGGCGATGGAAGTGATTCCGCTCCTATGTCCTGACCTTTGACCCCCATTTCGCCAATTTTCAGTAGGGTTTGTCCCCAGGTGGTCTCCTACCACATACTAAAATTTAATCGAAATCGAACCTTTTTTACGTTAGTTATGACGCATAAGAGCAGTGGAATGGATCCCGCTCTTATGTCCTGAACTTTGACCCCATTTCGTTCACTTTCAATAGGGTTCCTTCTCAGGTGTTACCCTACCACATGCTAAACGTTCATCGAAATCGAACGATTTTTACGCAAGTTATCGTGCTGAAGAACATACGCACACAACGCGTGACGTAATGAGGCAGATGGGAATCGCGGCCATCTGCTAGCAAAAGTGTGACGTCATAAAACTTTAATAGGATCCGCACATTTGTTTGACTGCTGAAGTCATGAAAATACAGGTCGCGCCATCTTTTTTCTGGACAATTAATGCGTTCCCAAGGATGAAAATTTGAACATCGAATAAAATAGCTTCATTTTATAACTTGGAATACTTAATATTTTCTAAAACATAACCATAATTATGCAATCCAATATTTGTCTACTGACGTCATCAAAGTACAGGTCGCGCCATACATTTTCTGGTTTCAACCCCCCAAAGGAAAAGTTATTGATTTTTAATGTAATTATGGTTATGTTTTAGAAAATATTAAGTATTCCAAGTTGTAATAAAGTTATTTTAATCGATGTTCAAATTTTCATCCTTGGGAACACATTAATTGTGAAGGAAATGTGTACAAAAATTTTTCCATTGGAAGTATAATAAGCTAAATTATTTGACGTCCACCTTAATAATATGGGATAAGAGCGATGGAATGGATCGGATTCCTATGTCCTGACCTTTGATCCCATTACGTCCATATTCAATAGGGTTCGTCCCCAGGTGGTCCCCTACCGCATACTGAAATTTCATCGAAATCGAAGCATTTTTACGCACGTTATGACGCATAAGGGCAATGGAATGCATCCCGCTTTTATGTCTTAACCTGTGACCCCACTTCACCGATTTTGAATAAGATTCGTCCCCACGCGGTCTCCTATCACATACTAAAATTTAAGTGAAATCGAACCATATTTACGCAAGTTATGACACATAAGGGCAAAGGAATGATCTAGCTCCTACGTCGTGACCTTTGACCCCATCTGTCCCATTTTCAATAGGGTTCATCTCCAGGTGGTCCCCTACCACATAGTAAACTTTCATTGAAATCGAACCATATTTACGCAAGTTATGACGCATAAGGGCAATGAAAGGATCCCGCTCCTACGTCGTGACCTTTGACCCCATTTGTCCCATTTTCAATAGGGTTCGTCCCATGGTGGTCCCCTACCACATACTAAAATTTCATCGAAATCGAACCATTTTTGCGCCAGTTATCGTACGGACGGACGGACGGACAAAGCTGGAGCATATACGCTTCTTCAACCTACGGTTGGAAAGCGTAAAAAATAGAAGTATATCAATAAGCAAAACTACGATATAACAACAACTGTGAGTAAATAATTTACATTTAATTTCTTAAAATACATAAGATTTCGCTGCATGTGATAAAGAATAAACAAGCATCATCTTATTTAATCAGTGCAGCGGCAGATAATGAAATACAAGCATATGAAACACAGTAACTGGGATAAAATTAAAAAGTAAAACTCTACAATTAATTTCTTATGATAGGATAATAGGTAAAAGTTCGCGTCACACCTTTCACTTTGTGGGAACACACTGGTGCGCCGCAGCACACCGGTTGCGTAACACTGCTTTAGAGTAATCTGAAATAAGTCATGGAACTCAAATTTGGTATAGATTCGTCGCCACAGAAACTTTCAGTACATACATACATACATATCATTAAGCTGTCCTCTGATATTCAAAAATTAGCTCCACAAAGAAATACAGATTACCAGATAATATTTACTTACTGTTGCAGTAACAAAATTCTCCATTTACAGCGATCTTGACATACAACTCGGGCTTCACTCACATCCATCACACGCCGTACACAAGATCTTCTATACTTCATACTCATAAACTTTTTCTCATTCAGACACTCCTGAATCTGATCTCCCTGCAGAAATAATTCCTCGCACTCCTGAAAGGCAATGCAAATATTATTATGAGCACAAATGTGCTCCATTTTAGCCGTTTCTTCAGGAAGCTTGAAAATTGCGAAGTTTTCAAAGAAGATATCTACGAACCGGGACCGGAGAGCAAGTGCTCATATCAGTTAAGCAGAGAGTTGAAATTACTCCCCTTCCGAGTTCAAAAGTACCCCACTAAACCTCAAACAGTACGCGGGTTTTATTTTCTCACACCCAGTGCCGCAACCTGGAGGCTCCAATAGGTACGGACCTTTCCCGCAGAGACACTTTTACTTTTCATCTTATTCCGTCTTGGCTAAAATATTATGATAACGATAAAGAAAGACTTTTGTTGATGATGCTGATCAAGTCTAACTGCATCATTTTAAGATATTAAGCAACTGCTTCTTCAGAGAAGGAGAACGGGGGAGAGGGGGGGAGAAAACGTGAAAAAATAACAAATGTAACATCTTGATGGACTTTTTCTTTGATTTCTATCCTTTCTCGTCAATTTTTAACACGTCTTTTGTAAAAAAAGACCGTGCTTATGTTATCGGTTTGTCCGTCCGTCCGTCTCTACCCACGATATCTCTGGGACTATTAGTCCGATTTGAAAAATTCTTTTTGCATTCTGAAGCTTAAAATATGAGAATGATTATCCCTTATTTCGTTTTTTTTTTACGATGTACAATTTCGCCGCTAGAGGTCATAAATGCAGATCATGTCGAATTCAAAAATACGTTTTATTCCACATATTTGCTTCTAAACATCCGATTGAAAAAATTATTTTATCTTTCGATTCCATTTATGTCGAAGAGTATTTTAGATATAGTTATTTTTTCAAATAACGCATATATTTTCCGCTAGGGGGCGTAAGAGTAAATTACATTTCCCCCGATAACTCTTCTTCTAAAGCTCCGATTTGAAAAATGTTTTCTTCAGCGGATACACCTCCTGATGGAAAATCTTTTGTATATAATTTCTAATTTTTGGTAATAAATACTTTGGCCACCAGGGGGCGTAATGGTTAATTTTGCTTCTGATGCATTTGCCATAAAATCTGAGCTCCTAAAATATCGATTGAAAAAATTATTTCGTGGACTGATGCCACTCACATCGATAAACCTTTTCGGAATATTTTCTTCTTAAAATGTTCCACAGTTTCTCCGCCAGGCGGCGTAGATGTATATCTTATTTTTGTCAATATCTCTACTTCTAAGAGTCCAATTTGAAAAATTCCTTATTTTTTGGATAGTGTTTTCAGTGTGACATGTTTTCATATAATTTCAAAATTTTCAAGTAATCACAGACTTTCCGTTAGGCGGCGTAGTGGTAAATTGTGTTTCTCCCTATATCTCTGCTTCTAATTCTCCGATTTGAAAAATTCTTTCTGCACAGAATACAGCTCCTGATGGGAAATCATTTGCCCATAATTTCTAATTTTTGTAAAAAATGGTTTGGCCACAAGGTGGCGTAAGTCTTAATTTCCACTTCTGATGTATTTGCAGCAAAACATGAGCTCCTAAAATCTCAATTGAAAAAAAGTCGTTTGTTGACCGATACTACTCGTGTCGACAAACCTTTTAGGAACATTTTCTTCTTGAAATAATGCATGGTTTCTACGCCAGGGGGCGTAGATGTATATTGTATTTTTGACAATATCTCTAATTCTAAGAGTCCCATTTTAAAAAATTCCTTCTTTGTTGGATAGTGTTTCCGATGCGAAATGTTTTTCCTATAAATTCAAAATTTTCAAGTAAATTATAGACTTTCCGCTAGGGGGCACAAAGGTAAATTGCGTTTTCTGCGTTGTCTGCTCGTAAAGCTCCGATTTGAAAAATTCTTCCTGTATCGCATACACGACCTGATGGAAAATATTTTTCACATAATTTCTAATGTTTGGTAAAGAATGGTTTGGCCACCAGAGGGCATAAGTGTTAATATCTGCTTCTGATGTATTTGTAGCAAAATCTGGGATCCTGAAAACTCGACTAATTTTTTTTTTCTTGGATCGATACCGCTCGTATGGATAAACCTTTTGAGAATACTTTCTTCCTAATATAATGCATGGTTTTCCCACCAGGAGACGTAAAGTTACATCTTATTTTTGTCGATATCTCTATTTCTAAGAGTCCGATTTGAAAAATTCTTTCTGTGTTGAAGGGCGTTTCCGGTGCGAAATGTTTCTCATATAAACTCATGTTTTTCTTAACGCACAAGTCTGCAACCAGAGGGAGCAAGATCACGATTCCGTTTACAGCAATATCTGAGGGATTAAAAACCCGACTGAAAAACTTCTTTCTTCCGTCAGATACTATTGTTTTCCATACAGGTTCCATTGACTTTGAATAGATTTGATAAATTTAATTTGCGTCGGAACGGATTCAAAAGACGTGCTTATTACACCCGAAAATTCGGTGTCATCTTTCTTGTAGTTTTCTGAAATCGAGGCTCAATAAACAATTGATAGGCTTCTTTTCTCTTTTTGGGCTCAGTCCATTTTTGTGAAGGTTTTGCGGAATATATATTAGGTGTACAAATAAGTTTTAAAGCGCTTTTTGTGTGACGTATGGTGTTAATTTACATATTCGACATTCCCCCGCGTTGTCATGTGACCGTAACTGGTCCAGAGTATAAAATGTTTCACAGAAGTTTGCCCAACAGTCAAACGCACTTGCACATCGGTAGGTGAAAGATGGCAAGCGATACTGCATTTATACACATTCGTTACGAATTTCGTCAAGGAAATTTCACAACATTCGTTACGAATTTCGTCAAGGAAATTTCACAACATTCGTTACGAATTTCGTCAAGGAAATTTCACAACATTCGTTACGAATTTCGTCAAGGAAAATGTGGTACAAAAACATGTGCATCGATCTGTTCTGTTCTGGGGCAGAATATTGTATCAAAAAGCACGTGTGAGTTTTGGTTTAGACGGTTTAAAGCAGGTGATTTTGATGTTAGCGATCGAGAACGGAGCGGCGCCCCGCAGGAGGTTGCACATGAGGAACTGCAAGCACTGCTGGATGAAGATTCGTCTCAAACGCAAAAAGAACTAGCTAAACAACTGGGGGTAACTCAACAAACCATTTCTAATCGTTTATGCGCAATGGGAAAGATTTAGAAAGAAGGAAAATGGGTGCCACATGACCTGAGCCAGAGGAACATGGATGAACGTGTCATGAAGTGTTTCAATTTGTTGAATAAGCAACACAAAGTCTTTGCTGTGGAAAATCGTTATGGGTGACGAAAAGTGGATATGATACGACAATCCCAAACACAGAAACCGCTGGGTACACCACAGTGAAGCAACGACTTCGACACCGAAACGGAATATTCGCTCCAAGGAAGTTCTGCTGTGCATCTGGTGGGATATGAAGGGTGTGCTCAATTATGAACTATTGGAACAGGGTTAAACTGTTACTGCTGATCGCTACTACAAGTAACAGTTTTTGTTATTAAAACAGGAAACCAGTCGGAAACGCTCATTCACAGGCAAAGAATTGCGTCCCATGAAATTACTGCATGACAACGCTAGGTATAGGTATAGATTCGTCGCCACAGAAACTTTCAGTACATACATACATACATATCATTAAGCTGTCCTCTGATATTCAAAAATTAGCTCCACAAAGAAATACAGATTACCAGATAATATTTACTTACTGTTGCAGTAACAAAATTCTCCATTTACAGCGATCTTGACATACAACTCGGGCTTCACTCACATCCATCACACGCCGTACACAAGATCTTCTATACTTCATACTCATAAACTTTTTCTCATTCAGACACTCCTGAATCTGATCTCCCTGCAGAAATAATTCCTCGCACTCCTGAAAGGCAATGCAAATATTATTATGAGCACAAATGTGCTCCATTTTAGCCGTTTCTTCAGGAAGCTTGAAAATTGCGAAGTTTTCAAAGAAGATATCTACGAACCGGGACCGGAGAGCAAGTGCTCATATCAGTTAAGCAGAGAGTTGAAATTACTCCCCTTCCGAGTTCAAAAGTACCCCACTAAACCTCAAACAGTACGCGGGTTTTATTTTCTCACACCCAGTGCCGCAACCTGGAGGCTCCAATAGGTACGGACCTTTCCCGCAGAGACACTTTTACTTTTCATCTTATTCCGTCTTGGCTAAAATATTATGATAACGATAAAGAAAGACTTTTGTTGATGATGCTGATCAAGTCTAACTGCATCATTTTAAGATATTAAGCAACTGCTTCTTCAGAGAAGGAGAACGGGGGGGAGAGGGGGGGGGAGAAAACGTGAAAAAATAACAAATGTAACATCTTGATGGACTTTTTCTTTGATTTCTATCCTTTCTCGTCAATTTTTAACACGTCTTTTGTAAAAAAAGACCGTGCTTATGTTATCGGTTTGTCCGTCCGTCCGTCTCTACCCACGATATCTCTGGGACTATTAGTCCGATTTGAAAAATTCTTTTGCATTCTGAAGCTTAAAATATGAG
The DNA here is from genome assembly GCA_039090855.1 of Macrothele yani. Lineage (NCBI taxonomy): Eukaryota > Metazoa > Arthropoda > Arachnida > Araneae > Macrothelidae > Macrothele > Macrothele yani. Next base: position 29,110,129 of record CM077026.1, read on the forward strand.
AATGATTATCCCTTATTTCGTTTTTTTTTTTTTACGATGTACAATTTCGCCGCTAGAGGTCATAAATGCAGATCATGTCGAATTCAAAAATACGTTTTATTCCACATATTTGCTTCTAAACATCCGATTGAAAAAATTATTTTATCTTTCGATTCCATTTATGTCGAAGAGTATTTTAGATATAGTTATTTTTTTCAAATAACGCATATATTTTCCGCTAGGGGGCGTAAGAGTAAATTACATTTCCCCCGATAACTCTTCTTCTAAAGCTCCGATTTGAAAAATGTTTTCTTCAGCGGATACACCTCCTGATGGAAAATCTTTTGTATATAATTTCTAATTTTTGGTAATAAATACTTTGGCCACCAGGGGGCGTAATGGTTAATTTTGCTTCTGATGCATTTGCCATAAAATCTGAGCTCCTAAAATATCGATTGAAAAAATTATTTCGTGGACTGATGCCACTCACATCGATAAACCTTTTCGGAATATTTTCTTCTTAAAATGTTCCACAGTTTCTCCGCCAGGCGGCGTAGATGTATATCTTATTTTTGTCAATATCTCTACTTCTAAGAGTCCAATTTGAAAAATTCCTTATTTTTTGGATAGTGTTTTCAGTGTGACATGTTTTCATATAATTTCAAAATTTTCAAGTAATCACAGACTTTCCGTTAGGCGGCGTAGTGGTAAATTGTGTTTCTCCCTATATCTCTGCTTCTAATTCTCCGATTTGAAAAATTCTTTCTGCACAGAATACAGCTCCTGATGGGAAATCATTTGCCCATAATTTCTAATTTTTGTAAAAAATGGTTTGGCCACAAGGTGGCGTAAGTCTTAATTTCCACTTCTGATGTATTTGCAGCAAAACATGAGCTCCTAAAATCTCAATTGAAAAAAAGTCGTTTGTTGACCGATACTACTCGTGTCGACAAACCTTTTAGGAACATTTTCTTCTTGAAATAATGCATGGTTTCTACGCCAGGGGGCGTAGATGTATATTGTATTTTTGACAATATCTCTAATTCTAAGAGTCCCATTTTAAAAAATTCCTTCTTTGTTGGATAGTGTTTCCGATGCGAAATGTTTTTCCTATAAATTCAAAATTTTCAAGTAAATTATAGACTTTCCGCTAGGGGGCACAAAGGTAAATTGCGTTTTCTGCGTTGTCTGCTCGTAAAGCTCCGATTTGAAAAATTCTTCCTGTATCGCATACACGACCTGATGGAAAATATTTTTCACATAATTTCTAATGTTTGGTAAAGAATGGTTTGGCCACCAGAGGGCATAAGTGTTAATATCTGCTTCTGATGTATTTGTAGCAAAATCTGGGATCCTGAAAACTCGACTAATTTTTTTTTCTTGGATCGATACCGCTCGTATGGATAAACCTTTTGAGAATACTTTCTTCCTAATATAATGCATGGTTTTCCCACCAGGAGACGTAAAGTTACATCTTATTTTTGTCGATATCTCTATTTCTAAGAGTCCGATTTGAAAAATTCTTTCTGTGTTGAAGGGCGTTTCCGGTGCGAAATGTTTCTCATATAAACTCATGTTTTTCTTAACGCACAAGTCTGCAACCAGAGGGAGCAAGATCACGATTCCGTTTACAGCAATATCTGAGGGATTAAAAACCCGACTGAAAAACTTCTTTCTTCCGTCAGATACTATTGTTTTCCATACAGGTTCCATTGACTTTGAATAGATTTGATAAATTTAATTTGCGTCGGAACGGATTCAAAAGACGTGCTTATTACACCCGAAAATTCGGTGTCATCTTTCTTGTAGTTTTCTGAAATCGAGGCTCAATAAACAATTGATAGGCTTCTTTTCTCTTTTTGGGCTCAGTCCATTTTTGTGAAGGTTTTGCGGAATATATATTAGGTGTACAAATAAGTTTTAAAGCGCTTTTTGTGTGACGTATGGTGTTAATTTACATATTCGACATTCCCCCGCGTTGTCATGTGACCGTAACTGGTCCAGAGTATAAAATGTTTCACAGAAGTTTGCCCAACAGTCAAACGCACTTGCACATCGGTAGGTGAAAGATGGCAAGCGATACTGCATTTGTACACATTCGTTACGAATTTCGTCAAGGAAATTTCACAACATTCGTTACGAATTTCGTCAAGGAAATTTCACAACATTCGTTACGAATTTCGTCAAGGAAATTTCACAACATTCGTTACGAATTTCGTCAAGGAAAATGTGGTACAAAAACATGTGCATCGATCTGTTCTGTTCTGGGGCAGAATATTGTATCAAAAAGCACGTGTGAGTTTTGGTTTAGACGGTTTAAAGCAGGTGATTTTGATGTTAGCGATCGAGAACGGAGCGGCGCCCCGCAGGAGGTTGCACATGAATAACTGCAAGCACTGCTGGATGAAGATTCGTCTCAAACGCAAAAAGAACTAGCTAAACAACTGGGGGTAACTCAACAAACCATTTCTAATCGTTTATGCGCAATGGGAAAGATTTAGAAAGAAGGAAAATGGGTGCCACATGACCTGAGCCAGAGGAACATGGATGAACGTGTCATGAAGTGTTTCAATTTGTTGAATAAGCAACACAAAGTCTTTGCTGTGGAAAATCGTTATGGGTGACGAAAAGTGGATATGATACGACAATCCCAAACACAGAAACCGCTGGGTACACCACAGTGAAGCAACGACTTCGACACCGAAACGGAATATTCGCTCCAAGGAAGTTCTGCTGTGCATCTGGTGGGATATGAAGGGTGTGCTCAATTATGAACTATTGGAACAGGGTTAAACTGTTACTGCTGATCGCTACTACAAGTAACAGTTTTTGTTATTGAAACAGGAAACCAGTCGGAAACGCTCATTCACAGGCAAAGAATTGCGTCCCATGAAATTACTGCATGACAACGCTAGGCTGCATGTCGCGAAATCGGTCAAGGAAGCGTTATTGACGTTTCGTTTGGCTGGGAAGTTTTGGAGCACCCGGCTTATAGTCCGACGTAGCGCCTTCAGATTATAATTTGTTCCGATCGATGCAACATGATTTGTTTGCTGTACGGTCCAGACATGTAAAGAAGTGCACAAATGGGTTGACGACTTCATCGCGTCACACAACGGAGTATTCTTCAAGGCTGACATCATGACTGGAATCCGTCAGCTGCCCGAACAATGGCGGAAGGTGATAGGCAATGACGGCGCATGTTTTAATTCGAAAAGGTATTGTTGTTTCCTCTCAATTTACATGTTGCGTTGCCTTAAAACGCTTTCAAACTTATTTGTGCACCTAATATACACTGCTGGCCACACAAAATGCAACACCAAGAAAGAAGCATTCCATTGGACTGAAATTCGCAGCATGCGACGCCGGACATGCAAACGATTAGCATTGCAGGGAATATGCAAATCATATGCGACCGGCACGCCACCGAGAAGCACTATAAGACGGGTGCACAGAAGGCGGGGTGTAAGTGTGTTGTGCTGGCGAACCTGTGCGTGGGCAGCTTCCTGATGCCTCGTCGCAGAATACGGCAGTTATTCTAGCACGTTTCGGAGCTCGACAGAGGACGAATAGTGGCTTATCGCGACAGCAGTTTATCGTACCGAGACATCGGCGCCCGTGTGGGACGTCATCCAGCCACAGCGAGGCTAGTATGGATTCGGTGGGTGCAGGAGGGACTGACGGACCGACGTGAGCGATTGCCACAGCCGCGGCACACCACCGAACGAGAGGACCGGCATGTTGTGCGGCGGGCATTGACGGCTCGCACCGCCACATCACGAACGTTAGCGCAGGAATTAGGGTGTGTTGCGCAACAACCTTTGTCAGCTCGTACCGTTCGACGTCGTCTGCAGGAGCGGGGACTTGTCGCACGGCGCCCATAGCTCCGATTACCATTGAGGTTACACTACCGGAGAGTGCGGCGCCAGTGGGCCGTTGAACGCCGCACCTGGACTACGGAATGGCACGACATTGTCTTCTCCAACGAATCCCGCTTCTGCCTGCAGCACTACGATGCTCGGATATGCGTGTGGCGCCACCGCGGCGAGAGATTGCATGACGCCTGCATTATGCATCGCCATACCGGTCCGTCGCCTGGCGTTATGGTTTGGGGCGCAATTTGATATGACACCCGAACCCCTCTGGTACGCATCGCCGGTACACTCAACAGCCACCGCACCATCTCCGACGTTTTGGAGCCTGTAATCCTCCCATACCTGCAGGACCTGCCAGCGGCCACGTTTCAACAGGACAATGCGTGCCCGCACGTGGCACGCATCGTGCAACAATTCTTCACTGCCCACCAGGTGTCACTGCTGCCATGGCCCGCCTGTTCTCCCGATATGTCGCCCATCGAACACATCTGGTCGCTGATCGGCAACCGAATGACCCTGCAAGCACCACCCGCGGCTACGCCCGATGAACTGTGGCAACGTGTGGAAGCAGCCTGGACCGACATACCCCAAGTTCACATCCAAAGCCTCTTCGTTCGATGCCGCGGCGTGTAGCGGCCGTTATTGCCAGCCATGGGGGCCACACCAATTATTGATGTCTGCGTGTTGCGCAAGTCGTACGGGCCTGTGAGTTCAATCGTTTCATCCTTGTATCTGTTGTTATGTGTCCAGTAAATCTGGCTTTCCTATACTCGTGTCCTTCTTGGTGTTGCATTTTGGGTAGCCAGTAGTCTATATATTGAGAAAGCTGGGTTAGCTTAACCTTCTACAGACCCTTACTGGACATGGCTTCGATTGTAGACAGATTGTACTCTCCGAAAGCATAAATCCTGGCTGCACTACTGTTGATACCTCCGGTATAGGAATGTATTGTAATCCTGTAAAAATCACACTTCCGGTTTCTCACCCAATTTTACTAAAAATATAGCAACTAAGTAAATACCCCAAAGACAAAGTTGTAAATGTCATGTAAACATTAGGTAAAGGCCTACAAGCACCACACTCAGCAAATATGAAAAATGAAGAACGAACCAGTTGTGACGTACCTGCCCGCAGGACGCACACGACATAAAGGCAGATAGCAACAAGAACGAACTTCCGCGTAGCTCAATTGGTAGAGCGATTTATTCCGGAATGAGGGGACCCGGGTTCGAGCCCCCGGCGTGGACAAAAATGACGGAGAAATTTACTTCGTTATAATGGCGCCCAAACTTTCCGAATGACCCGGCCGTTCAAAATCTCGCAATGGTGCGTTGTTCTTTCCGCGGATGCTGCCTGCAACGATTCATGGTCACGGCTGACCCGTGGGCAATTCCCCGGCCCTCTTTCGGGAGGGGGATGTGACGTACCTGTCCGCAGAACGCACACGACATAAAGGCAGATAGCAACAAGAACAAACGTCCGCGTAGCTCAATTGGTAGAGTGACTTATTCCGCAATGAAAGGAACCGGGTTCGAGCCCCGGCGTGGACAAAAATGACTGAGAAGTTTATTTCGTTATACAGTGCAGAACGAATGATAGTAAAATAGTTCACCTAATAATAAAAAGAAGCTTTAATAACGAAGTGTACAACTTACAATTTTCAGCTAATTTATTCACACGTTGTGCATTTCTATTTTTACGCCCTTAAGAGCATAAATTAACGCCTCTAGTACGATAGTTCTAGGGGCAACTGCCCCTTATGCTCCCCTATGTAGCAATGGCCCTGCTACGAACTTGAGAAAATTAATCACATAAACAACTTCACAGAAATATTTAAAAACACTACTGGGCGTTAACATCAATCGTAAGGTGAATCAATTACACAGCTGGTCATTAAAAGTGCAACAGCAGGAAGGTCGCCTCCCAGGGCCTTAAAGTCGGCAGAAGGGTAGAACACGGGCACATATGTAAATAATTAACCGGGCAGTACATATGGAATATATGTAAGACAGTAATATGCACCCTGGATGTCGTATAAGAGGGGTGTACAAGGTGACGGTGTTAAGCATTCGAAGTATGTTTGTTCGCCGTTCCTGGCAACGGACAGCTGCAGCATTCCCCATTGAAGACAACGGCAACCCTACCAGCAGGTTTCCGACTTCAATGGCTGGAGAAGTGTCGCATATCGAGATTGCGGATAATCACTCCGAGACATCGGTGTTCGTGCGGAACCGCATGCGGCTACGGCGGGAAGAACATCGCGTCAATGGGTAGCTGAGGAACGAACACACCGACGTGCGGTATCCCAACGGCCCCGTCACACAACCGAATGAAAGGGCCGACATATGGTGCGCATGGTTCTGACGGATCGCACAGCCACATCGACCACCGTACCTCAAAACAGTTCGGGTTGTTCGAAGTCGTCTGCAGCAGCAGGGCATTTTACGACGCTTTGCCATTCTCTCCTCCATGTGCGATGTTATTGGCACCACTGCAGTCGCCAGTGTTGTGCAGTCAAAAGTAGACGAAACAATGGGCGCCGTGCAAAACACCTGGGTCTGCGACTGCAGTGGTGCTGAGAACGTCGCGCATGGAGGAGCGAATGACAAAACATCGTGTTTTCCGACGAACCCCGCTTCAGTTTGCAGCACTATGATGGACGAATCAGTGTCTGGCGGTACCGTGGCGACCGGCCGAGTGAGCCGTACACTATGCTGCGCAATACCGGTCCGGCAATCGGCGTTACGGTGTGGGGTGCTATTGGATACCACTCCCACTTGCGCCTCGTCCGCATTACCGGTACTTTGAACAGCTAACGTTACATCACTCAGGTGTTGGAGCTTGTTGTTGCACCATATCTTCAGGGACTGTCTGGTGCCATTTACTAACAGGATAATGCGCTACCGCATGTGGCACGCAACGTCCAAGACGTCCTTGATCGTCATCATGTGCCACGTCTCCCTTGACCAGCGCGGTTCCCGGATAGGTCGCCTATTGAACACTTTTAGTCCACGATCACCGGAAGACGAGCACGTCAGCAACCAACCCCGTCACAACGGGGGAACTATGGTACGGTATCGAAGCTTCTTGGACGGACATTCCCCAAACACACATTCAATGTCTCTCCGTCTCGATGTTGGGCCGTGTAACAGCTGTAATTACCGCCCATGGTGGCTACACCAGATACTGATTGTCATATGTTCCCCTCGTCTCACCGTGCTGCATTTGTAATCGACTCACCCTTGTGTCATCTGCTTTCTGTACAATAAATATGGTTTTGATATCTCTTGACTTTCGGGTGCTGCACATTTAATGGTTGGTTGGATTTTTATGGCGCAAGGGCCATGTTTGGCCAAAGAGCAGCAGACACAAGATAATCAAACAAGTTAGTAAAATCATGCAATCCATTGATTATGATACGCTTTCCAACATACCAGAAATTATTACTCAAGTTATGAGGGCCACCCCGGTGGCGCAGTGGTCTAAGCGATGGCCTCTGATCATTCGTCAGAAAGGGGTCCGGGTTCGAATCCCGGTGAGGCATGGATGTTGTGTTTGTCTTACGGCACTGGCTCTCTCCCTTCCCTGGAACCAATGGCCCTGAATTAGGGACGGGCGACTGCTTATAGCCCATTGAGTTGCTCACGGTGATCGTTAAACCTCCAAACAAAAAAACAAAAAAAAAGTTATGAGGATAATGGCTGAGGAATAAATCTCGCTCCTGTGTCCTGACCTTTCACCCCATTTCGATGATATTCAACAGAACCGGTTCCGTACACCTCAAGAATAACATACTAAAGTTTTGTCGCAATAGAAGCAGCTTTACGCAAGTTATGAGAATAATGGCTGTGGCATAAATCTTGCTTTTGTGCAATGACCTTTGACCCCATTTCGTTGATATTCAACAGAACCGATTCACTGTACGTCCGGAACAACATGATAACGTTTTGTCGCAATCGAAACATTTTTTGGTAAGTTATGATGCAAAAGGGCAATGGAATGGATCCCACTCCAGTGTCCTGACCTTTGACCCCATTTCACCTATTTTCAATAGCGTTCGTCCCCAGGCTGTTCCTTACCAAATACTACAATTTCATCGAAATCGAACCATTTTTACGCAAGTTATGACGCATAAGGGCAATGGAATAAATACCGCTTTTATGCCCTGCCTGACCTTTGACCCCATTCGCCCATTTTCAATAGGATTCGTGCCCAGTGGTTCCCTACCCCATACTAAAATTTCATCGAAATCGAACCATATTTACGCATGTTATGATGCATAAAGGCAATGAAATGGATCCCGCTTTTATGTCCTGACCTTTGACCCCATTCCACCCATTTTCAATAGGTTTCGTTCCTAGGTGGTTCCTTACCACATACCAAAATTTCATCGAAATCAAACCATTTTTACGCAAGTTATGACGCATAAGGGCAATGGAATAAATCCCGCTCTTATGCCCTGTCTGAACTTTGACCCCAATTTGCCAATTTTCAATAAGGTTCGTCACCTGGTGGTCCCCTACCACTTACTAAAATTTCATCGAAATCGAACCATTTTTACGTGAGTTATCGTGCCGACAGATAGACGGACGGAAAAAGCTGGAGCATATACGCTTCTTCAACCTACGGTTGGAAAGCGTAAACAAACAGAGTTAAATACGTAGTAGAATGCTTAAAAACAAGTTGATACGGTAAAAGTGAACAATGAGAATGGGGCAAAGTTTAAAAAATTAGATACGATTAAAAAAAACAATTTGTTTAAAAAAGCAAGACAGCGGAAGTATCGCAGTGGTCGTCCATTAGCCGCTGCAACGTAGAAGTATCGTTGCTCAACAAATGAGAATGGAAAAAGTGAAAACGCACATCACAGAAATGAACACTTTTAATGACCAGCAGTGTATAATCGTATCACTCGTCTGACTTTTGGGTTATTTTTACCTCTTCCCTTATTTCACAAATGTGATCTTTCCAGTTACATTTCTATTCTGTATGTGTGAATATGTAGTCAATTAAAACTGACTAGATTTTAAGAGTATCCCCAGCAACTCTTTGTATGAATGCATTTCGAATTGCTTCTTGTTTTCTTTTACTGAATTTTAGAATGCTTTTACCGGTTTTGATGCACTGACTTTGACGCTATTTCGTTGCTTTCAGAGTAAAAGTGGAAACGAAAGCTCAAAATATTTTAAAAATTTTGAGTCCTACATTGCTCGCTTCAAAGCGAGGGGTAAGAAAGCCATTAAATTCTCGTTGGTCAAAACTACGGTAGTGAAAAGAAAGGTACTGAAGCCTTCTTATGAATCTTACTTTTAAAGGTTACTTCAACAATTCCTGCACTTATCGATCGATAGCGGATCTTTTCTTTTGTCGTATTCCTGCCTTTTTTGTGTTATTTTGCTGCTCTGTGTAGGTTGCAAACGTTGCCATTTATTCTTGTTTTTAAGTCAATGCATTATTTTGTCAGTGGAGCATCCGGTTGTGTCGCTTGTGCCAAAAATGACCTATGCCCTGGATTAGATGGCACCACAGGATGAACGAAGAGCTTTTCAAATAGTGACTTAACTGAGACGTCACCAATAAAAGCGTCCACCGTAAATCAGGATCCATGCTTCGCATGAAGTTGGATATACTGCGCAGGCAACAGTTCAGTTTTACGCCCAACAACAAAGGGATGTGTTAATTTTATAATTTTAGTCTTTACCTGTCAATATTATTGACAAAATATTAACATACCGGAGTTTGTGGGAAGGAGGTACAACTTTATGTCTGTAAACAATTTTTTTGAAACGGCAAGAATGTTTTTCACACACATCTTTCTCTCTCTCTCTCCCTCTTGATGGCCAGTATTATGTAGGTATAGGTTGAATTAGTTTTCTAGATGCTTTATAACAATTACTAGCTTTAAATCCCCGGCTTTGCCCGGGATTTAGGCTTATTAATTTCATATTCCCTTATACGCCACTGAAAAAAATCGGGGGAAAAATTGATGCTTGCAAGAATAAAGCTGATTTCACCAATTCGGTCATTACAAATTATTTACTCATAGTGTGTTTATTTCAGCACTTGGCCGTACATTGCTGTCACAAATATTTGTCGAAAATTAAAGCAACGGAATGTACAGAATGTATGGAATCTGTAGAATCAAACGGACCAAAAGCGTTACGAAATATTTAACACGCGCCCAGGAGACACAGCATTAGAACACTGACTGAACAAAATTCGTTAACAATTTGTTATTGACGATCAAATGCATCACGTGCTTTCAGTTTCAGACGTCTTTGAGGGGCGAATCTCTGGGATAAAAAGTTCAAAACGCATCTTTGCGAATATTTTATGAAACTGGCTGAAATTTTAATGAACACCATAATTCGTTAATAGGAACATGACCTCCAAATTTCGCCTGAATCGGTAGATAACTTTTTAAATTAGCCGTCAAAATTTTATTAATCGTTTCTGCGTATATATTTCTGTTTACTGATAAATTAAAAATTCCATGCCTAGTTTAAAAAGTTTTGACCGGATTCCGGTGAAATTTTGAAGGACTCCTCTTATTACCAATTCATAGTGTTAAGTACTCCTCTTATTACCAATTCATAGTGTTATTTCGTTAAGATTTCGCAAAGTTCGTTTTTGCATTTTTTATGCACAGTTCTCAAAGAATGAAAACACCTGTGGTTGTGCCGCGGCGATGAATGCAATCACGTGCTTTCAGATTCCGAAAAGCTAGGATAACGATGACGTAGCAAACGACGCTGGCTTTATTGATTAGCTTATTAATTAATTCGTAACTCACGAACGGAACATGGTAGAGATCTTAAAATAGCTGCGTTGACCTAGAAGTTCCCGTATTAATAAGCTATGCAAATTTCACGATGCCACAGTTCGGCGTTCGAGAGTTTTTGCTGCTTCAGACAAACAGACGTTTTGTGTTTTATATATCAGATTTTTCACTCGTTCATTGCGCCCTTAAAATGAACGAAGGTCTAAATTTCAATTTTTCCTGTAGTAGCATTGATGGGTGTTAGTTCGAAGATTAGGCATTGTTGAATTTGGAAGGAAGCTGGAGCCATACATCACGGGTTTTACGTACAAGTATTTACACACAGAGGTTTCACCACACAGCTACACCAGAGATATTTACCTAACTGAAAAAAATAGAAAAGAGTAATGCAATTCGAAATACGAGTATAACACTCTTGACATGCGTAGGAGTGTCGTAAGTGTTCGCGACCAATTAACGACCGTATATAAATTTGAGGGTGTATAGTTTTACGTATTCATTAAATCAGCGTTCTTGATCTTTAACATCCATCCTACTGTTGTTAACCTCTAAAGGTATGACATCTGAAAAGGACGAGCAATGTGTTTACCAAACTTAATTGCAAGAGAAGGAAGGCTCTTATCTTGCCGTCAAGGTATAATATCGTTTTTTCCACTTTTCCCATACATGGATGAAATCGGACGTCCTGTTTAAGGATCATTACGTCACCTTCGCGAACTTTATATCTCCAGGTTTCTAACTTCCTAGTAGTTTCTCAAATCAAGCAAGGATTCATTTGGCCATTTACGCCAAAAGATTTTGCTGCATTCTCTACACACGTGAGAGTTGCGTGTCTTTAGCGTCAGGTCCCGAATTAATTAAGCTTAGCCTTTTTCCAGAAAAAAAAAGCGAAGTGGTCCTAGTGTTTCCTTCATACCTCCTAGTCCATGCTCTTGCACGGCTATTGAGAGCGGTTTTTACTCCTATCAGAGAACAGTAGTTAGTCCTTCATCCAGACATGATATTTGAAGTGATTTCCAAAGACATCTCTGTACTGCTCAAATCATTCTTTCCAACGAGCCTCCCCACCAAGCCAAATTAAATCTCCAAACTATACCGTGGTGGGAATAAAACTGTAGAATCTTTGAGGCTGAAAGGCAGGGGCGGTTCGTCATTTGGGGCCAGAGGGGTCGGGCCCCACCTAAACATTTCTATTTCTAGAAATATATATATATATTTTGCCCTGATTCTTATTCTCTCTCTTATCTACATGGTGATAAACCTTTCCCTTCAAAAAACATTACCTAAGGGAAAAGTTTCCTTCAAAAACGAAAAACTATTCCCTGAGGAAAGAGATCACGTTCAGAGTGTGAGGTTATTGACTCCAGCTCCAACAGGCCCCAGTAACATCACTACGCAAGCGAAGAGAAGACGATTTCCTCCCCGTCTCATTCAGTATGAAGACCTACATACAACACTGTCTTAACCGCGTGTGAAAAAAAGCTGTGGGGGTCAGATCTATCTGGCCCCGCGCTAATTTGATTGGCTTGGAGAGTATCCATTTCCTTAAAGCCGTAGGTTGACATAGAAGCTTACCCCGCCCAAGCTCAATGGTGGCGGGAGGGTTTCAAATGTAGCAAAGCTCAGTAAGTTGTTTTTTCTGTGTGTCTCTCTCTCGGTGATGTTTTGTTCCTTTGTGTCGTGACTTTTTTGCTTATCGAGTACAATGAATGGAGTGAATATTTTGTTAAAATCTTAGTTCTTTGCTTTAAATCTGGAAGAAAAGCTTCACTTAAAAAAATGCAGTGCTTATCACCCCAAGAATTTTTAGTTTGAGCTTCACTTAAAAAAAACCACCGTGCTCATCATCCCAAGAATTTGAGTCGAAAAGCTTCACTTAAAAAATCTTGGTGCTTATCAGCCCAAGAATTTGAGTTTCCAAGAGTATGAAATTTACAAAGCGCTTTGCAGAACTAATTTCAGTTTTAACTAAGATGATTTTCTATGTTAAAAATATATAAATAAATGAGAAAACCTGTAAGTATAATTTGCACATGAGTACACATATGTTTTTAGGTTTCACAAATTCTTTAAAAAAAAAAGGTTAAACCTTTCAAATAATGCAAATGGTAGTAGGGTATATGGGACGAAATTCATGAAACATTCGCTCCCTGCATGTATGTATTTGGAGTTATTATTTTTTCACTACATTTTTTTATCCTGTGGATCCCGTCATTATTCCTCAGTTGAGAAATCTGAAGAAACACAGCTAACCTAAATTAATGTTCATATGTTTTAAGGTAAAAAATTTACTTAAGGAGTTTTAACATTTTTCTGTTAATAGTTATGCATTCTATTCTGAGGAAATTTTTTCGTGTGCAATACAATAGTTGACACATTCCTACCTGATTTGGGCATTATTGTGAGTCAAGGGGGTAAACAGAGGCAGAGTAAAGGAATCTTGGGCGTGGGGGTCTGAATAGTTGGCCTAATGATGACAGTTTTTTTATTTCATTGTTTGATTTCGGCTACTTGCCCCAACCTGTTTCAGTTGACACGAGCCGCCACTGCTGAAAGGGTTTCCCAGGTACCTGCTAATTCCTTGTAGACAGCACGATTGGTAGCCTGTCGATGCCACACCCTCCTGTTAGCTCGGTAAAGCTGAAAATGGGATTCCTATGACCACACGACGCTGGTCCACTCTGCAGAGGCCCACTTTTAATGTTCCTGGCACCAGGTGAAAAATAATTTCCTATGACGAGAAATCAGCAGTGGCACACGAGTAGGGCTTCGACTTCCGTAGCCAATTGTATACAGCTTGCGCCTCATCGTTCGGTCGCTGAAGCTGCTTGGAACTCTGACTTTTAACCTGGATGTGATTTAACGCCGGCTTTGCCAAGCGGTGGGTGTGTACTAGCCTTGACAGTCTATGTCGATTCCAGTGATTTAACGCCGGCTTTGCCAAGCGGTGGGTGTGTACTAGCCTTGACAGTCTATGTCGATCCCAGTGATTTAATGCCGCCTTTGCCAAGCGGTGGGTGTGTACTAGCCTTGACAGTCTATGTCGATCCCAGTGATTTAACGCCGCCTTTGCCAAGCGGTGGGTGTGCACTAGCCTTGACAGTCTATGTCGATCCCAGTGATTTAACGCCGCTTTTGCCAAGCGGTGGGGGTGTAATAGCCTTGACAGTCTATGTCGATCCCAGTGATTTAACGCCGCCTTTGCCAAGCGGTGGGTGTGTACTAGCCTTGACAGTCTATGTCGATCCCAGTGATTTAACGCCGCCTTTGCCAAGCGGTGGGTGTGCACTAGCCTTGACAGTCTATGTCGATCCCAGTGATTTAACGCCGCTTTTGCCAAGCGGTGGGTGTGTAATAGCCTTGACAGTCTATGTCGATCCCAGTGATTTAACGCCGCCTTTGCCAAGCGGTGGGTGTGTAATAGCCTTGACAGTCTATGTCGATCCCAGTGATTTAACGCCGCCTTTGCCAAGCGGTGGGTGTGCACTAGCCTTGACAGTCTATGTCAATCCCAGTGATTTAACGCCGCCTTTGCCAAGCGGTGGGTGTGCAATAGCCTTGACTGTCTATGTCGATCCCAGTGATTTAACGCCGCCTTTGCCAAGCGGTGGGTGTGTAATAGCCTTGACAGTCTATGTCGATCCCAGTGATTTAACGCCGGCTTTGCCAAGCGGTGGGTGTGTAATAGCCTTGACAGTCTATGTCGATCCCAGTGATTTAACGCCGCCTTTGCCAAGCGGTGGGTGTGTAATAGCCTTGACAGTCTATGTCGATCCCAGTGATTTAACGCCGCCTTTGCCAAGCGGTGGGTGTGTAATAGCCTTGACAGTCTATGTCGATCCCAGTGATTTAACGCCGGCTTTGCCAAGCGGTGGGTGTGTACTAGCCTTGACAGTCTATGTCGATTCCAGTGATTTAACGCCGGCTTTGCCAAGCGGTGGGTGTGTACTAGCCTTGACAGTCTATGTCGATCCCAGTGATTTAACGCCGCCTTTGCCAAGCGGTGGGTGTGCACTAGCCTTGACAGTCTATGTCAATCCCAGTGATTTAACGCCGCCTTTGCCAAGCGGTGGGTGTGCAATAGCCTTGACAGTCTATGTCGATCCCAGTGATTTAACGCAGCCTTTGCCAAGCGGTGGGTGTGTAATAGCCTTGACAGTCTATGTCGATCCCAGTGATTTAACGCCGCCTTTGTCAAGCGGTGGGTGTGTAATAGCCTTGACAGTCTATGTCGATCCCAGTGATTTAACGCCGCCTTTGCCAAGCGGTGGGTGTGTAATAGCCTTGACAGTCTATGTCGATCCCAGTGATTTAACGCCGCCTTTGCCAAGCGGTGGGTATGTACTAGCCTTGATAGTCTACGTCGATCTCAGTCATCAGTGGCGTGCGGTCGGCCGCCGCTTGCTCTCTGGTACGTCAGTCGATGGAATACTCGCGATACGCTCTTGATACGGTTGCCCTCGGAAATTCTAAAATTCTTACCACTTGGGCGACAGGATGACCCATCTATCTTGGGCCGACAATACGGTTACGATCAATATCGCTCGAATCGCCTCGTTTACCGATTGCGATACACTATTCAGAAGCCCTGCTGTCCGCCTTTTTGTCGCCTTCGTTCGGTTTCGGTCTGTCTCACTCCGCTTGGGGAACGCCCATATCAATTGCCTTCACTATCTCTAATGTTTCGCCTACTGAGATTACATTTAAAATTAAATCTAACAACAGGAGGAGATATCTATGGTTCGATAAAAATCTAACCTTAAAATTCTTACCTAGATGAGTTTTTAAAACTTTCCTTGTAATCTACAGTCGTAGCCTAAAGTCCTACACCAGTAGACCGAAAGTCAATTTTTGGCATTTCAAGTCAACTTATATACTGAAGAGCAATCGAATTAGAGATACCTGTCTAGTAACGTGCAACACCACCTTTCGCCGTGATGACGGCGGCGATTCGTCTCGGCATGGACTCTACAAGACACCGGATACATTGGGAAGACATACGGATCCACGACCCCTGAACAAGCTCCCACAGTTCACGAAGATTTGATGGAGGGGGTCAGAGCCTCGAATATCTCTCTCGATGGCATTCCAGATGCGCTCGATGAGACTGAGGTCAGTTGACCTAGCTGGCCAAGGAAGCGAGGTCACGTCGGTGGAGTGTTCATCCAACCATTCGGATACAATTCAGGAGCGATGACACGGTGCATTGTCTTTTTGCAGGATAATGTCCCCAGTGGGATGTTGAAGACGCACAAACGGGAGCAAATGGTCGTCCAGGAAATTCCGGTAATGTTGACGTGTGGGGGACGATGTCACACGTACCAGGGGTCCCATTTCAGTTCGCGTAAACAATCCCCAGACGAAAACGCCACCCCCACCAGCTTGAAGAGTACCCTGCTGGCAAGGAGAATCCATCGCTTTATGTGTTGTGCGCCGTACTCGTATCCTGCCATCCGTATGTACCAACGTGAATCTCGACTCATCAGTCCAGGCAACATTTTCCCACATGTCTAGGGTCCAGTGGCGATGTTCCCGCGCCCATGATAATCTTTGCACCCTGTGATGTGCGGTCAGTAGCGGTACCCTCGTGGGACGATGGCTTCTGTACCCCACAGCGAGGAGATGGTTCTGGATGGTGTGGCTGCTTACACGTTTTTGTGCACCAGCGCTAAATTGCCGAGTGATTTCTTGCACTGTGGCCCGTCTATCCGCTGTTACAATGCGAGCTAGCCGACGATGATCCCGCTCATCCATACGCTGTTGTCCACGGCAGTTGGCCCTTGCAGGGATGGTTTTACCGGATTCGATGCACTCACGGTGCACCCGTGACACCGTGGCTCTTGAAAATCCCAGTGCCTGCACGACTTCCGAGATGGGGTGACCCATTCGTCGGGCCCCGACAAATTTGCCCAAGATCAAATGCGCTTAGATCCTTCGTCTTACCCATACTGCGTCCGACTCTCACTGATTCCCGCCGCATCACTCCTTATATTGTCGGATCGCTGCATACGTCATGTCGTTTCCGTTTACAGAGCAGCCCACAGCGCCACATTTGCATAACGCCAACTGTCTCTAATTCAATTGCTCTTCAGTGTACAGCATAATGGTAAAGTCAGGAATACATATTATACATCATTTTAAAGGAAATTTTATGCTGAATTCAAATATGTTTTACAGAATGGTATTACCAGCAACACAAGTGAAGTTAGAAGCAAAAGTTCAGCGTCTAGTCATAAAAATCAAAAACTAGTGGAATTAGTGATATTAGTGCACAATGCATTTAACGTAAAATTACGGTGGAGTACATTATTGAAACTTCAGGACACTTAAAATAACTTACCAATAAGCAAAATACACTTTAATATTTAATTGGATAACCACGGTTTCTTAGTAACAAAGTACACCTTCTTTGTATGGAGCTAATGAACTTCTCTAGTTGTCCATTGGTGATAATACGGTGTCATACGACCCTTACATATTCAGTTAATGCTGTTTTAGATGTGGGTCCTGGTTGACGGATCGTTTGCTTCAATCTCACCTACAGATTCTCTATGGGATTAAGATCCGGTGACTGTGCCGGCCACTGACGTTTTCTTATAACTTTTCAATTAAACCACTCGCCCGCCAACTTTGACCAATGACATGGTGCGTTATCGTCCTGAAAGATAAAATTCCGCAAACCCATGTCTTGTGCAGATGGTAGCAGTTTGGACTCCAAACTATCAACATATTTCGATCCATTCAATGTGCCATCAACAATGTGCAGATGATCAACACCACTGGCAGAAATACAGGACCATAACATCACCGAATGCGGGTGCTTGATTGTTGGCTGGGTGCAGCATGTCTTATATCTTTCACCAGCCCGACGACGTACATAATTATTTCCATTATTAGCGGAAATAGTAACAGTTGTTTCATCACTGAAAATAACATTTTTCCTTCATCAACAGTCCAATTTTTGTGTGCCCAAGCAATTCTTTTGAGCCGTTGTTGTTCAGTGAGAAAAGGTTTTTCGTACAGCTTTTCGTGCAGTCAGTCCATTTTCTTGTAGCCTAAGACGAACTGTACCGTGCAGATACAATAATGCCTACTTCATTCTCCCACTCATTTCTTAAATCATTGGCTGTTTTAAACCTTGATTTTAAAAAAACGACGAATCAACATGCAATCATCACGTTCAGTACACCGCCTTGGTTGACCTGTTCTTTTTCTGTTTCCCACTCATCCAGTTTCTGCAACTCTTTAAATGGTGGACAAGACAGTGGAAGGATCATAGCCACATTTAACAGCGATTCTACTACTACTGAATCCAAGTTCATGCAAAGTAATAATTTTTGTCCTGGTTTGAAGAGGCAGGGCCAATTTTCGGGTCTTTGCCATTCCGAAATTCAAATATCACCAGGAATTCTGCATAAACTTCCGTCAACTGACAACAAGCAGCTGCGTTCTAAGTCGGCAGACGATTTTACATCCTTTTTTATCTCAGTAGCTGACGTCGGAGAAAGCTATAGTGGATTAGAGGGGCGCGAAAGCTTTTTCAGAACTGGAGAGCCGCTGATGGCTTAGTGGTTAGCTAGTCAGACTATCAATGCAAGGTCCTCAGGTTCGAACCTGGGCTGATAATTTCAGAGATGGTGTGATTTACTAACAATCGCTGAATATCCGTCGTGCATCGGACGAGCACGTTAAGTGACCGCCAGGCTGGACCCACTGGTTAAATGGGTATCCTTTCCTATGCCCCTCCCCCTAAAATTCTCTCACCCCTCTATGTGCAACATTGTACTTGTACACGTTGACGCCATCTACTGTACTCTAATCTCACTACAAACTGTTCTGTCAAAGTCGCTAGACTTGCTCTCATTCCTTCTGTTTCTGTGCCCTGCCCAAAAGGTGATCTCGCTGTAGGTGGCTGGGACCTAAACTCTACTCAATGTGGACGGAAGTCCTACAAGAAAATGACAAATACTGTGTGGCGGCTTAAAAAAAAAAAAAAAAAAAAAAAACATTTCAGAACTGGATTTTTGTTTCCTCACTTGCACATTTTTTTCTTGTACCTTCACTCCTATTACTGGTAATAACATTCTGTAAATATATTTGAATGCAGCATACAATTTCCTTTAAAATGATGTATGATATGTATTCCTAAGTTTACCATTAAGCTGAATAAGTTGACTTCAAACATCGAAAATTGACTTTCGGTCAACTGGTGCAGGACTTTTGGTCATGATTGTATTTGGAATCATACGTTCAGAAATGCTGAATTCGACATTTCGTTAATTAGTGGCACGTAAAAGAGAGCTTTATTTCACTTGCTGGTTGTAATTTCCGAGAACTTTTTTCTATGCGTTTCATAACGAGTAGACGAACAGATGTAGAGTAAAAACAATCTTTCCGTCTATCGCATTGAAGATTATTAATTTCTGATGCGGATTAAACTCAAACGTTGGCGGTTGTTTAACTTACCGTGGGGATTGGCGAAGAGATCTCTTCCGCAACGCAGATTTTTCAAAACCGTCAAGAGTTGCCATTTTAAAAATATTTGAGCAGCTGCAAGCCATTTAGTTTAATAATTTCATCCCCTCGACAAACATCTTAATGTGAATCCACTTAATGAGAAGCCGCTTATTTCCGCTCAAGCCAAGAGTGCGCAGCCCTCACAAGAGAATAGTCTCGTTCTCAAAACACTCGACGCCTTGTCGTCGGACCACCAATCCCATGAACAAATTTCAGTTCCCGACAACTTAAAAGAGGAGAGCAAGTAGAAAGAAAAGCGTCGAACTAATGGAGGAGTTTTCCGGTAACAAGAATCAAATAAAGCTTTTAAATACTTGAAAGCTTGGATTCCATCAGCTCTTGGGAATAAAAGGAATGACGCTGATTAAACTTAAGTTAGTGCTTTATGACCAAACGTGCTTCAGAAACGAAAAATTCAGCAACTTGGAAATGAAAAAAGAAAGCAACAAAATAAAATAAAAAATATGCTGAAAAGGGTGAACATAAAATTACGAATACGGATCTGTAGCAGCTCCTGATACGCTACATTACACTTTGATATTTCCATTGCGTTAGATTGAATTTATTACTCAGACGGAATAAAATAAAAAAAAAACTCTTGTAATTTTAAACGCTACGGTTTTACAAAATGTTGTATTTTTGGATATATATGGTGGAATGATTCTTTCAAAACCATTACAAGTTTATTGGATTTATTTTGTTAAGTGCTTGATTTACGGTAGAGTTTTGAATAGTTACAGACAGATTTAATACAAAACTCAATTTGCAGTTGCTCCCACTGAACGATATAGGCATTTAATCACAGCAGTCTCTATATAACGAACTTCCATTCAACGAAATTTTCCGCAGAACCTTTTCTTTGAATGACATTTTTATGTAAATTAATCTCCATATTACAAAAATCAATTTCTGTATAACGAAATTTATTTCGACTAAAAATAACCATTTTGTGTTTCAAAAAATTTTGCTTTACAGTTTTTTTAGCACGCAGATGTTAGCAAAACGTGCATAATTCCTTATTTTGAAGCTTTTGGTTCTGTGAGGCGAGCGGAATTTTGTTGGCAGAGGAAGGTCACGCGGGAAGTCCTATCCATGAAGACCACGGAACAGCTGTTTTGACAAATCTGGATAGAAAAGTCCATCGTAGAAATTGCATTTCACAGGGGGAAAACTGGTTGTAACTGGTGTGGGCTTGACTCTTATTCATTCTCATTCAATCAGTACATGCTTGACTTGTCTGTGTTGTTCGCTCAAAATGTTGAAAAGAAAATGCCTGTCCCTTTGGACAAAGTGAATCTTAAGAGATTCACTTTATCATTTAAAGATAATTTTGATCAAGGATAAAAAGAAAGCTATGGCTATAAAGTATTAAAATTGCAGCAGCTGAAAGATAAAAGAAGTGTTAAAGAAAGTGCAGAGCTCTCCGATTTTAACGTTGATGAAAACGTTGTGATCTCTGATTATATCCTACAGAGAATGACATCTTGGAAAGTGTTATAAAATGTAGTGAAGAAACTACAGTAAATGATGATGATGATGATGAGGCTATCAAAAAAATCATTTGATACCATTCGACGTGGATTACAGTTTGAAGAAAATGCTGTAAACATCGAAATGAAGCATTTTTGTAAACATCGTATTTTCCAATGTTTGCAAAAAGTTTTTAATTTTTATGAACAAAACACTTTTTATAGAAAATTTCTACAGAGCAGAATTACGGATTTTTTTTTACAATTTAAAATAAGTGCATATATTATTGAATTAATGAAAAAGAGGCAAGCTTTAGTTTTCGCTTCCTTCTCTTCATTAATTACTTTATTCAGATTCAGACAATGTGTTCTACTTCTACGAATACATGTATAAAAAGATATTTACATTCATTTACGAAAACGTTCTACTCAAAAGTTAAATTTACAGTCCAAATTCAACTACATTTTACCGTATTTTTCATTTTATTTGACTAATTTTTTACAACTGAAGTTCATTTCTTTAAGGAATTTTCTTTATGACGAAGTTTTTAATTGGAGCGATGGGACTTCGAGACTCAACTACTTCGAAGGAATCGAAGTCTCGGAAGGCAACGTGTGGGTGAAATTCAGAGAGAAACTGTAACGCCCTCCTTATCTGGATACACACTCATGTCCAAAAGTTAAGCATATGGAATATACCTGTGAATATTTCAGCCAATCACCGGAAAGGCGCGAAACTGGGTATGCTTGTGTAATGACATATTGCAAGTACAACAGCAGACAAAACAAGTTAGGAAACAAAGTTTATTGTATTACTTATACAAATTTACAAAAATCAACAATACAGTGAATTTCGTATCAAGTACATAAAATTGAAAAAAGGCTGGTGCACCATGATTAATAAGAAATATAGTGACCCCTTGCAGCCACGTAAGCGTCGCATCGAATTCTCATGCTGCTTATCAGGTTGTCCAATGGGCAACAAGTTCCACTACTGACGATGATCAGTTCGGAGCTCTGGAATGGTCTTTAGTTGTGGCTGACGGGATGCAATTCTCCTCCCTAGTGTATCCCATGCATTCTCTATCGGATTCATATCCGGAGACCTTGCTGGCCACTCCATGTGCTGGATATCTTCACTTAGCAGAAAGTCATCCACCAGCTGAGCTCTGTGGATTCGTGCGTTATCGTACACGAATGCCAGCTCTGGACCCACGGCACCTCTGAAAAGTCTCACATGAGGTTCCAGTTTCTCGTCTCTGTATCTCAGGGTGTTAACGGTAAGCTCTGTGGAGCCATTCAACATGATGTCTGCCCATACCATGACTCCGCCGCGACGAAATTCGTCCCTTTCCTTGATTGCAACGGGTTCCCCGTTCTCTCCAGAAAGAGGTTCGACGAGAATCCGTCTGTATACTGAATATGGACTCATCAGTAAAGAATAAATTGCTCCTCTGATTCAGTGTCCAGTTTCGATGTGCCAGACTCCAGTTTAAACGGGCCCTCGTGTTCTCAGGGGTGAGCGAAAACACAAACTACCGAACGTTTGGCATGGAAGACCAGTTGTCCTGAGAGTCCTGCATACAATTTGTCTTGAAACTCTTGATTCTGAGGCGGCCGCAAGCTCTGCAGAGAACTGCCTGGCAGACATGTCAGTGCAGTTAATGCAAGATACCGGTCCTGCTGAGGGGTTGCGACTCTTGGACGAGCTAATACCGCTTAGCATCTAACCTCTCCTGTGTCTTGGAACCTTCTCCAAAGCTTGGAGATGACACTTTGCGGCACATTCAGTGCTATGGGCACTGCAGACTGTCCTGAGTCGAGCCTTCCGATTTTTCTACCCTGCAAAAAAATAGTCAACCTGGCGTCTTTGTTCCATATTACGTTCCTGATCATGGTAGGGTCAGCTGATTTTATTGACCTGCGAGATATTCGCATATCGAACATCAGCAGACGTTATTTGACGGTGCACTACGATTGGTTTAGGTGCGGGACTAACCCACATACCAATGTCCGCTGTTCTATCGGTTTTATCCCTTTACTTTGCATGTTTTACCAATTATGCTTAACTTTCAGACCCTAGGGTATTAGCTGCACGGTTCGTAGAGGTGAGCATTGAGAATGCACAAGCAGAGAAAGCCAGATGGCGAGCTCAGGAAACGTTTATAACAGAAGATGGAATGCCATTGTACCTTCCGATTCATTAACACTTATAAAAATTAAAATCAAAGGATATATACGAAATATTTTTTAGAGGAAAGGGGCATTTTGTCGTCAGCAGTTTATGAAGAACCTTAGCGTAAAAGCACGCCTGGCGATAGTTAACGGACCACCCTCCACCGTCAAAGTGGATATAATTGCAAAAGAATACCATAAAGGAACATTGTTCCCTCAAATCACGAATGGAATACGAGTTTACACCAAACAATACAAATTTTGAAGATGACAATCCGTTTTTCGGTGCAAATGTGATCAGGATGGTAATTCAGATAATATCCGAAAACTTAAAAATTTCGTCGTCTTGGAGCGGGAATCGAACCCACGTCTCCCAGATAGCGCCCGGGTATGATAGGATGGTTAGCTCCCAGATAGCGCCTTTGTGGTGTAGTGGTTAGCATACCCTGGCGCTATTTGGTAGACGCGGGTTCGATTCCCGCTCCAGGACGACGAAATTTTTAAGTTTTCGGATATTATCTGACTTACTATCCTGGTCATGTTTGCACCGAAAAACGGATTGTCATCTTCAAAATTTGTATTGTTCCCTTATATCTTCTCAGTTCGCGCATGTATAGTTAACGAATTCCTTGAAGTAATACATTATACACTATCTACCAACAAGTAATTGGACACCCCTGCAATCGACGATATCTGCGGTCCTGGTATACGTCACGGCCGCCGCCGTTAAATATCGTGTGGGAAACAACAACGCAACCAGTCGCATACAAGATGCCACGCAGTTCGGAGCTCTCTGATTTCGAGAAAGGTGTAATCGTCGGGTATCACAGAAACGGCCGATCCATACGTGATATATCCAGCGAGTTGAAGTACCCAAAATCGACAGTGGCCTACGTGATTGGCAAGTGGAAGATGAGAGGTGACTGTCGGAATGTGCCCCGACCCGGCAGACCCACAAAACTGGGAGTTAGAGACCGACGGGTGCTGGCCAGAGAAATTCGGAAGAACCACACCAAATAGATGGGCCACATCCGCAAGGAGTTTCAACAGGCATCCGGGAGTGTTCTTTCGATATATACCATCCGTAAGGAATCCCATCTGCTCGGTTATCATGGACGTGCTGCCGCCCCCAAGTCTTTGATCACCTAGTCCAATAGCGCTGCTCGGCTAACGTGGTGCAAGGAACGTCGACAGTGGACCGTTGAACAGTGGAAACAGGTTCTCTGGAGCGACGAATCAAGGTTCACCCTCTACCGTTCGGATGGCAGGGTCTGGGTTTGGCGTCTGCCTGGAGAACGCCTCCTGCCGAAATGTATTGTGCCAACTGTGAAGTTCGGCGGCGGTGGAATTATGCTATGGGAGTGTTTCTCCTGGTATGGCACGGGATCCTTGGTCGCAATTCCTGGTAGACTCAACGCCGAGACCTACTGCACCATTTTGGATGACCATGCGCTTCCTACGTTGTGGCAGTTTTACAGGGTGGACCCATGTTACTTTCCGGATGACAATGCCACATGTCATGTTGCGAGGTCCACCATGGCTTGGTATGGTGACAATGGGGTTAATCGAATAGACTGGCCTGCGCACAGCCTGGACCTTAACCCTATCAAGCACCTCTGGGACGAGTTGGAGCGTCGACTTAAGGGGTACCCCCACCGTCCGAAATCGGTGAAGGAACTGACCTGTCTTCTCTAAGCCTAGTGGAAGAAAATACCGCTAGCCGTCGTACAACGCCTGGTTGAGAGTATGCCTCGGAGGCTCGCAGCTGTAATCGCCGCTCGTGGAGGCTCCACCAACTATTGAAGGTGAATAAACTTCGTTTTCCTTCGCTATCACAGGTGTCCAATTACTTGTTGGTAGATAATGTATAACAAGAGGCACCAGCTTCAAAACCGATTTTTTTGGTTATACCAAGAACTGTAGTTTTAGAAATTTACTTAAAAAGAAACCAATAAGAGCCCTAAGTTTGTCTCTCAGAAACCTGCTGGTAGTGTTTAGATAATAAGCCTCTACTCAAATAAACGGAGTCTGCATAATAAATAACAATATTTGTGGGAAATAAAAAGCCATCAGCTCGGACGGGCGGCACCAAGACGCTCCAACATTTATTACTCATGTAAGAGTCTTACAAGACCCCCCCCCCCCCCAAAAAAAAACGATATTACACTGCAGTGGACTAATACATGGTAGCAGTTTTCCTGTTGTGTTTTGAAATATATCGTTCACAAAATCCACCCTTTTAAACGGCTGATATCACTATGGTGTTCAAATCTTCTTTTGCGCTCCCGAAAAAGAAATATTCACATAGCGACGGTGTTTTACAAAAGCTACGGCAAACCAGTTCTCTTCCCCTTCTTATCTCAGCAGTACAGACCATAAACTTGTCACTGGTGATAAGGGCTCCCTTCTAATTTCTTATTCTCTGCACCATGAAGGGCAGAGAATAAATAATTATTATAAAAAAATTTAGTCCCCCTGACACACACATCATATCACTGGATTGCAACAAGTGGCTCAAACCGTTTTCTTTCTTAGGTTCGTTGTCACTGTTACAGTCCTTTTAGCATGTAATTAGTCAAAAAGGACTAGTGTCAATCCTCTCCCACAACGACCATTTTGACTAATAAAGCTAAGGTAAAACCAGCATTTTCTGATGCGAATGTTCGCTCGCTCCAGCCGCGTTTGGCCCATTTCTTAAACAGCGAACGTGTTCGTTCCGGCTGATTTCATTCAGCTCATTTTGCTATCTTCGAATTAATTCATTCCAGCCGTTTGAAGGGGTTTTTTTTTCTAATATTTTTGCCATTTCTGCTACTTACGAAATTCATAACTCTTGTGTATTTTCATACATTTAGTATTCATGTAAGAATTTTAGAGCTTAAAGCAAAAATTGAAGTGATATTGCATTGGGCTGATACTAGGTAGAAGTTTTCTAACAGTGGTTTGAAGCACACTCTTAGAAAAAAATTAAAATAAAAAAAAAGTCGAAGCGGCTAAAAGCAAGCGTCGTATTGTAATGAAGATTAGCACGTAATAATCACAGGAAGAGATGGAGTGATTACAATATTACATCAACACAACTCTATATTTCAGAAGAGTCGTTGCACATGTATTGGTACTTCGCAAACCCACCTCTGCCTACGGTGTACACAGATGTACGGCCTGGCACTGAGCAAAACGAAACTCTGACGTTGGCCCGTGACAGATTGTGCCAAGTTTTGTAATTGCTGCACAAGATCTCCGGTATCCCGTGAAGGCCGTAACTGAAATCCCAGCATGTCCCAGACGTGCTCGTTAGGATAAAGATTCAAGACTAGGCTGACCAGGGAGGGTTGCCACACTACGGAAAACACTTCAGGGAAAGCCGCCGAACCGCTTGTGGCCGGGCATTGTCTTACTGGTAAATCGCCTCTGGCAGACGTGTCATGAAAAGAAAGGCGACTGATGGCTGAATATCTTAAACGTATCGCTGTGTTGTTAACGTCCCTATTACCACGACTATAGATAGGCGACAGGCTGTCATAGAAGATGGCTTGCCACACCATACCCCCACTAACTGCGCGCTTCAGTTTGTAACGTTGCATTTCACTATAACGAGCACAGTTGACGTATCTATATGCTGTAAGCGTCCCTATTACCACGCAGGTAGACGTCAGGCTGTCACAGAAGATGGCTCTTCACACCATAACACCACTAATTGCGAGCCTCAGTTTGTGGACGTATCATCGCACTATAACCAGCAGTGTTCACGTATCGCTGTGCTGTTAACGTCCCGCTTACCAAGCCTATGAGCTCCAGGCTGTCACAGAAGGTGGCTCTCTACACCATTACACCATTATTTGCTGCCCTCAGTTTGTGACGTACCATCTCACTATAACGAGCGTTGTTCACGTATCGCTGTGCTGTCAGCGTCCCTGTTGCCACGCCTGTGGTCGCCAGGCTGTCACTGAAAAAGGCTCTCCACACCATGCCACCACTTATTGCGGGCTTCAGTTTGTGACGTAGCGTCTCACTACAACGAGCACTGCTCACGTGAGGCTGTGCTGTTAACGTCTTCGTTACCACGACTATAGGAGCTAGGCTGTCACAGAGAAGATGACTCTCCACACCATAGCACCACTAATTGCGGGCTTCAGCTTGTGAAGTAGCATCTCACTATAACGAGCATTGTTCACTGATGAGACCTTGTCTTGACGATTATCCGGTACTGGCTCTCATGAGTCCGAGAAAAGAATAAGCAACACTTTTCCAGATATTGGTTAAAATTTCAACTTTCTTTTATTATTGTTCCCGGATGTCTCCATTCCGAAGTATGACGTTCCTTCTCTGTCTCATATCATTGGTTGCATGTTTCGTCGGCAGTGATTAGTCTTTACAAGAAGAAAGACGACACGGAATTTTCAGTTGTAATGAGCACATCATTTGAATAAAAATCAACCGGATTTCTACAATAGATAAAACATCTAGAAATAGAGGCAGTTACTATCTCCCATTAGCGGCTGGAAAGTGTGTTACGAAAATTTAACTGAGCACAAAAAGTTTCTCATAGTTGAACGATGGTATCAATGACAAAGGGATTTTTAAATCGAACAGTTAAAACATGAGAGATAGAGTAAAACATGATATAATTTTACGTCACCTAGCAAAAGGATTTTGAATAATGGAAAAGTAGAAAATATGCAAAAAGTATTCTTCATAGCGAACGCTATGCTAAAGAAAAATATTTTTTAAATACCGTCTCCTGCAAGCAGATATAGCAAGATAAAAGTTTTCACGTTTTCGCCTCTAGCGGGAAAAGTGTGCATTATTTAAAGACGATAATGCATTTCCCATCTTTTCTGTAGCGAATGGCATAAAAAAAAATTTCCAATAGGATTTTTTGAAGGGGAGATATAGGTGCAAAAAGAGAAGTGCATGCTAACACCACTTAGCGGCAGAATTTCGAACTACAAAAACCCCTACAACCAAATGTTTCACAAGGTAAATGGTATCAGGTGTCAAAAGAATTTTTTTTAAATCAGAATTTCAAATAAATATTGAGAAAAAAAGAAAAAACAATATATATATATTAAAAATATATATATTGAGAACAGATGAACTCCTAGCTGCATAATTATGCATTATTCTGGGAAGAAAATGCCCACAAATATTTTTCGCAGTTAGTAGTATCAGACTGAATTTTTTTTTTTCAATCGATGTTTTATATGCACAGATATTGCCGCAATTATGCTGCAAACGTGAACTTACGCCCTGTGGCGGTAATTTTGTACGTTAAAAAAAATTTTGAATTCATATGCAAATTATTTCGCACTAGCTACGATCGCCGAGAAAAAGAATTTTTCAAATAGGACTATTAGAAGCAGAGATGTTCAGAAATATGAGATATACATCTGCTTCTGCGCCCCCTGGAGGGAAAACTGTGCATTATTTTAAGCAGAGAAAGTTTTAAAAAGTTTATTCATTGTGAGCGGTATCCGATATTAAAATAATTTTTTCAGTCGAGTTTTCAGAAGCGCAGACATTACAGCAAATACATCAGAAACAGAAATATGCACTTACGCCCCCCTAGTGACAAAGTCCCCTGTAGTGCTTTGCAACTCTTCACAAAAAGTTAAAAATAGTATATAAAACATTTCTTATCAAGATATTACCCAAATGAAAACAAAAATTAAATCGATCATTTGAAAAGAGATATCGAAGAAATCGAAATTTATCTTTATACCCTCTAGTGGAAAAACTATACATTACTTGAAAACGAAACTCTACCGAAATTAGCGTTCGTTACAAATGGTAACGAAAGGAAGGACTTCTTTTTTTTTTTTTTCATTCGATTATTTAGAAGCAATCATCTACACTTACGCCCTCCAGCGGCGAAGTTGTGCATCGGGGTAAAACCCTAAAGCAATGATTACCTTTCTCACATTTGGGGACTCCCAACATAAAAGGAATTTCCCAAATCGGACTAATAGTCTCAGAGATATGGTGTCCACAGACGGACGGATAAAGTTATGCTATAATCACGTACTAAAAAGGCTTCACCTTCGTTAGCATAGGAGTCCAAAAAGCGCAGATCAGTCTTTACAAAAAAGCATCATCTTCGTTAGCATAGGTGCCGAAAAGGCGCAGATGAGTCTTTACATAAAAGCATCATCTTCGTTAGCATAGGATGAGTGATGAGTCTTTACATAAAAGCATCATCTTCGTTAGCATAAGAGTCCAAAAGGCGCAGATGAGTCTTTACAAAACGCATCATCTTCGTTAGCATAAGAGTCCAAAAGGCGCAGATGAGTCTTTACAAAACGCATCATCTTCGTTAGCCAAAAAGGCGCAGATGAGTCTTTACAAAAAAGCAACATCTTCGTTAGCATAGGTGTCCAAAAGGCGCAGATGAGTCTTTACAAAAAAGCATCATCTTCGTTAGCATAGGTGTCCAAAAGGCACAAGACCCAATTCCTAAAAGTGGATTATTTTAATTTTTAGATACTCTCAAAAACCAAAAGGTGTTCTTAGCTAATTTCTAAAGATCTCAACCAAGTAGTGGACGGGGTTTGGACTAGTTTAATCATAAATTAGTCACTAAATCTGGAGTGCTTTTAAGATTAATAATGCACAAAGTTTTAAGCTTTTATATTAGTCAGGAGCATAAACAATAAAAAATCCGTGGTTCAAAATTTCCATACTACTTGTTAGATGTCACGCATTTATGGCATCACTAAAGTTCAAACTG
Organism: Macrothele yani; assembly: GCA_039090855.1. Lineage (NCBI taxonomy): Eukaryota > Metazoa > Arthropoda > Arachnida > Araneae > Macrothelidae > Macrothele > Macrothele yani. The sequence continues at coordinate 29,139,652 of CM077026.1, forward strand.
TTGACCGTATCATCATACCATTTGGCCACAGCAGACCGGATATCCAAGTCTTTATCATTTGGGCGTTCAATTTCAGTATTCAACAATGCATTCAAACTGATTAACTTTTAACTGCTTTGCCTGACACATGGTATTGTTGTCAGAAATCTGAAACCAACTTTACAGCATAATGGAGAAAAAGCAGAGTTATCTCCCCCCACCCCCTCACCCAAACAGCATGTTTTTTCGCTTTTCGTACTTTTCTAAAACTTCCTTTTCCGAAAGACAGTAAACCCCTTTGAAATGTCAGAACCACGGAGAGGATTGCATTTCCAATAGGAAGGAAAAGTGAAGGCAAGCGAGACTGCTACTCTTCTAAATCACATTTTTTTTTTTTTTGACTGATTAGGCATGTGACCTAGACTTCTTTCTCGAAAATGAGAACAATATCTCAGGTCGATGTGAGAAAAGAGTGATAACATTTCCGAAAAAAATGGTGCTACTGAATTGAAGATAAGATGAAGGAAATATCGTCCTTTTGAAAATGCACTAGGAGCGCACACTAGTGCAGTTCTTTTCCCAAATTAATGGTTTTTATTAGCAATTTGCACCAGCGCAGTTCTTACCCTTACATTTATGCGATACAATCGATGTTTAACACGTAATCGTTTTATTCAATCAACTACAGAGTTGTGCTCTAATGCCCTTTCCGCCTAGCGCAGTTCAGAGCTGCAGGTCATCGATACTGGATGAAATCCTTCGACTATTCTGTCCTCTACACGTAATGAAGAATTGCTTTATGGCTTTTACGGTTGGCTTCTTCAACTTTTTGAGGACCGGCGGCCCTAAATTAGTGATGAGTAATTGCGAACATCACTGCAAAAGTCCATGAGAATTGTAATAAAAGGAAATAAGACAGATGATATACTGTAGAATGCTCGGGTGTGAAGAAGCACGTCTGTTAAATCATCGACACAGAAAGAAATTTCCAAAGCGGATTTTTAGAAAATCAGTAAAAAAAAAATACATTTACGCCCTCAGCTGAAGCTTAACTGTTCGTGTTTACACTCCAATAGTAGATTTAAGACTTCCGTTTCAGCCCTTTAACAACCAGGACCTTAAAATCGTTTGACGCCCAGATGAGATCTGCACGTAGCCGCCCCGGTGGCGCAGTGGTCTAAGGCGTTGGCCTCTGATCATTCGTCCGTAAGGGGTCCGGGTTCGAATCCCGGTCAGGCATGGATGTTGTGTTTGTCTTACGGCACTGGCTCTCTCCCTTCCGTGGAACCAGTGACCCTAAATTAGGGACGGGTGACTGCTTATAGCCCATTGAGTTGCTCACGGTGGTCGTTAAACCTCCAATCCCCAAAAAAAAAAAAAAAAGATCTGCACGTATTTTAATTTGGAAACACCGGCCCGGCTCATAATTTATAGTTAACAGCCCAGCCTAAACCGACGCGGCGCGGTCTGACTCAGAATTTCCAGTTTACTGCCCCCACCCGACCCGACCCGACCCGGCCCAGAATTTCCAGTTTATAGCCCAACCCGACCCGACCGGGCTCAGACTTTTCAGTTTAACGCCCCGCCCAGAATTTCTAGTTTACCACCCCTCCCGACTCGGCCCAGAATTTCCAGTTTACCGCTCAACCCGACCCGACCCGGCGGAAAATTTCCAGTTTACCGCCTCGAAGCGCCCGGCCCAGAATTTCCAGTTTACTGCCCAGTCGGGTCCGGCTCAGAATTTCCAGTTTAATGCCCAGTCCGTCCTGGCCTCTCAGAATTTCCGGTTTACCGCCAGCCCATGCTAGCACGGCTTAGAATTTCCAGTTTATCGTCCAGCCTAGCCCGTCTCAGAATTTCGAGTTTAAGACTTGGCCCGACCCGTTTCATACTTTCATCAAACGTTCTCTGCCCCTTATTGAAAATAAGGCAAAGCTTCTTTTAGGACGTGAGTCTTCAACCTCTGATCCGCGAGGCACTGCCCACAAAGAAAATTCCAAAATAGAAAAAAAAAATATTTTTTCGAAATGAACATCCAATACCTTGAATACATGAATTTTGAATTCCTAAATCTCCTATGAGCTCTGTTCTGGATAAATTATATAATTGATATTTTTAAAAATTACTGAAAAATTTAGGCAAATCAGGTACCTACTTCGGACTTCTTTGTAACATAGATATAATGTTAACTGCGTCGTTTCTTTTTTCCGACTGTTAAGTTTTATGATTCAAAACCTTTCGGGACTAATTGATATTTATCATAAACACATGCATGCTTACTTTTATTTTCCATGTGGCCCGCTAATACTATTCCATTTTGTAATGTTGTCTGCGAATCAGTAAAGGGTAAGACCTCCTGCGGTAGAGAAACAAAAACGTTGCACTGAACAGTTCTCTAGCAACCTTAGTAGAAGAGGAAATGTCACCCAGAGAGACGTGCTATTTCTCGTAGAAATTCCTCCAACACGTGAGCTTTAGACTTGACTAAACACTTCTGTTACAAATGGAAATACAGTCGGACCTCCGTATATCAAAGTCGATGGTTCCACAAAATAATTCGATGTATAGAAACTTCGATATATGGAAACTATATTTTTTTATACATATGTATTGTGTAGTATATAGTATTTAGAAACACATTTCGTAATCAGGTGGTTTACTTTTTTCCCCATAACCAATTATATCAGTTTTTATTAGCCGTTAGCCTCTACCAGAACTGTTATCCTCTCTCTGCTGTCTTTGCCTCCATGACAATCGTCATCTTTAAAAGTAAGAGTCATGTTTGGCAAACATTTAAAGAATAGAAAAAAAATCCTGTTTCGTCGACAAATTTTCAAAACCGTACTTTTCCATTGGTCGTAGTCAGTGTCATGCACTTTTCCACTTTCTCCCGAAACAATCTATTCTTTTAAACCATGTCGCTTCTTAAATTTATCCAACCAACCAGAACCAGCTTGGAAATACACTTCTCCCAAACGATTGGCAAACTAATGCCTCTTCTTTTATAAGAGGACCTGATGATGGGAAGTTTTTGTCACGAGCAATTTTAATCCACTTTAAAAAAGTGTCGTCCACTTTTCCAAAATGACACGTTTTGGAACGTTTCCCGTCAGATCCGATATCTTCAAAGATTTTCGTAACGAACTCCCAGTTTTTTTTTATAATTGTCGACGCTGTACTTTAGGGAACACCAAACTTAACCGCAATATCTTTTTGCGCATTCCACTGTCCACGTTCTTCAACAACTCCACCATTTCTACAACACAGGGATTTCCTTTTTGACATCGCGAACACACCTTTCGGTTAGAGAAATTGAACCTGCTTTACAAAGCAGAAAGGCGGTGAGGAAGTTTGAAGTATTTGTTTACATATTTGGGAATCGAGGTTTATATTAAAATGTAGTAGAGAAAAAGTTCAGTAGGACCTCCATATGTCGAACTTCCGTATATCGAAATTCTCTATGTATCAAAGTTTTGTATATCCCCGTGATCATTACATAGAAAATCAGTTTCTATATATCGAAAAAAAATGTCTATATATCGATTTTTGTTTCAAAACAACCCCTCGTAATGACATTGTTGTAAGAAAACCAAGTGAGAAAAAATAGAACGGAGATGTCGCGAGAGGAAGAAGAAAAGGGTGGTCAAGTCCATTGCAACGCCGACGGGTCTCCTAGAGGTAGGTTTTGTCTCCACACTTCCATCACCTCATGTAGCCGTTGTAGCAAGGAATGGCGCCAGAAGCTAGTTTTGGTTTCGTGGAGCTCGAAACTGTTTATGTAAACATTTCTCGAATAAGAAAAAAGCCACGTGTTTTGGTAGCTAACGCCAGCGAAGTGAAAACGGAATTTAATTTCCACCTTTAAAGAAATAAAATATCCCATTTCGGGCTCTTGGAGAATACAATGAAAGGTTCACTGACTTTAAGAATCATGACATCGCACTCAAATTAGAATTTCAACCTCACATAGTTGACGTCTCCATGGCTCCTAAATAACTACAGATGAAATTCTGTAGTCGATACTGGTGCCCACGGAGTGAAATAATGATTTACCGTGCAAAAATAGTGTCGTCTTTTTCTTAAAGCAACGAAGATTTCCACCGACTGACGTCAGACACACCGACACCATATCGTAAAAAGATTTGCGTTCTTTTACAGTGCGATTGTCCAGGGCAAGCTACAGGCAAACAAACGCCCCGCCTGCTTCTCAGCTGATTCACTCTCTCCGTGCGAAGTTCGCTGTATGACTAAGGGTTACATTTTCACATCGTATCTTTTACATTGAGCATTCAGAGGTTTTCGATTGATGTGCTAACATCCCGTTCCCATGACATGTATAACGAAGTAAATTTCTCCGTCATTTCTGTCCACGCCAGGATTCGAACCCGGATTCCCTCATTCCGGAATAAGTCACTCTACCAATTGAGCTACGCGGTCGTTTTATTCTGATTCCTATCTGCCTTTATGTCGCGCGCGTCCTTCTGGCAGGTACGTCACATCATCTCCCCCTTATTATTATTTTTTTTTTTTTCGAAGTGCTGGAGAAGGGATTCTCATAATTTTCCTATCTCGCGGTGTGGAAAGAACATCACACCAATGCGAGATTTTGAACGGTCGGGTCATCCGGATAGTTCGGGCGCCATTATAACGAAGTAAATTTCTCCGTCATTTCTGTCCACGCCAGGATTCGAACCCGGATCCCCTCATTCCGGAATAAGTCACTCTACCAATTGAGCTACGCGGACGTTTTATTCTGATTCCTATCTGCCTTTATGTCGCGTGCGTCCTTCTGGCAGGTACGTCACACATGTCATGTCGAAATTAACTCCTTATTTGTTAATATGGATGGATATAGTATTAAGGAGGTTGAGAAAGAAGATGAGGCCAACAAATGCGTGCTTGTTGAAAACCACAAGGGGAAGAGTGAATGCTGGAAATTGTTTAGTCTCATTCAGGAACCGGTAAATAATTCTGTGTTGTTTGGTCTTGCTTTTTGTTCAAAATGTGGAAAGTGTATAATTACAAAGAAAGATGTCGACGGTGTAATAAAAAATTATGGAACCAAAAATCTAACGGACCACATGAAAGTATGCGCACCTCCATCAAAGCGTGGAAGGAATGAACAATCTAAATACATTTAAAAAAGGAAATTTGTGTGAACGTAAATAATGATTCCCATTTGTAATATACTCAATGGTCACGGTCATACTTCTAGAATACGCAAAATGGTGACTCTAAAAATGGCAGTAAAATTTAGCAACTGACCAAATTTTATTATTAAAAAAGGATTTCAGTTATTAAATATCAAGCAGTTATTGGGATGAAAATATATATATTACGTTTATATATATATAGCTGCAGAGTATGATCCAGGAACTTGCTGACAAGAGTAAAGAAGTGGGATTAAAAATGAATTTTCAGAAGACAAAAGTGATGTACAATTATTTTACAAGAAATGAAGATTTGTCGATTAATGGGGAAAAGCTGGAGACAACCAATACCTGCATTTATCTTGGACAGCAGATATCAAGTAAAGGTCACATTGATGAAGAAATTAATCCGCGTATAAAACTTGCTTGGAGAGCTTTTGGAAGAAACAGCATAATTTTCAAGAGCAATATGCCATTATGTCTTAAAAGAAAAGTGTTTGATCAATGCATCCTTCCAGTTCTTACGTATGTTGCATAGACGTGGACCTTAACTAAAAGAAATATACAAAGGCTGCAGACAACTCAAAGTAGCATGGAGAGGTGCATGCTTGGTGTAACCAGGAGAGATAAGAAAAGGAACTCGTGGATCAGAAAAATGACAAGAGTGGAAGACATCATGATCAGAGTAAAATCCCTGAAATGGCAATGGGCTGGACATACTGCCAGAAGGACAGACCATCGATGGACAGTCGAAATTTTATATTGGATTCCGAGGGACAGGAAAAGACCCAGAAGAACACATGGAAGATGGGTGGATGAAATTCGAAAGTATGCGGAAGTAACATGGTGGAGATTGGCACAAGACAGACCGTCGTGGAAGAGACTTGGAGAGACCTTCGTCCAGCAGTGGATTGATAATGGTTGACAATGATGATATATATATATATATATATATATATATATATATATATATATATATATAAAGGGTGTTCGTAAACTGTTTTTACAAAAGAAGAGGGGTGATAGTACCCCTCAAGACGAACAATATCTGCAATGGAACCTAGGGTCGCATTCCACTCTGAGACGTCCAACAAGCACAAGTCGTCACCTCAGACGTCATTTCTTTTGTGCCGGAAAAGTAGCACATCGCTGGAACATCACCGTCAAACATTTACAGTATGCAAATTGCCAGAGAAAAGACGCAGCATCGACAATTGCAGCTGATTGGCTTATCAAGGTGTAGCATAGACACTTCCTGAATGCCCCGCACGATGGATTGGACGTGGCGGATCTGTGGCATGGCCTCCACGCTCACCGGACTTAAACCCACTGGACTACTTCTTCTTCTGGGGGCACATGAAATCACTGGTGTACGAGACGCCCGTTGACTCCGTGGAAGATCTCGTCGCGAGAATCGCTGTTGCAGCGGACAGGATAAACACGACACCAGGAGTCTGCGAGAGGGTGCACCAGTCTTTCATTCGCATGGTGTGAATTGTGCAACGGCACCCGTGGCCGCCACTCTGAGCATCTACTTTGAGTCTGTCCCGGATCTCCATAAATGGGATTGTGCAACTTATGATGGCGTTGATTCTCTTTCTTTGCACTGTTGAAAGTTCAACTTTGACATCTAACTTTACTCTTTTCTGACACTCAGAGTGGAATGCGACCCTAGGTTCCATTGTAAATATTGTTCGTCTTGATGGCTACTATCACCCCTCTTCTTTTCTCAAAACAGTTTACGAACACCCTGTATAAATTGAGTTTCGAATTTATAGTTCAAAGTAGATTTGTTCGGGTCAGTTACGTGCCCGGATCAGTTTGTACGGGTTCAGTTATGGGACGTCCGCGTCCGAAATTTCTGACCCGTTTCCAACTCTGATCAAGATGCCCTTATAAGGTCATCTAGATGATCAGCTGACCTCCATGTTGCAACCGAATATTCAAATGCTTTCCAACAAAAAGCAGTCACGACGAAGTCATTAAAAGACTAGTTAAATTTAGACTTACCAGCTTTTAGCATTTTTTGATGTTATTTAGTACATAGTAGTTAAAATTTTACAAAATAGTGTACATTTTGAAGTATATCTTATTGAAATTTCTTCAATGCGGTCATGATAGATTACAGCTAACTTAATGCGGCCTTCCAACATGAAAAGGTTCCCCGCGTATGTACAAAACCTTTTATAGTACAGGCCACGCCCGGAAGTTTTTATTTAACTGATGTATAAAAAAAAAAAAAAAAAAAAAACCCGGGGCCAGGCCCTAGCTGACTTCTAGCCTAAAACACCATAACGACTGAAACTGTCTGTTGCTACTTTTCGAATTTATGTTCCCTCTTTTACAGATTAACATAAGAAGGATTAGTGCAAAGTTATCACACGAAATTCCGATTTGTAGGGTAAGTATGCACTGTCTAAGTTCCCAGGGGCAATCACATCATTATTCCTCGAAGAAGAGATACATGTCACGAGAGTGAATAATATCGTCAGGGAGAAACCTACTTCTGGTTGACTTCTTTGTTTCCTCGAAGAAGAGATACATGTCAGGAGAGTGAATAATATCGTCAGGGAGAAACCTACTTCTGGTTCACTTCTTTGTTTCCTCGAAGAAGAGATACATGTCACGAGAGTGAATAATATCGTAAGGGAGAAACCTACTTCTGGTTCACTTCTTTGTTTCCTCGAAGAAGAGATACATGTCACGAGAGTGAATAATATCGTCAGTGAGAAACCTACTTCTGGTTCACTTCTTTGTTTTGAGACAAGATTGGTTACTGAGGGTGACTTCTCCTAATCCACAAAGGCCGTGTGATAAATTCAAAGAACATGTGGAAAAGGAAACTTCTACTCCCTCTATAGGGTGATTCGGGCGAGCATGGTCGTCTGCATGTTCGGGCGTTTTGGGAGGTATGGTCGTTAAAAGGTTTAAAACTTACTTCCTTAACTGTCAACGTTGCTTAACAACTAGTGTACAAAATATTGACACTTGTGACTGTTAAAAAAAGTTAGTAAAATCATGCAATGCATTGATTATAATACGCTTTCCAACATGCCAGAAATCATTACTCAAGGTATTACTCAAGTTATGAAGATAATGGCTGTGGAATAAATCCGCTCCTGTGCCCTGACCTTTGATCCCATTTCGATGATATTCAACAGAACCGGTTCAATATACCTCCGAAATAACATGATAAAGTTTTGTCGCAATTGAAGCATTTTTACGTAAGTTACGATGCATAAGGGCAATGGAATAGATCCCGCCCCTGTGTCCTAACCTTTGACTCCATTTCGCCCATTTTCAATACGATCTGTCCCCAGGCCGGCCCCTACAACATACTAACATTTCATCCAAATCGAAGCATTTTTACGTAAGTTATGACGCATAATGACGATGGACGTGATTCCGCTCCTATGTCCTGACCTTTGACCCCATTTCGCCCATTTTAAACAGGGTTTGTCCCCGGGTTGTCCCCTACCACATACTAAAATTTCATTGAAATCGAACCTTTTTTACGTTAGTTATGACGCATAAGAGCAGTGGAATGGATCCCGCTCCTATGTCCTGACCTTTGACCCCATTTCATTCACTTTCAGTAGAGTTCGTTCCCAGGTGGTCCCCTACCACATACGGAAATTTCATCGACATCGAACCATTTTTACGAACATTATGACGCATAAGGGTATTGGAATGGATCCCGCTCCTGCGGCGTGACCTTTGACCCATTTGTCCCATTTTCAATAGGGTTCGTCTCCAGGTGGTGCCCTACCACATACTAAGATTTCATCGAAATCGAACCATTTTTACACCAGTTATCGTGCGGACAGACGGACGGACAAAGTTGGAGCATATACGCTTCTTCAACCTACGGTTGGAAAGTGTAAAAAAATGATCAGCTTAAATCGTGATCTCAAAATATTCTGCGCATAACAAATCCTTAGCTCAAAAGAAACTGTTTTTAGCGTTAACAATCAGTTTCTGCACTCTGCAGATATTTCGTCATAGCATTTTATTTACTTCTGACTCGCTGCCAGTGATGCCAAACGTAAGAAAACTCATCTTGGAAAATAATGTATCTTTAAGTCAGAAAAAGTTTAACGAGAACAACCAAATTTAGATAAAAACACGGAAACTTAAATTACAGCTATCCATCACAGTGCGCAGTGAGCTTCATTGTGAATGAAACCTGCTACACTGTTTTTTTCAACTGGCTTCCTAGAATTGGTAAAACCTTTTTGTTGTAAAAATGGTTACTTACGCCCTCAGGAGAACTAAATGTTAATTACGAAAAATCAAAAATTGTACTAAAAAGAGATTTCTCATAGTAAAAGTTATCTGAAGCAAATGGAATTTTTCAAATCGCACAGTTGTAAGAAAAGATGTGGAGGAAAATGTGACCTAACGTTAATGCTCCAGTTAGAAAAGTGAGCATTACTTGAAAAAAAAAAAAGAAAGAAAGAAAAGGCCGAAAACGTTCTTCATGGTGAATCGTAGTCTACCAAGGAAGAATTGTTTCAATCAAATTTTTAAAATAGAAGATGCAAATGTACACTGACGACCCCTTGCTGTAGACCATTGCATCGCAAAAAAAAAAAAAAAAAAAAAATACGTAAAATATTCTGTATAGCAGTTGTCACTCGACGCGATAAAGATTTATTTCAAATGCGAGCTCTTCAAACGTAGATAGTAAAGAAAACTTTATACCTATACATGCCTTGTGGGAAAACTTTTAATTACTTAAAGTGCATGTTATTTCTTATTTGCAATCTTCACCACATAAGATGACATGCGGTAGAAAAATTATTTTAAATTTTAGAAGCAGAAATGTAATTACAACTAGAAATCCAATGTACGCATTTTAAAAGAACTGTACGAAGAAAAATTCAGATATTCTGTATATACGAAATGTTCCCCCGTAATATATGGTATCCGATAACAATTTTTAAATTCGAAATTTTATAAGTGCAGATAGGTAGAAAAACTAAAATTTACGTTACCACACTTGGTGGCAGAACTGAGTATTATTTTGGAAAAGAAATATGAATGAAATGGTTCCCATAGTGAGCGGTATCTGAACAAAAAAAAAAAAAAAAAAAAAAAGATTTTGAAAATATTCAACCTGGCATTGGGTCTCGTAAATACGGCTGCAATTTTTTTTTTTTTTGTTTGTTTTTAGAAACGGTAGTATGCACTTACGCTCTCCAGTAACAAAATCGTGAGTTAGAAAAAGCTAGAAATTACATGCAAAGTATTTTTCAGTATGAACGCTATTCGGAGTTGAAAGAAATTTTTAGATCGAGATTTGAGCATCAGATATATCGAGAAAATTAGGATAGGCTCCCTAGTAAAGAAATGTTTTTCCTATTAAGCAGGGTATTCTTCGGAAGATTTCTTTCGTCGCATCTTAGATAGTTTCTGGGTTACCAGTCTATTGTAATCAGTCCGGTTAGGAGATCTTTTAGTAGCTAAGCTTTTTTCAAAGCTCTATTAAAATTTTTCCGAATCCAATTCGAAAGTATGCGGGAGTGACATGGAGGAGACTGGCACAAGACAGACCGTTGTGGAGGAAACTTGGGGAGACCTTCGTCCAGCAGTGGATTGATAATGGTTGACGATGATGATGATGATGATATCCAATATGATTTCTGCAGTGTGAGGTATTAGACCAAACTAGAATTATTTCAACTGAGCTTTCAGAATGGTATAGATACGGCTGCAAATATGTTGTAAATAGAAATATGCTCTTACGCCCCTAGTGGCAAAGTTGTATGTTATTAAAATCGGAAATATGTGCAAAGTGTTGCCCATCATGGAAACTCAAAAGGAGTTTTTCAGATCGGTCTTTTAGAAGCAGAGATATGATCAAAAATACAATATGCGGTTATGCCCTCTTGCGAAAAAACTGTTTATCATTTGAAAAAGAAATTGTACGAAAGATTGTCTTCGTGGTGAATGATATTGAAAAAAAGAAAAAAAAAGAATTGTTTCAATCATATTTTTGAAAGCGATGACACTGAATAAAATGTATTTTGGATTCAATAGCACCTTCATCTACGTCCCCTAGAGGCGAAGTTTGAAAAAGGGAAAGACCAACATGCGATGGTCACGGTTTTCACATTCAGGCTAAATATATGTTAACTTTGTTTTCCTACTATGCAAGTAAATTTCAGCATTTAATGCATATCAGAGGCTTTCGAGACGGAAATGCCGAACAACAGTGTGTAGTAAGTACACAACATCAAATGCATTTTTTTCTAATTAGCATGTGTTTAATTTAAAGCTAATCATGATTTATGAAGAACAATAGCAAAATTTGGGTTACTTAAAAATAATTGACCAACGTAATATAACTCCACCCCTGATGTTATGCCACAATACGATGCAACAAACGGTGGTGGTATGTCAAGGGTTGACTGTATATTAGAAGCTCTCTTGACGCGTCTAAAACCTTGACTGATTTTTTTTTATTTTTTTTTTTTTCGTCGGATACAACGAGAAATAATTAAGTTTCCTGACCAAATTGATGCCCAATCTTGGCGCGGGGGTCGCGCAAACGTATATTTAAATTTCCACGATATCTCTACTTCTAAGCGCTTTTAAAATCCTTTTCGCATTAGAAACCATTCATCGTTGGACAGAGCCTATTTAATAGGGGGGGGGGCTAGGAGATCTGCAGCCACGGGCTCGCATTTTCGAGGGGGCCCCCAGAATTACGCAGGATGCTTGAAGAATTGACAAAGTTCTATGCTTTTTGTTTTGTTTTTTTGCACATAGCACAGCGAAAACTATAAGAAACTGCCTTGTGATTTTATTTTCCTATTTCTTTCCGCTTTTTTTAGGAGGGGTCCGCAAAAAGTACGCCCCCGGTCCGTCCTCAAATCTTTCGAAAGCATTACAGTTGTTTTCTGTACACGTCTGAAATTGGGAGAAATTTTCATATATTAAGAATTCGTTTGAATCATGAGAATTGTTTGGATCATATTATTCTGTTCACTACTTCGATATAATTTCAACAAGCTAAACAACCCTGGGGGTGGGGATTACAGCAGAAATGAATCGGTATCCATTTTTTCAACCATGCATTTTTACATTTTCTTGCTAACACTGATTCGTCCATGAAGAATCATGAAATATATACTTCAGTATGGCGGTGATATTTTTATGACTTCATGTTTTGGGAATGTTTCCTCCTCTGTATTTTTATACGGCCACCCATAGTGAAATCCCAGATGTGCCACTAATTCTGGGACCACAAAATACTGTCCGGCCCCCGGGCCCCCTATCTCATTAAATGTGTTCTGTCGTTGGAACATTTTGCGTGCGTTTTAGATTTTTCACAATGCAGAGTTCTGAAGCTAGGTGGCGTAGACATGCGCATCCCTGTTTGAAACTGCATCTCTTTCTCCTAGAAGTTCTATTAACATAAATTCCTTTTCGTACTGTCGCCATGTTAAAGATTTCGAACATTATTTTCTTCAAATAAAAAGTTTCTCTGCTACAGGCGTTTAAGCGTTACCTGTTTTCTTTTAGTCTCTGCTTTTAAAAGCCGTATTTGAAACCTTTTTTTCTTCCGTGCAGCCATCGCTACGAAGAAGAGTTTCATACATTTTTTTGCTTTTCCATAATGCACAGTTCTGACGCAAGGGGATGTCAGTGTACAAGAGTATTTCGATTTCTAAAAGTCGTTTCTACAAGATCCATTTTTCGTATACAGAAGATGCCCTTCAGTATGAAGAACAGTTTGCAGCTAATTCCTTCTACAAGCAATACGGTTTTCCCCGCAGGAGGGAGTAAACGTATACGGCTTTTTTCTCTATTATCACTGCTTACGATTCTTCCATTTCAAAATTTCCTCTTTTGCTTCGGATATGTTCTGCTGAGTGCACTTTACTAATTTTCGTAAACACATTTCTGAGGTTACTGGGCGTCAGCAACTACAGTATTTCAATATTCAGATGTTTCACCAATACTAGTAATCCGATTGAAACATTCTTTTTGTAACTGGTTTCATTTAATATGGCACTGGTATTACAAAATATTGAAAAGTTCGTTTTTGTGATTGGTTCCATTCAGTACGAAACCGGTATTACTAAATCTTTAAAAATATTGTTCAACTGGTTTCATTCAGTATGAAACTGGCACTACTAAATATTGCAAAATTCTTTTTGTAACTAGTTTTATGCAATATGATACCGGTATTACTAAATATTGAAGAATCTTTTTGCAGCTGCTTTCATTGCGTATGAAACTGGTATTACTAAATTTTGAAAAATATTTCGTAACTAGTTCCACTAAATACGAAATCTGTATTACTAAATATTGAGGAATTCTTTTTGGTAGTTAGTTTCATTATATACGAAACTGATATTACTAAATACTGGAAAATTCCTTTCGCAATTTGTTTCGTTCAGTAAGAAACCGGTATTACTAAACGCTGAAAAATTGTTTTTGTAACTAATTTCATTCAATATGAAACCGGTATTACTAATTGAAAAATTATTTTTTTCAACTGGTTTCATTCAATACCAAACCGGTGTTATTAAATATTTAAAAATTGTTTTGGTAATTGGTTTCATTCAATATGAAACAGATGTTACTAATCATGGGAAAAAAATACCATACCTAGTTTCACTGAATATGAAACCGATATTTTTAAAAACAGTGGAAAATTCTTTTGGTAATTGGTTTCATTCAATATGAAACAGATGTTACTAATCATGGGAAAAAAATACCTAGTTTCACTGAATATGAAACCGATATTTTTAAAAATAGTAGAAAATTATTTTCGTAACTGGTTTCACCGAGGCGAAACCGATATTTCTATATACTGAAGAAGTTTTTCGTAACTGGTTTCATTCAATATGAAACAGTAGCACAAAATATTGAAAAATTCTTTTCATAACTGATTTCATTCAATATATGGAACCAGTATTACTAATTACTGAAAAATTCTGTTCTTTAACTGGTTTCATTCAATATGAAATCGGTATTAAATGTCATTCAATAACACTACGCACATTGTGTCGTTTTAAGAATTCACGGTTTTATTCAAATGCGTAAATGCATTTTCATATTTTCATAATGCATGTTTCGTAAATGCATTTTCATTTTGACTGATTTTCTCCATTTCTGAAAATCTGCTTTGAAAAATCATTTTCGTGCCAGAAAAAATTCAAAACCTGTGTCTATTACACCCAAGAATTCGGTGTCATCTTTTATGTTTGAAAATAGTGACACTTCTTATAATATTTTTAATGCTCTAAGTGTAAATGCCGTACACCTTCCTTCCTCCCCGTTGGGCGATTGGTATGAAGCGTGGGGCGAGTGGTACTTCAGATCATTCGTCGGAGGTGGGTCAGTGGTCGAATCCAGCCATGGATGGTGTGCTTGTCTTACGGCAACTAGATGTCTCACCTTCACGGAACCAATGACCCTACTAACCCATTAATTGCTCATGATGGTCGTTAATCCCCCAAAACAAAAAATGAATTGCACATTCCTCTTTCTTTCTGATATTCTCCGCCGGCTTCATGCCACCTCAGAAGCTAAACAGCGTCACTGGTAAGTAATATGATGTTATGACACAAGAATCTAATCATATTAGAAAGCCTTTGTTTCCCTGCAAACTCGACTAGTCTATCTCAGAAGTTGTCAGGCACCGTAAGATTGGAAAGTACATAACTGAAAGCATAGTTTAATTAATTGTTTTATACTGCTCATGCCACAAAAGGAGAGCATAGGGTGACGCGGGAACTTCACTAAGCCACTGATCTTTGGCATATTGCTCCCACTAATCAAGGCTCTGGTTGCAATGTGCTATTCTTGGATGCTTCTACATGGAGCTGACCAAGTCCTTTGTTGCCTCTATACGAAAACTTCATTCATTGAGATTACACGTGGGTCATCAACTACAAAATGCATTTGACTATACTCCATTTTCATCCAAGCAAAGAGTACACGTATCTCAAAAAAAAAAAAAAAAAAAAAAAAGAACACCCTTTATCGCTCTTAAGTGTGCCATTGGTTAGAGAAGCATGAAACAAACTTCCAGAACTTTCTTACCCATGCAGAATACCCCTGACGTAAATCTGATTGAATTCCAAAACCTTCTGTGGCTTTCTCACTGGTTCTCATGCCATCGAAACGTTTTAAAATTTATTGATCTATTTTGAGACCAGTCTTCGTCAAAGACCTCCTGGTGAACGCAAAAAGGGATATCAATGTGTCCGAAACGGTGACTGTGTCTCCTGATGATCGAATGGTGCAATGCGCTTGCTTTCAACTATTTGTCCAAAAATGGGTCCCGAGTTTAAGCCCCAAGAATGACATGGATAATGTGTTTGTCGCACGGAACAGGCTTTTTCCCTTTCCGGGAACCAGTGACCTTAAATTAGTGACGGGTGACTATATCTCAATGGGTTGCTCACGGTAGTTGATAATCCTCAAACAAAAAAGAAAGGGTATGCAGAAAGCAAGCCTTACAACTGCGAATGTGATCGCTGCTCTCCCAACTCTAAGAAGTACAATTAGATAGATTTGTAACTGATCTGTATTCACATGATTTGGTATGATTGCTTGTATGGCTTCCGACTTATTTACCTACACAGTGCATATCTTTTCATTTCAGCCATATTGTGCATAAGAAAGAAAACAATCTTCGTGCAAAATAACTATACTAATAAACTGAATGCCGTCTATGCACGATATAAACCAGGGCTCACCGTGGAACCTCCGGTTACGTTTAATTAAAATACACAGAGTATAAAAGCAAAACGTATAAGATCTTTCGGATGTACCAATCTGGACAGAAGCGGACATCCTCGCCACACCAAGTAAGAAGTCTCAATTAACATTTACTGAAAGTTTATTTATTGCATGGAAGGGGCATATGTGTTGTAATGACTCTGTTCCATACGTCATACCTAGACCGTGGACATTTTATGTTTACTGATTACAGTGCACATGACCGTCCAATTTAATATGTTGCTGCTTGACTTAATCATTATTTTTATTGTAATCGATTTGTTTTCGTTTACACACCAGATGGCAGTTCGTAAATTGCGTCACTAGTTGAAATTATAAATTGTCTGTATCCAGCCCATACTACCTCTTTTTTATGTATCTGATTATGGAACCCGGTGCGGGGTATCCGAAAGATCTTATACGTTTTGCTTTTATACTCTGTGTATTTTAATTAAACGTAACCGGAGGTTCCACGGTGAGCCCTGGTTCATATCATGCATAGACGGCATTCAGTTTACATATAGTGCATTTTTTGTGTAGCTTCTGTGATAGCTTCCTAATCTCCAAATAAATAAAAAGGGGATACAAAAAGCCCCGTTTATCTTTCACACAAAGAGGGACAAAAAAGACGTATAGCATGCAGTCAGAGAGAATGATTGAATTTTGAACGGTGATCTCTTAATCCGCAGAAATATAGATAGCTTCTTCTCGTTCCTTTACACACAATTCGTTTTAAAAGAAAAAAAGAAAAAGAAACAACGAAAGAAGAGAAAACAAATGAAAAATGAATGAAACTCGGAAAACCAACAAACTCCGCCAAGCAGGTCATCGCAAGGATCAACTTTCAATCATTCCGTCCTATTTTAAACTTTCCGACGTTGTTCCCAATAGAATGGTCTTTATAAACATTTTATAGCTTCTGTCTGAGATCCTGTGCAACCTGCGACCGCCTCTCTTTTTTCCCCCTTGCCCAGCAGTCCGCTTCCCTTGATATTTCTCACAGGAAAATTTATCATTGTGTCAAGGGACTATCTGCCGCGCTAAAGAAAACAATGCGGAAAAGAAAGCACAAACAAATGGAAAATCGGCTGAAAAGAAAAGGAGAAGTAGAAATAGAAGGGTAATCAACTGCCTATTCCACTTTTGCTCGATGTGGAACGGAGGGCCATGAGAAAGAAAAGATGGAGAAAAGGGAGTGAAGAGGGAAAAAAAGTGTTGGAGAAAAGAGAGGAGATAATCCGATGCTTCGGGAGTTCCTCCCTTGTAGGAGAAAAGCACTGTTTGCTATTGTGAAGGAGTTATTCGTACTTTCAACGATGCCTCTCTATTCTCCCCCATCTGACCATTTTTGGTAACATTCCAAAATGCTTTTGGCAGTAAGCGAGGGAGGACAATTCCTCTCCCGCCCTGCATAACAATGAGTAACAGATTATCCTCAGCTACCTTTCTCAAGGGAAGTCCTAATGGGAGATTAAAACATTAAAAAAGAAAGAGGTAAGAAAAGAAATTGCAAAGGGATCGAAAAGAGACCCATTATATAAGGAATGATAAAAAGCAATCGAAACTGAATTCAAATCCTTGATAAATACAACTGAGTCAGAAAAAGGTCTCGGTGGACCCCAGTTAAGATGTTAATAAAGGTCTGGGAATGAATGACACAGGTCATTTATTCAGAATGCTTTAAGTCATTCCAATTTTTCAAATTATTCGAAATGCTTCAGTTCATTCGAATGTTTCAGCTCAATCAGGATGCTTCATGACATTTAGAATGCTTAATCTCACTCAAATGCTTTAAGTTTTTCGGAATGCTTCACCTAATGTTCATGTTTTAGTTGAGTCAGCACCCTCAAGTTTATTCAAGAGTTTAGATCATTCAGAATATTACGGCTCGTTCTGAATGCAGCTGTTATAGATTGATTTCTTCAGTTCATTAAACTACATAAGGTCATAAAGAATATTTCAGCTTATTCAGAGTTCTACATCCGTTCAAACACCTCAGGTCATGCGGAATGCTTCACTCATCCCGGAAACTTTAACTCGTCCAAAAAGTGTGTTTCACTCATTCGGAAAGCTTCAACTCATTCATAATGCTTCGTCTCACTAATACGCATCAGGCCATTTCGTGTATTTTTTTTATCTATCCAAAAAGCTTTCACACATTCAGAATGCTCCGCTTCATTCAAATGCATCAGGTAACTCCGAATGTTTCGCTCATCCGAAAAACTTTATTCAAATCATTCGATCTCTTTCACCTCACTCAAAATCATCAGATCATTTCGTATGTGGTTTTCACTCATCCGAAAATCTTCGTCTCATTCAGAATACTTCATCTCAACGAAATGCATCAGGTTAGTCCGAATGTTTTATTCACCCGAAAAGCTTCAACTCATTCAAAATGTTTTACTCATTCGGAAACCTCCTACTCATTCAAAATGCGTTACCTCACTCAAACGCAAGCAGGTCATCTCAATAACTTCAGCTTATTTAAATATTATAATGCATTTAGACTCTTGAATTAATTCGAATCCTATAATCCAGAACACCTGAAACATGCTGAAGCACTTAAATGAGCTCATCTAATGTAGAATGCTTGAGCTCATTCGATTTCTGTAGATCGAATGCAGAAAATTCATAATGTTGCTTTAAGCTCACACATTCGAATGCATCACGACATTCAGAGTGTTCTAATCCTTGAGTACATCAGCTAATTGTAGATGCTTTAGGTTATTCGAATATACATTAGATCATTCAGAAAGTTTAAGCTCGTTTAAAGTTCTTTAGCTCATTGTAGTCTTCGTGTTTTTTTTATATTAAAAAATAACACTTATCTTTTACAGTTCATGTTTTCGTTTTATTTCAGTCTTTTTATAGTTTTCTTTAATTAAAATTAAGTTCTAATTCGTACCATTCGATGACATTACTGTCCTTCCTTTAATCTTACTACATCGTTTCTGTTCTTTCTCAATAACACAATTAAATGTATGTAGTGTCATAATTTAGAGGGCATAATGCGGTCACACATCATTCCTGGTCATTAAACTTTTAGCCGGCTGGAATGAATTCTCTCTGCGTTAGCAAAATGTGCAGAAATAAGCTCGAACGAATGTATTCGCTTTCTAAATATGAGCTAAACGCGGCTGGAACGAGTGAACATACGCACCAGAAAGCGTTACTTTCTCTTTTGCTTAGCTAATTAAAGTATTTATTTTAGTTTGAGCGACGATTGATATTTGATCTTTCCTTTGGGTGACTATGGCGACGATGCCATTTTCCCGATTTTCAAACAGAACCGGATATTTGCTCTCTGCTTTACGACATAGCTGTGACGTCATTCTTCCACCGAATGACGTCATGCACTGCGTACATAATCATCTGCGCAATTCTCACGTAAACTCTGTTGCCACCGCATAGCTGATAAATGACTTATCAAAAGTGCCATGCCTTTCCGGTGCGCGTGATTTACCGTTATTTTTAAAAAAATCAGTCTTGTTACTTAATTGCCGCATTGTGCATTCTGAAAGTTAAGGTTCCGATACGTCTATATAAAAGGAGTTCGGCGTGATCCGTTCAGTTGTATTCATTTGGCAAAGGTTTGAAAATGGGGGAAGTTTCCCCGGTGGCGCAGTGGTCTATGCGCTGGTTTCTAACCATTCGTTCGAGATGGATCCGGGTTCGAATCCCGATGAGGCATGGATGTGTTTGTCTTATGGCACTGGGCCCTCTCCCTTCCCTGGAACCAGTGGCAATAAATGTGGGACGGGCGACCGCTTACAGCCCACTGAATTGCTCGTCGTGGTCGTTAAACCTCCCATAAAAAAAATGGAGAAAATAAGGTTCATTTTCGACGTGTAATACCGTCTTTCCATTAGCAAGGGTAAAACCAAATATTGCGACAATACTGTAATCGTTCCGCTGTGTTTGTTTGCAAAATTTCGTCGTGGAGATTACGCACCTGCTCTGTGGAAGTTCCGTTGAAGTTGACGACGACAAAATCAAGACATTAACCGAAAACAACGCACACAAATACAAACAAAGCAATTGCGTAGACACTGTAGATATCTAACAGCGCAGTACTATTATATTTGGCAAAGCTTGAATATGTAAATTACCTTGATATTTGGAAAAAGCATGATTTCAGTGAAAGGAGGACGTTTTCGACAGCAATCTTCTTGAGATTCACGGCACAAACAGAATGAAAACGACCTATTTCTGAAACAAATGGTGACGAGCGATGAGAAATGGATTCGTGTACTAACGCGTAGCGTAGGAGATCAAGGAGGAAATGAAATGAGAAGCCATTAACGACTTCAAATTCTGTTCTGCATCCCAAGAAGGTGATGTTCTGTGTATTGTGGGACGGGAAAGGATTCTTGAATCACGACCAGCAGCCGATCAACTAAACGATAAATTCTTAGAAGCACTGTTTTCAGTTGGATCAGCTGAAGGCCTCACATGATTACAAGCGTCCATAAATGGCCAGCACGAAGGACATTGTCTTCCACGAGGACAAAGCCAGATCTCAAGTTTCTTCAACCCTATAAAAAAAAAAAAAAATTACTCGATCATGGTTGAGATCTCTTGATTAACCAGACCTATTCAACAGTCTTCGGGATTTCAGATTTTCATTTATTCCAGTCTCCGTAAAATTCGCTCAATGGAAAGAACTTTGCTTTTATGGAGGACTTCAAAAATCATTCTTTGCCCCGAAAGCTGGGCTGATGGAATCTTCCAGCTACCATTATAATTCTGGGCCCATTGGATCCTCAGACTACCCAATACATACTAATGGAATATAGTTCTTGGCTTATGGAATCATCAAGCTACCCAATTAGATACTGAGCTGATGGAACATAGTTCCGGGCTGTGGGATCCTCAATATACCCAAAAGATACTGGGCTGATGGAATATATTTTTGCGCCGATGGAATTCTCAAATTACCCAACAGATACTGATGGAATCCTCAAGCTACCCAATTAGATACTGAGCTGAAGGAACAGTTCTGGGCTGATGAGATCTCCAATATAGCCAAAAGATACTGGGCTGATGATCCTGAGATGTTTGACAATGATATAATCACAAGTGCTTCGATGTTAATTATATTCCATGAGAGCATTCGCTAGGACGCAGTTCCGAGATAAAGTTGACGCATGCGCCGAAACAATTGGTCGAATTAGTCCTTTGGATTGTCTGGGTGTTTCTCACGATCCATTATTTGCTTCCATGGCAGGGGGATGGTGTATGGATATTCTTCGTTACAGCAAAGGTGACTGTATTTATAAATCACCAAACTCTGCAAAGAGAATAGTTGAACATCGCCTCGGAGTGTTCAATATGGTTATGTCTTCCCATATTGGGGTATGCCTGTCTTCCAAGTAGAGTCGGGAAAGAGCTGTTGAAGTAGAGGTTGTTCGAATATTGTATTTATGTTCCGAGGCTCTACAGCTGAAAGGGCGAATGGTCGAACCCACGTATATCCTATTTTTGATCCCCTTCACACGAGGCCTTAAGAGGTATGGCATAAATGCCATGTCGTTTTACAGGTCACGTTCAACTTACTGGAACCAGTAAGTTCAACTTACAGAAACTGTAGAGCCTCGGAACATAAGTACAATATTCGAACAACCTCTACTTCAACAGCTCTTTCCCGACTCTACTTGGAAGACAAGCATACCCCAATATGGGAAGGCATAACCATATTGAACACTCAGAGGTCACGTTCAACTATTCTCTTTGCAGAGAGTTTGGTGATTTATAAATACAGTCACCTTTGCTGTAACGAAGAGTATCCATACACCACCCCCTGATATGGAAACAAATAATGGATCGTGAGAAACCCAGACAATCCAGAGGACGAATTCGACCAATTGTTTCGACGCATGCATCAACCTTATCTCGGAACTGCGTCCTAGCGAATGCTCTCATAGTATATAACCAACATCGAACCACTTGTGATTAGTGCATTGTCAAGCATCTCAGGATGCGCTTAAAGTAGTTCGAAAGATCTCATGTGTGTATTTTAACTTGTATCATCATCATCATCATCATTGTCAACCATTATCAATCCACTGCTGGACGAAGGTCTCCCCAAGTTTCCTCCACAACGGTCTGTCTTGTGCAGGTCTCCTCCATGTCACTCCCGCATACTTTCGAATTTCATCCACCCATCTTCCATGTGGTCTTCTTCTGGGTCTTTTCCTGTCCCTTGGAATCCAATCTAAAATTTCGGCTGTCCATCGATGGTCTGTTCTTCTGGCAGTATGTCCAGCCCATTGCCATTTCAGGGATTTAACTCTGATCATGATGTCTTCCACTCTTGTCATTTTTCGGATCCACGTGTTCCTCTTCTTATCTCTCTTGGTTACACCAAGCATGCACCTCTCCATGCTTTTTTGAGTTGTCTGCAGCCTTTGTATGTCTCTTTTAGCTAATGTCCACGTCTCTGCACCATACGTAAGCACTGGAAGGATGAATTGATCAAACACTTTTCTTTTAAGACATAATGGCACATTGCTCTTGAAAATTATGCTGTTTCTTCCAAAAGCTCTCCAGGCAAGTTTTGTACGCCGATTAATTTCTTCACCAATGTAACCCTCACTTGATATCTGCTGTCCAAGATAAACGTACGTGTCTGTTATCTCCAGCTTTTCTCCATCAATCGATAAATCTTCATTTCTTGTAAAAGCATTGAACATCACTTTTGTCTTCTAAAAGTTCATTTTTAATCATACTTCTTTACTCTTGTCAGCAAGTTCCTGCATCATACTCTGTAGCTCTGATGGGGTACTTGCAAAAATGACTATGTCATCAGCAAAACGAAGGTGGGTTAGATAATCTCCATTAATCTTTATGCCTTTGTTTTCCCAGTTCAGTGATTGAAAGACATTTTCCAATGTGGCATTAAAGAGCTTCGGAGATATGGTGCCACTTTGTCTCACTCCTTTACCAATTTTTATGTGTGTTGTATTTTCAAACAGCCGAATCTTTGCACTTGCATTTTCATAGATGTTATTAATAATATTAATATATGAATCTTCAATATCGCAGGATTTCAGAGCCATTGAAACTGCTGATGGTTTCACCGAATCAAAGGCTTTTTCATAATCGATAAAAGCCATGCACAATGGAGTTCATATTCCCTCGCTTTTTCAATTAGTTCTCTCAGTACGTGGATATGATCTATTGTGCTGTAGCCACTCCTGAATCCAGCTTGTTCTCTCGGTTGAGCCATGTCCAGTGTCACCTTCAAGCGGTGTGAAAGAACTTTAGTGAAGATTTTATAAACCACTGATAGGAGGCTGATAGGTCTGTAGTTCCTGAGATCCTCACTGTCACCTTTTTTATGTAGCAAGATCATTGTAGCGTTGTTCCAGTCCTCAGGAATTTTCCGTTCATTAAGGCATCGAGTGAAAATTTGGGCGAGTACTGTTTCGATTTCTCCACTTGCTTCTTGTATGATGTCTACAGTAATTCCATCTTCTCCTGGAGCTTTTCCCCGCTTCGTGTTCTTGATTGCATGTGCAACTTCTGCTGGAAGGACTGGAAGAACTCTGGTACCTTTCATGATGCCTGGAGTACATGTATCATCCTTTTCATATAATTTGGAGTAGAAATCTTTCACTCTTGTCAAACTTTCGTCTCTATTTCTTGTTACAGAACCATCTTCTTTTCTCAGTGCCATAATCTGTTTTCTTCCCTTACTGAGATGTCCCTTTGCTATCTTTAGGCTTTGGTTGTTTTCAATTGCTTTCCTTACTAGTTCACAGTTGAATTTCCTTACGTCTTCAGTGATACTTTTTCGTACTGTCTTGCATACCTCTATATATATTCCACTTTGGAAGTCACATCTTCTTTAGTTGTCCTCATCTCTCTTCTTTTTTGCATCAACATTTTCGTTTTTCCTGATAATTTGTTCACATGCAATTTGTTCTTAGACCCAGCTAATTTTGTTGCTGTTTCCATAAGAGCTTTGGTTACTTTTCTGTTAACTTCAGAAATATCCACTTCTTTCAATGTTAGGCCTTCTAAAGCAGAGAATCTGTTCTTCAGTTCCAATTTGAAGGTATTATGGTGTTTTTTAAGGTTGGTTATGTCAATACATTTTGTTTGTCTTATGAGCTTGCTACGTTCGAGTTTAGTGTTGAGGTGCATCTTACATCTCACCAATCTATGGTCACTGCCTGTGTTGAACTTGTTTAGCACACTGCAGTCTTCTATGACGAATTTTTTGTTACACATAATAAAATCAATTTCACTTGTCGTCCCATTTGGATGTCTCCATGTCCATTTCCTGTGTGGCTTTTTCTTGAAAAGAAGCGTTCAAGATGAAAAACCCTTCTGCCTCTGCAAACTCAACGAGAGTATTTCTACGCTGGTTTCTGTTGCCGTGACCGAATTTACCTACTGAAGTTTCATTCTGTTGCCGTTGTCCTATTTTTGCATTGAAATCTCCCATAATTATCTTCAAGTGCTGCTTACCTTTATTATTTAGATCACGAATTTCCTCATAAAATTCTTCAATTTCTTCTTCAGCATGACTTGTGGTGGGTGCATAAGTTTGAATAATCTGAGCCTGGTATCTTCTCGAGAGTTGGATAACGAGTCGTGCAGCTCTGTCAGAGGAACTTTCAACTTCTACAACTTTATCCTTCAGTTTCTTGTTTATTATAAATCCAACACCACTAGTTCTGCCAGTATCTGTCCCACGATAGTAGAAGAGATGTCCACTTTTCAGTTCAATGAGATCTTCTCCTTTTCTCCTTACCTCACTTAGCCCGACGATGTCCCATTTGATCCTTTGTAGTTCCTCTTCCAATTCAAAAAGCCTTGAATCAAAAGATAGGGAGCGTCCGTTATACGTAGACAAGGTCAGCATCAGATGGCAGCCTAGTCCTGTCCTCCGGGGATTCTTAGCACCCTCTGCCTTCATGTCGCACTGGCCGCTGCCTTGGCCAGGTACATTCCAGCTGCCGGAGACTGAGGTCCAAGATTTAAGTTGTGGAGTCATTTTGGAGGGGTTTGGCCATAACTCACCACGCTGGCCAAGCGGGTTGGTGAGTATGGGATAGCATTTCCTCTAATCCCGATGGTATAGTTATACCGCTATTGGCGGTCGTCAGAGCCCCTTTAGTGGGAACAGGATGTACCACGAGAAGGCGGGGTTGACATTTTTCAAGGAGAGGCTGTGATGTTACGCATCACCTGACCTTACATCCCTTAACTTGTATATATGGTTTTTAATCTGTATATATGCTTTTTAACGTCAAGTTTTATAAAAATCGTGCATAAGACGGCATTGCTTCATTTAATTTTGTATTGTCTGTTACTTTTGTCTACAAATGCGAAAAGACTTCTCACAGCCCAATAATATGTTTACGAACATAAACTACAACTAGACGAAACCCGTCGGAATCGATGGTTAGGTTTTTTTTTTTTTTTTTTTTTTCTTAAAAGAATAAACTCATATGAAACAACAAATGTAAACTTTATTTGATTGACAAATTCATTCAACCACTTCAGTATAAAGACAATAGTCCAGGTTCGTGATTTTCTTATTTTTGACTGAAGGTTTAACGACCACCGCGATCATGATCTTTTTTTTTTTTTTTTTTTATAATCATATGTAGAGGATTTTAGGAAGGGAGAAGGGAGTATCTGACCCTAGGTCTTAAACAACCCTTAGAAACAGGAAGCTAGGAGATTTGGGCTAGAGTGCCCGATAGGAAAGTGACACGGAAGCGAAGTAGAAAGGGGGAGGAAGATGCCCTAATTTATTACCGTGGGGCCAGTACCCGGGGTTCGACGGCTTAACGTGCCCATCCGACACACGGCAGATATTTAGTGGATCGAGCGTTCGTGCCTGCCTGGAGTTGAACCTGAGGTCTTCTCCGTGGCAATCACGAACGTTGCCCGCTAGGCAACACGCGGCCCACGACCACCGTGAGCAACTCAATGGGCTATAAGTAGTCACCCGTCCCTAATTCACTGGTTCCAGGAAAGGGAGAGAGTCAGCGCTGTAAGACAAACACAACATCCATGCCTCACTGGGATTTGAACCCGGACCCATCTCGGACGAAAGACCAGAAGCCATCTCTTAGACCACTGCGCCACCTGGGCTGCCAGACTCATTTCAACATAGATCCTCCTCTAGCGAACATTCGGTAGTTTACAGACGCCATCACCGGCTGAACAAACCTGTGGAACGATATCAGCACCACGCCGAATCGATACTAATCGAGGCTGTTTTGCAGGCCAAAAGGATGGCCGAAAAAGTTTTTTATTTAAGCGATCCTAATAATTTGCTACTTCAGTGTCTGTTGCAATAATATTTTCTCAAGTACGCAATCAGACAAAATAACCCAGATATATTGATTTAATCGATCGGGAAAAAAACGATATCAGTAGAAGTGGGTCAGAAACGATTCATAAGCTCGTTGTCACCACCCTGGTTTTTAAGCGCTGGCTTCTGAGCATTCATCCGAGTTCAGGTTCAATCCCAGGCAGGTATGAACGCTCAAACTACTAAATATCCGCGGTGCGTCTGATTGGCACGTTAAGCCGTCGGGCCCCAGGTACCCCCCCCCCCTGGTAATAAATAAGGGAGTCTTCCTCCCCATTTTTACCTCACTTCCGCGTCGCTTTCCTATCGGGCACTCTGGCCCAAATCACTTAGCTTCCTATTTCTAAGGGTTGTTTAAGACCTGGGGTAAGAAACTACCTTCCTAAAATCCTCTACATCTGATCTAATCTAATCATTCGTCCGAGTGGGGCCGGGATCCAGTCCCAGATAAGACTCACGTGGTGTGTTTGTCATATAGTACTGGCTCTCTCTTTCTTCCTTGGAACCAATGGCCCAAATTACAGATTCAGAAATTTATGTGGAGGATTTTAAGAAGGAAGTGTCTGACCACATTTCTTAAAGAACTCTTAAAAGCAGGAAACAGAGATTTGGGCTAGAATGCTGGACAGAAAAGCCACACGGAAGAAAGGTAGAAGGTGGAGGGAGGGAAGGGGGAAGACGCTGTTATTTACTACCGGGGAGCCTGTACGCGGGATACGACGGCTTAATGTGCACTTCCGACAGACATTCAGTGATTGCAGAGTTCATACCTGTCTGGGATCGATCCTGTGACTCTTCCGTGGCAGTCACGAACGTTGATCACAAGGCAGTCCGCAGCCCTGGCTCCAAATTAGGGACGGGCAATTGCTTATGGCCCATTCAGTTTCTCTCTGTGGTGGTTAACCTCTTCCCTAAAAAAAATGTCATACCCGAAGGAAAATTTTAGCCTCATTTCACCCATGACTAATTTTCATCTCTTTTTTCGAAAACCACGTGAATGTGGGAAAACTAAGACTAGGGAAGACGAAAAGGAGAACTTGGAAAATATGTGTATTAAAGCCACACAAAAAAAAATTGAGAGGAATGTCAATAGTGAAAGAAAGGGAATAAATTCGAAAGTTATCTCGATTACCGTCGTTACTTTTCAAATGAAGAGCGAATGAGAAGACGGAAGGGAAATTTCACCAGTTTTATTGCCTCCCACATTCATTTTATTTGATTTCTATCTGCTTCCACGTGGTCTCCCGAACTTGATAAATTTCCTGTAATCAATCATTCTGATTGCACTTGCTGACGTATAATTTCTCGCGCATTATACAAATAGCTAAGGTTGATGTGGCATCCATGAAAGCAACGATGAGTGACATTTCAGAGCTACACGGGATTACATCCTCTAACGGGTTGTTAACGAGCAATCAAGAGTTTCCTCCTATTAAATGGCAAAAGGGGGGGGGTGATAATGACGAGCAATGCGAATAATTCAAAAAGTCTGCTAAATATTGCATCAAATATTTTCCGTTGTTTAACATTGAAAGATTTATGTGAAAACCTTTCTCGATTAAATCATGCTCATATTAAAATTTCTCTTAAATTTTATCTCAGCGGAATGTTCGTATTGCATAGGTTCTCCGTTATGTTAAACAAAGCATAAAATCACTCTAACTGTTCTCTTACAGACATTACTGTTTTTAGAGCCCTCAGCTTTTAAAATATCGATGTTCCACTGTAGGCCGCACTCCTATCCAGAATTTCACGGGTCTTCTATCTTTCTTCAATCAAACGTAGTTTCATTTCAGAGTTACGAAGGGATTCAAATTTGACCTGCACATATTTTTTAATCAGGTGTTTATTTACCATACAGCTGATGTCATATCACTTACTTTTCGAAGTAATTTCCGTCGTGGTCCACACATTTTTTCCAGCGTTCTGGAAACTTCCGGATCCCAGTTTCATAGAATTATTTACTCTGTTGTTTAAACAATCTCAGGACGACACTTTTCACCTCTTCATTTGATCTGAACTTCTGCTCTCCCAAAAATTCCATTAACGGGCCGAACAGGTGGTGACATATCCGGGCTGTACAGAGGGTGGGATACAACGCCCCGTCCAATTCCTCCAATGTTTCCATAGTCACTTTAGCGGTATGAGGCCTGGCATTGTCTTGAAGAAGGCATACTCCACCGTTCAGGAGTACTGGCATCTTTTTTCTCATTGCTTCCTTAAGGGAGTCCTTGAGGAGATCTATGTAATAGGTGGTATTGATTGCTTGACGATCTTCCGTAAGAATAATACCGTTAATGTCCCAAAACACCGTAGCCATTACCTTCGTGACTGATGTCCTGATATTGAATTTTTTGGGTCGGGGCGAACCACTGTGTCTCCACTCAATGCTTGCACGCTTGCTTTCCGGCGTGTGGTGATGAATCCATGTCTCGTTCACTGTCACCACAGGTCTCAGAAAGTTGTCTCCTTCTCTCTGATGTCTTCGGAACAACATGTTCGCAATTTGCTACCTGCTTGCTTTCTGCTCGTCGGAAAGCTGCTTCGGTACCCCTCTGGCGCACCTACTGACTTTCTGCTCGTCGGACAGCTGCTTCGGTACCCATCTGGCGCACCTACTGACTTTCTGCTCGTCGGACAGCTGCTTCGGTACCCATCTGGCACACCTGCTGGCTTTCTGCTCGTCGTACAGCTGCTTCGGTGCCCATATGGCACACCTGCTGACTTTCTGCTCGTCGGACAGCTGCTTCGGTACCCATCTGGTACACCTGCTGACTTTCTGCTCGTCGGACAGCTGATTCGGTACCCATCTGGCACACCTGCTGGCTTTCTGCTCGTTAGACAGCTGATTCGGTACCCATCTGGCACACATTTTGGGTTTCTGCTCGTCGGACAGCTGCTTCGGTACCCATCTGGCACACCTGCTGGCTTTCTGCTCGTCAGACAGCTGATTCGGTACCCATTTGGCACACCTCCTTGCTTTCTGCTCGTCGGACAGCTGCTTCGGTACCCATCTGGCACAGACTTTGCTGAAGTGCAGCTTATCGTGGATGATGGTACGCATGCTGCCGGCGCTGATATTCACTACAGAGCTCACATCACTTACAGTAATCCTCCTGTTGTTCCGTATGAGCTTATTTACGCGCGCAGTCATGGCGTCGTTAACAGCAGTTGCCGGTCGTGCTTTCTGCGGTTCGTTGCCGACGCTTTGTCTGCCTTCTTTGAACGCTTTACACCATTCGAAGACAGAGGAACGGGACAGACACGAATCGCCAAACTGTGGTTGAAGTCTCTGGTGAATTTCACTGCCACTCGTACCTTCATTGCAAAGAAATTTGATAATTATTTTCTGCTGCACCGAAGTCGAAACACCTTCACTCGCCATTTCTTTTTCTGCAATGCGGGAGTCGTCATGGCAACGAAAATTAACGCAACTAGTGGCGTTCTGGTAGCGTGAGATAACAGTGTTGCCAAACGCATAATAATAATACACACAATTTTTCAAACTAATGTATTAGAAACAAACGACCAGGTCAAATTTGAACGCCCGTAATACATCCGCCTCTCCGGTGAAGCAGTGATGAAAGCGTTGGCTTATGACCGTTCTTCCAAGATAAATCCGGGTTAGAGTCCCGGAGGAAGCATGCGTGGTGTGTTTGGCTTACTGCATTGGCTCTCTCCCTTCCGTGGAACTAGTGGCCCTAAATTAGGGACGTCAGACACACACACAAAAATAAAAGATACCGAATTCTCGTGTGTAACGAGCACGTCTTTTGAATTCTTTCAGACACAAAAAAATTATTTCAAAGCATATTTTTAAAAGAAAATTTTCAGGGGAAAATAAAATGCGTTTGCGATTTATTCTATACATCTTTCGCATGCCGAAGATCTTTGTGGGTGTGAAATAGCATGTGTCATTCGAGAGAATGCATTTATTTACGTACAACACATTGCATTTATTCGAGTCACTCAAGACCACAGTCCGGTACATAAAGGGAATTAAATCCAAAACAGTAGGTTTAACTAATTCCTGACATCAAACGGTGCTTAGGTAGGTAATTAATCAAGCAAAGGTCACATTGATGAAAACATTAATCGACGTATAAAACTTGGTTGGAGAGCTTTTGGAAGAAACAGTACAATGTTAAGAGCAATATGCCATTACATCTTAAATGTGTTTAATCAATGCATCCTTCCAGTGCTTACGTACGCAGCAGAGATGTGGACCTTAACTAAAAAAGATATACAAAGACTGCAGAAAACTGAAGTCATAATACTTTATTATGCTAATGAGCTAAAAAAACAAAGCATTGGCAGCTAAAAGATTAAATAAATGGTAGTACATGAGAGGAATTAAGTCCGACTGAAACAAGCATGTAGATATGCCTGCTTGGTGTAACCAGGAGAGATAAGAGGAACTCGTGGATAAAGAAAATGACAAGAGTGGAAGATATGATCAGAGTAAAATCCCTGAAATGGCAATGGGCTGGACATGTCGTCAGAAGAACGGACCACTAATTGACAAGCGAAATTCTAAACTGGATTCCAAGGGACAGGAGAAGACCACATGGGAGATGGGTGGATGAAATTCGAAAGCATGTAGGAGTGACATGGAGGAGACTGGCGCTAAATAGACCGTTGTGGAAGAAATTTGGGGAAACCTTCATCCAGCAGTGGATTGATAATAGTTGATGATTGTGGTAAAACCGATTAAAGAAGATATGTGAGTCGCAAAAGTAAATGTTTACTAAACTATGGCAGCGGAAATAGTATTTCGACAGTTTTGTTTTTCGAAAACAATATTTTTATTATTGTATATTATTCAGATTTAGACGAACGTAAGAAACGACTCTGACACCGATGAAATGTGATGTAGCTAGGAAAGTCCATCTGCGCATGCGTAAGCTACCATCTGCCCTCAAGATTGAAAGAAAGGCTGAATCTGAAGTGTCTTAGTGAGAGGGATGGGTAACTTTTGGTCTAGCATATCTACAGGTTACATCCCATCGTGCTAATCATAATTTTACAGCTCTCGTCAGTAGCAGGTTAACTCACTTCCCCTTCCTTGGGAGACCGAGAGGAAGCCAAATTTCGTTATGGCGCATCGTTTCCGTAGCATCAAAAATGCATTTTCGTAATGGCCTTTTTTCTCACATTTAGAATCAGGCTCCGGTAATTTACGCAGATTGCATTGAGATATTGTTACGCTTATGTAAAACTTTATTAAATAATGTCCGGCGATAGATTAGTAAAATATATTGTTACGTAAAAATAAAATAAACTATTGTTGCCCCACTTCGTAGGACAGCATTCAAAAATCATACTCAAGAAACGCATCACCATTGTCAACCATTATCAATCCACTGCTGAACGAAGGTCTCTCCAAGCCTCTTCCACAACGGTCTGTCTTGTGCCAGTCTCCTCCATGTTACTCCCGCATGCTTTCGAATTTCATCCACCCATCTCACATGTGGTCTTCTTCTGGGTCTTTACCTGTCTTTTGGAATCCAATCTAAAATGTCAACTGTCCATCGATGGTTTGTCCTTCTGGCAATATGTCCAGCCCATTGCCATTTCAGGGATCTCACTCTGATCATGATGTCTTCCACTCTTGTCATTTTTCTGATCCACGAGTTCCTATTCTTATCTCTCCTGGTTACTTCTTTGAGTTGTCTGCAGCCTTTGTATGTCTCTTTTAGTTAAGGTCCACGTCTCTGCACCATACGTAAGCACTGGAAGGATGCATTGATCAAACACTTTTCTTTTAAGACATAAGAGCATATTGCTCTTGAAAATTATGCTGTTTCTTCCAAAAGCTCTCCAGGCAAGTTTTATACTCCGATTAATTTCTTCATCAATGTGACCCTTACTTGATATCTGCTGTCCAAGATAAACGTACGCATCTCTTATCTCCAGCTTTTCTCCATCAATCGATAAATCTTCATTTCTTGTAAAAGCATTGAACATCACTTTTGTCTTTTGAAAGTTCATTTTTAATCCCACTTTTTACTCTTGTCAGCAAGTTCCTGGATCATACTCTGCAGCTCTGATGGGGTAGTTGAAAAAATGGCTACGTCATCAGCAAAACGAAGGAGAGTTAGATAATCTCCATTAATCTTTACCCCTTTGTTTTCTCAGTTCAGTGATTGAAAGACATTTTGCAATGTAGCATTAAAGAGCTTGGGAGACATGGTGTCACCTTGTCTCACTCCCTTTCCAATTTTTATGTGTGCTGTCTTCTCAAACAGCCGAATCTTTGCACTTGCATTTTCATAGATTTCATTAATAATATTAATGTATGCATCTCCAACACCGCAGGCGATTGTAACTGCTGATGGTTTCACGGAATCTAAGGCCTTTTCATAATCGATAAAAGCCATGCACAATGGAAGTCCATACTCCCTCGCTCTTTCAATTAGTTCTCTCAGTACGTGGATATGATCTATAGTGCTGTAGCCACTACTGAATCCAGCTTCTTCTCTCGGTTGAGCTATGTCCGTTGTCACGTTCAAGCGGTGAGAAAGGACTTTAGTGAATATTTTATAAACCGCTGATAGGAGACTGATAAGTCTGTAGTTCCTGAGATCCTCAATGTTACCTTTCTTATGCAGCAGGATCATTGTAGCGTTGTTCCAATCCTCAGGAATTTTCCCTTCATTAAGGCATCGGGTGAAAACGTGGGCGAGTACTGTTTCAATTTCTCCACTTGCTTCTTGTATGATGTCTACAGTAATTCCATCTTCTCCTGGAGCTTTTCCCTGCTTCATGTTCTTAATTGCATGTGCAACTTCTGCTGGGAGGACTGGAAGAACTCTGGTACCTTTACAAGAAACGCATCATCATCATCATCATCATTGTCAACCATTATCAATCCACTGCTGGACGAAGGTCTCCCCAAGTTTCCTCCACAACGGTCTGTCTTGTGCCAGTCTCCTCCATGTCACTCCCGCATATTTACGAATTTCATCCACCCGTCTCCCATGTGGTCTTTTTCTGGGTCTTTTCCTGTCCCTTGGAATCCAATCTAAAATTTCGGCTGTCCATCTATGGTCTGTCCTTCTGGCAGTATGTCCAGCCCATTGCCATTTCAGGGATTTAACTCTGATCATGATGTCTTCCACTCTCGTCATTTTTCGGATCCACGAGTTCCTCTTCTTATCTCTCCTGGTTATACCAAGCATGCACCTCTCCATGCTCCTTTGAGTTGTCTGCAGCCTTTGTATGTCTCTTTTAGTTAAGGTCCACGTCTCTGCACCATACGTAAGCACTGGAAGGATGCATTGATCAAACACTTTTCTTTTAAGACATAACGGCATATTGCTCTTGAAAATTATGCTGTTTCTTCCAAAAGCTCTCCAGGCAAGTTTTGTACGCCGATTAATTTCTTCATCAATGTGACCCTCACTTGATATCTGCTGTCCAAGATAAACATACGTATCTGTTATCTCCAGTTTTTCTCCATCAATCGATAAATCTTCATTTCTTGTAAAAGCATTGAACATCACTTTTGTCTTCTGAAAGTTCATTTTTAATCCCACTTCTTTACTCTTGTCAGCAAGTTCCTGGATCATACTCTGCAGCTCTGATGGGGTAGTTGCAAAAATGACTACGTCATCAGCAAAACGAAGGTGGGTTAGATAATCTCCATTAATCTTTATCCCTTTGTTTTCCCAGTTCAGTGATTGAAAGACATTTTCCAATGTGGCATTAAAGAGCTTCGGAGATATGGTGTCACCTTGTCTCACTCCCTTTCCAATTTTTATGTGTGTTGTATTTTCAAACAGCCTAATCTTTGCACTTGCATTTTCATAGATGTTATTAATAATATTAATGTATGCATCTTCAATACCGCAGGATTTCAGAGCCGTGGTAACTGCTGATGGTTTCACTGAATCAAAGGCTTTTTCATAATCGATAAAACCCATGCACAATGGAAGTTCATATTCCCTCGCTCTTTCAATTAGTTCTCTCAGTACGTGGATATGATCTATTGTGCTGTAGCCACTCCTGAATCCAGCTTGTTCTCTCGGTTGAGCCATGTCCAGTGTTACCTTCAAGCGGTGTGAAAGAACTTTAGTGAAGATTTTATAAACCACTGATAGGATACTGATAGGTCTGTAGTTCCTGAGATCCTCAATGTCACCTTTTTTATGTAGCAGGATCATTGTAGCATTGTTCCAATCCTCAGGAATCTTCCCTTCATTAAGGCATCGAGTGAAAATTTGGGCGAGTACTGTTTCAATTTCTCCACTTGCTTCTTGTATGATGTCTATAGTAATTCCATCTTCTCCTGGAGCTTTCCCCCGCTTCATGTTCTTGATTGCATGAGCAACTTCTGCTGGGAGGACTGGAAGAACTCTGGTACCTTTCATGATGTCTGGAGTGCATGTATCATCCCTTTCATATAGTTTGGAGTAGAAATCTTTCACTCTTGTCAAAATTTCGCCTCTATTTCTTGTTATAGAACCATCTTCTTTTCTCAGAGCCATAATCTGTTTTCTTCCCTTACTGAGATGTCCCTTTGCTATCTTTAGGCTTTGGTTGTTTTCAATTGCTTTCCTTACTAGTTCACAGTTGAATTTTCTTACGTCTTCAGTGATACTTTTTCTTACTAGTCTTGCATAGCTCTATATATTCCACTTTGGAAGTCACATCTTCTTTAGTTGTCCTCATCTCTCTTCTTTTTTGCATCAACATTTTGGTTTTTCCTGATAATTTGTTTACATGCAACTTGTTCTTAGACCCAGCTAATTTTGTTGCTGTTTCCATAAGAGCTTTGGTTACTTTTCTGTTAACTTCAGAAATATCCACTTCTTCCGATGTTAGGCCTTCTAAAGCAGAGAATCTGTTCTTCAGTTCCAACTTGAAAGTATTATGGTGTTTTTTAAGGTTGGTTATGTCAATACATTTTGTTTGTCTTATGAGCTTG
This sequence comes from Macrothele yani, assembly GCA_039090855.1. Classification (NCBI taxonomy): domain Eukaryota; kingdom Metazoa; phylum Arthropoda; class Arachnida; order Araneae; family Macrothelidae; genus Macrothele; species Macrothele yani. The sequence goes on from CM077026.1 coordinate 29,174,789, forward strand.
CCACGTTCCAGTTTAGTGTTGAGGTGCATCTTACATCCGTTTATCTTTTATGGTGTAATAATCAGAGATTCGCTAAGCTTTCGCACTCCACTGGGAGGCATTTTCAAGGCAATGGTAGACATAAAAATGCAGGGAATTGGAACACATAAGGAACAAAGATTATTTTTTAAAATAACGTGGGTGACGTCACAAGCATATTTCGTGAATTTTTTTTTAGCACGTAATTACACGGCGCGAGGCGACACGTTCCCGTATTTTAATAACGCATGCCAAACCATTGGTAGTTCAGTAGAGATCATGTCATTGTATGCTACTTTGCTGGAGAGGATTTCGACAGTTTTCCTGATGGCAGTCTCTTAAGTTCGTGTATTCCATATTGGAGTGGCCGATGAATGCATGACTTCTCTGGCGAGGGCTGTGTTCTGCATGTCCTGGTTGACACTTCGCACTCGTTCTTTACATCTAGTATCCAAGGATCGCTTTGTCATTCCGATATATATCTTTTCCGTGTTTTCACACTGTCTCTCCTTGCAACTTGATAATATATGTGATAATGGAGTCGGGGACTTCATTGCTATTAATATTTTGTTTTTACGTAAGAAATTCTTTAACCAATATGCAAAGCCTGGGATATATGAGATGGATCTTGCGTACTTCATTGTCTCACTAGGAGATTTTGTTGTTGCTGACATTATACGATTTCTTAAAGTTCTATGTAATCTGTCTATTTCATCCCTCTTATATCCAGCCATTAGACCTTTGCTATAAATATTATCAATTTCCTTGTTATATAGGTAGTCAGGTTGGCATAAGTTACACGTTCTATAGAACCATGATTTAAAAGCAAAAAGTTTGTACTCTTTTGGGCAGTGCGAATCATATTTCAGTAGTGGTTTTGACCAAGGTTAAGAGACAGTAAGGTTTGCTCATCCCGCCTTCCTCGCCGACGAATGATCATGACGTCACTAAGTGACATCACCATCCTAACATGTGAATTGTAGATCCGAACTGTAGCTACGAAGGAAAACGTCAACAATTTTTATAACTCGAACACAGAACAAAAGCTTATGCAAAAGCACATTTACATTAAATACAGAAGAAATTCAAAGCCATGTAAATATTTTAGTAACGGAAATTTCAAAAATATCTCCAGCACTTTTTCTTTCTTTTTTTTTTTTTTTAACGTAAAGGGTGGGAAAACGGTTATACTACGGAATACTTGTTTCGACGATTTTGTAAAAAACAAAAATTTAGATCCATTTGGACAGTTCATTGAAGTATTTTGTTCTACCGAGTGGAAAAAATGAATGTTAGACACATTAATTTCGTAAAAAATGCGTTGTATTTACTTTATCGGAATTATGATGCATAAATCTGTGATATGAAAATAAATGTATTATTTTCCATTATAAAATAAATGTGTATAATTATTTCCATTATAATATGATTTATTTCGATGAAAATAGTAAAAAAAAAATTCCGTATGTTATCGTGAAGTACTTTTTTTCCCGTTGGGTGTGATCAGGTTGAGTGTAAACAAAGCGGAACGATACACGGGAAATCTTAAACTACTTGAAAGAGTTCCGATTCTGTAGTACGGCCGAATTTCTTTATGAGGAATAGGAAAAGCATCTTGGCAACGTTCCCCAAAGTTTTTAAATTGAGAACATTAAGCATTAAAAAATCTAATAGAATTTATGAAAATTTTTCCAGCTGGTTTTCGAATAATATTTCCGACACGCTACTGTGATGCATATGCGAAGAAACTTGGCGATTAGGCAATCTTACGATGGCGATTTAGACAGTGACGTCACAAAGCAATCACCGGAAGTTCAAGATGAGCATAACCTTGTCATCTTCTAACCTTGGTTTTGACTACTGCTATTACCCATTTTCGTAACATCGAAATTTAGTGCTTGGGATTTTCTTTATTACTGTAGGGAAAGATGTTTACAATAAAAGAAACCTGCGCGTGATTTAACACGTGAAATGTAAGCAGTGTTCTTCATAGAGTACAGAACAGAAACGAAAAATCGGATTTCAACATAATCTGTAACAGCTACGTTCTCCCACTTGCGGCACAAAAGTGTGGTACGAAAATTCACAAAATGTGCACAAAACATTTCTCATTAAGGAAGGTATGTGAGGCAAAGGGGATTTTTCATATTGGGGGAATTTTTGAAACGAAGATGCTATCCAAGTATAGTACAAATTGAAATGACCACCTACTCTCTCTAGTGGTAAAACTGAGTGGAACCAAAGTAGGTAAACATATGAAAAATATTACTCTCCACAAACGCTGTCAGTAGCAAAAATAAATTTTTTAAACGATCTCATACAAGCTGAGATATCATCATTACAGGCAGATGCTAGTGCATGCATTATTTCAAATAGAAACTGTATGTAAAAAGGTATCGGAAGATAAAAGATTTGTATCTTTTTTGAAGCAATTGTTTAAAATATATTTTGAAATTAATGGCATGTAAATTTACTTACCTACGGGCGAGGTCAAGCACCGAAAAAAAAATTATGGATTAACACAGTTCAGGCTTTCGACTGCAACAAGAATTTTCCAAATCGGTTTAACAGTTGCAGACATGTAGTGTCTGGAGACACTGTTTTTTTTTTTTTTTTTTTTTTTTTCAGAAGACGAGCTGAATAAAGGGTTGCATTCCTGATAGCAAAGAATTGGCCAACCTAGAAGAAGTTCAACTACATTTATTGAAATGAAACCTACATAATAGATTACGTTTGTCTCTAACACTCTGACGTCATTTAGTACTTGCAGCGCCATCTGCTTTTATCCGGTGGCCGAATTCGGAACGAAGCTCACCTCTTTCGCACGATATGTACATTCAAGGAAAAATGCCGGAAAATAAAATAAAGTTAGTAAGACAAATGACTTCATTTGTGGCAACACGCACATGCTCGAATAACTGTTTGTGGCGTTTGTTCTGTTAAGTAAATGCTATGTCGTGTTTTACTTCATTTTCTTCGCATTGCATTTTTTTCATAAAAAAAAAAAAGAAATCAACGCTAGTTTATTTCATAAAGTAAAATTGTAAGAAAGTAACTCCAGGCTTTAGTTTTGATTCACTGTGATGGAAATTAAAAAAACTGTTGGTTCCCTGGAATTTTGTCTTTGTAGTACAAGATGGAAGAAGATAAAGCTGGAAAAAAACGTCGCTCAAATAGAGAACGATAACGGCGATGGCGTGCGAACCAATCTTCTAATATATGATTCGTGTTATAAATATTTCAGTCACGGGCTTTTTCACCTATTCATGGCACTGATTATGAACTAGTTAGTAAAGAAGCGCAGAACGGTGATACAGTAGATTCCGGTTAATTGGGACAGACTGGGAAGGAAACAATTTGGCCCAATAAAACAGCTGCCCCAATTATGTGAAGCTGTATCCCGAAGTGCTAGTCTGGGAAGCTCAACGGGAATTGTCCCAAATAAACTGCTGCCCCGATTAACCGGTGGCCCAACTAACTGCAATCTGAAAATGAAAATCCTCCAAATACGTGGCGTCAGTGAATAAACAAAGGCATCGCTCTTTCCACACGTTTAGCAACGCACAGCAAACCGACAAATTGTTATTCGGCCGCCGCCGGGGAATTGAATCTTAGATCTCTCGATATCTAGCCGAGCGCGTTAACCTTACACCACGGTGGCCAATAATCCACGGCGCTATGTGTGTTTTTCTGTCAGCATCAGACATTATAAATCCGTAAGATGGGCTCAACTACTAAGACGTCTCCGTCTGGTGGGCATTAACGGCACTGGCTATATATTAATTATAGCAGTTAAATCCAAAGGGCAAGATCCAAAGTGAAAATCCTCCAAAATACGTGGCGTCAGTGAATAAACAAAGACATATTATTAACTGCAATCTACTGTATACGCAATTGAAGGGAAAATTGCGGGTGTGACTTAAACCAATGTAAATGGCCAAGATTATGTTTGTTGTAGGAAATGTTATCGTTCGAAGAAAGTGAACAGTGTAAATTAAAAAAAGCAAAGCTGACCTGTAAATCTGATTACTTCAGAAGGATAACACAGTTGTACGCCTTAGAGGGATGTTTAATCAAATAATTGATTTTGAGCAAATTCGGTGGTTTAAACAACGAGCTACAGCGCATGTGTAACGTGATACCTGACTGGTTAGCTGCTGTTGGCTACCATGACATGCGAAAACGTTTTACGTCGTATAGCAGAATTCTGTTTACTAAGAGGGACTACGGATCGGGATGATTACCAAACTTGCCAAATGTTTATGAGCAGCAGCAACGCAACAGCCCAAGAGATATCCAGAAACAGAACGACTGATGGAGCACCGTCTGAAACTGTCAATATCATTCTCCCACTCCTGAGCGAAGCTGAAATGCGAAAAAGATGCCCACTCTCCTGTATAACGCTCAGTCGAAGACAGAGGAATGCCAGATTGCAAGGCCGCGACGAACGAGCCGATTTAGTCACGGATGACAAAATATCGTCTTCACCGATGAGGCCCGCATCTGTCTGGGACAGTGCGATGGTCTCACTTGCTTATGGTGACGTACGAAAAAAATAGCTTTCATCTTCGTTTGTCGTTGAGCACCAGATATAGTTCCTGTTCCTCGGGCTCTGGTGTGGGGTACGGTATCTCACGAGGGTCAGTCATATCTGGTAGTAATCGAGGGAAAACTATCCCCCCTTTCCAGCGGTTCATAGACACCCTTCTCCATTTTGTGGTCTTACAATTGCTTCATAGCATATCAAACGTCACATTTCAGCACAATGCCAGACTACAGCCGCTCGCGTTGGTTAGCGTCGTGAGCAAGCCTTTCTCGCGCCACTAAGACCATCCGAATAGCCAGATCTGTTTTCGTTTGAACATGTGAGAAACGACATACCACGGCGTCTCAGAACAAACTGATTCTAGCGCACACGTGATAAATCTTCAGATGCAAGTGCAACATAGAATGTTTTTTTACGCTTTCCAACCGTAGGTTGAAGAAGCGTATATGCTCCAGCTTTTTCCGTCCGCCTGTCTGTCGGCACGATAACTCACGTAAAAATGGTTCGATTTCGATGAAATTTTAGTATGTGGCAGGAGACTACCAGGGGACGAACCCTATTGAAAATGGGTGAAGTGGGGTCAAAGGTCACGCCATAAGAGCGGGATCCATTTTTTTTTATTTTTTTTTTTATTGGAGGTTTAACGACCACCGTGAGCAACTCAATGGGCTATAAGCAGTCGCCCGTCCCTAATTTAGGGTCACAGGTTCCAGGGAAGGGAGACAGCCAGTGCCGTAAGACAAACACAACATCCATGCCTGACCGGGATTCGAACCCGGACCCATTACGGACGAATGATCAGAGGCCAGCGCCTTAGACCACTGCGCCACCGGGGCGGCGCGGGATCCATTCAATTGCCCTTATGCGTCATAACTTGGGTAAATATGGTTCGATTTTGATGAAATTTTAGTATGCGGTAGGGAACCACCAGGGGACGAACCCTATTGAAAACGGGTGAAGTGGGGTCAAAGGTCAGGCCATAAGAGCGGGATCCATTTCATTGCCTTTATGTGCCATAACATACGTAAATATGGTTCGATTTCGATGAACTTTTAGTATGTGGTAGGAAACTACCTGGGCACGAACCCTATTGAAAATTGGCAAATTGGGATCAAAGGTCAGGCAGGGTATAAGAGCGGGATTTATTCCATTGCTCTTATGCGTCATAACTTGCGTAAAAATGGTTCGATTTCGATAAAATTTTGGTATGTGGTAAGGAACCACCTGGGAACGAAACCTATTGAAAATGGGTGGAATGGGGTCAAAGGTCAGGACATAAAAGCGGGATCCATTTCATTGTTTTATGCGTCATAACATGCGTAAATATGGTTCGATTTCGATGAAATTTTAGTATGTGGTAGGGAGCCACTGGAGACGAACCCTATTGAAAATGGGCGAAATGGGGTCAAAGGTCAGGACACTGGAGTGGGATCCATTCCATTGCCCTTCTGCATCATAACTTACCAAAAAATGTTTCGATTGCGACAAAACGTTATGTTGTTCCGCAGGTATAGTGAACCGGTTCTGTTGAATATCAACGAAATGGGGTCAAAGGTCATTGCACAAAAGCAAGATTTATTCCACAGCCATTATTCTCATAACTTGCGTAAAACTGCTTCTATTGCGACAAAACTTCAGTATGTTATTCTTGAGGTGCACTGAACCGGTTCTGTAAAAAATCATCGAAATGGAGTCAAAGGTCAGGACACAGGAGTGAGATTTATTCCCCAGCCATTATCCTCATAACTTGAGTAATGATTTCTGGTATACTGGAAAGCGTGTCATAATCAATGCATTGCATAATTTTACTAACTTGTTTTATTCATTTCTAAGTCTTTCTCTTGCCGCGAGAAGTGACCATTTCTCGTAACGATGATATTCACGTATCCACCAGGATAACAGGCTGCAAATTGCCACACTTGTAGTTTTAAACACACAGCTTTATGTCATACACACGAAATTTCTTCTGGATGAGAAATTTTTTAAGAGGAGTGTATATGAAATCTTCCTTCATTCATGCGCCCTTATCATTTCAGCAGCTCAATCTAAATTTTCGATTAGATTTTTATCGACTTCCGCCGAAGTTATGACATCCCGTTTCTCGCTTTTTCTAATCCTGATTTTCTGCCAGCTCGTCGCCGAAGGTCCTTTACTGTAGGAAGTAATTTATTTTGTCGGCGCCCCTTGCCTCTCGATGTCACTGCTCCCGAAAACGAATGCTACACAATAGCACCAGAAAGTCGATGTTTCTTTATTTTTTTAAGGTGTTTTTACTTCAGAGAATACGATTCACAATGACTTTCTTTCCTTCTAAATTCCTTTCTACTTCCTCCTATAATGATCCGTCTATCTGCAAAATCGATCCCAAATGTTTAAAATCGTCCTTTGAACTTCTTTCGAAGTTTTTGGTCTCTTTCCATGCATTTTGTATGTTCTCAAAAAACGGCCCGTTTATTAATATTTATGCACAACTTCCCCTCCCCCCCCCACACACACACTCCTCGAAGCCATTAACCGAAAAATTTTCGATAAACGTGATAAGCCCTCTTATAATGTTAAACAATTACTTAGTCATCAGAAACAGCATATTGTACCGTCCCGATAACGCAGCACTCTACTCCTTGGCTTCTGCTCGTTTGTCCAAGTGGTAACGAGTTCAAGTCGGGGATGGGTTTGTTTCACGGCACTGGCTCTCTCCCTTACCTGGAACCAGTGGCCTTAAATTAGGGATGGGCGACTGTTAATGGCCCATTGAGTTAATCACATAGTGGTCGTAAACCTCCCTTCTCGCTTAAAAACAAAAGCAAAAAAAAAAAAAAAAAAAACATATTGGGTATTCCGAGAATGTTTTTGCACTTTTTATGCTGATGAAAAAAGTAGTAAGATTCATCTTGATATTCCTGACAAATATTTAACTATCGTTGTCTGCATGCTCTTTCTCGAACTACTATCCATTGCACCTAACGCACTTGTCCCAGTGTGCAACCCAGTTCTTGCCGCCACAGGTGGCGCAGTGGTCTCAGCGCTGGCTCATAACCATTCGTCCGAGAAGGATCCGAGTTCGAAGCTCAGTGAAGCATAAATGTTGTATTTGTTTTACGGCACTGGCTCTCTCCCTTCCCTGGAAACAGTGACCCTAAATTAGGGACGGGCGACTGCGTATAGTCTATTGAGTTGTTCACTGTGGTCGATAAACATTCAATCAGAAAAAAAAAAACAGTTTCTAAATACACTGCTGGCCACCCAAAATGCAACACCACGAAGGAAGCATCCCATTGGCCTGAAATTCGCAGCATGCGTCGCCCGCGAGAGGGCATGCAAACGATTAGCATTGCAGGGCATATGCAAATCATGCGCGCCCGGCACGCCACCGAGAAGCACTATAAGAAGGCTGCACAGAAGTAGTGGAAGTGTGTTGTGCTGCCGGACCTGTGCGTGGGAAGCTTCCTGATGCCTCGTCGCAGAATACGGCAGGCATTCCAGCACGTTTTGGAGTTCGACAGAGGAAGAATAGTGGCTTATCGCGACAGCGGTTTATCGTACCAAGATTTCGGCGCCCGTGTGGGACGATATCCAGCCACAGTGAGGCGAGTATGGACTCTGTTGGTGCATGAGGGACGGACGGACCGACGTGAGTGATTTCCGCAGCACACCACCAAACGAGAGGACCGGCATGTTGTGCGGCGGGCATTGACGGCTCGCACCGCCACATCACGAACGTTAGCGCAGAAATTAGGGTGTGTTGCGCAACAAGCTGTGTCAGCACGTACCGTTCAACGTCGTCTGCAGGAGAGGGTACTTGGCGTACGGCGCCCATTGCTCCGATTACCATTGACGTTACACCACCGGCGAGTGCGGCGGCAGTGGGCCGTTGAACGCCGCACCTGGACTACGGAATGGCTCGAAATTTTCTTTTCCGAGGAATCCCGCTTGTGCCGGCAACACCACGATGGTCGGATCCGTGTGTGGCGGCACCGCGGTGAGAGACTGTATGACGCCTGCGTTATGCATCGCAATACCGGTCCGTCGCCTGGCGTTATGGTTTGGGGCGCAGTTCGATATGACACCCGCACCCCTCTGGTACGCATCGCCGGTACACTGAACAGCCACCGCACCATCTCCGACGTTTTGGAGCCTGTAATCCTCCCTTACCTGCAGGACCTGCCAGTGGCCACGTTTCAACAGGACAATGCGTGCTAGCACGTGGCACTCATCATGCAACAATTCTTCACGGCCCACCAGGTGTCACTGCTGCCGTGGCTCGCCTGCTCTCCCGATATGTCGCCCATCGAACAAGTCTGGTTGCTGCTCGGCAACCGAGTGGCCCGGCAAGCACCACCGGCGGCTACGCCTGATGAACTGTGGCAACGTGTGGAAGCAGCCTAGACCGAACATCCAAAGCCTCTTTCGTTCCATGCTGCGGCGTGTAGCGGCCATTATTGCCAGCCATGGGGGATACACGAACTATTGATGTCTGCGTGTTCCGCAAGTCGCACGGGCCTGTAAGTTCAATCGTTTCATCTTTGTATCTGTTGTTATGTGTCCAGTAAATCTGGCTTTGCTATCTCGTATCCTTCTTGTTGTTGCATTTTGGGTGGCCAGCAGTGTAGAATGACAATCAAACTGCCTTTTTTTTTTTTTTTTTTTCCCCTTCTTCTACGAGGAAATGTTACAGTTAGCTCAAACGATTTTGCATGATTTTAATGAAAGGTGGTCTGAATAAGAACGCTTTTCAAGTACAATAGTTCCCGACTTCGCGTCTGGCCTTCCGCTTTTTTTACATACAACGCGCTTACACCCAGCGTGAAACAGCAATGGAAGTAATTCACATTAATTGTATGCGGTATTTTTCTTTTTTTAGAATTTCACTCTAATAGACGCTTTAAGGACTCTCTTGTTCATGTGCAAATGTATTTTATGAAGGAAATTTATCGAATAATAATGTCACGGATTTCGTTTTTGCCCGGAGCTTGTTTTCTTACGCGAAGCTGATTCCATCTTTTTTCCGTGAAATTAAAGTTTTTATTTCTTTGAAAAAATTATTGTTAAAGATATTAAATTTCTGATATTTGGAACTTACTACCGGAAATAGGTCACGGGTCAGCGGGTCGACAATTTTTTGCGGGTCAAATGGGTCTGGTCAGTTTTATTTTTGAAAAGAAAAAAAATACTTGAAATGAAAATGCGTACGGTGGAATTTTGTACTCGATGCTGCCAGCAGAGTGAAAAATGGTTTGACGTACAAAAATATTCCCGTCTCTTTCTTAAAGCAAAGATTTCCACCGACCGACGATACCATATCGTAAAACCATACTTCCTTTGCGTTTGTTTTCAGTGCGATTGTCCGGAGCAAGATACAGGCAAAAGCCTGAAGCCTGCTTCTCTGGTGATTCACTTTCTCACACCCCGTGTGTCACATTGTAAGACTGAGAGTTACTTTCTTAAAACAAAGAAGATTTCCACCAAACGACGATACCATATCGTAAAACGATATTTCCTTTGCGTTTGTTTTCAGTGCGATTGGCCGGAGCAAGATAAATGCAAACACCTGTCGCCTGCTTCTCTGGTGATTCATTCTCTCACAACCCGCGTGTCACATTGTAAGACTGAGAGTTACTTTTCACATTGCATCTTTTGCATTGAGCATTCAGAGGTTTTCGATTGATGTCCTAACATCCCGTTCCCATGGCATGTCATTTCGAAATTAAACTCCTTATTTGTTAACATGGATGGATTTAATATTAAGGAGATTGAAAAAGGCGTTGAGGCCAACAAATACGTTCTTGTTGAAATCAAAAAGGGGAAGAGTGAATACTGAAAGTTGTTTTGTCTCATTAAGAAACCAGAATGTTTCACAGCAACACCAATTTTCACAAGCTACTGATGAGTTGAAAGTTCCTAAAACGTGAATATTGATTTCATGATCGTTCCTTCTGAAGGGAAATGATGAAATCAACATTCACATTTTGGAAACTTTCAACCCGTTAGAAGCTGGTGAAAATAGGTGCTGCTGTGAAACACGTTCTGAAGCTTGATGTGTTATCAAGAAAACAGCAAAAAAAATTTAAATTAAACATACAAGTTACTTAATTTAAAAATTTTTACTGTAGCACCATCAAAATTAAGTGGAACAGCTTTAACATCTCTGCGGAGAGACTTTTTGACTTTCGCAGATGTGTTCGATAACATGTGTAAAACTGTAAAGCAGTTAGGTTATGTGAAGAACGGCAGTTCGGCACTTTCTGTAAATTATACGTTCTCGTAATACATTCCTATGATTTTTGTAAAACCTACTGTACCCACTGCGAAGAGACTTTTTGAACGCTGTGTGTGTGTGTGTAGATAGCAATCATTCATAATATATAGTAAAATATACATTATACACGACATAAAGAAATATACATAATTTATAATTATATATAGACATGTATGATTGAGTTTCGAATTTATAGTTCAAAGCAGATTTGTCCGGGTCCGGTCCAATTATGTGACGTCCGGGTGCAGGTCGGATCCGGGTAAAAACTTTTTGACCCATTTCCAACTCTAGTTTCTTTAATTGTGGACAGTGGAGGACTTAAGAGTTACTGGGGACCTGTGCACAGCATCGGTCTCCCCCCGCCTCCCCTCACAACGTTGCCAACCATCTTTGGCGTTTTTCTTTCTCATTCCCTCTTCCCCCTCGTGCTAATAAATGAATATGTATTGTATTCGGAAAACATTCGACTTCGCGATTTTAACAGAATATGCATTTGGTGTTCCTCCGGATATGATTTGCCTATTTTTATGGCCTAGTCTGTGTGGTTCGTTGCCGCCGTAATTCAAAGACTAATTAATATAGCTATCAAGACGAAATTTCATATTTACAGTATTAGTATTTTACATGTTACAAGCAATTAGTTCATAGCCCTGCTTGAATTAATAATAATTATTCTACATGTAGCGTGGGATCTGCTGTCACATATCAGTTTTTTCTCCATTGACAGTTGCCCTAAAAAGTCCGAACCTGGGGCGCAGCCATATTTTTCTTTTTTTTTTTTTTTTGATTGGAGGTTTAACGACCACCGTGAGCAACTCAATGGGCTATAAGTAGTCGCTCGTCCCTAATTTAGGGTCACTGGTTAAAGGGAAGGGAGAGAGCCAGTGCCGTAAGACAAACACAACATCCATGCCTCACTGGGATTCGAACCTGGGCCCCGTTCGGACGAATGATCAGAGGCCGTCGCTTAGACCACTGCGCCTCCGGGGCGGCAAGGTTTCAAAATCGCTTTATTCTAATTTATCATAAGAAAACATAAGAGGGAGACGTACAGTATTGGGCATCTCACTGGGAAATAATACAAAACTGTTAAAAACATGATGGTATATACACTGCAATGACAATGGGGATGAATAACAAAATGCTGCAAGCAAAGCTTATTGAATAAAAAAATTGCAGAAGTGACAAAGAGAAACACATCGTGTCACATGACATTGGCTAGGATGCTATCAGCGCAGTCCGGGAGCACTATTTTGCGGCCATCCGTTCTAGTTTTGCGGCCATCTAGCATTAAACATAACACCCAATCGAGCAACCCAAAAGTTACCCAAATTTATAGAAAAAAAACAAGTAAGAAAACATGATTACAGCATTTATTTATACCTAGTTATCAGTTTGTAGTTACCCCCCACCACACGAGGGTTGGTGCTTATTGCTGAAGTGCCCTCACCCAGTTACTTCACGTAGGCAAGGTAAGAATCAGCGGCGTACCTGAAAAACTAGCAAGCAAAAAAAATATTTTCGAGGCCCTTTTGCGAAAATCTACTTGCTCTTAATTACTGAAATTTTTAAATTCCATATTAACTAGGTTTTACGGCCGTATTAATAATTCAAATGCTTTGGAACCTATAGGGATTTTTCGTAAAACCGAAATTGTAATTAAAATGATTGTTTTGGTGTTACACTTATACAAAGTATGACAAAACACTTACGCTAAAGTTAAACATATCATGCAAGTTTTGTTCTTTTATATACCTAAAAGCAGCTTCTTTGAAATGCCTGACGATCACACACACCAAATATGTGAAGCCCGGGTGACAGTGTCTAATGACCTTTTGCAATTTATACGAAAATGCAGAACATAAGTAAGCAAATGCAAAAGATACAATTAGAATTGTGACACAAAAAGAGTGAAATTGCTTAAATTATTTACCCTTGGATATAAAAAAAATACACTTAACATAATGTCACATGTTTTGCACATAATTAAATTATTTTCTTTTGACTCTGTTGTGAAAAAGGATTGGCACAGATCTCTGTATTTTCATTTCCGCGAAGAACACCTCTTAGCTCATTATATTTTGAAGGATGCGTAGTTATGTGGAAACAAGTGTAACATATAACGCATTATCTTCACTGATGTAAAACTTTCATTCATTCAACTGATATTTCATTCACATTCTCTTGTTAATATACATGCACAGGAACGATTGATACGGCTGTGAAAAGGAAAGTTAACTTTGGTGAAAAAAGGCATCAAATCCTCTGAAACAGCTGATTTTCCGTCGCGCAATATTATAAACTAAAACGAAAATTATATAACTAAACTAAAACGAAAATTGTTTTATAAATTAAACTAAAACGAAAATTATATAACTAAACTAAAACGAAAATTACATAACTAAACTAAAACGAAAATTACATAACTAAACTAAATCGAAAATTATATACCTTAACTAAAACGAAAGTTATAAAACTAAACTAAAACGAAAATTACATAACTAAACTAAAACGAAAGTTATATAACTAACATAACACCAAAATTATATAACTAAACTAAAACAAAAATTGCATTATTGTATTATAAATTAAACTAAAACGAAATTTGTTTTTCAGTAATAAGTAAATTATTTCTTGAAAAATTTATTTACTGAAAAAAATGCTTTTCTTTTAAATACTCATTTCAACGCTGCCATCAAAAATTCCTTGGCCGCCCCGGTGGCGCAGTGGTCTAAGGCGCTGGCCTCTGATCATTCGTCCGTAAGGGGTCCGGGTTCGAATCCCGGTGAGGCATGGATGTTGTGTTTGTCTTACGGCACTGGCTCTCTCCCTTCCCTGGAACCAGTTACCCTAAATTAGGGACGGGCGACTGCTTATAGCCCATTGAGTTGCTCACGGTGGTCGTTAAACCTCCAATAAACAAAAAAAAAAAAAAAAAAAAAAAGAATTCCTGGCTATTTCTTTCATTTTCGGAAAAAGTTTTAAAAATCCTACTGCTGAGGTTAGCAGCCCTATTACCCATGACCCCCTCCCCCCCCGCACTGTGGGGTTGCAGGGGTTATCAGCATGCCCATGGTAAGGATAAAAGAAAGTTCTGAAATCTAGCTGTCATTCAATAACACCAGGAGAATACCTGCCTCGCTATTCGCATGACAACCAGATGATATGCACCTGGGTCGGTTGTCGTTTATGAGCTGCTTCAATTTACATTAGCATGAACAATGGGCTTCGGGACTATTGTTTTGCAAGACTGACAAGTCAACAAATATAGGCCGACAAGTCAACCGCTTGAGGCAACTTTGGAAGTTTTGGTTATTTCTCTCAGATGTCCTACTCAGTAGCACACTTCGCACAAGTGTGAACTTCTCTTGTCGCTTTCGAAAAGAATCTTTCTCTTTCAATCTTACATTTTTCTTCTTCATTTACCATTCATCCTTCAGAGCAGTAAACAAGTAAAAGTTCAAATGAAATATTACGCTACTAGATGAAAGCCTACCAATAATGACGGAGAAAAAAATATATAATACAGAAATTATTGACATTTCTTTATTGAGGTTTTGAGTTCCACGTCAATAGATGGCGACGTTGGCTCACAGCTTTCTGAAAATTTCCCGAGCAGTCGGTTATGGAATTTGATACGACGGTATACACTGACTGTGAACCCTGTATCAATTTCCCGTGTTCTTTTCCGTAAACTGTTTATATCTATCTTGACGTTGCCACATACAGATGGCTAAACACCGGTTCAGGTAGTAAACCAAAATTCCTGATGTAAAGTTTTACGTAGCCGCCCTGGTGGCGCAGTGGTCTAAGCGATGGCCTCTGATCATTCGTTCGAAAGGGGCCCGGGTTCGAATTCCGTGAGGCATGGATATTGTGTTTATCTTAAGGTACTGGCTCTCTCTTTTTCCTGGAGCCAGTGACCGTAAATTGGGGACGAGCAACTGCTTATAGCCTACTGAATTGCTCACGTCGGTCGTTAAACCTCTAACAAAAAAAAAAGAATTCGTATCTCTAGAGTTGACCGTGAGACGTAACGCATCTCTGACGTCATGTGGGAATGATTCGGATTAGATGACGTCACACTAGCAGCTGTGTTCTTTGCTGCTATGACAACAAAACAAAGAAGTATACGCGTGGACTGGGCGCGTGTAGGTGATGACGTCACCTACACGAAAAGCTAAGCGTGATGTCACAAACATTTGTTTCTCGGTTGTTGCTATGACGACTTAAAAAGTAGCATGGAGGAAAGCTCTGGCAGATTATATATTAGGATGCTTCACGAGGAAAATATTTTATTGTACGGCGGCCTCAGTGATTTTTGAGATAAAAGTATATAATAATATAGAGTAAAAAAGTAAAGAGGTAAAAATGAGTTATACGAAGTAGGATTCAAATGTTCCCTGTCTGGGTCCGTAAGTCTACAGATACAGTTACAAAACTGAAATACATCCTCCTTCAAATTAAGACAGTCTTGCAACAACACGCATCTTCCAGCTGCTGCGAAGCACTCCTGGAACCCATTCTTTGCAATTAGCGAGGCGTTTTTCACTTCTGCGCTCAAAAACGGATGACCTTGAAGTCAACGTGTCAGCTCAAGAAAGAGGTGGAAATCGGAGGGAAGGGGGGCGAGCTCAGGTGAGTACTGTGGCTGTGGGAGGACAACAGTTCTTGTTTTGGCGAGAAACGCACGATTGGGGAAAGGGCACACAAGTCAATGCACACGAACAGCACCCACGATTGACTGCCTCACAGTTGAGGCATCTTCTTCCGGACCGACTCACGTAGACGTCGCCTGGTGTTCATATAGAGCTCCTTGTTGACAATGCATCATTCAGGGATAAATTCAAGATTAACAATACCCTGGATGTCGAAAAAGACCTCTAAGCATGATCTTGCCTGTACTGCGACCTTGGCGGAATTTCTGCTTGGGTGCAGACGATGGCGATTTCTACGTAGCTGATGCCTGCTTAGTCTTCGGGTCGAAAAGGAAGCACCATTTTCCATCCCCTGTTATGATTTTTCAAACAAATTGTGGGTCTTGGTCGGCGGCGGTTGCGAGATCGCTCGCCATTTCCATCCGTATGGCCAACTGATCTTCAGTTAACATGCGTGGGACGATGTGTTGACGCACACGGTGTATCTTCAAATCATCTATTAGTACATTTTCAGATCATCTATTAGCACTTCATATGGGACTATCGTCATTTTTTTTTTTTGATTGGAGGTTTAACGACCACCGTGAGCAACTCAATGGGCTATAAACAGTCGCCCGTCCCTAATTTAGGGTCACTGGTTCCAGGGAAGGGAAAGAGCCAGTGCCGTAAGACAAACACAACATCCATGCCTCACCGGGATTCGAAACCGGACCCCTTTCGGACGAATGATCAGAGGCCATCGCTTAGACCACTGCGCCACCGGGGCGACCTACCGTCATTAGACAGTGGAAGAGTGGAAAAAGGTTGCCGTCTCCGACGGATAGAGGATTCTACTCCACAGAAGTGACGGGCGGTGGCGGATATGACGTCAGACACACGAGAACCAACAACCGGACACGCTTGTAGGTCAAGTACAGGCCAGCGGTGGCAGTGTGCATGTTTGGGCGATGTTCTCCTGGTATGACCTGGGACTGCTGCTACCACTGGTTGGGTTGGTTTTTCTGTTTTGTTTTTTATTGGAGGTTTAACGACCCCCGTGTGCAACTCAATGGGCTATAAGAAGTCACCCGTCCCTAAATTAAGGTCACTGTTTCCAGGGAAGGGAGTGAACCAGTGCCGTAAGACATACACAACATCCATGTCTCACCGGGATTTGAACCCCTTTCGGACGAATGATAAGAGGCCATCGCTTAAACCACTGCGCTACAGGGGGCGGCCAGCAAGATGTGTCCCTGAACGCCAATGGCTACCTGTCCATCTTCGCTGATCACATGCATCCCTTCATGTTGGACGTTTACCTTGGTGGTGATGCTGTCTACCAACTTGACAATGCGTCCTTCCACGTCGCTAAGGAGGTGCGCGACTGGTTTCAGGAACACCACAGCGATGTCTCCGTTCTCCCTTGGCCAGCGAAATCGCCCTATCTCAATCCCATAGAGCACTTGTGGAACTATTTGGATAGACAGGTTAGACGTGCCGACTAATAAACACGTCATTTCCGGGACATCCATACTCTGCTGCAGTCCGAATGGGTACGTGTTCCTCGGGCAACCTTCCAGAGCCTCATTGCGTCCATGCCCCGCCGTCTCGCCGCTGCCATCCGGGCCAAGGGTGGTTATTCCCATTATTGGGTAGGTGGTCATATTTTTCTGATGCGACTGTGTATATACAAGGTATTAAAGAGAAAAAGTAATACTCCCTGATGCAAAGAAATGACACAGCGTTAATATATGACATCACAGACATTTTGATACTTATTTGTTGGTGAACGCTTCAGAGATAACAGAATATTATTCAGTTGATTCGTTATTGAAAGCAATCCATGCATTAACTCAAAGTTTGGTTCAAAATGGAAATTCTGCAATGTCGTAAGTAATTAAATCAGAAAAAATAAATGATCGTTGATTTTCCACAGCAAATAAGTTGATTTGCGAAGTGTTTGTTTGATTCCTTTGAAACGAATGCCTGCAGCTCTTTATCAAAAGCAAATAATTTTCTTTTCCAGTTTTCTCGATAGATGTTTCAAGTGCTTTAAAAAAACGTTGGTTAATATCGCTTGAAAAATTCGAGGGTAAATACATTAACACTTCAGAGAGTAGCTATCTTATATAGTAGGAATCATTTTACTCAAGTAAAATTTCATCCTTTTAAATTTCCGAGAAGAACCGAAATAGATTAAAGGCGATCACCTACCTTACATGATGACTTAGCAAGGCTTTGAAATTTATCTGGACAGATAAAAGCAACTGGCGAAACCGCCTTTGAAACGTCTTTGTCTCGTGAAGCAAATATTTACAGAGCAAATACATTTAGAATGCAAACGGAAACGCCAAAGTGCCTTCTTCGCTTCAAAGAGTAAAACAGTACCACTAATTTTACATAGTCAACAGTAGTCTGGGGTCCTGTATTATAAAACTAATTCTTCTTAACGACCTGCATGCTATTTATTTTAGCAGCCGGTAGAATTTGTCGCAATACTTCTGTCTTCAAGAGGAATCCCAAATGATTATCGCTTATCGTGAAATACTTCCACATAAACAGCAGAAGACGATATTATGTTGCTTTTCATGTCTTGTTTTAAATTTGCTCAAGGAGCGTTACTAACGAAGAGCATTGGAAAGGAGAAATCAAATACTTAACCATAAGAACGCTAAAGAAGTTTTGAGCTTACAGTATTTACATAGTATTCTAAACTCATGTATAAACTTCCAGAAATGTCCCAAACAAGGTGAAATAATGTGTTTCTCTTTCTTCCAACGGGAAACATTTCATATCAAGAAAAATTGGTACATCTTGGACATACACACGGCTAGAATAGCGGGAGGAGCAGCTTTGGGGACTGAATCTTGGGGTCCGAAGCTCGGTTGATCACCATCGATATCCTTAAAAATAAATTTAAGAAAACTTTATTAAATGTTCTGAAATCGCCAGAATTTCAGAACATTTTTTCATTGCGAGGATACCTGCCACTCAAAGGTGAGCATGATCACTTCATATTATGAAAGCTTGCCAGTGACTTACCTGAAATCAGTAGACCGGAGCTCAAAAAATCAGTAGAAATCATTAGATCAGATTTTTTCGCTTGAAATATGCACCACCTCAAAAATGTAACGTATTATCGGATGTAATCTCAATATGGAGGAACACTTAAATCTTCTGGTATGTCAAATATTACCGGTACTCCACAAACTGCAATTAAACAGTGGAATGAAAATTCAAACCAATACAGTCCTGAGTCGCTTTTTAAAAAAATATTGATTATCAGCTTTCAAACCAATACAATCTTGAGTCGCTTTTTAAAATGATATTATTGATTATCAGCTTTCAAACCAATACAATCCTGAGTCGCTTTTTAAAAAGATATTATTGATTATCAGCTTCAAACCAATACAATCCTGAAGTCGCTTTTTAAAAAGATATTATTGATTATCAGCTTTAAAACCAATACAACCCTGAGGCGCTTTTTTACGCTTTCCAACCGTAGGTTGAAGAAGCGTATGTGCTCTAGCTTTGTCCGTCCGTCCGTCCGCACGATAACTGGCGTAAAAATGGTTCGATTTCCATGAAATTTTAGTATGTGGTAGGGTACCACCTGGGGACGAACCCTTTTGAAAATGGGATAAATGGGGTCAACGGTCACGACGTAGGAGCAGAATCATTCCATTGTCCTTATGCGTCATAACTTGCGTAAATATAGTTCGATTTCCATGAAAGTTTACTATGTGGTAGGAAACCACCTAGGGACGAACCCTATTGAAAGTGGGATAAATGGGGTCAAAGGTCACGACGTAGGAGCGGGATCATTCCATTGCCCTTATGCGTCATAACTTGCGTAAATATGGTTCGATTTCAATGAACGTTTACTATGTGGTAGGAGACCACCTGGGGACGAACCCTATTCAAAATGAGTGAAGTGGAGTCAAAGGTCAGGACATAAGATTAGGATGCATTCCATTGCCCTTATTCGTCATAACGTGCGTAAAAATGGTTCGATTTCGATGAAATTTCGGTATGTAGTAGGGGACGACCTGGGGACAAACCCTTTTGAAAATGGACGAAATGTGGTCAAAGGTCAGCACATAGGATTGCGATCCATTCCATTGCCCTTATCCCATATTATTAAGGTGGACGCCAAGAAATTTTGCTTCCTATACTTCCAATGGAAAAACTTTTGCAAACATTTCCTTCACAATTAATGTGTTCCCAAGGATGAAAATTTGAACATCGATTAAAATAACTTCATATTATAAATTGGAAAACTTAATATTTTCTAAAACATAACCATAATTATATTAAAAATCAATAACTTTTCCTTTGGTGGTGTTGAAACCAGAGAAAAGATGGCGCGACCTGTACTTTGATGACGTCAGTGGACAAAAAAATGTTGGATTGCATAACTACGGTTATGGTTTAGAAAATATTAAGTATTCCAAGTTATGAAATGAAGCTATTTTAATCGATGTTCAAATTTTCATCCTTGCGAACACAATTGTCCAGAAAAAAGATGGCGCGACCTGTATTTTCATGACGTCAGTAGACAAACAAATGTTGAATCGCATAAATATGGTTATGTTTTAGAAAATATTAAGTATTGCAAGTTATAAAATGAAGATATTTTAATCGATGTTCAAATTTTCATCCTTGGGAATGCATTAATTGTGAAGAAATTGTGCACAGAAGTTTTTCCATTGGAAGTATAGGAAGCAAAATTACTTGACGTCCACCTTAAAGTAGCAATTCTTGTATGTATGTACATTTTATCTTGAAAACGGCTCTAAGAATTTGGATGAAAGTCGTTAACCTACCGTTTTCTGGTACTGAAAATCGATTTAGCTTGATCTCGACTTTAGCAGAATTCGTTTAGTGGGTTAAATAACCACCCCGAATTATAACGTTTTTAGTGATGGCGTTGTTTCATTAATGTTGCCAATGCTTAGAAATCTTATGACGTCACAATTTCGCGTTTGAGAATGTTGGCGCGCGGTCGCTCCATCTGACTCATTACGTCACGCGTTGTGTGTGGATCCTATTAAAATTTTATGACGTCACACTCTTGCGGCAAGCAGATGGTCGCGATTCTCATCTGCCTCATTACGTTACGCGTTGTGTGTGTATGTCCGTCCGCACGATAACTCGCTTAACAATCGTTCGATTTCGATGAAACTTTAGTATCTGGTAGGGGATCACCTGGGAAGGAACCCTATTTAAAGTGAACGAAATGGGGTCAAAGGTCAGTACAAAGGAGCGGGATTCATTCCACTGCTATTATGCGTCATAACTAACGTAAAAAAGGTTCGATTTCTATGAAATTTTAGTACGTGGTAGGGGACCACCTGGCGACAGACCTTGTTGAAAATGGGCAAAATGGGGTCAAAGGTCAGGACATCGAAGCGGAATCACTTCCATCGCCATTTTGCGTCATAACTTACGTAAAAATTCTTCGATTTGGATGAAATGTTAGTATGTTGTAGGGTCTTCCCTGGGGACAAATTCTGTTTAAAATGAGTGAAATGGGGTCAAAGGTTACGACACAGGAGAGGGATCTATTCCATAGCCCTTATGCATCATAACTTACGTAAAAATGCTTCGATTGCGACAAAATTTTATCATGTTATTTCGGAGGTCGACCAAACCGGTTCTGTTGAATATCATCGAAATGGGATCAAAGGGCAGGGCACAGCACCGAGATTTATTCCACAGCCATTATTCTCATAACTTGAGTGATAACTTGAGTAATGATTTCTGGTATGTTGGAAAGCATATTATAATCAATGCATTGCATGATTTTACTAACTTGTTAAAAAGATATTATTGATTGCAATGCCGATCATTAAAACTAATGTTGGTGTAAATAATCATGGCATTTGCCTTTTAATGTAGTTATACAGCTAGATCTGTCCCACTTGTCTTCCTAAAAAACAAAGAGTTTTATACTTACACTTCTACTGAACGATACCCAGATGTTCCCAAAGTATGTGAAATAAGTGCTATACTAAAAGAAATATCATTAATACAGACAGGTTTCGTACTATAGAAGTCTTCCTAACATCCAGTGTTTTAACAACACTAGGGAGAAACTTGGTATTACAGGCTAATTATCTAGAATAAAAACATTTCATAACAATCAGTATGAATTTAAAAAAATAATAGCACGTGTTGAATAATTTTAATCTTGGTCAGCCTTTTCTCTTTAGACAAATTCTGAGATGAGCCTTATCTATTTGATCAGCAGATGGTGAGTACCGAAAAAATGCGGACATTCTTAGACAACGTGTCCCTCAGTGTGTAGGTGGTCTTAAAACAGAAACAAAATCGGTAGATTACGAAAATCTATCAGTAGTCAAAATCAGTAGATCTATTAATAAATAATTACGATACTGGTTCACACCGTACTAAACAAAAACATTTTTCGTGAACAAAGAAAACGTATTTAAGGACTACTGAATATAATTTACTGTTGACACCTTTTTAATTCAGTCTTTAAAAAAATTTTAGTTAAGAACTATTGATATGGGTAGTCCGGCTACGTAAAGCAAATAAAAGCAGCCGAATCTGCGTTAACAACAGCAAACAAGAAATGTGACACCGAATTTTTGGGTGTAATAAGCACGTCTTTTGAATCCGCTCTGACGCAAATTAAATTCATCAAAGCTATTCAAAGTCAATGGAACCGGTATGGAAAAGAATAGTATCTGACGGAAGAAAGAAGTTTTTCATTCGGGTTTTAAATCCCTCAGATATTGCTGTAAACGGAATCTTGAGCTTACGCCCTCTGGTTGCAGAATTGTGCTTTAAGAAAAACATGAATTTACATGAGAAACATTTCTCACCGGAAACGCTCTCGAACACAGAAAGAATTTTTCAAATCGGACTATTAGAAACAGAGATATCGACAATAATAAGATGTGACTTTACGTCCCCTGGTGGGGAAAACCATGCATTATTTTAGGAAGAAAGTATTCTCAAAAGGTTTTTCCATATAAACGGTATCGGTCCAAGAAAAAAAAAATTTAGTTGAGTTTTCAGGATCCCAGATTTTGCTACAAATACATCAGAAGCAGACATTATGCCCACTGGTGGCCATACCATTCTTTACCAAACATTAGAAATTATGTGAAAAATATTTTCCATCAGGTCTTGTATGCGATACAGGAAGAATTTATCAAATCGGAGCTTTAGAAGCAGAAATAACGCAGAAAACGCAATTTACCTTTGTGCCCCCTAGCGGAAAGTCTATGATTTAATTGAAAATTTTGAATTTATAGGAAATACATTTCGCATCGGAAACACTATCTAACAAAGAAGGAATTTTTCAAATCGGACTCTTAGAAGTAGAGACATTGACAAAAAATATATATACATCTACGCCCCTGGTGTAGAAAGCATGCATTATTTCAAAAAGAAAATGTTCCTAAAAGGTCTGTCGACATGAGTAGTATCGGTCTACAAACGACGTTTTTTTAAATCGAGAATTTAGAAGCTCATATTTTGCTGCAAATGCATCAGAAGCAGAAATTAAGATTTACGCCCCCTGGTGGCCAAACAATTTTTCTTTTTAAAATTAGAAATTATGTGCAAACAATTTCCCATCAGGAGCTGTATCCTGTGCAGAAAGAATTTTTCAAATCGGATATTTAGAAGCTGAGATATAGGGAGATACGCATTTTACCTTTACGCCCCCTAGCGGAAAGTCTATGAATTACTTGAAAATTTTGAAATTATACGAAAAACATGTCATACTGAAAACGCTATCCAACAAAGGAATTTTTCAAATCAGACTCCTAGAAGTAGAGATATTATAAGATATACATCTACGCCCTCTGGCGGAGAAACTGTGGAATATTTTAGGAAGAAAATATTCTGAAAAGGTTTACCGCTGTGACTGGCATCAGTCTACGAAAAAAAATTTCAATCGATATTTTAGTAGCTCAGATTTTATGGCAAATACATCAGAAGCAAAAATTAACACTTATGCCCCCTGGTGGCTAAAGTATTTATTACCAAAAATTAGAAATTATATGCAAAAGATTTTCCATCAGGAGGTGTATCCGCTGAAGAAATATTTTTTCAAATCCCAGCTTTAGAAGAAGAGTTATCGGGAAAAATGTAATTTACTTTTACGCCCCCTAACGGAAAATCTATGCGCAATTTGAAAAAGTAACTATGTCTAAAATACTCTTCGACATAAATGGAATCGAAAGATAAAATAATGTTTTCAATCGGATGTTTAGAAGCAAATATGTGGAATAAAACGTATTTTTGAATTCGACATCATCTGCATTTACGCCCTCTAGCGGAGAAATTGTACATCGTAAAAAAAAAACACGAAATAAAGGATCATTATTCGCATATTTCAAGCTTCCGAATGCAAAAAGAATTTTTCAAATCGGACAAATAGTTCCAGAGATGTCGTGGGTACAGACGGACGGACGGACAAACCGATAACATAAGCACGATCTTTTTTTACAAAAGACGTGCTAAAAAGATGACACCGAATTTTCGGGTGTAATGAGCACATCGTTTGAATCTGTTCTGACGCAAATTAAATTTATCAAAGCTATTCAAAGTCAAAGGAAACGGTATGGAAAACAATAGCATCTGACCGAAGAATGAAGTTTTTCAATCGGGTTTTTAATCCCGCAGATATTGCTCTAAACGGAATCGTAAGCTTGCGCCTTCTGGTTGTAGAGTTGTGCGCTTAATAAAATGGGAACTTATATGAGAATCATTTCGCAGCGGAAAAGCTCTCCAACAAAGAAAGAAGTTTTCAAACCGGACTCTTCGAAGCAGATCAGATCAGAAGTAGAGGATTTTAGGAAGGGAGTGTCTGACCCCAGGTCTTAAGCAACCCTTGTAAATAGGAAGCTAAAAGATTTGGGCTAGAGTGCCCGATAGGAAAGCGAGGTAGAAAGGGGGAGAAAGACGCACTTATTTATTACCAGGGTCCTACGGCTTAACGTGCCCATCCGACGCACGGCGGATATTTAGTGGTTCGAGCGTTCGTACCTACCTGGGATCGAACCCGAGGTATTCTCCGTGACAGTCAAGAACATTGACCACTAGTCCATCCGCGGCACTCTTCGAAGCAGAGATATGGACAAATATAAGATATGCATCTATGCCCCGTGGGAGAAAAACCATGTATTATTTTAGGAAGAAAGTATTCTCAAAAGGTTTTTCCATGTAAACAGTATCGACACAAGAAAAAAAAATTTCGTCGAGTTTCAGGAGCTCAGATTTTACTTTAAGTACATCAGAAACAAAAATTAACATTTATGCCCCCTGGTGCCTAAAACAATCTTTATCAAATTTTAGAAATTACATGAAAAACATTTTCCATCAGGAGCTGTATGCGCTACAGGAAGAAGTTTTCAAATCGGAGTTTTAGAAGCAGAAATATCAAGGAAAACGCAATTTACCTTTGCGCCCTCTGGCGGAAAGTATGATTTACTTGCAAATTTTGAATTTATATGAAAAATATTTCGCATCGGAAACACTATCCGACAAAGAATGCGTTTTTTAAGTCGAACTCCTAGACGTAGAGAAATTGACAAAAATAAGATACTATTCTGCCCTCTGAGTTACAGTTAATGACGCTTTTTTGGCCATTTTTCGCTGTATAGAAAATACGTAAATACCCTGTCCAAAACCAGAAGCAAACTGACTCTCGCACGCTTTCCTCAACTCTATCAACAGCTGCTGCTGTGGGATGAAGCAACAGCGACAGAAAGTTGAGTAATACAGAGAGTAGCTGACGCTATCGGCAGAAATCTAATACCAACAGGTGGTCATAAACTTTTGCAAATGACTGTAAAATTAATTGGAAACCACAAGACCCAAAAAACTACATAAAATAAATTGATAAATGAAATTGGGCAGCATATTAGGACAATGAGGGAATTTCTTTGTTGTCGTTCGTTTGATCCCTTTGTTCACATGCGCCACGAAACCCCAGAGCTCACTCAATTGGTCACCAAGAATGAAAAAATAACCATAAGAAAAATTTCTCAGGGAAATTTAAATTTCCGCAATTTTCTACTGCAATTTCTCAAAGTTTTTTTTCAATTTTTAGTGCACGCACACTCATTCAGAAGTTTAACAGAGACATTAGCAATTAGAATGAATGTTATCGCTAAAATCTCTGTAGCACCTTCCGAAAACAGAAAGAGCGTGGTTCGATTTCCACGGGAGGGCAAATGCCCTTTTTTGTCGGCGCTTAATATGTGTTTGTGAAGACCTGTCTTCTGGGAAATGTTCCTTATAGCTGCCTTATGCTCTGCTGCTCGGGTTCGAAGTTGTCTACCAGTTTCTCCAGTCTTCTTGGAAATGTTCCTAATAGCTGTTTTATGTTCTGCTACACGGGTTCGAAGTTGTCTCCCAGTTTCTCCAGTCTTCCTGGAAATGTTCCTCATAGCTGTTTTATATTCTGCTGCACGAGTTCGAAGTTGTCTTCCAGTTTTTTTTTTTTCTACACGTGTGTTACCACAATTGCATTCTACACTTCAGATTACTCCTCCTTAAAGATTTTTCCTTCTTGTTTAATGGGAGGAAAGAAGTTTTTAATGTTATTGTTTAGGTCCGGAGCAAGTCAAACATGGGATTTTAAGCTACTCTTATGAAGTTTTTGAAGTAAATCTTTACGTTAGGCGACTTTTCTGATACGTTTGACGTTATTGCTCACGATTTAACTATTTTTTGTTAAAAGAATTTGTTCTATCATTGTAGAAGGAAAATTACGAAGGCTGTTCAATAAAAACTAAAAGAATGTTTTTGAGTTGGCAACAGTGCGAAGGGGAAAATTAAGCACGCAGACGACTAACTGAATTAAGGAAGTATCTATGGCAACAGTCATTTGCCCTGGCAGACGATTCTGGTTTTGTTATTGCGCAGTTGCTTAAGGTACGTCGTCTGCATTTTCGCCATACAGCTATGGAGGTGAGTGATTCAGAGTTAAGAAGTGATGTGCGTTGTGTGATAAAATTTTGCTAACGTTTGGGTAAAACGGCTCCAGAAAAAGTTGATTTAATGACAGAAGCTTACAAAGATAAGTGTTTGGGTGAGTCAACAATTTTTAGATGACACCATGATTTTAAAAATGGGCGTTTGTCGGCAGAACTCGCTCCTAGGCTAGTCGACCTAAAAGTGTTGTTACGGAGCGTATTGTTTACACTGTTTGGACAATCCTGCAAGAAGATCGTCGAATAACGTGTGAAGACATAACGGCGTCAACTAATATATCAAAAACGTCGGTATTTCGAATTCTACGCGGCAAATTACTGCTGCATAGTGTGTGTTCCAGATACCTGGAGAGGGAACAAATGTTAGCCAGAGTTCAGGTGTTTCACGAGTGGAAACAAATGATTGCAAAGAATCCAAACTTTCTAAACACAGTAATAACTGCCGGTGAAATATGGGTCCACTATTTCGACCCTCTCACGAAGCGCGCAACGAGTTCTGGAAACACAGAGGCTCGCATCCTCCTAAAAAGTCCGGCAAACCAAATCAGCTAGGAAGGTGGTGGTGATAATTGTCTTTGATCATAAAGGTGGAGTCTATCAGCATGCCGTTCCTCCACAAGTTGCTGTCAATGCTGAGTATTACATTTCAGTCTTAAAGCGTCTGAGACGACGCATATCGATTAAGCGACCGGAAATAGCCGGCAAGTGAACCCTACACCATGATAACGCCCACCGACATGTGGCTGCTTGTGTTCAACAGTTTCTTACGAAATGCAGTATTGAAATTATGCCGCAGCCTGCCTGCAGTCCTGACCTCGCCCAGTGCGATTTATCGTTGTTTCGAAATAATGAAGGAGAAGTTTCGTGGCGTAGCATTCAATACAAATGCTCAGGTTATTCAAGCTGTTCAGAGGTCGCTAAAGCAGCTTCCACAAAATGCCTTCGCCACATGCTTTGAAAAGGGGGCTGAATGATGGGACCGTTGCATATCATCCGAGGGTAGGTACTTTGAGAAAGAATAACATATATTTAGCTGTATCTATATTTCTTCATTTTTTCGTGATTTTACTGTTTTTATGAACAGCAAGAGTACGACGGGTTGGTATGCAACTCGAAATTTGACAACAGGGTTAATTTAAGTCATCGTAGTAATCCCCGTATTGCTAAATTATATCTTTAAGATCTCAAGTTATGTTCAACTAGTGGATTCCCTATATGTTACGATAAATCAAATTTAGGCATTCGAGATTCTCTAGAGTCCAATATCTCTTTGAAGAATCTGCTATGTTGATGAAATAGAATATCCCTCCTTGTTGACAGAGTGGTACGTGGCGCTGGCTTTGAACCACTCGTCCGGGTTCGAATCCTGGGTGAGGCATGGACGATATACTTGTCCTTTCGACACTACATTTCTCCTTCCTAGTACCAATGGCCCGAAATTAGGGACGGGCGATTGCTTATAGCTCACCGAGTTGCTTGCGGGAGACGTTAAACTCCCAAACAAATTGAATATACGTAATTTAGATAATTCGTCCAATAGATGGAGTTTGTCCTATCATAGCAGTAGAACTTTTGAAACAGGTAGTAAATTATTTTCACAACAATCTTCTACTTAAATTTGTTTTTATCCGTTCTGATATCACTACGCGCTATTTAGTTAATACATACGCAGTATTTACCAAGAGTAATGTTTAGTTAAACCACATACAGTATTTTACCGAGCTATCCGTAATAATCAGGGCTTCAAGACATGTTCATTTTTTAAGTTGATTTCTTATTTGTCTATTACGATACTGTCAAATCTCTTACGGAAACTTTCTTCTTAAATACACATTGCTTGAGCATTTATCAAATATAATTTGCTGTGCATAATTTGAAATACCTGCCGATTCAAACACCAGAGGAAATTTTAGCCGCTAAAAATGTTATTGTAACATGTTCTGTTGTGTCTTCCATCAGCGAGTCGTTGCCCTCTGAGTGCGTATCATTTGAATAAAGAGCGTTTTTTAAATTTTGTCATCCGCAGTTCCGACGAACAATTTTTTTGGAAGTCAAATTATAATCTAGACCAAGCTTCTTAGGTTTTGCTATCAATCAAGCAAACGCTTTTAAAATGAGCTTCTATGCCTTCATGACAGTGCAGAAATTGCTAATAAATGCCTTCAAACTTTCTACCAAAAACATTTATTCCTGCTCGTTTCAGTTTACTTTGTGGGTACTAATGTGCCTCTTCTAGAGCAACGGCTTTATGCAGGGACTTTACAATATCTGACGGCAAATAAAACAAATGTTTAGGTAAGACACGCTTTGTGTTGAACTTAGGATTAATTTGTCATAAAAAAAATCGTAATCGGAAACTTTCGTTTCGTTACAACAAAATTCACACTATTTCCAGCAATACATGGATTTCCAGATACACATCCCTCCGCCTGAGATACTTCTCAAACACTTTTTTTAGCACTTCTGTAGCATACGCGGTACTGTAACAAGGCAGGTGACAACAAATTCTCTGGTGTAATCACCACTTATTTTGAGTTTTTTCTAACACAAAACAAACTTCGGAAGCAAATCTTTATATAAAAACTCGATTCGTTGAGGTGGCCATAGGTATCTTGGGGTATCTGGTACCATAATGTCAAGAGCAGGTCCTCCAGTTCCCGTACCTTTCGGGGTGGTGGTGATTTAGCGTGAACACTCTTTTCCAAGTCGTACCACAAATGTTCGATTGGGTTAATGTCTGGTGAATTTGGAAGACAGAGCATTAACCGAGAGTCACCAGCATGTTCCTCAAACCACTCCGTGACGATTCTGGCAATGTGGCATGGCGCATTATCCTGTTGGTAATGGCCATCACCAGCAGGGAACACAGTTGCCATGAATGGGTGAACTTGGTCCGCAACGATGTTCAGATACTTGACAGCTGTCAGGGATCTGAACATGGGATCTGAACAACCCAACCTATTGGGATAATAGGGCCTAAAGTGTCCCAATGAAACATCGCCCACAGCATAACACCGCCGCTGCGGGCCTGTTTCCGCCCAACAGTGCATCCAGGTGCCATAGCCTCGGTTGGTAATCGGCGTTTCTGCGCTCGGCGGCCTACTTGATTCGTCAGACCAGGCCACTTTCTTCCAATCATCCACGGTCCCATCTCGATGATCTTGGGCCCATTTCATGCGTTGTTGGAGATGACGTGCAGTGAGCATGGGGACTCGGCTGGGTCTTCTGCTACGCAGGCCCATGCGCAGAAGGCTGCGACGAACTGTTACATATTGCGATGATGACCACTGTTGTAGCTGCGGATGATTTGCCACACTGTGGCCCTGTGGTCGCTCTGAACCATGTGCGCCAGTCTCCGCTCCCATTTGGCATCAATGAGCTGCGGACGACACACGAGTGGACGACGGTTCTGGTTAGGCTATCTGTGCACCACTTTGGATACGCACTCACTACAGCGTGTCACGTGAACAACCCACAAGCCACGCCGTTTCCGAGATTATGATTCCGAAGCGCCATGCCATTACAATTTGTCCTTTATCAAGCTCCAAAAAAACCGGCAGGTTTTCCCCTTCTGACTACGAACACTCTATACTAACCGAAAGCCGGTCCTCGGGTTGTGTATATACTGCTCTGTGAACTTCACCTGCGCCACCGTTCGGTCTCCAGGCGCGCTCATTTCTCTAGGCTGGGGGTGGTCATAATGGAATGGCTCGTCGGGGTGTAATCTGTGCAAAATCTGCGCATTATTCGAAATGCACCATATTCGTATTGTTCTTAATGAATGGAACCAGTCATAAAAAAATTCAACCACTGATTTCCAGAATTGCTAAAATATCCCCAAATAGGAATACCTACTTACGCTCGTTAGCCACAATGATGCGTATTAAGAAAAACTGTGAACTGTGCACAAAATGTTCCTCATACCAGAAGATATCCGAGGCAAAGGGAAGTTTTCAAAACGAGAGCAGGTAAGGGAGCAAATCGTGATATAACTTGACACCCTCTAGCTAGTAAGCTTTTTAAGAAGAAAGCAAGGGCAAAGTATTCTATTTAGACAGCGATATCCTTCTAAAGACAGCATGTTTTTCAAGTTATTTGAATCTAAGATACTCTCTAAATGAAAAGGCACCCTGTCGCCTTCTTGTCGCATTACTGTGAATTACGAGAAAGTACACGCACAAAATATTCTTCATATTGAACGCTACGCGATGGAAAAATCATTTTTGAAATGTGTCTTCCAAAAACTGGAAAAAAAAAGCACCCCGAGAATATCGTTCGGTCCTGATGAAACCCAGCATGCAAGTACCGCAGGTTCGAATATGCAATGGCTAAAAAATGACTGAAATGACCTCTGCGCATAAGAACCGCGCATCGAAGAGGGCATATCAAAAGCAAAACTCGCACACGGAGACAATTGTGACACCGGATTGGGGTTGCATTAACCTCCACGAATTGTAAGAATGCCACTTCAGATCCGTGAACAATACAAGCAGTTGAGCGAGTTTGAGAGAGGACGCTTGCCCAAGTCGCCCTATCGCGAGGCGTTTGGGTGTCGGAGCGACGCGTCAATCGGACGATGTTGGCTCCAATGGGTCGAGGAGGGCACAACCCAGAGACACGCGGGCAGTGGACGGCCGAGGGCAACGACAGAACGCGAGGATCGAGCGATGGTGACATCCGCAGAAACAGAACCGAATTCGTCGCTCTCAACATTCGTGGTCATGTTACGTCTTCTACAAGTACGGAAGTGGCCATCCCGGTTGTTTCAGACAACTTGAGGCACGGGGACTACATTCGAGGAGGTCACACCGTAGCCTACCACTAACCAGCGAGCATCGCCGGAACCGGTTGTAGTGTTGTCGGACGCGATCAACGGGGATAGTGTCCGGTAGCGTCGTGTTGATAGTGTCCGGTGGCGTCGTGTTGATAGTGTCCGGTGGCGTCGTGTTGTTTTCAGTAATGAGTCACGGTTTGCACTTGAAGCCGATGAACAGCGCATACGTGTCTGGAGACGAGCCGGACAGCGCACGGATCCTGCCTTTACCGTGGAACTGCACACGGATTGCACACCGGGAGTGACTATCTGGGGAGCCATTTCCTACGATAGCCGGACACCCTTGGTAGTCCGCCGTACCTCAACGACATTATACGATCTGTGGTGTTGCCATTCCTGTCGCAGCATCACCGAGCCATTTTTCAACAGGATAATGCCCGGCCACAAACGGCACGGCTCTTCCAAGCTTGCCTCCATAATGTCGACAAACTTCCATGACCAGTCCGATTGCCCGACCTCTCACCAATCGAACATGTTTGGGACATGATGGGATGCCACTTACGCGCATCAAGGAATGTCTGGTCCCCAATTTGGACACCAGCTGATATGCTATACCTGAAGACAGTACCCGTGAGCTGTATGCGTCAGTGCCACGCCGAGTAACCGTTTATGACCGAGCCAAAGATGGCGCTGCCTCGTGTAGCTATTTCATCTAAATAAATGGCCCAACTGCTGCGGAATTGCAATTTCACATTACCTTTCCTATACGTATACTTTATATGTACATATGTACATACAAATTTTCATCTCGATTGGATGATTCCCACTGGGTGCTTAGTTTTTTTATTTTATTTTGGGAAGAGTGTATGAAGAAAAAAGTTTCTGCGTTTAGGACCCTCAGCGGGAAAACTAAGCATTATTTAAAGAAGAAAATATTTGCGATGTGTACCATAACTATTGGACTACAACACAAAAAAGATTTTTTTTTTAATAGGATTTCTAAAAGTGGAGACACATTTGCACACAGAAATACACCCTAACGAGATGATTCGATTTCGACGAAATTTTAGTATGTGGTAGGGCACTACCTGGGAACGAATCCTATTGAAAATGGGCGAAGCAGGATCAAAGGTCAGGACATAGGAGCGAGATCCATTCCATTGCTCTTATGCGTCATTACTTGCGTAAAAATTATTCGATTTCGATGAAATTTTAGTATGTGATAGGGAACCACCTGGGGACAAACCTTATTGAAAATGGGTGAAATAGGGTAAGGTCAGGACATAGGAGCTGGATCCATTCCATTGCCTTTATGCGTCATAACTTGCGTACAAATGGTTCGATTTCGATGAAATTTTAGTATGTGGGAGGGAACCACATGGGCATGAGCCCTATTGAAAACAAGTTAGTAAAATCATGCAATGCATTGATTATAATACACTTTCCAGCATACCAGAAATCATTACTCAAGTTATGAGAATAATGGCTGTGGAATAAATCTCGGTCCTGTGCCCTGACCTTTGATCCCATTTCGATGATATTCAACAGAACCGGTTTGGTATACCTCCGAAATAACATGATAAAATTTTGTCACATCAAAGCATTTTTACGTAAGTTATGATGCATAAGGGCTATGGAATAGATTCCGCTCCTGTGTCCTAACCTTTGAACCCATTTCCAATAGAATTCGTCCCCAAGCAAGACGCTACAACATACTAACATTTCATCCAAATCGAAGCATTTTTACGTAAGTTATTACGCATAATGGCGATGGAAGTGATTCCGCTTCTATGTCCTGACCTTTGACCCCATTTCTTCCATTTTCAATAAGGTTTGTCGCCAGGTGGTCCCCTACCACGTACTAAAAGTTCATCGAAATCGAACCTTTTTTACGTTAGTTATGACGCATAAGAGCAGTGGAATGAATCCCGCTCCTATGTACCTACCTTTGACCCCATTTCGTTCACTTTAAATAGGGTTCCTTCCCAGGTGATCCCCTACCAGATACTAAAATTTCATCAAAATCGAACAATTGTTACGCGAGTTATCGTGCGGACCGACATACGCACACAACGCGTGACGTAATGAGGCAGATGAGAATCGCCACCATCTGCTTGCCGCAAGTGTGACGTCATAAAACTTTAATAGGATCCACACACAACGCGTGATGTAATGAGACAGATGGCATGACCGCGCGCCAACATTCTCAAACGCGAGATTATGACGTCATAAAAATTCTAAGCATTGCTAACATTAATGGAACAACGCCATCACTAAAAACGTTATAATTCGGGGTGGTTATTTAACCCACTAAACGAATTCTTCTAAAGTCGAGATCAAGCTAAATCGATTTCTAGTACCAGAAAACGGTAGGTTAACGACTTTCATCAAAATTCTTAGAGCCGTTTTCAAAATAAAATGCACATACATACATACAAGAATTGCTACTTTAAGGTGGACATCAAGTAATT
Source organism: Macrothele yani (assembly GCA_039090855.1). Classification (NCBI taxonomy): domain Eukaryota; kingdom Metazoa; phylum Arthropoda; class Arachnida; order Araneae; family Macrothelidae; genus Macrothele; species Macrothele yani. Next base: position 29,208,470 of record CM077026.1, read on the forward strand.
TTGCTTCCTATACTTCCAATGGAAAAACTTCTGTACACATTTTCTTCACAATTAATGCGTTCCCAAGGATGAAAATTTGAACATTGATTAAAATATCTTCATTTTATAACTTGCAATACTTAATATTTTCTAAAACATAACCGTAATTATGCAATCCAACATTTTTTTGTCCACTGACGTCATCAAAGTACAGGTCGCGCCATCTTTTCTCTGGTCTCAACACCACCAAAGGAAAAGTCATTCATTTTTAATATAATTATGGTTATGTTTTAGAAAATATTAAGTTTTCCAAGTTATAATATGAAGTTATTTTAATCGATGTTAAAATTTTCATTCTTGGGAACACATTAATTGTGAAGGAAATGTTTACAAAAGTTTCCATTGGAAGTATAGGAAGCAAAATTACTTGACGTCCTCCTTAATAATATGGGATAAGGGCAATGGAATGGATCGCAATCCTATGTCCTGACCTTTGACCACATTTCGTCCATTTTCGAAAGGGTTCGTCCCCAGGTGGTCCCTACTACATACTGAAATTTCATCGAAATCGAACCATTTCTACGCACGTTATGACGCATGAGGGCAATGGAATGCATCCCGATCGTATGATTTGACCTTTGACCCCATTTGTCCCATTTTTCAACAGGGTTCCGTCCGTAGATGGTCCTCTACCACATAGTAAACTTTCATTGAAATCGAACCATATTTACGCAAGTTAGGACGCATAAGGGCAATGGAATGATTCCGCTCCTACGTCGTGACCTTTGACCTCATTTGTCCCATTTTCAATAGGGTTTGTCCCCCGGTGGTCCCCTACCACATACTAAAATTTCATCGAAATCGAACCATTTTTACGCCAGTTATCGTGCGGACAGATGGACAAAGCTGGAGCATATACGCTTCTTCAACCTACGGTTCGAAAGCGTAAATGAGCGGAATAGGGTCAAAGGTTGCCTTTATGCGTCATAACATGCGTGAACGTGGTTCGATTTCGATGAAATTTTAGTATGCGGTAGGGAACCACCTGGGCACGAACTTTATTGAAAATAGGCGAAATGGGGTCAAAGGTCAGGCAGGGCATAAGAGCGGAATATATTCCATTGCCCTTATGCGTCATAACTTGCTTTTACGCAAGTTATGACGCATAAGGGCGATTTCGATGAAATTTTAGTATGTGGTAAGGAACCACCTGGTAACGAACCCTATTGAAAATGGGCGGAATGGGGTCAAAGGTCAGGACATAAAAGCGGGATCCATTCCATTGACTTCATGCGTCATAACATGCGTAAATATGGTTCGATTTCGATGAAATTTTAGTATGTGGTAGGGAATCATCTGGGCACAAAACCTATTGAAAATAGGTGAAATGGGAGTCAAAGGTCAGGCAGGGCATAAGAGCGGGATATATTCCATTGCCCTTATGCGTCATAAGTTACGTAAAAATGGTTCGATTTCGATGAAATTTTAGTATGTGTTAGGGAACCACTGGGGACGAACCTTATTGAAAATGGGCGAAATGGGGTCAAAGGTCAGGACACTGGAGTGGGATCCATTCAATTGCCCTTGTGCATCATAACTTACCTAAAATGCTTCTATTGCAACAAAACTTTATCATGTTGTTCCGGAGGTATAGTGAACCGGTTCTGTTGAATATCATCGAAATGGGGTCAAAGGTCAGGACACAGGAGTGAGATTAATTCCACAGCCATTATCCACATAACTTGAGTAATAATTTCTGGTATGTTGAAAAGCGTATCATAATCAATGCATTGCATGATTTTACTAACTTGTTAAATGAACAAAACGTTTTGTCATGATAATAAATTTTGTTGAAGCAACAATAATTTTCAGCAAAACACATTTGTAAATTCAACAAACATTTTTGTTGACTGCATATCGACAAATTGTTTTGGTTGAATAAACATTTTTTTTTTTTTTTTTTTTTTTGCTGAATTTACAAAACGTTTCTCTCAGTGTAAGTGCTTTTGAATGAAATCCAAAAATTGCAGAACAAATCCTTTTATTTTTATTAAGATGTTTTTGTTCGTCTTATTATTTTTATTTTAATCTTAAAATGAGCGTATTTTAAATACCAAAGAGAAAAAAGGAGATTCAACGAAATAATGCTCCCCTACTCACAGTAACAATTTAAGCATTAGTAAGGCTATTTCGACACCTGTTACGCTCATGATTTCATTCTATGGATCCTAAAGATCTACAGATGGAACTGATTGAGTTCACAGAAGATGACATTTTAAAGTCCTTCTTTGAAGCTGAGAAAGATCCAGTTGAAATATGGAGAAATGCAATAGAATACCCACGCTTCCGGTAACAAGCACGAAAAATGTTTTCTTGCTTTTCAAGCACTTATTGCTGCGAATCTGCGTTCTCCTACTTAAGCCAAATCAAGACGTCCTTAAGGTCACAAATGACGGGATATCCATCTAGAGAATGAGTTGAAATTGCGGACCTCCATGTTGCAACCAAATATTCAAATGCTTTCCAATAAAAAAAGTCACAGCAAAATCATTAAAAGGTTAGTCAAGAAATAGAATATGTAGAAGAATATATGTACCTAGAAAAATTAATTGCAGCAGAGAAACAGGGAATTACGGGAAAAAACTGCCAAAAGGATAAAAATGAGGTGGACAGCTTTTGGAAAGTTAAAGATTCTATGTAGTAAAATAAAGCCAGAAAACAGAGCAAAACTTTTCAATCAATGTATAATACCCATTATGTCACAAGGCACTGAAACCTGGCCTATCAAGAAAAACATCTTAGACAAATTGAAAAAAAAAATACATATTTAGTAGGGATCTTTCCATTCTACTAAGACTTCAAGATAAAGTAAAGAATACGGATATAAGATCCAGAACAAATTTTTAAGACATACGTGAAAAGATACTCAATTTAAAATGGAAATGGGCTAGCCATATAGCAGGAATGGAAAATAATAGATGATATAAAATAATAACAGAATGGAGACGTATAAAGGAAAGAGGAGTAGGAAGATCAGAGGGAATATGGATGGATGATATAAACAAAACTGTAGGAAAACTGTGGAATAGACAAGCGCAAGACAGGAATATTTGGAAAAAGATGAAGGAAACCGTATAGCCTCAATTGGCTACAAAAAGGGTTGGAAGAAGAAGAGGATAAGATTCAATAAAATCAGGGCAAGAAATTCTTGACCCTAACGAAAATTATGACCGGTCTTTTTTTTGGGCGTTTAACGACCGCCATAAGCAACTCAATGTGCTGTAAGTAGCCTCCCGTCCCTAATTTACCGCCACTGTTCCAGCGAAGCGAAAACGCCAGTGCCATAACACAATTACAACATCCAGGCCTCACCAGGATTCGAACCCGGAGTCCAACTCGGAGGAATAATCAGAAGCCAGCGCTTAGACAACTGCGTCACGGGAATGGCTGATTAGTCTTCTCATAAAGATGAAGGTTCTGTCACACAAAACAGGATGATCAACTGGAACAACAACCACGTTTGACCAAATGATGAAACACTGAGTTTACACATATAATCCAATTTTAAGGGGACTAGGGAGGTTTGACATTTCAAAGAGTGACTTGCGTTTAATTGTTTATAACATGGCCGCTAGTTATAAAACGTTTTGTCTGTGATGGGGCATTTAGTATAAAATGATAAAATAAGAAAATGTCGCGATATTTATCTCCAGGTGAATAATATTAGCGCTCCAACGTAATGAGGCAAACTATGAAAATCCGATTTTACCACGATTACAGTCGAATGGATGAAGATTTCGGAAAATTCCAGGGATATTTCTTCTTCTTAGGCTTTTCTCTATTGATTATACCTGAAAAATTGAAAATGAAAACAAAATGCAAAAAAATGGCGTCCAGATAACGAAAATTGTGGGAAAATGCGAGCTATTCTTTATTATGAAATAGTGAAAACATTTTTATTTAATCATATGGCAGGTATAATTAATGCGTCATCGTGTTTTACAACTCCGGTATAAATTTCAAGTGCGACATCTCCAGCGGTTTTCGAGATATCGTTGTAAAATCGCGAAACATGTAGTTTCGAGAAAATCGCGTTCAAATATTCGGTACAATATTTATGTTAGAACAGTCGTTCTTACAAGTTAAAAATTTCCTGCACTATAATAGAATGCAGTTCCTACACTATAGAATTACGGCACTTTGGTTGAAAGCCTACAGGACGGTTCTATTCTACTCGGGTAAGGGAGGTAGCACTGGCTGCGCAATTACCTGCTTTCGGCAGGCTGCACGATACATCACGTTTTTTGACCCCCTGACCACAATTTTGTAAATTTTTCGAAAATTCAAACGGGACGATATTCTTAAAGGACTGCACTATCGAAATATGCAAAAACCCCGAAATCAATTTTTTTCGATATTTCAAACCACCGTAGTCCCATTAAAAGGTACATATGTACAAGTTTAAAAACATACCATAGTTAAAGCGCGAGATCTTTCGATCCCAGTAGTGATCTTCATCAGGCTTCACACACACAATGGTACAAGGCTCAAACGACATGCAACATATATACGATTCGATGAAGTGAAAATATAATTAGAGCCCATGCTCACAAAGATTGTTGAGAAGCGGAGAGGTCTCAACGATCTTTGTGAGCATGCGCTCTAATAATTTTGCCTCTCCGTTTCTCAACAATCTTTGTGAGCATGCACCCTAATTATATTTTCACTTCATCGAATCGTATATATGTTGCATGTCGTTTGAGCCTTGTACCATTGTGTGTGAAGCCTGATGAAGATCACTAATGTGATCGAAAGATCTCGCGCTTTAACTATCGTATGTTTTTAAACTTGTGCATACTTTTAAAATCGGATTAAATGCGTAAACTCAATGTTTCATCATGTGGTCAGACGTGGTTGTTGTTCAAGTTGATTACCGTGTTTTCCGTGACAGAATCTTCATCTTTATAAGTATTACTTGCAACACGAGAAACTTACCTACTGTTACTTGATTGATCTTCATTTCTGAATTATAGTTTAAACTTTATGGAACATTCAGTGCGCCAAAGAATAATTCTTTCGTTACTGCAATTATCTATTTTGTAACAGAACAAATGTTTTTATATCACTGGCTTCCAAAATTTTCTTTTGGATAAAATCTTTTATTTTTCTCCATGCAAAGGACTCTGCTTTCCTGTTGCAATTACAGTCGGGTTATTTTATAAACAGATACAAAAACGCGCGGGGAAGGAAACAAAAAAAAAGTTCGGAAAGAAGGCGGATTTAACAGATTGCCGCATTTTCTACTTGAGATGGAAATTGGCATCCTTCTGGGAAATTCGCAGATACGAAACATCTCAAAGGAGACCTTCCGTGCCAAAACCTTCTTCCAAGCAAACGTCGATGTGCCTATAATCTGCATGGAACCGAGCTGGGGTCTCTTTTGTACTGTTCTGGACTTTCCTGCCGTCTTTGATATAAATTCAAGTCAAAAACGCCTGCGCTCACTGACACGTTACGCGCTGTTTCCGTTGCGTTAAAATCCTCCAAGGACGGAATTCAAGTGAGAAATTTGTTTGCTTGATAAATTTTCAATGCGATCGTTTCCCCCAGGAAATATTTTACTCTTCTTATTACGAACTTAAGGTTTCCTCCATATGCTGCTCAATACACACGAACGAAATTTATTCAAGTATTCCGATTTTTGCTCTTCCGATAGAAAATTTTAAAGTCTTCCAAGAATCATTAAAAGGGATTTTTTTATTGCTACGTTCCTTCATGCATAGGAATGTTCTATTCGTTTCACACAGAAGCAAACGTACTACAACACAACTTGTGCATATTAGAGACGTCATAAACTGCGGTTCCCGATGACTGGGTAATAACAGATTGATTCAAAACGCATAACTATAGTCTTTGTCGGGTATTCAATAAATCATACTCGAACCGAAATTCGAATAGAAGTAAAAACTGATGTAAGGTTATCTTCTACAGGTAGATTTCGTGCTTTTCTTTAAATTCTCATTAAATTGTAATTCCTAAATTTTAAGAAAGAAATCAGAAGTAACGCAGATATTGGTCATAGAAATTTACTCTTCAAATAAAAAAATAAGAAAAACTGAATGTTTGCCATTGTAAACGCTTTACTTACGATATTCTCAGCTTAACGACACTACATTTCTCTGCAGAAATAATAGAATTCATTAAGAAAAGAAGGTGACACCGAATTCCCATGGTAATGAGCGAGTGTTTTGAATACTTTTCCTGCACAAAAGTACTTTTTCAAAACGTATTTTCGGAAAGGGAGGGGGGGGACCTTTGTTTTTCAAATACACGATTTGCGCGGTGTTCCCTTGTAATGAATGGAAGCAGTTACGGGGGGAGAAATGTAACTGTTACCGGCAATATATGAAAACCAGGAATTCTATAGAATGCCTAGGCAATGTATAGAATCATTGGTGAAGCGTCAATGGAAGCAAGGGAAGCATTGTTTCCCTTTGGTTCATACGCTTTCTTTTGCGTGAATTAAAAATATGTACCATTAAAGTAAAATAAAAATATCTCACCAACATAACGCAGCGGGCATTTTTTTCAGTATCTTTTATTTTTAAGAAAGCAAGTTCATATTTGTATTTTTTACGAAAACAAGAACAAATGTCTTGTACGTAAGTCGCTCGTTGTAAGCAATGCAGATAATGCATCCAGCTGAACCTCAGTAACACGGGCATGCTCACCCGCAGAGTGTCCAGCCACAGCCAGTAATGCCCTAGAGCGTGGGGAAGCATTCTCCCAAACGCTTCCACGGCGCCGAAGGCAGAACCACACAAGAGAGCTTCAAGGATAAAGCCACTAACTTGAGCATGCACTCTTTCCAAACGTTCAGTCAAACTCAGTCAGCACTCAGAGGACTCCAGTAACAATAGTTTGAAGTTGCAATTTGTCAAAAGGTTTCTGTGTTAGTGTAATTAGTTGATTCAGTTCCATTATTGGCTTACGGTTTGAACTTTCAGTATTTTTATGTCGCACGTTCTTTAGCGGTGACATGTCATTATTTTAGGAATATAAAAGTAAGCGTTACTTTTATTAGTGTAGCTATTTCTTTCTGTGACTCTTTTGCGGAATGTAAGCGCCATGGAAGCAATGAACTCTGGCGCATCTACAGTACACGGCCACGTGAACTCCCAAAACTCCGAAGACTGTATTCTCGAAAAAATAATTTCTGTCTTTTGGATCATTTTCATAATCATATAAAATCACATTTATAAATAAAAAAATTTTCTAATCATATAAAATCACATTTATAAAAAAAATTCTCTAATCATATAAAATCACATTTATAAATAAAAAAATTCTCTAATCATATAAAATCACATTTATAAAAAAAAATTCTCTAATCATATAAAATCACATTTATAAATAAAAAAATTCTCTAATCATATAAAATCACATTTATATAAATGTGATTTTATATGATAATTCGTGTGATTTTATATATACCTCATAAAATCACATTTGTAAATAAAAAAAATCATCTCGCTCTCACTCTCTCTAAGAGCCCGAGCCCGAACCGCAGTAAATATTCTACAGCCCGGGCCCGAATTTCGGTCTTTCGGGCCCGTGCTCAGCCCGTCTCAGCTCTGATAGAAGCAACCCCCAATTCTTTTCTCTGTGTGGGTAGACAAGTTTCTTTCCCTTTCAACATTTTCACTGAACATTTTTTTTAAATCTTTGCATTTGAACTTCTACATAGACATTTCTTTTTGGTGGTACTGAGCATGGTCGCGTCTGGGGGGAGGGGGTGGTGTCTTACGATGCTTTCTCCTATGCCGTATTGTCAACGTAGCACATAAACTACGGGTCACTTGCTGATTTTAATTATTATAAGTTTTCATTCGTATCACTTTTGCCATCTATTTATCGCATAGTAACTGCATTGCTTCCCTTACTTACAAAGTCACGCTTCGCCACTGTATAGAATGCTTGGCGTTTTTAGGCAAAATATGAAATTGTTAATATTTCACATATTTCCTAGGCATTCTATACAATGCCTAAACAGAAACCGGCAAAGTATAAAATACTCCCGCCAATGATGTTTGTAACGTGAATTCGTAAGGCACGTGACTTTCAACGCTCGCCTAAGACGGAGAATTCGCCATTTGCATTTCAGTCTTTGTTCGGAAGTCAAGTATAAAATACTCCCGCTAATGATGTTTCTAATGTGACGTGGCAAGGTAATTGACTTTCAACGCTTGCGTAAGACGAAGAATTCACCATTTGCATTTCAGTCTTTATTCGGAAGTCAAGTATAAAATGGAAGAGAAAGGTGTATTTTCCCAGAGGGAATCATGGAATGTAGAAATTCAACGTCGATTTTACGATGAACTGTCTAAAGTGCGAGACAATGCTACCAAAAACAGTGTTTTCCTAACCGCAACTACTTACCAGAAGTTAGTGCGCGATGTTAAAAACGCCAAGATCACTTCTTAGAAGGAAAAGGAAGTGAATTTACGGACAATTGAAGACATGCCTCATCAAGAAATACCTCTCCTGTCAGCTGCTATTGCTCAGTCCACAGGAAGCGGCCAAGGATTTGTCAAGTGTATGTGTAAGACAAAGTGCCAAAACAAGAAGTACTTTTGTGTAAAAAAAAAGGAATGAAGTGCAATTCAAAATGTCATACATGCCTTCCTTGTTGTAACAAGTAGGTTAGAAAGTTCTGTATTTTATTTCATATTTTCTGTTTTCATTCTTCTTCATATACGTCCTTTCAATAAAAGCCTTTCCATGAAACTCTTTTAATACTTTGCCTAAATAGCATTAGGCATTCTATACAATGCCTAGGTAAAGTATATAGGCTATAATATTTGAAAATTTCATACTTTGCCTAAAAACGCCTGGTTTTCATACATTGCCGGTAACATATCAACCAGATTCCTAAAATATGTTTAAACGTTTCAAGCAGAAAACGCTAATTATGCCCTCTAGCGGTAGATATGTTCCTTTCGGAAAATCACAGATCGTAAGAAAAATGTTTCTCATTGAGGAGGGAATCTGAGGTAGAAAAAAAAATATCTTTTTTTTTTCAATGCGCACTTTAAAACAGAGATATGGCGAAAAAGGTAGTATAACTACTGTATGCTCCTTTAGAGTGAAAACCGTACGTTTTTGAAAAAAAATTGGCTCAAAGTGAATTTCACAGTCAAGGTATCCGATTAAGAAATATCTTTTTCAAAGGATTTTTAGCAGCGAATATGCTCTTCAAAATAAAAATGTACCCTAACACCCGCTAGCAGCAGAAGGGTGCCTTATGAAAAAACAAATTATTTGCAATATATTTGTCGTTATGGAGAACTATGCTATAGAAAAGGAATTCTTTTAACGCGACTTTTAGAGATATATTGCATATATTAAGGAAGCAATTTATTCATATGCGCCCCAAGCGGGAAAACTGTGCATTACTTAAATTGAAGCATATTCGCAATATTCATCATATCAAATTTCACACAAACTGAAAGGAATTTTTCAACTGGATTTTTGGAAGCGGAGTTGCAGCTTAAAAAAGAACAGGAAAGATGACACCGAATTTTCGGGTGTAATGAACAGGTCTTTTGAATCCGTTCTGACGCGAATTAAATTTATCAAAGCTATGCAAAGTCAATGGAACCAGTATGGAAAACAATAATATCTGACCGAAGAAAAGTTTTTTCAATCGGGTTTTTAAACCCACAGATACTGCTGTAAACGGAATCGTGACTTACGTCCTCTGGTTGCAGACTTGGGCGTTAAAAAAATTGAATTTATAGGAGAAACACTTCGCAGCGGAAACGCTCTTCCACAAAAAAATAATTTTTCAAATCGGACTCTTCGAAGATGAGATATGGACAAATATAAGATATGCATCTATGCCCCCTTCCCCCTCTGGCGAGAAAACTGTTGGAAATAAAATTATTTAAAATAAATTTAGTCCAACATGCACGTGCATAGATAGCCCCAGGGGATATAGGGGGTCGGAAAAGTTGAAGGGTCAGTTCCCAAGGAGGGAGCGAAGTGACGTTCCCCGGACGGATTAGATGAATTCCAGACTGGGCAAGTGACCTTGGCATCCGCGGACAAGGTGAAGCCCAGAAGGTCTTCACTGGTCACGAGGAGTTGAGTTCGAGGAGCAGCGAAACACAGACGTGGATAGCGGATCGTCGAGCGATGTGACGAGAGATAGATGAAGTACTGCCCGCGCTGACAATTGGATAAAGATTTGGATTGAAAACCTGAAAGACATATGGAAATACCAGTTAAGTGATTTTTCCTTTTCCCTGTTATTGCATGTACTTGCTTAAATTAATTCATAACCCTATTTAGAGCACGTGGCGTGTGTATTGGTCATGATAAAACAATGAAAACCCAGTTAGCTAGGTAAAACATTTAGGTAAAGCATAGGAGAAAAGGAACTAGAAGTAAAATGAATCACTAAGCTTTGCACTTATATATATAGATAGATGTATGCAGAAATGATCGGAGACGTTATAGAGAAAAATCGTAATAATAGTAAATTTTATGTGTAAGGTATTGCTAACGGCTGCACCCACGCACGTGGTACCTTAGTGTTCCTAAATCTCACGTATTAAACCATTTTTATTACTTCCACATAAGACTCCTGTTTGTTTTCCTTATAACCACACAAGACATAAGTTAAGGTATGTGTAAGTTAAAAAATATGTGTTTATGTTTCTAATTTCTTTCACGAGCGGCACCTTTATTCCCCCACCATTCCAGTGACGGGATAAAGGTGAATCACAACGCCGTGCTTTATTATATGCCAGTACATATAAGGGGCACGTTTTTGTCCATATACGATCACTGTAGAACAAAAGTCCCATAGTTATAAAAAGGCACAATAAAGTAAATTTAATCGGTAAATGATCTGTAACTGATGCACCTATAATTTGTTCATAATAATAAATATAACAATAAAATTAACACCTTGTATTTAACATTAATGACAGTAACACGTGTTCCAATGAATAGCATCAACACGTGTTCCATTGTTCATAACTTTAACACGTGTTTTGTATTAGAATGTAACGTTGGTACAGATTAACGTTTGAAGATTTATGGTGAATTGTTTCATAAAGTATATAACTATGGTGAATTGGTATGAGCTAAATATTTGTTTATAACATATGATTATTCTTATAATAAATTTGTTCAAAATAAAAGATATAACATTGGTGCCGTGACTTTTGAGCCATTCGTGCTGTCACGTATTTTCCCCCGTCGCAGTACGGATTGAATGGGTTTTCTTTTCTTCATGTGTAGCAGTTCATTATTTTCTTTTGTTGTATGCATCATGCAATAGTTTTCTTAAGGTGCTATTTTGACAACTTCATTACTAAGAGTTAGGTAAAAGCGCAATTGCATGTTGTAGGGATAAAGGTATTATTTTAATTGGTATTAGTGTACAACTTAGGTATTAAACTTCTATTAAAAATGTCAGGCTCCTCCGTTCAAGATTCCATGCAGGAGTTGCAATTTATTGCATCAGTACTTCCCCTGATTCCCGAATTCTCTGGAAACGATAAGCTTATTCCAGCTTGTTTCTTGTTCGAAGCAATAGAGGGATTAGAATCAGTCACTAATTGGTCAGAAAAAGTAAAAATTTTTGTAGCAAAAGCTCGCATGACGCAAGCAGCTTTAGGATTTTTGAGTGAATCTCCCCATGTTAGACAGCTTGATGATTACAAGATGTTTAAATCAGCAGTGATAAAAAGGTTTACCAATAACCAACCTCTAGTAGTGGCAATACAAAATTTTAATTCTTGCAATCAAAGACCAGAAGAGTCGGTCGCCCAGTATGAATCACGTCTAAGAGGATCAGCGCATTCTTATCTAGGCACACCAGTCTCAGGGGATGAGCAGGTTAAGGCACTGGTTGATTCAATTATGTTATCACAATTTTTAGCAGGTGTGGAAAGAAGTATTCAAACAGAGGTACTTTCGAAAGGGCCTGAAAATTTCGATCAAGCAGTACAAGATGCACTGCTTGCTGAGGCAAATCGACATATCATCACAAAGAGTGTCAATTCTGCCGATGATGCAGATCAAATCCCTCGAGAAAGCGCCCCAGGCGATGCTAATGGTATTTCAGAACTTTCTCCCATGTTTCAGCAATACATCGTGCAGCAAAATGCACTTATCAGTACCTTACGAGAAGAATCACAACAAATGAGTGAAAGATTAATGAAAGCCGAGAATGAGCTATCAAAATTGCAATCAAAAATTAGTGAAAGTCAAAATTATGAGAATTCCAGATATAAGGCTAGGCGAAATTTTGTTAATGTCAGATGTTTCAAATGTGGTGCATTAGGACACCCAGTTAGCAGATGTAATCAGCAATCAAATAATCTTGGAAACCAAAGACAGGGAGATAGAGCCTCGTTTCGTGTCCCCCAATCTTCAGGTTACGGAGCGCGGGACACAAATGGCGCGGGTCATTTTAATCCTCGCGGAAATTTGTACCAGAGACAAAACAGGAGTAACAACCAGGGAAATGTAAACACTGCAGTTGTCAATACGTTCCACATCCAGAGACATAGAAGTTTTCCGTTAGAGCAGAATAAGCATTTTGATCAAATAAATAGGAATGCTAGACCACATTACGTAACAAATCAGAAACAACGTCAGGCTTATGACAACCTCCGTTGTTTTGGATGTGGAGCTGTAGGCCACAAAGTGAGATTTTGCAGAGGGAAAAATAATTACAGAAATCCATTTCCCTCAAGACCTAGTCAGGGTAGGCATTTTTACAATAAGTATAATAGACACCAGCGTGCTCAAAGTTCCCCAAAGCCACGTGTTACTCAAAATGAAGAGGCTGAAGAGAAGGTCCAGGTTTTGACAATAGTTGATTCCCGAAGTAAGAGCAAAGCAAGCGTAGATAAAATCTCAACAGCTGAATCCGCTACAGAAATTGTACATAAGCAACGTAAAAATGAAAAAGACAGCTTAGAATCCCCTCAGATGGTGAAGAACAGTAAAGAGAAGAAGTCAGTAACGAATCCAGTTCGTTCTTCCTCACAGTCGTTCGCAAATCCTCATAATCCACTTAACGAAAAATGTGAAGAACAAACTGCAGAATCGCCATTTGATCTTTCACAGTTATTAGGAGTACAGGACGATAAAGATCCTTTTAAGTTAAAGCAGCCAAGCAAATCTTGTTCGAGACAGAAAGGTGCAAAGCAATAGAAGAGCTGCAGTTTATTTCCTTTACCACCCCCCTCCCCGTAGCCCCAATTCCAGTAGCAAATCTAATTCGGATCTTTATTGCATTTATTTGATAGATTTAGTAATTCATTATTGTAGTTAGAAGGCATTTTAAACGGAAGTTAGTAAGTCAGAATGTTTTATTATAGGATTAGCATATATCTCTTAATATTAAAGCAAAAGGTGGAAAATTCACTAATATTTTGTGTAATATATATGTATAAAATTTTCTCGAGTTCGGGTATTATTATTTTCCATTCCGTAGTTCAAGTATGTTTCAAGTCTGTGTGTGGTTAGTGCATAGAAAGGTGTGTAAAAAGAAAAAAAAAAGAAATTTCTTAACTGGTTAACTAACGTTATGTTATATCTGAATATTCCCCCAGGAACACATGGTTATCTCTTGTGGAGGTGTATGATCGAAAAATTCGTCAAATAAAAATTTAATAGTGATATTGGCAAGTGTAATTTTAAATATTAATGTTAATAATGTTTAGGTGCAGCGTGAAGGTAATGATTGATTGGGTTGAGCCGATCTATCTTTGCTTGGGAAGGAAAGAATAGTGTAAATCTAAGATATTAGATATACAGCTATTCTGAAAAAAATAATAATGATAATGAATGTAGATAAGGGTAAATCAAAATTAAACCACTGGGTAGTTGACTTTGTTTGGATTGACGGATCACACTGCCGCGTCTAGTCTGGGTAATGACAGAGCGGTACAGTGCGTAATCAGGGGAAGAGAAAAGGTTATAGAAAAAAAAAAAATCAAAGTGTGAGTAAAGTCAGTGTGTTCCATGTGGTGGTGAACAAAAAGAATCACGTGTTGGTGGACAAAAAGAATCACGTGTTGGTGAACAAAAAGAACCACGTGTTGATGGACAAAAAGAATCGCGTGTTGGTGAACAAAAAGAACCAAGTGTTGGTGAACAAAAAGAATCACGTGTTGGTGAACAAAAAGAGCCACGTGTTGGTGAACAAAAAGAACCATGCGTTGGTGAACAAAAGAACTATGCTTCCTACGGGAACTAGAGTGCAGCAGTGATTGAAACACCGTTTTCTTTTCCCAAACTCAAACAACAGGAGGATATTCAAGTAATGATGCAAGCTTTTGAAAATAATGAACGGATCGCACTTGGCATGCGTAATGTAAGCGTGCTGGTGTATCCAAAGACGGTCGTAATTACTGTGAATGCAACGCATGTTTTTCATGTGGATGACCTACAGACTAAATAAAGTGCTACATTGACAGCGAAGACTTTGTTGTGCCATGTGGTCAACAGGTAGTGAAAACGGTATGGCCAATGAGCGGTGTGGTGTTTAAAAGCACAAAGGACAGTGTCAATGAGGGCGCATGCAGAGATGAATAAAACACAGGTGAAATGATTTTGCTGTTATTGTGTTCCAGGTCAAAGAGACCTTGGTGAATAACATATGTTATAGGTGACTGTGGACGAATAATACTAGATAAACATATACGTACAGAGCAAAGTGTTCTACAGCTAATTTTATTACCAGCATATAAAAAGCACAAATCAGGTGACAATGTTCTCCAAATATTGCGAACTGCCAGTGATATTGGTTTGATGTCTGATAACTTTTTGTGTGAATTGTGTGTGAATCGCAGAACTGAACGTAAATCAAACAATTTCACCTTGTCTTACTTTCCACCAGAAAAAAAAATTAAGTCAAACAATAAAACTCAAGAATCGGTGGACGTGGACAATGACAATAAAAAAAAAAATTTTGAATATAAAAGCAAACAAACAAGCGGAAAAGCGTTTGGCAGTTAAATGTGTTACTGATACTTGGTCAGCAACAGCTCAAAGTGTACTAAACGACACGTTAATGTAAGCTTCAGATGCCAGCAGTATCACCGAATTGATATTTTTTAGATATGTATTGTGGGTGCAGGACCGTAACAGTTAATTAATTTTTGTGTTTGAAAAGTGTATTGTGTATATGTGTGATTATGAATATTTTATATAATTTCATTGCTATATGTATATATAAGTGCACATGAGGAAAAAGATAGAGGATTACTAGGTAAGAATGGAGTAGTCTATCCGTGCGTGTAGTTTTCCCCCAGCATTCCTTTTGGCCCCCCATAAAGATTACATCTGGTAAGGGAGGAATGTTGGAAATAAAATTATTTAAAATAAATTTAGTCCAACATGCACGTGCATAGATAGCCCCAGGGGATATAGGGGGGTCGGAAAAGTTGAAGGGTCAGTTCCCAAGGAGGGAGCGAAGTGACGTTCCCCGGACGGATTAGATGAATTCCAGACTGGGCAAGTGACCTTGGCATCCGCGGACAAGGTGAAGCCCAGAAGGTCTTCACTGGTCACGAGGAGTTGAGTTCGAGGAGCAGCGAAACACAGACGTGGATAGCGGATCGTCGAGCGATGTGACGAGAGATAGATGAAGTACTGCCCGCGCTGACAATTGGATAAAGATTTGGATTGAAAACCTGAAAGACATATGGAAATACCAGTTAAGTGATTTTTCCTTTTCCCTGTTATTGCATGTACTTGCTTAAATTAATTCATAACCCTATTTAGAGCACGTGGCGTGTGTATTGGTCATGATAAAACAATGAAAACCCAGTTAGCTAGGTAAAACATTTAGGTAAAGCATAGGAGAAAAGGAACTAGAAGTAAAATGAATCACTAAGCTTTGCACTTATATATATAGATAGATGTATGCAGAAATGATCGGAGACGTTATAGAGAAAAATCGTAATAATAGTAAATTTTATGTGTAAGGTATTGCTAACGGCTGCACCCACGCACGTGGTACCTTAGTGTTCCTAAATCTCACGTATTAAACCATTTTTATTACTTCCACATAAGACTCCTGTTTGTTTTCCTTATAACCACACAAGACATAAGTTAAGGTATGTGTAAGTTAAAAAATATGTGTTTATGTTTCTAATTTCTTTCACGAGCGGCACCTTTATTCCCCCACCATTCCAGTGACGGGATAAAGGTGAATCACAACGCCGTGCTTTATTATATGCCAGTACATATAAGGGGCACGTTTTTGTCCATATACGATCACTGTAGAACAAAAGTCCCATAGTTATAAAAAGGCACAATAAAGTAAATTTAATCGGTAAATGATCTGTAACTGATGCACCTATAATTTGTTCATAATAATAAATATAACAATAAAATTAACACCTTGTATTTAACATTGATGACAGTAACACGTGTTCCAATGAATAGCATCAACACGTGTTCCATTGTTCATAACTTTAACACGTGTTTTGTATTAGAATGTAACGTTGGTACAGATTAACGTTTGAAGATTTATGGTGAATTGTTTCATAAAGTATATAACTATGGTGAATTGGTATGAGCTAAATATTTGTTTATAACATATGATTATTCTTATAATAAATTTGTTCAAAATAAAAGATATAACAAAACCATGCATTATTTTAGGAAGAAAGTACTCAAAAAGTTTTTCGATGCGAGCAGTATATAAGAAAAAAAATTTAGTCGAGTTTCAAGATTACAGATTTTGCTTTAAGTACATCAGAAGCAAAAAATTAACACTTATGCCCCCTGGTGGTCAAACCATTCTTTATCAAATATTAGAAATTACATTAAAAACATTTTCCATTAGGAACTGTATGTGATACAGGAAGAATTTTTCAAATCGGAGTTTTAGAAGCAGACATATCGGGGAAAACGTAATTTACCTTTGCGCCCCCTGGCGGAAAGTATGATTTACTTGAAAATTTTGAATTTACAGTATATGAAAAACATTTCGCATTGAAAACACTGCCCAACAAAGGAGGAACTTTTCGAATCTGGCTTCTAGAAAGGGAGATATTGACAAAAATATGATATACATCTACGCCCCTGGCGTAGAAACCATGCATTATTAAAAAAAAATATTCCGAAAAGGTTTATCGACGTGAGTGGAATCGGTCTACGAACGAAATTTTTCAATCGAGATTTTAGAAGCTCAGATTTTATGGCAAATACATCAGAAGGAAAAATTAAAACTTACGGCCCCTGGTGGCCAACGTATTCTTTACCAAAAATTAAAATTATATGTAAGCGGTTTTCCATCGGGAGCTGTATCTGCTGAAGAAAAAAAAATTCAAATCGGAGTTTTAGAAGAAAAGATATCGGGGGAAACGTAATTTACTTTTACGCCCCCTAGCGGAAAATCTATGCGTAACTCGAAAAATTAACTACACCTGAAATACTCTTCGTCATAAATGGAATCGAAAGATAAAATAATTTTTTCAATCGGATGTTTCGAAGTAAATATATGGAATAAAATGTGTTTTGAATTCGATATCTGCGTTTACGCCTTCTAGCTACAAAATTGTACATCGTAATATATATATATATATAAGGATTCGGCTTTTTGAAAATACAACACACATAAAAATTGGAAAGCGAGTGAGACAAGGTGACACCATATCTCCGAAGCTCTTTAATGCCACATTGGAAAATGTCTTTCAATCACTGAACTGGGAAAACAAAGGGATAAAAATTAATAGAGATTATCTAACCCACCTTCGTTTTGCCGACGACGTAGTCATTTTTGCAGCTACCCCATCAAAGCTGCAGAGTATGATCCAGGAACTTGCTGACAAGAGTAAAGAAGTGGGATTAAAAATGAACTTTCAGAAGACAAAAGTGATGTTCAATGCTTTTACAAGAAATGAGGATTTATCGATTGATGGAGAAAAGCTGGAGATAACAGACACGTACGTTTATCTAGGACAGCAGATATCAAGTGAGGGTCACATTGATGAAGAAATTAATCGGCGTACAAAACTTGCCTGGAGAGCTTTTGGAAGAAACAGCATAATTTTCAAGAGCAATATGCCATTATGTCTTAAACGAAAAGTGTTTGATCAATGCATCCTTCCAGTGCTTACGTATGGTGCAGAGACGTGGACCTTAACTAAAAGACATACAAAGGCTGCAGACAACTCAAAGTAGCATTGAGAGGTGCATGCTTGATGTAACCAGGAGAGATAAGAAGAGGAACTCGTGGATCACACACGGCCATCAGACTAATTGATCGTGTATCTGAATTCTTCAGTCCATAGGACCCGTTTCCGTTGATCTACGGTCCACGAAAGTGTTCTTTACACCATGCTAAACGACGAGTAGCATTCCGAGTGGAGATGAAAGGCTTATGAGCAGCCGCACGACCACGGTAACCCATGGAATGAAGTTTTCTGTGAATTATGCTTGTACATACAGAGGTTCCAGCATTTTTACTCACCTGTACACTGAGGTCTTGTGCAGTACTCCGTCGATTAGCTGTAACGACTCTCCTGAGATTTCGACGTTCTCTATCACTGATTTTCTTTGGTTTGCCGGTACGTTTTGCTGCTTCATTCAGGCCAATTGGATGCTTCCTTCTTGGTGTTGCATTTTGGGTGGCCAGCAGTGTAGAATTCCTTTTCCTCCTGGAATTTTTGTATTTCTACTTGTTTCTCGAAAAAATAAAGGGAGACCGTGTAAAAGTGCCGGTATTCAAAACAAGGCAGCAAGTATTCGACGATTATACTACTGGAAGTATCGAAACATTTGTGGCATTACAAAAAGAACATCTTTAAAAATATTAGTGCCTTGTGAATAATGTTTTTATTTCAGCGATGCTCCTGTTTTCAGCGATGTTTCTATTTCATAGTTTCCGTTAATCAGCTATAAACGTGAACCGTTGTACTCGATAATCTTTGTATTATTTTTCTTTATGCATACACTAAGCTGCATTGATTTTATTGAGGTTTTTTTTGCCCGCCATCTTTGAATGAACTTTCTTCACACATATTCCCAGAGTTCTGTGAACGCTTTTGTGATGGTAGTTAATCTGAAGGCAGCGTTCTTTTCTTTGTTTTTATTCCTCTCTACGCAGTAGAAATGCATTATCCAACTTTTCTACTTACAACATGTTTTATTATTAACAAAGAGCACATAGCTCTCCGACCTTTAATCATTTTTAGTCTCTTTTGATCTCTGAAGCAGCAGATCTCAATATTTTATTATTTTATTTCGTTAGTGCTGATTGCTTTTCGATTTCGACTTGACATCAAAGAATGTGCTGTCTTTGATCGTTATATCACTCGTGCTTGCATTTACTATATTCTTATATTTATTTTTACGTATCACATTTGCATGTTTTATGATCTTTTACTCGTTAAGTATGACTATCTGGAAATTGTTTTTTTGTACCTTGTTTCTTTTCCGTGTGCCTTTTTCTTCACGGTGCATGTTCTAAATGAAAATTCAATAAGTACGTTATTTCACTTGCAACAGTATCAATGTACAGATAAAAGAAAAGAAACCAGAGATGCAAAAAAAAAAAAAAAAAAAAAAAAAAATCAGTATTTCCCAAACTCTAATTGACAGATCTTTACTACAACAAACATTGTCTCACAACGAAGCATATGGTTACTCTTTGACACAAAACAAAGAACACGAAGCACCGAGAAGGAATCATCCAATCGAGATGAAAATTAATACCTGCGATGTATATGGGTCTGATACGATTCGTCCAACGACGATTGGTCCAAAGCCGATTCGTCCAATGGGACGATTGGTCCAATTCCGTCCTATCTGTCCGAAGTGCTACTCGTGCTGTTCGGATTCTGCCTCCGATGTTATACGAAAGTACCGGTAGTCTAAAGAATGTAAAATAATGTTACATTTCATGCGTAATATTGTGGTTACAGATTTCTTTTTTTTTTTTTTTTTTTTGAAATCGCGTTTTCTTGTTATACTGTCCTTGCTGCCGTATGAATTACTGATGTACGAGCCGTTCTATCAACTTCAATGTTTCTCTTTTGCATGAAAAAATATAAAATACTAGTGTTCCGTTTCTGTTTGTAGAATGAAGTGGGGTTTTCCGCCAACTGCCCAATGGAAACAACTGGTCGGGGTTTGGACAGAGGCCTTTTCAACAGTTTTTATTCCAGCGATATCATATTCATAACGTTTACATATTAAATCAAGTTAATGATATTGCGCTTTTATTTAAACACGAAATATTAATTCATAGGCCCTAGGCCTAGGCTTTTGTAACAGTTTTAATTCTACCGGTGTCAGATTCATAACGTTTACATATCAAATCAAGTTAATAATATTGATCTTTTACTTAGGCACGAAATATTAATTCATAGGCTCTAGGCCTAGGCCTTTTTAGGACTTTTTATTCTACCGATGTCATATTCATAACGTTTACATATTAAATCAAGTTAATAATATTGCGCTTTCACTTAAGCACTAAATATTAATTCATAGGCCCGCGGCCTAGGTGCCTAGCAAAGACCTCAGAAATGATACGATGAGTGCCTTTTATAAAGTTTTATAAAATGTTTAAAAATACGAAATATTTAGGTTGTAATTTAAAATCTTCTAAAATGGCCCGCGGCCTAGGTGCCTTGCAAAGACCTCAGAAATGATACGATGAAGCCTTTTTATAAAGTTTTATAAAATGTTTACAAATATCTAGTTTGTAACTTAAAATCTTTTAAAAAGGCCCGCGACCTAGGTGCCTGGTAGATAGCTGAGAAATGATTCGTTGAGTGCCTTTTAAAAGGGTTTATAAAATGTTTACAAACACCAAATATCTAGGTTGTGACTTAAAATCTTTTAAAAAGGCCCGAGGCCTAGGTGCCTCGTAAAGACCTGAGAAATGGTAGGATGAGTGCCTTTTATTACGTTTTTAACATATTTACAAATACCAAATATCTAGGTTGTAAATTAAAATCTTCAAAAAATGCCCGCGGCCTAGGTGCTTTGCAAACACTTAGAAATGCTCCATTGAGTGCCTTTTACCAGGTTTATGTAAAACGTTTACAATTACTAAATATACGGAAATTATCTTTCAAAGGATATAAAGAGGAGAATAATTTAAATTATTATTCCTTTCTGGAAAATAAAAAAGTTTACCGTTGGTAAGATGATAGCATTGGACGAATCGGCGTTGAACCAATCGTACCATTGGACGAATCGGACATTGGACCAATCGTCCCTTTGGAAGAATCGGCATTGAACCAATCGTCGTTGGACGAATCGTCCGGGGCCGGATGTATATATGCTACATGCATGGGAAAGAAATTGGTTGCAATTCCAGAGTAATTTGGCCAGTACCTGCAAGTTCCTGAATGGCAACAGTCCCTGCAAGCAAGCGCAGGTGGCTGTCCTGCAGTTAGTGTGTAAAGTGCGATCATTAGCGATCGGTATAAAATTTAAAGCTAAAATACCTAGATGTTGTGGCGTTATTGAATGAGGTAGTAGAGGAAATAGAGACCGAAAGTTCTTTTTTAGGCTGCTATCTGCAATCTCTAAATGCAGTATGCTGTTTTTTTGCGTAGGTTTTATAACAACTTACAATTTTCTTATAGAAAACTTTTTAGAGTTTGTCTCTTGGTCAAAAATTTTCTTAAATCAACACTTCAGTACCCAATCGTACTGAAGCGTTGATTTCAGAAGGTTCCTGGTTAATCTAGGGAGTGTCGAAACCTTTTATAGAACTAAAAGTTAATTTGTTAGCAACTTGACGTTTAGTCAGAATCAAATCTCTTTGGCTGTTCTAAATTTCTCAGGAAAGCTCGAGGACACCGTCCCCCTGACTCTTTTTTTTTTTTTTTTTTTACGAGTTTTCGGCTTTTCACTTTTAAGGTTACTTGGCTGTCGGTGTTAGGAGGTTTTACTTTATTAGTTTGTTTTATATGATATTCCAACCCCAAATCATCGTTGATTTTATTTTTAGCGCACTTGGATTTTTATCCGGAGCTGAGGCAAACGTTTGAGAAAAAATGCAAATGATGGCTAAAATTATTGTCCAAATAAAATTATTTTTGGTGCCTAGGTATGTTTACAGACCGGGATTATGCTGCTAAATTTATTTACGGATAAATAAATTAGTGAGCAAATCAAAATTACTGTGTTTTTTCACCACATTTTTGCGTGAAAAACCAGATTTTGCTCTACATTTTCTAAGTTTTGGAAATCGCTTCCCAGAACTTAGAAAAACACTTTTTATTGAAGAGTTTCTAATTACTCAGCAATTAGTGATCTCACTAAATTACCATGTAAATGAATATTCACGATGAGAAATTGTTATATGTTTCGAGACTTTTATATACCTCGAACAGTTCTTCGATAAAAAAACACTTCGATCAAAGACAAAATAACAGAAAATATTTACTATTTGCACTGTCGGAAAACTTTTCGCGTCTTCTTCGAAGACACTTGCATTCAGCACATACTGATATTTTCCTTCAAGCTCTTTAATTTTTTCCAAATACTGCATTTTGTACTCAGAAGTTAAACTTTAAGATTAAGAACCCATCATTGGGACTGGTTGTCCTTCACTTACGTTACTAAGGCTCGTTGCCATACTGAAAGTCACGTGTCTGCTACATCCTCATTCAGAACTTCGTAGCGCCAACTCTGGCTCGAATACGAGCGGTAACCCGGCGTGTAATAAACGCATACAGTTCACAAACATTCCGGGATGCGCGTAGGTGGGTGGCGTCGCATCATGCCCGAAACATGTTCGATCAGTGAGAGGTCAGGCGACGGTGCTGGCCACGGAAGGGTGTCGATATTATGGAGGCAGGCCTGGCAAAACCGTGCCTTCCATGACCGGGCATTATCCTGCGACCAGAAACACACGCCAGGTCGTAGAATGCCGTCGACGTACCGTTGAGCCATGAATGTGGTACGGAGAGCAACAAAGGGTGACCGGCTATCGTAGGAAATGACTCCCCAGACAGTCACTCCGGTGTGCAGTCCGTGTGCCGTTCCACGGTAAAGGTAGGATCAGTGCACTGGCCGCATCGTATGCACTGGTCATTGGCCTCAAATGCAAACCGTGACACACCACTGAAGACACGACGCTACTGGACACTATCCCACACTGATCGGGCCCGACACCACTGCAACCGATGCTCGCTGGTAGGTGGTGTAGTGACCTCCACGAATGTAGTCCCCGTGCCGCACGTCGTCTGGCAACGATCCGCGTGGTCACTTCCGTACCTCTAGACGGTCCGCATGGTCACTTCCGTACCTCTAGACGACGCAGCATGGCTACGGATGTCTGAGAGCGACGAATTTGGTTCTGTTCATACGGCCCCCCGCAAACTCTCTATCCTTGCGTTCTGTGGTTGCCCTAGACCCGTCCACTGCCTGCGTGCCGCCGAGTTTTGTCCTCCTCGATCCATTGGCGGCAATATCGCCCGATTGAGTCTCTCTTCGACCAAAAATGGTTGGTGATAGGGAGACTTGGCCAACCGGCCTCTCTGAATTATACGTCCTCGCTCAACTGCTCGCATTTTGCACGGATACAATGTAGAAGCATTCTTACAGACCGTGAAGGTTAATTCGACAGCAATCCGCTGCCACAATTGCCTCTGCGTGCGGGTTTTGCCCATGATATACCCTCCTCTATGTGCAGTTACCATGCGTTCTGGCGGACCACTATTTAACCGTTGATCGTTATTTTTTAATCATTTGCTTATGCGGCTTCGAAGTACAATATTTTCAGGCGGAGTTTCATTAGGATCGAATGACTTTCTCGGTGTATTTTTTTGGAAAAGAATGTACCTTAAAACAGTGTTCAGCTAATTATGGTCCTCGGAATAACTGTCATTTCAGCGCCTTCTTTGTATGGTTTCTTAACAGTTTTGCGTCTTAAAACCACTGTCTGTTTAGTTGACATAAAACCATTTGTCCTCGAGCCCTCACTTCAGTAATGCTTTTCGTGTCGAGCACTCACTTTTTATATAGTTAGTGTAAGAGCGTTTAACCTCAAACCCTCCTTTCTTAGCTGGAGTACTACTCTTTGTCCTCGACTCCTCACTTTCTATATGGCGTATGCCGTTTGTGTTGAACACTCCCTTCCTAGATTGCAGAAGAGAGTTTTGTCCTTAAACCCTCATTTTCTAGTTCGCGGGATACAGCTTGTCTCGCGAGTCCTCGAGCACTCACTTTTTATATAGTTAGTGTAAGAGCGTTTAACCTCAAACCCTCCTTTCTTAGCTGGAGTAATACTCTTTGTTCTCGACTCCTGACTTTCTATATGGTGTATGCCGTTTGTGTTGGACACTCCCTTCCTAGATTGCAGAAAAGAGTTTGTCCTCAAACCCTCATTTTGTAGTTCGCGGGATACTGCTTGTCTCGCGAGTACTTGAGCACTCACTTTTTATATAGTTAGTGTAAGAGCGTTTAACCTCAAACCCTCCTTTCTTAGCTGGAGTAATACTCTTTGTTCTCGACTCCTGACTTTCTATATGGTGTATGCCGTTTGTGTTGAACACTCCCTTCCTAGATTGCAGAAAAGAGTTTGTCCTCAAACCCTCATTTTGTAGTTCGCGGGATACTGCTTGTCTCGCGAGTACTTGAGCACTCACTTTTTATATAGTTAGTGTAAGAGCGTTTAACCTCAAACCCTCCTTTCTTAGCTGGAGTAATACTCTTTGTTCTCGACTCCTGACTTTCTATATGGTGTATGCCGTTTGTGTTGGACACTCCCTTCCTAGATTGCAGAAGAGGGTTTTTCCTCAAACAGTCATTTTCTAGTTCGCGGGATACAGCTTGTCTCGCGTGTCCCAGTGGCCTCCAATATGGCACCCATGCCCCCCCCCCCCCCGTCTCCCTCCTTCTGTTACAGCATCATCCACAACTCCGAATGAGACGTCACCCCAGAATCCATGGATCCAACGTATTCAAAGACCTATGGAGCCACAAGATAATTTCATTCAGATTGAGCCTGGGTGATTGCGATCCAGTGTGACTGCGCATTTTCCTGCTGAACAGACCAACGCACGCAGGATGCGCAAAGACCATGAAAGCGTGTAGGTAGTCAGGCAGGTCATGCTTGTAGCGCGCGGCAGTTGAGGACCTCTCCAGATACACTAAGGGATCTAATGTGTCCCATGAGAAGGCTCCTCAAAATGTCACAGAGCCACCACGGCCTTGAACAGATCCGACCTGTCACTACGGGGTCATGGCCTCATACTGTCGACATCACATCCGCACTCTCCAGTCTGCTGGGTACAGCTGAAAACAGGATTCATCTGACCACACGATGTGGCGCCACTCTGCAGAAGTCCAGTTTTGATATTTCCGGCACCAGTTGATGCGTAATTTCCGGTGATGCGCAGTCAGCAGTGGCTTACAGTGTACGGCGTCTGCTCCTGTAGCCCATGGTATGAGCGTGCGTCGTACCGTTTGCTCGCTGACATTGCTTGCACCTCCGACATTTTAACCTCGATGCGATTTGCCCCGTAGTTGCCAAGCAGTTGGTCTCTACGAACCTGAATTGTCTACGACGACGCCGGTCATCAATGGAGTGTAGTCGACCACACCTTGCTGTCTGGGCGCTGTTACGTCTGTCGATGGTATACTCCCGGTACACTCTTGATAGGGTTGCCCTGGGGATCCCTAGAGTTTTTACCACTTGGGCGATAGAAAGACCTATCTGTCTTACGCCGACGAGGAGTCCACGATCAAAGTCGCTCAGCTTACCTCCTTAACCCATTAATAACATAGAACTGTACGCCAATTACACTGAAAATAGTGCTAGTGATTCGAATTTCTTGGCGTAGAATATAAATAAAAGTTTCCAAGCTTTCGCACACTGGCTTTTTCGAGGAAGGTAAACAGCTAACTGCAAACTGGATAATGTAACACTTCAACAATTTGAACGTGATGACTTGACTAGACAATAAATGAAAAGACGCAAGTCATTCGAACAAACGAGGTCACGTTGGTTGGGTGCGCGGTACTGTGGTAGAAAACACAGCATTATTTGAAGAATTGATTCCAAATGCGTGGCAACTCGAGAGAGACGCTATCATTGCAAGCCGCGCTGCTGGTCAAGAATTCCAAGGTTTCGCGAATGGCAGTAGACTTGGGTGTGGAGTATAAAGCTAATTTCTTAATATCATTCCATATAGGATCAGCTGACTTGAACTCTCTTCATAGGGCAGTGGTTATTTTACCGTCTTTTGTATCACTTTTGTGTTCGTTGATTCTGATTCCAAACTAACGTTTGGTCATTCCGATGTAGTATCGCCTGAAGCCGTCCGGATATTGTAGTGGGATTGCATAAACACCTGCCTCATTGAGAAGAGGTGGCTTGTCAATATTTCTCTTAAACATCGTATATAAAGATGCCGGCGACCTTATGTCGACACCGAAGCTCATCCAACCAACGTGACCTCGTTTCTTCGAATGACTGATCACATTTGCACCTATTCATTCATTGTCTAATCAAGTCACCGAGTTCAAATTGTTGAAGTTTTCCATTATCCATTTTGCTGTCTGATTCCGTGAAAAAGCCATCTGGTTGATGTGCGGAAGCTTAGAAACTTTGATTTATATTCTACGCCAAGAAATTCAGATCACTAGTACTATTTTATGTTAACCCATGTTCGTCGATTTCGATACACTGTTGGGAAGCCCTGCTGTCATATTTATCGCTTATGTTCGGTTTGTGTTTGTTCCCCTCTGCGTGGGGGATGTCCATGCCAATTGTCCATCGTCCCTATCTCTAATGTTTTGCCTGCTGAGTGTATAAAACATCCCTTGATATACCGCTAGAAGCTTGGCATCGCCCAGTCAATCACAAATGCATATTACTTTGCCAACTTGCCTTTCTCAACACAAAACAAAGCTGATATACCGCCACTTGCAAGCTGTATGAGAATTCCTTTCTTGCCTTTTCTGGCCGTGATTCAGTTGTGAAGAACCTGAATGTTAAAGGCACTGATTCAATCAGAGGTGTGAATCACTGTCCTAATATTAGGAATATTCTTTGAAGCAAACTCGCATAATAGCGATATTTCAAACGCACTGGTTAAATTAGGTTCTTCTCTGAAAATAATTGCATTGAAATCTGAAACGCAAATGAAAGTAGACGTGGTTTTTAAGAGAAACTTAAGTATCTAAAATGATTTTATGTAATTTTCAGTTGATAAAGTTTTAGCAACGTAAAATTATTTTTGATTCATTTCCTTATAACTAGGATAGTAATTGTTTCGAGGCGTGAATTTTCGGGATTTTTCCCGTGAATTTTACGGTTTTTCTGTAATTTCGCGAATATCAAATATATCCCCGATTTTCCATTTTGTTTTTCCTATTTTTACTGAATTTCTATTACTGTTTCTAGATTTTTCACATTTAAACAATTCTATTACTGCCTTTATTATAATTTACGCGGAAACTATGCCGCAAAGTAATCTTACTCCAAAGTCCAGAACAGAACTTTTAACGCTGAATTACCCCTGAAGATTGTCCTTTAAGAAGACAGACTTATCGAACAAGCATGACGGGTGATTCCAGATCACGTACATTCTGCTGAAGAATGCACGTGTGGTCTTTCGTGACTTCCACGTTCCGCTACTGTTGAATAACCTTGGCGACTTGACGCACTAGTAAACCGTTAACCGGATGTTAATTGTATTAGTAGTTTTATTTAGCTGGGAAAAGAAGCTCACAGAAAAGAACGTGAGTTTTGCAGACGTTTAGTTTTCTAAGCTAAAATTTGTTACTGTTCGGGCACAATTTTTTTTTTTTTATGATGCAGTTTGCTTGCTAAATGCTTTTTACAACTGTCCTTTCTTGAAACATCCTCCGGTATGTTGCACCACAAACAGAACGATAGATTTTCGTGCGAGTATTTAGTTTATAAGGTTTCTAGATATTGTTTGTTAATTTTTAGAATGAGCCACGTGAGTAAAATGAGTGCATCTGAAAGTTGCAAGCAGTACGACAAGGGAACGTTTAATGTGAACAAAAACATATCGTTCTGTTATGTGTTGCAACATACCAGTGGATTTTTCAAGCTCTTATTGTGTGTGAAAAGTATTTAGCAAGCAAACTGCATAAAAAAATGTGTGTCTGAACAGTCAACCGAAAATAATGCCGAAATGTGTTGATGAATTAATAGGGAAAAGAACTAAACAAGAACAGCATCGCTCAAATGAACTTTCCAAATCAATTTGTTCTTTTTGTGCAGTTAGCATCCTGCTTCTTAAACTGGATAACCCTACATTAAAAAAATTGCTTGGAAAATTTGTTGAAAGATATTGATGTTATTCCAAATGCAAATTGGATGCGGAAATCTTATTTGCCAAAAATATGTGATATTTACAAACAAAAAGGGATTTTTTTTTAAATCAGTATCGGGTGTAAGCATCCTTGCAGACGAAACAACTGATTCAGACGATCGGTACAGTTTGAATATTATTGCTGTTCCATAAACTGAAATGAATGTTGAAGACTATAATAAAAATAATAAAATCAGCAAATTTACATGTTACAGCGGCCCTATTGTTGTATAAATCAGACTAAGATATCCTCTTTGAATGCAATCTTTCTCCAGAGTATCACTTTGGAATCTTCCTCCAGAGTATCACTTTGGAATCTTCTTCCAGAGTATCACTTTGGAATCTTCCTCCAGAGTATCACTTTGGAATCTTCCTCCAGAGTATCACTTTGGAATCTTCCTCCAGAGTATCACTTTGGAATCTTCCTCCAGAGTATCACTTTGGAATCTTCCTCCAGAGTATCACTTTGGAATCTTCTTCCAGATTATCACTTTGGAATCTTCCTCCAGAGTATCACTTTGGAATCTTCTTCCAGAGTATCACTTTGGAATCTTCTTCCAGATTATCACTTTGGAATCTTCCTCCAGAGTATCACTTTGGAATCTTCTTCCAGAGTATCACTTTGGAATCTTCCTCCAGAGTATCACTTTGGAATCTTCTTCCAGAGTATCACTTTGGAATCTTCTTCCAGATTATCACTTTGGAATCTTCTTCCAAATTATCACTTTGGAATCTTCCTCCAGGGTATCACTTTGGAATCTTCTTCCAGAGTATCACTTTGGAATCTTCTTCCAGAGTATCACTTTGGAATCTTCTTCCAGATTATCACTTTGGAATCTTCCTCCAGAGTATCACTTTGGAATCTTCCTCCAGAGTATCACTTTGGAATCTTCCTCCAGAGTATCACTTTGGAATCTTCTTCCAGAGTATCACTTTGGAATCTTCCTCCAGAGTATCACTTTGGAATCTTCCTCCAGAGTATCACTTTGGAATCTTCTTCCAGAGTATCACTTTGGAATCTTCTTCCAGAGTATCACTTTGGAATCTTCTTCCAGAGTATCACTTTGGAATCTTCTTCCAGATTATCACTTTGGAATCTTCTTCCAGAGTATCACTTTGGAATCTTCCTCCAGAGTATCACTTTGGAATCTTCCTCCAGAGAATCACTTTGGAATCTTCTTCCAGAGTATCACTTTGGAATCTTCTTCCAGAGTATCACTTTGGAATCTTCCTCCAGAGTATCACTTTGGAATCTTCCTCCAGAGTATCACTTTGGAATCTTCTTCCAGAGCATCACTTTGGAATCTTCTTCCAGAATATCACGTTGGAATCTTCTTCCAGAGTATCACTTTGGAATCTTCTTCCAGAGTATCACTTTGGAATCTTCTTCCAGAGTATCACTTTGGAATCTTCTTCCAGAGTATCACTTTGGAATCTTCTTCCAGATTATCACTTTGGAATCTTCCTCCAGAGTATCACTTTGGAATCTTCCTCCAGAGTATCACTTTGGAATCTTCCTCCAGAGAATCACTTTGGAATCTTCTTCCAGAGTATCACTTTGGAATCTTCTTCCAGAGTATCACTTTGGAATCTTCTTCCAGATTATCACTTTGGAATCTTCCTCCAGAGTATCACTTTGGAATCTTCCTCCAGAGTATCACTTTGGAATCTTCTTCCAGAACATCACTTTGGAATCTTCTTCCAGAATATCACTTTGGAATCTTCTTCCAGAGTATCACTTTGGTATCTTCCTCCAGAGTATCACTTTGGCATCTTCCTCCAGAGTATCATTTTTGGAATCTTCTTCCAGAGTATGACTTTGAATCTTCCTCCACAGTATCACTTTGGAATCTTCTTCCAGAGTATCACTTTGGAATCTTCCTCCACAGTATCACTTTGGAATCTTCCTTTACAGTATCACTTTGGAATCTTCTTCCAGAGTATCACTTTGGAATCTTCCTCCACAGTATCACTTTGGAATCTTCCTCCACAGTATCACTTTGGAATCTTCCTCCACAGTATCACTTTGGAATCTTCCTCCACAGTATCACTTTGGAATCTTCCTCCACAGTATCACTTTGGAATCCGTAAATTTTTAAGCGGTCAGCGAGGCAATACTTCAGTGCGTGAATAAATATAAAATAAATTTTGCGAATATAACCGCTTTTGGGACAGACAACGCATCTTACACATCCAAAGCGTGGAGAAAGAGCCTGAAAGCCGAATAATGTTTGCGGAAATACAGTATTTTGCAAAATTTCGGGGTAAATCCTGAAATTTTTGTGAAAAACCGCGAAATTTCGCGATTTACCCCGCGACCTCCCCTCAAATTTCGCCTTTTTTTCCCGCGATAAAATTACTACCCTACTTATAACTAGTATGTTAGCTTTGTCTTCCTACTACGTAGAGTAAATTTCGGCATTTAATGAATACCAGAAGCTTCCGAGACAGAAACGCTGCACTAAGTACACAACATGAAATAACATTTGTTTCTTTAAATAACATGCGTTTAAATTTAAAGGTAATCATGATTTTCGAAGGACCGTAATTAACAAAATGTAGGCTACTTGAAAACAATTGGCCAATTTGATATACCACAACGCTTGATGTAACTCCACAATATGATGTAACAAACGGCGGTGGCTCATTAAGCGTTGTCTGTCCTTAATCATCATGGAAGAATATAGTGGTAGAATCGTAAGATCATTTCATTATAGCCGGTAGAAGGTCTGATTTATACAACAATAGGGCCACCGTAACATGCATTTTTGCTGATTTTATTATTTTTATTTCTTTTCCTTCACCTTTATTCTTTTTGACATTACTTGGGGTAGCAGAAAAACAAAAACAAAAGAAAGGCATTCTGTCATCAAAAGGCAAAAAAATTTGTTAGTATATCCGAACTTAAAAAGGCTCGCAAGCTTGAATCCTGCCCACTGTGGGCGGTGGGGGGGGGGGGGGGGGGGAGGTCGACACGGCAAGGTCTTTTTTTCTTTTTTTTATATAAAGGCAAGAAGGGGAAAACAACCCGTTCAATACAACATTTCTTCTTATCATGAAACGTTGCGCCGGCTGAGTGCCAGTGGCGACGCGAATTAAGGTAAATGACCGAACTTTTCAATCCTTGTAAAAGTGTGGCTCCTGGCTGCAAAGAACATGATTTATACTACGGAGGTCCTCTTCATCCGCCAAAGGCTTTTTATTTCTCGGCTTCTCCTTTTTTCGTTTTTATCTATTTTGGCAGGAGCAAGAAACTAAACACAATCTGAGAAAGTTGAACCGCATGAGGGTTTTACAAGCGAAGAAAATTGCTCTGTCAGGAAAGAAATGTTCTCCCCTCGAATCAATGTTCGAAACGGCTGAGGACAATAGTTTATATTCAGCAATTCCTCTTACGTTAAGATGAATGCAGATTAAGTAGAGAAATGGATAAAATAAAGCAGTATCACGTTCGTGACAGCTTTGTCAGCGAAATAAGAAAAAAAAAAAAGGATGAAAGAGAGAAGAACAAATGAAAGAAAAGGAAAAGGAAGAAAAAAAAATATCCACGAGATATCGCAGTATCAGGTTCCAGTAGGGGCGGACAGGGACGCAGAAAAAATTCCCAGTGCCCACTGTATTCTCGGAGAGTAGGGCTCCAATAAAATAAAAAGTGTACACTGAGGTGACAGTTTATAAGGCACACCTGTCCTCTTCACGAAAATAGCTCGCGTAAGACGGCACGCGAGCAAGGGAGGCCGGAATGTAAATCACGAAGATCAGTTCGGTTTTTTTTTTTTTAGCACGTCTTTAGTAAAAAGATCGTGCACCGGTATGTCCGTCTGTCCGCCTGTTCAAAAATTCTTTTTGCATTGAGAAGCTTGAAATGTGCGAATGATGATCTCTTTTTTCTTTTTCTTTCTTTTTTTTTAACGATGCACAATTTCGTCGCTAGAGGGCGTAACGGCAGATGATATCGAATTCAAAATACATTTTACTCCGTACCTTTGCTTCTAAACATTAAATTGAAGAAATCTTTTAAGTTTCGATTCCATTTATGTCGAAGACTATTTTAGGTACAGTCACTTGTTCAAGTTACACACAGATTTTACGCTAGGGGGCGTTAAAGTAAGTTGCGTTTTCCCCGATATCTCTGCTTTTAAAACTCCGATTTGAAAAATGCTTTCAGCCGCGTATACAGCTCCTGCTGAGAAATCTTTTTCATATGGTATCGAATTTTTGGTAAAAAAATTTTGACCAACAAGGGGGCGTAACTGTTAATTTCTGCTTCGGATGCATTTGCAGCAAAATCTGAGCTTCTAAAATCTCGATTGAAAAATATTTTCCCGGACCGATACCACTCACGCAGATAAACCCTTTCGGAATGTTTTCTTCTTAAAATAATGCATGGTTTCTCCGCCAGAGGGCGTAGATATTTATATCTTATTTTTGTCAATATCTCTGCTTCTAAGAGTCCGATTTGAAAAATTCCTTCTTTGTTGGATAGAATTTCCGGTGCTAAATGTTTTTCATATAATTTCAGAAATTATCAAGTATAATTCATAGACTTTCCACTAGGGGGAGTGTTTTCTCCGATATGTCTGCTGTTAAAACTCCGATTTGAAAAATTCTTTCTGTATCGCATACAGCCAGGAGCGAAGGGGGTGTCGGCCCGGGCGCCATAGCGGTGGCATAATAAGCGGTAGGCTGCCCCCAAATATTTTTCATTTATTAATCTGCAAACATTTTGTTGAAAAAATTTATTGTTACCACTAGGAACTTAATTTTTCGATATTGCAATGTAAGCAGAAGCTTGTCTCTTCCTGGGTGAGTCCAAAGTCAATGAGATTCTCCGCAGTACTTTGACCTTGAAAGTTATTCACAGCTTCCGGTCGTGGTTCGAGAAGGCCGAAGAGACTCGGGTACTTCCGGGCGTTGCTCCCTCAGTGTTTAAGGCTCTATGAGCCCCGCCATCTTGTATTGCTGCCTTGTCTTGTTAACCAACGGGCAAGCGTATTTCACAAATTGCTCGGACAATTTTGCACATTTTGGAACACTGTTTATGGCTAACGCAAGAAGTATGATAAATAAAGAGTTCCCTGGTTTCAGAATTTTTATTGACCTTTCCCTTCATTTTTTATCTGCAGCGAAAGTCGTACCAAGGCGTCTTCCATAGTTTTATTAATTAATAAAAAATACTTAAAGAGTCCAAAATGAAAATCTGAAACCAGGGAACTCTTTATTTGTCATATAGCTTGCGTTAGCCACAAACGGTGTTCCAAAAGGTGCAAAATTGCCCGAGCAATTTGTGAAATACGCTTGCCCGTTGGTTAACAAGACAAGGCAGCAATACAAGAGGGGGGGTCTCGTAGACCCTTAAGTCTCACCCTCGCTTTAACTGTCAGTCCGCGGTGTGAGTCAGCCCTTACAGTCACATACACAACGAATGTTTACCGAGTCACGCTAATCATCAGTTGTTGTTGCTTGTTGGTTAATCTTCAGTCTGCTTAAATTTTAAATTAACGTCTTGTGCTACAAAACAATGAAACGAACTAAACCCAGCGGCGCCCAGTTTCGGAAGAAGAGGGAAGCAAGATTAAGAACTACGGCAAGTTCCAAAGAATTTATGAAGACTTTTATTCAAGGAAAATCGAAATCTCAGTGTTCAAATATTCCAGAGAGTAAGGAATCAAATTCCGGTCAGCAAATGGATGTAGTTAGCAACGAGGTTTTTGATTAACATTGTGAGGGATAACGAGTGCAGTTGTCAGATTCTGTTGGTGTCAGTAACATGGATGATGTTTTACTTTGTAATCTTGAAGTTAAAGACGATGAAGGACAAAACATTACTGGAGACAATGTAGATCCTGCTGCTCTACAAGATATGGGAGCTTGGCCAGCCGAGATATTTCAATCCTTTCGTGACTTAATAGTGAATAAAGGCACACGTCAGTTGCAGAACAAGGACAGCCGTTTTCCTGAGGATAAAGCTGGACGATCCTTAAACAAAAGTTGATTCAAAAAAACCTTGCAAAATGGCGCCAAATATAAACTGTACTTGGATGTGTTTTTCTCCAACAAAAAAATCTGTGTTCTGTTTTTGTTGCAATTTGTTCCCACAAAACAACTATCAAAGAAGCAGTTTCAGTAGTGAAAATGGGTTTTCGTCTTGGCGAAAGTTAAATCCCCGCATTCAAGATCATGAAAACAGCGCTGCTCATCGCTCTGAATTTTTGGAATGGAAGGAATTATAGCGATCTTTAAATAAAGGGGGACTTATTGATGATCATCTTCAGCAACAAATAAGTAAAGAATCTAAAACGTGGAAAGAAATCCTTGAACGGGTCATTGCCACAGTGCAAATTCTTGCACAACAAAATCTAGCACTGAGAGGTCATCGAGAGTCAATTATTGACGATTCAAATCCTGGCTACTTTCTGGCTTTGTTAAAATACTTAGCTAAATTTGATCCTGTCATGAAATCTCATTTGGATTCTGTCTCTGGTAAATCTGGATGTTTATCATATTTTCACCCGCTATTCAAAATGAAATAATTTGCCTGTTGGGAGAAACAGTGCGAAAATCTTCATGTAAGGAGGAAAGGTACTTCAGTATTATATTTGACACAACTCCAGACGCTGCGCATGTGGAACAAGTGTCTGAGATAATCAGATTTGTTGAGATTAAACGAAATTCAGTAGATATCAAAGAAGCCTTCATAGACTTCATTCCTTTAGGAGTGAAAACAGCGGAGGGAATCACAGATACAATTACAAATAAACTTAAGAGAGATGGATTGAATCTTAATGATTGTAGAGGTCAGTCATATGACAATCAAGCAACAATGGTTGTATCCATTCAGGAGTTCAAAAGATAATTTTAGATTTGAATCCATTAGCTGTGTTTGTTCCCTGTGACAACCATTCACTTAATTTGGTTGGAGTTCATGCGGCTCATGTGAATGTTCAGGCAGTGACGTTTTTTGGTTCAGTAGAATGTCTATTTACCTTCTTTTCCTGTTCCACCCACAGATGGAGGGTTCTTAAAGAGTTCGTAAATATTACTGTAAAAGGACATTGTAACACCAGATGGAGTTCAAAAGCAGATGAGGTAAAAGTAATATCCACTCAACTGGATGAAGTGATTGCTGCATTAGAGAATTTGAGAGATACACCGACTGAAACAACTGATACGAGGAAAGATGCAGCATTAATAATTAATGCAATAGAAAACTTCAACTTTGTGGCTTTACTCTTTTTCTGGGCAGATATTCTTTCTGCTATCGACAAAATCCAAAAAATCTTGTAGACAGAAGGAATCACCTTTAAACAAGCATTGACCCTTTTAGAGACGCTGATGGACAAATTAAATGATTGGTATAATGAGCTGTGTGAGAATGTTATTACTAAGGCAGAGCATATATGTAATGAATGGGGTGTCAGTACCACGAAAAGGATGAGAAGGAAGCGCACGATGCCAGGGGAGAATACTGATGGTACTGCATTAAGTACTCTGCAAGAAATGCGACGCTCCCTAATAGAAATTTTGGACAAACTGTCAACTGAAATTTCTAGCCGTTTCTCTAACATAACAAAACTGGAAAAGCACTTTGGATTCCTTTGCAAATTTGAGGCGTACGTAAATGATGGCGACATTTCTTATAAGGAACAGCTTCCCCAAATCAGTACTAAGTGCACAGTGCTTGCAGAACTGTATCCAGATGACTTAAACAGTTAAGAATTGTTCAGTGACTTAACAGACATCATATTATTATTGAAAAGGGCAAAAACTAACGGTGAACAACTGGACTTAACAACTAAGGGATTGCTACAGTACATTTCTTCAATGGGATTAGAAGACTATAAAACACTAGTAACGGCTTTACAGATTTTTCTTACTTTACCAGTGTGTGTGTGGCATCTTGCGAAAGATCTTTCAGTAAACTTAAATTGATTAATTCTTACCTACGATCAACAATCTCTCAAGATAGAATATCAAATCTGGCGATACTTACAATTGAAAACATCATTGCTTTCTCTTTAAATTACAGTGATATAATAACAGACTTCGTAGCAATTAAGGCCAGAAAAGTAAAATTGTAAAACGCCTCATTTTAAATATATATTGTTATCTTAAACTTTTTATGAGAACTTCTAATATCAACATCTATAAAATAGTAAGTTTCATACATTTGTCATTAACAGATGTATAAAAAACAGAGTAAACATTTTTTTTTATTCATTTGATGGTGAGTAATTTAATTTTGCAATGTTAATGAATGCTTGTAAAATATTAGCTGGATGTGTTCTTAAGGCAAATGTCTGCATCATTGCATTTATCAAAGATGTTGACCGTTGGATGTGCCTTTATTTGCGCTTTTTGTCCCTTCTTAATTGTCGACGGGGGGCAAAAAGCCTAGGGCCACTGCATACAGCTTCTGACGGGAAATGTTTTGCATATATTTATATATTTCTAATATGTGGAAAAGAAGGGTTTGGCAACCAGGGGCGTAAGTATTAATTTCTGCTTCTGATGTATTTGCAACAAAATATGATCTCCTGAAAACTCGATTGAAAAAAATCTTCCGTGACCCTATGCCGCTCACATCGAAAAACTTTTTTAAGAATACTTTCTTCTTAAAATAATGCATGGTTTTCCGCCAGGGGGCGTAGATGCATATCATATTTTTGTCGATAACTCTGTTTCTAAGGGTTCGATTTGAAACATTCTTTCTTGGGGAGTGTTTCCGCTGCGAAATGTTTCTTACATAATTTCAAATTTTTCTTAACGCACTAGTCTGCAACTAGAGGGCGTAAGTTCACGTTTGCCTTTACAGCAATACCTGTAATACTGGTGTTTGTGTACTTCAATTTGCAGCTGTATCGCTTCTTCCAAAAATACTATTGAAAAATTTCTTGTTTACTGAATTCCATTTGCTACAATAGATATGTAGATCATTATCATCCTTTAAATAATGCGAACATTTCCCGCTAGGTGTGTAAAGAACGATTTTATTATTATTATTATTTTTTTTTTTTTTTTTGCTTCCGGGAGAGGTGTTTGAAAAGTTTTTTTCCTTAGCTAGCTTTGATGAAGAATGTTTTTCACCTATTTTCAACTTTTCCATTTTGCAAAATTCTTCCGCTAGCAGACGTAGACTTGCATCATGTTGCCCTCCATATTTCTTCTTTAGCAAGTTTTTTTGTAAAAAAAAGATCGTGCTTATGTTATCGGTTTGTCCGTCCGTAGACACGATATCTCTGCAACTGTCAGATTTAAAAAATTCTTTTTGCATAAGAAAGCTTGAAATGTGCGAATGATGACCCTTTATTTTGATTTTTTTATGATGCACAATTTCGCCGCTAGAGGGCGTAAATGCAAATGATATCGAATTCAAAATACATTTTATTCCATACAAAATACATTTTATTCCATACATTTGCTTCTAAATAGCAAATTCAAAATATTATTTTGCCTTTCGATTCTACTCATGGCGAAGATTATTTTAGGTATAGTCACTTTTTCAAGTTACCCATAGATACTCCGCTAGGGAACGTAAAACTTAATTGCGTGTTCCCCGATATCTCTGCTTCTAAAACTCCGATTTGAAAAATTATTTCTGCAGCGGATATAGCTCGGAAATCTTTCGCATATAATTTCTAATTTTTGGTATAAAACGGTTTGGCCACCAGGGAGCATAAGCGTTAGTTTCTGCTTCTGATGTATATGCAACAAAATTTGAGCTAAAATCTCGATTGAAAAATTATTTCGTGGGCCGATACTCCTCAAGTCAACAAACCATTTCGGAATATTTCTTAAAATAATTCATGGTTTCTCCGCCAGAGTGCGTAGTTGTATATCTTATTTTTGTCAATATCTCTGCTTCTAATGGTCCAATTTGAAAATTTCTTCTTTGTTAGATAGAGTTTCCGGTGCGACATGCTTTTCATATAATTTCAATTTTCAAGTTATTCATTGATTTTCCGCTAGGTGGAGTAAAGGTAAACTGCGCTTTCCCAATATCTCTGCTTCTAAAACTCCGATTTGAAATTGTTTTTCCACACCAGATACAGCTTCCGGTGGGAAATCTTTCGATTGTATTTCTAATTTTTTTATATAAAATATGGTTTGGCTTTTTTATATATAAATATACCAGGCGCCGTAAGCGTTAATTTCTGCTTCGTAGGTATTTCCATCAAAATTTGAGCTTCTAAAATCTAGATTGAGAAAATTCTTTCGTGAGCCGATACCACTCGTGTCGATAAACATTCGAGAATATTTTCTTCTTAAAATCATGTATGGTTTCTCCGCAAGGGGGCGTAGATGTATATCTTATTTCTGTCAATATCTCTGCTTCTAAGAGTCAGATTTAAAAATCCTTCTTTGTTAGATAGCGTTTCCAGTGTAAAATGCTCTCATATAATTTCGAATTTTTCAAGTTATACGTAGACTTTCTCCTAGAGGGCGTTAAAGTACAATGCGTTTCCCTGATGTCTCTGCTTCTAAAATTCCGATTAGAAAACTTTTCTGCACCAAATACAACTGCTGATAGGAAATGCTTTTCATATAATTTCTAATATTTGATAAAGAATTACATTTCGACATACAAATCATACCTTTCGAATATTAAAACTTACGTTCAATTTTACGGAAATTAAATGGTGAACAAAATGCAGTCATAGTTTAAAAGTCATACCTTTTTGAAGATTGAAACTTACAGTGATAAATAATGGTTTAGCCACCAGGGAGCGTAAGTGTTAATTTCTGAGTCTGATGTATTTGTAAGCAAAATCTGAGCTCCTGAAATCTTAATTGAAAAAATTCTTACGTTGACCGATACCGCTCACAACGAAAGACCTTTTGAGAATACATTCTTCTTAAAATAATGCATGGTTTTACCGCCTGGGGGCGTAAAGGCATACCTTATTTTTGTCGATAACTGCTTCTAAGAGTCCGATTTAAAAAATTCTTTGTTGAAGAATTTCCGTGGGGAAATTTTCTCGTGTAATTTCAAATTTTTCGTACCGCACAAGTCTGCCACTAGAGGGCGTAAGTTCACGTTTCCGTTTACAGCAACATCTGCGGGACTTAAAACCAGATTGAAAAACTTCTTCCTTCGATCAGATACTATCAACTATGGAATTCTTTCCAAAATAGTTCGCAATTCCGCAGCTAGGGGCTCATACTTATTTTGTTTTTCTCAATATCACTACTTTTACATGTGCCATTTAAAAAATTATTTTAACCCCGGATGCCATTTACCTTGTAGGACACTTAAGGCTAGTATATAAGGAATTTTGTAGTTCACAATTCTGTCGGTAGGTGGTGTTTGTGTACACAATTCTGTCGGTAGGTGGTGTTTCTGGTGTTTGTGTACAGTTTGCAGCTGTATCGCCACTTCTAAAAACGCTATTGAGAAATTTCTTCACTGTACGCCATTCACTACAACAGATAAGTAGAGCATTATCCTCTTTAAGTAACAAAAAGATTTCTCACTAGCTGCGTAAAAGTCGAACGCTTTTTCAATGAAAAATAATTTTCACCTATTTAAAACTTTTCAGCTATTCAAAATTCTTCCGCTAGCAGACGTAAACTTATACACTGACGAGCAATTGAATTAGAGACAGCTGGCGTTCTGCAAATGTGGCGCTGTGGGCGGCCCTGTAAACGGAAACGACATGACGTATGCAGCGATCCGACAATATAAGAAGTGATGCGACGGGAATCAGTAAGAGTCGGACGCGGTATGGGTAAGACGAATGATCTAAGCGCATTTGATCGTAGGCAAATTGTCGGGGCCCGACGAATGGGTCACCCCATCTCGGAAGTCGTGCAGGCACTGGGATTTTCATGAGCCACTGTATCACGGGTGCACCGTGAGTACATCGAATCCGATAAAACCATCCTTGCAAGGGCCAACTGCCGTGGACAACAGCGTGTGGATGAGCGGGGTCATCGTCGGCTAGCTCGCATTGTATCAGCGGATAGATGGGCCACAGTGCAAGAAATCACTCAGCAATTTAACGCTGTTGCACAAAAACGTGTAAGCAGCCACAGCATCCAGAACCATCTCCTCGCTATGGGGTAGAGAAGCCATCGTCCCACGAG
Source organism: Macrothele yani (assembly GCA_039090855.1). Lineage (NCBI taxonomy): Eukaryota > Metazoa > Arthropoda > Arachnida > Araneae > Macrothelidae > Macrothele > Macrothele yani. The sequence continues at coordinate 29,248,888 of CM077026.1, forward strand.
AGTACCGCTGCTGACCGCACATCACAGGGTGCAAAGATGAGCATGGGAGCGGGAACATCGCCACTGGACCCTAGACATGTGAACAAATGTTGCCTGGACTGATGAGTCGAGATTCACGCTGGTACATGTGGACAAATGTTGCCTGGACTGATGAGTCGAGATTCACGCTGGTACATGTGGACAAATGTTGCCTGGACTGATGAGTCGAGATTCACGCTGGTACATGAGGATGGCAGGATACGAGTACGGCGCAAACTACATGAAGCGATGGATCCTTCTTGCCAGAAGGGTACTCTTCAAGCTGGTGGGGGTGGCATTCTCGTCTGGGGACTGTTTACGTGGACTGAAATGGGACCCCTGGTACGTGTGACATCGTCCCTCATAGGTCAACGTTACCAAGATATCCTGGACGGCCATTTGCTCCCGTTTGTGAGTCTTCAACATCCCACTGGGGACCTCATCCTGCAACAAGACAATGCAGCTCCCGAATTGTATCCAAATGGTTGGATGAACACTCCACCGACGTGACCTAGCTTCCTTGGCCAGCTAGGTCACCTAACCTCAATCCCATTGAGCACATCTGGGATGCTATCGAGAGAGATGTTCTAGGCTCTGACCCCCTCCATCAAATCTTCGTGAACTGTGGGAGCTTGTTCAGGGGTCGTGGAGACGAATCGCCGCCGTCATCAGGGCGAAAGGTGGTGCTACACGTTACTAGACAGGTATCTCTAATTCAATTGTTCTTCAGTGTATAATGTTTCCATTTTTATATTTCTTCTTTTAACTGTTTGATTTGAAAATCTCTTTGTCTCTGGTACTTTCCTTGTAGTATGAGTAACTTTTTGTTCACCATTTGTTAATTTTCGTAACATACTTTTTAGCAGCTGGTGGAACTTAGAATGGATTCAAAAGACGTACTTATTACATCCGAAAATTCGGTGTCATCTTTCTTGTTTAACTGTTCGATTTCAAAATCTCTTAGTCCCTGATACCTTCCTTGTACTATGAGAAACTTTCTGTGCTCCATTTGTTAGTTTTAGTAGCATACTTTTTTCTGCCGCTGATAAGTACGTTTTCCTGTTTCTGGATATTTTGTCGATTATAGAAACCTGTTGATTGTTTTCCTGACCGGTATCCCTGACTTTGAATAGCTTTGATAACTGTAATTTGCCTCAGAATGGATTCAAACGACGTGATCGTTACAACCGAAAATTCGGTATCATCTTTCTTGCTTCCTTTTTGTTGTTATTTGTTATGTTGAAGTACTTCGAATTCCAATAAATGAGCACTATGCACGCAACATTAGAACTATCGTATGTACATAAGATAAAAAAACGATTGGTGGTTTGGCAAGGTACAGATGTATTTATAACCGACAGACTTCAGAAATAATATGTTACGTTTGAATTACTTTTCTCTACCTATTTATTCCTGAATATTCATACGACGACAAAAACTCTAAATTATATTTCACAAGTAACGAAAACAAGAATATTTTAATCATAGGACAAAAGGGTTCTTAATCAACACGGACTCTCTATTTATGACCATTAATGTTTTTGCAGTTCTTTAGACTGTCTTAAACTTACCGTGATGTATATCCTTATATAATAAGCAATAAGCACAGGTGGCATTCTGGCTTTCACATACCTTTCTTTGCGTATTTCTTTTTTTTTTTTTTTTTTTTTTTTTTTTTTGATTGTAGGTTTAACGACCACCGTGAGCAACTCAATGGGCTATAAGCAGTCGCCCGTCCCTAATTTAGGGTCACTGGTTCCAGGGAAGGGAGAGAGCCAGTACCGTAAGACAAACACAACATCCATGCCTGACCGGGATTCGAACCCGGACCCCTTACGGACGAATGAATTTCCTTGAATTTCCTTGTGTGTGCTTTGGTACAAATCAAAGCACACACAAAGAAAAACAGAAGTTTAAAACTTCGAGATAATTCTTTTAGAATGACAACACTTGAAACGTTTCTCCGCCGACGCCATAAGAACATGCAGGGATCGTCACAGAATTCCTTGTAACTAGGAGCTCGGAATGCACAGTAACAAGTACGCAAATGGACGGATGTGCAGGTGTGTGACTGCAAACGCAAGGACGTGTGACGTATAGATTAACTTTCCTTTTTTAGTTTCTTTCCCTATGTAAATCTTGAGTTTATTCTCAGTATTCTTCACGCTTAACGAAATATCTTTTCTCTCAAACGAATACGTTTGGCAACACAATTGAGGTTGAATGCACGTGACGTATGCCTGATCTTGATAAGAGCAAGAGATAAAAACGACGACTGATCTATTGCTTGAGAGCTTTGTAAGAGAGTGATTATTACGAGCGTTGGGTTGTAAACTGATTATTGATAGGAGTGTTGTGATAATGTGTGGAGCGTTTACTGCAGTATGCCATATTACGATGTGTTTTCTACGTCCTGAATAAAAGCTTTTCCGTAAGTTGACTTCTGTTGTTTCGTCTGGCCGTTAAGGTTTTCTTTCATTTAGGAACTATTTCTTAGTATATTGATGTGTTACAACAGCGTAGAAGTCGAAAAGACTTTTTCGCTACAGACGCGACACCAACATTGTTGTTGTTTGAATGTTTAACGACCACCATGAGAAATTCGATGGGCTATAAGCAATCGTCTGTCATTAATATAGGGCCAATGGCTTGAGAGAGAGAGAGTCAGTGCCGTAAGTACAATATCTACGCTTCAGTGGGATTCGAAGCCGCACCCATTTCGGACGAATGGTCAGAAGCCAGCTCTTAGGCCACTACGTCACAGGGTCGGCATCAGCTCTTCGAGCTTAAGTGATCGTTCACTTAGAGGTCGGGATGGCGAAAGAATGAGTGATCTAAGTGTCTTTGAACGTGGTATGATGGTTTGAGTCAAGCGTGCCTGTTCCAGAATCTTCTAAACGGCCGAACTCCTAAGCTTTTTCACGCACAACCGTATAGCAAGGGTTCACCGTAAATATACTCACGAACAATGAAATCTGCGCACCAAAAAGGAAGCATCGGATTGAACTGAAATTTTATGGACGTAATGATACAGATGAATGATACACACGATGACAAAAACAGAGCTGCAGGACAATTACAAAGGGACCTGTGCAGTCCGGTCATCTTAAATAACGCGTCGCACCTCCTCGTGCGGCTATACATACTGTAATATGGTCTCGCATGGAGGCGAACAGACGCCTGATGCTGTCCTGCGACAGACTGGTCCACACGTGTTGGACGGTGTGCTCCAAATCCCGGACACTACGGCACGGCGGCAGCCGGCGTTTGAACTGGTCCGACACATGCTCAATAGGAGACATGTACGGGCAGCGGGAAGGCCATGTAAGTGTCTGGACATGCCGTAGGAAGTCTTGGGCAAACCGATCCGCGTGCGCGCGGGCATTATCCTGCTCGTATAGCGCACCTGGAATCCCGGACAGGAATGGAAACACGTGTGGCCCTAGGATCTTACCCACACACAGCTGGCCAGTCAATGATCCACGTACCATTACTAGACCTGATCGGCTATCGTAGGCAATGGTTCCCCAGACCATAATGCCTGCAGTGGGGGAGGTGTAGCGCTCGATGGCGAGGTTAAGATTATGCCTTTGACACGGGGTCCCCTCCCGACCCGGACACGATGATCATCTGTCCCCAAAACGAATCTGCATTCATCGCTAAACACCACACATCGTCAGTCTGTGGCGTTCCACGTCGCTCCGGCCTGGCACCACTGCACGCGGAGCCAGCGATTTTCCGGTGTTAATGGCAGCACACGTAAGGGGGCGCTGGAATCGCAGATTCGCTTCCGCGAGGCCGTCGGGATATGGTTCGTGGGCACACAGGAGCCTCTACATCTGCCTGTACAGTGGACAGAGTCCTCGTGGGATCCGTTCGTGCCTGGCGCACGATCCATCAATCCTCTCTATTGGTGGTCCTCCTGATCCGCCTGGAGCCGCTCTGCCGTGTGGCAGTGCCGTCACGTGTCCGCTGCTCCCAACACAGTCGGACGGTATGATCAGAACGATCCACGTCGCGGGCTATACTATACAATACAATTATTTTTTGCACACATTTAAAACTTAGTTATATGAAAATGCAATACACCAGGAGGAATCTGAACACATTGGTTGTAAGGCGATTCCCCCTATGAGATGTAAGAAAAAGAATAAAACATATGGCATATATGAAAGCAAGTAAGATGGTTATAACAGGAGCACCACTGTTAGCAGCATGCTTGGAACTACAATTTAATGATAGGGTTGAGATTCGTTATGGAGATCAGGATGATTTACAATGTAATTTCGCAGGGACAAGGAAAACTTTTTGATATTTTCCAGGGATCTGATGCTCTCTGGGAGATTATTCCATAGGATAATAGCTTTATACAGTATGCTATTTAAACCATAATTAAGTCTAACACACGGCTGACATAATTTGTTGTTAGCAACAGATCTGGTGAAGATAGAATAATCCAGATATTTGATGTCAGATTGAAAAATAGGCAGTTTAAGATGCATTATTTTAAAAAAACATGATACCTAGTTTCAAGGTATCTGCGCGCCGACCACCCTGCGGTTTCCAGCCCGATGATCCGGCCTCTCTCTCATAGTCCGTACGTTGCGTAAATCGACGTCTCTGGCGTCTACCCGGCATTTTTTTCACTCTGTACTCTTGTTTGCGTCGGCCGGTGCTTTTCGAGGCATCGTCTACGCGCCATTTTGTAATGCTGCCGATTCGTGCTTTCCAGCGCCACCACAGGGTGTGTGGTCATGCGTAATCGCACCAAACGTGGATCATTTACATACCAGCTCTCACTGTAGCTATTTGCAAAGTTTCGCTGTTGTAGCATGTTTTCTTCTAGGTGCGCAAATTTCATTGTCTGTGAGTATGTACTGTGTAAAACATCGTTTCCATATGTAGAAGTTGCTATATATCAATTTTTTTTTTGTGTGTGTGTGTGGATGTACTTATTTATATGGAGGTAGGTATGTACTTAATTTCTGATACGTAATCTGTTTACAGAAAAAAATAAAATTATAAACCTATTCAAAAAGAAATACTCTCCAACAGAATATAAAATGATTAATTCATTCACATTAATGACAGAAAAAAAATTCATCGCTAAATAAGAGTTTTACATTGAATGTGATTGACAAGGAAACGGACATGTGGTTGTCGCTGATTGCAAAACCAAAGTATGTTGTTTAGATAGAGGATCGTAAGATATGTTTATATCCAAACTTTGAACTGCTATGGGTAATAGGGGAAGCCACTAAAGCCTTGTTCATGAGCATTATAGTATGGAATGTATGTATATTATGGAATGTATGTATATTATGAATGTTATATTAGAACTTCTTACAAATATTTTCTATTCCAGGAACTGGTAACAAAGTGGTTAAATGTTGATTGACCGTCTGAAAGTATTTCATTGTCACGTGTACTGCAATCAGTGTGAACTATGAATCCAGCAGAAGCAGTGAAGTTGTCTGATTTCTTCGGTTTATGGTCACACCAAGTGAATCTTATCATATATGAACACATAAGAAAGGAGTTTCTTGAGGAGGACGTCATTATTGAAGAGGTCAATACACTAGTTTTTGATGACGTATTATCTGACGAAGACGAGGAGGAAACGGGATGCGACTTTTGGTGATGTAGCAGATGCTCCAACATACGACGAAGCACAATCGCCAATTCCAGAAACCAGCGAGTCTTCATACGAACCATCACCAAAGAAGTCGTAATCCAAATTTTCAGAAGGATACTTGGCGGATGAGTACAAAATCTGGGCTATGAAACCAAGGGAGAAAGATGGAAACTTCGAATCTCCTCAGCTGTGTCCTCCAGGCTTGACCATTGACTCTTCTAATAAAGTAAACTTCAACACTGTTATGGTCCAAAAAAAGGAGAATCAAGAACAAGGCCTTTCTTCTTCAAACTTTTGAAGTCCCGAGTTTGCAATACAAAATCTCTGCAACAGCTGAAAAGGGAAGTATTTGAATACTTTCTTCAAATGCGTGCAAGGAATGCGATTATTCACGACAGGACAATTAGGCTATGGGCAATGCAAATAAAGAAGCGTATTGACTTTCACAATCAGCTGAACTCTAAGGCTTCCGAAAGATGTGTCACAAGATTCAAGAAAAGCAAAATGTTGTTTCGTGGAAAGTAACCCACAAAGTGAGCAAATCGTGTTTTCAGGAATCCAAGGATTTGGAGGCGAAGGCGAAATAATTTGTTGGAAATGTGCAAACGTTTATAGAAACGTACAAGGTAAATGACGAAGATGTTCTGAACGCTGATCAGTCGCGCTTCGAGAAGGAACTTCGATCTGGAAGAACCCTCTCTGTTTAAGGACAGAAGCGAATCGTTTGGGCAACAGGTTTCATTTCAACAACTACATATTCGTACATGATTATGCCGGCCATCACCATGAGTGGAACTCCTTTACCACACATGTATGTTTTAGTGTCGGAAGGAAGTGGGAAATTTCTGCAAACATGGCTATTGATCTTCCAGGCATCAAACCTTAACCTGCCAAGTCAGCAAACATGTCCAAACAAGACCTGAAAGTCTTTTTGGAAGAAGTTCTATGGCCGGACCTCATAGGAAAGGAGCGCGTGCTGCTGTTAGTAGATTTCTAGAAATCAAACAAGGATTACAACTCAACTGTTCCTGACTGAGTCTGATTCTGAAAGATGTCGATTCCAGAAAAATGTACCGCACTAGTGCAGCCTGAGGATGTGAACTTCTTTCGTCCCTATAAAAAATATGGTTAACTTCCTAACAAACACTGTGTTGGTAACATAAGACATGAAATTTTGGCACAAAGACCACTTTCTCAGTCTGCAGTCTTTTGTTCACTATCAATTTTCAGCACCTCGATTTCAAAACCTAATCCGCTTTGCATTTTATAAGAGTCGTTATGTCATTACTCATTTTGGATACTTCCAAACACCTTTCCAGTATTGTTTTGAATCGGGCCTAATTGAAGAATGTGGTAGAGAAGATTACAAGAAAACAGCGTTCATGAAATGTGCTCACTACGAGAACTACTTTTATTTGGATCATTCCATAATTAAAGATTTTCATATTTTTGGTCGTACATGAAAAGTGAGTGCAATGTATATCCATTACTGAACACACTATACTGTATATACATTCATGAATGCTTTGTAATGTATACCAATTGCTTAAAACAAAGAAACCCGTTCCTATACGGGCCGCAACAGTAATGAAGATTCCGTGAATATTGTCTCTGCCAGTGTTCCTTGATGTCCTATAACTTCAAGTATATTCCATAGCACCTAAAAGTTTGTCATTATACATTACCCCTTCAGCACTGTCGAATGATATAAAAAGCACTGTGCATCTAGCGACAAAAAGCGGTACGGACCATTTCCTTGCGATGCTTACTAGTCATTCTGGCTTAATAGTTAATATGTGAAGTTGCTGCTGAGGCAATTCAAACAACTGTAACGTACCAGGAGATGTGACGTACCTGCCAGAAGGACGCACACGACATAAAGGCAGATAGGAATCAGAATAAAATGTCCGCGTAGCTCAAATGGTAGAGCAACTTATTCCGGAATGCGTGGACCCGGGTTCGAATCCTGGCGCGGATGAAAATGACGGAGAAATTTACTTCGTTATAATGGCGCCCGAACTATCCGGATGACCCGACCGTTCACAATCTCGCAATGGTGTGATGTTATTTCCACACCGCGAGATAGGAAAAATAAGAGCAGCACTTCGAAAAAAAAAAAAAAAAAAATAAGGGAGAGATGATGTAACGTACCAGGAGATGTGACGTACCTGCCAGAAGGACGCACACGACATAAAGGCAGATAGGAATCAGAATAAAATGTCCGCGTAGCTCAAATGGTAGAGCAACTTATTCTGGAACGCGTGGACCCGGGTTCGAATCCTGGCGCGGATAAAAATGACGGAGAAATTTACTTCGTTATACAACCTCGGAACAAATCTCACCGTGGCGAAAGGAAAATTTCAGGTTCTTCGATTTTGGGAAGTTTCTGTATAAATACGGAAAAACACTAAACGGACATTACTGACTGACGACGAAAAATTTATCGAAGTTTAAAAAAACCGGAACTTTTAAAAATGCGCATTTTCAGGAATAATTTCATAATTTCACACCACTTATTCTTTTCAGTGAATACTAATAAGAAAGCTCTCAGTATCTATACTCTTGTAATGAACTCTCAAATCATTGTTTTACTGGCCTCAGCATGCTGTGTCTTATTAAAATTATAATAAAGCTTAAAAACTGCGTATAACTGGTTTTTTTTCAGCCGCTCTATCTATAATTCTGCTGGAATGTCCTTAATTGATTTTATAAAATTACAGTAGGCCATTTTCTTAATCTTTCTGCATCCATTTGCTAACAGCTTCTTGTTTGGAGTAGTAGAAAAAAAGAAACTTTGAAAGCAGCAGACTAATTGAATCGAAAGTTATCATAAAGCGATGGAAGAATAAAAAAGAACAGCGTGAAGACAAGCACCCACACGACTGCCTAAGAACTACTGTCACTTGATAAAGAATGTTATCCACCTCTTCCCAACAATGCATCATTTTGACCTCGAAGTCTTTATTACATAAACGGAGCAGTTTATTTCATCGGCAAGATGTCAACAAAGGACAATGGGGACAAAAGAATTGGAATGGAACTACAGCAGACGTTCGGCTTTGTTGTTGTTCCCACACGACTCCTCCACATCATATTTATTTCGAACATTAGTAAATATACGTTGCGCGTGTTTCTTCATTTTTGTTTTCCTGTCTTGTTTTAATACTAATGTGATGCATTACAGTAATTCAAAAGGTGAATAGCAGGCATGGGCGTACTGATAGTTCCTACAGCTTCCGCATTGCGGAGACCTCATAGTTAAGAGAACCACTAGCCTTAGCAAAAAACACTTTTTTTTACTAATTTTTTTCAGACACTTCATGCGAAACTGGAATAGCCATAAATAATTCACGGCAGCTTTGAATAAAGTATTAAAACAGAAAGCAGTTTTTTTTTTGTTTTTTTTTTTTCCAGTAAGTACGTAAAATCTTTAGAAACACATGTTTGCGGTTTTAAAGTTAACAGAAACTAGATGGTGGGAAAGCAGCTACTCCGGAGGACTAAAACCGAAATTCGTTTATATTCTTTCTTCTTAATCTGATTAACTTCGCAGCCCTTTTCAAGTTACGCAGATTCCTGAAATCTTTTCTTCAGATACCCTAGCATTTTGTATAATTTCCTTATCCGTCATTTCGTATCACTATCTTCTTACATCTCTCTGAAATCTCCAGACTTATAAATTTTCTTCTTCCTGTTCTGATCATCGCAATAGTTCCTATACATGAATACCGGGTGTCCCAAAAAATATTGAAACAAGCTATTATCTCTTCAACGGTTGATCACAGTAATGATACATATGAATCATGTGTATCATTCATCTGTTTTTTTTTTGTTTTTTTTTTGAGGTCTAACGATCACCGTGAGCAACTCAATGGGCTATAAGCAGTTGCCCGTCCCTAATTTAGGGTCACTGGTTCCGGGGAAGGAAGGGAACCATTGCCGTAAGACAAACACAAAATCCCTGCCTCACCAGGATTCGAACCCAGACCCTTTCCCGACGAATGATCAGAAGCCATCACTTAAGCCACTGTGCCACCGGGACGGCATCATTCATCTGTGTCATTACGTCCATAAAATTTCACTTCAATCCGATGCTTCCTTCTTGGTGCGCTAATTTCATTGTCCGTGAGTGTATATAGACAGTGCTGTTAAAACCTACCAGATGGAGACGTCTCAGTAGCCGAGCCTATCTTGCGGATTTATGATATCAGAAACTGACAGAAAAACACACATAGTGCCGTGGATTGTTGGCCACCATGGTGTAAGGCTGACACGCTCGGCTAGATATGGAAAGATCTGGGATTCGGATCCCCAGTGGTGACCTGATAGCAATTTTTAGGTTGCTGTGTGTTGGTAAAAACGTGGAAAGAGCGATGTTTTAGTTTATTCAGAGATTTTCAAATCGAACAACTAAAAGAAGAAATATAAAAAAAGGAAGCATCATACAAGTTTACGTCTGCTAGCAAAAGAATTTTGCATAATGGCAAATTTGAAAATAGGTGAAAAATATTCTTCATGGAAAAAGCTATCCTAAGGAAAAAAATTCAAATACGTCTCGCGGAAGCAGAGAGAGAAAAAAAAAAAAAGGTTTCGACCTTTACGCCCCTAGTGGGAAATCTTTACATTTTTTAAAGAGGATAATGTTCCACATCTCTATTGTAGAAAATAGCATACAGTAAAAAAGAAAAAATTCTCAAGTGTTTTTAGAAGCAGAAATACAGCTGCAAACTGAAGTACACAAACACCACCTACCGACAAAACTGTGAATTACAAAATTTCTCATATACTACCCTAAAGTGTTCTACAAGGTAAATGACATCCGGTGTTGAAGGAATTTTTTAAATCGCACATGTAGCAGCAGAGATGTTGAGAAAAACAGATTAAGCATTTGCTCCTCCTAGCGGCGAAATTGTGCTTTATTTTAAGAAGAAAATACGCCCGCAGAGTTTGCATAGTTAGCAGTATCTGACTGAAGAAAAGTTTTTTTAATCGAGTTTTTAGTCCCGCAGATGCAGCTGTAAATGGAAACGTTAACTTACGCTCTCTGGTGGCAGACTTGTGCGTTAAGAAAAATTTGGAATTATATGAAGTAGCATTTCGCAGCGGAAACGTTCTCCAACAAGGAAATAATTTTTCAAATCTGACTCTTAAAAGCAGATATATCGACAAAAATAAGATACGCATCTACGCCCCCTGGCGAAAAAAACGTCTATTATTTTTAGAATTAAGTATTCTCAAAACGTTTTTCGAAATCAGCGGTATCGGTCCACGAAATAATTTTTGCAATCGAGTTTTCAGAAGCTCAGAATTTGCTGCAAATACATCAGAAGCAGAAATTAACACTTACGCCCCCTTGTGGCCAAACCATTCCTTCCCAAATATTAGAAATTACATGCAGAATAATTCCCATCAGGAGCTGTATGCGATACTGGGAGAATTTTTCAAATCGAAGTTTTAGAAACAAAGATACCGGGGGAAACGCAAATTTACTTTTACGCTCCCCTAGCGGAAAATCTATGCGTATCTTGAAAATGTGATTATACCTAAAATAGTCTTAATAAAATCGAAAAGTGAAAGAATTTTTTCGATTGGATGTTTAGAAGCAAATATATGGAATAAAATTCATTTTGAATTCGATATAATCTGCATTTACGCCCTCTAGAGGCGAAATTGTGCATCATAAAAACGAAATGAAGGATCATCATTCGCACATTTCAAGCTTCCCAATGCAAAAAGAATTTTTCAAATCGAACTAATAGTTGCAGAGATATGGTGTCCACAAGCGGACGGACAAACGGGCAATATAAGCAGGATTTTTTTTTTTACAAAAGACGTGCTAAAAAAAAAAAAAAAAGGCACAGTTCCTTCCTTCCCTCTTTCTTTGAACCCGAGTACGGTTCGTCACGTCTCAGCACTAAAGAGATCTCTGCAGACGAAAGAGTTCCCATTTATCAAATCATTCACTCGTTAGGGGAAAATGTTGCTAAAACCCCGGAACTTCTCCATTACCATCCTGACGAATCCATGCGACATGGTTTTGTATGAGACAGTTGCAGCCCTGGAAGAGCGCAGCAATGCATAAGATGTTGCCAAAAATCAAGTTCTTGAACGGGAAGACAATCATGATGCAACACAAAGTTTTAAAATGTCCTCCTGAACACCACCGTTCCAGCTCCAAAGCTGAAAATTTTTATTTTGTTGGTATCCTTTTCTGCCTCAGATACCTAAAAAATCTACGTTCGGTGCTAAAAATCATAACATCATCAGGTAAATTTTGCCTTAAAGTAGACACCGCAGTTACATCCATAACAGGAAATATGACGCCGAATTCTCATATATTTAAAGCATGCCTTCTGATTCAAATTCGTGAAAACATAAAACGTAACAATCATCATCAGACAATTATCCGCAAGAGAAATCTTGGACTAAGGGTATTTTTGTTTGTTTTTAATTGGGGATTTAACGTCCACCGTGAGCAAATCAAAGCTACATCGTGGCCACGGGTAGCCTAGTGGTCAACGTTCGTGACTGCCACGGAGAAAACCTCGGGTTCGATCCCAGCTGGTGCGAACGCTCGAACCACTAAATATCAGCCGTGCGTCGGATGGGCACGTTAAGCCGTCGGGGCCCCGGGTACTTGCCCCCGGTAATAAATAAGGGCGTCTTCCTTCCCCTTTCTACCTCGCTTACGTGTCACTTTCCTATCGGGCACTCTAGCCCAAATCTCCTAGCTTCCTATTTCTAAGGTTTTTTTAAGACCTGGGGTCAGACACTCCCTTCCTTAAATCCTCTACTGAAGATCAGATCTGATCTGAATCATGGATTATAAGTAGTCGCCCGTCTCTAAATTTGGGTCACTGACTCCAGGGAAGGGAAAGAGCCAGTGCCGTAAGACAAACATCTATGCCACGCCGGGATTCGAACCCGGACCCCATCTCAGATCAGAAGCCATCGCTGAGACCACTGCGGCAAACTAAGGATGCATCACAACTGCCGAAGTGTTCGTCATAAAGAACGCACTCCAATGCAAAAATAATTTTGGTAATTGGCATTTAAAAAGCAGAAAACCGATTGCAAAAAAAAAAAAAAAAAAAAATTGAGTTTCAACCAGAAAACTGAATCACAGTAGCAGAATACTCGCGAAAAATGTTTTTCACAAAGCAATGTATCTCTAGGGGAAAAAGCTATCTTTCTAGTCGACTTACAAGAACAGAAATGCGGTCACAAATACACTGCCGGACAATTGCTAAGGACGGATGACAATAGCAACGATAGCAACCATAAAATGGAAGGCAGGAAAATGTGGAAATTAGTATAAGTGCGGGATACAGTATGACGTGTTGTGCGTATGCAAATTTTGGATTGCCAAACTTGTTCGTGACGTCATAGCGCTGATAAGAGATATAAAGGATTTGACGCGTATTGACCGTTGTTGTTCAAACGCAAAATTGAAAAGGAAAGAATCAATTGACGAACTTGCAATTTTCAGTATGTCTTCCCGACATCACCTAGATGATTTTACACGTGGCCGTATTATTGGCAAGATTGAAGAAGGGCGAAAAATACCAGATGTTGTCAGGGAGTTCGACGTCAGCCACAGTGTTGTTTCAAGGCTTTGGAAATCATTTCAAACAAATGGAGAGTGTAGCAAACGTCACGGGGGAGGTCGTGTTTGCAGTACGACACCTGGAGAAGATCGGTACATAGTGCTATCAACAAAAAGACACCGGCGCAGCACAGCTAGTGAGGTAGCAAATCAGTTTATGGCTGCTATTGGCAAGCGGATCTCCCGAAAAACTGTCGCCAGACGTTTGCATGAAGGAGGACTATACGCCCGCCGTCCTGTTGTGTGCATCCCATTGTCCAGACGTCACCGTACCGACCGTTTGCAATGGTGCCATCAACATTGCAATTGGACTGATAACGACTGGTCTGCTGTCCTCTTCTCAGATGAGAGTAGATACAGTCTATCGTCTGATTGTCGACGACACCTGATCTGGCGTGATACTGGTACTGCATATTGTCCAGCAAACATACAGGAAAGGGACCGATATCCGACATGTAGTGTCATGATATGGGCTGGCATCATGATCAATGGCCGTACGTCCATCTATGTGTTTCCAATTGGGACTATGACTGGCCAACGATACATTAATGATGTTCTGCTACCTCATGTTCGCACGTTCCGTGGTGCTGTCGGTGATAGATTCATTTTCATGGACGACAACGTAACATGTTATCGAAGATTCGCTGTCCAGGAGTGTCTTGAGAGCGAGGATATTCAAGACCTCGTATGGCCAGCACGTTCTCTAGATCTGAATCCCTTTGAAAATGTGTGGGATGCTTTGGGGAGGAGTCTTGCTGGTCGCCAATGCCCTCCAATAAACAAGGACACCCTCATCCGTGCACTGACAGAGGAATGGGATAAATTACCCCAACAGCTGCTTGATAATGTTGTGCAAAGCATGACACGACGTGTGGAATCTTGCATCGCCCTCCATGGTGGCCATATCCCGTATTGACATCTTACGCTGCAACGCCTGCGGACGGTAATTGCATTTTTTTCACGTTTACGTATTCTGCACAAAATGGCCTGTTTGTCCCTTGAACACGTTCCAAAGCCTTCTGGATTTCAGAGCACAATAAATTGTCTTTCTTGTAATGTCCTGGCATTCTGACATTATTTTATTTCACTTGGCATCCAACCACACTTACTTTTTTATGCGCTATATAGCCGTTCATGATCCGTCCTTAGCAATTGTCCAGCAGTGTATAAGAAAGATGATAGCGATGTTTTGGTCGTAATTGATCACCCCTTTTATATCTTTACCAATAGGGAATTAATTATAATTATTGAAAGTGGACTTTAATAAGAGCAAGAATCAGCGAAAAAGAGAATGCATTTACTCCCTCCCCATACTGGAAAAACTGCGACAGATTAAATTACGCAGTGTGACTAATATTCTTCATAGTGAACGGAACCAGTTATGAAAAACTTTCAGATTTGTATATAAAATGTTCCTCATGGCGAGAGATATCCAAGGCTGAAAGAATTTTTCAGATGGAACATTTCAGATGCAGCAGTTAGAAGACGAGATATGGAGGAAAAGATGAAATAACTAGCGGAAGAGCTGATATAGTTATTTGATATAACTAGCCCTCAGCGGAAAAGCTGATGGTTATTTGAAGAAAATGGGGACAAAATATTCTTCAAAGGGATGGGTATCTTACCGGAAATATATTTTTAAATGCATATATATTTAGTTAATAACAGTTAATTTGCATCTCTTTAGTAATATTATCTAATTTTGCATCCCTGAGATTTATTTTTTATTTCCCTGAGGTGAAATCTTTACCACTTTATTTTTAAGTGAAATGCTATGTGTAATCCCCTCACTGTTTACGTAAAACTTGAAAAAAAAAGCGTTTCTGTCTTTCCTTGTTGTCGACTGATAAGGCTATCTGAATGTTTTCCGTTACCACTGATACGAAGTAAGATTTTTGATGTGAGGAGAACTCCCTACTGAGAAAAAATTCATTGCCACAGAAAAATTTCATCCATTGACAAGAACTGAATCGAACGTTACGCAGAAAACAACATCACGTTATTTATAAGTACACTGAAATAAAGCTACCACTTCAGCCCCCTTCGCTTCCAGAAGACTGACTCATTAGTGCTTAAGCAACTTCCTTTATCCGTCTCCGATAGTTATTGCGTTCGTGAATACTCCCACTTTAAAATCACCATAACGGCTAAAAATAAAAATGAAAAACGAGATTACATGATTGTAGCACGCACTGGAATCAGACAAACCGAAATTATGTTTACCAAGAAAAGAAAGCTAGTTTCTTTGGCGTTGATTCAAAACTGCACTGGTTTGTCCACGAGTTAGAGCACTCTTACGAATATGGGGCGTGTACTTCCACTTTGATGGTGGGCAGATCCGAGTCATTCTGAAGAACCGGATGCTACACGTCAAGCGCAATTTTAGAGCACACTGTTTTTGCATCCCCGAGATTTATTTCTCATTTCCCTAAGGTGAACGCAATTCCAATCTGAGACCACGGTGTCCAAAGTGCTTCTTCAAACGGCAGATAGAAGTGACCTCTCCACCCACTGCACCTGGTCCACGTGGCAAAGCAGAGGCCTTGGGAAAGGTCTTCACTGTCACGACGAGAAGCCACGGTAGGTATGTCACGACCCGAACCACCTGTATTCCCGCCCTGAGAGCCAGCGACCCCTCCAATCTTCATGATGCAAAAGCCACAACAGCCAGGTGCAACCTACGACAAGATGCTATCTATCACCCCATCTTCTAAGCGTGCGTATGTGTGTGTACTAATACTAGAGCATCTGTTGGGTTTTTTTTTCTTTGTCTTTTCCCTACTGCACCAACTTGTTTCATGTCGATATATGCCTAAAAAGAGTGTAGATAATTGATTCGACTCACTTAGAGATCGCCAGGAAATAAGTTTTAAATATTCAGTTCAACGACGGTAGAAAAACAAAGTTCTCCGTGGGGAAATACCATATTTGCATTCCCCTACTGATAATTTCCATGGGAGGGTGGGTGGTATTATAGCGTTACATTCTCAGAGTTCCGGATGAGAGGTGGATGTTATATTTATTCTTTTATTCTCAGACTACTAACTAAAGAAAAGTAGCACTGATTTAGTGAAAGATAACGCCAACGGCCTTTCCATGTTTGTTGGAGATGAGAAACTACCAAAACAATTAGTTTCTTATTTTTAAAACAATTGTTATGAGTTACGAAACCAAGTTTGCGTTTTTCTAGCAATAATGAGTTTTGTTTTCTAACCACAATCTTTATTAAAAATTATATCCATAGCCGAATAAACAAGAAAATTATTAAGGTAGGGTAGCTTCCCAACAGTTCAATGATTTAAGGTAGGGTAGCTTCCCAACAATTCAATGATTTAAAGTAAGGGTAGCTTCCCGACAGTCCAATGATTTAAGGAAGGGTAGCTTCCCGGCAGTTCAATGATTTAAGGAAGGGTAGCTTCCCGGCAGTTCAATGATTTAAGGAAGGGTAGCTTCCCGACAGTTCAATGATTTAAGGAAGGGTAGCTTCCCAACAGTTCAATGATTTAAGGAAGAGTACTTTCCCGACAGTTCGATGATTTAAGGAAGGGCAGCTTCCTAACAGTCAATGATTTAAAGGAAGGGTAGCTTCCCGACAGTTCAATGATTTAAAGGAAGGGTAGCTTCCCGACAGCTCAATGATTTAAAGGAAGGGTAGCTTCCCGACAGTTCAATGATTTAAAGGAAGGGTAGCTTCCCGACAGTTCAATGATTTAAAGGAAGAGTACTTTCCCGACAGTTCGATGATTTAAGGAAGGGTAGCTTCGCAACAGTTCAATGATTTAAAGGAAGGGTAGCTTCCCGACAGTTCAATGATTTAAGGAAGAGTACTTCCCCGACAGTTCGATGATTTAAGGAAGGGTAGTTTCCCGACAGCCTTTTAACGATAACTAAGGACAGAAAGCTACAAAAGTTTCCGAATTTTAAAAACCGTCAGCTCATAACGGTATAAGTATCCGAACCAGGGTTTTTTACTTACTAATGAAAAGATAAAATGGTCATGAGAGAATGAGTTATCTAGTGCTTTCGATTTCCTAAAGTCCGTCCATGACAGAATGACTTAGGGAAGAATAACCCCAAACAACAGTTCCATGTTTACGAGGGATGGAGAACTACCAAACAATTCAGTTTGTTCTTAAGAGCGACCACTTCATAACTGCACGAGTTAGTGAGCCACGTTTGCGTTTCCTTACCAATGAAAATATAAAATTATTCATCATGCCAGAATGAGGTATCAAATAATGCATTCGGTTCCCTGTCCATTATCTCCATTAAAAAAAACGTCCATCACCGAGTAAAGTATCAAACTATGCTCGTGTTTTCCAACAGGTGATCAGTTTGTTCTCATAAATGAACCAGTCACGAGAGAAGTTTCCAAATCGTGATTGATTTCCCGCAGATTATCTCTTATTTAAAAAAAAAAAAAAGATTTCACGAGAGAATGAGTTACGAAACTTAACTTGTAACCAGTTTCCTTCATGAACTTGGAACGTTTTATTAATACGTCAGTTCACATAGGTGATAAGTTCAATTTTCCGATAATTCCAAATCGAAGGTGATTTGGATTTTTAAAAATGTATAGTAGCGCCAACTTATTTATATATTAATACAGATACTTAACGTGGACCAGGAACATCTAACAAATATCTTCGCTCTTTCCACATTTATAAGTGAGTCACGGAAAAGTTCTCTTTGGCCGCCACCCGGAGTCGAACCCAGTGGCGGCTCCCGGTGGCGGCCAATGAGAATTTTTCCGTAACTCACTTATAAACGTGGAAAGAGAGAAGATATTTTTCTATATATAACGCTTAAGTATTCCATAGAATTAAAAATAGCGCCCTTACCCTAATGCTCGCTCTTATCTGGCATGAAATTTGTAACGCGTGTACCTCTAATTTAACCTTGCTTTTGAGGATATGTCCCTATGCAAATTTGGTTTCTTCTTAAATATTTTCGTAATTAACGCAACACAGTTTCTCTCGACGAGTTTGAAGTTGGCATCCTGACAGCGGGCATTCAAAGTAAATAAAATGTTCTGAAATAATAGTACAATGTTGGAAGAGCAGGTCTTTTGAATGCAAAGTTGAGAGTAGATAGTGAGAGATTCTTATAAAAGCAGATTGTACTGAGTGAGCACATTATCATTATTCGAAGAATCATAAGTGTCACGTACACCGAAGAGCCAAAATATTGTGACCACCTGCCTGATGTGGTGTTGGTCCCCCACGTGCCGCCAAAACAGCTTTTACCCGGCGAAGCAATGGCGCTACCAAATTTACAAAGGTGTCTTGTGTTATCTATTAATATTACCAACACATTACTAACAGAACATTTAACTCTTGTAAGTTGCGTGGTTGAGCCGAAGTAGATCGGATTTGCTGTTCTAAAACAAACCACAGATGCTAGATTGGATTGATGTCTGGCGAATTTAGAGGCCAGGGCAATATCTGGAGGTTTTCCTCGTACCAGCCGGGCAATGTGGGATGGCGCATTATTCTTCTGAAAGAAGACGCTCTAAAAGGGAATCGCGTTGTAATGAAAGGGATGTACCTGACCTGCAATGATGTTTAGGTGGGTGGTAGACGTTATAGTTTTCTGGGCATGAATCACTGGACCTAGGTTTTCTCAGCAGAACATTGCACAAAACAAGACACTTCTTCCACCTGTTTGTTTTCATCTCACAATGTATCCGCCAACGTTTCCCCAGGTAAACGACGCACACATCAGTCTACATGGTGCAACAGAAAACGAGATTCATCGGACCTTCAGCAGGGTTCAATACGTGTATTGTGACAAGACTCTCATCACCAGCATTCAAATTATTCACGAGCTGCGCCACATTAACCCATCTGTTAGTTCGAACCATACGAGATAGCCTTCGCTCAGCTCCAGCATCGATGAGCCGTGCCCCCCCCCCCTCTCTTCCGACCACTTTTTGTGGGCACTAACCACACCTGACCGTCAACACTCCACAAGCCTTGCAGTCTTGGAAAAGTTCCGACCCAATCATCTGGCCATTACAATTTGGCCTTTGTCAAACTAGCTCAAGTCCGCTGCCTTTCCCATCCGAAGCACGAGAATAAGATGATTAACAAAGCTCAGTAAATTTTTTTTTTGATTGGATGTTTAACGATCACCATGAGCAATTCAATGGGCTATAGGCTGCCACCCGTTCCTAATTTAAGGTCACTGGCTCCAGGGAAGGGAGAGAGCCAGCGCCGTAAGACAAACACAACATCCCTACCTCACCGGGATCTGGACCCATCTCGGACGAATGGATCAGAAGCCATCGCTAAGACCACTGCTCCACCAGGGCTGCTAGATTGGAGGTTTAACAACCACCGTGAGCAACTCATTGGGCTATAAGCAGTCGCCTGTCCCTAATTTAGGGCCACTCACTCCAGGGAAGGGAGAGAGAGAGACAGTGCCGTAAGACAAACACAAGATCCACGCATCACCGGGATTTGAACTCGGACCCATCTCGGACGAATGATCATAAGCCATCGCTTATCAGTATCAAGTGTTATTGATACCATTTCATGACCATCAAACACGCAGTTACTTCGATTTTCGTTAAGACGCGTTGGTCATATTGTTTTAGCTCTTCTGTACATATTGTGAAATATCATTGATTGAATTCTTTTCAGCTTATTGTATTACGAAAGACTTGTTTATGGAAGAACTTTCTAAGCAAAATACGAATAAAGTAGAAATGAATTTTATTAAGTAGAATTGAGGAGCTCTGAAGCAAAAGGGGAGCAGCTCCGTTTTTGACAATTTGTGGGAAATAAGAAAATAAAATGTTTATAAACAAAAATACGGTTTAACTGAGGTTGGCAGAAAATTCCCCACGGTAAAGATAACATTATCTCCAATAAATACATGTATTTTCTGAATGTTTTGTCCCTAAAATGAATATAGGATTAAGTAAAAATCGGCCAAAAATGGAGCTGCCCCTTTTGCTGCAAACTCCTCAATTCTGTTGTCACTGAACATGGGCCGTTGTATTGAAAGTACATTTATTCAATGCCTAAGATTTCAGCAGCGATACGAACGACTAAGAATGTTCCAGTTTCAACGAAAAGTTAAGTTACAGCAACTTAAACGTGATGAATTCATCCATCGCAATAAATAACTTGTTTTATTAATCTCAGCTTAAAATTTTACAGGTTAGTTTACCCTTTCATGAAAACCGGGATTTAGTCCAAGGATATTTGTTCTCATCTTAGTAGTTGTCGATTAAACTTCGCGCTGAAGAGTATACAATGTGCGAGGCACAAACAATGTCTGTCGCTTCGCCAATATTTCTTGTCTTGAATGGTGAAAGGACACTGCATTACTTTCCCTCTACTCTTCATTGTAATTTATTATATTTATCTGGTTTTAAATCTTTTGATGAAAACGAACAAATGCATACTTAGGTGACCATGTGAAACTCACATTTGCCGGTGGCACAAATCGAGCCCACATCCTTCTGCTCCGGAAACGAATACTTTCCCAATTAAGCTACGCCGTCAAGAGTTTATCACTGCTACTTTGCCATCTTGACATATGCGTCACCTCTGTAGTAAGTCACAACCCGAACTTGCCAATAATGTCAGCTACACTGGTGTCCAAAAGTTAAGCACAATCAACAAAAAGTGTGAAATTTCAAAAACGAGAAGGCACAATGAGGCTATTTACTATTCATAGATATGTTACTGAGGAACTAAATGCGCAATACAAATCCCATTAAAAAAATGACAAACCACGAAAACGTGTGACGTACTACAGAAGTAAAGCACGTATCAGAACAACAAATCTGCAGCGATGCTTTCCGTTCGTGTAGGTTAGTTGGAAGAGCAACTTACTCCGGAGTGAGGGGGGGGCGCGATTTCAATCCCCGCAGACAAAATTCTGTTTTCGCAAACATACCAATAGTTCAAAATGACGAAAACAGCAGGAATTATCCGAAGGCGTATCTGATTCTGTACGACGGTCTACTAAGGCGTATGGTGATTTCTTATAGTAATACAAGTGTCACACTGATGTCTGACAAGGGAAGCAAGAAGACTGGCAGCAAATCCCACTGCTGAATGAAAGCAGATCGGAGTTCCTCGAGAGTTCTGGTGAAAGGTTGACGACTTGCAGTACGTCTTCCCAATGCATCCTATACATGCAGTATCGCCTTGATGTCTAGGGAATGCGCTGGCTATTGCATAAGGTGGATATCTTCACTTTCCAGAGAATAATCGCACAGTAGCAGCTCAATGGGATCTCGCGTTAACATCCGTGAACACATCTGGGCCAACAGCACCTCGAAAAAGCCTCACGACAAGGATTGCGTCTTTGTATTTCCGACCTGTTAAAGTTACACCAGAATAGACGTGGAGCTGTGCGTGCCCGTTGGACATAATGCCCCCCACACACACACCTCCACCATATAAGTACACAACCACCTCTGTACTTATGCATTTCTTGTACGTTTGTAAGGGAATAACGGCTTTCAGGTTCTCTCCAGATGAGAACACGACGGCTATCATTTGAGACTTTACCTGGATTCATCTGAGAAAAAGTCACTGGCCCATTGAGTTTCGTTCCAGTCTTGATGTTGTCTGCACCACAGTACTCTGGTATTTCTTGCTGACGGAGTGAGTGGGATGCAAACTGCGGGTCTCCTCGCTTATGTTCCTTGTCTGTTGAGCCATAAAGAGGACATTAGCCCATTGAGTTTCGTATCAGTCTTGATGCTGTCTGCCTCACAGTACCCTGGCATGATGGCCAAACCCTTCTTTACCAAACATTTGATATTACATGCAAAAGTTTTCTCTTGGACTTCTATCCTCTGCAGAAATAATTTTTCAAATCGAGTTTTTACAGCAGAGATATCAAAACGCAATTTACTTTTACGCTCCCTAGCGGAAAATAGATGCTTAACTTGACAAAGTGATTATACCTAAAATACACGGATCTAAGCGCATTTCATCATGGGCAAATTGTCAGGAGCCTGATGAATGGGTCACTCCATCTCGCAAGTCGTGCAGGTACTGGGATGATTTTCACGAGCCACAGTGTCACGGGTGCACCGTGAGTACATCGAATCCGGTAAAACCATCCCTGCAAGGGCCAACTGCCGTGGACAACAGCGTGTAGATGAGAGGGATCATCGTCGGCTAGCTCGCATTATAACAGCGGATAGACGGGACCACAGTGCAAGAAATCAATCGGCAATTTAACGCTGGTGCACAAAAACGTGCAAGCAGCCACACCATCCAGAACCATCTCTTTGCTATGGGGTATAGAAGCCATTGTCCCAAGAGGGTACCGCTGCTGACCGCACATCACAGGGTGCAAAGATTAGCATGGGCGAGGGAACATCGCTACTGGACCCTAGACATGTGGGAAAATGTTGCCTGGACTGATGAGTCGAGATTCGCGTTGGTACATGCGGATGGCAGGATACGAGTACGGCGCAAACCACATGAAGCGATGGATCCTTCTTGCCAGCACGGTACTCTTCAAGCTGGTGGGGGTGGTATTCTCGTCTGGGGACTGTTTACGTGGACTGAAATGGGACCCCTGGTACATGTGACATCGTCCCTCACAAGTCAACGTTACTGCGATATCCTGGACGATCATTTGCTCCTGTTTGTGCATCTTCAACATACCACTGCGGACCTCATCCTGCAACAAGGCAATGCACCATGCCATCGCTCCCAAATTGTATCCGAAGGGTTGGATGAACACTCCACCGACGTGACCTCGCTTCCTTGGCCAGCTAGGTCGCCTGACCTCAATCCCATCGAGCACATCTGGGATGCCATCGAGAGAGATGTTCGAGGCTCTGACCCCCCCCTCCTCCATCAAATCTTCGTAAACTGTGGGAGCTTGTTCAGGGGCTGTGGATCCGTATGGCTTCCCAACGCTTCCGGTGTCTTTCCGAGTCCATGCCAAGACGAATCGCCGCCGTCATCAGGGCGAACGGTGGTGCTACATGTTACTAGACAGGTATCTCTAATTCAATTGCTCTTCAAGTAGTCTTCGACATAAATGGAAATGGAAGGTAAAATAATTTTCAATCTGATGTTTAGAAGCAAATATATGGAATAAAATGTATTTTGAATTCGATATCTGCATTTATGCCCTCTAGCGGCATAATTGTGTAACGTGAAAAAAACAAAATAAAGGTTCATCATTCGCACATTTCAAACGTCCGCAAGCAAAAAGGTGTTTTCAAATAAGTCCAGTAGTTGCAGATATAGGTGTCCACAAACGGACGTACAAACCAGTTACATAAGCACGATCATGTTTTTTCAAAAGGCGTGCTAAAAACTCGCAAAGGAATGTTAATTTAGAGAATACATCTGCAGTTTCCAATTTTGAACCGGGTGACAGCTAAACGGAAGTTACACGTCATCGGAATTTAACATTTTCTCACAACAAGTTAAAGTTTGGACAAATCTTCTTACAGGCAAAGGTGCAACTCACTCTTTCCCGGTAGCCCAATAGTTAGAGCTTCAAGTTTGTCTAGTTGTCTAATCCTAGTTCGAGCCTCAGATGGGGAGCCATGGGATGAGGAGGAGCCGTAAGTTTCTGCCCTACAGCTCTCGACCACTCCATAGGGCTAGTGTCCCCAAATTAGGAACAGGTGATTACCCATAGCAATTAGAGCTGCCCATGGTGGTTTTAAATCCCAAAACAAAGCATAAATGTAACTCTCAGACAGAAATCGAACGTTTTTCTTATTTATAAAAATTTGGAAAACGTTTGAATGATTAATTTCTCAATGATAAGTATGCGCTAAAATCTTGGAATGGATGTGTCCTTGAAACGATAAAATATTAATCTTTAATACCTATTAAACTCATAAAAAAATCCTAAATGTCCACACATACAATTTTAATCTTGTGTTACACGCTAAGTCTGTCTTTCAGACAGAATTTGAAAAGTTGCCTATCTTGGAGCTGCAATCGCCCAGAAAATATATCTCGAAGTGTCGATGAACTGGGTTGACCTAGCGCTTGTCTTCCGAAGTTTCTATTAGATTAACCGCAGCTTTCAATTAATTTTGATGGCTTCTGCGCATTAGATTAACTAATAAACTAATGGAGACTTACAATGCTGGAGGCGGGAATAGACTTTCGTAAGAGCAAACTGCGGATCTAAAAGCTTCAAGTTCTGACAATTTTTTTTTCTCAATAATTGTGTTACAGCCGGCGTATGACCCAACCCTATTTCTAAATTGCTGAGAAACAGCTGATCATAAGAAAAACGAAAACGTGGCTTCTAAAAAGGAAATATTTCTATATGTCTTTCTTTAAACACCGAATGTATTTCGATTGCAAAGCTTCCCATTCAATGATCGCGGAAATCTCTTCGATATTTGTTCAGTTACTGCGGAATTTTTTAATTTCCATAAAAAATTTTCCAAAAGCAATGTATGGTTATACCACAACTGAAACTTCAAAATTCATTAGGAGGACTCATCGAACTGGTTTCAAAGTTCATTAAAAGGACTCATAAAAAGTTATTAAAAGAACTCATCGAACTCCCAACAACGAGTCAAACCATCGCGACGGAGATGCATAATCAAGAACTTGAAATTATGCATGAAAAACCTTCCCGCACAAACAGTTGGATGTGGCAATGGGTCTGTACTTCAGTATGACGCAAGATCCCACGTTTTACCCAAACTATCCAGGAGCTACATCAGTTGAGGTACGAAACTTTACCTCATCTACCTTATTCACCCGATCTACCCCCAATCGACTACCACTTCAAGAGCCTGGACAGCTTTCAACAGGGTAAATAGTTTCCCAATCGAACATCAGTTGAAATCGTGTTCCATGAGTTAGTCTAATCCCGAAGCTTGACATTTCTTCATAACGGCATACAGAAGTATGTCTCGTTGGCAAAAGTGTGTTGCTGTTTGTGTGTGTGTTGCTGTTTGTGTGTGTGTTGCTGTTTGTGTGTGTGTTGCTGTTTGTGTGTGTGTTGCTGTTTGTGTGTGTGTTGCTGTTTGTGTGTGTGTTGCTGTTTGTGTGTGTGTTGCTATTTGTGTGTGTGTGTGTGTGTGTGTGTTGCTGTTTGTGTGTGTGTTGCTGTTTGTGTGTGTGTTGCTATTTGTGTGTGTGTGTGTGTGTGTGTTGCTATTTGTGTGTGTGTGTGTGTGTTTGTGTGTGTGTTGCTATGTGTGTTGCTATCTGTGTGTGTGTTTCTTACTAATAAAATTTATTTTGCGCCATGTTAAGGGTGTTGAAGTTTCTATCAATATTCCGACATTTCACCTATGAAAACCTAATACGTATAAGTAAAGCTCGTATAGTAAACCCTGTTTAAGACGGAACCTGTATAAAACGGAAACCTGCCAAAACGGAACTGTTTTTTGGTCCCGAAATGAAAGATAGAAAATTAAATACTATTTAACCTGTCTAAAACAGAACCTGCTTAACGCGAAAGCGGAAATGCCAAGAGAGTGACTGAACCAACAACAGAAAGTTCCCAGACGATTCCATGTCGTCAAATATTTTAACTGAATACCAAACATTATACACAATAAAGTGTATGGATGAAATCACACGGAACAAATATGCTTGAAGTTGTAGATAACACAATTAAACACAGAGAGATTACTTTTGAGTTGTTTACACAAATACAAACTGCAGCACATTCATTGTTTGGCTTCTTAAGCATGTGCTGCAACTCAAATTTAGTTCATGTGAATAGAGTTGCTTTTTGCTGGATGCAAAGTCTTTCACGGGTGGCTGTTTCATGTGGATTTCAACGAGAGACTCCGATTTAATTATCTTTACATTTATTCATTGAGATGATCATTTACAGCCTTTCCTTGTTCTGAGTTGTCTTCATTTCCTTGTCTATTACCATGGTTAATTAAGCAGAGAGAGATTGATTGTTGTCGAGTTGTTTACACAAACGGCAGCACATCCACTGTTTTGCTTCTTCTTAAGCATGTGCTGCAACTCAGGTATAGTTCATGTGGCTAGCAACGCTCTCTTTGCTGGATGCAAAGTCTTTCACACCTGACTGTTTCAAATGGATTTTAACTAGACTCCCCTATTTAATTGTCTTTGCATTTATTCATTGAGATGATAATTCACAACCTTTGCCTGTTCTGAGTTGTTTTCATTTGCTTGCTCTTACCATGGTTAATCAATCAGAGAGAGAGATTGCTGTTGAGTTGTCTACACAAACTGCAGCACATCCACTGTTTGGCTTCTTAAGCATATGCTGCAACTTGGGTATACTATATGTGACCAGCGATGCTCTCTTTGCTGGATGCAAAGTCAAAAACTTCACAACTGGGTGTATCGTACGGATTTTGACGAGAGACTCATATTTCATTCTTTTAACATTCAATCATTGAGATGATTATTTACAACCTTTGCTTGTTCTTAGTTGCCTTCGTTCGCTTGCCTCTTATCATGGCGCCAAAGAATAACGTTCTCGATTTGGATATAACACGTTAGTTATTGAAATGCACGAAAAAGAATGAGCGAGTGGCAAGCATTGGGCAGAGAATTTAAATGCCGGAAAAATACAAACTTATGGCATTTTAAAGTGAAAAGACGAGATACAGCAGTGACGTAAAGGTGATAGCTTAACAAAGAGAAAAATGCCAAAAGCCGCTAATGAAGGAACCGGGACAGTCAATTGAATTAGATTGTCTGGTAATAGTTTGTTAATGCCAGAGCAAGGAATGTTTTCACCTATCTAGCACGGTGTCTTTATCCGGGTATATTGCTGACCCGTGGTATCTCGTCTAGTACACTCACGGACAATGAAATTTGCGCACCTAGAAGTAAACATGCTACAACCGCGAAACTTTGCAAATAGCTAGAGGGCATGCTGGTATGCAAATGATCCACGTTTGGTGCGATTGCGCATGACCGCACACCCTATGAGGCACTGCAAGCACGAACCGGCAGCATTATAAACCGGCGTGTAGTCGATGCCCCATGAAAGCGAAAAGCACCGGCCAACGCAGGCAAGAGTACAGAGTGACAAGAATGCAGGGTAGAGACGTCAATTTACGCAACTTACGGAACTTTGACAGGGGACTTATCATCGGGCTGAAAACCGGTGGGTGGTCGGCACGCCGTATAGCCCGACACGTGGATCGTTCGGAGCATAGCCGTCAGACTCTGTTGGGAAGAGTGGATACGTGATGGCACTGCCATACGGCGGAGCGATCCGGAAGGACCAGGAGGATCACCGGTAGAGAGGATCCCAATCGCGCCAAGCACGAATGGATCCCACGGGAACCCAGCCCACTATACAGGCAGATGTAGCAGCTCCTGTGCGCCCATGCACCATTTCCCCAATGCCTCGCCGAAGCGAATCTGCGATCCTTACGTGTACTGCCATTAACACCGGAACATTCCCCGGCTCCGTGGTCCCAGGCCAGAGCGACGTGGAACGCCACAAACTGGCGACGTGTGGTTTTAAGCGATGAATACCACTTCGTTTTGGGGGCGTATGATCATCGTGCCCGGGTTTGGAGGTCCCCGAGTCAACGGCACAATCCCAACCTCGCTATCGAGCGCCACCCCTCTCCCACTGCAGGCATTATGGTCTGGGGAGCCATAGCCTACGATAGCCGATCAGCTCTAGTAGTGTCACGTGGATCATTGACGGGCCAGCGGTATGTGGATGAGATCGTACTGCCTCATGTGCACCCATTCCTGGTCTGGATTCCAGGTGCGCTATACCATCAGGATAATGCCAGCCCGCACACTTCTCGGGTTGCCCAGGACTGCCTACGTCATGTTTAAAATAATTCCATGGCCTGCCCGCTCCCCGGACATTTCTCCTATCGAGCATGTGCGGGACCAGTTGAAACGTCAGCTGCCACCGTGCTGCATTATCCGGGATTTGGAGCACACCGTCCAACACGTGTGGGCCAGCCTGCCGCATGACAACATCAGGCGTATGTTCACCTCCATGCCGGACCGTATTGCAGATCTGCGTGACACAGTACCCTCTGTGATTGTCCTGCAGTTCTTTTTTTTTTTTTTTTGACTGGAGGTTTAACGACCACCGTGAGCAACTCAATGGGCTATAAGCAGTCGCCCGTCCCTAATTTAGGGTCACTGGTTCCAGGGAAGGGAGAGAGCCAGTGCCGTAAGACAAACACAACATCCATGCCTGACCGGGATTCGAACCCGGACCCCTTGCGGACGAATGATCAGAGGCCAACGCCTTAGACCACTGCGCCATCGGGGCGGCCCTGCAGTTCTGTTTTTGCCATCATGTGTATCATTCATCTGTATCATTAAGTCTATAAAATTTCAGTTCAATCCGATGCTTCCTTCTTGGTGCGCAAATTTCATTGTCCGTGAGTGTACATCAGTTTGGTTTTTTGTAACTTCTTCGTTTATCCCACTCTACTTTTGTTTCTGAAGCTGTGAAAGGAGGGAAACTAAGTGCACATTACAACATGGCAATTGTTTTTTCTATCGTACTCCTTAATAAGTGCATTATTCATATTTTTTAGGACATGGTAGATGCCAAGATGGACAATACTGGTTTATGTCTTGCTAATACCCGTGTGTGCAGATTGCTATATGCTGATGACACAGTCCTGTTGGCAGAGAGCAAAAGTGAGTTGCAGAGTATGTTGTCCTGGATGTACGAAGTTCGCATGAAATTTAAACTGAGCATAAATAAGGGAAAAGCCAAAGTTATGGTTTCTGAACGAGGAACTTAGTATTGAATGTAATATAAGTCTAAATAGCACAGTGATAGACCAGGTGAATGAATTTATGTGTTTAAGAAGCATGTTTGACAGAAAGAACAAATTGGATGGTGAAATTAGTAGGCGAGTGAATTCTTCATTGAAAGTCATAGCGGCATTAGCAGGTTAGGTCTTTATACTTACGAGGGGTTTATGGCAAGGCACGTTCTGATCGTGTGAGGAATAAAGATGTGTTGCAGTTGGGTATCGTTCACTTGATCGAAAGGTCACTTGACCGAAAATCACTTGATCGAAAGGTACGTTTCACCGAAGGGTCACTTGACCGAAAAATTCATTTCACCGAAAGGTCACTTCACCTAAAAGTTAATTTCATCGAAAGGACATTTGATCGAAAAGTTCATTTCACCGAAGGATTACTTTACCTAAAAGTTCATTATATCTAAAGATCATTTCACCGAACGGTCAGTTTACCGAAAACTTGGAATTTTGTTTTTAGAGATTTGTTGGAGTGTGGTGCGGGTTTTGAAAAACTGACCACCTAAACATTATCGGATTGCATAAAAAATACACTTTTAATTTCAACGAAACACCTCCCCATGAGTAGGTTTTTCTAAATATATCATTAATTATAAAGCCTAGATCTGTGCCTTTTTGTTAAATTTTAATGCTCCAAACTCATTTTCATAAGGGTTACATAGCAAATCAAGTAAACAATGTTCCACTTTTACTCAACCACAAAACATTAATTTTTTTGACCGTAGGACTAGATACAGGCCATTTTAACAGATTTTAACCCTACTCATATTCATAAGCATTACGATGTAAATTAACTTTTTATGTAAACCATATGAACATAAGCACGCACGTTTAAAATTTGCTAAAAAGGCCTAAGCCAAGGCCTAGCGACCTAAAATGTATTCTTTTTGCCTGAAAAAATGTGCAACATTAATAATTTTACATTTTATGTAAACCTTATGAACATGAGCACTGAACATGACTTTTATATAAACCTTATGAACATGATTAAAATTTGCTAAAAAGGCCTAAGCCGAGGCCTACTGTCTTTAAAAAAGATTTCTCTTAAAACTAAATCTTTGCGTTCTTTGTGACACGGAGAAACCAAAAGTGCAATTTGAGTATAATCCCCTAACGTTTCGGTGGTCTGTCTGCCGAACTTGTACCGTGCTTCAACAGATCCTGTAATGAAATCCAAAATTTTCGATAAACTTGCCCTTCGGTGAAATGACCTTTCGATGAAATGAACTTTTAGGTAAAGAGTCTCTTTCGGTCAAATGAACTTTTCGATCAAGTGAACCTTCGGTGAAATGTACTTTTCGATCAAGTGATCTTTCGGTGAAGTGATTTTCGGTCAAATGACCCTTCGGTGAAGTAAACGTCGGGCAAATGAACCAGACCCGTTGCAGTTGTGTAATGTGAAGCAAAATGTTGTTAGCAAGGTGGAGACTAATATTCTTAAGTGGTTTGGGCATGTTGAAAGAATGTGTGATGGCATGCTTACTAAGAAATTTCTTTTAGTTAAAGTGGCAGTAAGGAAAGGCAGAAGAAGGCCAAGGAAGTCATGGGAGGATCATATTCAGGAGTGTCTGCATGGGGAAAAGATTATGACGTATAGGAGATCTTGTCTACAGCGTGTGATGGATGTCAGTGAAGCCCGAGTTGTATGTCAAGATCGCTGTAAATGGAGAAGTTTGATACGGCAACAGTAAGTAAATAATCAGTTAAGAATTTATCTGGTAGTTTGTATTTCTTTGTGGAGCTAACCTCTGAATCTCAGAACAGCTTAGTGTTAGTGGTAGATGTAACTTATTATGGTAATTCTTCCTTACAGCATAAGACAAACCTTGTAGTTATTTTTAATTATACCCAACATCATAAAATGGGCATATATGTATGGTCTATATCATTACTCTTATTTTATATTAAGAATATCAGCCGGTCATGTCTGTTGTTAAGCAGCGTAGCAGAAATGAACGCATCCTTTGTATTTTAAATTCTGCTTAAAATAATACAACACAACCTATTTTTAACTCACGTGAGCAACAAAAACAAGAAGCGCACACAATTTCGCTTATTTTAGTTTAAGAAATAACCTATTGTTACTTCTAAATCTTTAGATTAATATTTTTTCAATCTTGGATGAAGATTTTTATATTAACGGTTTTGAATCTAAAATCGAGCATTCCAAGATACGCTGTCACACATATTTAACTCCTCACAAAAATCAGAAATGCACTGGTAAGTGGAAGCAAGAAAAGAGGGAATCTTTTCTTTCTTACCCATAGTTCATCTAGAAGAAATATGTTCTGCCGGGAAAATGAACAAGAGAAATAACGGCAGCATGCGTGCTGTTCTATAAATCTTAAGTTTGATGTAGACTCCTTTTGTGCAGACGATATAACGCACATGTCGTTAATGGTCGTCATGTGTTGTGAGAAAATTACATGACCTACTTTCGCAGGAAGGAAAAACTCGCCGAAAAGTTTAGTCCGCGAGACTGCAAAAGGGCAACGAAATGAAAGCTTGCAACCAACTGCATGGGACAATCGGAACCCAATAAAGCCTTCGTTCGCTCCCGCTGGCTGGCGCTTCGAAGACGTAAACGGATGCGGAGATCTACATTTTAAACAGATATCCGAACACACACACCATCGAGGTGGTATTGGAAGAAATCTCACGCAATGCAACGCAACATGAACGGCACGCAGAATTCAAGATATAGGCAACTATGTTTGACGAAACGCAGTTTTTCATCCTGTACAAACACTCAAACTAAATAGCAGTAGCCCATTCCTATTTTTAATAACTGACTGTAAAGAGGCAAAAATCGGAATTTAAAAGCAAATTCGTCGCCTATATCTCACCCACATTTCGAAACCTGTGTCTCATATAAAGTGCTCATTTGTCTAACAGTGAGAAGGCATCCGTTTGTGGGGTAGGGACGTACAGTACGCATATCCAGAGCAAGCACTAAATAATCATCAACAACAGTCATTCTCAATCCACTACTACTAGATGAAGGTTTCCGCAAGTCTCTTCCACAACTCTTTGCATACCATTCCGGCGTGCTTTCGTATTTCTTCCACTCATTTCCCGCGTTGTTGCCGCGGAAATTCTTCTAATTTCGGGCACATTACTTCAATAAAGAAATACACGATTTCGAGATTTAATTACCTAATTACAGTCAAACCTCTATTTAACGGACTGCGATTTAACGAATTTCGCGGTTTTACATATATTTTTTATGGTATCGACGGAATCACATTGAAATTAATGCTTGGCGTTTCCCAATTTAACGAACACATTTCCACAATTTAGCGAACATTTTTTTATTTATTAAACCACAAAACTATTTTAACCAGCATTTTTACGTTAAAAGTTAGCACAAATCCAATCCCTTGATGTTTTCGATGAACAGATTGTACTAAATGCATCAGATTCTGATGAAGAAGATGAAAAAGAACTGAAAGTTAGCTGCTTTAGTGTTGCTGGTAACAGTACAAAATGTGCTAAAAGGTACTTGATGCCTTTCGATATTAATGATTACGTTTTTCATGCATTTCATAAAATTGAAGCTGCAATTTATAAAGCTAAACGTTCAGAAAAAGCATAAGCAGTCTTCTCTAAAGCATTTCTTTTGCATAGTGTGAAAAGGTAATCAACACATATTCTGTTTTTACAAGTTAATTAGTACTAATTGATGTCCTGTTTCATGCAGTTTAAGATACTGAAATCATTATTTAAGAAGCCAAATGCTTGGTAAAAAATCAACTGTGGTATTTTTCTCGCAATTTTAAAGAACGCTTAAAGTTTGATGCTACATACTGAAGTCTAATATCTACGAATTATGTATTTAATATGCAAAGTAAATGTGTACGTATTATAACATTTTTATAAAACATTCGCAATTAACCCTTTAACCTGCTGGAACAAATTAACTCGGGTTTAACAAAATGAGCTAAACTCAGCTCAAAAAATACATTCACTGTCTAAGAAGTGGGCCGAATGCTACGGGAACGAATTCATTCAGGGTATGTTTAGTGGTCCCAAAGCTGCTCGCATGAGTTACCTTCAAGACTAGAGCATCGAAAAAAATTGCTTTCGCCCTTAGATTTGTTATTCAAACTGGTCATTCAGGCATATATGATTGACATTAATCCCTTCTGAGAAATTAACTGATAAAGGGCTATAGCAATGAAGCCAAGTTTGAGGAAGGAGAGAGAGAAGACATTTGAGTAACTTTTTTTTTACCTAGTTGTATGATGTTCGTGTCAGCGGGGCCAGCCCTTCCCTATTATGTTTTAGGTAATGGAAACAGAAAATATAGGACTAGAAGGAGAGCTTACCACCTATAATAGGTTTATTTTTGCTGCTGATGAGATGAGAGGGGGTAAAAATAAATTATTTTGCCGTAGTTTTCGTAAAACTCGTTTACTATATCTGTTTGGATGGATTGGATACCTTTTAGTTCACGTACAGTGCATCGGCTGCTTAAAGGGTTAAAAGTACTATACATAATTTAAATGTCACTGAAAGAAAGAGAACATAGCTGCTTACGAATTCTATAATGAACACTAGCTTAATTTGAATGTTTCATTCGAAAGGCGTCCTCGATTTAGCGAACTCCGCAGTTTTACGTACAAGACTGTTGGCCCCTTGAAATTCGGTAAATCGAGGTTTGACTAATTATATTAACATAATTAATCTTTTTAATTAGAGTAATTCCTGATTGGGTTTGCAAGGGGGTATTATCCCGCCCCAGGTCGCATGAAGATTTGTTTTTTTTTTTTACTTGCTTTCCCTTCTCATGGGAAAGAGATCGGAACTCAAACGCCAAGCCAGGTGCGAAATTCCGCAAACGAAGTGAAAGGTATTTTCACTGCTAGGCATTTGCAAAGAACCAGCACTTTTGATTACCTACTCCAGCCTTAGCTGGCAATAGGCCAATGGCAACGGCGAAAGTCCAAGAAAGAAGTCTTGCCTGAATCTGGTAAGAAGGTAAAACGTATGTAATAACTTTCTTTCTTTCTTTCTCTCTCTCTCTCTCTCTCTCTCGGGAAATATAACTCAGACTGATGCACGTGCATTCGAGCATACTTAAAGATTTAAAAAGATTGGCTTAGATCGGCAGTTGGTCAGCTGACCAAAAGAACATCTGCTCGAAATAGCCACTGGTCAGCGTCCACCGCACCACGGACCACTAGTGAACGAGGGGAACCCCCCCCCCCCCCTCGGAACCAATGAAAGAGAAAGTGACACCTCCAAGAGGCGAGAACGCGCCTAGGAGCACGGCAGAAAACGAAACCAACGGAGAAAATAAAAATGGTAAACGAGAAGAAATCAGGGTTTGGTTGTTGGTGGGCAAACGATGCTTGTCCTTACGTGGGCCAAAAAGTCGAACTCATAAATTTCGTAATATGTTAGGTGCCATTGGAAGGTAGCAGTGGAAAAGATGCCAAGTTGATGGTAGTAGAAAAGAAAAATAGTGTTAGGAGAAGAAGCTGTACAAGTATGAAGGGGCCTCCCGGGCTAAGTTTTATCCATGGAGGATACCAGCCCCAAATCGCGGACGCAAGTAGAAACGAGCTCCGGGATGAGTAGCCCCATCATCACCTTCAGGAACGACTAGCAGAGGATTCAGGGTGAGGCATCATCCAAATATTTCAATCCCTTGCATGCTGAGTAATCATTGAAATTTAAAAATTAAATATTATTGCTCACCTCGTACTAGTTGGATTGCTAGGAAACGTTTCTATGAATCTTAGGTTTAACATTAACCATTTTTACAGTGATGTTTTAATATAATTTAATCTGGTCCCACCATTAGTTTGTACATATATTAAGAAATACGTCAAAATAAATTTTATAGTTGTTTCTTTAAACAAAGGTGTGCTAAAAAACCGCTGCTGCTCAGCAAATGAGTATGAGTGTCAGGTTCTGCTTTTATTTTAAGGTAAACAGTTTTCTTTCTTTGAAGATACCACGATTCAAAACATGATACTGAAGGGTTAGTTTTAAAAACTTAATTTATTTGCGGCGTATGAGATTTTGCGGCAACCTCGTATGAAGCACAACGCGTACAGGTCCCAACGGTGAGAATAGGTTGCCGATTCTATGAAACCCAATGTCATTGTTGTCACTCTAGACGATCGGAATTAACAAAATTTATGCCCGCAAGTTCCCAAACGGAGCTTGTCACGGTAATAGCGTGGTGTTCAGAGTCTTTTCCTGCCGGTTGGTTTTAAGTCTAGTATTTCAGCTGCCCGCAAGTAGTCAGTTTTTCTTGAAATACATCCAGCTCATTGCCACTTGAGGGTCTTTATTTTGATCATGTCATCAACTCTTGCCATTTTCCTGAATATAGTTATGCAGGGATTTATCAAAATAATGGAAACAATATTTGGGGAGAACTTTTTTTTTTATAAAAGCTGTAGACCTACCTCAGGCTTTCACAACAGAACCAATTCGACTTGGAATAGATTTGTACAAGTCACGCACATACCATAATGGAATTTAGGACCATTCTTCCGGTAAAATATGTCCTAGCCATTGATGTTAGAGCTGGAAACTGTTGCCTGACTTTTCGCTCGAGATGTTCCCATAAATATTCAATAACATTGAGATCTGGATACTGATGTGGCCAGGTTAGCTGATTTAACTCATCCTTATGTTTAGCAAACCACAAAATTTATCGTAATGCACAGAAGCATTATCTGCTTGAAACCAAGGATGATCATTAGGAAACAATGCCTGCTACATTGGGTGCAGGAATGGATTTGTACATAGTAGATACGACATGACCCTGCAGAATAACCAATGGCTCTAAGGAATTCTGATATAGCACCCCACAGCATCAGGGATCCACCTCCATGCTTCACCGGTAGGGGGTGGTAAGCTTCTGCAAGATTTTTTACAGACGTATATTCTACCAGTGGTAGAAAACAATATGAAGCACGATACATCAGACCAGTTACAAGTTGCTAGTCTTTCGCATTTCAGTTTGTGTGTGCTTTATATCACCTTACATGTTTTGTTGCAGTGATGCTGAAAATCAGGGTTTTGTGAATTGCCAAACGGCCATGAATACCGGCACGGTGGTGTACCCGACGAACTGTCTACATAGTGTCCCATTAAGTAGAACGACGAACCGTTGTACATAGTGTTCCACTCGCTACTTTACCTAAGTTTCTATTAATAACATCGTGAAAAACAACAGTAATTGAATTATATTTGGCAAGAGCATACCTACGTGATGCCTATATCTACCTTGCTCTACAGATATCAATCGAAAGGCCACATCGAAGGAATTAATTAGCGTATGAAACTTGGCTGGAGTGCATTTGGAAGAAACAGCACAATTCTCAAGAGTAATTCACCAGTGTGTATTAAAAGCAGTGTTGAACCTAAATGCATCAATTTTAATTCCAACATGTGGATGAGACGTGTATAGGAGTGAATCGAATGTTTTGCAATATTTGCATAAACGCATGAGCTTAGGCGGGTATGTCACATGTTCAAACTAGTTCAAGTCGCGCACTGCAATCAGTCGAAATTAATATAAAGTGGTAGTCGTTGCTGTGAATAGCATTGCATGTCGTCACTCTGTCTGTGGTTGGGACGCCTAAAAGATGAACAACCACAATCGCCTAATTAGGGAACTTTTGCTTTACGAGTTTGAACTCGGCCATAACGCTGCTGAAGTACCACGAAACATTTGTCATGCGAAAGGGGAAGGTACCGTGGAACACAGAACCGCAACCATATGGTTCAAGAAATTTCTCTCAGGTGACAGAAACCTCGACGGTCAGCACAAAGTGATGTTCTGCGTCTAGTGGAATTTTGAGGAGATAATCCATTACGAATTTGTTCCAGAGGGTCGGACCATCAACGCCAACCTCTACTTTGAACAGCTGGAGCGGATGTATGCTGTTTCGGAAGAGAAGTACCCGGCACAGGTGAACAAGAAAGTGCGCTCTTCTACAGCAGGCCAACGCTCGGGGCCTCATACCTTACGAACAACCCAGGAACTTTAGGGCATCGAACTGATGCCACACCCAGCATATCGTCCGGATCTTGCCCCATCAGATTACTTGTTCCGGTCCATGGTCCACTTCCTTCGTGGGCAGCACTTCAACAAACAGGAGGAGGTGGCAGCTGGGGTGAAGGAGTTCTTCGCCTCGAATGGCTAGAACTGGTACAGCAGTGGAATCGAAGAACCGGCAGACAGATGGCTATAGACGGTGCAACACGATGGCCTATACTTTGAATGCTAGTCAGCTTTCGTCGTAAAAGTACGTATAAAGACATAGTGATCCATACATTGTAAAACTTTTGAGTCACCCTCTGTAATTGTACTAATATTAGTTATATATATTAGTACAATTACATATATTCTACTTGAACTTTCGCGTATATATTCTACTTTGAACTTTCAATTGTTGATATTCATATTTGTAGAAAATAGTAACGCTATACTAGTGATCCGATTGATTGGCGTAGGAATACATACATAAGCGTTTCCAAGCTTTCACACATCGACCTCATGGTTTTTTCAAGGAAGTTAGACAGAAACTGGTCTAACTTCCTTGAAAAAGCCATCTGGTTGGTGTGTTTTGAAAGCTTGGAAACGCTTATGTATATATTCAGTTTCATTTCATCTATTATTTTTGCTGTTACAGATTCATCATTTATTGTTACATTGTTATTTATCTATTTTAATATTAACAGCAAGGAAACTCCGGGAAAAGGCCTCACAATGACCTGACTAAGCCCCGAGCTCCCTAAATCAATAATCCAAGACAGCATTGAAATTAGACTACTATTAGTATAATATGAAATCTCCGCGGCGCTACAATTAGATATCACTCTTGCCCTCCAACTTTCCGATTAACTTCCCTTCCCATCTCCTTTTTTGTTTTATTACTTTTTTTTGCAGTTAGTTTAATATATATATGCTTTAAGTTGTTTTCTTTTACATAAGTTATAGTTATTGATTTCTGTTAGTTCTCTAGGTAATGAATTCCAAGATCTTGGTCCATACTAATTTTAGAAATCAGCATGCACTCATACCAGTTCTACCTAAAACTATAACCATAAAACAAAGTCCATACTAATTTAGACTTTGTTTTATGGTTATAGTTTTAGGTAGAACTGGTATGAGTGCATGCTGATTTCTACTATCATACTGATGTGTATAAGTAGTGATTTTTATTAAATCATGTTCTATGTTATTTTTTATTCTTTTATACATAATTTTCCCTAAGTTAAAATCATATAATTGCTTAACAGTCATTATATTATATTTATTAGGGAAAACTTGTAAAACCATGAATACTCAACCGTATATAATTATTACTGTTAAAGGTGTATTTTAAATCTATTAGCCTAACAAATTTATTTTGAAGTATTTGCAGTTTTTTAATATTGGATTGAGTTGTTTGACCCCATGTTAATATGCAATAATTAAGGCGTGTATGAATAAAGGTAAAATATAGCAATTTTAATCGTAAGATTTATTAAAACATGGCTTACAATTCCTATATGTTTTGATATTTTACTCAGAAGATGTTCTATGTGTTTATTCCATTTTAAATCGTTATTGAGTGTATTCCAAGGTAGAGTTATTTACTATTTCAATTCATTTGTTATCCAATAGTAATAATATATTTACGATATATCTTGTTTTGTTTTCTGTCTAGGAAAAATTACCGCTTTAGTCTTATCTGTATTTAATACTTTAGCTCCCAACCACTCCGTATATTCCTACCAAGCAATCGGATCACTAGTATAGTGTTACTATTTTCTACATAATTGGTGAGCTGTTCCCTGTTATCAATTCTTATTTGTATTTAATTTCACTCAAGTTTTCAATAAAATGTTAAACAAAGTCAAATTTTTCGCGTTTTTGTTACTTACCATGCGAAAAGTTCCGTGCCCTGTATCTCCCTAATCTGTCATATTTCCGACGAAATATTTTACATGTGTCCATCATTGGTGATGAACAACATTTGTTCCAAGTTTGGTTAAAATCAGAGGGGGGGGGGGAGACACCTTCCTTGTCAGAAGACCACGTGGGAGATGGACGTATGCTACTCGAAGACCTGCTCAAAACTGCTCTGGAAAACACTTGTGCAGATCTTCATGAAGCAGTTGTTTGAGAATAGTTTATGTTAATGATGATGAATACAAAAGCGATTTTTCATATATACAAAGAGTGCCTTTCGACGAGATTTGAAATTTTGTTACAAGTGCACTGGACAAAGAAAACAGTCGGCAGCACAAGACTATCGACGCAAAGTGAAGCAAGGAATTTATATTTGTTGTGTAAAGATAACGAACCTGAATTAAATTACCGGCGAGGCATTATTAAAGCTTCATTTAAAAGTATTAACGAGTCTCGTTAACAACAATCAGAAATGGTAGAATATAATGAAGCAACCTTTATGAACGGAACGGGAAAATATGTCGACGCTCTGTTTAAACAAGGCATCAACTGATAGTCTTTTACATTAACGGGTCCCATTTCAGCTTATGTAATATCTCCTTTGTTCGGGAAATTTTGAATTAGCAATGGGCTGAGGAGTCATTATACATTATCAGGAGAGAAGCATACTTAGTAATCATGTTAGAAACTAAATACATTTGTCAGAGTGTTTTGATTAGCAAGGACGTAATCCGGGTTTTAGCATGCGCCGAGCAGGGCTAGTCCGAAAATGTGCGCGCTGCATACTCTCAAGGAATTTTCAAAATACAGAGCAACGCGCCGCGTACTCTCAAAAATCAAAGAGCTAAGAAACAATATTATTAATCACGCAAGACTTCCATATTTCTATACGCTTTAAAGAAATATAAAAGAAAACGCCCTCCCTCCCACTAAGCAACCATTTACGGCTGTTATTCAATGCCTAATATGTTAACGCCGTGTTTTGAAACAATCACCACGTACGGTCACCTTCTGGCGCCAGAACCCGTGCGAATTTTGTCCTGCACTCAGTCGCCAACGGTAGCTTTAGATTATCGTCCAACGATATAACGAAAATCAAAAGAACCTATAATAAATCGTTATGCTAACAGTGTTGTCAGATTTGGGCTGCTTTTAAAGCCTCTCTTTGCTACTTGCATTTTTTATCGCAAATCTCGGAAACTTATTTTACCGTTGCTACTTTTTTTTTAAACTAACTGGTCTTCACAACATCTTCCATCATCCTCTTTTCTAGCTTTTACGGAGCCTGTCTGCTCTTGATCATTTCACCCCGCTTTTAAAAATCATTGGCTGATAGTTCTATGTCTGGCGCTCTTTGGCCAAGCCTGGCCCTTGCGCCACTAAAATTAATTAACTAACTAACTAACTAACTAGCTACTTTTTTAGCAAGTCTTTTGTAAAAAAGATCGCGCTTATGTTATCGGTTTGTCCGTCCGTCTCTCCGACCGTCTGTCTGTGGACACCATATCTCTGCAACTAATAGTCCAATTTCGAAAGTTCTTTCTGCATTGGGAAGCTTGAAATGTGCAAATGATGATCCTTTATTTCGTTTTTTCATACGGTGCACAATTTCACCGCTAGAGGGCATGAATATAGATGATGTCGAATTCAAAATACATTTCATTCCATATATTTGCTTCTAAGCATCCGATTGAAAGAATTCTTTTACCTTTCGATTCCATTTATGCAGATTACTATTTTAGGTATAGTCACTTTTTCGAGTTGTGCATAGATTTTCCGCTAGGTGGCGTAAAACTAAATCGCATTTCCCCGATATCTGTTTCTAAAAGTCTGATTTTAACATTTTTGCAGCGTATACAGCTTCTCGTGGGAAATCGTTTGCATACAATTTCTAATTTTTGGTAAAAGTGGTTTGGCCAGCGCGAGGGTGGGGGGAGGTCATTTCTGTTTCTGATGCATTTGCAGCAAAATCTGAGCTCCTAAAATCTCGACTGAAAAATTCTTTCCTGGGCCGATACTACTCACGTCGATAAACATTTTCGAAGTATTTTCTTCTTAAAATGAAGCGTGGTTTCTCCGCCAGGGGGCGTAATGTATATCTTATTTTTGTTGATATTCTGCTTCTAAGAGAATGATTTAAAATGCGTCTTTGTTGGATAGTTTCCAGTGAGAAATGTTTTTCATATAATTTCAAAATTTTCTAACGCATCAGTCTGCCACCAGAGGGCGTAAATCAAGTTCCGTTTACAGCAAAATCTTCGGGACTAAAATTCCGATTGAAAAACTTTTTCCGTCAGACACTACTAAGCAAACTGTGTGCATATTTTCTTCCCGAAATAATGCACAATTTCGCTGCTGGGCTTAATCTGTTTTTCTCAATATCTCTAAAACACTTTAGGCTAGTATATGAGGAATTTTGTAGTTCACATTTCTGTAAGTAGGTGGTGATTGTGTACTTGTTTGCAGCTGTAACGCAGCTTCTAAAACCGCTATTGAGAAATTTCTTTTTTACCGTTTGCCATTCGCTACAGCAGAGATGCGGAGCATTATCCTCTTTAAATAATGCAAAGATTTCCCAATAGGTGCGTAAAGACCGAAACTTATTTTTTGCTATCTGTGTTTCCGGGAGACTTATTGTTCTTTTTCCTTTGCATAGCTTTTTACATGAAAAACATTTTTTGCCCATTTTCAACTTTTCTGTTATGCAAAATTGTTCTGCTAGTATACTTAAGACTTGTGTTTCCTTCTATATTTCTGCCTTTTAACTGTTCGATTTGAAAATCTCTTAGTCAAAGTACCTTCCTTATGCTATGAGAAACTTTTTGCGCACCATTTGTTAATTTCCGTAACATCCTTTTTAGCCGCTGGGGTAATTAAGTAGCTGTTTCTATTTCTGAATGTTTTATCGATTGTATAAACCGGTTCCATTAATTTTGAGTAGTTTTGATAAATTTAATTCGTGTCAAAACGGATTCAAAAGGCGTGCTCATTAAATCCAAAAAATTCGGTGTCATATTTCTTCTGACACTTACTCAGAAAACCGCTTTTATCGATTAATATATTTCATCAACGGTTTCTACAATCAATAAATATATTTCATCACTTAGAGCATTTGCATACGGCAAATGCTTCCAGTAATGAAATCCATTAATACTTGCACAAAAATGTGACTATGTATCATCATCACTCATCATTATCAACCATCATCATCATCATACTGCTGGATGAAGGTCTCCCCAATTTCTTTCACAACTTTCTAACTTGCACCAGTCTCCTCCATGCCACCCTGACATATTTCCGAATTTCATATTTTCTATTTCTTACATGGTCTTCTTTTGTGTCTTTTCCTGTCCCTTCTATTCAACTACTGTTTAAGTTATGCAACAGTGGTCAGTTCTTTTAGCATTATGTCCAGCCTGTTGCTACTTCAGGGTCTTCACTTTTATTACGTCATCAACTCAGGTCATTTTCCTGATCTACGAGTTCTTCTTCTTGCTCTTCCTGCCCTTTCATTTCGTTCTTCACGAAGAATGGCTGTCAGAAATGCCACACTCAATATTTTGATTCTGCGTGCAGCATTGCTGCAGACAAGAAAATGTACTTATGCCAATCTGTAATAACAAATTTCGATTGCATACTTGTAATGTGAACTGAAGTCCATACAGTAAATATTGTGTAATTTCACCTGACAAATGTGTGCGCACACACACACAACGCACGTACACACGCACACATACTTTTCTTTACAATAATTCCACCCATTTTATTTTTCCACTCCCATACTTAACGGAAAACTTAGAGCAGTGGTTCTTAATTACTTTTTACCAGGGGCCACATTCTTTTATTTATTCATGGAACCAGGCCACAAGGTGTGAACACTGTATTTGGTAAATGTAAGTTACATATCTTACTGATACTCAAATATTATTTTTACTTTAAAATTTATTAAAGGTAATGTGAAAAATACATAATAGCCTCTTTTTCTCCGTGGTAAAATAAACAAACACTTCTCTGTCCAATCACCGTTAAACATTCGCGCTGTCACCTTTTCTCTTCTTTAGCTTTGAGAACGACATTTTGAACGATCACAATATTTAAAGATGTTGTGCTCGGCTCTTCATAAAATAAGTACGATACGGAATAAAGTGCGGGAAGAATTAGTTTCGAACGCTTCCAGCAAAAATTTATATATATCGCGACGAGTGGAAAACCGAACAGCCTCTTTTCTGTGACGCCTTGCAGAGGATTTCACAGAAGCGTCAGAGGATCTCGCAGAAAACTTTTTTTTTTTTTGATTGGAGGTTTAACAACCACCGTGAGCAACTCAATGGGCTATAAGCAGTCGCCCGTCCCTAATTTAGGGTCACTGGTTCCAGTGAAGGGAGAGAGCCAGTGCCGTAAGACAAACACAACATCCATGCCTCACCGGGATTCGAACCCGGACCCCTTTCGGACGAATGACCAGAGGCCAGCGCCTTAGACCACTGCGCCACCGGGGCGGCCCTAATCCATTCCCAAACGTAAGTTTGATATGTAGAAAGAGATCTTGTCTGTACTACCTTCCCCTACTCCATTCCCAAGACGTCAGCCTTATGTGTAGAAAGATATCCTATCCGTACCAACCCTTGCCCTACTCAAGTCTAATTGTGTGTGTATAGGTTTAACGACCAACGTGAGAAACTCAGTGGGCTATAAGCAGTCGCCCGTCCTTAATTTAGAGCCACTGGTTCCAGGGAAGGGAGAGATCTAGCACCGTAAGACAAACACAATATCAATGCCTCACCGGGATTCGACCCGGACCCATGACGAACGAATAATCAGAAACCATTGCTTTAAACCACTGCACCACCGGGCATATGCCAGTATTTCCATCTTTCCATTCCAGGACAACGCGCAGCAGATTTTTATGTTTCATTAAATATGTAACCATGAAATTTTGTTATTTTCCATGTTAAAAGTGATCTTAGCGTTTCTCTCCCTTGTTAAATCCGGGAATTTCATTAAATTTGTTTAACCCTTTAACTGTCTAGAGCGAATTAACTC
Organism: Macrothele yani; assembly: GCA_039090855.1. Classification (NCBI taxonomy): domain Eukaryota; kingdom Metazoa; phylum Arthropoda; class Arachnida; order Araneae; family Macrothelidae; genus Macrothele; species Macrothele yani. The sequence continues at coordinate 29,292,842 of CM077026.1, forward strand.
GCGGTTAGCAAAATCGGTTGCAATCAGCTCGAACGAATATATTCGCTGTCTAGAAAGTGTACCAAAAGCGTCTGGAATGAGTGAACTTGCTCGTCAGATAGCGATACTTTCTCCTTAGCTTCTCAAAGTGGTCATTTAGGAGGATGACTGACACTAAATGACCATCTCTAAAATGATCACTTTGTTTTTCAAAGTGGTCATTTTAGAGGATGACTGACAGTAATCCTTTCTAACTGATTATCTGCTAAAAGGGCTACAACAATGTCCACTAACCTCAGAAAAGAAAGAGAGAAGATATTTGAGGTAACTTGTTTCTATCCGGTAATACGTTGTGCCTTGTCAGGGAAACAAACTCTTCCCCATCATGTCTAGGGACATGGAGCAGAGAACAGAGGACTATAGAAGCGAGATTTTACCACTAGCGACAAGTTCATGTTCGATTCTGCTGACGAGAGAGTGGCAAATGATTGTTATTTCCTAGCTTTCGTAGAACCAAGTCGCTGTGTGAATAATTTTTGTTTGGGAATCTTAGAAAAGTTTGGCCACCATTTGATTCAGAAACGTCAGCCGCTTAATGGGTTAAAGACGATCAAATTTGCTTTTAACATTTACCAAGTCAAGACTGTTTTACACGTTAAATCAGAGATCTCGCTAAATATGCTTTTGCTAGAAGGCTTTAGTTCTACTGTTTGTATATAAAGCCGAATGTTGATACCAAAACCTTGATCAGAATCTAGCACTATTTTCTTTTTCATTACTTACGGCCAATTTTTTTCAGCTCCACGTATGCGAATACCTTTCTAGGAGCTCTACTGTTTTTTTTGCGGAGTTGAAAGCGGGTTCCGTGATCAAATTAAATTAGAAAACACTACCTTCTACTGTTTCGTTTCATTCTGTATCTGAGCTCAATACTCCTAACACAACTTGTTTCTTTTCATGTAATTAATTTTTATATCATTGCTTGGATTCGGCATCTGACCTGTCCACATCAAAAGCGTACCTGGGACGCTCTAATCGATGTAAAACCTAGTCTGACTTGGACTGAACAGACATTTGTTTTTCGTTTCTGATGCTACCCACTGTGAACCTACAAACTGAAGATTATGAAACTTTTCCAACTCTGTTGTGAAGAGAAAAAAAAGATCCGGTCTTTTGAAAGCAGTCGTGATGCACGATACATGTCACGTGACCCTGCGGAGGTGGCGGAGTGTGCAGTCTTCCAAGATGGCACGAAATCATGCGTAGCACGCATGATGCATGCTTGAAATCATCAATCTCATCTTTATAAGAATTTTCAACCGAAACTCACACGCATTTCTTGCTTGTGCCTTCTTGACTCTTAGTAAGGGCACGGAAGCGGTTTCCCCCTAATCTTTGACCAGCAGCAGGCTAACTTCGTGATTCGAAACCATTACATCAACCACTGAAAATAAAGTCTGGTAAAGAAAGAAAACGCACTTTTTAATGACATGGTTGAGGGGGTTGGGATGGGGTTGTAACATAAAACAGCAGTCGATAAACGGAAACGGTTAAAGCCACAGGAACAACCACACACATGCAAAGATCGCGTTCGTTTTCGATGAGATATGTCATTAGAAAAGTCCTTTTACAACACAGACCATCAATGTTATCAAGCTCCAAATTGTTTTTTAATTTAAACGTACATGACCGCAACATAATGCGTTTATCTGCAAAGTCCGCGATTGGCAACAACTTTAACATTCATTTTTCCGACATAATCAAGAATTTGCATTTCGGACATTGTTATCTCAATTTCAGAAGCCAACTTCGATCGGAAAAAAAAAAGCCGGAATACTGTCATAAAATGAAAACCCGATATCCTCCAATAAACAATTTCTGTGCGTGCATTACAGATTACAAAAAATTACAATTACTTTTATAATCGCATTAATTCGTCGTTAATGAATGTACAACTCCATTACTACGAAAATGATCTTCATAAATTTCAAAGCAAAATCAAAAAATGTCATTTGCTCTGCTTTGGGACATGAATTATGAAATAAATATTACTTCAAAAGTACAGTGTCACGATTATTTAAAATCTCTTTCGTTTTCAGAAAGAACGCTGCATGAATTTCCAAGCAATACTGCTACAAAAAATCGAATAAACATACATATTTAAGTGCACGAGAAGAGAATATTTTTTAGATGATTTTGCGCAAGACAGGATGCTGTTTTCTGAATTTGTTGACCTTTTAAAGTTAAGATAGTTGTAGTCTCAGAGCAGATAAATTGATTACCCTAAAAAAAAGTTGTTTGTTTTTTGTCGTATTTTGATTTAAACGAGTGATAGCATCCCCCCCCCGTGGGGCAGTGGTCTAAGCGATGGCCTCTGATCATTCGTCCGAAAGGGGTCCGGGTTCGAATCCCGGTGAGGCATGGATGTTGTGTTTGTCTTACGGCACTGGCTCTCTCCTTCCCTGGAACCAGTGGCCCTAAATTAGGGACGGGCGACTGCTTATAGCCCATTGAGTTGCTCACGGTGGTCATTAAACCTCCAATCAAAAAAAAAACGAGTGATATGCAAAAATAAAAAAGATATGCATAGCTAGCATACATGTAAAAAAATCATGTACCTCACTTCGTTTTATCTAAACGACATGCTGGGACGTGCATGCCCCGCAGGACGCGCATGAGATAAAGGCAGATAGCAGTGAGAGCACATGTCCGAGTAGCTTACTTGGGAGAGCGGCGTACTCCGGAGTGAAGGGATCCTGGTTTCGATGCCCAGCGCGGACAAACTTATACATTATATTGGAGCCCAAACTTCCAGGATGACCCGGTTGTTAAGTTTCTCGCAATGATGTGATCTTCTTTCCACACCGCGAGACAGGAAAATGAGAATTCCTTCTTCAGTGCTTCGAATGAATAGTTCATTGTGATGTTACGTTCCACACACCAAATTGGCTGGGATTTCTCAAATGCACGTTATTCGTTGGATGACTCCCTTCAGCGACACATGGTCCCGGCTTACCCGTAGGCCATGCCCCCGGCCCTCTTTGGGGGGGTGACCTCCTGCCCCGCAGGACGCACATGAGATAAAGGCAGATAGCAGTGAGAGCACATGTCTTTGTAGCGCTCAGTTGGGAGAGCGATTTACTCCGGAGTGAGGGGACCCGTATTAGATACCCGGCGCGGAAAAACTTGTACGTTATAATGTGCATGTCTTAATATTTATGGCCAATAATAGAAGACTTATAAAATCAGAATCACTGCATTAACCAGTCAAAAATCTTTTTATCAACGAGACTTTTCCTTTTTTTTTTTTTTTTTTTTTTTTCCACAGTGTATTGACACAAACATTTTTGCTCCTTTTTCTAAAAGTAATATTAACCTCAAGTCTATACCTGCGGCGCGGTTAACCTGACTGGGAAGTGGAAGGTACTGAGTGTACACACAGATTGCTCACTGAATTATGACCACCCCTATCAAAAGTGGATGCGGCCCATTGACCACGTGATTTCCGAGAGGGCGCGATTAGTCAACCGACCTAGCATATATCTGGTGTGAGTGGAGCCGTAGGTAGTAAAATTAGGAGCGTTATGGATAAACGGAAGGATTCATCGGACTTTGAGAAAGGACAGATTGTATGAGCTCGGAGAGCGGATGCCTCGATTTCCCAAACAGAGCATGATGGGTCAACGGAAGGATTTATCGGACTTTGAGAAAGGACAGATTGTGGGAGCTCGGAGAGCAGGTGCCTCGATTTCCCAACAAGAGCATGATGGGTCAACGGAAGGATTTATCGGACTTTGAGAAAGGACAGATTGTATGAGCTCGGAGAGCGGATGCCTCGATTTCCCAAACAGAGCATGATGGGTCAACGGAAGGATTTATCGGACTTTGAGAAAGGACAGATTGTAGGAGCTCGGAGAGCAGGTGCCTCGATTTCCCAACAAGAGCATGATGGGTCAACGGAAGGATTTATCGGACTTTGAGAAAGGACAGATTGTGGGAGCTCGGAGAGCGGGTGCCTCGATTTCCCAAACGGCTGAACTGATGGGTTGCCCGCGAGCCGCCGTAGTTAAAGTGTATCAGAACTGGCGTGAAAATGGTCAGACAACGACCCGGAGGCAAAACCACACAGGATTAAAGGAAGGCTGATGGCCTGTACGAGCGCCGGGTCCGACAACTCGTACAGGCCAATAGATGCAGCATTGTTCAACAATGGATTACACTGAGAAAAAAAGTTTGTTTGAAACAACAAAATAATTTTGTTGAGGTGTTTTGTTGATTTAATTTGTTGAGCTGTTTTGATGATTTACTTTGTTGCTTTAGCAAAACTCCATCTGAACTGTTTTGTTGGCAACACAAAGTTATTTCGTTGGCTGTATTTTGTTAATTCAACTATATGGAGGTGGCATGACCTTACGCCAAAGCCCACGTGATTACTAGCTACTCCATACGGGCACTACCAGACTACCACTGACCAGAAGAATCTCGTGTTGCGCTTAAGATTTCGCTTTGAATTATGGCTGACTACGAAGTGAGTGCATTGTTAGAAGACAGATCTTAACAATTCCGACGTATTTTTACGCTAGTGCTTATTGTGTGTTATTTTGGTTGGGTTCAGTGAATTTTAGTGATAAATTTGGCCACAACTTTGTAGACTCATAATTGCAATGAACACGGTAGAATCCGCATCTTATTAGATGCACAGGGGCACATATTAAATTTAAACCCAGATTTCTGATAAAGCAATAATGAATTTCTTATGACGGCTTGCGGTTCCTGATCGTAAATAAGAACTTGCACTTGAGGTAATGATAAGAGCTGTAATTTATGTATAGAACTTGATTTCATGTATAGGTTATATATACAGTGTGTTTGAAAATTCGTTTGACAACCAATGATTACATGGGGATAGTAGTACCTTGGAACATATAGAACGTTGGTGTTTTTTTTTTTTTTTTTTGTCTAACCAAAAATGGCAATTTGTTTCATCAAAAAAATAAGGAAAACATTTAAAAAGAAATCGGATTTAGAAACATGTTACACACGCACCAAAATAGTGTCAATACATCGTTATGTCAAGTATAAATCGTCCGTGAACATTCCAGAAGGTAGTAAACTGTCCTTGAAATGCTGAATTCGCAGATAAGAATTTCTTCGCAAGTACAGGTATAGCAGATTGGTTAGCATACCTAGTTCCTGAACTACAGGTCTCAGGTTCGAATCCGCTCGGTGAGAGATTTCTCGCTGGCTCTGAAGAAATGTTCTCGTGACGTAACACCGTCAAAATTCATTTAAACGCCACTAGAAAGTAAGGCGCAAAAAATGAAAATACGGCAGGGGAAAAAAAGATGGATACCACCGAAATAAAAAATGACACCAAAATAAAAATGCCGGACACCCAGGGTCGAAGGGCACCGCCTCAAATTATTGCACCGGCAAAATGTTGCCATCGGGAAAAAGTTTAGGGACAAAGTGTCCCAGCTACATAACTCTAAATTTTGTTGGAGCAAGAAATTACTGTGTCACGATAACAATATGTTTGGTTGCAGCAACAAAACGTTTCATCACGAAACAATGCCTATTGTTGGATCAAACCAATTCCCAAAAATCGACAAAATTATTTTGTTAAATGAACAAAACGTATTGTCATGATAATAAATTTTGTAGAATCAACAATAATTTGCATCAAAATAATTTTGTTAATTTAACAAACTTTTTTGTTGACTGTAATATCGACAGAATTTTTTTGTTGATTCAACATTCTTTTGTTGAATTAACGAAACGTTTTTCTCAGTGTACCCAACTCAACAGAGATCAACCCGTAACAGTATTTGTCATGAGCATGCGCCGCAAGTACGCACGTATGGGCTTTAACAGCAGACGACCCTGACGACATCCTCTCCTAACCACAGTTTATCGGAGCAAAAGACTCGCCTGGTGCAAAGATCATGCAAGTTGGACGTCGGATGACTGGAAAAAGTCACAAAAGACTTGCCTGGGGCAAAGATCATGTAAGTTGGACGTCGGATGACTGGAAAAAGGCACAAAAGACTCGCCTGGTGCAAAGATCATGAAAATTGGACGTTGGATGAGCAAAGATCACGCAAGTTGGACATTGGATGACTGGAAAAAGGCTCGCCTGGTGCAAAGATCTTGCAAGTTGGACGTGGGATGACTGGAAAAAGTCACAAAAGACTCGCCTGGGGCAAAGATCATGTAAGTTGGACGTCGGATGACTGGAAAAAGGCACAAAGACTCGCCTGGTGCAAAGATCATGCAAGTTGGACGTTGGATGTGCAAAGATCACGCAAGTTGGACATTGGATGACTGGAAAAAGGCTCGCCTGGTGCAAAGATCTTGCAAGTTGGACGTCGGATGACTGGAAAGAAGTGTGCTGCTGTGACAAGTGACCTTTTTTCATTCCACTCCGTGAATGGTCGTGTAAATATTTGGAGCAAACAACATGAGACACTCGTTCCATCCTGTATGGGCTCCACGGTGAGGAATAAGCCAAGTCATCACTTAACCGGCAAGTCCATTTAATCATTTGGTGCAAACAACAAGAGACACTCGATCCATCCTGTATGGTCTCCACATTGCAAGCCGGTGGAGGCGGTTGTATAGTCTGGGGCATGTCTACCTGGACTGAACTTGGACCTCTGGTGCATGTGGAACAACGTATGGCTGGTGTCCGTTATCGTGAATTGCTTGCTAACTTCGTACACCTAGCAATGCTGCACATTTTCCCTGAATGGCAATGATGTCTTCAAAAATGACAATTCGCAAAGACAGGTCCAATGTTGAATAGAAATAGTTTGAGGAACACAATTCAGACTTTCAGCATATCGACTGTTCTCCAAGCTCCCCGATATCAATCCCATAGAGCACTTGTGGGACAACATGGAATGGCATATTAGCCGTCTGGATGTACCAACCATCTCCATACCAGCATTGAAGGCCCTATTACACTCCCGAACTGCTTCTGGTACCTTATTGAATCAGTGCCACGTCGGACAGCTGCTGTAAGGAGGGCGAAAGGAGGATCTGCGAAGTATTAGGTAGGAGTAAAGAGTAACACCGTACTAGTGATCCGATTTGTTGGCGTTGGAAGCTTGGAAACTCTAATGTGTCTACTTCCTACGCCAATAAATTGGATCACTAGTACTGTGTTACTATGTACTACTTAATTGGTGTACTGTTCCTCGTTATCAATTAGTTAGGAGGTCATAATTCAGTGATCACTCAGCGTACTTCACTGTTAAAATAATTTTGTGGGATGTTGTCCTAAAACAATGGTACTACTTCAGTCGTACCACTTTTGGGGGCAAATATAAACCATCGTGTGTTGCATGAAACAGACTGCAACATGATAAAATTGGTGTAGTTTTGCCGCAATCATGTTGAATACCATAGCATGGTGCATTGGTGCACCATGTTGTGCGTTTCCCGCAGAACACAATGGCTTATATTTTTTCTACAAAACGTGGTGCAACTGTAGTCGCCACACTTCTTACTGCAACGTATCTTCTTAACAACGTTCCATTGCATAATATAGTTCCAGCCTAAAAAGCTCGTAGTAGAACTTGAACTGGGACTTAAAAAATGCGTAATGTTCTGAAAACGGTGTATGCGTACGTACGTTAAAAAGATCAAGACCTCAGTTTCAGTGGCATGCTATCGGAAAGCGAAGTGGCTCAGTTGCACTAGTGTCCAACCCCTTGAGAGGGCCACTGGCGGCTAACGGTAAGCTATGGAAAGGATGAAAGGTAGCGATGAAAAATTTATAATACGACATAACCTAATTGCATTTCTGTCTTGTTAAAGAAAGAAATTTGTATGAAATTCTTAAAATTTGGCACCTTTTTCATGGAACACTTAAGAGATTGTGGTATGTTGCAGAACTATAATCTTTCACAATAGGCCAATCACAAATTACAAACAATAACATTTGCTTTGTCCAAACGTTTGTCCCACTTGGGTGTCGCAGTGGAAAGAATCATCACCATAGCAACAAACGGGAAATAAATAATTGTGACGTCACGCTTAGCTTTTCGTGTTTTTTTTTTTATTATTGAAAGTTTAACGACCACCGTGAGCAACTCAATGGGCTATTAGCAATCGCCCGTCCCTAATTTAGAGTCACTGGTTCCAGGGAAAGGAGAAAGCCAGTGCCGTAACACAAACAAATTCCATGCCTCGCCGGGATTCGAACCCGGACCCCTTTCCGACGAATGATCAGAGGCCATCGCTTAGACCACTGCGCCACCGGGGCGGCCTTTTCGCGTTTTCTGGCAGGTGTTCGTGAATTGTAACTGCGAATTATGTCAGCGTGTGACGTAATAACTGTATGACGTACCTTTCTATTTTATTTTTGCAATGTTCATAAAACATGCTTTCACATTTCGACATCACAAACAAAAAGAATGCCTTGTTAAGATATTACATACAGGGCTTAGACAGAATAATATGAACACCTAGGAATAGAAAGTTTTACGTACCTAATAGGGTGTGGGACCACCTTTGGCATTCAAAACCGCCCGAAACCTCCTTGGAATGGACGCATACAAATCCTGGATGGCGGTTAGTGGAATATTACACCATTCTTCATGCAGAAACTGCTCAAGGTTCTTCAGAGATGCAGCAGAAGGATAACGGAATCTAACTCTGTTTTCCAACACACGCTACAGTAGCTCAACGATGCTTAAGTCTGATGCTTTGGGAGGGCAAGGAAGGTGTGAAAGTTCGTCCTAATGTTTCTCAAACCATGATTCGACATGCCGACCTCTGTGAATTGGGGCGTTATCATCTTGATAGATAGCATCCCCTTCAGGCTATTTGCCATTGGATGGACTTGGTCGGCCAAAATGGTTTCACCCGTCAAATCATCCGTCCTTTCAAGTTGATCTGGGGACCTGCTGAAAACCATGATATGACCGCCCAAATCACGACAGAACTATCAACATGCTGCACTGTTGGGAGCAGACAGTCTGGGTTGTGCGCTTCTGATGATGTTCTACACAAGTAAGGACGTCCCGAGGAAGGGAATAGGGTTCATGTGGATTCATCCGACCACATTACACGATTCCGTGCATTGGCAGTCCACATTGTATGTTCCTCGCACCACTTCCGTGGCCTTTGTGCATTCTCCCGGGTCACCAGAGGTTTTAGAATAGCAGCTCTTCCATGACTATCTTGTTTATGCAGTTTCGTGTGCACTGTTTTCGTTGATACTGGGGTCTGGAGATGCAGATTGAGCTCGGCACTAATTTTCGGCACCGTGGTCTTCTTATTACGGGTAACAATCTTCTTTAACCCTTTAAGCGGACGATGATTTTGCTGTTGGGAGTTTATCAACCACCATGAGCAACTCTATGGCCTATAATCAGTAGCACGTCCCTAATTTAGGGACTGTTTCCAGGGCTGGAAGAGAGCCAGTGCCCTCAAACAAACATTCATGCCTCACCGGGATTCGAACCCATCCCGACCGATTACTCAGAATCCAGCACTTAGACCACTGTGCCACCGCTGCGGTTTATTCTCTCTTCCACGATGGAAGGCATGACCGCGGAGTGCTAGTCCCATTGACACGGACATCATGTCACTGGACATAAATAAAACATCTCTCTGCTTTCTTAAGTTGCCATAGCATTTTTCCTCATCCCCCTAAATCGCCACTTTGATTAAGAAAGTTAAAGAGGAAAGCAACGCCTTCAGATCATTTGCTAACCCCGAGTTAATTCGTTCCAGCCGGTTCAAGGGTAAATGTTCTTCTGTCTCTATCAGTCATGATCGTTTTCCGGCCACTCTAGTATTTCGCAGACGAGGTTTTGCCAAGAACATGGTATGCTGTCGTGACGCTAGACAGTAGTTCTCGATACCTTCACTACCCGGGCGACTGTTGTCAAAGAAGCACCAACTAGCCGGTCACCAACAATTTCCCCTGTTTCGAAGTTAATGCCCCGTTGCTCATTTCGTCATCACCCTGAAAGAAATTTTGCAACAAGACACTGTAAATGCACTTCAACAGGACCCTGAGGTTCTAAACAAAGCTATTACAATCAAACAGTGGTGGGATAACTTTGCCTATTGAGACGTACACAGCTTCTTTAAAAATCATGTCTCTAAGCGTGGTGTTCGCATTATTCTGTCCAACCCTGTATCTTATTTTCTTTCGTCATAATTGAAGAGCTTTCTCCTAGTGGTAATATAACTATCGTGCAATATTAGGGTAATTCAACACTCGCTGTTCGTCAGGTTGAGTGAGTTATTTTTTATTAGGAAAATAACACCGAGAATGTATGTTTTTCCTGTCTTTTCTCTCCCTAGTTTGAGTTGCATTCTGCAATAAGGCTCCTTATACACGATGCCGCGCTTTTAACCTTACCTACTGTAGGGGACAATGCTTCGTTCTTACGGTCTATCCCGTCTATCATTCGCGTATCGCCGTACGTTGGAGGCAGCTACATAGCCAGTGAGCTACCTGCTGCCGTATTGATAACAAACATCCGTGTAACTACCATGTGCCATTTAGTGTTTAGAAAACAATAAGATTCTGCAATGTTAACCGAATATTGGTGAGAAGACAGCCTTATATGAGGCGTGATCAAATGAAACCCGTTCGTGCCGCGTCACGTGGACCGGCGCACGAGGAGAATGATGACGTCACAGGTCGCGTGATAAGCGAGACCAATGAACAAGCGAGCACGCGACTGCTTATAGCCCATTGAGCAACTCAATGGGCTATAAGCAGTCGCCCGTCCCTAATTTAGGGTCACTGGTTCCAGGGAAGGGAAAGAGCCAGTGCCGTAAGACAAACACAACATCCATGCCTCACCGGGATTCGAACCCGGACCCCGTTCGGACGAATGATCAGAGGCCATCGCTTAGACCACTGCGCCACCGGGGCGGCCGAGCACGCATTCATTCTCCTCACATGTATGGTTCTTGTTGCAGATCGTTGACAACATGGCCGGTGGGATACTGAATCCATCCAAGGTGGATCAGCGAGCGGGGAATCAGCTCCTAACGGCGGAATTATGTCGACCAGTCAGTCGACATTCATCGCAGAATGCAGGCGATATATGGTGACAAATGTGTGTCGAAGAAAACAGTGACAGACTGAGCACGAGTGTTTCGGAAAGGACGTGAAGAAACGAAAGATCTTCCGCGGCCAGGCCAGGGGCATGTTGTTGCGACAGACGAAGCCATCGCCAAGATTGAGGCAAAAATACGGGTTGACCGTCGTCTGAGCTTACGTTCGCTAGCGGAGGAATTCGCTATCTCATTTGTCATTTAGGACAGTTCAAACGGTGGTTACGAAGACACTGCAGTATCGGAAAGTGCATTCACCATGGATCCAACGGATACTGACCGATCACCATAAGAAAGAACGTACGGGTTGGAGTTTGAACCACTCGCTGCATTACGAAGCGGAGGGTGGTGCACTTCTATCGCGCATAGTGACAGGAGACGAATCATGGTGCCGTCCAGCAAACCAGCGAGCATGCAATGGAAACATCCCGGATCACCAAAACACAAAAAATTCAAGTCACAGGCTTCCGCCGGTAAGGCTATGCTGACCGCAATTTTTGATCATGAAGGACTTTTGTTCTTGGACTTTAAAAAGCCTCACGTGAACATCAATGCCAACCGCTACAAGGACACACTGGACAAGCTGCATAAAGATATCAACAATAAGCGACCCGTCATGCATTCGCGTGGTGTGATTCTGTTGCACGCCAATGCTCATCACCATGTTCTGAACATTGTGCGGGATGCGTTAGCACGGAAAGGTTTGGAGGTTCTGCACTAGAGATGAGTTAGGGCTCAATTTTAGGAGCTCGGGCCCGACCCGCTTTCTTTGATTACATGTGTTTGCTGAACCCGGGCTCGAATTCTTGGAAAATTTTGCTTATCAAGGCTTGCATTTATGCATTATACACTGGCCAAAGATATGGCCCAAGCAAGTATTAGTTTAAAAATCATTAGTTTAAAAAGTTTAATTCAGTTAATCCACTTCACAATATTAATATGTTTTTAGAAATACTACGCATAAAGCCAAATGTTCTAAACTGCGGATTTGAAAATAAATAAATAATCAACGTGCCCTTCGACCGTATCAGGGGAATCAGTAATTTTGGTAAAAGCTGAAGAAAAGAAACAAAAAAATTCCATTCGTTATTTCTTTTTGATTTCTAAATTTACTTTGATTTTGCATAAATTGAATTATAAAACGTACAGCGCCGTACAGACGATTGCAAGTGTTTGAAAATTCGTCTCTAGAAAACCAATCTTTGCAATATAATTTACATATATGCTAATTGGTAAAGGTAGTTTAGAGTTATTTAGTAGAATTAAAAAAAAAAGCATGTAGGGAAATTTACAAAATTAAAAAAAAAAAAAACGTAAAAGCATTCCAGACCAGATTATTCTGCATTTTGTAATATTAACAAAATTTTGCGCTTAATAGTACACTATCTACCAACAAGTAATTAAAGATCCCTGCAATCGACGATATCTGCGGTCTTGATACACGTCACGGCCGCCGCCGTTAAACATCGTGTGGGAAACAACAGCGCAGCTAGTCGCATGTAAGATGCCACGCAGTTCGGAGCTCTCTGATTTCGAGAAAGGTGCAATCGTCAGGTATCACAGAAATGGCAGATCCATACGTGACATATCCAGCGAGTTGAAGTACCCAAAATCGACAGTGGCCTACGTGATTGGCAAGTGGAAGACCAGAGGTGACTGTCGGAATGTGTCCCGACCCGGCAGACCCACAAACCTGGGAGTTAGAGACAGACGGGTGCTGGCCAGAGAAATTCGGAAGAACCGCACCACGTCGATGGGCCACATCCGCGAGGAGTTTCAACAGGCATCCGAGAGTGTTCTTTCGATGAATACCATCCGCAAGGAAGTCCATCTGCTCGGTTATCATGGACGTGCTGCCGCCCACAAGCCTTTGATCACCAAGTCCAATAGAGCTGCTCGGCTAACGTAGTGCAAAGAACGTCGACATTGGACCGTTGAACAGTGGAAACGGGTTCTCTGGAGCGACGAATCAAGGTTCACCATCTACCGTTCGGATGGCAGGGTCTGGGTTTGGCGTCTGCCTAGAGAACGCCTCCTGCCGGAATGTATTGTGCCAAATGTGAAGTTCTGCGGCGGTGGAATTATGCTATGAGGGTGTTTCTCCTGTTATGACACGGGACCCTTCGTCACAATTCTGGTAGACTCAACGCCGAGACCTACTGCACCATTTTGGATGACCATGAGCTTCCTACGTTGTGGCAGTTTTACGGGGTGGATCCATGTTACTTTCAGGATGACAATGTCACCTGTCATGTTGCGAGGTCCACCATGGCTTGGTATGGTGACAATGGGGTTAATCGAATGGACTGGCCTGCGCAGAGCCCGGACCTTAACCCTATCGAGCACCTCCGGGACGAGTTGGAGCGTCGACTTATAAGAGGTGCCCCCACCGTCCGAAATCGGTGAAGGAACTGACCTGTCTTCTCCAAGCCGAGTGGGAGGAAATACCGCAAGCCGTCGTACAACGCCTGGTTGAGAGTATGCCCCGGAGGGTCGCAGCTGTAATCCCCGCTCTTGGAGGCTCCACCAACTATTGAAGGTGAATAAACTTCGTTTTTCTTTGCTATCACGGGTGTCCAATTACTTGTTGGTAGATAGTGTATAATAATCACAATATTATCATATGCGTGTGCAGTTTCCAGATCAAGTTCATCATGGAGATATATATATATATATATATATAATTGCATCTAATGCTTCAGTGCTTCAACTTCATTTTTTCTCTAAAACTCTACCTGCTGCACTAAACACTTTCTCGCCTGCAGAACTACTAGCTGGTATACATAGTAGTACCCTCTAAACCATGTCCCCTCTAAAATCCAACGTCACCCCAAAAATCGCTGGAGTGAAGAAATTTTAAAAAATAAATAATACTTCTAACTGCACAATTTTGGAAATTAATACATCATTTTAAAGATAAGATTCTTGATTTTTAATAAAATACAAAAAATGGGAATGTGATTATTTTTTCCCAGTTTTTCGATACCAGACCTATTTAAACTAATCCTTGCTTGGGCCATAGCTTTGGACAATGCAAGTCTTGCTAAGCAAAATTTCTCTTGCAATGGCAGCTTGCTTAGGAAATTGAAAATCCGTCCACCATGGTAACAAATCCACAATGAAATTCAACACGTGTAATTCAACCGGGCTCGGAATTACACATGTTGAATTATTTACAGTAATGAAATTCAAGACGTGTAATTCCGAGCCCGGGCCCGAGCTCATATCTATTCTGCACCACCCAGCATACAGCCCCGATCTGTCACCATGTGGTTTTAATTTGTTCAGACTCAAAGCTCTAAAGGGACAACGATTCTACTCCGATGCAGACGTCACATACGCGGTGACCAAATGATTCAAGGAGCAACCAAAGTCCTTCGCGGAAGATATCCGCCGTCTTCTCAAGCAGTGGAATGCGTGTCTGAATGCCTACGGTGACTTCTTCTATCAAACACTGGTGCATTCTTGCTTCCTTATATATAGCTTTGTTTAATACTGCCACTCCTACGGATGTACCTTTTCGTTCATCTTAATAAAGCCACTTGAACGGGTTTCATTTGATCATGCCTAATAGTTTGCATTCTGTACTTTTTGAGCTACCGATATAGCATACACAGTGTGGCAAAGAATTTTTAAGACTGGGTCTGTAAAATGAAATAGAAACAAGAAATTATAATTTGTTTTAGTTTGTTATCCAAAATAAGATCCTCCGGCTTCTATACACTTGTTACAGCGATTTAATAATGATTCGAATGCCTGTTCCAGTTCACTTTGCGGAATTGCCATAAAAGCACGCGTCGAAGCTGTTTGTATGGTCGAAATATCATCAAAATAACACCCTTTTAACGTCATTTTAGGTTTTGGGAATAAAGAAAAGTCGTAGGGCGCTAAATCAGGCGAATACGGTGGATGATTCAACACACAGATGTTATTTTTCGCCAAAAATCTACGAACAAGAAGTGAGGTGTGACTGGGTGCATTATCGTGCAACCAACACCAACTGTTTTCAACCCGATATTCTGCCCATCAAACGCCTCAAAACATTTAAATAAAAATCACCAGTAATTGTTTGTCCACTTGGAACAAATTCTTTGTGGGTAATAACCTTACTATCGAAGAATGTAATGAGCATTGTTTTGATTTTAGATGGAACTTTTCTTGTTTTTTTGCCTTGTGGTGAGTTTTTTACTTCCATTCCGCACTTTGTCGCTTTGTTTTAGGATCATATTGAATACACCATGTTTCATCACCTGTAACAATCGATTTTAAGTAGTTTGGATCATTTTCAGCTGCTGAAATTATGTCTCTGCAATGTGCAGTTCTCCTTGATTTCTGTTCATTGGCTAACGTGTGTGGAGCAAATTTAGCACAGACTTTTGTTTTGCTCAAATCTTCATGCAGGATGGTTCGAATCGTTTCTTTCTTTCTTGATGTTTAAAAGACTCTTCCATCATTCTTAGTGACGCACATCGATTGTTTGCCACGAAATCACGTACTTTTTCAATAATCTCAGGTGTCCTAGATGAACTTGGTCTTCCGGTGCGCTTACCATCTTCTAGCGTATCTCTTCCATCCAAAAAACGTTTGTGCCACAGGAAAACATTTGATCTACTTAACAAAACTCACCGTAAACTTGTTTCATCATATGGCACGTTTCCAAGGCACTTTTACCAAGTTTTGCGTTAAATTCAATAACAGCCCTTTGTTCCATCTTAATAATTCAACATGAAAAAATTTTACTTCTCTAATGAACGGCCGTTTCGTTTGAGTTACTTTAACAACTGCGCAGTACTTTTGGCAGAAAGCAAGCAGATGGTCACGGTTTATAACGCATTCGCGATTACACTGGTGGTGGTGCCACCGTAGGCTGAAATCTAGCACCAGTCTTAAAAATTCTTTGACGCACTGTGTATAAGAAAATGTCGTATGTAAAATGAAATTAGTGTCAATGCGCTTAGACATGCATACCTGACATTATTATAAGGCATTCCTATGAAATAGCGGGTGGCCCACCCCGTAGAAATAAAATTTGTATTTTCGATTTTAAATACAGTCTAACCCCCTTTTAACTGACTGCGATTTAACGAATTCTGCGATTTTACGTACATTTTTTATAGTACGGATGGAATCACATTGAAATTAATGCTTGGTGTTTCCCGATTTAACGAACACATTTCCTCAATTTATCGGACTTTTTTTTTTTTTTAAACCACCAAACTATATGGTAAACAGCATTTTCACGTTAAAAGTTAGTTAATGAGCCTAGCGTAACAGGAAAATTTCACGCATACGGTTAACCAGCGTTTCAAAGAGCACAGCTTGACGGAATGATAAATCAGTTCGCCTCTTCTGCGACTATCAAGCGTAAGCTTCTTACAGGAGGAAGCAAATGGCCAACAAGTTCCAAAGAAGCGGCAACGTTTTCTTGCATGTGGGGGGGAGCAGGAAAAAGAAAACCGGTGTGGGGCAGAAAATCTAGGGCACCCTGTGAGATTCTTGTTTTTAGCTACAGACAAAATAGCTTCCTGTGAACTCAGAGGACACACATTGTACATACCCATTCCTGAACCTCTGGAATTCTTCCCCAAATTGCGCTTCTTTTCTTCTTAGTGTTAAATCTATCAGCCAAAATTAAACAACACGTCTCGTTATGCAGCTTAGAATACTGAAATCGTTATTTAAGAAGCTAAATGCTCGGGAAAAACAAATAAACTAACCTATTTTTCTCGCAATTTTTAAATACGCTTAAATTTTGATGCAACATATGAAAATTTAATGCCACCCGATGGCGCTGTGGTCTATGCGATTGCTTCTGATCATTCGTCCAAAAGGGGTCCGTGTTCGAATCCCGGTAATGCATGAGTATTGTGCTTGTCTTACGGCACTGGCTCTCTCCCTTCCCTGGAACCAGTGGCCCTAAATTTGGGACGGACGACTGCTTATAGCCCGCTGTGTAGCTCACGGTGGTCGTTAAACCTCCAATCATAAAAATCAAAATGTCTAATATCTACGAATTATGTATTTAATATGCAAAGTACGTACTATAACACTTTTGATAATAAATTTCGCAATTAAAAGTACTATAAATAACTTAAATTTCACTGAAAGAAAGAGAACTTAGCTGCTGACGTATCCTTTTATGAACACTAGCTTAATTTGAATATTGCATTCGAAAGGCTTCTTCGATTTAGCGAATTCCGCGATTTTACGTATAAGACTGCTGGTCCCTTAAAGTTTGTTAAATCGAGGTTTGACTGTACATAAATGCACTTGCTAAGAAACACAGCTTGTGAAACGTTTCTTGTATATTCATTTCTAACTACAATTTAATTCTAACTCTCCTTGCTGCACAGTTGTAAAGGGATTCTTTTTAAAGTTCTTCCTTTTCCTTCTATTTGCTTTTTTGACTACGAAATTCTGCACGTAGAATAGCATTATAACTTTCTTTCGGTCACTCGCAGTTCAGTTTCAATTAAACTTGGTTTCTAAAGGTGGCTTTATTTTTATAGAATTTTCCTAATGAAATGTATGTTTTCCCACTCGTACCTGCCAAGCTGTTTTCATGGTAGAGTCAGACGAGACCCGATATACCGAATTCTTGACTTCAGCTTTCCTAAAATGATTGTTTTTCCATTGCTTACACTCTCCTCTTGCTATATCAATCAACAGAGTAAACACTTTCCCTTCTCCTTCCAAATGAAATTGAAGTTCAAACTCGGCACGGACTTTGTAATCTCTGCCATGAAAACAACTTTACAGTACATGAAAGGCCCACGTATTTCGCTTTAATTTCGCTTTGAAATGAAAAACAAAATGTTTTTCTGTTGATTTATGTAGCAAAGGAGGCTCTGTAGGGAATGGAACAACACGAATTGCATTTGAAAGATTCGTTGAAAAATGTAGCACTATTACTAGCTACGATACGATGTTTGCGAGCTTAAAATTAATGATACACAATAAAACACCCATTTTTAACGACTTAGAAAAAACTTTCTTCGAGCGTTCATTAGCGTTTTTTATTTAACAGAATGCTATTGCATTTGTTCAAATTTCGGCAACGGAAAATGTATCGCAAAATTATAGTCATTCTGGAAATTTTTCGAAAATGGGAGCACCAGCAGAAATACTGTCCTTAATATAATTTATGTTACGGAAATAGTTGCATCATCACTGCTCAGAACAGATGAACGAAGAACAGAATGATCACCACATTACTCAAGATATTATATAGAGTGCGATCGGGTGAACCAATGACCTTTCGAATCAGTTTTGGTAACCGAATTCAGTAAGATCTTATTAAGCACTAAGTCACTTTAAAAAATTAAAATCCGAAACAATAAGTTAAAAAGAAAGAATAAGAATAAATCAAAATCCGAAAG
Organism: Macrothele yani; assembly: GCA_039090855.1. Lineage (NCBI taxonomy): Eukaryota > Metazoa > Arthropoda > Arachnida > Araneae > Macrothelidae > Macrothele > Macrothele yani. The sequence continues at coordinate 29,311,288 of CM077026.1, forward strand.
AATAACATTTATAATGCCTCGTCCCACGAACGTGGCTTTCGTGAAACAATTAAAATAAAACTCTTCAAGTGCACTCATTCAAAACCTCAAAATAGGAAGAAACATTTGATATAACATTTTTATTCATTTATGATGTAAACATTTCAAAGATTTATGCGTATGCATATTTTCTTTTAGCTACAACTGCAGCTGCGTGGGAACAGCAGTCATGAAAAGGAACCCGAAGATACGCATCATTCCTCACGGGCTTCTCTTCCAGATGTCTACTGCACTTTGTGTACGAAGCTTCTTGGTGCGAGGTAACGGTGCTGAAGGAATTTTGCTGCCATGCGTCCTGAACTTGAGTAAGAGCAGTCTTGCTGAGAGACAATGGTGCTACAACTTCAACTGGAAAGAAACCCACAGAGTACCATTCTTCCTCCCAGGCAGGAACTTTTAACCCAGGTGCCACCTGCGGAGGCGGCGTGTCTGTGCGAGGCAATGCTACTGCTACAGCTAAACAGGAACCCGAACAGAAGCATTATCCCTTCCGGGTAGAAACCTTGCTTCTTCATGCCTGCTGCACCTGCGTAGGAAGCGTCTCAATGAAAGGAAATAGTGCTACTGTTTCAACTAGGAAGGAACCTGGACAGACGCATTATCCCTTCCGGGTAGGTGCCTTCCTTCCAGATGTCTCCTGCACCTTTGGAGGAAGTGTTTCGGTGCGATGCGATAGTGCCACTGTCAACTACAAAGGAACTCTGAACATACGCATTATCTCTTCCATGTAGGAGCCTTTCTGTCAGATGCCTCCTGCCCTTCAGGAGGAGGAGGAGGAGGTACCTTGGCGCAAAGTAACAGTGCTACATCTTAAACTGCAAAAAGGAACCAGGAGAGACGCAGGCTGCCTCACGGGAAGAAGCTCTGCTGGCAGATTTCTTCTGCACTTCTGAAGAAGCTTCTCAATGCGAGGAAACTGCGCTCTGTCTGGGTCCTTTCAACTAGAAAGGAACCTGGACAGGCACATAATCCGTCTCGGGTAGAAGCCTCGCCGGATGTGCTTTGGTGCGTGGCAACAGTGCTACAGATTCCACTAAGAAGGAATCTGAAAGGATTAGCTATCTGTCCCTGGTAGGAGGTTAAGTGGTAGATGCCCCTGTAACGTATATTCTAAATTAACTTTCCTTTTCAGTTTCTTTCCCAATGTAAATCTTGAGTTTGTTCTCAGTTATACTTCACACTTAACGTGATATCTTTTCTCTCAAGCGAATGCTGTTGGGAACACAATTGAGGTAGAACGAACGTGACGTATGCCTGTTATGAGATAAGAACCAGAGATAAAAACTAGAATAGAACAGTTGCTCGTGTGGATTGTTGATTTGTGTTAGAGATTTGTTATGTGATTTCTACACTATCCTGAAATGCTATAATCTGTGCTGGAGAAATGAAGCCAATTTCCGTAAGTTTGACTTCTGTTTAAATGTTTCGTCTGGCCATTAAGGTATAATTTAGGAACTCTTTCATCGTATGGTGATGTTTTTAAAATAACGTAAAAAGAGCGACAAAGAATCAGTACGAAAATACTTTACGTTATACCCCTTTTTCTAGGGGAGCAGATATCTCGGCACAACGCATTACTGCAGCAGCTTCAACCGAAAAGAAACCTAAACAGACGCATTCTCCCTCCACGTTAGTAGCCTTGCTTCCAGATGCCTCTGCAATTGCAGAGAAAGAGTCTCTCCAGGAGGCATCGATGCAACAGCTTCAATTGAATAGGAACACGCAGATTCGAACTCTTTCTCCCAGGTAAGATAAAATATTTGATGCGTATTGAAAGATGTGATAATGAGGGAACGCAGTGATGATTTAATTCCCTACCACAATTTTTCTTCTAATCAGTGGATGTAGTTGAAAAACCAGGCCTAATAACATGGGTGAGTTTAGTGCAACCGCCATCTTTGTGCGATATTTCTGGGATACTCTTCCACGATAGGAGATAACGCGTGGAGTACCATCCCTTATGGGTCACGCGGAAACCTGTAGCTTTTTAAAGGCCGTACAACCAAGGGTATAACGCGACGTGTGGAGTACCATACCCTATGAACCTGTAACAAACTTGTACCTTTTCAAAGGTGGCACAACACAGGGAATAACGCGGGAGTACCTTGTGAGTCACGCGGAAACCTGTACCTTTTTAAAGGTGGTACATCCCCCCACTCCCATTGATTTCAGAAGCTAGCAGAGGCCAAGAATCGGGAGAAATGTGTAAAGAGGGATGGCATTTTATTCTGGACAAGTTTCGCCAAAACACCTCGAATACTGATTGTGTGTACACACACTGAAGATTCCTTTCGCCTTTCCTCATTTCTGCAAAGTACTGGTCACAGATACATCGTAGAACCAACCCACTATGACCACTTGTCTAAATGTTGGTCCTCCTCGTACCTCCAAAACAGCTCTTACTCGGAGAGACATACACTACAAGATTTCTAAAGGTTTCTTGTGGTAGGCGATACCAACACGTTACTAGCACATCGTTTAACTCATGTAAGTTACGTGGATGAGCCTCCGCAGATCGCATATGCTGTTTGAACACAAAGCACAGATTCTGAATTGGATTGACGTCTGAGTAACGTAGAGGCCAGGTCCAAATACATTGAAGTCTTAATGTTCCACGAACAATTCTCGAACAATCCGGGCAGTGTAGCATGGTTCATTATGCTGCTGAAAGAAGGCAATACTTGAGTGGAATACCGTTCCCATGAAAAGATCCAACGAATTGTTATGGCCGAAAGACTAGGTCACAGTATTTCCGAGACAAGGCTCGTGGGGTACTCACGGTAAACCTAGGTTAGTACCTTCAAAGAGAGGTCTGAGGAGGGAAAAGATGCGAGCCGCTAGCACGGTTTGTACCGACTGCGGCTCATTGATGCTAGAGGTGAGCGAAGGTCATCCCGTATGGTACAAGCCAACAGAAGGAATACTGTGGCGCAACTCGCCGGTAATTTGAATGCTGGTGACGAAAGTGCTGTATCCCAACACACAGCACATCGCGCTCTGTTGAAAATGGGACTGTGTGGCCGTGGGCAGCTCCTAGTGCCCATATCAACCTCGGCGTATCGTCGAAAGCGTCTATAATGGGCATGAGAGTATCAAAAGTGGGCCTAGAATGATTGGAATAAGGTAGGCAGGTCAGGTGACTCTTCTATTGCACCACGTGAATCGCCGGGCATGTGGCCGTCGTTTACTTGCGGAAGTGTTATCACCAGGATGCACCGTTGGACAAAAACAATCCAGTGGAGGAAATGTAAAACTTTGGGCAATGTTCTGCCAAGAAGCCCTAGATTCAGTCATGAATGTGCAAGCGAATCACGTTTACCACCTATCTAAACATCATTGCTGACCAGGTGCATCCTTTCAGGGCAACGGTATTCCCCTCTAGCAGCGCCTTCTTTCAGGAGAATAATGCGACATGCCACACTTCCCGGGTTGTTCGAGAATGGTTCCGGAACATCATGAATAATTCCAGGTATGGACTGTCCTGGCCTTCAAAGTACACCAGACATCAATCCAATCGAGCGTCTGTGGTTTATGTTGAAACAGCAAATCCGATCTCAACAACGAAATTCACAAGAGTTAAATGGCCTGCTGGAAACGTGTCGGTACCAGATACCAAAAGACACCTTCGGAATTCTTGTAGCGTCCGTACCTTTCCAGGTAACAGCAGTTTCGGCAGTACGTGGACGACCATATGCACAACCTACTTCCAATAAGTTCTAGGACTAACCGCATAGCTAACGTAACAGTAATGCCGGCCTGGCAAGAGAGAGGGGCAGGGGGTGTAATTGCCCAGGGGCCTGAGTGTCAGGGGAGGCCCGATGCTAGTGGAAGTTTGTCACGAATTCTTGGCGAAAGGGTCCAGCAGAAAAGTAAAACATCTGCGCCTCCCGGAGCAGCTGCTTTGGTTCCCTCGCTTGCATTCTCCCCGTGTCACAAAAACTAAAAGAACAGGAAATTTCCATACTAATTCCCTTACCAATGGAAGCAGGTCAATTTTTGACTCTTCCAAAGAAAAACATGTTTTTCTAACCAAATGTGTACTCTTCCAGTGTTAGTGGCAGGATCTGTACTCTTCCAGTGTTAATGGCAGGAGCTGAGAGATCTTTCAGTGTTTTAAAAATGATCAAAATGTTTTATGGATCAACCACAGAACAAAAAAGACTGGACTAACCACTCTTGCCATGGCGGCAAATCTTTTTCGTGCTTTGAATTTTGATGAAGTAATTGAAGACTTCGCATTTAGAGCCAGAAGAGCTATTTTATAGAAACTACACTATCTACCAACAAGTACTTGGACACCTGTGATAACAAAGGAAAACGAAGTTTATTCACCTTCAATAGTTGGTGGAGCCTCCATGAGCGGCGATTACAGCTGCGACCCTCCAGGGCATACTCTCAACCAGGCGTTTTACGGCGGCTAGCGGTATTTTCTTCCACTCGGCTTGGAGAAGACAGGTCAGTTCCTTCACCGGTTTCGGATGGTGGGGGCACCCTTTAGGTCGACGCTCCAACTCGTCCCAGAGGGGCTCGATAGGGTTAAGGTCCGCGTTCTGCGCAGGCCAGTCCATTCGATTACCCCTATTGTCACCATACCAATCCATGCTGGACCTCGCAACATGACAGCTGGCATTGTCATCCCAAAAGTAACATGGGTCCACCCCGTAAAACTGCCACAACGTAGGAAGCGCATGGTCATCCAAAATGGTGCAGTAGGTCTCGGCGTTGAGTCTACCAGGAATTGCGAAGAATGGTCCCGTGCCATAACAGGAGAAACACCCCCATAGCATAATTCCACCGCCGCCGAACTTCACAGTAGGTACAATACATTCCGGCAGGAGGCGTTCTCCAGGCAGACGCCAAACCCAGACCCTGCCATCCGAACGGTAGAGGGTGAACCTTGATTCGTCGCTTCAGAGAACCCGTTTCCACTGTTAGACGGTCCACTGTCGACGTTCTTTGCACCACGTTAGCCGAGCAGCGCTGTTGGACTTGGTGATCAAAAGCTTGTGGGCGGCAGCACGTCCATGATAACCGATCAGATGGGCTTCCTTACGGATGGTATTCATCGAAAGAACACTCCCGGGTGCCTGTTGAAACTCCTCGCGGATGTGGCTCATCGATTTGGTGCGGTTCTTCGGAATTTCTCTGGCCAGCACTCGTCGGTCTGCAACTCCCAGTTTTGTGGGTCTGCCGGGTCGGGCCACTTTCCAACAGTCACCTCTCATCTTCCTCTTGCCAATCACGTAGGCCACTGTCGATTTTGGGTACTTCAACTCGCTGGATATGTCACGTATGGACCGGCCATTTCTGTGATACCCGACGATTACATCTTTCTCGAAATCAGAGAGCTCCGATCTGCGTGGAATCATGCATGCGACTGGTTGCGTTGTTTCCCACACGATATTTAACGGCGGCGTCCGTGAAGTGTATCAGGACCGCAGATATCATCGATTGCAGGGGTGTTCAATTACTTGTTGGTAGATAGTGTATAAGAGCTATAAGGTAACCACATTTGTTTATTATGAAATTTCATTTTTTCTATTTTGATATTTAATTATAAAGTGTTTTTGTAAATTAATAACTAATTTGACAAAAAAAAAGTAACCTTGTTTTAGTTTTCAAATATTGAGCACTGAATATGTAAGTTAAGAATGAATTTCAGAATTGTACATAACTATGAAATAATTCTGATAAAATATTAGCAATCTGATGGAAGCTTGTTTTATAATGTACAGGGTTTTGCACCTGTGTATATTAACCTGCACTCTTCTAAAATATTTTTGTGGGGAGGCTTTGAGGCCCCGGCCCCGGCCTCAAAATTGCCCAGGGGCCCAAAAATCCTGTCGTCGGGCCTGAGTAATGGGATAGAAAGTATCACGTGCTTGCTAGAAGATACCGTATTTCTCCGAAAGTAAGACGTACCCCGAAAATAAGCCCCAGTTACGATACGTAGTACAGTAGTCAGCCAGCCTGTCACCGTTCAAAAAAACTGAAGCGAGTTCCAAAATCCCTGGAGGATACCCTGTTCATGATTTTAATTTGCCTTAAATATCCAGAGTAAAAAAGAAAGCCGACTGACTTTGAACTCAGCCGAGGATATGGTTTTTGTAATTATGGCGCATGCATTCAGTTCGGTTCAGAGAGCTAGCGGGAGATGAAAAGAAGCCGTCTTTTGTTCGGCAGCTGTAACATCCAGTTCCGAAAAGGGAATTCGATGCGGAAAACTTTACCGATAAACGCTATTTTTGGCGGAAAAGGCCGGAATTCGGCCTTTTTCAAATATTTTTCTTTGGAAAAGGAATTTGTTTTCTTTGGGAATGGAATTTTCCTTTTACAAAATCTTTGGCGGAAATTCAGGCAGGAATTCAGGGTTTGTAGAGTTATGACGATGTTCCAGAAGAAGATGACATGACTGTATTTGAATAAATGTAGATTTTTGTACATGAATAAGTGTAGATTTTTGTAAATGAATAAATGTAAATTTTTGTAAATCAATAAATGTAGATTTTTGTACATGAATAAATGTAGATGGAAAAAAAAGTTGGTAGTACATGAAAAAATAAGACATTCCCTGAAAATAAGCCCTAATGCGTCTGTTGGAGCAAAAATTAATATAAGACCTAGTTACAAAATATAATGATCCGATTTATTGGTGTCTAAAGTAAGAAATCACACAAATTTCACTCCGCAAGCTTTCTCCGTCAACAGACGGCTTCGTCAGGCGGTTACATAGAGAATATAGAATCAAAATTGTAGACAGAGCGTTAATTCTAATATGACAAATGAAATCACGCGTGAAGACCGCGCGCATAAGTAACCACGAACGTGGTGAATACAATATCTTAAAAGCTAATGCAAAAGCAAACAATGTAAACTTTAGGAAGAAACTAGAATCATGAAGACCATCTTGCGATACCTAGCAGATGGTTCCAAGCCACCGGTAGTTCTAAAGAGACATCGGTGTTGCATACATCCTGTTTCGTTAATATCTCAACTGTTTCCCTTATGGCGGCTGTTCTTGCGTCTCCATATGGTGCGATCTTCGAGATATTCTGCCATTGGGGTTGAGCTTGATGGTTAGCTACTTCTTTGGCAAGTGACGTAGAAAGTTTCTTTTGTGCAACATCCCTCTTATGCTCATTCATTCTCTCCTCAAATGACCTTTTTGTGAGACCTACGTAAAATTTAGTTGAGGAGTCTGGGTATAACAATGGGATGCAATAGATGCCCGCATCTGTGAGCTTCAAGGTACTATTCCTTCTTGCTGTGCTGAGGATGGTTGCCATGTGTTTAGAAGCTTTAAGGCCAACATCCAATCCTTTCTTCTGAAAGTGATTTTTAATAAAATAAGATATTTTTGGGATGTACGGGATCGAACCAACAAATTTTAAAGGTGCTCTTCTGTTCGGTGTAGCAAGTGTGTTGGCTTCAACTTTCGCTATTGTGTCCTCTACGCGGGAGACGTCAAACCCTCCAGCAAAGGCAAGATCTTTCAAAGACTTAATTTCAGCATCATAGTCAGATTTCAAGGTGCAAAAATCTTTGGCTCTTTTAGCCCGGTATTTGAATAGAGCATACTTGTGTGTTGTTGGGTTCTCTGATCCTGGTGGAATAGGGTTAGGTACGTGCATGGGTTTATAGTAGACTTTGGTAGTGAGTGTACCTGAAATCGATTTCTTCACAAGTACATCTAAGGTCAGGTGATGCGTAACATCACAGCCTCTCCTTGACAAATGTCAACCCCGCCTTCTCGTGGTGCATCCTGTTCCCACTAAAGGGGCTCTGACGACGGCCAATAGCGGTATAACTATACCATCGGGATTAGAGGAAATTCTATCCCACACTCACCAACCCGCTTGGCCAGCGTGGTGAGTTATGGCCAAACCCCTCCAAAATGATGCCACAACTTAAATCTTGGCCCTCAGTCTCCGGCAGCTGGAATGTACCTGGCCAAGGCAGCGGCCAGTGCGACATGAAGGCAGAGGGTGCTAAGAATCCCCGGAGGACCGGACTAGGCTGCCATCTGATGCTGACCTTGGCTACTTACAATGGACGCTCCCTATCTTCTGATTCAAGGCTTCTTGAATTGGAAGAGGAATTACAAAGGATCAAGTGGGACATCGTGGGGCTAAGTGAGGTAAGGAGAAAAGGAGAAGATCTCATCGAACTGAAAAGTGGACATCTCTTCTACTATCGTGGGACAGATACCGGCAGAACTAGTGGTGTTGGATTTATAATAAACAAGAAACTGAAGGATAAAGTTGTAGAAGTTGAAAGTTCCTCTGACAGAGCTGCACGACTTGTTATCCAACTCTCGAAAAGATACCAGGCTCAGATTATTCAAACTTATGCACCCACCACAAGTCATCCTGAAGAAGAAATTGAAGAATTTTATGAGGAAATATGTCATCTAAATAATAAAGGTAAGCAGCACTTGAAAATAATTATGGGAGATTTCAATGCAAAAATAGGGCAACGGCAACAGAATAAAACTTCAGTAGGTAAATTCGGTCACGGCAACAGAAACCAGCGTGGAAATACTCTCGCTGAGTTTGCAGAGGCAGAAGGGTTTTTCATCTTGAACTCCTTCTTCAAGAAAAAGCCACACAGGAAATGGACATGGAGACATCCAATTGGGACGACAAGTGAAATTGATTTTATTATGTGTAACAAAAAATTCGTCATAGAAGACTGCAGTGTGCTAAACAAGTTCAACACAGGTAGTGACCATAGATTGGTGAGATGTAAGATGCACCTCAACACTAAACTTGAACGTGGCAAGCTCATAAGACAAACAAAACCTATTGACATAACCAACCTTAAAAAACACCATAATACCTTCAAGTTGGAACTGAAGAACAGGTTCTCTGCTTTAGAAGGCCTAACATCGGAAGAAGTGGACATCTCTGAAGTTAACAGAAAAGTAACCAAAGCTCTTATGGAAACAGCAACAAAATTAGCTGGGTCTAAGAACAAGTTGCATGTAAACAAATTATCAGGAAAAAGGAAAATGTTGATGCAAAAAAGAAGAGAGATGAGGACAACTAAAGAAGTTGTGACTTCCAAAGTGGAATATATAGAGCTATGCAAGACAGTAAGAAAAAGTATCACTGAAGACGTAAGAAAATTCAACTGTGAACTAGTGAGGAAAGCAATTGAAAACATCCAAAGCCTAAAGATAGCAAAGGGACATCTCAGTAAGGGAAGAAAACAGATTATGGCACTGAGAAAAGAAGATGGTTCTGTAACAAGAAATAGAGGCGAAATTTTGACAAGAGTGAAAGATTTCTACTCCAAATTATATGAAAGGGATGATACATGCACTCCAGACATCAGGAAAGATACCAGTACCAGACTTCCTCCAGTCCTTCCAGCAGAAGTTGCACATGCAATCAAGAACATGAAGCGGGGAAAAGCTCCAGGAGAAGATGGAATTACTGTAGACATCATACAAGAAGCAAGTGGAGAAATCGAAACAGTACTCGCCCAAATTTTCACTCGATGCCTTAATGAAGGAAAGATTCCTGAGGATTGAAACACCGCTACAATGATCCTGCTACATAAGAAAGGTGACATTAAGGATCTCGGAAACTACAGACCTATCAGCCTCCTATCAGTAGTTTATAAAATCTTCACTAAAGTTCTTTCACACCGCTTGAAGGTAACACTGGACATGGCTCAACCGAGAGAACAAGCTGGATTCAGGAGTGGCTACAGCACAATAGATCATATCCACGTACTGAGAGAACTAATTGAAAGAGCGAGGGAATATGAACTTCCATTGTGCATGGCTTTTATCGACTATGAAAAAGCCTTTGATTCGGTGAAACCATCAGCAGTTACAATGGCTCTGAAAACCTGCGGTATTGAAGATGCATACATTAATATTATTAATAACATCTATGAAAATGCAAGTGCAAAGATTCGGCTGTTTGAAAATACAACACACATAAAAATTGGAAAGGGAGTGAGACAAGGTGACACCATATCTCCGAAGCTCTTTAATGCCACATTGGAGGGTGTTTTTCAGTCGCTGAGCTGGGAAAACAAAGGGATAAAGATTAATGGAGATTATCTAACCCACCTTCGTTTTGCTGATGACGTAGTCATTTTTGCAACTACCCCATCAGAGCTGCAGAGTATGATCCAGGAACTTGCTGACAAGAGTAAAGAAGTGGGATTAAAAATGAACTTTCAAAAGACAAAAGTGATGTTCAATGCTTTTACAAGAAATGAAGATTTATCGATTGATGGAGAAAAGCTGGAGATAACAGACACGTACGTTTATCTTGGACAGCAGATATCAAGTGAGGGTCACATTGATGAAGAAATTAATCGGCGTACAAAACTTGCCTGGAGAGCTTTTGGAAGAAACAGCATAATTTTCAAGAGCAATATGCCATTATGTCTTAAAAGAAAAGTGTTTGATCAATGCATCCTTCCAGTGCTTACGTATGGTGCAGAGACGTGGACCTTAACTAAAAGAGACATACAAAGGCTGCAGACAACTCAAAGCAGCATGGAGAGGTGCATGCTTGGTGTAACCAGGAGAGATAAGAAGAGGAACTCGTGGATCCGAAAAATGACAAGAGTGGAAGACATCATGATCAGAGTTAAATCCCTGAAATGGCAATGGGCTGGACATACTGCCAGAAGGACAGATCATCGATGGACAGCTGAAATTTTAGATTGGATTCCAAGGGACAGGAAAAGACCCAGAAGAAGACCACATGGGAGATGGGTGGATGAAATTCGAAAGTATGCAGGGGTGACATGGAGGAGACTGGCACAAGACAGACCGTTGTGGAGGAAACTTGGGGAGACCTTCGTCCAGCAGTGGATTGATAATGGTTGACAATGATGATGATGACATCTAAATATGGTAACTCTCCTTGATTTTCTATTTCCATCGCAAATTTAATGTCTTCATGTATGTTGTTTATGTCTACCATAAAGTCTTGCAAGTAGACTTCTCCGTGTTCCCAGACAAAAAAGATATCATCTGCATAGCGTAGCCATGCTCTTGGTGTCCTGGGAAGAGTGGTGAGTATGATCTCTTCGATAGGTCTCATGATGGCTTCAGCGAGTATTGGAGACAAGGCTGAACCCATCGGGACTCCTTTGATTGCTTGTAGACGTGGGAGCCATAGGTAAAGAAGTTGGAATCTACAGCTAAGTCAAGAACAGCAAAGATATCTTTCAGAGCTTCTTTATCATAAAGGTTAGCTCCAGCCAGGGTTTTGCACCTTGAAATCTGACTATGATGCTGAAATTAAGTCTTTGAAAGATCTTGCCTTTGCTGGAGGGTTTGATGTCTCCCGCGTAGAGGACACAATAGCGAAAGTTGAAGCCAACACACTTGCTACACCGAACAGAAGAGCACCTTTAAAATTTGTTGGTTCGATCCCGTACATCCCAAAAATATCTTATTTTATTAAAAATCACTTTCAGAAGAAAGGATTGGATGTTGGCCTTAAAGCTTCTAAACACATGGCAACCATCCTCAGCGTAGCAAGAAGGAATAGTACCTTGAAGCTCACAGATGCGGGCATCTATTGCATCCCATTGTTATACCCAGACTCCTCAACTAAATTTTACGTAGGTCTCACAAAAAGGTCATTTGAGGAGAGAATGAATGAGCATAAGAGGGATGTTGCACAAAAGAAACTTTCTACGTCACTTGCCAAAGAAGTAGCTAACCATCAAGCTCAACCCCAATGGCAGAATATCTCGAAGATTGCACCATATGGAGACGCAAGAACAGCCGCCATAAGGGAAACAGTTGAGATATTAACGAAACAGGATGTATGCAACACCGATGTCTCTTTAGAACTACCGGTGGCTTGGAACCATCTGCTAGGTATCGCAAGATGGTCTTCATGATTCTAGTTTCTTCCTAAAGTTTACATTGTTTGCTTTTGCATTAGCTTTTAAGATATTGTATTCACCACGTTCGTGGTTACTTATGCGCGCGGTCTTCACGCGTGATTTCATTTGTCATATTAGAATTAACGCTCTGTCTACAATTTTGATTCTATATTCTCTATGTAACCGCCTGACGAAGCCGTCCGTTAACGGAGAAAGCTTGCGGAGTGAAATTTGTGTGATTTCTTACTTTAGACACCAATAAATCGGATCATTATATTTTGTAATTAGTTTTCTGGTGTTGGCGTCCCACAAGCTATATATAAGACCTAGTCTAATTTTCGGGGAAACACGGTAGCAGTCCTCGGCCAATCACCGAACAGCAAAACACCGGGTTTTGCAGGTACCGTCAAGCGGTGGACGGGCATTAAGGGAGTCATAAGCAAGCGTTCTCGCCCCATTTCATTTTAACCCTGGAAGAGCAGCGTGTAAACATCCGTTCTTGGTAAATCAGCTTCTGAAATTTACAGAATGTTGAAAGAAGAGTATTGATCACAGCATTATCCTGGAGCAGGATTTTCGAATGGTATGCACGGTTTCTTGACGGCCGGGAATCCTTTTGATGATGACCCAAGATCTCGGTGCCCCTCCAGTGTGCGGACAATGGAAAAAATCGAAGAGGTGTGGAATCAGTTAAACAAAGCTCGCCGAATTGCAGCGAGGCTTTTGGCTGCGTCGGTGGGTCTATGAGATTGCACGCGAGGGTCTGGGAAAACAAACTTAATCCCAGATTGGTATCCCGCATTCCGAATAATGATCAAAAGTTAATCGATCTGTTCTGATCTGCTGGACACTGCAGCTGAGGAACCTGATTGTTAATCTAGAATTATTGCAGGAGATAAAACCAGGAGATAAAACATGGTGCCTACAGTTTGATCCACAAACCTGGGGACTGTCCCCATGATAAAACGGACACTAAAAGAACAGTATCATGCAGATATTGACATTATTGAAATCCCGGAAAATGCCTTCCAGAACGGGTTTTCAGGATCTTCAGAAATGCTGGAAACTGTGTTGATTCAGAAGGGCGGTATTTTGTAGGGGAGCAACATTAATTGTGAGTATGGCACTTTTTAGTATTCTTCATGATATTAGTCATGGAACTTTTTTTTTTTTTTTGATTGGAGGTTTAACGACCACCGTGAGCAACTCAATGGGCTATAAGCAGTCGCCCGTCCCTAATTTAGGGTCACTGGTTCCAGGGAAGGGAGAGAGCCAGTGCCGTAAGACAAACACAACATCCATGCCTGACCGGGATTCGAACCCGGACCCCTTACGGACGAATTATCAGAGGCCAACGCCTTAGACCACTGCGCCACCGGGGCGGCATGGAACTTTTAGGACGAAGGTTGTTATACGCCGAAGAGCCATTCCATTATGACCGCCCCCAGCCTAGAGAAATGAGCGCGCCTGGAGACCGAACGGTGGCGCAAGGGAAGTTCACAGGGCAGCATATATACAAACCGAGGATCGGCTTTCGGTTAGTAGAGTGTTCGGAGTCAGAATGGGAAAAGCTGCCGACTTATCGGAGTTTGATAAAGGACAAATTGGGATGACACGGCTCCTCGGAACTACGATCTCGGAAACGCAGAGGCTTGTGGCTTCTTCACGTTCCTCTGTAGTAAGTACGTATCAAAAGTAATGCACAGATGGCCAAACTACGAACCGTCCGTCCAGCAGTGTGCCGTCGCAGCTCATTGATGCCAGAGGGGAGCGAACACTGTCGCGCAGCGACCGCAGGGCCACAGTGAGACAAATCACCCGCAGCTACAACAGTGGTGATGAGGGCAATGTGTCACAGCACACAGTTCATCGCAGCCTTCTGCGCATGGGCCTGAGTAGCCGAAGACCCAGCCGGGTCCCTGTGCTCACTGCACGTCATCGCCAACAACGCTTGAAGTAGGCCCAAGGTCATCGAGATTGGATCGTAGATGATTGGAAGAAAGTGGCCTGGTCTGACGAATCAAGATTGCTGGTGCATCATGTAGACAGCCGATTATTTTTTTATTGGGGGTTTAACGACCACCGTGAGCAACTCATTGGGCTATAAGCAGTCGCCCGTCCCTAATTTAGGGTCACTGGTTCCAGGGAAGGGAGAGAGCCCATGCCGTAAGACAGACACAACATCCATGCCTCACAGGGATTCGAACCCGGACCCCTTTCGGACGAATGATCAGAGGCCATCGCTTAGGCCACTGCGCCACCGGGGCGGCAGACGGCCGATTACTAACGAAGACTAAGGCATCTGAATGCACTGCTGGAATGAAACAGGTAGGCGGCGGTGTTATGCTGTGGGCGATGTTTTCTTCGGACACTTTAGGCTCCATTTTTTTTTAAATAGCACAATTCCTAACAGCTGTCAGGTATCTGAACATCGTTGCACACCAAGTTCACCCATTCATGGCAACTGTGTTCCCTACTAGCGATGGCCATTACCAACAGGAGAATGAGCCGTGCCACACTACCAGAATCGTCAAGCAGTGGTTCGAGGAACATGCTGGTATCTTTCTGTTAATGCTCTGTCCTCCACATTCACCTGACATGAACCCGATCGAACATTTGTGGTTCGACTTGGAAAGCGAGTTCGCTCTAAATCGCTAACCACCCGGAAATGTACGGGAACTGGAGGACCTGCTGTTAACATAATGGTACCAGATACCCCACGATACCTATCGCCACTTCATTGAATCGATGCCTCGCCGAGTGGCCCCTGTTTTGCAGGCCAATGGCGGTCCTACAGTTTATTAGGTAGGTGGTCATAATGTAATGGCTCATAGATGTATATTATTGTCAATCCTCATCAGTCTACAGCTCGAAGGTCTTCCCTAGTTTCTTCCACAACTGTCTCTTTCGGCCAGTCTCTCCATGTCACTCCAGCATTATTTCGAATTTCATACAGTCATCTTCTGCGTGCTCGTCTGTCCCTTGGTATCCAGACTCTCGATGGACAACATATTAATGTTGTTCATTAATTCCGTTCTACCAATATGTCCAGCCCATTGCCATTTCGGGGATTTTACTCTGATCATGATGTCTTCCACTCCTATTATTTTCCTGATCCACGAGTTCCTCTTCTTATCTCTAATGGTTGCACTAAGCATGCATCTCCCCATGTCACTTTGAGCTGTGTGCATCCTCTGTAAGTCTTTTTTTAGTTGTCCATGTCTCAACTCGACACGTAAGAACTGAAAGGATGCACGAAGTATTTTTCTTTTGAGATGTAGTGGTACAGAGTGTTTTCACTAGGTAATCCTCCCCTAAGAACCAACTATTGTTTTCTTCGCACTCTACATAGAAACACGACGCTTAGTTTATAAGTGACCTTGATCCTCCAGAAATGCGCGGAAGTGATTTTCCTGAAGGCAATGACTCATTGCGACGTCAGTCGCAAAAAGGCCAGGTACGCTAGTTCAGTCCGGAGGCAATCTGCGTGTTTTACTGTGTCGTTGAACGTCGTTCAGGATGGCTGTGTATACCGTTGCGGAACGGGTGTTTATTGTGTAAAGTTATTGTATAAAAAAAGTCTATAAAAAGGTAACACAGCGTGAATTCCTGGACAAGTTGCCACCTACCAAAGAGCCGCGAAGAAAGCGTTGCTTCATCCGTGACTGCTGAGCAAGAGTTGCAAGAACGGGATCTTGAAAAGCGTTTGCCTTATTGTCACTGGTTCCCGACAGTTTCACTTGCAATTTCAATCATTTTGAATTTCACATAGTTCACCGACGGAGCATGGTTTCGTTTGGATTGGTACATATCAATTCCCAAAACTCCGCATCTGGGCTACAGGTAATCCAAATGAATTACACGAAACCCCATTACGTCCTTCAAAAATCTGTGTTTGGTGTGCTGTTTCCCAAAGCAGAATAATTGGCCCATTTTTTCAGGAGCGTAGTAAACTTGGCGTCATATACACAGTGTGTCAAACAATTTTTAAGACTGGCGCCAGATTTCAGCCTACAGTAGTGCCACCAGTGAAATCGCGAATGCGTTATAAACCGTGACCATCTGCTTGCTTTCTGCCAAAAGTACTGCGCAGTTGTTAAAGTAACTCAAACGAAACGGGCGTTCATTAGAGAAGTAAAATATTTTCATGTTGAATTATTAAGATGGAACAAAGGGCTCTTATTGAATTTAACGCAAAACTTGGTAAAAGTGCCTTGGAAACGTGCCATATGATGAAACAAGTTTACGGTGAGTTTTGTTAAGTAGATCAAATGTTTTCCTGTGGCACAAACGTTTTTGGATGGAAGAGATACACTAGAAGATGATAAGCATACCGGAAGACCAAGTTCATCTAGGACACCCGAGATTATTGAAAAAGTACGTGATTTCGTGGCAAACAATCGATGTGCGTCACTAAGAATGATGAAGAGTCTTTAAACATCAACAAAGAAGCGATTCGAACCATCCTGCATGAAGATTTGGGCAAAACAAAAGTCTGTGCTAAATTTGTTCCACACACTTTAACCAATGAACAGAAATCAAGGAGAAGTGAGCATTGCAGAGACATTCATTTCAGCCGCTAAAAATGATCCAAACTTCTTAAAATTGATTTTTACAGGTGATGAAATATGGTGTTTTCAATATGATCCTAAAACAAAGCGACAATGTGCGGAATGAAAGTCAAAAAACTCACCACAAGCCAAAAAAAACAAGAAAAGTTCCATCGAAAATCAAAATAATGCTAATTACTATATTCGATAGAAATTTTTTTTTTATTTTTTTTTTTTTTATTTTATCCACAAAGAATTTGTTCCAAGTGGATGAAAATTACTGGTGAGTTTTATTTAAATGTTTTGAGGCGTTTGATGGGCCGCATTCGTCCAGAATATCGGGAACATATCGGGAACAAGAAAACAGTTTGTGTTTGTTGCACGACAATACACCCAGTCACACCTCACTTCTTGTTCGTAGATTTTTGGCGAAAAATAACGTCTGTGTGTTGAATCATCCACCGTATTCGCCTGATTTAGCACCCTGCGACTTTTATTTATTCCCAAAACTTAAAATGGCGTTAAAAGGGTGTTATTTTGATGATATTTCGACCATACAAACAGCTTCGACGCGTGCTTTGGAGGCAATTCCGCAAAGTGAACTGGAACAGGCATTCGAATCATTATTAAATCGCTGTAAAGCCGGAAGGACTTATTTTGAATAACAAACCAAAGCAAATTATAATTTCTTGTTTCTATTTCATTTTACAGACCCAGTCTTAAAAATTCTTTGCCACACTGTGTATGAACATTTTCAGCAGTTTGTGGATCAATAAACCGACATCAATTTGGCAACGGGGTACTTTCAACGGGATGGAGCGGCATGCCATACGCCCCGTGTGAGCGCGAGTGAAATTTCTTCGTTCTTCGATGACCAGTGGTCTCCAAAGAACTGTAGCAACCTCGTTCACCCGATTTGGCTCCTCCCGATTATCTCTTACGGAGAGTGTCGTGCTTACAGCAATAAGCCTCACACGTTAGAAGACTTAGAAAGGAACATCAGTGCAGCAATCTGGACTATTGATGACGACATGCTGCGTAGAACCTTCGATAATGCGCAGCGTCGCCTTCGAATGTGTTTGGATGTCCGTGGAGAACATTCCAATCACTTATTATTGAGAATGATGCTACCCCATGAACTAAAGTACGTTGTAAACCACATGTCATGTTTCTTAGTAGAGTGTGCTGCAAAATATGATTGATCCTTTCGGGGGAACTACTTAGTGAAACACCATGCATATTGCTCTTTAAAATTGTATTATACTGAAGGGTGGAGACTCAAATCATACCCCGCCTACCATATCGTCCTGTAAATCCCGTTCTTATGTGATTACATTACACTGGTATGAACACAGAAATTACCTCAAGACATTTGATGTTACATAAGTTTAGTTCTCAATTTTCCTTAATTTAAAATCTAGAAATAATGAGCTTTTGAAATTAAAAAAATTAGGGAAGCGTAGCATGTTGGGTGACTAAATCTAGAAGTTGAGAAGGACGGGCAAATCCATATACGTCCCCATTCGATTCTACGCCCGTGAATCGGTCTATTGGAATTAATAAGAAACAGACAAAGCTTTGTAGATCTATAGTATTTCTCACCCCTAACTTTAGTAGAATTGAGCACATTTAAACTTTAGTAGAATTGAGCACAGGTGATGTTTCGAAGCGACACATGCATAAATAATGACAGACCACATAATGAATGGCAAAATGACCAGTGTTATTGGGAAAGTAGCTCTTTAGTAATTGATGAAAGATTTTCTGAAAAATAAAAAGTTTGAAAATACAATCAACTCCCTATTATCAGCGATAGTGGACGGCACGAGTTTCGCGGATAATCCAAATTTTTACAGGAAAAGTAAATTAATCTACAAATGACACGCATAGCATAGTACTAGGTTTCATTCAGAGTAGTAGTTATCATTGCAAGTATAATAAATACTGGAAAGTTACCTGTTTAAATCTTCTTAAAATAATCAGTTACTTGCTTCTGTTTTTGTTTTTTTTCAGGTAAAACATTTTTGTTTGATTCGGCTCTAAACCAGCTTATCAGCTAATAACGGATCGTCTTGTCCTTCAAGGTACTCGAGCAGGCCTTCGACATGTTGCAATGCTGATTCATGATTCACTAGTAGCTGGGAAATCTCATCATCTTCATTTCCTTTGTTTTCATCTGCTATTCCACTAACTTTATTAGTTATCTGTTGGTCAGTTAAGTGTTCAAAATCTAGGGTCATTTATGTCGCAGCCCAGCCATTTGGCGATATTATGTCGCAGTCCAGCAATTTGGCGATATTGGTTTCATCAACGGTTTCCCCTCCGGGAACAGATTTCACTAATTTGGTAAGTTCTATGATGTAAACGCTTGTATTTTCTTCAAAAGCGCAATTTTAATCAGAGAGAAGTTTTCTCGACGACCTACTGATAGTGACGAGTTCGACTGAATCCCAGGCGCTTGCCAGGTCATAGATAAATTCGAGAATTGAATAGCCTTGCCAGAAAGTCTAAGTCGCATCAATTATTTCTCGTAATGAAAAATATTAAGCGACTTAAAAAAATTACCTATATTTTAGCGACTAAAAAAATTATTACCGCAAAGTGGATAATCAGGTGTTGACTGTAATCATAAGACAAAGTCTAGTGTTCTCTTTGCCGACTGTGCAAACCTGTCAATTTCTGTATGTAAATGTTACTGTGAATATTCATCAAAGCAAGTCCATTTAAATGATCTTGCTTTGTCGTCGATCTTATCCAATATTATTCAATTCTCCTTACAGTTGCCAAGCTGAGCTCCGAAGACGAGGTACTTGCCCAAGTGGCGAGCCTACAAATCTAGATAGAGCATCCTAACTTGCCAATGTAATCTCATAACCTTAATGCTCAAAGAGAGTGTCGGCCTGCATTTGGAATTGGGATTAGTTACCTTTGAGGGAAGGTGCACTTAGGTTACGAGGAGCCAAGCGTGCACTCTTTCTCCTCCGTCAACCCATCCGAAAGAGAATTTATTTTCTCTAACCATTTTTAGTAGTTCTCCTGTACAGTTCATTCTACATCCATCAGTTCATATCAAAAGGTGACAATGATGAGAATCCGTTAATTTACACAGTCGGGTCACATTATTGTGACCACCTCCTACTTGTGACATTAACAGCGTCATAGCCAATGAAAGAAGGCAAGTATCGTGAGCTGGCTTGGAGGGTATATAAGGCGTACTGTAGGCATTCCGAAAACATATCACTGTTGCTGTCATGGATAAAAAGGAGCGATTTATTTGATTTGCAAAAAGAGATGATTATCGGCTTTCGGGCCAAGGGTGGCAGCATTTCTGAAACAGCGCATTTTGTGAACTGTTCGCGTGCAGCTGTAGTTAAAGTGTATCGTGATTGGAGAAATGGCACCATTGCGAATAAGCGACGTATAAACTCCGAAACACCACGTGCAATTGATGTAAGAAGTGAACGTCGGCTTTGAAGGTGCATGAGGGCCGATCGACACGCTGCAGTGGAGCAACTCACTGGCCGAATGTACCAGGGAGCTACCGAAAGTGTGTCTAAAACGACAGTTCAGCGAACTCTACTGCGTATGGTGCTCCGACGCAGACTGATATGGTCACTGCACCTATGCTAACGAAGGAGCATCGGCAGAAAAGGATTACATTTGCACGGCAGTATCGGAATCGGACCTCCGCTGATTGGCAAAGGATTGCCTTCTTAGATGAGTCACGTTTTCTGCTTCATCGAACGGATAGACGTTGGCGTATAAGGCGAGAAACATCGGAGAACATACACTCTTTTAACCATTCATGGAAAAACACAAGCTGGTGTGGGCAGTGTTATGGTCTGGGAAATGTTTTCGTGGCATTTCCCTAGGTTCACTCATACCTGTGGAAGGCACTATGGACCGAATTCGTTATGAATCCATACTTGCAGATCACGTACACCCATACATGTTGATTGTCTTCCTTGGGGTGGATGGGATCTTCCAGAACGCCAATGCGACGTGTCACACAGCTATAAATGTTCGATAGTGGTTGGAAGAGCACGATGAAGACTTCAAAGTACGTCCCTGGCCGTCTAATTCCCCAGACTTAAACCCAATTGCGCATCTGTGGGAACACCTCCATGGTGTTGTTCGCTCTATGGATCTTCCACCACGCACTCGTCAGAATTACTGCAGTCAGCATGGCTCCACATACCTGTGCGAGTCACTCCCAGCCCGTCTAACTGCTGTCCGCGCTGCACACGGTCGTTAGTCTGGATATTAGCTGGTGTTCACAATAATGTTTCTCGACCGTGTAATTTCGCTGTGCATTCAGGTGCAACTGATATTTTCTGTTATCTCATTTCTCTGTTGAGGGTCAGCTGTAGAAAATGCTTAAGAAACCGATATCCTATGAAAAAATTGTTGAAATTTCAAGGAAGGAAAGCGTAGAGTATGTAGAAAGGAAAATGGTTATCGTGACTACGCTAACAGGGTGCGCAGCAGAGGAGGCCAAAGCGAGACGTGAGGAAAGTGTGAACATGTGAAGACGTGTGAGAACTGATGGCAGAGCTGATATGAGAACTAATGTGAAGACTTATGACGAAAGACAGAATGATGAAATTTCCGCGCGCGCGCTTGTGTGTTATCTAATTCTACATAAAATGATTTAGAATAAATTATGCTCATCAAGTACCTTAGATGTGTGCAACCCTCACTTGGATTAAGTTGTGTGTGTGTGTGTGTGTGTGTGTGTATCCGACTCTGTGAACAGGAGGAAAAGAAGTTGCTCGAGAGGCCTCGATGGACTCACGGAAGAAATAAGAAGTCCAATTTTATTACCTCTAATTACCTAAATTGAACTGAAATGCGAAAAATAAGAAGAAGGGGTCTTCCTCACAGGAGTAACTAGCGCGGGGCAGGCGGGACGGCTGCCCCAGATCAAGAAAGGGCGCAAAAATCACCGTGTTCAATCTGATTAAAATCGAAATTGAATTTTGCACTAGTTACTGATGCAGAATTTACCTATAATCTATTTCGCAAGTTGCGGTAGCTTGGCGGCTAAAAATTCACATTTCTCCCTCAAAATGTTCAGGAGATGTAAGTTGTTTACAATGAGAAATGACGGCGCGGTTATTCGCACGTTACAAGGTAAGAGTGTCGTTCATATTTTTGAACATTCTCTGTGGGCAATTTGATCATTACTGCTACTACTGAAAGCTGCATTCGGTTCGTTTAATGTGGTACCAAAGGTCGGAAACAACTCCGGAGCAGTTGGGAATCTCACCGCTCTCTTCATTTTGTATTTTGCAGCCGTAAATGCATTTCCGTTTCCAGTTCAGCTTCACCAATCAGAATATGTATCCTTGATGTAAGTAAGGGTTAGAGAAATGCACGAAACCCTTCTGCTGAGTATTGTCCCCATTTCCTAATTTTTTTCCGACGCAATTAATGAGGGAAAAATGCCTTTCCAGTTTGGGATAAGAAATTACACCCAGTTCCGTAATACACTATTTGCAGTATCATACCCTAATAAAAATATTTCAAAGTCACTTTGTTAAACTACAATTAAAATGGCAACTTTCCCAAAGGTATTCTGGTCCGCCTAAAAACTAAAACTAGCCCGTTTTTAAAATCTATTGCACAACCGTTAGTTATTATTAGTTATCAATTAACTACAAGAGAATATGGTGAAATAAAGTATAAAATTCAGTGTAAAGCGAAATGTCAGAAGCACCTCCTTGGTGGCCAAATTTAGTTCTTTTGAAAAACTATAACTCTACATGCGTGTAGGCACTAAATAACGCAGATTTGTCTGTAATCAACGGACAAGACAAATTTTACTATCCTAATACTCATGCAAAAAGCAGGATTAAAATATTTCAGGTGATAAAACTCTTTTGTTTTAAAGACTTCGGTGGTGGGGCGCAATATTTTGTGGCTTGCCCTGGCCGCAGAAATGCCTTGTTACGCCTCTGAACTTCCCGATAGCATCGTGAGGCAAGAAGGAGCGAAAGACGCCCCTTAATGGGGTCAGTTGCCCCGGTATAAAATGAAGACAAGGGCGAAGAAAAAGTGGTGCTATTGAAATTGATGGGGTATCAACGGCCCCTGTAACTGAAAGCCTAACAACCTGTTTATGACGTCATCATAGGTGGACTACAGTTTCGTTTTAGTCTAGCCACGAAAATATGCAGAGCCTAAACAGACTGAACAGGAGATGTTTACGTACAGTCTTCGTTTGCGGTATTTCGCTTCACAAAAACTAACTGGCTTCAAGACAACAACAACAAAATAGAGGTAGGCTCAGTTCTGGTTGAGCCGTCAGTTTGGGACGTAGGACTACGACTTGCAGATCGGATAGTTGAAATTAGCTAGTCGAGTATTGTTTCAAAGTGTTTATTTAATTTGTCATAGCCAACACAGTTCTATGATATGAAAAGTGAATCTACATTTTGAGGTTATTCACCTATATCCCAAATATCCTTTAGAAGGTTTTCATCTCTGACACACATTTCTAACACGTAATTTTCAGTAGTCACATCGTGGTTCAAGACCCAAAAGCACACATCACACTCACGCAAAACATCGTTTTGGGAGGGAGCCTCCCCCCCCTTCTCCCTAATAACTAAATGCCAATTCAAAATAATCAAGTACAATGACACATAATCCAACTCCCTAAAAACGGTTATCTAATTAAAACCTCAATAAAAAAACTTATATTACACATTTTTTAAAACATCAAAGTTAAAACTGCAACCCATAATTATTTACAACTGCACACCGGTAATTAATTGAAACAAACGAAACCTGACACAACCACAATTAATTAATTACCTGTGTACAGTTGTAAAATTATGGGTTGCAGTTTTAACTTTGGTGTTTTAGGAAATGTGTAATGTAAGTTTTTTTTATTGAGATTTTAATTAGATAAGCGTTTTTAGGGAGTTGAATTATGTGTCATTGTAGTTGATTATATTTAATCGCCATTTAGTTATTGGGGAAAGAAACGAAAAAAAAAAAAAAGAAGTTCTGCGTGAGTGTGATGTGCGTTTTGGGGCTTTGAACCATAATGTGACTACTGAAAATTACGTGTTGGAAATGTAAGAGATGAAAACCTCCTAAAGGATATTTAGGATAAAGGTGAGCAACCTCAAAATGTAGATTGTCTAAAATAGCACGATAATAATTAAGCAGCTATGTGACTTTGACATTTGCAATGCTGTATGAATATATGATATGAAAAGTAGCTCACATAATTTTCACAAATAGTGCTGGATACATTGCGAACACAAAGCAGATCGATACACGAAATACCCAACGTGGTGTTCAGTCTTCTTGGGCTTCTTGCATTCCTCATCACTTGCTCTTGCCTCTCGTTTTAATTTTCTCCACTTTTACTTGCATTCATTCCATGAATTCCGCGGCATTGTCGAAAATGTTAACAAGCATTTTTTTTTTTTAATTTTAGTTTAAACCACTGCGATATGTTCTTATATATAAACTGGTGGAAAGTGAAAAAAGAACACTAAGAAGGAGACGCATGATATCAACATAATTTATGCAGCATAATAACGGAATACAGAGGATAACGTGATCAAAACATTATGGCAAAACACAGCTGTATTTGCTGGTAAACTGAAAAATAACATTTCCATGTAACATGGTTAGTACGAGGTTGAACCGCCATGAACTGCGTCACACTGTGCAATTCTGGCATAGAGTCTGTCGTACAGATGTAAGTTTGGGGTATTGAGTTCCAAGCATCCTCAACCTGGACGCGTAAATCGGGGATGGTCGTGGAGATCAAAATCCCATAAAATCCCACACATGCTCAATGGGGGACAAATCCGGTGAACGTGCAGGCCATGGAAGTTGTCTCACACCCTGAAGTGCATGTTGCGTTGCACGTGCCGTGTGTGGGCGCGCGTTATCCTGCTGGAAAACACCACGATGGACCGACCTTACAAATGACACAACGGACTGAATAATGTTGTTGATGTAGGAGGTGCTGTTTAACGTACCCGGTACAAAAACTAGTTGTGTACGGGACTGATAGCTGATCGCTCCCCACACCAGGAGACCAGGTGTAGGCCGTGTGTGTCGCTGGCGGATGCAAGAAGGGTGGAGACGCTACCCTGTGAGTCTGCGAACACGCATACGGCCATCGGAGGCTCCTAAGCAGAATCTGCTTTCATCGCTGAACACGACAGATCGCATTGCGTTCTCCAGTGCAGACGTTGGCGACACCACTGCAGCTATTCCTGACAGTGGGCTGGAGTCAGAGGTACACATGCCAGAGGCACACGTGCGCGTAGTTCTGCATCAAGTAGACGGTTGCGGATTGTTCGCACAGTCACCTCAGGTGCAACGGCAGCTCGAATTTGCGTCGCAGTGGACGTTCTGCTTGACAACGCCGCTCTTCTTATGCGTCGATCGGTCCGCTCATGAGTCCGTCTGTGACTCCCGGTTCCACGTCTTCTCGTGTGGGAATGTTCCTCGGACCCTCTACGCCACCATCGTACCACCACTGATATTTCCCGTCTAATTTGCTCCGCAATACGACGATACGACCACCCGGTCTCGCGGAGTCCGACTAGACGACCTCGCTCAATGTCCGATAAGTGCTGAAATCATACACGTCTTCCATGTCCTGGTATTGCAGCTTCTTCAGGGTCTTCGCACGTGTCCGTACGCCAACGACTGATTACATTCACTTCGCCGTACGTCTTAAATACCACCAACGATAATTTGCATCTTATGCCGTGCTGTGGCGTAAGCGCTAACCGGTTGGTCCCGAAATTAACATCACACCTACATATGTTAATGAGGTCGAGTTTACGTAAATTTCATGATCGTCCGCCAATTCCTTATTGGTGTTCGTTTTTCACTTTCCGCCAGTGTATTTAAATAGATATCGTCCAGAGCGTTAAAACGATGCCACGTACAGTCGTTTTGCCCTCACGGTTGCCGAGATGGACCGAGTCAAACGTGGCGGCACCCAGATAAATATTTCATTACCTCCCCGCGCACAGGAAGCAATGGGAGCGTCGCGCGCACGATGTATTTCGTAGTACGCGAATTGGACTCCATGGTGTTTACGAATATGCTAACACGATTAGTGTGTGGCACGTATTTTTAACGCTATAATGATTTCAATTGGGACCTATTTGTATCACAAGTGGTCAGCCGTGAGTCCCTCCATACTAGTCGCGGAGCTAGACGTAGTCCTAACTCCGCGACTAGTTTGGGAGGGACTCACGGCTGAGTGACATAACTCAGCGTCTCTCAGGATTGTGCTATATCACAATTCCAGTCCGTTTTTCCACACAAAACACAACAAATAACATGAACTTGCGCTGTTCTGCCTACACCCAAAACTTGGTACTTTCTTTGGCTAAGGAGCATTGGAAACAAATATGGGGTCCACTTACGATGACGTATGGGTTGTTAAATTTTCAGTTACAGGGGGTCATTGGTAATGTACACTGCTCGATAATGAAGCTGTTTCACCCCTAAGAAGTCAACGTATCGTCATGCAAATTGTTAGGTGTCTACCTGCAGGTAAACTATTCGGATCATTCGGGTATGCAACTAATCGTGCAAGAGATAAAAGTTATCAATCGGGTATACAGCAGCGCCATGTCGTGTCCCGTGGTGTTGAAGGCGACTACAGCATATCCAAAGACCGCAGATACCTCGTAGACCTGATCACAAGCCTATCACTAGATGGACACGTTTGAAAGAGGCAGAAGTGTAGGCCTTCCTAAGCCACATGTGTATTGGAATGACAAACGTTGTACATTGTAGGAAACAGTTGTCACAAGAAGGCTCCGCCAGTTGCCGTAGCGGGACAGGTTCAGTCAGGCGGACGTCAACACGAATCGATCCATGTATTCGTCCCCAGGAAATTGCGCATACTCGCTGGAGATGTGACTATGGACATCTCAGTCACTACTCAGATGGTGAACCATCGATCAGCGGAGGGAGGATTGCGCTCTCGTTAGTCATTGCATCGACTGCCGTTGACCTTATTGCATTGTCGGGCAAGTCTGGAGTGGTGTCCCAGTAAAGATGCTTGGCGACAGGAATGGCACCATATAGTGTTCAGTGATGAGTCCCGATTGTGCCTCGACGCAGAATACATCTATTGTACAGTCACATGGAGGATCCAGCTGCTGTCCTCGAGCAGCACGCTGCTTCACCAAACGGGTGTCCTCGTATGGGGGGGATATTAATTACGATAGTTGGTTACCTGTGATAAGCATAACAGACACTCCGAGAGCTCAGCGGTATACGGATAGCGTTGTACTGCCTGTGTTGTTGCCATTTCTGAGTGCTAACCTGGAGGCAGATTTCTAGAATGTTAACGCTCGGCCATACAAGGCTAATATCTTCGAGCGGGTCCATATGCTTTCATGGCCAGAGAGATCTCCGGACTTATCCATTGAACATGTATGGGACCTCATACATGTTCTATAGGTGATAAGTCCGGGGATCTTCTGAATTATGGGACCAAGTAAATGTTGCGTGGTCCCAGATATCTTAAGGGACCATTTGATGGCTGCATAGCCCCATGCAGAGCTGTGTGTCTGACTGCACTGCAGAACATGGCGGTCACACAATATATTGGCTGCTGTCATGTATCCTTTCTTATATGCTTTCTAACCGGTGTAGTGCCTTGGAAATTAAATTACATTCTCCACCTCATGCTCTATCTATGGTGATTTTCGGCTCATTTCGCTCCTTCTTTCTTGGTGTAGCAATTTCAGTATCAAGCAGTGAATGCAGATGTACTGGTGGCATGGTCCCTATCCAGCGTGGCGCACCCGCCATTTATCCTTTAAAACACTTTTTGTATAAATAATACTATCATGCCTTTGATAGTGCTTGACATACAACTTAGGCTGTGAAATGTTTCTCTTTTCCACCTCCAATTTTTAAAAAGTTTCTTTCTCTGGTCATCTAGCGACTCAGAAACAAACCCTTTCCCCCTCCTTGCATCTGAGCGTAGGACAAAACTGTGACGGACAAACACTTGGCTTTCTCAACCTCACTTCCATGTCTTTCCTATCTAGCAAACTGACACAGATTTTACCTTCCTACTTCGAAGAGCTGTTAAGACCTGAAGTCAGACATTCCCTTTAGTAAATTCTTCCCTGAAATTCATTCTACAATAATTAGTGGATATCAATTTTAAAGAATTATTTGATTCTAATGTTAATAAAGAGCTTTCCATTAGCTTACAGACGATCTTCTGCGAGAAAAATGAGGAAATATATCATTAAATATTTTCTTTGTTAAGATAAAACTTTAATTTTGACACTTCTGAGCGATTTTTTTTTTTTTTTTGCTATTTTACAGATGTGCGAGTGCGTGCTAGCTTCATAATTATAAAATTTATGCATTACATGTGTACAACTTGGCAACACACATACACGTTTGTGTTCGTGTAAATCCTGCAAGCAAAACCGAAAGTTTACTAGCCGCACAAAATCGAAACACTTGGGATATGGAACAATAGCTGAGACAGTTCGCATATGCTGTCTGTGACAACGCGCAATACCTCACTGAACGACAGACTATACAACCAGGGCGTACAGAGATGCTTCTCAGAACACAATACACAGCGTGTCTTCATGCGGGTGTGCGTGAGGAGTCTGCGACCCTTTCTTGTTACGTTGTTGACCAGCTATCAACAGTTCAGTCTATACACTTGGCATGAGAGCACTGTAACTGGACATTACATTGGACGACTGGTGAAGTGTCGCATGGTCTGATGAGACATAAGTTCTAGTGCGTCAATGGACGAATACGCATTCTACGCCGCGAGAGGCAGCAACTTCAAGATTGTACAGTTTGACTGAAACAGGTCCTTGGAGGCAGTTTCGTGGTATGGGAGACTGTTCTTATGTAACCATGCTTCTTCTAGTCCCCTTTGAACACATCACCACCAGGTCTTACCTAGGCGTTGTCTCGGACAGTTCTGTTGTTCCACATGACTCCCAGAAAGGCAACGTCAATTGTCATTGTGAAGGAATGGGTCGAAGATTAGCTCTCAGCCATTTCGTGTGCTACCAAATCTACCACACCTGATTCCCATCGAGCATCTAGGGGTTGCAGTGGAACGCATGTTTTGCCGATGCGCACACCAGTACCTTGCTCCTTCACCGAGTACCAGGACCATATTCTGCCCAGCTGGTACATAATATCCGAGGACACTTTCCTTGGTCTAATGGAGTCCATTCCATGCCCGGTGAAAGCGGTTATTTATATGAGGACTAACGGTGGTCTAAACCTGCTGGTACTAAGGTCATAATTCAGGAATGTATGATGGAAAAGAAAATTTTGTATTATTTTAGAAGCAACCAATGAGAGTAATGAGGATTGCTTTCTAAAAATTTTACCAATCAAGTTCTGCCATCGTGAGTCACAAATTTGTCGTTTTGAGCTACACATAACGTTGGGCTTCCATTCCTGCGCAAAATACGAGCCTGTGCCGAATGGGTACTGCAATGACATGGAACACTCGAGCTGATGACGTTCATTTGGCATGGAGCCATATTCATACCTCCCAAGTTTAACAGGTTACCCGTAAAATTTACTGATATTGTTCTTGTTTTTACGGAGCGACATATTTTACAATTTTTGTTTCTCCAAATAGATCAGCGCCATATATATAATATATATTTATATATATTACCTAAACATTTTTCGAAGGGAATAATTATCCCAAAGGACTACGGAACCTGTATGTCTCTGATTCCCCTAATCATAATTTTATCCAACCATCTCTGGATCTCATCCCATGTGGCAAGACTCAGAAATATGCTTTGTAAGATTACGATTGGTAATAACTAACAATAGAGAGGGAGATTGCTTTTTTTAATGGTCTTTTGGTATATCGCCCCAAAAATTTAAGTTCAAAACCACTTTTAACTTAAAGTAAAACGTCACTGCAATATATAGCTTATAGCTTGTGACGTCCCTGCCAGCAGGACGCAAACGACATAAAGGCAGATAGCAGTCAGGACGAACGTCCGCGTAGCTCGATTGGTAGTGGCTTATTCCGGAGTGAGGAGACCCGGTTTCGAGCGCCGGTGTGGACAAAAATGACGGAGAAATTTACTTCGTTATAAGCTATAATTTCGCGGTTACAAATGATTTATTTTTCTGCATATGTAGTCTAATGATTGTATACTTATGTTTCGGCTTCATTTTAATCTTTATACGCAAGAAGTACTGCCAAACATTTTACTTGTACAGCATATAAAATCGATATATCACTCTCATAATCAATTAGTTTTTAATCTATATTCTGGATACATTTCATCGGTACGTTCGATGCGTTAGTCTGTCTGGCATCGATTAAACATTCGCTGAACTTTTTTACGGATTTCGATTCTTGAAAGTTGGCAGGTTTGCGCTTCATCAGGTGAGCAGTGGATGAATGTCAATAAACGCACTTTTTGGATGCTCCTATGCCGTTTTTGGAAACGTGGTCACGGCACCAGCGAGAGAAATTTGTACAGCTGAAGGCTAGAAAACAGAGGACAGCACACTGCATGACGAAAATGGTTCCGGCGTCGGAGTTGCTGGGGTCACTAATCTCGAAGACAAGCCCAGCTATATTTAACACTGACAGCAAATTCCGGTACCGGTACAAGACTAGTGGAAGCTAACATGGGATCTTCCCAATAAACCACAATTCGTCATCTGCACCAGCTTGGTTCTTTTTTGGAGGTGGGAGGGAGGAGTTAATGACCACTAAGAGAAACTCGATGGCTGCCTGTCCCTAATTTAGGGCCACTGACTCCAGAGAAGGGAGAGAGCCAGGGCCGTAAAACAAATACAACATCAAGACCTCACCGGGATTCGAACCTGGACCCATCTCGGACGAATGGTCAGAAGCCAGCGCTTAGACCACTGCGCTACCGCGGCGGGTCTATCTTGGTTTCTTCTCCAGACGCCATTGAATGATTCCCCATGAATTGAAACTCAAGCAGGCGAAAAAACGTATTTCTCTTTTCCGAAGAGCGCTGTTAAATCCACACAGCATATTAGGTCTGGCTGTCCTATTGTCACAGTTGATGAAAAGAGGATATTCCTACGTTATCCTACCACTGTGAACCAGTGGTGGAGGTCACGTCATTCCTGACGTGGCAAAGCAAATGATTCAAACAGGCGGCTCGAGAGGAAGGTCATGTTTTTGGTGGAATTCTGAGGGTCCTGTTCACTGGTAACTTGCGCCATATGGTCAGGCTGTGGACGGGAACCTCTACGTTGAACAATTGCATTGAGTTCGAAAAAGCTACTTAACGCTCAATAATGGAAAGCGGGTTTTGCTGCAAGTGGATAATGTAGCAAGTCACATCTCTAGATAGATCCACCGAAAACTACAAGAATTGGACTGGACGCGCTTGAGATCTTACCACATGCCCAATGCAGGCCAGAGCTTTCTCCATCCGACTACCACCTGTTTTGCTCCATAACCCATTTCCTACAAGGTCGAAACTTCTCTACTTCTCAGTGTTGAATGTGTAATATGGTATCAGAGTCTGACCACGAAACCTGTCGAGTTTTTCCCTCCATGACCCATTTCCTACAAGATCGGAACTTCTCTTTGGTGTTGAATCTGAAACATGGCATCACAGTCTCTGTCCTCGAAACCTGCCGACTGTTTCCCTCCATGACAATTTCCTATTAGGTCGGAACTTCTCTTCAGTGTTGAATGTGTAATCCGACATCAGAGAGTCCCTGCCCTCGCAACCTGCCACGTGTTTCTTTCCATGGCCCATTTCCTACAAGGTCGGAACTTTCCTTCAGTGTTGAATGTGTAGTATAGCAACAGAGTATCTATCCTCAAAACCTGCAGATTTTTTCGCTCCATGACACATTTCCTACTACGTCGGAACTTCTCTTCAGTGTTGAATGTGTAATATGGCATCAGAGAGCAGCGCCAGGTGGATCTATATATTGGATCTATAGCCTTGGGGCCCACCATGACCAAAGGACTAGGAGACATGCCTGGGCAAATAGTAGACAGATAGGTGGAAAGAGAGAGTGGTTTGTAAAATAGTTTTACTTTTGTCTCGTATGATTTCCATTTTGTCAGAAACAGGGGCTTGTACACGAACAGAATTCAAGACAATCGTCGCTGAGTTCGGCGAAATAGTTTCAGTTTTTTCACTACCATCCACCCACACTTTTTTGCTTGCACTTGGAACTGTTAATGATCGAAGTCACCTGTGGCTTCACATTGCATAACAAAAAAAAGATGAACTAAGAAAAGTATACAATGCTGAGTCGTTAAAAAATCCAAGGCAAAATCTAGGAATATTAAGCTTTCAACTCTTGTTCTTATGAGAACAATGAAAAATACAGCGGCTAATGAAAACTCTGCAGATAATTTATTAGTTTGAAGAATGCACTAAGTATTAATTACAAAAACAAAATGCTACAGCTTCGTATTGTAACAGCTTTTCCAATGATTCCCCGTCATAATTCTTTGAGGGCCCACTCGGACGTCTTAGCCTTTGGACCCACTTAAATGTCTTAGCCTTTGGACCCACTTAAATGTCTTAGCCTTTGGACCCACTTAAATGTCTTAGCCTTTGGACCCACTTAAATGTCTTAGCCTTTGGACCCACTTAAATGTCTTAGCCTTTGGACCCACTTAAATGTCTTAGTCTTTGGACCCACTTAAATGTCTTAGTCTTTGGACCCACTTAAATGTCTTAGCCTTTGGACCCACTTAAATGTCTTAGCCTTTGGACCCACTTAAATGTCTTAGCCTTTGGACCCACTTAAATGTCTTAGCCTTTGGACCCACTTAAATGTCTTAGTCTTTGGACCCACTTAAATGTCTTAGTCTTTGGACCCTCTTAAATGTCTTAGCCTTTGGATCCACTTAAATGTCTTAGCCTTTGAGCCCACTTAAATGTCTTAGTCTTTGGACCCACTTAAATGTCTTAGTCTTTGGACCCACTTAAATGTCTTAGCCTTTGGACCCACTTAAATGTCTTAGCCTTTGGACCCACTTAAATGTCTTAGCCTTTGGACCCACTTAAATGTCTTAGTCTTTGGACCCACTTAAATGTCTTAGTCTTTGGACCCTCTTAAATGTCTTAGCCGACTTAGATGTCTTAGAATTGGGGTCCACTTAAATGTCTTAGCCTAGGGGAGGCCAGTAAGGCCTCAAAACCGGCCCTGTCAGAGAGTCTGTCCTTGAAACCTGCTGAGTTTTTGCTCCACGACTTCTACCAGGTCGGAACTTCTCTTCAGTGTAGAATGTGTAATATGGCATCCGATAGTGTCTGTCCTCGAAACCTTCCTAGTGGTACCGCTGTAGTTTCGTAGCTGTGTTGTAACGTTGGCGAAACGAAAGCCCGTCAAAACAACAGCCTGTACTTTGCAGAATGAGGCGAGCGTGTGTGGCTTTCTTGCATCTAACTTTTTAGCTGCAAACGGGAGAAACTTTTGACTCGCCTTGGTACTATCTATGTTTAGTATACAGAAT
This sequence comes from Macrothele yani, assembly GCA_039090855.1. NCBI lineage: Eukaryota > Metazoa > Arthropoda > Arachnida > Araneae > Macrothelidae > Macrothele > Macrothele yani. Next base: position 29,344,246 of record CM077026.1, read on the forward strand.
GATATTCAAATATTCATGTCTATAGAAATTAGTTTAATCGGGATTTCGCTGAGTAAGAATTTCCTTTTCCACTCATAGCACAGCTTATTTTCTATTTAATACTCCGTTAACGTATCACGCATAACTCGAACGAAAAATGATCTCTTCATAACCTAAAATTGAGACCACCCACAACAGGGAAAATCGTGTAAGTTTTGAAAGCACCGTGTCGACGACGTGCGCTCATATATGTCTCCACAGGCAGGCAACCCCGTTGGCCCTATGAAGTGAGGAGTTAAACCGGTGCAGGTCAGAGGCAAGATGTATGGATATCGTTTTCCACTTCATTGGCTCTCTCTCATCACGGGGATCATACATCTAATGATGAGCTATTAATTATGAGGCCGAATTTGCGCGACGTGGTGGTCCCTGTTGCCATGGCGACGTGAAGCGAGGATCCGCATGGATGACGCAGAGATCCGGTCGGGATGAGGAGATATAAATGGATCCCGTTCGCGTGACACTGTTGCGACTTCCTTCCCCTGATTTATGGCTCGTACCTCGAACATTTCCGCATCATGTTCGCCCTTTGATGTCTAACATCAGTAACAAAGCAAAAGTTAAAAGCCCGTCACAATGTACGGTGACGTCATTGAAGGTTTTCAAGGTAATAAACTACTGGGCAATTTTCGGTAATTCCACCAAACCGTTCTTAATCTGGTATTCTAACGCTCAGATTCCTAAGCAGTTTTTGTTTTTACCTTTCCCACATGAAAGTCAAAATATTCAGGGGTCATTAGCACGTGCGCTTCTGATCAATGTTATAAATTAGTAAAACAAATTTTAACAATATTTAGTAATAAGGTTAGTAGCTTAGCAATGTGTACTAATGTGATATTAATTAGAAAGTAAGCCATCGGCTTCTCACGTTCGATAAACGTCAGTTCTTTGACATTTTCAGCACATCTTTTGTAAAAGAAAAATTATCGTGCTTATGTTATCACCTTGTCCGTCTGTAGACACCATATCTCTGCAACAATTTGTGAAATTTGAAAATTTCTTTTCGCATCAGGAAGCTTGAAATATGGGAACAGTGATCCTTGCGTTCAAGTTCTTTCAGTGCATAACTTCCACCCCAGAGGGCGTAAATGCAGATGATATCGAATTCAAATTGCATTTTATTCCATATATTTGCTTCTAAATATTAAATTATTTTTCCTTTCGATGCCATTTATAACGATGACTATTTTGGGTACAGTCTCTTTCTGAAGTAATGCATAGCTAGGGGTGTAAAGGTATAATTTGTGTTTCTCCGCTCCCCCATGTATCTGCTTTTAAAACACCGATTTGAAAAGTTCTTCCTGCATCGGATACAGGTCTTGATGGAAAATGTTTTACATGTAATTTCTAACTTTTGGTAAAGAATAGTTTTGCCACCAGAGGGCGTAAGGGGTTTTTTTCTGCGTTTGCAGCAAAAGCGGAGCTTCTGAAAATTCGACTGAAAAATTCCTTTATGGACCCATACTGCTCATCTCGGAAAACCTTTTCAGAATATTTTTTTCTCAAAATGTATAGTTTTTCCTCCAGGTGCGTGGATGTATATCCTATTTTTGCCGATATCTCCGCTTCTAAGAGTCCGATTTGAAAACTTCTTTCTTTGTTGGAGAACGTCCCCGGTGCGAAATGTTTCTCATATATCAAATTTTTCTTAATGCGTAAATGTGCCGCTAGAAGGGGTATACTCACGTTTCCGTTTGCAGCAGTATCTACGGGATTAAAAATCGGATTGAAAAAATTATTTTTTGGTCTGATACTAATTACTATGAAAACTATTTCCTTCCCAAAATAATTCACAATTCCCCCGTTAGGCGGCGCAAAAGTTTTCTGTTTTTTTCGATATCTTTGTTTCTGCATATGCGATTTAAAAATCTTTTTCAACACCGGATGCCATTTCTCTTGTGGAACATTTCAGGTTAGTGTTTGAGGAGTTATAGTTCATAGTTCTGTCGGTAGGTGGTGTTTGTGCACTTGTATTTGCAGTGTATCTGCGCTTCTAAAAACTCTATCAAGAAATTTTTTTCCACTGTATGCCATTAGCTACAATAGAGATGTGGAGCATTATCCTCTTTTAACGACGCACCAGTTTTCCGCTAGGGAACGTAAAGGTCAACACCTTTGATTTTCTTTTAGCTATCTCTGATTCCGGGGGACTTATTTGAAAAGTTGACGGAGAGTACTGATCGCTGCTCTGGCATCCGGATGTGGTTTCCTCACCCACTCCCGTTTGCCTTGGTCCCTCTGAATGGTTCATTTCCCCCTTTCTCCTCCTCAGATAGTGGCAGTTACTTCTGAGATCAGTTCTCTCCCCGTCTTTAATTTTTTTCTATTTTTCTTTCCTATTGAGTTCACTTACACAAATCTCCTGGCTTCCAATTTCTGAGGGCAATTTTAGACCTGATGTCGGACACTCCCTAAAATCACTTTAATCAAAGCAATCAAGTCTTGCCATGAAGAATACTTTTATCCTATTTTTAGCACGTCTTTTGTAAAAAAAAGATCTTGCTTATGTTATCGGTTTGTCCGTCCGTCTGTACCCACGATATATCTGCAACTATTGGTCCGATCTGAATTTTTTTTTTTTTTTTTTTTTTTTTTTTTTTGCATTGGGAAGCTTTAAAATATGCGAATGATGATCCTTCATTTCGTTTGGGTTTTTTTACGATGTACAATTTCGCCACTAGAGGGCGTAAACGCAGATGTCGAATTCAAAAATACATTTTAATCCACAAATTTGGTTCTAAACATTCGATTGAAAAAACTCTTTCATCTTTCGATTCCATTTATGTCGAAGAGTATTTTAGATATATATACTTTTTCAAATTACGCATAGATTTTTCGCTAGGGGGCGTAAAAGTAAGTTACATTTTTCCCGATAACTCTTCTAAAACTCCGATTTGAAAAAAATGTTCTTCAGCGGATACAGCTCCTGATGGAAAATCTTTTGCATATAATTTGGAATTTTTGGTAAAGAATACTTTGGCCACCAGGGAGCGTAAGGGTCAATCTTTGCTTCTGATATATTTACCATACAATCTGAGCTTCTAAAATATCGATTGAAAAAATTATTTCGTAGACTGATGCCACTCACATCGATAAACCTTTTCGGAATATTTTCTTCTTAAAATATTCCAGTTTCTCCGCCAGGGGGCGTAGATGTATTTCTTATTTTCGTCAATATCTCTACTTCTAGAAGTCAGATTTGAAAAATTTCTTTGTTGGATAGTGTTTTCGGTGTGACATGTTTTTCATATAATTTCAAAATTTCAAGTAATTCATACACTTTCCACTAGTGGCTGTACAGGTAAATAGCGTTTCCCCCTATATCTCCGCTTCTAAATCTCCGAATTGAAAAATTCTTTCTGCACCGGCTACAGCTCCTGATGGGAAATCCCTTGAAGATAATTTCAAATTTTTGTAAAAAATGGTTTGGCCACCAGGTGGCGTAAGTCTCAATTTATGCTTCTGAAATATTTGCAGCAAAATATGAGCTTCTAAAATCTCGATTGAAAAAAAAGTCATTTCTTGACAGATACTTCTCATGTCGACAAACCTTTTAGGAACATTTTCTTCTTGAAATAATGCATGGTTTCTATGCCAGGGGCGTAGACGTGTATCTTATTTTTGTCAATATCTCTACTTCTAGGAATCCGATTTGAAAAATTCCTTCTTTGTTGGATAGTGTTTCTGATGCAAAATGTTTTTTCCTAAAAATTCAAAATTTTCAAGTAAATCAGACTTTCCGCTAACGGTCGGGCACAAAGGTAAATTGCGTTTTCTACGTTATTCTGCTTCAAAAACTCCGCTTTAAAAAATTCTTCCTGTATCAGATGCAAGACCTGACGGAAAATATTTTTCACACAATTTCTAATGTTTGGTACAGAATAGTTTGGCCACCAGGGGGCATAAGTGTTAATTTCTGCTTCTGATCTATTTGTAGCAAAATCTAGGCTCCTGAAAACTCGACTAAATTTTTTCTTGAACCGATACCACTCATACGGAAAATCCTTTTGAGAATACTTTCTTCCTAAAATAATGCATGGTTTTCCCACCAGGAGACGTAAAGTCAAATCTTATTTTTGTCGATATCTCTGTTTTAAAGAGTCCAATTTGAAAAGTTATTTGTGTTGGAGAGCGTTTCGGTGCGAAATGTTTCTCATATAAATTCATGTTTTTCTTAACACACAGGTCTGCAACCATAGGGCGTAAAAGCACACGATTCCGTTTACAGCAATATCTGAGGGATTAAAAACCCGATTGAAAAACTTCTTTCTTCCGTATGATACTATTGTTTTCCATACCTGCTCCATTGACTTTGAATAGCTTTGATGAATTTAATTTGCGTCAGAACGGATTCAAAAGACGTGATTATTACACCCGAAAATTCGGTGTCATCATCTTGTTAACTTTTCCATTATGCAAAATTCTTCTGCTAGAAGACGAAGTTATATCATGTTTCCTTATATACTTCTTTTAACTGTTTGATTTGAAAAAATATTTGTCTTGATACCTTCCTTCTGCTATGAGAAACTTTTTGTGCCCAATTTATTAATTTTCGTAACACACTTTTCAGCAGCTAGTAGGTGTGAGTAAGCTATATCTATTTCTGAATGTTCTATTGGTTGTAGAAATCCGGTTGATTTTTTTTTCTAATCTTTCGACTTATAAAAGCTGAAGATTTTCTACCAGCTAGAACCGTAGCTACCGGCACAGAGTGGAGGGAGGAAATTTTTGCTTCCCAAGAATGATCATACCAGAGGCGTAAGTTCATTCTCTGAGAGACGTAAAACCCAAATTCACAACCCCGGGGCATATTTAGAAGGGACAAAAGCCCTCCTCTGCCCCGGTAAACACCTTCGGGAGGCAAGGGAGCCTTGCCCCCCCCCCTCCCCGAAAGTGTTTCATTATTTCTATATACGCTCCTGGCACAACCTGTGAATAAATTTACTGAAAATTGTAACTGAGGAAGGAAGATGTGCTCTAGTTTTGTTTTGTTTTTTTATTAAGACTACAGTTGGCTGCACACATAACAGTATTCCGCGCAGCAATCCACGGTACAAAGAGATGTGGACACCTCATATGCACGAAAGGTACTGTCCAAATTCGGAGAGGCATTTAAATACAATAGTCGGATATGCCTAATCATCTCTGATCTTTCCGAATACGTAGCAGGAATATAAACCAATTACTGATAGTTATCTGTGCTCTGCCGTAGAAAGCCCCTTTGAACTTTTAACCTTGAACGGAATTTTTCCAAGTCCTACCACGAAAGCATCTTCCTAATGTTATATTCACTATATCTGATACTCGTTCGTTCTCTGCTGTATAATGAATTAGCTTTGTTTATCCTTTTGCTAAGCTAATTATTATGAATGAATAATGCTCTAAGCTTCAAAATAATGAATTCCCAAAAGGGTGTTGTTACTCGTTAATTATGAACTTAAACAAAGTCTCAACGCTGGTTATTTATATTAAGTAATCAAAGTCATAAACCTAACAGCCAGACAGAGGTCTGACAAAACTAAGAATTGAGAAAGACTGAACTTACAGAACAACTTGTTTATTATGAAGACTCCTGGTCAACTAAGGCACTCATATATCACTACTACATAACAACACACTGCAACGCAACAACACAACGCAACCAACACAACTCCTCCAACGCAACAACACAACTACAACGCCACAACACCTCAACACTGATGTAACGTACCAGGAGATGTGACGTACCTACCAGAAGGACGCACACGAGGGAGATGATGTAACGTACCAGGAGGTGTGACGTACCTGCCAGAAGGACGCACACGACATAAAGGCAGATAGGAATCAGAATAAAATGTCCGCGTAGCTCAATTGGTAGAGTAACTTATTCCGGAATGAGTGGACCCGGGTTCGAATCCTGGCGCGGATGAAAATGACGGAGAAATTCACTTCGTTATAATGGCGCCCGAACTATCCGGATGACCCGACCGTTCACAATCTCGCAATGGTGTGATGTTCTTTCCACACCGCGAGATAGGAAAAATAAGAGAGTCCCTTCTCCAGCACTTCGAAAAAAAAAAAAAAAAAAAATGAGGGGGAGATGATGTAACGTACCAGGAGATGTGACGTACCTACCAGAAGGACGCACACGAGGGAGATGATGTAACGTACCAGGAGGTGTGACGTACCTGCCAGAAGGACGCACACGACATAAAGGCAGATAGGAATCAGAATAAAATGTCCGCGTAGCTCAATTGGTAGAGTAACTTATTCCGGAATGAGTGGACCCAGGTTCGAATCCTGGCGCGGATGAAAATGACGGAGAAATTCACTTCGTTATAGCTGGTTCGTTTTTCATACTGCATTGTGTTGTGGGCTTTCTTTAACACAACTTATGTTTTCCTTGATATTTGCAACCGATGGCTCTTTGCTAGTTTTCACATTTTTTGTGAAATTGTGTCAAAAAGCGGTAGTGCGATTTTAAAATAATCATAATACCTTTTTATAATGGAGGCATGAGAAAGAAAAAGCCACGTACTTCACTGACGGAAAAAAAAATCCCAACACCACGAAAAAATAGTTGTAGAGGAATGAAATGGCGGCAATACATTTGTATAGGTAACATATTTAATCGATTAAGGTTTCAAGATCACAGCTTATTGTAAGCGCGAGAAGAGCCATTATAAATGTGAAATGCTGGTGCATTAATAACCGGTGTAATCGCCAGAATGTTGAATGCAAGCAAGCAAACGTTCATACATTGTGTCGTACATGTGCTGGATGTCAGTTTGTGGGATGTAGTTCCATGCCTGTTGCACTAGGTCGGTCAATACAGGGACGGTTAATGCTGGTTGGGGGTGACGCTGGAGTTGTCGTCCAATGATTTCCCATACGTGCTCGATTGGAGAAAGATCTGGTGATCTAGCAGGTCACGGCAACATGTCGACACTCTGCAGAGCATGTTGGGTTACAACAGCGGTATGCGGGCGAGAGTTATCCTGTTGGAAAACACCCCCTGGAATGCTGTTCATGAATGGCAGCACAACAGGTTGAATCACCAGACCGACGTACAACTGCGCCGTCAGGGTGCGTGGAATAACCACGAGAGTGCTCCTGCTACCATAGGAAATTGCTCCCCAGAGTATAACTCCAGGTGTAGGTCCAGTGTCTCTCGGCCGCAGACCGGTTGGTTGCAGGCGCTCACCTGACCTCCTTCTAACCAACACACAGCCATCACTGGCACCCAGACAGAACCTGCTTTCATCAGAAAACACAACAGATCTCCACTCCGTCCTCCAATGAGCTCTAGCTTGACACCACTGACGTCGCTAACGGCAGTGGTTTGGAGTAAGTGGAATGCACGGTACAGGGCGTCTGGCTCGGAGCTGTCCTTCAAGTAACCGATGTGTAACAGTTCGTTGTGTCACTGTGGTGACAACTGCAGCTCGAATTGCTGCCACAGACGCGGTACGATGCGCCACGGCCATACGCCGTACACGGCGGTCTTCCCTCTCAGTAGTGCCACGTGGCCGGCCGGAACCCGGTCTTCTTGAGGCAGTACCTTCCCTTGACCACCGCTGCCAACAATCATGCACAGTGGCTACATTCCTGCCTAGTCGTTCTGCAATATTGCGGAACGAAAATCCACCTTCTCGTAGCCCTATTACACGACCTCGTTCAAACTTCGTGAGCTGTTGATAATGGCTTCTTCGTCTTCTTAAAGGCATTCTTGACTAACATCAGCACACTACGTCGAATCGCAACGATAACTAACGCTCACGAACGTTACAGCGCGTATTTACAGCAAACCTGCTTTGCATGTTCCGAGGGGCGCTACTAGCGCCACACGTATGCGCCGAGCGTGAAATTTGCATAGACGTCATCTTACAGATGTACTCTCACCGCCTGCCAACTGTCGTTTATCTAACACAACCCCTTTTTGGTCTTGGGATTTTTTTTCCGTCAGTGTATTTGAGTGCAAGTTAGGAACTTTTGTACTCTGAGGGGCGAAACTTCAAGTCTCGCCCTTCCAGATAAGAGCTCCCTCCGGCGCTGCTACCATTGGCGTGCCATAATTGGCCATAATACGTGGCCGAAATTTGTGCTGTTGATGTTGTTGGATGTTCAGATACCGTCGTCGACCATACAAGTTCGCGAATTTCCAGGTTTGTTTGTTTCTGTTGTTGTTTTTTTATTTAAGGTTTAACGACCACCATGAGCAACTCAATAGGATATAAGCAGTCGCCCGTCCGTAATTTAAGGTCACTGGTCCCAGGGAAGGGAGAGAGCCAGTGCCGTAAGACAAACACAACATCCATGCATCACCGGGATTCGAACCCGGACCCATCTTGGACGAATGATCAGAAGCCATCGCTTAGACCACTACGCCACCGGAATGGCCAGGTTTTCACGAGAACGTAACGTGAATGCATCCAAAATATCAGCCAGAAACGAAATGAGGTCGCCTCGGTAGCAGAGTGGCCTGAGGAGATGGACTGCGGCCATTCGTCAGACATTGGCCAGAGTTCGATTTCCGAAAGAGACATGGGTGGTGAGCTTCGTGGCGCTGGCTAGATCCTTACCCTGGAACCAATGGCTTTTGTTTAGAGACGGAAGACTGCTTGAAGCTCTGAGATATGCTAATGGCGGTTATTAGCCCCTCCCCCCCCTGAAAGCAGTCTTCTATTTCTGGCGATTGGCATATCCCAATCATAGCCGGATCAGTGTGAATGGATATTATATTGAGATGATAAAGCATTCCAATTCCTCGCCAGGAAAACGCACCGCTGCCCCGGTGGTCTAGTGATAGGAAAGCTTTGGCTTCTAATCATTCGTTTGAGGTGCGTCCAGGTTCGAATCCCGAGAAAGGCATGGATGGTGAGCTATCTTACAGCACTTTCCTTTCTCTGGAGATCATGGCCTTAAATTAGGGACGAGCTCCATATTAAAGGATACGACACTTTAATATTTAAAACTTTTCAGTTCTTGTTCAAGCAATATATAAAGGCCGGTCGATAAAAACAGAAGAATTTTTTTTCAGTTGGCAACAGTGCAAAAGGGGAAAATAACTACACAGACGACTAACCGAGTTAAGGAAGTACCTATGGCAGCAGTTATTTGCCGTGGCAGAAGATTCTGGTTTTGTTATTGCGCAGTTGTTTAAGGTACGTCTGCACTTCGCCATACAGCTATGTAGGTGAGTGATTCAGAGTTAAGAAGTAAAATGCATTGTGCGAAAATATTTTGCTATCGTTTGGGTAAAACGTCTCCAGATACAGTTGATTTTATGATAAAAAGGCTTACAAAGATAAATGTTTGGGTGAGCCAAAGATTTTCAGATGGCAGCATAATTTCAAAAATGGACATTTGTCATCAGACCTCGTTCTTAGGCCTAGTCGACATGACAGTATTGTTACATAGCGTATTGTTAACACTGTTTAGGCCCTCCTGCAAGAAGATCGACGAATGACGTGTAAAGACATAGCAGCGTCAACTAATATTTCAGAAACGTCGGCAATTCCGCATTCTACGCGACAGATTACTGCTTCATCGTTCGCTCGTCAAGTGATGAGGTACCAGATAGGTACCTCATCACCTGACGAGCGAACAATTGTCAGCCCGACTTCAGGTGTTTCATGAGTGGAAACAAATGATTGCAAAGGATCCAAATTTTCTAAACACAATAATAACTGCCGATGAAACATGGGTCCACTATTTCGACCCCCTCACGAAGCGAGCAATGAGTGTTTGGAAACACACAGGCTCGCTTTGAAAAAAGTCCGCCAAACCAAGTCAGCTGGGAAGGTGATGAAGATAATTTTCTTTGATCATAAAGGTGTAATCTATCAGCACGCTTTTTTTTTTCTAGTCGAAGATTTCTGGTTGTTTCCAACAATGAAGAAGTTCCGTGGCGCAACACTCAACACAGATGCTGACGTTATTCAAGCTGTACAGGGGCCGCTGAAGCAGCTTCCACAAAATGTCTTCGCCACATGCTACACTGCTGGACAATTGCTAAGGACGGATCATAAACGGCTATATAGCGCATAAAAAAGTAAGTGTGGTTGGATGCCAAGTGAAATAAAATAATGTCAGAATGACAGGACATTACAAGAAAGACAATTTATTGTGCTCTGAAATCCAAAAGGCTTTGGAACGTGTTCAAGGGACAAACAGGCCATTTTGTGCAGAATACGTAAACGTGAAAAAAATGCAATTACCGTCCGCAGGCGTTCCGGCGTAAGATGCCAATACGGGATATGGCCACCATGGAGGGCGATGCAAGATTCCACACGTCGTGTCATGCTTTGCACAACATTATCAAGCAGCTGTTGGGGTAATTTATCCCATTCCTCTGCCAGTGCACGGATGAGGGTGTCCTTGTTTATTGGAGGGCATTGGCGACCAAGCAAGACTCCTCCCCAAAGCATCACACACATTTTCAATGGGATTCAGATATGGAGAACGTGCTGGCCATACGAGGCGTTGAATATCCTTGCTCTCAAGACACTCCTGGACAGCGACTGTTCGATGACATGTTGCGTTGTCGTCCATGAAAATGAATCTATCGCCGACAGCATCACGGAACATGCGAACATGAGGTAGCAGAACATCATTAATGTATCGTTGGCCAGTCATAGTCCCAGTTGGAAGCACATAGAGGGACGTACGGCCATTGAATTTTCATACGCACAACACGTCTTACTGTATCCCGCATTTATGCTAATTTCCACATTTTCCTGCCTTCCATTTTATGGTTGCTATCGTTGCTATTGTCATCCGTCCTTAGCAATTGTCCGGCAGTGTATGAAAAGCTGACTGAACGATGGGACCGTTGCATATCATCCGAGGGAAGGTACTTTGAGAAAGAATAACATATTTTGCTGTACCTATATTTCTTCATTTTGTGTGATTTTACTCTCAGTTTTTGTGGAACAGCCGTTGTATTTTGCCAAGTTCAATAGTGTACGTAGCTTCACGACGTAATCACAAAAAAAACTGTATGAGTGAAAACTAAAAAACAAAAAGTATTGCATAATGATTCAAAGTAACTTTTTCTGTTCAAAAATAATTGTTAAAAGAATACACCCCTACGCACGAAAAAAAAAAAAAATTACCGAGATGCAGAATTTTTTTTTCAAATTACTCGTAACAATCATTTAGTTTCATGAACAGCCCTGATTATGGAGTTCCCAATTTTCGACCTATCTGAATATTCCGAATTTCTTCTAAGAAAAAAAAAACAGTCCGCATACAGTATAACTCGCTTATAAAGAGCCCGTATTTAGCGAGATTCCTGATTTAACGAGTAAAGTAGAAGCCTGTGTTTGGTATAATTTATATTCTACAAATATTTGATCGTTTTTGACGAACAAGTTTAATCAAATCCCCGAATTTAACAAGGGAGAGAAAAGCTAAGATAATCACTTTTAACAAGCAAACTATCAAAACTTAGTTAAAATCAATATTTAATGAGACAGAAATTTTGCTGCGGACTGTCTTGGAATGGAAGTGGTGGCATAAAAGAGAAAAGTACAACACAGGGAAATATTGGTATGTTAGTAGAAGAATGTTCATAGGAAAAACAATGAGAAGGGAGTACATCGAATTCTCGTAAAGTTAGTTGTATAACAGACTTTCTTTGGTAACTGATGCTTTAGGGATGCACAGTAAAGTCTTGGATGCAAAACTACTTCAGAAAGACTTGATTAGATAGCACAGAAAACCCTAATGGTGGAATAGAAGATACTACACTGTGATTGGTTACGAAGTCAGAACACAACACATTTTGATCTTGTTCCTGCGACTGAACATTTTTGTTAATGCAGATGATGATGTCACCACATCTAGCATCCTTAAACAAGTTAGTAAAATCATGCCATGCATTGATTATAATACGCTTTCCAACATACCAGAAATTACTCAAGTTATGAGCATAATGGATGTGGAATAAATCTCGGTCCTGTGCCCTGATCTTTGATCCCATTTCGATTATATTTAACAGAACCAGTTCAGTATACCTCCGAAATAACATGATAAAGTTTTGTCGCAATCGAGGCATGTTTACGTAAGTTATAATGCATAAAGGCTATGGAATAGATTCCGCTCCTGTGTCCTAACCTTTGACCCATTTCGCCCATTTTCAATAGGATTAGTCCCCAGACAGGCCCCTACAGCATACTAACATTTCATCAAATCGAAGAATTTTTACGTATAATGGCGATGGAAGTGATTCCGCTCCTATGTCATAACCCCATTTCGCCCATTTTCAATAGGGTTTGTCCCCAGGTGGTCCTTTACTACATACTAAAATTTAATCGAAATCGAACCTTTTTCACGTTAGCTATGACGCATAAGAACAGTGGAATGGATCCCGCTCCTATGTCCTAACCTTTGACCCCATTTCGTTCACTTTCAATAGGGTTCCTTCCCAGGTGATCCCCTTCCACATACTAAAAGCTCATCGAAAGATTTTTACGCCAGTTATCGTGCGGATGGACATACGCACACAACGCGTGACGTAATGAGGCAGGTGGGAATTGCGACCATCTTCTCGCAAGAGTGTGACGTCAAAAAACTTTAATAGAATCTACACACAATGCGTGCCGTAATGAGACAGATGGCGTAACCGCGCGCCAACATCTCAAGCGCGAGATTTCGACGTCATAAGACCGTCCCCAGGTGGTCCCCTACCACATAATAAAATTTCATCGAAATCGAACCATTTTTACGCACGTTATGACGCATAAAGGCAATGAAATGCATCCCGCTCTTATGTCCTCACCTTTGACCCCACTTCACCCATTTTCAATAGGGTTTATTCCCAGGTGGTCCCCTGCAATATACTAAATTTTCATCGACATCGAACCATATTTACGCAAGTTATGACGCATAAGGGCAATGTAATGAATCCCGCTCCTATGCCGTGACCTTTGACCCCATTTCGTCCATTTTCAATAGGGTTCGTACCCAGGTGGTTCCCTACCACAAACTAAAATTTCATCGAAATCGAATCATTTTTACGCGAGTTATCGTGCCGACAGACGGACGGACAAAGCTGGAGCATATACGCTTGTTCAACCAACGGTTGGAAAGAGTAAAAAACTAAAAACCAGAATCGTCTGTCACGGCTAATAACTGTTGCCATAGATACTTCCTTAATTCAGTTTAGTCCTCTGCGTGGTTAATTTTTCCCTTCGCACTGTTGCCAATTCAAAAAAAATATATTCTCAGTTTTTACGGAACTGACTTTGTAGTTTTAAAAATTTCTTTTCGTAGGGGCAAAGATTTCAAAAACCGTGCTCACGACACCAAAGGATTCGGTGTCATCTTTCTTGTTTTGTACATTTCTAAAATATCATGGCAATTCTTCAAACGAGTAAGGCACTTTTCCAGTTCGTCTGCTTGAAAGAAATGATAGAACTATATTGAGCTGGAAATTTTAGAATCGGGAGAAAGAGTTCGTGCTTGAAAGAAACGATAGAACTATATTAAGCTGGAAAATTTTGAACCTGGGAAATCATCCACGCATTCATCGATGCAAAAAGACTTTTTTTTTTTTTTTACATCCAAATGTATGTCTAAGTATGTGCTAAAAAGGGGGACACTGCTTTTAGTACTTTCGCATACATTCTTTGGCCACTTGCACTAATTACTTTCCATTCTGTGGTTTGGCTGCCTCTTCGCGTACCGCCAACTGAGTTAAAATTATTCCTCATTTGTAAACACTTCTGCCCTCATTACAAGATAAAAATCCGTAATATACACCTTCTCGGGAAACCTCCGTGTACTCATAAACACTCAAAGCCACGGAAACACCCAACAGACATTAATTTAACATCTCAAGGATTAACACAGGTTGGGCGACCCTAGACCACCTAGTTAGATGTAAATTTAAAATTCGTCACGTCTGCCCCGTGATCTACTATGAATTAGTCTGCGCACAAGTTTGAGGAGCAGATTCATCTTTGAAGGTGTAATACATTTAGAGATGGTTTGTCGTGCACAATTAGAACGCGTGAGCACATACCGAACCTTCGATTAACCTTTGACCTTTCTTGACTCTTCGAAGGGCGGCTCTTTTCCTGTTCGAATTACTGCGCTAATGTCACGCAACCGCTCATATGAAACCCTTGTTACAAGGGCTGCTTTAAAAATGCGCAATTGCTTGTTTTCAGATAACCCTTAGGTCATCAGTGCTTACCGATTTCCTCATTTTTTACTGCATGTATGACAAAACAAAATTACGCGGAAAAGGTAATAAAGAAACTGAAGATTGGAACTTGAAATTCGTTAGGGGAAGAATTATTTAAAAACGAGAATGAACCCACCGAATACTTTGCACGCAGTTCTTCTGACGAAATCGACTCTAATCAAAAGTGTTCCTCAATTCGCAGTGCAGGCGGTGCCGTGATAATGGAAATATGTGGAACGTCTTTTGTTTCTTTGAACTTGTACACTACTTAATGAAAAAACTCAGCTCTGTGATTAAAAGAAAAATTGAAAAATTTGGTCATCTTACCAAATGTAGCACAGGCGCTCTGGTGGAGGAGTGTTGCGAGACACTGGCTAGTTTTTTCTTTTTTTTATTGAGGGCTTAAAACTGCCCTGAGCACCTCAATGGGCAACAGTCGCCTATGCCTACTTCGGAGCCACTGGCTCCAGGTAAGGGAGAGAACCAGTGCCATACGACAAACACCAGCCATTCCTCATCAGAGACTCAAAGAGGAGCCCACTCGGACGAAGTGTGTAAAGCCAGGGCTTTTTTATTGAGGGTTTAATAACTACCTTGAACACCTCAATGGGCAACAGTCGCCTATGCCTACTTTGTAGCCACTAACTCCAGGTAAGGGAGAGAACCAGTGCCATACGACAAACACCAGCCATTCCTCATCAGAGACTCAAAGAGGAGCCCACTCGGACGAAGTGTGTAAAGCCAGGGCTTTTTTATTGAGGGTTTAATAACTACCTTGAACACCTCAATGGGCAACAGTCGCCTATGCCTACTTCGGAGCCACTGGCTCCAGGTAAGGGAGAGAACCAGTGCCATACGACAAACACCAGCCATTCCTCATCAGAGACTCAAAGAGGAGCCCACTCGAACGAAGTGTGTAAAGCCAGGGCTTTTTCTATTGAGGGCTTAATAACTGCCCTGAACACCTCAATGGGCAACAGTCGCCTATGCCCACTTCGGAGCCACTGGCTCCAGGTAAGGGACAGAACCAGTGCCATACGACAAACACCAGCCATTCCTCATCCGAGACTCAAAGAGGAGCCCACTCGAACGAAGTGTGTAAAGCCAGGATTTACACAACTACGCCACCGTGTGCGGCGAGGCTCTCGCTTCAAATCATTTGCCTGGCATGGGTCTGGGTTCGAATCCCGGTTGAGTCCTGAATGCAGCGTTTGTCTTATTGCAGCGGCTCCAAATTAGACGGGAGACTTCATATAGCCCACTGAATTTCTCACGGTGGTCGTTCACCCATATACACAAACGCAGCACACTTTGCAAATAGAGGTAATGCCGAGATACGGATATACATTTCTGCCGTCTAGAGGATAAATTCTAAACCAGGAAATCTCCATGAATTACATGGAGTGTCGTGGAATCTAACTCCCTATCCCACCGAAGAGGAAATTTTCAGATCTATAGGAATCATCAATCATTCTCCTTTCAGAGCTGGATGTACACACACACCGGCCACTGAATTAGAAACCTTTATGAAAATGTGCGTCAACGTCACTTCCGCAGCGTATATGCAAAACATGTGCGTCATCACATGACCTACTCAACTATGACTGCTCCTGCTCAGCAGAGTTAATCACAATGAGAAAAACAAAGGATCTTTCGGAGTTTGATAAAGGGCATATTGTGGGTGCACGTCTGGCTGGAGCGACGATTTTGAAAACCGAATGGTTTCTCAAAGTGTTAGATATCCCGGGTCTTTAGTCAGTGGGAAAATATCAGACATTGCTTGTCAAAGAGGCGTACCTGTTGCAGTCTACAATCTGTCAGGAACGAGACCTCCGCTGCCTGAGAGGACTTCCTTTGAGCAGCAATTGACCAAAGCATTCAATGGAGTCTGTTTTCAACCTATATTTCAGTAAACTATGCGCAGGGAATTGAACGAGATTGGTGTTCGCAATCACGTGCCTAGACAGAAACCGCTGATTTTTGAGAAGAACCGGAAAGTTCGCCTACAATGCAGGGCTGGATTAAGACCTTAGTAGGCCCCTAGGCTAAGATATTTGAGCGGGCCCTTAAAGAACTTATGACGGGAAATGATTACGAAGTCCGTTGAAACACGAAACTTTATCAACTAAATTATCTGCAATTTCATTCAAGTCGTACTTTTCATTGTTCTCACAAGAACATGAGTTAAAAGCTTAAGATTCTTAGGTTTTGCCTTGGATTTTCTAATGATTTAACATTGTAAACTTTTCTTACTTCATCTTATTTGTTATGCAATGTGTAGCCACAGAGGACATGTATCATTAACGTTTCCACGTGCGAATAGGGGGTATGTATATCTATGTCATTCATTCATAAATACATACATACATAAATAAATACACTGGCGGAAAGTGAAAAAAGAACACCAAGAAGGAATTGGCGGACGATCATGAAATTTACATATGTTAATGGGGTCGAGTTTACGTACGTGTGATGTTAATTTCGGGACCAACCGGTGAGCGCTTACGCCACAGTACGGCATAATATGCAAAATACCGTCGGTGGTATTTAAGGAGTACGGCGAAGTGAATGTAATCAGTCGTTGGCGTACGGACACGTGCGAAGACCCTGAAGAAGCTGCAATGCCTGGACATGGAAGACGTGTACGATTTCAGCAGTTATCGGACTTTGAGCGAGGTCGCCTAGTCTGACTCCGCGAGGCCGGGTGGTCGTATCGCGGAGTGAATTGGACGGGAAGTCTCAGTGGTGGTACGATGGTGGCGTAGATGGTCCGAGGAACATTCACACGCGAGAAGACGTGGAACCGGGAGTCACAGACCGACTGATGAGCGGACCGATCGACGCATAAGAAGAGCGGCGTTGTCAAGCAGAACATCCACTGCGACGCAAATCCTAGCTGCCGTTGCGCCTGAGGTGACTGTGCGAACAATCCGCAACCGTCTACTGGATGCAGGACTACGTGCACGTGTGCCTCTGGCATGTGTACCTCTGACTCCAGCCCACCGTCAGGAACGGCTGCAATGTTGTTGCCAACGTCTGCACTGGAGAACGCAATGGCGATCTGTCGTGTTCAGCGATGAAAGCAGATTCTGCTTGGGAGCCTCCGATGGCAGTATGTGTGTTCGCAGACGCACAAGGGAGCGTTTCCACCCTTCTTGCATCCGCCAGCGACACACAGGACCTACACCTGGTCCCCTGGTGTGGGGAGCGATCAGCTATCAGTCCCGTACACAACTAGTGCTTATACCGGGTACGTTAAACAGCACCTCCTACATCAACAACATCATTCAGCCCGTTGTTGTGCCATTTGTAAGGTCAGTCCATCGTGGTGTTTTCCAGCAAGATAATGCACGCCCACACACGGCACGTGCAACGCAACATGCACTTCAGGGTGTGAGACAACTTCCATGGCCGGCACGTTCACCGGATTTGTCCCCCATTGAGCACGTGTGGGATTTTATTGGACAACGACTTATCCGGTCTCCACGGCCAGCCACGACCATCCCCGATTTACGCGTCCAGGTTGAGGATGCTTGGAACTCAATACCCCAAACTTACATCCAACATCTGTACGACAGACTCCATGTCAGAATTGCACAGTGTGACGCAGTTCATGGCGGTTCAACCTCGTACTAACCGTGTTACATGGAAATGTTGTTTTTCAGTTTACCAGCAAATACAGCTGTATTTTGCCATAATGTTTTGATCACGTTATCCTCTGTATTCCGTTATTATGCTGTATAAATTTCGTTGGTATCAGACGTCTCCTTCTTGGTGTTCTTTTTTTCACTTTCCACCAGTGTAAATACATACATACATGCATACATACATATCATTAAGCTGTTCCCCGAAATTCAGAGGTTAGCTCCTCAAAATGACCATGTGCCAAGTGCACATTTAACTGACAGAACTAGAATTTACTTACTGTTAGTGTATCAAATGTCTCCATTTGCAATTATCTCTGAACACAGCTCGAGCTTCATTAACATTCATCACACGCCACAAACAGACCTTTTGTACTTCAAACTCTATCTTTTTCTCGTGCAGACATTCCTGAATTTGGTCCTTCCATGATTTTTTAGCCTTCCTCTACCTTCCTTCCCTGCAACCCGGGCTGAAAAAATTATCTTAGTCAGCACCTCATCACTTATAGGGTACACTCCGAATAATACAGGAATTTGCAAACTCTTTACATTTTCGCCGTACTTCTCAAGTAATGTTGTTGTCCATTACTTGTCGGATACGAACACTGGACTAGCGAGCGAGTGACTCTTTCATATATACTTCACGACAGGACCTGAACCTTCTGGAATATTCTTGATTTACATAAAGCTCTCCAACTTCCCACTACGCGATCATTCTGGAACATCCTACACACGTCTAACCCATTCTTGCCACTTCTAGAACATTCTACACGACACTTCGGGCTCTGTCTGCTATGTTACATGGCCGACGTTTCTAAACATAGCTTTTGGCACACGTACGTTTCTATAAACTATTAGTATGTAATTATTATTTGCAAATTGTGTAATTTCATTACCAAATAATTCCATTGCGTTGGAATGGCATTATTAAATAATTGAATTATATCCTCTTCATTGTAATGCATTACAGATTAATTCCAATACCTTGTGCAAACCATACTTGGGATTACCTTATAATGCATTACCTGTTGCTGCATTACACATTAATTGTAATCTGTATTTCCATTACTTTGTAAGGCATTCCTGCCCAATTCTGAACCAGGGGATAGAGCTTCATGCTGTTTACGTCATATGCAAATCCGGCCATATGCAATTGGGGCAGCAGGTAACTAGACTCATCACTCCAGACGACCATCTGTCGAGGGTCCATTGTCGACGTTCGTTGGCCCATGCGAGGGGTTGTTTACTATGACTGGGCGTCATCCTGGTACCCTCGTCGGTCTCGGGCTGTGAAACCCCAGATGAACCAAGGTACGGCTCGTGGTGCATGTGGAAATAGCTCTAACTACACCCATGTTGTACTGGTGGGTGATCTGAGTGACTATTGGACGTCATTTCTGAGATCCCAGTCGTGGCCCCGGATGCTCACCTCTAGAATTAACCGCGCGTGGCTGACCAATGTACAGTCAACAAGTGTGGTTGTTTCTGAAATACTACGACCTGCGCTTTGGCCCCAACTATCTAGCCGTGGTCAAATTAGCTTATGTCGCCACGTTTCCCCATTACTGGCAAACGTGTACAAATTACGTACGAAGGATAGGTGCCACAATTTATAGTAACCGCATGTGACGGTGATATCTCGTGGTACTTCGCTATTTCTCTGAAAATATAAAACGGGTGGTGTTCCTAAAGCAGTGCTAACTCTGCATATACACTGAGTGGCCACTTTATTATGACCACCCGCTCAGTACTTCGTTGGGCTACCTTTTGCCTTTAATACTGCGTCGATTCTTCGTGGCATGGACTCCACGAGATGTTGATAGGTGGTTTGTGGAATCTGAGACCATGCTTGATGAATAGCACTTTCCAGGAGTGTGAGATTAGAGGGTTGTGGATCCAGCTGTCTGATGGCTCGTTCAACTTCATCCCACAAATTCTCAATGGGGTTGAGATCTGTAGATTGTGGGGGCCCTCTAAGCAAAGTAAACTCACCGGCATGTTCCTGAAACCAATCCTGTACAATACGAGCACTATGGCAGGACGCATTATCTTGTTGAAAGTAGCCATCGCCATTGGGCTAAACCATCCACATGACAGGATGCACTTGGTCCGCAACGATGTTTAGATATGATGTGCCAGTCAGACACAAATTAAAGGGCACAAAGCATGCCAGGAAAACATTCCCCAAACCATAACGTTGCCACCACCAGCTTGAAGGGTTGTAGCAATGCATTTGGGGTCCATGCTTTCGTGCTGTTTCCTCCAAATTCTCCCTCGGACCTCGGCATGGCACAACTGAAAACGTGATTCATCGGACCACATAATTTGTTCCCAATTATCGACTGTCCAATTCTTGTGCTCCTGTGCGAACTGGAGACGTTTTCTCTTGTTAACTGCAGACAGCAAAGGTGTTAGAACAGGCCTTCGGCTGCCATATCCCATCCGAAGCAGTGTACGGCGAACAGTGCGTGCAGAGATCATTTGAGGGGGATCCTTGATTAAGATGGTCTGTAATTTGCTGCACTGTTGCCCTTCTGTTGTCTGTTAACAGTCTGGACACTTTCCGTTCCACCCGAGCACTCACTAGTCGATACGACCACACGTTGCACGTAGAGACCCAGTTTTTTGGCTGACAGTCCAGTCTTTAAACACTTTAACAACAGCTGCTTTGGAACAGTTCACGAATGCGGCGGTTTCGGTGATACTCGCTCCATGGCTCCGAGCTCCTACAATCATCCCACAATGAAAGTCCGTCAAATCGCATTTTTTTTTACCCATCTCGTCACTCAAAATTCACTTCTACTACTGTCGCAAGCACTAAGCTTTCCCTTTTTATACTAGCCTCGCCCTCTGGCGGCAACAGCCTGCAGCCATAGCTCATTTGCTTAAAACTGTCAGGTGGTCATGATAAAGTGCCCACTCAGTGTATATACCATAAAAAAGAAAACAGTTTCTATCTTTAACAGCCTAGAAGAGAAACACTTATCAACAAAATAGACACTGATAGTACTTGTATTAAACTTATTTTGCTCCATTTCAAATAAAATGAAATTTTCTTCTGCGTCATGTCTTCTAAAATCGGAGATATCGTGCCAACAGATCAACTCGACAAGTTGATAGCAAATATTTTGAATGTATTGGATACCAAACAGTAATGTAATAACAGAGAGAAGACAAAGGGTAACTTTAAATTCTGTCCTTTTTTTTATGTTTAAAAATACGAATGTAAAGATTGTATTGGTTATTAGGTTCGTTCAGCTAAAGAAGTCATTTCGGATTTCTGTTTTCGCATTTTTGTAATTTCATAAATAAAACAGCGCGTTTTCAGTGCTCCTTATCTTGCATTTATTGTCTGAGAGAGACTGCAAATAAATGTTACAAATAAAATTACAAGAATCTCCCGAGTTGTGTTGCTGCGAGCTCAATTTTTCATGTTTTTCTCTGTAAGTCTACATTTCTTTCACTCATCGCTGGTATGTGATGTTCTTCAATACGCCTCTTACACTCTTTCGCCAACATACATGTAAGTAGAGAGATTTGGTTGTTTAGAGTAAGAAATCTTACTCGAACGGCAAGTTTCTGAAGACTGAAGAGACAAGCTTATCGTCACTAGAGGAATGGATTCGTCGACAAATTTAATTTAAACTAAACAATCGCCTTTTGCTTATTTTTTTTTCTCTTTGGGAACCAATTCACACAGATAATCAGTGAGATGCGTCAGTTTTATTTGCAACTAATCTTAAAAAAAGTTTTCCTTAACTTTTAACAAAAAAAATGAATAAAGTACTCTCTAACGAAAACGACATTCCGCGATCTTCTGAAATTACATTTCCATGAGAAATTTCGTTTCAGAGAAGTTGCGTAACTTGATGGATTCTGTAGGAAGTAACTAAATTTAAAATCAATTTTATACTGATCACTTTGCATTCATATCCTTAGAACCAAGATTATTTTATTGATTTTCGAGGTATGGGAGCTGGTAAAATGGACATGGTGTACTTTTTTTCCCCGTCTCCCATGCAGACACTTTTTCATCTGAATTTGATTGGAATCTGAAATCAGTAGGTAAATGAAAACAAGTTCTTTTGCTTTAGGAAAATTCTGTGGAGGCCACTTGTTTTTCTTTAAACAGCTGAGATTAAATTTTAGAAGAGCAAGTACAGTAGTCTCTCGATAATCCGAGGCAATCGGAACCGGAACCCACTCGAATTACTGAAAACTCGGATTAAGCAGAATTTCAAAACATGAGCACGATTCTGAACGAAGGTAGTTGAATGCGAACCTAAAACTCGTAGAAACGATTTTTCATGATCAATGAAAATGTTAGCAAAAATGAATTAAACAAAGACTATGACTGTCATGTTAACGACGAAAAAATCCTCCAATGTATCCTGCTTTTTCAGGGAACATCTTTTTTTTTTCAGCGCTATATCTCCATCTTCTTAGAAAAATAACATCTGCTGGTGATGATTCCGGTTGCTGCTCTAGGTATCTAAGGACTGTCTCTAGCGCCGCTGTACCTACCGCATGGAATTTTTTTCTTCTTGTGCACACTCAGTTCCTTCTTCATCCGATTCAGAATCCCTTCCATTAGTAACTATGTGAATAATTGCTCCATCTGTAATATTTTCCCGGTCATCGCAGATCATTGTAGGAAGCTTCCTTTTAGGGGCCTCTCCTCCCCTTTTGACTTCCCAGTTGGCATAGAAATTTGTTCTATTTCTCTTTTTGCGAGCTGTCTCCAGCTTCAAAGGTTTTCCAGGGTTTCACACCGACAGGATTACAAGTTTTGTTCCTTGGCTATCATTCAACAGTTCCTGGCGTTCCCCGAAAAGAGCAGTTTTCGACTGTTTCAAAACGTGCAAATCTCCCAGAATTTTTTTTATTAGATTTTTCTTTATGTTTCATCGCAAATGGCCTCGGATTAAGCGGAACTCGGTTTACAGGAACTCGGATTATCGGGACTTTACTGTAAAAAACAAGAGGTATTGCTTTAATTTAACAGAAATATCAATTTATCAAAATTCACTTCACCGTAATGGTTGATACGCCGAAGAGTTAATTTCACCGAAGGGTCTTTTCATTCAATAATCACTTAATCTAAAAGGGCATTTATTTCTTCTAAAGTACACTCGAAGGATAGAGCATTAGATATATCTACACAAAAGCGTGTTGATCTTCTTCCAGCGCGAATAACAGCCTGTACACGCCAAAGCATCGACTCCGCCTGATGCCCTAGAGTGTTTCCGGAGGTAATGCCACTGTGGCAACAGGTATTGTTGCCATATTCTACAAAACTGCAGCCGAGACGTCGGTACAGGATCCATCGATCTGATGTTCTTTTCCACGACATCCCAGAGAGCTTCCACGGGGTTTTAATCTGGGGATATTGGGGCCACTGAATGGTTCCAGACTCAGTTGAGTGTTCCTCGATACATGCCTGATTAGTTGCAGCTCTGTGGGGTGATGCATTGTCCTTCTGAAACAGAACATCGGCCGCAGGATGCGCGAAAGCCATGAAAGCGTGTAGGTAATCAGCTAGCTCATGCTGATAGCGCGCAGTTGTTAAGGACATCTGCAGATACACTAAAGGGCCTAATGTGTCCCATAAGAAGGCTCTCTAAACCATCACACAGCCAACACCACCTTTAACGGCGACTATCTAGCACAACGGGGCCAGAGATGGAAACGGGTCAAACATTTTGCACTCGGATGTCACATAATTGGACCCGACCCTAACAAATCTGCTTTGGACTATAAATTTGAAACTCAATTCATAATTATATGAGTGCATAGTCATATACTGCAATATATATATACATATATACGTATATACTGTATATTAAAACTTTAAATAGAGGGACTATATATGCTCAACATACAAGAAAATGGCATCAAAAGTTGCAAACAATATGAAGAAATTAACTCGTGCACCAAAAGCTCTTGAATTGAAAACAAATGCCGTCTCCTGCACGATACACTTTAATGATAAAAAACTATGTACAATTAAAATAAATGTGCTTAAGAACTTTCAACACCACAACGGCGTCATCATCAGAAACAGTGCAGCAGTGAGCACAGAAGTGAGTAGCCTATATACTTTGCAAGACACATAGCAGTTAATGCGCATGTGCAATAATCGGCAAAGTCCAAGTTAAGTTCAGTGGGTACAAGCATAATTGGTGGGCGTAACCTGGCCCAAAAGTGTTCTCCAAGGAAGGGGGATAAAAACAGGGGGTTCATCGTTACAGCATCTTTCACCATTGACGAATATGTGAATACTTTCACAAAAAAGTGTTGATCGACGGTTCCTGGGAGAATCCAGAATAATGGTGTCATTCCAAAATGGTAAGTAAGAACCGTTTAAACAGAGTCTCGACAAAGATGTAGCACCAGAATGCGTCCTGAGATTATACTGATGTTCGTAAATGCGGCGCCCCAAATTACGAGTGGTAGAGCCAATATAACATAAATCGTGCTCTGCAGGGTTAGCAGATTTAAGTGGAACCAAATATACGCCGTGACGGTTCACACATTCAACACAGTCTCTATCCTTTTTAACAGTGTTAAATAAAGTACGAGACCTTACACCAAACTTGAGTTTGTACTCATGACATATGTTCTTTAAAATGTTACATACAGGTGGTATATATGGAATGGATCCCACAAATTGGTAGTCAAATTTATCTGCAAGCAAAGCTGTCTGCGGCCGACCACTTGATTTCTTAACAATCAAGCGATCAATCGTGTGACGAGGGTAACCGAAAGTCAAGGCAAACTGTTTAATCCTAGCTAACTCTTGGTCCCGGAGATCCTGTGTGGACGAGTGTGTAAATGCACGATTAATAAGAAAATGAAAAGCAGATAATTTTTGCGACATTGGATGAGAAGAAGTAAAAGGTATAAACGTGGCAGAAAAAGTTGGTTTTCGGTAAACAGAAAATAATAAGGAGTTATCGGAAAGATTGCGAAAAAGGCAAAAGTCGAGAAATGGCAAAATGCCTAAATTCTCGAACTCTACCTCGAACTTGATAGAATGGTGTCGTGAAGAAAGTAAAGTGGCAAAGGAAAGAAGCTCATCGAAACCTGAAGGCCAAACGACGTATTTTCTTTTGGGGCTGTGTAATAATAGAACAGGGTTATCATGGTAAATGGGAATGATTTTTGATACTTATATGTAAAAGACTGTTTTACCTGGGAAAGTTAAGAAACCATCATTTGAAAGCTCAGTTTATTATCTTACCACGTAAATGATCAATAGCATCGTCATGAACATCACTGTCACAGAAAATGAAAAGAGCATCCATCCTGTCAGCTCTCAGAACCGAAAGAACCCCAGAGGAGATTGCCGAGTTCCACGCATTCTCTCGAGTCCTGTTGAAGGGAGCATTACATCTTCCAACAGGACTCTGATCCAGCCCACAAGGCCAAAGAGTCTCAGAAATGGATTGAAGAGAATATATCCTATCACTGGTCTCCAGACGTTTGGCTTCCCAGTTCCCCCGACTTCAATCCCTAGGATTACTATACGCAGAGCGTAGTTGGAAGAGACCAAGAAACATAACACCCTTGACTCTGTCAGGCATGCCATCGCCAATGTCATAACCAACACGAACAAGGACCAAGTCTCCAAAGCCTGCATCCGATTCCGCTCCATGATCCACGCCGTCATCGCTGCAAACGGTGGGTTCATTGAATAATTACGAAGTGTGTTTGTGAATCAACTATTGTACAAGATTTTGCTCCAAGAAACGCATATTCATGTTTCAATTAATTATTTTATGATATAGATAATTTTTTTTGATTGGAGGTTTAACGACCACCGTGAGCAACTCAATGAGCTATAAGCAGTCTCCCGTCCCTAATTTAGGGTCACTAGTTCCAGGGAAGGGATAGAGCCAGTGCCGTAAGACAAACACAACATCCATGCCTGACCGGGATTAGAACCTGAACCCCTGACGGACGAATGATCAGAGGCCTGCGCCACCGGGGCGGCATATAAATTTTCCACATTTACCATGATAACTGTGTAATAGCAAACATATAAAATTAAAAAAATAAAAGACTATATTAGTTTTTAGTGAGGTCTTTGGATCTCTTTGACATTAACGAGTTCGTAAATGCTTTGGTATGCTGTTGCATCTAGTTAAAGCGCAGTTCTAAATTATTTTTATGGGGGGGTGACTGTGACGCGGCTTCATATACACGGTCGAGTCACATTATTGTGGCCACCAGCTAATATCCAGACTAACCGCCGTGTGCAGCGCGGACAGCAGCTAGAAGGGCAGGGAGTGCCTCAATAGGGTGATGGGAGGACTTTACAGGTATGTGGAGCTATGCTGATTGCAGTGCATCTGACAGCTGCTGGAGGGTGCGTGGTAGACGATCCATACAGCGAACAACACGATCGAGGTGGTCCCACAGATGCTCAATTGGGTTTAAGTCTGGGGAATTAGGGAGGCCAGGGAAATACTTTGAAGTCTTCATCGTGCTCTTCCAAAACCTCTCGGACATTTCTAGCTGTGTGACACGTCGCATTGTTGTGCTGGAATATTCCATATGCCACAGGAAAGACAATCAGCATGTATGGGTGTACGTAGTCTGCAAGGATGGATTCATAACGAATTCGGTCTATAGTGCCTTCCACAGGCATGAGTTATCCTAGGGAATGGCACGAAAACATTCCCTAGGCCATAACGCTACCCCCACTAGCTTGTGTTCTTCCAGCAGTGGTTGAAGAGTGTTTGTTCTCTGATGTTTCTCGCCTTATACGCCAACGTCCATCCGTTCGATGAAGCAGAAAACGCGACTCATCCGAGAAGGTAATCCTTTTCCAATCAGCGGAGGTTCAATTCCGATACTACCAAGCAAATGTATGTATTTTCTGCCGATGCACCTTTGTTAGCACAGATGCAGTGACCATCCGTCTGCATCGAAGTCCCATTCGCAGCAGGGTTCGCTGAACTGTCGTTTTCGATACACTTTCGGTAGCCCCCTGTTTCATTCGGCCAGTGCGTTGCTTCGCTGTAGCGTGCCGATCGGCCCTCACGCAAGTTCTCAGCCGACGTTCACCTCTCACATCAATGGCACGTGGTGCTCCCCAGTTTCCACGTCGCTTGTTCGCAATGGTGCCATTTCTCCAATCACGATACACTTTAACCACAGCAGCACGCGAGCAGTTCACAAACTGTGCTGTTTTAGAAATACTGCCACCCTTGACCCGATAATCATCCCTTTTTGCAAATCGGATAAATCGCTCCTTTCATCCATGACAGCAACGAATGATATGTTTTCAGATAAGATCATATGTAGAGGATTTTAGGAAGGGAGTGTCTGACCCCAGGTCTTAAACAACCCTTAGAAATAGTAAGCCAGGGGATTTGGGCTAGAGTGTCCGATAGGAAAGTGACACGGAAGCGAAGTAGAAAGGGGGAGAAAGACGCTCTTATTTATTACCGGGGGCCAGTACCCGGTGTCCGACTACTTAACGTGCCCATCCGACGGACGGCGGGTATTTAGTGGATCGAACCTGAGGTTATCACCATGGCAATCACGAACGCTGACCACTAGGCCACCCGCGTCCTATATGTTTTCAGATTATCATATCATATGTAGAGGTTTTTTAGGAAGGGAGTGTCTGACCCCAGGTCTTAAACAACCCTTAGAAATAGGAAGCTAGGTGATTTGGGCTAGAGTGCCCGATAGGAACGTGACACGGAAGCGAAGTAGAAAGAGGGAGGAAGACGCCCTTAGTTATTACCAGGGAGGCCAGTACCCGGGGACTGACGGCTTAACATGCCCATCCGACGCACGGCGGATATTCAGTGGATCGAGCGTTCGTACCTGCCTGGGATCGAACCTGGGGTCCTTTCCGTGGCAGTCACGAACGTTGCCCACTAGGCCACCCGCGGCCCTTTATGTTTTCAGAATGTCTACAGCACACCTTATATACCCTCCAAGCCAGCTCACGACACGTGCCTTCTTTCATTGGCTACGCGCAGTTGACGTCAAAAGTAGGAGATGGTCACAATAATGTGACTCGACTGTGTATAAGGCACAGAGGCTTAGAAGAGTCTGTCTTTGTAAATAAAAACTGCTTTTTCCCGTTAAGTATTAAACGCCCGAAGAGCAACATCGTCTTGTTACTTCCATTTGGAAGTAGATGGCTTATTTAGAGTCATTACAAACGACAAAAAGTAAATAAATATTTTACGACGAATGATAATAAAACACAGCATTCAGTACGACACAAAAACCCAAATTGTTGAATATGTCCACACAAATTGAGGAATATGTCGAACGCTGACCCGTGCGGTATGTAGCGGCTGGGGAGGAGTGTGTGTTTTGTTGCGGAAGGGGTAGAGAAAGACAACGCTAGAGGCAGAAACCATGTATTGTGTGAGAAAACTTAAATTAGTTTTCTTTCGATGCACACTTAGGCTATTTGTCAGTTTGTGAATGCAGCATTTTTATGTCGTTGTTTTTTCCGATTAAAAAAATTTAACATCGGATATCATTTACCACGTGGATCACATTGCACGTACTCGTGGGTTTTTTAGTTCACAGTTCTGGGACTAGGTGGTGATAATATGTATTTATGTTTCCAACCGTACTTCCACTTCTAAAAATTCTATGGAAAAATATTTTTTTTTTCCACTTTAATCCATTCGCTACTTCCACTGTATTCCATTCGCCTACAGTGCAGATGGGGAACATTATACTCTTTAAAAAATGCACGGCTTACCCGCTAGGGGGCGTAAATATGAAACCTTTTTTTTCCACTATCTCTGCTTTAAAACGACGTATTTGAAACTTTCTTTATACATAGCAAAGCTTTTGCTAAAAACCTGTTTGAAAGAGTTAATTCTATTCTAAAAATCCGTCTGAAAAAAAAATTCTCCATTATGAAGAAGACTTTGCACCTTTTTATTAGCACGTCTTTTGTAAAAAAAGATCGTGCTTATGTTATCGGTTTGTCCGCCCATCCGTCTGTAGACACCATATCTCTGCAGCTATTAGTCCGATTTAAAAAATTATTTTTGCATTTGGAAGCTTGAAATATGCGAATGATGATCCTTCATTTTGTTTTGTTTTTTACGATGTACAAGTTTGCCGCTAGAGAGCGTAAATGCATATGATGTCGAATTCAAAATGCATTTTATTTCATATATTTGCTTCTAAACATCCGATTAAAAAAAATTATTTTATCATTCGATTCCATTTATGTCGAAGAGTATTTTAGGTATAGTTATTTTTTCACGTTACGAATAGATTTTCCGCTAGGGGGCATAAAATTAAATAACGCTTTCCCCGATATCTCTTCTTCTAAAACCCCTATCTGAAAAAAAAATTCTTCAGAGTATACAGCTCCTAATGGAAAATCTTTTGCATCTAATTTCTAATTTTTGGTAAAGAATATTTCGGCCACCAGGTGGTGTAAGTATTAATTTTTGCTTCTGGTGTATTTGCCATAAAATCGAAGCTTCTAAAGTCTCGATTGAAAAAATTATTTCGTGGATGGATGCCACTCACGTCGATAAACGTTTTCGGAATATTTTCTTCTTAAAATATTTCATGGTTTCTCCGCCAGGAGGCGTCGATGTATATCTTATTTTTGTCAATATCTCTGCTTCTAATGGTCCGATTTGAAAAATTCTTTTTTTATTGGATATAGTTACCGATGTGACATGCTTTTCATATAATTTCAAAATTTTTCAAGTAATACACAGACTTTTCGCTAGTTGGCGTAATGGTAAATTGCGTTTCTCCCGATACCCCTGCTTCTAAAACTCCGATTTGAAATATTCTTTCTGCACCGGATACAACTCCTGATGGGAAATTCTTTCCATATAATTTCTAATTATGGTAAAAAACGGTTTGGCCACCAGGGGGCGTAAGACTTAATTTTCGCATTTGTTGTACTTGCAGCAAAATCTGAGCTTCTAAAATCTCTACTGAAAAAAATTCGTTTGTGGGCCGATATTACTCACGTCGACGAACCTTTTACGAATATTTTTTTAATAATGCTTGGTTTCTACGCCAGGGGGCGTAAATGTATATCTTATTTTTGTCGATATCTCTACTTCTAGCAGTCCGATTTAAAAAATCCTTCTTTGTGGGATAGTGTTTCCGATGCGAAATGTTTTTCATATAAATTTAAAATTTTCAAGTACATCATACTTTCCGCTAGAGGACGCGAAGGTAAATTACGTTTTCTGCATTATTTGTGCTTCTAAAACTCGGATTTAAAAAATTCTTCCTGTGTCGCATAAAGCCCTAGATGGAAAATGTTTTTCATATAATTTCTGATACTTGGTAAAGAATGGTTTGGCCGCCAGGGGGCATAAGTGCTAATTTCTGTATCTGATGTATTTGCAGCAAAATCTGAGCTCTTGAAAACTTTTTTTTTTCTTGGGCCGATACCGCTCACATCGAAAAACCTTTTGAGAATACTTTCTTTCTAATAAAATAATGCATGGTTTTCCCGCCAGAGGGCGTAGATGCATGTCTTATATTTGTCCATATCTCTGCTTCGAAGAGTCCGATTTGAGAAATTCTTTCTTTGTTGGAGAGCGTTTCCGCTGCGAAATGTTTCTCATATAAATTAAAAATTTTCTTAACGCACAGGTCTGCAACCAGAGAGCGTAAGCTCACCATTTCGTTTACAGCAATATCTAGGGGATTTAAAAACCCGATTGAAAAACTTCTTTCTTCCGTGAGGTACTATTGTTTTCCATACCGGTTCCATTGACTTTGAATAGCTTTGATAAATTTAATTCACGTCGGAACGAATTCAAAAGACGTGCTCATTACACCCAAAAATTCGGTGTCATCTTCCTTGTTTTCTTTAAGTAACACATAGCTTTTTCCTCTAGGGGGCGTAAAGTTGTATCATGTTTTCTTTTAGATCTCTTCTTCAACCTATTCGATTTTAAAACTCCATTACGTTGTATCTCATATTGTTATCCGCTGTGAGGAACTTTTTGTGCACAATTTGTAAATTTTTGCAACATACTTTTTCCGCCGCTAGTGAGATCATAAGCGTATCTCTCACTAGCGTTAGGGGGACACGGAGGGCACGTCCCCCCCCAAACTGAAAACGTCGAAAAAAATAATAACTAGGCGTTCGCCTTTTAAATGCTATAAATTGTGACATAGAGCCAAGGGAACCGTTCCGGGGGCGCAGTTGTCTAAGAGATGGCTTCTGATCATTCGTCCATGATAGATCCGGGTTCGAATCCCGGTAAAGCGTTGATGTTGTGTTTGTCTTGGGGCGCTGGCTCTTACCCTTCCCTGGAACCCGTGGCTCTAAATTAGGAAAAGGCGACTGCTATACCCGACTGAGTTGCTCACGGTGATCGTAAAATCTCCAATCAAAAAAAAAATAATAAGCAGCCAAGGAAACAACGCAACGTAACAGAAAACACTGCTATAACTGCTTTCCAGTAGTCATTCCATGCACAATAAATAGCATGTAGTCATCCGATGACGGTTTTCATCATAACATAACCGCGTGAGGTGCTTTGAAAGGCATATTTTTTTTAATCCTCATTAAGCTGAATCAACGCAAGCCTCGGACACCTCGCAGTTTTTTTGTTGTTTTTTTTTTTTTTGGTTCTGTTAGGCACGCATAAAAAAAACGTTATGGCACTAATGGCAAATGCACAGAAGCATTTTCGGAGAAATTATTTCCGAGAATTCCCCCGCCAAGAAAAAAAAATACTTATTTGTGAACCCCTCCCCCCCCTCCCATTTGTAGTCACGCTACGCGTAGGAGTGAGAGTAAGTAGCTCGTTTTGTTTCTGAATGTTTTTATAGATTGTAGAAATCCAGTTGATCTCTTAACTTGTTGCATTGACTCTGAATAACCCTGCTCACGTTGCGCATTTTGAGTTATGCGCGGGTTTTTTTCCTAGATGGTGTAATCGTATTTCTCTTTGCAGAATTTGTAGACTTTCTAAAAATCTCCATTGAAATACAGGTTGTTGTTGTTGTTGTTGTTGTTTTTGGGGGAGGGGGGTTGTCGGAAAGGATTTGAAAGATGTGCCTGTTACAACCGATTATTTGGTGTCATCTTTCTTGTTGTAAATACGTATCACCATTTCGTACATAATTATCACCCATCCTGTAAGTACACGAAACTACACTATAATGACAAAAGTCACCGGACACCTAGAAGAGAAACACAACATAGCATTTATTGACACACATTAGTACGGTGTCGATCTAACTTTGGCCTTAAGGCATCCACTGACCTTTCGAGACATGCTTTCGACAAGGTTTAGGAACACAGCGATAGGTATGCGCTTCCATTCAGTACATAATGCTGCTGCTAACTGATGCTTAATAGGAGGCCTTGGTTCCAAATTCCTTATGCGGCGCTCTAATTCATCCCATAGGTGATTTATGGGATTACAATCAGGACTCTGTGCTGGCCAGTCCACAGGCGATACGGAATTATCGTCAAACCACGCCGTAACAGTCCTCGCTTTATGGCTCGGTGCATTATCCTGCTGGTACCAACAAGGCTCGGTTCCATAGTATTGCCACAGAGTTGGTATGGCATAATTGTCCAGAATATCGAGGTAGACGTGCTGGTTAACAGGTTTGTCCACGATAACCAATGGCGCGGTACCATACCACGAAAACCACCCCCACACGAGTACACTGCCATCTCCAAACTTAACCGTAGGAACAGTACACTGTCGTAAATAGCGTTCCCCGGCTGCCGCCATACCCACACACGTCCATCAAACTGATGGATCGTGTATCTGGATTCATCAGTCCATAGGATCCGTTTCCATTGATCTACGGTCCACGATAAATGTTCTTTACACCATGCTAAACAACGAGTAGCAATCCGAGTGGAGATGAAAGGCTTATGAGCAGCCGCATGACCACTGAAACCCTTGGAATGAAGTAGTCTGCGAATAGTACGTGCACATACCGAGATTCCAGCATTTTTACTCACCTGTACACTGAGGTCTATTAGCTGTAGCGGCTCTCCTGAGGCTTCGACGTCCTCTATCACTGATTTTCTTTGGTATGTCGGTACGTCTTGCTGCTTCAGGCATTCCATGTGTCTTCCACTTATTTAGTACATCCAAAACAGTTGACTTGGGTATGTTTAAACGCCTCTCGGTTTCTCTTATGGACAACCCACTAGTATAACACCCAAACAATCTTTCCTTTCTCAGTCAGTTCTCTACCGCCGCGATGTTTTCACTCAACCTCACAGTGCGATATGATCGCGGTTAGCGTGATATATGATCGCGGTTGGGGGTTTTTTCGTTTGCAGCTGTACCGCGCATCTTGACAACGCAGCTGATCCGTTCATTTGCTTTTGAAGGGGTTTCCGGTGATTTTTTTTCAATTTAGTATATGTTTAGTCTTCTTATTATATCCAAGGACATTCTTTACGCTATCTATACTTCGTCCACGTCTGAATCCGTTACAGAGAGATATTTACACTGCTGTCTGTGAAAATTGCAACACCAAGAAAGAATCACGCTATGAAAATCAAATTTATATCTCTGTTCACTCATGTTACAGGAGATAAGTGATTACATTTGTAGAGCTATACAAGATTTGTTCGCTTCAAAACTCAAAACTCAGTATCGAGTGAAGCCACCTCGAGCAACAATAACAACCTCTACACCGCGTGGTATGGAATGGAAGATACACTGGCGTACAAAAATTAAGGACCAGACTGTTTTTCGAATATAACGTCGTGCAGAAGTGCTCCACATCGACTCAAATCATACCATGAGATCCCCAAGATGTAAGAATATGGGACAAGTGAGCAAAACCGTCCAAACAAGGAATCCAAAGGATACAAAGGCACTTTATTAAAAAGGTAGCTTCGAGCACAACTGGACAGAAGACAGAAACGTCCATGTGACAGGCGGCTGCCAAGAAAAATCCAGTATTTAGTAGGGGATATGATCACCACTGACTGCGTTGCAGGATTTAAAATGCCTGTCCATGCTGAGTTCGAGGTTGTCAAGGAGCTGTTGAGGCATCGCGGCCCATTCCTCTTGTAGCGGTAATCGCAGCTGCGGAATCGTTGTTGGTGGCTGGTGACGTGCTGCCAAGCGTCTCCCGAGAAGGTTCCACACGTGTTCGATTGGATTTCGGTCCGGGGACCTTGCGGGCCAATCCATGCGTTGAATATCTTCACTCTCCGCCAGCTCTGCGACAGCCACTGTACGATGAGGTGTAGCGTTGACGTCCATGAAGAGGTACTCAGGACCCACAGCACCTCTAAACAGACGCACGTGAGGCAGGAGAACCTCGGTACAATAGCGGACACCAGTGACTGAACCTTCTTGGAAGATGTGGAGGTCAGTACGGCTACCAAGCATGATACCGCCCCAAAACGAGAACTCTGGCACTTCCAAACCGGTCCCTTTCGATGATGTTAGAGGTGTGATTGCGTGTTCCCTGCTCTCTCCAGATGTGTATACGTCCAGTATCGCTCGTTAGACTAAATCGGCTCTCATCCGTAAACAGAACTCGACCCCATTGCTGATGTGTCCAATTCTTGTGTTCCTGGCACCACAGAAACCACCGTTTCCGCTGAGCAGGCGTTAATATCACACACCGTACTGGTCATCGTGCAAATTCACCTTTGTGAAGCCTTCTGGCCACGGTAAAACGCGATAACGGACGTCCAGTTGTCTATTGTATGTGCCTTGAGAATTCTCCCGCTGTCTTCAATCTGTCTCTTCTCGCCTGTAGGACAATATACCGGTCGTCCGCCGCAGTGGTTGCTCGTGGACGACCACTGCTAAACTCCTGTCGTTTAAAATGCTCTCCAAGCTCGTGAAACGATTCTGTGAGCGATCCCGAACCCCTCGGCCACACTAGTCACACTTCGACCTTCTTCCAACTTCCCAAGGACGCGACCTCGGGAAAAGTCATCCAGATGTCGTCTACTGGATTGCCTGTAGGCCATATCACACGGTGGTATCAACTCGACGTCGTTCAAACCGAGTACACCGTGCAATAGCTTTTACCAAATTTCTGAGCGTATACCGTCTGTGTGCTTTATACCCTTCCGACACCCCCCCCCCGGCATTCTGCATATATGCGCATGCCCTACCGTACCGGACTCTAGTCTATCTCCTGAGTGGACTTTCGGTCCGTTCTGCCTGCTCGTTCCGCTGTTATACTTATTTCTCCTCTTCGTCCTTAATATTTTTGCACACCAGTGTATTTTTTATATTGATTGACTTTGGGAATAGCCTACCAGGCTGTTTCTATGAGAGACCAGAGTTAATTTGTATTGACTGGCAGAGGCGCTTATCAGGCTAGTCGCTTAAATACTATGACCAGACATGTTAGATCAGGGACATACCCGGAGAACGTGCAGTCCAAGGAAAAAACGGTATCTGCCTAGCATGGGAGAGGTCTAGAGCATTCCGGGCCATACGTGGCCGAGCATTGCCCTATTTGTATATAGCACCAGGATAATTCATAAGGAAGGGCATCACCTCTGCCTCTAAAACATCCCTGATGTATCACTGCTTGTTGAAAGTACTTTTTTTTTTTTTGATTGGAGGTTTAACGACCACCGTGAGCAACTCAATGGGCTATAAGCAGTCGCCCGTCCCTAATTTAGGGTCACTGGTTCCAGGGAAGGGAGAGAGCCAGTGCCGTAAGACAAACACAACATCCATGCCTCACCGGGATTCGAACCCGGACCCCTTTCGGACGAATGATCAGAGGCCAACGCCTTAGACCACTGCGCCACCGGGGCGGCTGTTGAGAGTTCTCCCAATTCGTACCAGGCGAGATCGCTAATTGAGCCCAAAGGTTCCCAAGACCATGAGGCTTGGCGTTCGGCCGGTATGTAGCTGCCAGGTGCAGTTCACCACAATATCTTCGTATCTTCGAACAGGCATGCGGCCATTCTGGTGCATCAAGTTGAAGTCGTGACTCGTCAGAACACACCACCTCTTGCCGATCAGAGCGCCTGCTAGCGATCAATCCTCTGGTAAGCAGACGACGTCGAATTCTGCTGGAGGACAAAACCTGATCTGTGACAGTGCTCCACTGCTGCGCTAACACCTTTTGATATCGTTGTGTGATCAGTTACTGTCATACGGTAGAGGTGTACGTCATCCAGTGCAGTAATGAGATTTAGCGGTCCATTTCCCGGATTTCTGTACTTCCGAGCCTCATCTGTCCACTAACGTCACGTTCGCATCACTGTACTGGTGTTTTTTCCCCTACGAGAGGCTGATTTCGTAGTAGGAAAGCCCAGCTTGTCTCATCCCAACAATCCTTCCTTGCTCAAAGTCCGTCAGGTGTTCATAATGCAACCTTCTTCGGTGACGGGGCATAGTGACACACAAGAAACACTCTTTGGACTCAATATCTGCTCTTCACTGATTGCAACATCTCGTTTGAGCCAGCTCTATATTCCCAAAACTCCTACCTCGCTCAAAGTCCGTCAGGTGTTCATAATGCAACCTTTTTCGGTGACGGAGCATAGTGACACACAAGAAACACTCTTTCGACTCAATATCTGCTCTTCACTGATTGCAACATCTCGTTTGAACCAGCTCTTTATACCCAAGAATCCTTCGTCGCTCAAAGTCCGTCAGGTGTTCATAATGCAGCCTTCTTCGGTGACGGGGCATAGTGACACACAAGAAACACCTTTGGACTCAAATTCTGCTCTTCACTGATTGCAACACCTCGTTTGAGCCAGCTCTTTGTACCCAAGAACGAATAGTTCAGAGGCCACTACTCCGAAACCGCTGGCGCATTTTCACTGACATTTTAATCACTTGTAAGTCTTACCCTGTTGTACGTATCCTGTACGTTTCAGGATAATATGAGTAGTTCTTCATGGTGTTTTAATTTTCGCAGACAGTAGTGTATAAAGTCATCTCAACGTCTTAATTTCGTACGTAATTGAGGAAATATGTTGTGACGTACTACACAGGTGAAAACACGTAGTGAGACATTCTGTCAACGTAGCTCAGTTGGGAGAGCGACTTACTCCGGAGTGAGGGAACACGGATTCGATGACCGTCGCGGACAAACTTGTGTTTTAACATCGTACAGGGTGGCCAAAAAAGGTGTTACAAAGTAAAGTGATATCATAAGGTCACTGAGCTCTATAATTGCGGTATTTTTTGCACAGGACAGTATAGAGATTGAAATTTGAAAACGCCTCACCATTTCCGGAAAACGCTTGTTCAAAATGGAGTCCCTCAGCATGGAGCAGCGACTGCTTATAGTGCAAAAATATTACGGATTTGGCAGCAGTAACGTAACGCCATGGTTCGACGCGAATTCAACAAAGAATATGGTGCCAAGTCCGCCCCATCAGAGATGACAATAAAACGGTAAGTGTTTGAGAGGAAAGTGGCAATGTCCATTTTCTGGATTTTGATATGCATGTTTTACTGCATCTTCTTTTTTTTTTTAATTAATGAAGCGATTCGAGGAGACGTACTAATTACATGATGCCAGAAAAGAACACTCGGGTTAAAAAGCGACTGTGGTGACAGCAGAGAACGCCGAAAGGGTCAAGGACTTTTTTGAAAAATCTCCAACCACATCCACCCCACAGGCGTCACAACAGCTGGACATCAAAAGATCATCCCTTCAGACCATCATGAAGAAGAAACTGCATCTGTTCTCATAAAAAATCCAGCTGTGTCAGTCACTTCAAAACCACGATGAAAGTGAGCCTCATCACTGAACCAGATCTTGCAGAAGATCTGGTTCAGTGATGAGGCTCACTTTCACCTTTAGAGCTGCGTGAATAAACAAAACTGGAGACAGTGTCGCTGTGAAACATACACATCCACCTGGTGGCACCTCTGCATTCGCAACATGTGACGGTGTGGTGTGGAATCAACGCAAAACGCATAATCGGACCCATCTTCATCAACGGAACTGTTACTGGTGCAAGTTACAGGCAGCTACTGGCCGAGGAGTTCGGACCCCGATTAAGACGTTATCGGATGGTCAACACCTACTGGTTCATGCAGAATGGTGCATACCCACATAGAGTTTCCTATGTGTTTTCCTGGCTACAGGACACCTTTCAGAACCTCATCATCGCTTTGGACACTGAGAAGTTCATTGAACAGGGCACTGAATTGCACCCTATAGCCCTGACCTGAACCCATGTGATTTTTCCTGTGGGATTATTTGAAGGACCGGGTCTTCAGGACTAGCCCCAAGACACTGGAGGACCTCAAAAAAGCCATTGCAGACGAAATCCAGGCCATCCAAAAAGTTGTGTTGCAGCATGTTATCGGCAATTTCCAGTCCCGTCTGTATGCAATGGTTTGTGGAGAAGGTGGTCATTTTTAAAATCTGCTCCATTAATTTCCGTTATTGCTTGAGTTTCTCTGACAATTTCAGTAAATTTGATCCAGTAAGAATGAAGTTGTGCCATTTTACTTTTTAACGCCTTTTTGGCCACCCGGTACCTAATTGATTTGTGAGGATGATACGTATCTTTTGGGTGTTCCCCGTAAATTGTGCTTCCGTGTGGTTGTAGGAACGAAAAATTCTATTACTTCGAAAAAAGGATGCTTCGGAGATGAAAGAAAACTGCTGTTCAATTATTATTGAAGGGCTCAAATAGTAACTCTTAATATTCTGTGGTAGATGCTGAAACCTTCGAAATTGAACAGTT
This sequence comes from Macrothele yani, assembly GCA_039090855.1. Taxonomy (NCBI): domain Eukaryota; kingdom Metazoa; phylum Arthropoda; class Arachnida; order Araneae; family Macrothelidae; genus Macrothele; species Macrothele yani. Next base: position 29,382,770 of record CM077026.1, read on the forward strand.
GTTATGAATTCATGAATTGTTTATTTTAGCCAGAACTATAACTCAAGAGGTTATATAATTTTGTTAAATACTAGGGGCTGCGCCTCTAGGCTCGCTACGCTCGTTTCCAGAGTGACGCTCGGGTCCTGCAGCCCGATCTCCAATTATATCACACTAAATAAAAACTGGAAAATTCATATAAATTTCAAATTTGATGGCATGTCTAAGCAAATAAGGCTTGTTATTCCGAAATTTCAGTTTTTTTTACTGTCGTTAATTTTTGGAAGGTCGGACTTTTCTCGTTTGAACTTATGGCACTTACTAAATTTACCAAGAAAAACAAAAGTGGTCCAAAAAGCATTTCCGTAAACCGCAAACCATTATGCTAAGCCGTTAAGGTGGACGTCAACGAGATAGAACTTCTATCTCGTAGGTGGACGTCAAGTAATTTAGCTTCCTATACTTCCAATGGAAAAATGTTTGCACACATTTCCTTCACAATTGAACATCGATTAAAATAACTTCATATTAGAACTTGGAATACTTAATATTTTCTAAAACATAACCATAATTATATAAAATATCAATAACTTTTCCTTTGGTGGTGTTGGAACCAGAAAAAAGATGGCGCGAGCTGTACTTTGATGACGTCAGTAGACAAACAAATGTTGGATTGCATAAATATGGTTATGTTTTAGAAAATATTAAGTATTCCAAGTTATAAAATGAAGCTATTTTAATCGATGTTCAAATTTTTATCCTTGGGAACGCATTAATTGTCCAGAAAAAAGATGGCGCAACCTGTACTTTGATGACGTCAGTAAACAAACAAATGTTGGATTGCATAATTATGGTTATGTTTTAGAAAATATGAAGTATTCCAAGTTATAAAATGAAGCTATTTTAATCGATGCTCAAATTTTCATCCTTGGGAACGCATTAATTGTGAAGAAAATGTGTACAGAAGTTTTTCCATTGGAAGTATAAAAAGCAAAATTACTTGACGTCCACCTTAAATAACTGAGACAGCTTTACCAACAAAACATATGCATAACAAGTTCTCTGCGTCACCATGGAAGCAGGTCACGAGACCAGAATGTTCCTCTGTGGCTATCGTGAAGACAGACAAACCGTTCGTTTCTTTCCTTTGCGTCTTTGAAAAATGCTTAAAAATCAGAAAATGACTTTTTCTTAAAAACAGTTTTGTAAGAAAGAGACGATAGTTGGTTTATGCTGTAAAAATTGCAATGCGTTATAATTTATAGTTTGCCATATATCCGGTTTTTTTTAATGGATCCCATCGCGAAATAGAGAATTTTGTGAAATTTAATTTCTCGTAAACTAAATCAAAATTTTAAAAAAATGGCGACGAGGTGTAAACATTCGGTCATGGCACTACATGTCTACAAAGTTTCATTGTTCTGTTGCTGTTAGTGTGTTCGGAACGCGACCTGATAGCCCTTTTTTGCTTACCTTAACTTTGAAATGCAATAGCTCTTGAAGTTTCGATAGAATTGAGAAACGGTTTATTTCAGCGTGTTATCCAAACAATTCTCTACAAACGATGTAAATTTCATATTTTTGTGTTCAATACGTTTTGCGTTGCGAGCTAGGAAAGCAAGAGTATCGTGAAATTTCTAAAACAGCGGCAGCAGCAGCGGCGGCAGTTACTTTTTTTTAGAATAGAGAGAAATCATTACATTCTCTCGTGAGAAACGTCAGCACACCTTTTACATCAGCGACGAATAGTACGATTTGTTTTCCAGTCCTTCGTGTGAACGGAAAGTTCCAAAGCATGTCTAATATCTAAAAGCTGAAGCTCATTGTCGTTTAAAAGTAATTAACAAAATTACTAGGAAATAAAGAAATAAAATAAGGGAGAGCAAAATTTTCGCTGTGCTGACATTCCATGTCACTTACTAAATAGATTTTGCAGCTAAATATGTTCTAAAAGAAATACGGTGGTGACAGATGAATTTCGAAGTACTAGTTTTCACGACATAAAGACTGAGCACTTGTTCGCCCAAAGAAAATTAGAACAATCGCAGAAACAAAGAGTTTTGGGTAACCTCCAACATTTAATTATCTGCCTTCACATTATTTTTTCATGATTTCCAGTTCTGAAACCTGCAAAAATAAAAATTAAGGATGAAGCAAAACAAGGGAATTAGTCTATTTGTGTTCACTTGGTTGCATTTCTCATTGAGAAAATTTAGACATTATGGAGTTTTCGTGATCTAAATGCTTCTTTCTCAAGAAAATAAAAAACAAAATTTATCTTTTGCATGCCTCTTCACACTACTAAATCAGAGAGAATATCAAAACAGCCACGGAGCACGAATTAATTAAAAATGTAAAAAATACCTTTGTTCCGGTGTTCCTATCATTTAAGTACACTGGGGTGAATAAATTATTCCAAGCAACTGTGTCTGTTCGGTCAAAGTAAAGCATCGTTCTTCAAGAAGGATTTTTAGCACAGATTTTTTAAGGCAAAAATTGCACGTCTTACAGAAGAAAGAAAGGAAGGAAACAATTTTCTGATGTAATGAACACTCTTTTTGAATCAGAAAAGCGTGTGGTAAAATAACTCGCAATAATCATCGAACACTTATTGGTCTATGGGTTATTTGCAAGATGAAATGGGCACAAAATATTCCTCATATCAAGGGTATCCGACCAAAGAACGATTTTTATCAATAGAAGTTTTAGAAACGCATATAAGCTTGCAAATAGAATTATACAATGACGCCCCTCATCATAATTCAGTGACCACTTGTAACGTATACTCTATATTCACTTTCCTTTTGATTTTACTATCTCTGGTTATTTTATTTTACTATGTAAATTATCTTCCTACTGAACGGAATATTATTTCACCCGCTGAATGAGATCTGGCAATGAGTGTAAGTCATGACGTGGTGGTAGCTCGTATATAGGCGCGTTCATCGAGAAGTGGGTGTTGTGTGTTGTTGCGTTGTAGTTGTGTTGTTGCGTTGGAGTTGAGGGTGGTTGGTGTTGTTGGTGGTGTGTTGCGTTGCGTTGCAATGTGTTGTTATGTAGTAGTGATATATGAGTGCCCTAGTTGACCAGGAGTCATCATAATAAACAAGTTGTTCTGTAAGTTCAGTCTTTCTCAATTCTTAGTTTTGTCAGACCTCTGTCTGGCTGTTAGGTTTATGACTTTGATTACTTAATATAAATAACCAGCGTTGAGACTTTGTTTAAGTTCATAATTAACGAGTAACAACACCCTTTTGGGAATTCATTATTTTGAAGCGTAGAGCATTATTCATTCATAATAATTAGCTTAGCAAAAAGATAAACAAAGCTAATTCGTTATAATGGCGCCCGAACTATCCGGATGACCCGACCGTTCAAAATCTCGCATTGGTGTGATGTTATTTCCACACCGCGAGATAGGAAAATAAGAGCAGCACTTCGAAAAAAAAAAAAAAATAAGGGGGAGATGATGTAACGTACTAGGAGATGTGACGTACCTGCCAGAAGGACGCACACGACATAAGGCAGATAGGAATAAGAATAAAACGTCCGCGTAGCTCAATTGGTAGAGCAACTTATTCCGGAATGAGTGGACCCGGGTTCGAACCCCGGCGCGGATAAAAATGACGGAGAAATTTAATTCATTATAATTGGCGCCCGAACTTTTCTCGAACACGAGATCCTGACTATTATTACCCATGGCTTCCTTACCTGAGACAACTGCAAATTTCCACCTTCCGGCAAGTCTCGAGGGTAATGGTGTTTGTTTGGACAATTTGTACGAAGCCTGTGGCTCTGACTTGGATATGAATAATCTACACATACCCAAGCATTCTTCACCATTTCGGAATGCACCAGCTTCTTATCACTCTGAGTCGCGGGTCGTAGCTGAGGGAATTCAATCCTCTCAGCGAAGCAGAATGCTTGCCCATTTTGTGCCGCATGCAGGAACAATTTATTTCAATGGTTTGGAGGGGTCTTTAAAGTTCCTCGAAGATCTGGAAGACCATTTTGATTTATATAATATTCCGGAAGACTGCAAGGTCCAAATTGCCGGAACTTGCTTGAGAGATACCGCCAAGACCTGGTATCTGCAGTGGCGAGGGTCGAACCCGGATTCTCATTATGAGAATTTCCGTGCAGAATTCTTGGAGGTCTTTCCTTTCGGCCTCAGTCGAGCTAGCCTTGCCCAACAGCTGTTTTCTCGTCAGCAGGGTCCCAATGATAGCCCTGTTGCATTTGCGTTGGAAACTACACGCCTATATAATCTATGGGATCCACATGCCAGTCATGTTGACATGTTGGATACCCTCGTACAGCAGCTCGACCCATTCTTGCAAGATTTTCTTGAGGTTCGACACCCTACCACTATTCATGAATGCCTTCGCCTCATACGCACGTATGAAGAGCGACATGGCAAACATGCTGCAACTCACCATGCTCGGGCACCCCGCGAGGCTTATTCCGAAAACCCTCAGCGGCATAATAGACAAAACTTTCAGCGCGAGCATACACACGTGCCCACCCAAGCTTCATACGTTCCACCACACAGAAGAGTGGCGAACCAGCAACGAGTTTCGGAGCAAGCTACGGGGTATCGTCATAATGCACAGTATGCTCGACCCCGTTCCACTCAGCAGCATTCGGAACGTTATCATGCTCAGGGCAATAATAATTTTTCTGCCCGTGCTGAGGGCAGACGTAACGAAAATGAAAATCTCAACAGACACGCGGAGTTCCCGACGCAGGGTGCACGAAATTTTCCTTATCGTGAAAATTTTCCCGATACCCGGCAGGGTCGAGGTTTCCGACCACATGATAACACCACCAGAATTCCTTTAAACTTCCACAGGAAGTAGACGAAGGGTCGGTCCTGCTTCCTGATACCAAACATCCTGACCCTAAAACAGTATTAGTGACTGTTCAAACTCCTCAGTTGCCTGATGTATTCTTGACACTTGAAGACATTATTGTCGAGACAAAGTTCGACACTGGGTCTGAGATATCAGCCCTAAATACAAAGTTTTGCAATGATGTTTTTTCTGCAATACATGTTCAGCCTGCAACGCAGCATTTGCGAGGTGCAAATAACGAAATCTTCAGTATTTCCGGAACTGTCACATTATCTTTAGGGCTGGGAAAAGCTCGGTTTACGCATTCTTTCCTGCTTATAGACGAGCTACCCGTGAAATGTCTCATGGGTATGGACTTTATTAACAAGTTTCAAATAACTTTGAATTTTGTACAACATGTGATTTCCTTTCCGGAACCTGTCGAAATGATTCCGACGGTTCCTGTAGATATTACGAGTTTATTGTTGAGTGACCAATTGAATGAGGGGCAACGAGACCAGCTTTCTCTCCTTTTACAGGAAAGCCCTGGTTTATTTTCGGATCAACCTGGTTTCACACAGGTGGTTTATCATGTTATTGACACTGATGGTTCGAAACCCATTGCGACGAAACCTTACCCTTGTGCTCCACATAAAAAACAGGAAATGCAACGTCAAATTGCGGAAATGATTAAGCAGGGCATAATCAGGGAATCAACAAGCGCCTGGGCTGCTCCTGCCTTCTTGGTTCCAAAGAAACAACCAAATGAATTTCGTTTCGTGACAGATTTTCGCAAACTCAACCAAGTCACGAAAACAATCAATTATCCCCTACCTGTCATGTCACATATTCTAAATGACTTGTCGTCAACCAAATGGATGTCAACTTTGGATTTGGCGAGTGGATATTGGCAGGTGGCAGTACATCCGGACTCGGTCGATAAAACAGGCTTTGTGACTCCTTTTGGGGCCTATGAATATTTACGTTATGCCTTTTGGTTTAGCTTCTGCACCTGCTACTTTCCAAAAGCTTATGGACACGGTTCTCAGACCTGTCCTGGGTCCCCATGTGCATGTCTATTTGGATGATATTATTATCACATCAGAGACTTTTGACGAGCACCTTTCTCTGCTCAAACAGGTGTTCCAACTTATATACAATGCTGGCTTGACGTTAAAACCTAGTAAATGCCAGATAGCGCGGGACGAGATTGTATATCTGGGGTTGAAAATTACTCCCCACGGCTTATTCACTGATAATGAAAAAATTAGGCCTATTGCTGACTTTCCTCGGCCTAAAACAGCAAAAGAACTATCCCGCTTTCTGGGAATGACCGGATGGTATCAGCAGTTCGTCCCCGCTTATGCTACAATATGTGAGCCATTGTATGCTTTAAAGCGTAAATACAAGAAGTTTATTTGGACACCTGAAGCTAACGCTGCATTCGAAACACTGAAGTCTGCATTGACTCAGCCTCCGGTGTTGGCTTTCCCGGATCATTCTAAAGAATTTGATATTTATACTGATGCATCCGGAGTTGGTCTTGGTTGCGTTTTGTCACAAGCTGGGCATCCAATAGCTTTTGCGTCTCGTACTTTAGCCAAAGCTGAACGCAATTATTCAGCTACGGAACGTGAATGTCTTGCTGTTGTGTATGCACTGAATAAATTTCAATGTTATCTTAACGAATTGACAGTTAACATAATTACGGATCATTCTGCCCTTCAGTATTTGAATTCTGCTAAACACCTATCTCAAAGACTTATGAAGTGGGCTCTGAAGTTACAAGAGAGCAATATCAAAATTTCGTATCAGCCAGGTAATAAGAATCAATTACCGGACGCATTATCTCGCGTTCCGATTAGTGGGGTCCCCACCGAAACTACTCCTGGATGTCAGCCTTTACTTCTGATAGCTGATATCACATCCAGAGAGCAGATAATGGCAGAATTAATAAATGATCCAGATTTTGGGGATATTTACAATTTTTTGCTTGCGGGTTCGCCCCTACCAAGTTATCCTTCTCTGGCTGGAAGGTCACAACATTTTGAAGTAATAGAGGGTCTTCTTTATTATACAAAGTCTCGGACTACTAGGGCAGAGTTTCGCCCATGTATTCCGCGAACCCTTAGAATGGCTCTTTTAAATGAATTTCATGACAAACCTCTTGCAGGCCATTTAGGTATTCGCAAGACCCGTTGTAAATTGCGGGATGTTGCCTATTGGCCTGGCATGTACCAAAGTGTGCTCGCATACGTTCAATCATGTCACTTGTGTCAGATTAATAATTATCGTAATGTAAGACCGGCCGGTCACTTGAAATCTAGTTCAAGTTCTCATGTATTTGATATTATTTCCATAGATTTATTGGGACCTTATCCATTATCTGTTAAAAATAAAGCTCGTTATGTTTTAGTACTAACTGATAATTTTTCTAAATGGGTTGAAGTTTTTCCCATTAAAGCCGCTACGGCTGAGATTATTTGTAATGTCTTAGTTAATGAAGTATTTTCTAGATATGGTGCACCTAATAAAGTAGTTTCGGATAATGGTCCTCAATTTATTTCTGACATTTTTGAAAGAATGTGTGCGAGATTACACATTAAACATAAATTCATTTCCCCATATCATCCCCAGAGTAATCCTGCAGAACGCGTTAACCGAACGCTAGTGAAAATGATTGCGACTTTCGTAATGGACCACCATGAAAGATGGGATGACCATTTAGAACTTTTTGCGTTCGCCCTCCGCTCGTCTGTCCACGAGTCTACTAAAATTACTCCTGCAGAACTTTTTCTGGGTCGCAAAATTAAAAACCCTTTTGAAAATTTAACGGGGATTATCGACGAACTAAATCAGCGACCAACTCCGCAATCAGTACACATTATGGCAGAAAAAGCTCGTGTTGCAATGCTAGGAGCACAAGCGGCTCAAGCACGATATTATAATTCTAGGCGTAGGGAACCAGATCTTGTCGTTGGAGATCTCACTCTCGTGGAAACGCACTTCCAGTCTTCTGTTTCGCATACTTTAGTGAAGAAATTTGCACCCAGCTACGAAGGTCCATATCGGGTGACAAATGTCTTTGAAAATAATATTGTTCTGGAGAAACCGAACAACAATTTTCAATATGTACATGTTGATCAATGTCGCAAGTATCACGAACGGGATATCGATTTCATTATCAATCCTACTCAACCTTCTGTTCCACAGACTCAAGAATCTATATCTCATGTTCAACCGCCAGAAATTGTGGACGACCCACCGAACATTTTTGACGAATCACCAGTGATTTTTCCTTCACCCTCCCCCCTCCAGACGAGTTTCTACAACCGCAACCTGATTCTCCCGTGAGACCAAGGCTCGATTCGCGTTCGTCGAATACTAGTATCGTTCCTTTCCCTCCAACCATTGCCAAGACTATTGCTGCGCCGTTTCCGGCTACCTCTGCACCAACACGGGATACTTCTTCTTTGAATACCTCATCGGAAAGTATTCCTATAGGCGAATCCAAACATCGCCCTGCACGACCGCTGAATTACAGCAGCGACTCAGAGGCGTCGGACATTTCGGATTTGTCAGTTATGAATCCAACATTTAATATTCCACACCGTCCAGCACCACCAAAAGCTGGGCGCAAACGTCACTTGTCTCCCCAATCTGCTTCGCCGCAACAGCGACGAAGGCAGAAATCTTTGCATCCGCCCGGGTTTCGCCCCTGGAACCTCCGTTCAGGGCAAACAGGGCCGATGCCTGCTACTACTATCATGCCCCGTGGGCGTAAACGAAAACAAGCGATGTGGCCGGAGACACGTCCCTCCAAAAAGATACTGGAAGGACACAACGGGCCCCAGCATCAAGGGACTTCATATCCAAAGCCTGGGGGAGCCCGTTCCTATCAGCCGCAGCAGGGATTTCCGGACCGCCAGACTCCTGACCGTTCTTCTCAGCCGCAAGGGATTCCGGACCGCCAGACTTCTGACGTTCCTGACCGTTCTTCTCAGCCGCAGGGATTTCCAGACCGCCAGATTCCTGACCGACAACAGACCGATGTTCCATTACCGTCCCGGAAGAGATCCAAGCCACCTGATTTCCCCAGTCCCATTAGGCCTGGAAAACGTTTTCGCACTAGAATGTTTTATGCGTCCTCGAGATAAGTAAGTTCTCGTGGACAGGTTCTTTTCTCAGTTTATTGTTTTTCCTGCTCGACCAGTTGGCGTGTCAGAATTTCTTTTTTTCGTGTGGGCCTATGCATTCTTTTTGTGTATATATGTGTGTTTTTTTTTATATTTCTTCTATGTCCATCTACTAATCCACTTTTTTTGTATATATCTATGTGCTTAGGGGTAAAATAATAAAATTGTTACTGTTAGGCAGCTCCAAGTAAATTTCGCTGCTGATACAGTTGTTCTGTATTTCAACGCATGAGGCAAACGTAATTTGAAATGAAAATAATAAAATTGTTACTGTTAGGCAGCTCCAGGTAAATTTCGCTGCTGATACAGTTGTTCTGTATTTCAACGCATGAGGCAAACGTAATTTGAAATGAAAATAATAAAATTGTTACTGTTAGGCAGCTTCAGGCAATCTTCGCTGCTGATACAGTTGTTATGTATTTCCACGAATGAGGCGCACGTAATTTGAAATTAAAAAAGTGATTCCTGCTAGGCAGAATAAAAGGAAAGTCTGCCGATGCAGGTTTGGTTTGTTCTACACTACAAATTTCACAGTCGAATACAGATTCGTAAATTGTTATGCCAAGTTGATAATGTAAATACGGCTACCACCAAACAACAAATCAAAAAAAAAAAAAGATCGAGAAACGTCAATCATCGAAATGTAAGACTTACACTCCAAAATTGGTAGGTTTTTCGGAAAAAAAAAAAAAGAAAAGAAAAAAAAAAGAAGAAAAATTAAGGGGGAGATGATGTAACGTATACTCTATATTCACTTTCCTTTTGATTTTACTATCTCTGGTTATTTTATTTTACTATGTAAATTATCTTCCTACTGAACGGAATATTATTTCACCCGCTGAATGAGATCTGGCAATGAGTGTAAGTCATGACGTGGTGGTAGCTCGTATATAGGCGCGTTCATCGAGAAGTGGGTGTTGTGTGTTGTTGCGTTGTAGTTGTGTTGTTGCGTTGGAGTTGAGGGTGGTTGGTGTTGTTGGTGGTGTGTTGCGTTGCGTTGCAATGTGTTGTTATGTAGTAGTGATATATGAGTGCCCTAGTTGACCAGGAGTCATCATAATAAACAAGTTGTTCTGTAAGTTCAGTCTTTCTCAATTCTTAGTTTTGTCAGACCTCTGTCTGGCTGTTAGGTTTATGACTTTGATTACTTAATATAAATAACCAGCGTTGAGACTTTGTTTAAGTTCATAATTAACGAGTAACAACACCCTTTTGGGAATTCATTATTTTGAAGCGTAGAGCATTATTCATTCATAATAATTAGCTTAGCAAAAAGATAAACAAAGCTAATTCATTATACACTCTGTGTTCTTTGTTGCTAATACTAACGCCAAGTTATTTTGGACCCACGTGTATCTTATCGTGTGAAAACAAAAGTTTGTCGGTGATGAATATCGAGTCCACATCCCTCTGCTCCGAAGCCGAATGTTATGCTACACCGGCGGACTTTATCCTCTTGACGTATCGCTGCGACTTTATCCTCTTGACGTGTGTTTTACCTCTGTAGTACGTCATATCCGGAAAAATCGAAAACACCACCCAGTGGCTGAATGGTAAGAGGAGCCAACTGGATATTCGTTCAAGTTGAGCCAGAGTTCGAGTTCCAAATGAGGTATTGGGGGGGGGGTCTTGTTCTCCAAGAGGTCCTTTCCTGGAGAGAGCTAAAAAAAGACACCTAAAAAAACGAGAAAGTACCCTGGTACTCTCTGTAGGTAATTTTTGCCATGCGTCTTTCACATGCCAAGATGTTCGTGGGCATGAAATATAACGAGTGACTCGAGAGTATACATTTATTAACGTACTTCACATTACATTTATTCGCGTCATTCATACACGACCACACCAAGCCACAATCCGGTTTATACTAAACGGAATAAAATCATAACAATCTATATATATATATATAAAAGTGAAAGTTTGTATGTTTGTTCCTTATACGTTTCGAAACGGTTTGATGGATTTGAACCAAAATTGGCATACATACTCTTCATCACCCATATTAAAATGCAGGCGGGACGATTTTTAGAAATTCCATCCCTAAGGGGGTCAAATGTGTTTTTACGGGGCCCTGTATAGTGTGTTTTTATGGGGCCCTCGGTATTAATCCGCGTGCCAGAGCAACGGTCGTCAGGTGACGCCTCACTTCTCGCAAGCTTCCCCGATTCAGGCATACGGGGAAGAGTCCGATTTTTGAAAACACAACACACCAACGGAACATATTATCATAAGAATTTTTTTGTTTATGTTAGCATCGCATTTTCTTTGTAACGATTAGGTTTCATTAGACTCCCAACAATTGGCGCAAGAGTCTCAAATAGGGGTGGAGCTACAGATTCCCACCAATAGGCGTGGTCCTCTCAAATAGCATCAATGTTAAGTTGAAGTTAAAACAGACGGTCTTCTTCATACATAAATTAAATACAAGATTAGTATTGGTATTAGTATAGATAAAAGAAATAGCATATGTCCACCGGAAAGAAGTAAGCTTTCCAACGGCGGAAGAATTATCCGAATGGGTTTAGTTTCCGAGATAAAAAAAAATTCCCTATATTATCGTGAACTACTTTCTTTCACGTTGGATGTGATCAGGTTGTATGTAAACAAAGCGGAACGATACATGAGAAATTGGAAACTACTTGAAAGCGATGTTATTCGGTAGTACAGCCAAAAATAATAAAAAAATAATAAAAAAATAATGAAAAATAAACGAAATAGCCTATGTCCTCCGGAAAGCTCCCCAAAGGTGAAAGAATTATCCGAATCGGTTTCGTTTTCGAGATTAGTAAAACACATTCCATATATTATCGTGAACTACTTTCTTTCACGTTGGGTGTGATCAGGTTGTATATCTACACTCTAGAAAGCTGAATGCGAAGTGCAGGAAGTGCATTTATGTGCATGTTTGCTATTTCGAGTTTTTAGGGCTCAGAGCGGCCATTATAAATTGTGATTTTTATAATAAAATTTTCATAAAGTGTGGTGAAATGCCTCCAAAAAAAAAAAAAAAAAGAACGCAAACCCATCGGACAAATTCAGCGGAAAGCAAAGAAAGTAAAATTACTTCGAGACAGTGAGACAACCGAACAACGTGATCGAACACTTATGGATCTACGGGAAAGAGCCAGTGTATCTAGGGCGGCAGAGACCTTAGAATAGCGTGAGGCCCGACTTGAGCGTTGTTCATCATGGTGGGATTTTTTTATAGTGCGACTTACATTGTTACTTGAAAACAAACTGCATATCTATCCCGGGCAACTCCGGGTATCTCCGCTAGTAAACAATAAAGTTTACCAATTCCTGACACTGAGCGGTTCTTAGGTAGGTGGATTAATTAATGTTTTTTTTTTGTAAAGCCAATGAAGTAGATATGTGAGTCATAAAAATAAATATTTATTAAGCCACCACGGCAGCAATAGTAAATATTTCGACTACTTAGTTTTCGAAAAACAATATTTTTGTATTATTATTATTATACAGAGGGTGAGGAGAAAGTTTTGCAATATTTGGATCACTTTATGTCTTTATACGTACCTTTACGACGAAAGCTGAATAGCATTCAAAGTATAGGCCATCGTGTTGCACCGTCTTTAGCCATCTCTCTGCCAGTTCTTCGATTCCGCGACGGCAACAGTCTTGTCCTTCGAGGCGAAGCACTCCTTCACCCTAGCTGCCATCTCCTCCTGGTTGTTGAAGTGCCGCCCACGAAAGAAATGGGATATGGACCGGAACAAGTAAAAATCTTACGGGGCAAGATCCGGACTATATGCTGGGTGTGGCATCAGTTCGATGCCCTCAAGTTCCTAGGGTTTTACCTGAGTCGTTTGCATGGTATGAAGACGAGTGTTGTCCTGCTGTAGGAGAACGCGCTTTCTGTTCACCAGTGCCGAGTACTTCTCCTCGAAAACGGCATACATCCGCTCCAGATGTTCAGTGTAGAGGTTGGCGTTAATGGTCTGAATAAATTCGTAATGGATTATCCCCTCGAAATTCCACCAGACGCAGAGCATCACCTTGTGCTCGAAGCGCCCACGTTTGACAACAGGTTCCGGAAGCTGGCCCGGGCACAACCACTTCCGTTGTGTGTTAGGATTACGGAAATAGACCTACTTTTTATCGCACGTAAGAATTGTCTTGATGAAATGCACATCGCGCTGGTTTTCTCGGAGTGTTGTGCCCACTTCCACTCAGCGGTTTGCTTCAGCTGGCGTCAGTTTGTGAGGGACAATGCGGCAGCTCCCGTAGACCTTGTCGAGGTCCTGAAGGTGACGAACCACTGTGGTCTGTGATATATCCAGCTTGCCTGGTAATTTCCGAGTTCTGGTTGTCGGATTTGCGTCTACGGCCTCCGAATCCACGAGTCGCGGCCTATCTGACCTTGGCTGATCGTCGAGGTTTCTGTCACCCGAATAAAATATCTTGAACCATCTGGTTGCGGTGTTGTGGTCCACGGAACCTTCCCCTTTCGCATGACAAATGCCGCTGTGGTAAGGCTCCACGAGGTTATGGATGTATTGAACATCGATTTGCAAACACTCGTGCGTCAAGTGCTCTCGAAGTTCTCCAGAGTACGTGGGTGTCTATTCCGGCGTTTCGCCTTCTGTTACAAATGATCCCACAGATTTTCGATAGGATTTAAATCTGGGAATTTGGCGGGCCAGTCAAGGGGAGATAGTGTTGCTGATTGTTCGTCGTGCCACTCAGACACAGTTTTAGCCCTGTGCACAAGGCAATTGTCGTCTTGGAAGACAGGAGTGTCAATGTCATGCTGCTCCTGGAGATGTAGGGCAAGGGGCAACACTTCGTCATTCAGAATGTGGAGGTACGCATGCTGGTTCAAATTCATCGTCACTCCAACGCGAGGGCCCATTTCGTGGTACGAAAAACATCCCCAAAACTTCGCAGAACTCCCTCCAGCTTCAACAACATCTTCGACACAATCAGGATTAAAAACTTCATTGGGCCAGCAATGCGCTCGTCGCCTCTGATCATTGGAGTTCAAACAAGTTAGTAAAATCATGCAATGCATTGATTATGATGCGCTTTCTAACATACCAGAAATCTTTACTCAAGTTATGAGGATAATGGCTGTGGAATAAATCTCGGTCTTGTGCCCTGGCCTTTGATCCCATTTCGATGATATTCAACAGAACTGGTTCAGTTTACCTCCGAAATAACATGATAAACTTTTGTCACAATAGAAGCATTTTTACGTAAGTTATGATGCATAAGGGCTATGGAATAGATCCCGTTTATGTGTCCTAACCTTTGACCCAAAATCGCCCATTTTCAATAGGATTCGTCCGCAGGCAGGTCCCCTACAACATACTAACATTTAATCCAAATCGAAGCATTTTTACGTACGTTATGACGCATAATGGCGATGGAATTGATTCCGCTCCTATGTCCTGACCTTTGACCCCATTTCGCCCATTTTTAATAGGGTTTGTCCCAAGGTGGTCACCTACCACATACTAAAATTTCATCGAAATCGAACCTTTTTTACGTTAGTTATGACTCTAAGAGCAGTGGAATGGATCCCGCTCCTAGGTCCTGACCTTTGACCCCATGTCGTTCACTTTCAATAGGGTTCCTTCCCAGGTGTTCCCCTACCACATACTAAAATGTCAAAGAAATCGAACGATTTGTACGCGAGTTATCGTACGGAAGGGCATGCGCACACAACGCGTGACGTAATGAGGGAGATGGGAACCGCGACCATCTGCTCGCAAGAGTGTGACGTCATAAAACTTTAATGGGATCCACACACAACGCTTGACGTAATGACACAGATGGCGTGACCGCGCGCCATCATCTAATGGAACGACGCCATGACACTAAAAACGTTGTAATTCGGGGTGGTTGTTTTACCCACTAAACTAATTTTATTAAAGTTGAGATCAAGGTAAATCGATTTCTACTAACATAAAACCGTAGGTTAACGACTTTCATCAAAATCCTTAGAGCCGTTTTCAAAATAACATTTACATACATACAAGAATTGCTCCTTTAATAGTATGGGATAGGGGCGATGGAATGGATCCCGATCCTACGTCCTTACCTTTGACCCCATTTCGTCCATTTTCAATACGGTTCGTCCATTTACGCACGTTATGGCGCATAAGGGCAATGGAATGCATCCCGCTCTTATGTCCTGACCTTTGACCCCACTTCACCCATTTTCAATAGGGTTTGTCCCCATGTAGTCCCCTACCACATACTAAACTTTCATCGAAATCGAACCATTTTTACGCACGTTATAACGCATAAGGACAATGGCATTGGATCCCGCTCCTATGTCCTGACCTTTGACCCCACTTCACCCATTTTGGATAGGGTTCGTCCCCAGTGGTCCCCTGCCACATATTAAAATTTCATCGAAATCGAACCATTTTTACGCGAGTTATCGTGCGGACGGACAAAGCTGGAGCATATACGTTTCTTCAACCGACGGTTGGAAAGCGTAAAAAAATTTCATCGAAATCGAACCATTTTTACGCGAGTTATCGTGCAGACAGACAGACGAACGGACGGACAGACGGACAAAGCTGGAGCATATACGCTTCTTCAACCTACGGTTGGAAAGCATAAACAAAACCAGAGTCATCAGACCAAATTACTCGTTTCCAATCCTCCACAGTAAAATGTTGGTGCCTCTGAGCTCACTGATAACGCATGGCTTTGTGACTTGCTGTTGGCCTCTTTCTTCGTACTCTGCTCCAGATGTCCATAGCATGCAGTTCTCGTCGCGATGTCCTTTCGGAAATTGGTTGAAATGGACTTTCGTTGAGTGTTTGGAGCAATTGTCGCCCGGTTTGAAACCGATTTGCAGTTACTAGACGTGAAACATGGCAACGGTCCCTGTTGGTGTGAATCGTTTTCTGGCCACAGTTACGTCACCGTTTTTCAGTTGACTGCGAACTATGCCACTGTTTGTAGACCTGCTATACAGTACACTTCGACACACCAACAAATTGGGTGACTTCATTCACTTTGTGTCCGTGGGCACGGCCAAACACTATAGCTTCTTTTCGCCACTCAGTAACGTCTGTCTTACAGCCCATGTTGCAGTCTAAATTCAACACACACGTTGCTCTTCACCACGGCACGAGACAGAAATGACCCTGTAGACCACGTGAGCGCTATTTATCTCCCGAAAATGCTATCAGGGTGCCCTCTGTGCAACCGGTAACTTCCTACTGTCATTTCCGTTAGGGGTGACTAATTTTTTGTCTGGTGTGCTTATAGTCGTGGTTCCACTGCATATCTTATATATAATTCCGTAGTGTTGCACAAAATTGGGGAACATAGGCACGTCGTACGACCTTGGGAGATGGCTCATCTTACTGATCCTGATTCCGAGAAACGGTAGAAAATATAAACTTTCTTCTAAATTTAATCAGCTCACTTCTGTAGGAGTCACAACATTCAGTCTAGCTTCGTGCACATGGAAGTACTCCACTTCGTCTCATCGCAACGCTGGCAGACGGATACATCGTACGACCTTGGGAAACGGCGCCAGCCAACCGCCTCTTAAACTGGAGAGGGAGAGCAAGGAGCTGAGCGGTTATTGTATCCCGAAATACAATAATAGAGCGATGTCATTCGCTTCCCTCTCGGCCACAAAAAAAGGAGATTCCAGGCAATGGTCCGTACTACTCCATAAAACTTCAGGGACAGATTTACCGATACATCCCCGATTTTTTACCACTTGCTGGTGAAAACCCTTTATACGGCCAATTGTACTTTATAGATTCCTCAAAAGCTACTGATATACGTATTAATCGTATTGAAAATAAAGAATTAAGGCAATCGATATTGATAGTCCTGGCAGTAATTCTAGCTAACAATCCTTACGCCCAAGCATACAAGACTGTAGCTGAGGCAGTCGAACATGAAGTAGCAGGACACAACCTAGAACTGCGTTTTGTTGATAATATATTTACACTTTCTCTATATCCCCTCTACAGAATACATAAAGCACGAAAAAATGGTTCAATTTTATGAATATTTTCTTGAAAACTGTCAAAAATACTTCTTACTAGGTTGGGGCTTTTGCCTACACAAGCCACTAGTATAATTATAGAAACGCAACAGAATACAAATTTGAAGTTGTGATTCCGTCTATTGGTGTAAATGATGACGAGAGTGGTAAATCAAATAATATCCGGAAACTTTTCATCGTTCTGGGGCAGATATCGAACCCGCGTCGCCCGATTTGCGCCCGAGTGGGCTAACCATTACACCACCCAGAACGACCAGGTCTCAATTTTCCGAGTACTCGAGTAAGTCTCAATTTTCCGAAACAAGAATTCTATTTATCCAGATTCGCTAAATATGAATGCCGTTGCTTCGACTAGGCGATTCCTGTGATGTGTTAAATTCAGATTACTCGGAAACTTCAGACTTGATCGTTGTGGGTGGTGTAGTGGTTAGCATACTCAAGCGCAAACCGGGAGACGCGTGTTCGATTCCCGCTCCAGAAATTAAGCTTCCGGATATTATATGACTAACCACTCTCGTCATGATTTATATCAATAGACGGAATCACATCTTCAAATTTGTATTGCACATTGGTGTAATCCGGTATTTCATGGTAACAGTCCAGAATTATAAAAATTTGACTAGAAAAAGGAATCAAACAAGGAAACATTTTTTACCACCTAAAATTTTCACTACGTGCCTAGAATATGTCCTCGAAGACCTTAACTAGGACGATGACGTTAATAAATTACGCAACAAAATAATCAACTGCTTAAAGTAAGCTGATGACTTTCTCCGCATTTTGAAATGAGACCACTCATATAAATGATATACGACATGAATTAGATAGGAAAACAGAAATGCAGGTATGAAACTAAATGAAATATAAACAAACGTAATGAGAAACAGATGCTTCGCAGCAGATGCAATTCCCTCGTGAAGGGGAAAGCCGTAGAAGCGATTTGGAAAATGTTACCTGAGACTAGTAATTGAAAGTAAGGGGAAACCTGAAAGAACAGATAGAGAGAGAGATACAACAAACCTGAATTGCTTTTCGAAAATTATGTGATGCAATCAAGAACAGCGTTATCATTTCTCTTAAATGGAAGACTCAATTATTTCATGCTTCTAATCTGAACATATACTGGAGAGTGATGGATGTTCACATGCAAAGCAGTCCGAAAAACAAATACTACTTACACTGTTACCGCAAAACTCTGTGCCTTTCACGCTGCATTTAAATTTATTATGAATTTTTTATTTAAATTATGTTATTTTATCAGCTTCATTAATTAATAAATTTTATTCAACTTAATTTTTTTATTGGAGGTTTAACGACTACCGTGAATACCTCAATGGGCTATAAGCCGTCCCTAATTTAGGGCCACTGGTTCCAGGGAAGGGAGAGAGCCAGTGCCGTAGGACAAACACAACATCCATGCCTCACCGGGATTCGAACCCGGACCCCTTTTGGACGAATGATCAGAGGCCATCGCTTAGACCACTGCGCCAACTTCACCCATTTGCAAGTTCACGAATTTCTGGAAGCTGTAGCGACGGGCGATGAGTCTTGTGCTTACCACTACACTCTCGAAACAAAGACGGCCAGTATGGTGTGGAAACATTCCGACTCCCAAAAAATTCAGAGTAACTCAATCTGCACAAAAGGTACTCATGACGGTGTTCCGGGACATACTTGGCGTTCTCTTCCTGGAGTTTCATCCAACAGGGACCACTGTGAATGCTAAAATCTACGCTAATATATTGAAAACCTTCGTGACAAAAGACCCAACAGAGACGCTGCAAACGTCAGACTGCTTCATGACAATGCTCGTCCACATATTACACAACACCTTCGTGACAAAAGACCCAACAGAGACGCTGCAAATGTCAGACTGCTTCATGCTAATGCTCGCCCACATATTACACAACACCTCGTGACAAAAGACCCAACAAAGATGCTGCAAATGTCAGACTGCTTCATACTAATGCTCGCCCACATATTACACAACACCTCGTGACAAAAGACCCAACAGAGACTCTGCAAATGTCAGACTGCTTCATGACAATGCTCTCCCACATATTACACAACACCTCATGACAAAAGACCCAACAGAGATGCTGCAAATGTCAGACTCCTTCATGACAATGCTCGTCCACATATTACACAACACCTTCGTGACAAAAGACCCAACAGAGATGCTGCAAACGTCAGACTGCTTCATGCTAATGCTCGCCCACATATTACACAACACCTCGTGACAAAAGACCCAACAGAGATGCTCCAAATGTCAGACTGCTTCATGCTAATGCTCGCCCACATATTACACAACACCTCGTGACAAAGGACCCAACAGAGATGCTGCAAACGTCAGACTGCTTCATGCTAATGCTCGCCCACATATTACACAACACCTCGTGACAAAAGACCCAACAGAGATGCTGCAAATGTCAGACTGCTTCATGCTAATGCTCGCCCACATATTACACAACACCTCGTGACAAAGGACCCAACAGAGACGCTGCAAATGTCAGACTGCTTCATGACAATGCTCGCATGTCATGAAGCAGTCTGACATTTGCAGCGTCTCTGTTAGCACCAGACGAACCACGGAGAGAGGGGACCAACGGGTTGTCCAACATGCACGGAGTTACCCAACAGCCACGATTGCGGATATTCAGAGAGCAATAGTCCCCTCCAGGCATCATCCGATTAGTGCCAGCACCATTGGCAGACTGCTGCAAGACGTAGAACTACACGCACACAGATCGTTACGACGACTGCCCTTAACATCATTTCTACGTCGCCAGAGACTTCAATGGTACCGTGCCAAACTGTGATGGAACGACTCGGAACGATGATCTTCAGTGACGAATCCCGCTTTTGTCTTGGAAGAGAACACCAACCAATCCGTGTGTGGTGGCACGGTGGTCAGCGTCAAGATGAACGGTTTGTTGTCGAGCGTCACAGTTCCAAAAGACCTCATGGTGTGGGATACAATTACCTACGATGTCACATCACCTTTGGTGTTAATTACAGGCACTTTGACAGCCCAACATCACGTTAATGACGTCCTGCAGCCAGTGACCCAACTTTTTCTGAACGCTCACTCCAGTGCGATTTTCCAACAGGACAACGCTCGTCCGCATCTACTGCTGTTCCGAGAGCTTGCCTTCAAGGTACTGACACTCTGCCTTGGCCAGCCGCATAACCAGACCTACCGCCGACTGAAAATGTGTGGAATGCTATTGGAGGCACTATTCCTACCGCACAATCTGCATGAACTGCGTGAGAAGATTCAGGCTTCATGGGATGGCTTATCGCAGGTCACCATTAGTAGCATGTGTAACTCCATGCCGAGCAGTCAGGCATGCTGTGTGAGCGAACACGGCGGCCCCTGACGCCATACTGAGAGACACTACTTACTGGCATGTAGCTAAATCAATATTGCCCATATCAGTCTCAATGTTTAATCATTTATTGTTCCTAGTAACCTTTACCTTCATCTCGAATAACATTGCAATCCGACACGTTCTTCTGGGTTCAACAATTTTTTTTTTTTTTTTGACGATGAGTGTATTTCCCTCTCTCATTGTACGACAAACCGAAATTGCAATTTTGTATTAATATTTTTAATGTTCTTTTAGCATGACGCACTATCCTGGTGAGAGCAGTTACCCCTAGAGGGAAATACCGTTGCTATAAAAGGATGTACTTGGTTTGCAATGATATTTTTAATGCTCTTTTAGCATAACGCACTATCCTGGTGAGCGCAGATACCCCTAGAGAGATATGTCGTTGCTATAAAAGGATGTACCTGGTTTGCAATAATATTTTTGATGATCTTTTAGCATGACGCACTATCCTGGGGAGAGCAGATACCCCTAGAGGGAAATACCGTAGCTATAAAAGGATGTGCCTGGTTTGCAAGGATATTTTTAATGCTCTTTTAGCATGACGCACTATCCTGGTGAGAGCAGATACCCCTAGAGGGAAATACCGTTGCTATAAAAGGATGTACCTGGTTTGCAATGATATTTTAATGCTCTTTCAGCATGACGCACTATCCTGGTAAGAGCAGATACCCCTAGAGGGATATATCGTTGCTATAAAAGGATGTACCTGGTTTGCAATGATATTTTTAATGCTCATTTAGCATGACGCACTATCCTGGTGAGAGCAGATACCCCTAGAGGGATATACCGTTGCTATAAAAGGATGTACCTGGTTTGCAAGGATATTTTTAATGCTCTTTTAGCATGACGCACTATCCTGGTGAGAGCAGATACCCCTAGAGGGATATACCGTTGCTATAAAAAGATGTACCTGGTTTGCAATGATATTTTTAATGCTCTTTTAGCATGACGCACTATCCTGGTGAGAGCAGATACCCCTAGAGGGAAATACGTTGCTATAAAAGGATGTACCTGGTTTGCAATGATATTTTTAAAGCTCTTTTAGCATGACGCACTATCCTTGTGAGAGCAGAAATCCCTAGAGGGAAATACCGTTGCTATAAAAGGATGTACCTGGTTTGCAATGATGTTATGGTAGATAATAGACGTCATAGTTTCCTGCACATGAATGACTGGACCCAGGGTTTTCCACAAGAACATTGCCAAAGCATTACACTTCCTCCAACGGCTTGTATTGGTCCCACGGTGCATTTTGGTACCAACACTTTCCGAGGCAAACGACTCACAAGTACACATGGTGCAACAGAAAACGAAATTTATCGGACCAGACGACCTTCTTTCAATCATTCGAGAACGATTTCTGACGCTCACGTGCCCATTGTAGGCGCTTTCGACGGTGAACGAAGGTCCTTTTCATGAGGTTTCGGTGTATATTGAGTTGTAACACATCACTCCAGTCACCAATATTAAAATAACCGGCGAGTTACGTCACAGTATTGTGTGACGTACTACAGAGGTGAAAACATGTGTCAAGACGACAAATCTGCAACGAGACATTCTGTTCGCGTAGCTCAGTTGGGAGAGCGACTTACTCGGCAGTATGGGGACACGGACGAACTTGTGTTTTCACAGTATCTCTTCTGTAAACTCATACTCCGCCTCATTGGGCATGTGGTCTAAGCGATGGCTTCAAATCATTCGTCCGAGCAGGGTCCGGGTTCGAATCCTGTGAGGCATGGATGTTGCGTTTGTCTTACCGCACTGGCTTTCTCCTTTCCCTGGAACCAGTGGCTCTAAATTAGGGACGGGCGACTGCTTATAGCCCATTGAGTTGGACCACCTCGATCGGGTTGTTCGCTATGTGAATCCTCCACCACGCACCCTCCAGCAGCTTTCAAATGCACTGCAGTCAGCATGGCTCCACATACGTGTGAACACCTTCCAGCACCTTATTGAGTCACTCCCAGGCCGTCTAGCTGCTGTCCGCGCTACACATGGCGGTTAATCTGGATATTAGCTGGTGGTCACAATAATGTGACTCGACCGTGCATATATAGTATATATATCATCATCATCATCATCATTGTCAACCATTAGAAATCCACTGCTGGACGAAGGTCTCCCCAAGTTTCCTCCACAACGGTCTGTCTTGTGCCAGTCTCCTACATGTCGCTCCCACATGCTTTCGAATTTCATCCACCCATCTCCCATGTGGTCTCCTTTTGGGTATTTTCCTGTCCCTTGGAATCCAATCTAAAATTTAGGCTGTCCATCGATGGTCTGTACATCTGGCAGTATGTCCAGCCCATTGCCATTTCAGGGATTTAACTCTGATCATGATGTCTTCCACTCTTGTCATTTTTCGGATCCACGAGTTTCTCTTCTTATCTCTCCTGGTTACACCAAGCATGCACCTCTCCATGCTTGTTTGAGTTGTCTGCAGCCTTTGTATGTCTCTTTTAGTTTGTATGTCTTATCTCTTTTAGTTTGTATATTTTATCACCCTTTGTATGTCTCTTTACGTCTCTGCACCATACGTAACCACTGGAAGGATGCATTGATCAAACACTTTTCTTTTAAGACATAATGGCATATTGCTCTTGAAAATTATGCTATTTCTTCCAAAAGATCGCCAGGCAAGTTTTGTACGCCGATTAATTTCTTCATCAGTGTGACCCTCACTTGATATCTGCTGTCCAAGTTAAACGTACGTGTCTGTTACCTCCAGCTTTTCCCCATCAATCGATAAATCTTCATTTCTTGTAAAAGCATTGAACATCACTTTTGTCTTTTGAAAGTTCATTTTTAATCCCACTTCTTTACACTTGTCAGCAAGTTCCTGGATCATACTCTGCAGCCCTGATGGAGTAGTTGCAAAAATGACTACGTCAACAGCAAAACGAAGGTGGGTTAGATAAGCTCCATTAATCTTTATCCTTTTGTTTTCCCAGTTCAGTGATTGAAAGACATTTTCCAATGTGGCATTAAAGAGCTTCGGAGATATGGTGTCACCTTGTCTCACTCCCTTTCCAATTTTTATGTGTGTTTTATTTTCAAACAGCCGAATCTTTGCATTTGCATTTTCATAGATGTTATTAATAATATTAATGTATGCATCTTCAATGCCGCAGGATTTCAGAGCCATTGTAACTGCTGATGGTTTTACCGAATCAAAGGCTTTTTCATAATCGATAAAAGCCATGCACAATGGAAGTTCATATTCCCTCGCTCTTTCAATTAGTTCTCTCAGTACGTGGATATGATCTATTGTGCTGTAGCCACTCCTGAATCCAGCTTGTTCTCTCGGTTGAGCCATGTCCAGTGTTACCTTCAAACGGTGTGAAAGAACTTTAGTGAAGATTTTATAAACCACTGATAGGAGGCTGATAGGTCTGTAGTTCCTGAGATCCACAATGTCACCTTTTTTATGTAGCATGATCATTGTAGCGTTGTTCCAATCCTCCGGAATATTCCCTTCATTAAGGCATCGAGTGAAAATTTGGGCGAGTACTGTTTCGATTTCTCCACTTGCTTCTTGTATGATGTCTACAGTAATTCCATCTTCTCCTGGAGCTTTTCCCCGCTTCATGTTCTTGATTGTATGTGCAACTTCTGCTGGGAGGACTGGAAGAACTCTGGTACTGGTACCTTTCATGATGTCTGGAGTACATGCATCATCCCTTTCATGATGTCTGGAGTACATGTATCATCCCTTTCATATAATTTGGAGTAGAAATCTTTCACTCTTGTCAAATTTTCGCCTCTATTTCTTTTCTCAGTGCCATAATCTGTTTTCTTCCCTTACTGAGATGTCCCTTTGCTATCTTTAGGCTTTGGTTGTTTTCAATTGCTTTCCTCACTAGTTCACAGTTGAATTTCCTTACGTCTTCAGTGATACTTTTTCGTACTGTCTTGCATAGCTCTATGTATTCCACTTTGGAAGTCACGTCTTCTTTAGTTGTCCTCATCTCTTTTCTTTTTTGCATCAACATTTTGGTTCATCCTGATAATTTGTTCACATGCAACTTGTTCTTAGACCCAGCTAATTTTGTTGCTGTTTCCATAAGAGCTTTGGTTACTTTTCTGTTAACTTCAGAGATGTCAACTTTTTCTGATGTTAGACTTTCTAGAATAGAGAATCTGTTCTTCAGTTCCAACTTGAAGGTATTATGGTGTTTTTTAAGGTTGGTTATGTCAATATATTTTGTTTGTCTTATGAGCTTGCCACGTTCGAGTTTAGTGTTGAGGTGCATCTTACATCTCACTAATCTATGGTCACTACCTGTGTTGAACTTGTTTAGCACACTGCAGTTTTCTATGACGAATTTTTTGTTACACATAATAAAATCAATTTCACTTGTCGTCCCATTTGGATGTCTCCATGTCCATTTCCTGTGTGGCTTTTTCTTGAAAAATGCGTTCAAGATGAAAAACCCTTCTCCCTCTGCAAACTCAACGAGAGTATTTCCACGCTGGTTTCTGTTGCCGTGACCGAATTTACCTACTGAAGTTTCATTCTGTTGCCGTTGCCCTATTTTTGCATTGAAATCTCCCATAATTATCTTCAAGTGCTGCTTACCTTTATTATTTAGATCACGAATTTCCTCATAGAATTCTTCAATTTCTTCTTCAGGATGACTTGTGGTGGGTGCATAAGTTTGAATAATCTGAGCCTTGTATCTTCTCGAGAGTTGAATAACGAGTCGTGCAGCTATGTCAGAGAAACTTTCAACTTCTACAACTTTATCCTTCAGTTTCTTGTTTGTTATAAATCCAACACCGCTAGTTCTGCCAGTATCTGTCCCACGATAGTAGAAGAGATGTCCACATTTCAGTTCAATGAGATATTCTCCTTTTCTCCTTGCCTCACTTAGCCCGACGATGTCCCACCTGATCCTTTGTAGTTTCTCTTCCAATTCAAGAAGCCTTGAATCAGAAGATAGTGAGCGTCCATTATACGTAGCCAAGGTCAGCATCAGATGGCAGCCTAGCTGGTCCTCCGGGGATTCTTAGCACCCTCTGCCATCATGTCGCACTGGCCGCTGCCTTGGCCAGGTAAATTCCAGCTGCCGGAGACTGAGGGCCAAGATTTAAGTTGTGGAGTCATTTTGGAGGGGTTTGGCCATAACTCATCACGCTGGCCAAGCGGGTTGGTGAGTGTGGGATAGCATTTCCTCTAATCCCGATGGTATAGTTATACCGCTATTGGGCGGTCGTCAGAGCCCCTTTAGTGGGAACAGGATGCACCACGAGAAGGCGGGATTGACATTTGTCAAGGAGAGGCTGTGATGTTACGCATCACCTGACCTTACATCCCTAGTATATATATATTCATACAATATATACACATACATACAAATGATTCAATCAATTCAGCACTCTCAATCAATAAGTACAACAACAACAATTTTAAGAGATGAATATACTGTGCGCGGGGTTGGGACATGTATGACGATGTTTAGATATCTTTTATTATTTGTATACGTACATTTTTTATTATTATTACGCTCACATCACTCACACAAATGAATTCATATGTTTGGAGATTGCCAATAATCCATTCGTTTTGTTCGCGGACAAAAATTCAATTTAAAAACACTGACTCTGCATTTATTCACTGAAGTGGTAATAACATTTTGCCACGCATCTGATTATTAAAATGTTATTTATCTTTCCAGTTCGCGTCATTTCTCTTCTTGACAAAGGTGGTATAACAAAGGCTTAACAATGTCTTCCCATCCGTCTCTGTCCCTGGCCTTGGGCATTCATTTTATCTCTTCTGTCTATCTATTCTAAGTCTTCCACTTCTTCTACGCCCCTGATCCGGTTTCCATTTTTCAATTTTCCGCTTCCATCGTGCATCTTCGTCAGCTTGAAGTGCACCAATGAAACATTTTTGTGTTTCTCCTTTCTGATCTTGTTCCCAGCAAAATTTCTGCTGATAATTTGTATGTTTTTAACTTCTTGTATTTGGCAATATAACAAAAGATATTACTGGGTTTCATAGAAATGTGGATTTGACTTCTACGTTACGTTTAGCTAGATGGTTCAACTTCCTTTAACTTAACCTAGAGCTTAGAGATCTTCGTTGAAGACGAATAACTTCGCAGCCGTTTGTAGCAGGTGAAAATCTTAGCTAAATATAAAGGGTTTGGACAAAATAATCTGAACACCTGGGAAATAGGCGATATCTCTTTATTAATAAGGTGCTGGACCACAATTACAGCTTTAAACTTTTTTGTAATAGATTCATACAGCTTTTGTACAGTCTACAGTAGAATGTTGTACCATTCGTCGATCAGAACATCAGCCAACTTAGTTCAGAGATGTTGGAGGAGAAAATCTGCTTCTCCCTCTCTGATCTCCAAAATTGCCTACAGTGTTTCGATGATATTCAAGTCAGGTGATTGAGCTGGCAAGGGTAAATGTTGAATTTTATCTTTGTGCTCCTCAAACCAAGATTGAATTGTTCTGGTTGTGTGTATGGACGCATTATCATATTTAGAAATTACACTATTACTGGGAAATAATATTTGTACCATAAAATGCTCCTGATCCTAGAATGTCCAAGTATTCGCTGGTAGTAACTCGACCATGCAGAGTAAGGATGAAGACAGTCGATTACCAATCCACCCCCATGTTTGACATTTGGAACCAGACATTCCGAATTGTATGCTTTTATTTTAGGTTCGCCCATATACACTACCTGACAGAATAAAATGCCACACCACGAAGACGTGAACGCAGCGCCATGCAAATTGCAGATCGGGTGCACACGGACAAGTTATGCAAATGATTGCATTTTCAGGCCAATCGCACAAACGGCGCGCGGGATATAAGCCGACAACCAACCCGTGAGGCCATCAGTCGAGACGTCGTCACGACCGCGGGAAGTGGGTGGTTTGGGTGTAACCGTGTCTAGAGAACGAAAGAGGGGTGCCAATCCCGTTAACATGCCGTCGTATGCTATTTCCTCAAACGGATGAGTTCACGAGAGGTGTCATCGTAAGCCTTCGTACCGCCGAATGGTCCTTGCGTCGTATTGCGGAAGAAACGCAACGCGATGCCACACCCGTCTGTCGCATCTGAAGACAGTGGCCGCAGGAAGGATCTGTGCAACGTCATAGGATGACTGGAGAACGGAAGCGAACGTCCGAGCGCACTAATCGTTGCATCCGACGTCATGCCACAGGCCACAGCGGGAGACATTTTGCCGAGTGTACTGGGAGGCTTGGGTGCTCCGATATCGACACGAAAAGTGTCGCGTCGATTGGCTGCGTCTGGCAGTTGCTGTCCAGCCATCAGTTGGGAAGACTACCCTTAACAGCGGGCTATCGCCTTCACTGCTTGGCGTGGTGTCGCTCCAGAGCTGCGTGGGGTGCCGAATGGAGCAGCGTAGTGTTTAGCGACGAATCGCTGTTCTGTCTCACCACGGATGATCGCCGTGTGAGAGTCAGAAGGCGACGTGGCCAACGGGCGGATTCCTCCACCACTGTGGAGCACTACACTGCCCGGTAACGTAGAATCACGCTGTGAGGCGCTATCAGCGCCAACATCCGCTCACCGCTGGTACGCATTACGTGCACATCGATGGCACGCCGCTATCTTGACGATGTCCTTCGGCTCGGGGCACTACCGTATCTTCAGGGCACCCCAAACGCCGTTTTTCAACAGGATAACTCCCGGCGCATACCGCTCGGATCAGCCTGAATGCTTTACCCAGTGTGCGGATGCTTCCGTGACTAGCAAGGTCCCCCGAAATCTCGCCCATCGAGCATCTGTGGGATACAATTGGACGTCGGTTGAGTACCCTCCCGCCCCCGCAAAATGAAGATGAACTGTGGACTCGGATCAACACCACATTCTCCACGATACCCCAGGACCCTATTCGGATTCTCATTGCCTCGATGCCACGTCGGATTCAAACGCTGTATCGCCCAAAACGGGGGCCAAACTCCTTATGGATCATCTTGTATATTCGGCCATTGGAGCTTAGTCTGTATGTGTAGATTAAATCATTTGTTCAGGACCTACTTGGCTATCTGTGTGCGCGGCTTGGTCTGTTTTCGAACATTCCTTCATGGTGTGGCATTTTCTCTGTCAGGCAGTGTATATAGCCGACCTCTTGTGCGGTTTGGTCTGTTTTCCGTTAATGCCCATCAGATAGAGCCGTCTCAGTAGCTGAGACTATTTTACGGATATATGATGTCAGATGCTGACAGAAAAACATACATGGCGCCATGGATTGTCGGCCACCGTGGTGTAAGGCTAACGCGCTCGGCTAGATATCGAGAGATCTGGGATTCAGATCCCCAGCGGTAACGGAATAGAAATTTTTTTGGTTGCTATGTGTTGTTAAAACGCTGAAAGAGCGATGCCTTTGTGTCTTCACTGACGCCAAGTATTTGGAGGATTTTCACTTTGGATCTCGCCCTTTGGATTTAACTGCTATAATTAATATATAGCCAGTGCCGTTAATGCCCACCAGATGAAGACGTCTCATTAGTTCAGCCCATCTTGAGGATTTATGATGTCAGATTCTGACAGAAAAACATACATAGCGCCGTGGATTGTTGGCCACCGTGGTGTAAGGCCAACGCGCTCGACTAGATATCGAGATAACTGGGATTCCCATCCCCAGCGGTGAATGAATAACAATTTTTCGGTTGCTAGTGTTGCTAGAACGTGGAAAGAACGATGTCTTTGTTTCTTCACTGACGCCACGTATTTGGAAGATTTTCACAGCCGACCTCTTGTTGGGAATAATGTAAATGAAGACTCGTCGGACCATATCACACATTTCCAGTCATCAGCTATCCAGGTTTTTTGCTCATAACACCATCTTTTTCGCATTGTGGCGTTGATTTCTGTGATTAAAGATTTAGCAATTGCAACTCTTCCATGAATGTTGACTTTGTGAAGTTCTCTGCAGACTATTTTTGTGGAAACACGGTCTTCCAGGAGGATATTGGATTCTGCTGCCACTTTTGCTGCAGTAGTTCTGTGTTGTTTGGACACAATCCTTGTTAGTATGCGACGGTCCCTCTCACTTAGTATCAGTTTTTGCCCACTATTCTTCTTCGCCGATGAAGTCTTGCCAAGCTTTGTGTAGTTAGTCATAACCATGGAGACTGTTACTCTTGAAACACCAAACAGTTTGGCTGTTATGGTTACAGACGCTCCTGCTAAACGGGCTCCCATGATGTGTCTTCTTTGTGAGTCTTACTGCTCACTTATTTCACCGGCCGCTTGTACGAACCGCTGCTAAACAGAATTTATACTACATTGGCATACAACCTAGAGAATATATTGTTACAGGGCTTGGTGCTGAGTTATATTACAGCGCCCTGTGTGAAGGGTTCGTTTGATGCTTCGTTTGCAGCAAGTTCTGTATCGCGGGTTTAACCCGTATTTTTCCCGACTGGAGCAGATAAATAAAATACAAAGTATAAATAAAATCGACTAAAGTTAAACTTTGCTCTTGCAGTGAGGAAGGTTCTTATTCAGATGTCATGGGTAATGTCTCAAAGCGTTGTCCATCATTTTCATTCTTTTATTATCTTATTAACACGTCGAATCTCCTTCTCCCGCCTGGTCCAATTCCTTCTCTCTAATCCTCAGCCCCATTGTTTACTACTTATCTCCGTCACTCTGACCAGCAAGCACTTCGCACCTCTCTCTCCTTCTCCTTACCACCGAACTTCCTGTCACCGAGTGCTACGTCCTGTTGTTGGAAAAAAATCCAAAAAGTGTCCCCTGCCGAATGGTGAAATCCACGCTCTCCAAGAAAGCTCGGACACTCCTTAAAATGTGTTCTCTCTGAAGACGCAGAAGCTCCTTAATTGGCCTCTCAGTCCTCTTTTCTTACTCCCTTGCAGGAAAGGGAAAAATTCATAAATCTAACTCCCCTCAAAGAGATGCATGAGAAGAGATTACTTTAACAACCGTCGCGCTACTCATCAAAATGGCGGCAATTGGAGGAAAATGAATACAATTCACTATCCTTAAAATGGCTACTGAACTTCAGTTCTGATAAATATGGATGCCTAGGTTACAAAATAGGAAGATACGCAAAAGATAATCACAACGGGTTTTTTCTAATGTAGCCTACAGGAATAAAATTAACCCCTATAATCATGGCGTTCATATTATTTTGTTGAACCCCTGTACTTTTATGTATATATATATATATCATCCCACACTCACCAACCCGCTTGGCCAGCGTGGTGAGTTATGGCCAAACACCTCCAAAATGACTCTACAACTTCAATCTTGGCCCTCAGTCTCCGGCAGCTGGAATGTACCTGGCCAAGGCAGCGGCCAGTGCGACATGAAGGCAGAGGGTGCTAAGAATCCCCGGAGGACCGGACTAGGCTGCCATTTGATGCTGACCTTGGCTACCTACAACGGACGCTCCCTATCTTCTGATTCAAGGCTTCTTGAATTGGAAGAGGAACTACAAAGGATCAAGTGGGACATCGTCGGGCTAAGTGAGGTAAGGAGAAAAGGAGAAGATCTCATTGAACTGAAAAGTGGACATCTCTTCTATTATTGTGGGACAGATACTGGCAGAACTAGTGGTGTTGGATTTATAATAAACAAGAAACTGAAGGATAAAGTGGTAGAAGTTGAAAGTTCCTCTGACAGAGCTGCACGACTCGTTATCCAACTATCGAGAAGATACCAGGCTCAGATTATTCAAACTTATGCACCCACCACAAGTCATCCTGAAGAAGAAATTGAAGAATTTTATGAGGAAATTCGTCATCTAAATAATAAAGGTAAGCAGCACTTGAAGATAATTATGGGAGATTTCAATGCAAAAATAGGGCAACAGCAACAGAATGAAACTTCAGTAGGTAAATTTGGTCACGGCAACAGAAACCAGCGTGGAAATACTCTCGTTGAGTTTGCAGAGGCAGAAGGATTTTTCATCTTGAATTCCTTTTTCAAGAAAAAGCCACACAGGAAATGGACATGGAGACATCCAATTGGGACGACAAGTGAAATTGATTTTATTATGTGTAACAAAAAATTCGTCATCGAAGACTGCAGTGTGCTGAACAAGTTCAACACAGGTAGTGACCATAGATTGGTAAGATGTAAGATGCACCTCAACACTAAACTGGAACGTGGCAAGCTCATAAGACAAACAAAATGTATTGACATAACCAACCTTAAAAAACACCATAATACTTTCAAGTTGGAACTGAAGAACAGATTCTCTGCTTTAGAAGGCCTAACATCGGAAGAAGTGGATATTTCGGAAGTTAACAGAAAAGTAACCAAAGCTCTTATGGAAACAGCAACAAAATTAGCTGGGTCTAAGAACAAGTTGCATGTGAACAAATTATCAGGAAAAACCAAAATGTTGATGCAAAAAGAAGAGAGATGAGGACAACTAAAGAAGATGTGACTTCCAAAGTGGAATATATAGAGCTATGCAAGACAGCACGAAAAAGTATCACTGAAGACGTAAGGAAATTCAACTGTGAGCTAGTGAGGAAAGCAATTGAAAACAACCAAAGCCTAAAGATAGCAAAGGGACATCTCAGTAAGGGAAGAAAACAGATTATGGCTCTGAGAAAAGAAGATGGTTCTATAACAAGAAATAGAGGCGAAATTTTGACAAGAGTGAAAGATTTCTACTCCAAATTATATGAAAGGGATGATACATGTACTCCAGACATCATGAAAGGTACCAGAGTTCTTCCAGTCCTCCCAGCAGAAGTTGCTCATGCAATCAAGAACATGAAGCGGGGGAAAGCTCCAGGAGAAGATGGAATTACTATAGACATCATACAAGAAGCAAGTGGAGAAATTGAAACAGTACTCGCCCAAATTTTCACTCGATGCCTTAATGAAGGGAAGATTCCTGAGGATTGGAACAATGCTACAATGATCCTGTTACATAAAAAAGGTGACATTGAGGATCTCAGGAACTACAGACCTATCAGCCTCCTATCAGTGGTTTATAAAATCTTCACTAAAGTTCTTTCACACCGCTTGAAGGTAACACTGGACATGGCTCAACCGAGAAAACAAGCTGGATTCAGGAGTGGCTACAGCACAATAGATCATATCCACGTACTGAGAGAACTAATTGAGAGAGCGAGGGAATATGAACTTCCATTGTGCATGGCCTTTATCGATTATGAAAAAGCCTTTGATTCGGTGAAACCATCAGCAGTTACCACGGCTCTGAAATCCTGCGGTATTGAAGATGCATACATTAATATTATTAATAACATCTATGAAAATGCAAGTGCAAAGATTCGGCTGTTTGAAAATACAACACACATAAAAATTGGAAAGGGAGTGAGACAAGGTGACACCATATCTCCGAAGCTCTTTAATGCCACATTGGAAAATGTCTTTCAATCACTGAACTGGGAAAACAAAGGGATAAAGATTAATGGAGATTATCTAACCCACCTTCGTTTTGCTGATGACGTAGTCATTTTTGCAACTACCCCATCAGAGCTGCAGAGTATGATCCAGGAACTTGCTGACAAGAGTAAAGAAGTGGGATTAAAAATGAACTTTCAGAAGACAAAAGTGATGTTCAATGCTTTTACAAGAAATGAAGATTTATCGATTGATGGAGAAAAACTGGAGATAACAGATACGTATGTTTATCTTGGACAGCAGATATCAAGTGAGGGTCACATTGATGAAGAAATTAATCGGCGTACAAAACTTGCCTGGAGAGCTTTTGGAAGAAACAGCATAATTTTCAAGAGCAATATGCCATTATGTCTTAAAAGAAAAGTGTTTGATCAATGCATCCTTCCAGTGCTTACGTATGGTGCAGAGACGTGGACCTTAACTAAAAGAGACATACAAAGGCTGCAGACAACTCAAACAAGCATGGAGAGGTGCATGCTTGGTATAACCAGGAGAGATAAGAAGAGGAACTCGTGGATCCGAAAAATGACGAGAGTGGAAGACATCATGATCAGAATTAAATCCCTGAAATGGCAATGGGCTGGACATACTGCCAGAAGGACAGACCATCGATGGACAGCCGGAATTTTAGATTGGATTCCAAGGGACAGGAAAAGACCCAGAAGAAGACCACATGGGAGATGGGTGGATGAAATTCGAAAGTATGCGGGAGTGACGTGGAGGAGACTGGCACAAGACAGACCGTTGTGGAGGAAACTTGGGGAGACCTTCGTCCAGCAGTGGATTGATAATGGTTGACAATGATGATGATGATGATGATATATATCATAAACACGTGGCAAAACAATTGTATTATTTTCTAGCTCTCCAATGATGGCCACATTTTTGTTTCCTATTCGACATTTCGCCACTTACAAAAGGTTAGGATTTCTTTCTGAAGTTGACCGCTGTTTAACAACACACATGAACCAAAGCATCACAGATTTTCTCAATGCAACGCTTACTTAGAGGGTGAAAGGGGCAATGTACACAATTACAGCAAGTGTTACATCTCGTTTTCCTTCACGACATATCCCCATTCCATTTCTCTCCTTAGTTTGGCGAGCTGGTGCATTGTACCTAATTTTGTTTCTCTTCTTTCCGAATTTTACGGAGAGTTTAGAGATTTATGCAGAAGATTTCAGGGAGAGAGAGTGTCTGACCTCACTGCTTAAACAACCCTTAGAAGTAGGAAGCCAGGAGATTTGGGCTAAAGTGTCAGACAGGTAAGTCACACGAAAGTGAGATAGAAAGGGGAAAGCAGATGCCCTTATTTATATCCGCAGGGCCAATATCCGAGATCTGACGGTTTAACATGTCCATCCGACGCACGGCGGAAATTTAGTGTTTGGAGTGTATAACGAAGTAAATTTCTCCGTCATTTTTGTCCACGCTGGGGCTCGAACCCGGGTCCCCTCATTCCGGAATAAGTCGCTTTACCGATTGAGCTACGCGGACGTTCGTTCTGACTGCTATCTGCCTTTATGTCGTGTGCGTCCTGCTAGGAAGGCACGTCACATCTCCCCTCCCCCGAAAGAGGGCCGGGGGCATGGCCCACGGGTCAGCCGTGACCATGAATCGTTGCAAGCAGCCATCCGCTGTAGAACGTGCACTTGAGAACTCCCAGTCAATCTTTTGTGTGGAATGCACCGTCACACACATTTATTTTTCGAAGCGCTGGAGAAGGGATTCTCTTATTTTTCCTATCTCGTGGTGTGGAAAGAACATCACATCATTGCGAGATCTTGAACGGCCAAGTAATCCGGAAAGTTCGGGCGCCATTATAACGAAATAAATTTCTCCGTTATTTTTTGTCCACGCCGGGGCTCGAACCCGGGTCTCCTCATCCCGGAATAAGTCGCTCTACCAATTAAGCTACGCGGACGCTCGTTATCGCTGCTACCTGCCTTTATGTCGTGTGCGTCCTGCTGGGCAGGCACGTCACAAGTGTTCGTACCTGCTGAGATCGATCCTGAGACTTTCCCGTGGCTGTCACGAACGTTGGCCACTAGGCCATCAGCTGCCTAACCTTTAGAGAGTTTGAACCAACAAGCTCTTATATACACTCCCTTAGTTTACAGGGCACGCCCTCCTCTTCTTTACGTCAGTATCGGGTGCAACTCACTTTGCGTAAGGGTGGTCGTAATTCAGAAAGCACTCAGAGTGTATTTCTTTTCCTGACTTGGCTAGCTGCTAATGAATTCCAAAATAAGTAAAACTCTTGATAGTTCCGACGTGACGTTCAAGTTAGAAACCTAAAATTTTCGTAAGACAAAGTAAGCAAAATCCGAAGTTTAGATTCGTTGCATACGTCAGAATTCCAAAAATCAGCTGTGAGACGTGTACTGCCTTTTTAGACTTCTGTTTTGTTGACTTTTTATTCCGATTTTTCTGATACTCTTTCTGCTTTTCATACTGAACGTTACATCTGAGTTTTTCTCCTATGATTGGAAGTAAATAGAATCACGCATACTGAGATAAATACAGAGGCCATGCAACTTAAGAAGGACTAATTAGGCTGTTTGCTCGTGTTAGTGTCTACAACATGTATGAATGTGATCTACTATATGCTGTCAAATCTATTTCGGGTGTTAACGGCCACCGTAAGCAATTCAATGGGCTATAAGCAGTCGCTCGTTCCTAATTTGGACCCTACAGTTCCAGGGAAGGGATAGAGACCCAGTACCGTAAGACAAACACCATACCTCATCAAGGACTTGAACCCAGGCCCATCTGTAATCAGATGTCAGAAATCAGGGCCTCGTACAACTACTGAGATCTCATGCTTTTAAGTTAAGACAAATTGCAGTTGTATTAAGTCTTCGACTGGGCTGTTTCAAGGATAAAAATCTGTGACTCCCAAGATTTGGCTTCAAGTGACTTGGTGATTATTTTATTGTAGCATGCTTTTTAGCACGTCTTTTGTAAAAAAAGATCGTGCTTATGTTATCGGTTTGTCCGTCCGTCTGTACCCACGGTATCTCTGCAACTATAAGTCTGATTTGAAAAATTCTTTTTGCATTCGGAAGCTTGAAATACGCAAATAATGATCCTTTATTTCATTTTTTTACGATGTACAATTTCTCCGCTAGAGGGCGTAAATGCAGATGATGTCGAATTCAAAAACACGTTTTAATCCACATATTTGCTTCTAAACATCCGATTGAAAAACTTATTTTATCTTTCGATTCCATTTATGTCGAAGAGTATTTTAGATGTAGTTTCTTTTTCAAATTAAGCATAGATTTCCCGCTAGGGGGCGTAAAAGTAAATTACATTTTTCTCGATAACTCTTCTCCTAAAACTCCGATTTGAAAAAATTTGTTTTTCAGCGGATACATCTCCTGATGGAAAATCTTTTGCATATAATTTCGAATTTTTGGTAAAGAATACTTTGGCCACCAGGGGGCGTAAACGTTAATTTTTGCTTCTGATGTATTTGCCATAAAATCTGAGCTTCTAAAATATCGATTGAAAATATTTTTTCGTGGACTGATGCCACTCACATCGATAAACTTTTTCGGAATATTTTCTTCTTAAAATATCCCGCAATTTCTCCGCCAGGGGGCGTAGATGTATATCTTATTTTTGTCAATATCTCTACTTCTTGAAGTCCGATTTGAAAAATTCCTTCTTTGTTTTATAGTGTTTTCCGTGTGACATGTTTTTCATATAATTTCAAAATTTTCAAGTAATTCATAGACTTTACGCTAGGAGGCGTAAAGGTAAATTGCGTTTCTCCTTATATATCTACTTCTAAATCTCCGATTTGAAAAATTCTTTCTTCACAGGATACAGCTCCTGATGGGAAATCGTTTGCACATAATTTCTAATTTTTTGTAAAAAAAAAATGGTTTGGCCACCTGGGGGCGTAAGTCTTAATTTCTGCTTCTGATGTACTTGCAGCAAAATATGAGCTTCTAAAATCTCGATTGAAAAAAAAAGTCTTTTGTTGATCGATGCTACTCATGTAGACAAACCTTTTAGGAACATTTTCTTCTTAAATTAATGCATGGTTTCTACGCCAGGGCGCGTAGATATATATCTTATTTTTGTCAATATCTCTAATTCTAAAAGTCCGATTTGAAAAATTCCTCCTTTGTTAGATAGTGTTTCCAATGCGAAATGTTTTGTTTTTTTTTTCCTGTAAATTCAAAATTTTCACGTAAATCAAAGACTTTCCGCTAGGGCGCATAAAGGTAAATTGCGTTTTCTGCTCCTAAAACTCCGATTTGAAAAATTCTTCCTGTATCGCATACAAGACCTGATGGAAAATATTTTTCACATAATTTCTAATGTTTTGTAAAGAATGGTTTGGCCACCAGGGGTCATAAGTGTTAATTTCTGCTTCTGATATTTTTGTAGCAATATCTGGGCTCCTGTAAACTCGACTAATTTTTTTTTTCTTGGACCGATACCGTTCATATGGATACAACTTTTGCGAATACTGTCTTCCTAAAATAATGCATGGTTTTCCCACCAGGAGACGTAAAGTCACATCTTATTTTTGTCGATAACTCTGTTTCTAAGAGTTCGTAAGCTCACGATTCCGTTTACTCCAATATCTGAGGGATTAAAGACCCAATTGAAAAACTTCTTTCTTCCGTCAGATACTATTGTTTTCCATAGCGGTTCCATTGACTTTGAATAGCTTTGATAAATTTAATTTGCGTCAGAACGGATTCAAAAGACGTGCTTATTACACCCGAAAATTCGGTGTCATCTTTCATGTTTAACCGTACACTCATGAAAAGCACGGCCGCCCTAGCTGACGCAGTGGTCTAAGCGATGGCTTATGATCATTCGTCCGAGAAGGGTCTGAGTTCGAATCCCGGTGAGTTATGGATGTTGTGTTTGTCTCACGGCACTGGCTCGCTCCCTTCCCTGGAACCAGTGATCTTAAATTAGGGACGGGCGACTGCTTATAGCCCATTGAGTTGCTCACGGCGGTGGTTAAACCTTCAATAAAAAAAAATGAAAAGCATGGTTGAAATTTAAGTATTATATCTTTTTGATATGCTATAAATCTTTTGAAGTACTGCAGAGGTGATACACCTGTCAAGCCCGCAAAGTTGCAGCGACAAACTTCGTCGGTGTAGCTTAAATGGGAAACCATTCGGCTAAGGAGCATATGCTAGTTCCAGTTCGACATTAGCAAAATTGTGTTTTCACAATCTTTCAAAGCAACATGTAGCTTCTTACATACCTTCTACTTGCCGCAATATATTTTTGCCCGGCTGTTGATAATTTATTACTTCATATTTCT
Source organism: Macrothele yani (assembly GCA_039090855.1). NCBI lineage: Eukaryota > Metazoa > Arthropoda > Arachnida > Araneae > Macrothelidae > Macrothele > Macrothele yani. The sequence continues at coordinate 29,420,887 of CM077026.1, forward strand.
TGGGATCTCAAAAATCGCTTAGTTGCAATATATACATCAAAAAAGCGAGCTTGGGTCCGACAGAAATTGAAATATGTTTTGATTAGAATATTATTCATAACTGCTACTTTATTTTTAAGTCAGAAACAAACTCGATAACAGGCGACTGTGTGCAAAATCCTCCCATTCCAATGTAATTTAAGCTACTCATTAAGTAATTTCAGTTCAACCAAATAACTCGGACTTAGTTTATTTTATCTCAGTAATGGAATTCCAGTGATCCACGAAACGAAGATTCCTATTACAAACTTTTATTTCTCACCAGCTTGAGATGTAACATTGCGAAAGCGGAAACGGCAAACGTCTCTCATAAGAGATTAAATCCTGGGGCGGCTCTCTATGGCGTTGCGTGATCTTAAATATTTGTTAAATGTTAATAGTCACAACTAACTTCTAGGTTTCGGGTGTATCTGTGCGATTTCATTCCGAGCTTTCACAATTCCTCGACGCTTCATGGCGCCAGGCAAGACGGCCGACATTTACGTCGCCTCGCTAGAGAAGCAGAAGCTGCAAAACTAAATATCAAAAATTGTTCGCTTGCGTGCTTTCACGATCGTTAATTTTTGAGTCCGCAAGGCCAGACTTATTTCAGGTGAAGCGTTCATGCACGATGTGGGCTAATTATTTTCGCTAAAGTACGAAAAACATTTCACTTTTTGTATCTACTCGGAAATATGCAGGTGTATTTTTAATTGTACTGATTTAACGAACGAACATAATTTCATAAATACGTTTCGTTTTGTTTTAACCTGAGAAGAATTATTAAGCTGTAAATCTTAAGAGATATATTTCGTAAATAAAACCACAAGAACGAGTGGAAAGAGCCTGCGAAATTAGGGTTTTGGTCTTACCGAACAATTAAACGAATTTTAATATTAAGAAAATACAACGTTACTTTACAAATATTTTATTTTTCATGTCGGCTAAGGTTTTGCTAGGGTCTGGCGTAGTAGCGTAACTAGCACAACGTGCGCCCCCCCCCCCCCCGAAAGATATACTTTCAGCACACCTAAGAACAGTAATTTTTCCAGGATTTCGAACACGAGGGAGGATGCGTTTTTCGCGGTGTGTGTGTGTGTGTTGCGGGAGGGGGAAGTCAGGGAAAGTGTCTGCAAAAGTAATGGTGGTACCTAGAACCCTGTAGTTTTAACCTTTTAATTAATAGATTTGACATTACATGTAATTGCTTTGCCCAAAACTAAAATAAATCACTTGTAGAAATCACCCTCTTACACATTGCAGATCTGCGGTTGCTATGTATAAATGTTAACGCCTGACGTGCACGTAATCCTAGGTAACTGACTGTTTTCCCACATCCTCCACGGGGAATCACACTGTGGCCTCGCGCTTTTCCTCAGCAGCTCAGAAAGAGAGAGAGGGAGAGAGAGAGAGGGGAGAGAGAGAGAGAGAGAGCGATTGGAGAGCGATCGTACTATTTACAACCCATTGCAGAGCAATCGTATTACAACCCGAAGAGCCGAACACTTTCAATCTGTAGGACATTCAGTGTTTTAAAAGTGAAACTAGGCATTTGTTTAGGCAAAGCTAAATATAATTTAAAACAAAATGTTTATCTTTGAAGGTTAATTATTGTGCGTGTTCGAATTTTTTCATAAAACTGTAACTGGTAGCTGCAGTACGCTCCTTCGTTACCCGCAGCCGCGGGGGCTGCGGGGATGGTAGTTACGCCACTGCTGTGGCGCAGCTCTTCAGGACGAAAGGCGCGTGATTATTCAAACCGCACGTGACATCATCAACGGTGTTCATGGCCACATGTATCTGTTAGTTGCTTCCACGGGCTTGATAGAAGTGATGTGGATGCCATGCCACTGACAAATGGCGAGGAGTTATATCTCCGTGTGGTCGATGTCACGTCACAGAGTGCATGTGACCCAAGGTCGACTACACGGAAAGATAAGCTACCGGCCAGGACAGATAAGCCATAGTGCGTCACGTGAGTACAATGGGCAGAGGTAGCGATTTGACGGACGTTCAAAAAAGGAATGATCATCTGCTACCTCGCCAAGAGTGGAAGCATCTCAGAGACAGAAGACTTCATGGGCTGTTCGCGAGTTGCTGTAGTAAGGACATATACCAAGAATGGACCGCTAGCACACCGAGCACCTCCCGACGTCCTAACTGTGGATCCCAAAATGCATTCGACCCCAGAGGAGAACGTCGCCCCCGTCGACTGGTAAAGAGCAATCGACGCGTAACAGTGCTGCAATTGACCATGCAAATGAACGCTGGGGCACTCAGGTACGTGTCCCCGATAACAGTAGAGTGAACCCTGTTACGCATGGGTCTCCGAGGTCGACGCTGCGTCAAGGCACCCATGTAAACCCAGGTACGTGTCCCCGATAAGAGTACAGTGAATCCTGTTACGCAAGGGTCTCCGAGGTCGACGCTGCGTCAAGGTGCCATTGTTAACCCAGGCACGTGTCCCCGATAACAGTAGAGTGAACCCTGTTACGCATGGGTCTCCGAGGTCGACGCTGCGTCAAGGCACCCATGTTAACCCAGGTACGTGTCCCCGAAAACAGTAGAGTCGACCCTGTTACGCATGGGTCTCCTAGGTCGACGCTGCGTCAAGGCACCCATGTTAACCCAGGTGCGTGTCCCTGATAACAGTACAGTGAACCATGCTTCACATGGGTCTCCGAAGTCGACGCTGCGTTAAGGCATCCATGTTAACCCAAATCCATCGGCAACGACGCCTGTAGTTCGCATGGGACTACCGTCATTGGACAGTGTAAGAGCGGAAAAAGGTTGCCTTCTCCGACGAATCGAGGTTTCTACTACACAGAAGTTGACGAGCGGTAGCGGATACGGCGTCAGACACATGAGAACCATCATCAGGACACGCTTGTCGGTCAAGCACAAGCTGGCGGCGGCAGTGTGCATGTCTGTGGATATTTTCCTGGTATGACCGGGGACCGTTGGCACCACTGGATGGGTCCCCGAACGCCAAGGGCTACCTGTCCATCCTAGCTGACCGCATGCATCCCTTCATGTTGGACGTTTACCCTGGTGGTGATGGTGTCTACCAACAGGACAATGCGCCCTGCCATGTCGCTAAGGGGATGGATGACTGGTTCCAGGAACACGACAGCGATGTTTCCGTTCTCCCTTGGCCGGCGAAATCACCCGACCTCAATCCCATAAATCCCTTGGGAGGACTATTTGGATAAATTGGTTTGACGTGCCGACCCACAACCACGTCATTTCCGTGACCTCCGTGCTCTGCTGCAGTCCGAATCGGCACATGTGTGCCTCGAGCAACCTTCCGGGGCCTCATTGCGCCCATGCCACACCGTCTCGGCGCTGTCATCCGGGCCAAGGATGGTTGTTCCCATTATTAGGCAGGTGGTCATATTATTCTGATACGATCGTGTATGTGGAAAGTTTCCAAAATATCAAGTTTCGTGGTTGAATCCGGCTTGTAGATTAGTTTCGCTTTTTCGAAGACAAATCTGTAATCATTGATATTTTCATAAGTGTTTGGCCATAGATGAATCCTTTAGGACATGGGTCAGAGTTTTGGTCTTATGCACCTTCAGTCGATAACGCAGGTACTTATTGGTCTATTCTACAATATATACGAAACGCCACATTCACATGGCATTTGATAAATTTTTATCTTCAACATGGTCCTTTCTTCAGAAAAAAGTTCATTTTGTTTACGTGTTTAAAAAACACTTTAAAATTAAGCGATTTGAGAATTTTTGAAATTTTGAAGCAAAAAGTCATGGAAAAACGGAACAGTGGCAAAATTCTCTCCTAAAGGACTCACAATAGGAGTTAACCTGGAGATAGGCTTTTGGTTTCCGGAATTTCTTTAGAGCCTTGTCTATAATAATCATGGTTGTGTTCTCTCCGTCAGCACCACGTTGAAGAAAATAAAGTTATTTTTTCGAGCAGTCTTCATCTTAACACATACATTTATCGCGCGATAGAGGTAACTGTAAAAGGTGCTAAGTTTTTATTGCCAAAGGTGATTGGATTTTGTATGTGGAGGTGAAGAAGCAGCAAAAGGCTTACCATAAATTGAGAACTACTGTTTGTGAAAATTGTAACACCATGAAGGACTGCCGGTATTAGGTTGAAACTTACAGAATATGTACAGCAAGCGTTGGGACATGCAAATCATCAAAATGTCAGTGGAAATGCACTTGCGGTTTCGGAGCAACGCCCTCTGAAATGTCCAGTATTCGGTTTCGGAGAAGCGCCCTCTGAAACGTCCGCTCTTCGGTTTCGGAGCAGTGCCCTCTGAAATGTCCGCTCTTCAGTTTCGGAGCAGCGCCTTCTGAACTGTCCAGTCTTCGGTTTCGGAGAAGCACTCTCTGAAATGTCCGCTCTTCGGTTTCGGAGCAGCGCCCTCTGAAATGTCCGCTCTTCAGTTTCGGAATAGCGCCTTCTGAACTGTCCAGTCTTCGGTTTCGGAGAAGCACTCTCTGAAATGTCCGCTCTTCGGTTTCGGAGCAGCGCCCTCTGAAATATCCGCTTTTCGGTTTCGGAGCAGCGCCCTCTGAAATGTCCGCTCTTCGGTTTCGGAGCAGTGCCCTCTGAAATGTCCGCTCTTCAGTTTCGGAGCAGCGCCTTCTGAACTGTCCAGTCTTCGGTTTCGGAGAAGCACTCTCTGAAATGTCCGCTCTTCGGTTTCGGAGCAGCGCCCTCTGAAATGTCCGCTCTTCAGTTTCGGAATAGCGCCTTCTGAACTGTCCAGTCTTCGGTTTCGGAGAAGCACTCTCTGAAATGTCCGCTCTTCGGTTTCGGAGCAGCGCCCTCTGAAATATCCGCTTTTCGGTTTCGGAGCAGCGCCCTCTGAAATGTCCGCTCTTCGGTTTCGGAGCAGTGCCCTCTGAAATGTCCGCTCTTCAGTTTCGGAGCAGCGCCTTCTGAACTGTCCAGTCTTCGGTTTCGGAGAAGCACTCTCTGAAATATCCGCTCTTCGGTTTCGGAGCAGCGCCCTCTGAAATGTCCGCTCTTCGGTTTCGGAGCAGTCCCCTCTGAAATGTCCGCTCTTCAGTTTCGGAGCAGCGCCTTCTGAACTGTCCAGTCTTCGGTTTCGGAGAAGCACTCTCTGAAATGTCCGCTCTTCGGTTTCGGAGCAGCGCCCTCTGAAATGTCCGCTCTTCAGTTTCGGAATAGCGCCTTCTGAACTGTCCAGTCTTCGGTTTCGGAGAAGCACTCTCTGAAATGTCCGCTCTTCGGTTTCGGAGCAGCTCCTTCTGAAATGTCAGGTCTTTTCGGAACAGCGCCCTCTGAACTGTCCGGTCTTGGGTATTAAAGACCTGGCTGAAACGAGATGTTGCAATCCGTGAAGAGCCGGCATTGAGTCGAAAGTGTGTTTCTTGTGTCTCACTATGCCACGTCGCCGAAGAGGCTGCATTATGAACATCTGACGGACTTTAAGCGAGGAAGGATTATTGGGATGAGATAAGCAGGATTTTCCTACCGCGAAATTGCCGTTCGCACAGGAGGAAAATGCCAGTACAGTAATGGAAAAACAAAGCATCAATGGACAGATGATTCTCAGACGCACAGAAATCCGAGAAATTGACCGTAAAGTCACACGACTGCACGAGATGACAAACACCTTTACCGCACGGTCATGACCGATTCCACACTGACCTCCACGGTGTTAGCGCAGAAGTGTACACCGTCACAAATCAGGCTTTGTCCTCCAGCAGAGTTCGACATCGCCTGCTTAACAGAGGACTGGTCGGAAGCAGCCCATTGATGAGGTATTCCTTTGACTCTCAAATACGGACGTCTCAGGCTGCAATGGGGTCTCGAACACAGATATTCGCGCGCTGATTGACAACCGGTAGTGTGTTTTGACGAGTCACGATTCAACTTAATGCGCCACAGTGGTCGCATACGTGTTCGAAGACATCGTTGTGAACGGCACCTTGAAGAGTCATACAGGCCCAACAGCAAGCATCATGATTTCGGGCGCCATTGGATTCAATTCGCGATTTCGCCTGATACAAATTAAATGAAGGACCCTCAACAGCCAGCGATACATCAGGGAAATTCTAGAGGCAAACGTGATACCCTTATTTCAGAGTTGTCCTGGAGCTGTATTCCAGCAGAACAATGCTCGGCTACATGTGGCCCGGAATGTCCAAGACATCTTCCATGCACGTCAGATACCGCTTCTTCCTTGGCCAACACGTTCTCCGGATATGTTCCCGATCAAACATGTACTGACCAATGCCGCATGAACGCGCAGCTAATATCGGCATTCCCCTTACGTTTGTATTTTGACCTCTCTGGAGAGAGGGATTGCGATGGCCCTCTGACTGTGACGTCACACCCCTTCCCAGTTTGCGTGGGGGCTTGCTCTCCAGGGAGTTTGGCCGAGCGCGGCTACGTCGATTACCAACGGAGGCTAAGGCACCTGGATGCGTTGTTGGGCGGAAACAGGCGGGCGACTGTGGTGTTGTGTTGTGGGAGATTTTTCTTGGGACACTACAGGACCCATTATCGCAATAGCACAATCCCTGACAGCTGTCAAGTATCTGAACATCATTGCGGACCAAGTTCACCCATTCATGGCAACTGTGTTCCCTGCTGGTGATGGCCATTACCAATAGGGTAATGCGCCATGCCACACTGCCAGGATCGTCAAGTAGTGGTTCGAAGAGCATCCTCGTGACTTTCTGTTGTATAATGCCCTGTCTTTCAAATTCACCGGACATTAACCCAACCGAACATTTGTGGTTCGACTTGAAAAAGCGAGTTCATCACCACCCGGAAATGTACGAGAACTAGAGGACCTGCTGTTGACATTATGGTACCAAATATCCCAGGATACCTATCGCCACCTCATCGAATCGATGCCTCGCCGTGTGGCCGCTGTCTTGGGGACTAAAAGGGGTCCTACAGTTTATTAGTTAGGTGGTCATGATTTAATGATTCATCGGTGTAGAAATCCTGAAGTGAGCTCTTAGCACAAGTCACAGGTTTATGACCTGTACTGCTCAGATAGGGAGGAAATAAACTATTTTGGCGCAGCTTTCGTAAAACACGGCAGCCATGTGAACATTTACCTTCGGGGAGCGCAGAAAATTTTGGGCACCATTTGGCTCAGGTACATCGGCCACTTAAAGGGTTAAATCGGGAAAATACGCCACGAATTATGTAACAATATAAACCATATTATATCGCGACGTTCCTGAAAATTCTGGATTGTAAATCTTTTTCACTTCCTCCTATGCGATCATTTATGTTCTGTTAACAAGGACTGCTAAAATTGGAAACTTCCGAACAATTTGTTACGACATTAAAACGAAATCTAACGTGACACATGATACATTACGATAGCGCATGCTAAAATCTGTACACCAGGAACAATGGTGAGTATTCGTTTTCGATAGGAAATTGAGAGCTATGGGACTACTGAAAGATTTGGCAAGACATCAGGAAAGAAATTAAAGTACATCAAACTATTCATGTGCAAACATGTCGTACAAGAACAATTGAAAGAAAATAAGAAAAAGAATCGGTTTTTATGTTAAGCATGCAGCATCAGAAAAAAAAACAGCATTCAAAGACAAGTGTTAAAGCTATTAATAAAAAGAATTTTCGATCTGGGAATAAATGGATCACTTTTCTTTTTACCGAAATACAATAACGTGCTATTTACAGGAAAAGAAATTAAAACAAAAAAATACTGGCTTGCAACGAAGAAGACTTTACAATTAATTATCATGTAACAATTAGTTTCTGAAAAAGTGAGATCAAGTAATGAAGCATGTTTACTTTATTCTGAATTGAAACTCTGGGCAAGATGCCAACTCGGCAAATGCGAAATCCGATTACCCAGAGATCTCTCTGCCGTTCACAAGGAAACCTAATTGATACAAAATAAAAAGAAATGGTCTTCTTTTCTATTAAAAGTTAAAGCAATTTGAAGTGATTAAATTTAGCATTCTGTTCAGTCCGCTTGCTTCAAATTGAAATTTTGTAGAATGAAATAGCGTGGAAAACGCTCTTCCATTTTACACGCTTTACAAAGCAATGGTTTTGGTGTGTGTCATATGAACATTACTGATTTACACTACTCTTTCCATCTCTAATTACCTACAGCAGTGGTCCGCAACCCTTTTATGGGTGCGACCCCACTAAAGAATTATTTTATTATGGAGTCCCCATGTCACCTGTGACGTATTACAGAAGTGAAAACGTCTGTCAAGACGACAAATCTGCAGCGAGACATTCTGTCCGTGTAGCTCAGTTGGGGGAGCGACTAACTCTGGAATGAAGGAACACGGGTTCGATGCCCGTCGCGGACAAACTTGTGTTTTCACACCATATAAATAAAACAAGGGGTTAAAAATTGTAATTATATATGCATTTTTAAAATACATTTATTTTATATTCACAAATATTAATTACATTTATTAATTACAAATTTCAAAATATTTCATCTAACTAGAAATAATATGTAGGAAATATTGAAAGAAAAAATAAACACAATTAGTTGGAGGAAAAAAACTACACAACCATTGTTTGACAGTCCTAATGTGAAATTTGAGCTTCAATCTTGGGAATTATTCTCTCCTTTCTTGGTTTTATACTTGAGATCGCCACTCTGAGATCATCTTCTGTTTTCAAAAGCACTTTGTTGAACACCCATAGTTTTTTCTTGTCTCTTCAAAAATTTGATATCTCTATTTACACATTGAGGGTGTTTCCTGTGCAGGTGCCTTTTAAACTCAGTAGGCTTCATGCTCTCATTAGCTATACTAGGTGCAAAGCTAACCTGACTACACTGCTAATGCTGTAACACCGACTTACCGATATGATATCTTTTGTGTTTCAGTATTTCTCCTCGCACTAATGGGGTGCCATGTGTCGTGGACCCTTCCCCTAGGGATGACTTAAGGCAAGACAAAAGGAACCTTACTGCGTTCCATATGTCCCCCTTCAAACCCCACACCTTCTTAATCTTACCGACCACCAGATAAGCGATTTCTGAATGAGTATTTCAAAACAGCAACCATGAAGAAAGGAGCAAGCTTAGTGACCAGCTGACAAACCCACAGGTGAACACAATTCTCCTCTCCCGCTCGCATTATATATCCCCCGTGTACAATGTAAAGCCCCTGTGAAGCAAAACAGAAGTGACAATGACTTCGCCAAAATGCGAATGGTTGCATTTTCCAGAAACGCGACCGAAAATACGTACGTACGATATTTGGAACATCTATATATCCATGTGTGTTTTTAGTTCTCAGTTCAGGATTGAACAGGAGTTTTTAAACTGGAACTACGCTATATGCACAAAAGTCATCCGACACCCCTTCAAAAGCAAATGAACGGATCCTCTGTGTAGTTAAGATGCGCGGTACAGCTGCAAACGGTATAAAAACAAGCCTACAGCTGACCGCGATCATATCGCACTGTAAGGTTGAGTGAAAATGTCGCAGCGGAAAAGAACTGACTTTGAGAAAGGAAAGATTGTTGGGTGTTATATTAGTGGGTTGTCCATAAGAAAAACCGAGAGGCGTTTAAACATACCCAAGTCAACTGTTTTGGATGTACTGAATAAGTGGAAGACACATGGCGTGCCTGAAGCAGCAAAACGTACCGGCAAACAAAAGAAAATCAGTGGTAGAGGATATCGAAACCTCAGAAGAGTCGTTACAGCTAATCGACAGAGTACTGCATAAGACCTCGGTGTACAAGTGAGTAACGATGCTGAAACCTCGGTATGTTCACGTACCATTCGCAGAGAACTTCATTCCATGGGTTACCGTGGTCGTGCGGCTGCTCATGAGCCTTTCAGCTCCACTCGGAATGCTAGTTGTCGCTTAGCGTGGTGTAAAGAACATTTTTCGTGGACCTTAGATTAATGGAAACAGGTCTTATGGACTGATGAATCTAGATACACGATCCATCAGTCTGATGGCCGTGTGTGGGTATGGCAGCAGCCGGGCGAACGCTATTTACTACAGTGTACTGTTCCTACGGCCAAGTTTGAAGCTCGCAGTGTACTCGTGTGGGGGTGTTTTACATGTTATGGTCCCGGCCCATTGGTTATTGTGGACAAACCTCTTAACCAGCACGTCTACCTCGATATTCTGGACAATTATGCCTTACCAACTCTGTGGCAATATTTTGGAACCGAGCCTTGTTGGTACCAGCAGGATAATGCACCGAGCCATAAAGCGAGGACTGTTACGGCATGGTTTGACGATAATTCCGTATCGTGTGTGGACTGGCCAGCACAGAACCCTGATCTTAATCCCATGCAGCACCTATGGAATGAATTAGAGCGCCGCATAAGAACTTTAGAACCAATGCCTACTACTAATAAACACTTAGCGGCAGCATTATGTAGTGAATGGAAGCGCATACCTATCGCTGTGTTCCAAAACCTTGTCGAAAGCATGTCTCGAAGGGTCAGTGCATGCATTAAAACCAAAGGACGATCGACACCGTACTAACGTATGTAAATAAATGCTATGTTGTGTTTCTCTTCTAGGTGTCCGGTGACATTTGTCAATATAGTGTATATTATGTAGTGCAAGTACACACTCCGTAGCTTTAACTGCATAGTGAGGTTAGCTTTGCCCGATTATAGTATTTCTAAACAAATGACACATTTAGGGTGCTGTTCATTGTTAATACGAGTAATAGAAAAAGGAATTTTTAAGATCGGACTCTTAGAAGTAGAGATATTGACAAAAATATGATATACGTCTACGCCCCCTGGCGTAGGAACCATGCATTATTTTGAGAAGAAAATGTTCCTAAAACGTTTGTCGACATGATTAGTATCGGTCTACAAACGACGTTTTTTCAATCGAGAATTTAGAAGCTCATATTTTGCTGAAATACATCAGAAGCGGAATTAAGACTTACGCCCCCTGGTGGTCAAACCATTTGTTTTACAAAAATTAGAAATTATGTACGAAAGATTTCCCATCAGGAGCTGTATCCGGTGCAGAAAGAATTTTTCAAATCGGAGGTTTAGAAGCAGAGATATAGTGGGAAACGCAATTTACCCCTACGCCCCTAGTGGAAAGTCTATGAATTACTTGAAGTTTTTAAAATTATATGAAACACATGTCACACTGAAAACACTATCCAACAAAGAAGGAATTTTTCAAATCGGACTCCTACAAGTAAAGATATTGACAAAAATAAGATATACATCTACGCCCCCTGACGGAGAAACTGTGAAATAATTTAAGAAGAAAATATTCCGAAAAAGTTTATCGATGTGAGTGGCATCAGTCCACGAAAGAATTTTTTCAATCGATATTTTAGAAACTCAGATTTTATGGCAAATACATCAGAAGCAAAAATTAACACTTGCGCTCCCTGGTGGCCAGAGTATTCTTTACTGAAAATTTGAAATTATATGCAAAACATTTTCCCTCAGGAGATGTATCCGCTGAAAAAAACCTTTTCAAATCGGAGTTTTAGAAGAAGAGTTATCGGGGGAAATGCAATTTACTTTTACGCCCCCCAGTGGAAAATCTATGCGCAATTTGAAAAAGTAACTATATCTAAAATACTCTTCGACATAAACGGAATCGAAACATAAAAGAAAGTTTTCAATCGGATGTTTAGAAGCAAATATGTGGAATAAAACGTATTTTTTAATTCGACATCATCTGCAACTATGCCCTCTAGCGGCAAAATTGTACATCGTAAAAAAAAAACAAAATGAAAGATCATCATTTGCATATTTCAAGCTTTCCAATGCAAAAAGAATTTTTCAAATCGGACTAATAGTTGCAGAGATATCTTGGGTACAGACGGACGGACAAACCGGTAACATAAGCACGATCTTTTTTTACAAAAGACGTGCTGAAAATGGTTTCGTGCTAAATCACCACCACGCCGAAATATACTGGAGGTGGAGGACCAGGTGTAGATATTTTGGTACCAGGTACCCAAGGATACCTATCGCTACCTCATCGAATCGATGCCTCGTCGTGTGGTCGCTGTTTTGGGGGCTAAAGGGGGTCCTACAGCTTATTAGGTAGGTGGTCATAATGTGGCTCATAGGTATATCTGCATCTGTCGTTACATATGCGCTTTTATGAAATAGTTCTATTCTTAAAAATCTCTTTGCATGGGATTGCTGTAAGTACGACTCCGGTTTCTATTTTATTTTCAAGATTTTTCGATACATACTTTTCCTGCTAGGTGACGTAAATTTGATTTCATTGTTATGAAACTACGGATTACACAGTTTAAAATGAAAGGGATTTCGTTGAAATTCCTCTGATGTTGTGAGTTTGAGACTTTTTTTCACCCAAGAACTTGGTGTCAGCCTTCTTGTTGGAACACACGATTAGAGAATGTCATTAAACTAACCTTCGCATGCACTAAGGCGGAAATAACAAGCCCTGAATAAATCAAGAGTGATTTTAGTTTCTCTTAAGTGGTGAGCACGCTGTACTGCTTCACGTCATTATCCTACTAAAAATGCGAGCATGCATTCAAGTAAAAAGTTGAGTTTTGGTATTAACAATAACCACCCTTCTGAAAGGTTCTTTTCTTCCGTGAGGGGATAAAAGAAAAGCTTCAATAAACGCTTTGCATGTAAACCAAACATATCGAATGTGAACAGACCTGGTTTTTTCTTGTTGTTGTTTTGTTTTTGTTCCGTTTTTATCGATGATGCTCCAAGTTTGTTTTCTGCTCGCCGAGGCATGCGTGTATCGTGATTCAATGATCAAACGAGCGCATCCTTAATTAAAATAAAATTAACACTAAAAAATCGATACACGCCTCTGAGAATAGTAAACTCATAGCAGACATCGTAGGCTAATGCTCCAAATTCGTTAACGAAGTCTAATTAGTGAGCTGTTTACAGCTATTATCCCTTTAATTATGCTATGCTTTTTTTTTTTTTTCGTTTTTCTTTTTATACGCGCTCTAATGGAAGATAATCAAAACAAATATCGTTGTGAACGTAAGAATTCCACATCAAGAAATGTACAGCAAAATTTCTAGACTGTTATTAGTCCACCTAACGACTAAAGTTCATAGACTCTTATTAGTCTACCCAATGTCTAAAGTACATAGACCCTTATTAGTCTACCCAATGACTAAAGTACCTAGAATGTTATTAATCCACTCAATGTCTAAAGTATCTAGACCGTTGTTAGTCCACTCACTGACTAAAGTACCTAGGCTGTTATTAGTCCACCCTATGACTAAAGTACATAGACTCTTATTAGTCCACCCAAATGACTAAAGTGCCTAGACTGTTATTAATCCACGCTATGTCTAAAGTACCTAGACCGTTATTAGTCCACTCAATGACTAAAGTACCTTGGCTGTTATTAGTCAACCCAATGACTAAAGTGCCTAGAGTCCTAGACTGTTATTAATCCACACAATGACTAAAGTACCTAGACTGTTATTAGTCTGCTCAATGACCAAAGTACCTAGATTGTTATTAGTTCAACAGATGACTAAAGTACCCATGCTGTTATTAGTTCACCCAATGACTAAAGGGCCTAGACTGTTATTAGTCAATGACTGAAATACTTAGACTATTATTAGTCCGCCCAATGACTAAAGCACCTAGGCTGTTATTAATTCACCCAATAACTAAAGTGCCTAGACTGTTAATAGTCCACCCAATGACTGAAGTGCCTAGACTGTTATTTGTCCACCCAACGACTAAAATACCTAGACTGTTGCTAGTTCACACAATGAAATGTGCACCTGAGGTACACAGACTGTTATTAGTTAACACACTCAAATGTGCAGCAACGATGTTTTGTCTGTTATCAGTCCACAAATGAAGTATGCCGCTAAGGTATATAGAATGTGATTTGTGCTCGTAAGGAAATATGCGGCTAAGGCACATAAAATGTGATTTGTGCATACAATGAAATGCGCCACCTCACACGTCCACGGTTACCCTGTAACGTACCTGCCAGAAGGACGCACACGACATAAAGGCAGATAGGAATCAGAATAAAATGTCCGCGTAGCTCAATTGGTAGAGCAACTTATTCCGGAATGAGGGGACCCGGGTTCGAATCCTGGCGGGATAGAAATGACGGAGAAATTCACTTCGTTATAATGGCGCCCGAACTATCCGGATGACCCGACCGTTCCCAATCTCGCAATGGTGTGATGTTATTTCCGCGCCGCGAGATAGGAAAAATAAGAGCAGCACTTCGAAAAAAAAAAAAAATAAATAAATAAATAAGGGGGAGATGATGTAACGTACCTGCCAGAAGGACGCACACGACATAAAGGCAGATAGGAATCAGAATAAAATGTCCGCGTAGCTCAATTGGTAGAGCAACTTATTCCGGAATAAGCGTACTCGGGTTCGAATCCCGGCGTAGACCAAAAATGACGGAGAAATTCACTTCGTTATAACCCTATTATGACTAAAGGAACAATCCACGGAGTTTGGCATCCTGACATGGCCCCCTCGTTCGCCGGATTTAAACGCCATCGAACACATTTGGGATGCTGTTCGATGTGCCTTCAATACCGGGAATCCTCCGCTGGCGAATATGACGGAACTGTGGGACGCTCTTCAGGAAGCATGGTGTGCACTATCTCTACTACAGAGAGCTCGTGGAGTCCACGCTCCGTCGCTTTGCTTCGTTATCCGATCACGAGCAGGACCAACGCGGTATAAGAGAGGTATCCCAGTTTTTTTGGCTCTTCTGTATATAGATGGTGTGGTGTATTTGGTAATTACTTTGAACGATTGTTTGTTATATGGATCTCTTTGTCTAAATACGGCTCTTGCTCCAAATAATCTAATAAACGTTCGATATCAACAGCTCATTAAGAATAAATACGACTAATTTAAGGGTAATAGTTTCCTTCATACTTAAATTTATTCTGAATAATCCTCTTCCCGTGCTTAAGCCGTACGGTGCTGAGATTCACGAACCATAGTTATGCATCCCAGTTCTATTCCATTCCCAAACGCCAGACTGACGTGTAGAAAGAGACTCTGTCTATAGTGCCCTTATTCTATCTCCAAACGCAAGTCTGATATTAGAAACAGATCCTGTGTGTGGTACTTCCTTCACCCACTCCATTTCCCAAAGAAATATATCCTGTCTTTTTCTATCTTTCGCTCACTCCCTTCCCGAACACAAGTCTTGGTGCATAGAGTACTGTCTGTACTGCTCTTCCCCTAATCCATTCCCAAACGTAAGTCTGATATGTAGAAAGAGATCTTTTTTTTTTTTATTGGAAGTTTAACGACCACCGTGAGCAACTCAGTGGGCTATAAGCAGTCGCCCGTCCCTAATTTAGGGTCACTGGTTCCAGGGAAGGGAGAGAGCCAGTGCCGTAAGACAAACACAACATCCATGCCTGACCGGGATTCGAACCCGGACCCCTTACGGACGAATGATCAGAAGCCAACGCCTTAGACCACTGCGCCACCGAGGCGGCAAAGAGATCTTGTCTGTACTACCTTCCCCTACTCCATTCCCAAGACGTCAGCCTTATATGTAGAAAGATATCCTATCCGTACCAACCCTTCCCCTACTCAAGTCTAATTGTGTGTGTATAAAGAGATCCCTATAAAGAATACCTCTTCTCCTACTCCATTCCCAAACGCCAGTCGGACGTGCAGAAAGATATCCTGTCTGTGGTTACACTTCTCCTATTCCATTTTAAGTCCCAAGTCCTGTCTGTTGAACTTTTGTCCCTGCTTTTCCGCACGTCTAATTCAACAGTAAATAGCGTTTTCTGGCAACTGGTGAAGATCAATTATATTTATCTTTTTTGCGTCAACTTTCTCCGCAGGGGCAGGTGAGGAAGAGGCGGAGATATTTATCTCAAGCCTGGAAATTCAGGAATTTTCTAGTGATACGGCAGGTTTGTAGAATGACTGCCTTTTGGATTGGGAGACGCAATCTCCGTGGTGCCGCCCTGGTGGCGCAGTGGTCTAAGCGATGGCCTCTGATCATTCGTCCGTAAGGGGTCTGGGTTCGAATCCCGGTGAGGCATGGATGTTGTGTTTGTCTTACGGCACTGGCTCTCTCCCTTCCCTGGAACCAGTGACCCTAAATTAGGGACGGGCGACTGCTTATAGCCCATTGAGTTGCTCACGGTGGCCGTTAAACTTCCAATCAAAAAAAAAAAATCTCCGTGGCAATCCTAGTTCCTCGAGATTTTTGAGAAAATTATTTGGTACCACTGCAGTTGCCAAAATGACAACTGGTACGATCTTTGTTATGCTTTGTTTCCAGATCCTTTGCCTTTCTATTCCCAGGTTCTTTCGAGATTTTCTCAGGTGCTGTTCTTTGGATGTTTTCTGTAAGTAGAACTACTACATTATTATTAATATTATTATTATTATTATTATTATTGTTGTTGTTATTATTATTGCTCCTTTCTTTATTCGAAATATAGGAAACACAGCCTATGACAATCAATCATAAACAACAAAATTCTCATTGACTGGTGTTGTTGAACTGATACGAGTTTCCACCGGAGACCTAGGTATAAATCAAGAATCGGCGTAAAATATATGATGTCCCAAGTAAAGCTGTCTTCTGCAGTTCTGTAGGTGGTATATCAGAAAGCTGCAATTTTTCGAAATGATTGATAAAAGTGTTTGACATTGTTCCAAGTGCCCCGATGACAATGGGGACTACCGTTGTGTGTTTAGTCCATAATAGGATAACTTCTATGGCCAGATCTCTATATTTAGTCATTTTTCCAGTTCTTTTTCATCGACTTTGGCATCTCCAGGAATCGCTATATCAGTTATCCAGACTTTCCGATTTTCTATGGTTGTTATATCTAGTGTATTATATTCTAGGTGCCGATCGGTCTGAAGACGAAAATCCCATCTTGACTTGATCGTTTTCTACAACTTTCTCACCCTGATGTTCCCATGCGTTTTTCTATGCTGGCTGATTGTGCTTTCTACATAATGACCAGTGAATCAATTTTGCAACCCTGTCATGTCTAGCTTTGTCTGTGAAATGTTGCTACATTCACATATACACTGGTGTGCAAAAATTAAGGACGAAAAGGAGAAATTAGCATAACAGCGGAACGAGTAGGCAGAACGGACCGAAAGACCACTCAGGAGATAGACTGGGGTCCGGTACGGTAGGGCATGCACATATATGCAGCATGACGTACGGGGGGGGGGGTGTCGGAAGGGTATAAAGCACACGGGCGGTGTACGCTCAGCAATTCGGTGAAAGCTATGGCACGATGTACATCGGTTTGAACGACGTAGAGTTGCTGCCACCGTGTGATATGGCTAACAGGCAATCCAGTACACGACATCTGGATGACTTTACCCGAGGTTGCGTCATTGGGAAGTTGGAAGAAGGTTGAAGTGCGACTGGTGTGACCGAGGAGTTCGGGATCGCTCACAGCATCGTTTTACGAGCTTGGAGAGCATTTCAAACGACACAAACAACTGTCCGAGAGTTTAGCAGTAGTCGTCCACGAGCAACCACAGCGGCGGACGACCGGTATATTGTCCTACAGGCGAGAAGAGACAGACGGCAGACAGCGAGAGAAATCACAAGGCACATGCAACAGACAACTGGACGTCCGTTATCGCGTTTTACCATGGCCAGAAGACTGCACGAAGGTGGTCTATTTGAACGACTACCAGTACGGTGTGGGCCATTAACGCCTGCTCACCGGAGACGGCGGTTTCTGTGGTGCCAGGAGCACAAGAGCTGGACACATAAGCAATGGGGTCGAGTTCTGTTTACGGATGAGAGCCGATTTAGTCTGACGAGCGATTCTGGACGTGTACACATCTGGAGAGAGCCGGGAACACGCAATCACATCTCCAACATCATCGAAAGGGACCGGTTTGGAGGTGGCGGAGTTCTCGTTTGGGGCGGTATCATGCTTGGTAACCGTACTTATCTCCACATCTTCCAACGAGGTTCAGTCACTAGTGTCCGCTATTGTACCGAGGTTCTCCTGCCTCACGTGCGTCTGTTTAGAGGTGCTGTGGGTCCTGAGTTTCTCTTGATGGACGAAAACGCTACACCTCATCGTACAGTGGCTGTCGCAGAGCTGTTGGAGAGTGAAGATATTCCACGCATGGATTGGCACGCAAGGTCCCCGGACCTAAATCCAATCGAACACGTGTGGGATCTTCTCGGGAGACGCTTGGCAGCACGTCACCAGCCGGCAGCAACGATTCCGCAGCTGCGATTGGCGCTACAAGAGGAATGGGCCGCGATGCCTCAACAGCTCCTTGACAACCTTGTCCTCAGCATGGACAGACGTTGTAAATCCTGCAACGCAGTCAGGAGTGATCATATCCCCTACTAAAGACTGGATTTTTCTTGGCAGCCGCCTGTCATATGGACGTTTCTGTTTTCTGTCCAGTTGTTTTCGAAGCTACCTTTTCAATAAAGTGCCTTTGTGTCCTTTGGATTCCTTGTGTGGACGGTTTTGCTCACTTGTCCCATATTCTTACATCTTGGGAATCTTATGGTATGGTTTGAGTCGATGTGGAGCACTTCTGCACGACGTTACATTCGAAAAACCGTCTCGTCCTTAATTTTTGCACGCCAGTGTAAGATGATACACAGTTTCATCGTTTTCTTGACGAAGTGGACTATTTGGATTATCACTGACTTTCTGGATTTCACTGACTTTCTGGATTTCACTGACTTTCTGGATTTCACTGACTTTCTGGATTTCACTGACTTTCTGGATTATCACTGACTTTATGGATTTCAGCCTTCACAACATTTCTTTGCAATGCTTGTTCTTGTGCTGCAAAAAAAATGGACCTTCTCTTTCTTTCTTGATGGAACCCAATTTCAGTCATGCCCAAGTCAAGTTGTTATCACTTTTTCCTTCAATATTCTTTAGAAATTGTTCATGCAGTGGCTTGTTCTTCCAGCCATCTTATCTGCTTTCAAACTGCTTTCTCTTGTATTCAGCCTTGCTTTTTGTTGTTTTTAATATATTTTCATAATTCACTGCCTGAAGTAGCTTTTCTGTGCTTTTGTTGACGTAATCATTCAGGCTTTTGTTTTCTTCCTCTACTACCTGTTGTACTTGTAGTAGTCCTCTGCCTCCAATTTTCCGAGGTAAATATTATCTCTGAACATCATTTTTTGGATGGGTGCATGATGCACGTTCAATAGCTTTCGAGTTTTCCGACCCAATATTTCTAATTTACTTTGTGTCCAATCAGTTATTCCAACTGGGTATCTGTTTCCTGGAATGGCCAAGGCATTTATGGCTTTGATTGTATTTCCACCATTTAGTTTTGATTTCAATATTTTTCGTACTCTTTTGATGAACTTCCCTCTGAATCAGACCTTTGACTTTTGTATGTGAGATGTTATCTGATTCAAGAATTCCAAGGTACATTGTTATTATTATTATTATTATTATTATTATTATTATTATTATTATTATTATTACAGTCATCATCATTATTGAGGCCGTTCCATAAAAACTAAAAGTAATTTTTTTTTTGAGTTGGCGACAGTGCGTAGAGGGAAAATAATCACGCAGACGACTTACTCAATTAAGGAAGTATCAATAACAACATCTATTAGCCGTGGAAGATGATTCTGGTTTTGTTATTGCGCAGTTGTTTAAGGTACGTCTGCATTTTGCCATACAGCTATGGAGGTGAGTGATTCAGAGTTCAGAAATGAAATGCATTGTGCGATAAAAATTTTGCTATCGTTTGAGTAAAACGGCTTCAGAAACAGCTGATTTAATGAAAAAAGCTTACAAAGATAAATGTTTGGGTGAGTCAACGATTTTTAGATGGCACTATGATTTCAAAAAAGGGCGTTTGTCTACAGACCTCGTTCTTAGGCCTGGTCGACCTGAAAGTGTTGTAACACTGTTTGGGAAATCCTGCGAGAAGATCGACGAATGACGTGTGAAGACATAGCGGCGTCAACTAATATTTCGAAAACGTCGGCATTCCACGCGACAAATTACTGCTGCACCGTGTGTGTGTGTTCCAGATGTGTATCTCATCACCTGACGAGAAAACAATTGTTAGCCAGAGTTCAGGTGTGTCATGAATGGAAACAAATTATTGCAAAGGATCCAAACTTTCTAAACACAGCAATAACGGCCGATGAAACATGGATCCACTATTTCGACACCCTCACGAAGGGCGCAACGAATGTCTGTAAACACACAGGCTCGCCTCCTCTGAAGAACGTCCGCTAAACCAAATCAGCTGGGAAGATGATGATGATAATTTTCTTTGATCATATAGGTGTAGTCCATGAGAATGCTGTTCCTCCACAAACTACTGTCAGTGTTGGGTATTACACTTCAGTCTTGAAGCGTCTGCGGCGACACATATCGATTAAGCGACCGAAACTAGTGGGCAAGTGGACTCTACACCATGACAAACCCCCGATCACATGTGGCTGCTTGTGTTCAACAGTTTCTTACGAAATGCCGTATGAAAATCATGCCACAGCCTGCCTACAGTCCTGACCTCGCCCCGTGCGATTGCTCGCTGTTTCCAAAAATGAAGAAGTTCCTTGGCGCAACATTCAACACAGATGCTGACGTTATTCAGGCTGTACAGGGGTCGCTAAAGTAGCCTCCACAAAATGCTTTCGCCGCATGCTTTGAAAAGTGGACTGAACGATGGGACCGTTGCATATCATCCGAGGGTAGGTACTTTGAGGTAGAATAGCGTATATTTTCTGTACCTATATTTCTGCATTTTGTGGGATTTTATTCTCAGTTTTTAGGGAACGGCCGTTGTGTTATTTACTTTTAATTCACGGAGTGAAAATTTGGAAAGAATTGTTTACTTTTTAAAAAAATAAATCATCTTGTAACCAACGCCAGAAGATCTTGTAGATTCATCTTTCGAATTGAACAAATACATATATATGTATCCTTTCCATGGAATAATATGATCCCACATCTGTCACGGAATAACTTTATTTCCTCAATACCTTTATGTTTGACGTCATGACGGCTGCTGAGTTTTCTAATCATTGCTTAAGGTAAAGAGAAAGGCCCTATATAATCATTAAGAATAAAGAAATTTCAATATAATGACTAAACAAAGGAAACATGGGAAGAGCAGTCTTTATAGTATGTTAAAATTTCCTCGCGAACTGAAAGTACAAACGGAGTAAGAGTGTTCGTTTTCCATTTCCCTAAGACGCAACATCTCAGCAGCGACTAGATAAAAAAAAAAGGAAAAAAAGAAACAGTGTTCCGGCTGCGAGTAATTTGGTTTTCTGTTTTCGACGAATGCAGCATCGAAACAGCGTCGCTGTTAAATTACGAAACACGATTCTCAACGAAATGCATAATTCATGAAATTAAACTCAGAAATTCACTCATTAGCTAAAAACAGCGCAATGTGCAGTTTCTTTGTGTCATATCTCAGCTGGCCGTTGCTTTTATTCTGCCGAGTTAATAATGCGCATATTTGGCAGTCTTTAGTGTGTATCGCAGTGGCGTCAATACGAGCAAGCTACAGGGAGCAAAAACAGTAACATCACAACGACTTTCGTCACCTTTGATGCATCGTTAATGCATCTCTGAGGAAAAATTAGTAAATTTGTAAAGAAAAAAAAAAGCTATCGTTATTAAATTAATAACACCTATGATTGTATCCAGTAACATGAATGAAATAACTGATCCGGTCATATTTTTATTTACACAGCTGCGAGAAGTGGAACATAAGATTGGTCTTGAATTGGAATTTTATTGCAACAAAAAACATTAGTCGAAATTGTGACGTACAACAGAGGTAAAGCACGTGTCAAGACGACAAATCTGCAGCGATGCATTCCTTCAGTGTAGTTTAATTGGGAAAGCAACTTACTCCGGAGTGAAGGGGCTCGGGTTCGATCCCCATCATGGACAAATTTGTGTTTTCACATTGGCGCCTGAACGTAAAACTGGATGTACTGGCCTTTGGGTTCTTCGAAAAATGTATGATGGTTGTTTCACACATCGTTTAGAATTAATAAAAAAAAAAATTCCTTCTTCGCTTTAAAAAAAAAAAAAAAAAATCCAGGTAGGCTCAGTTGTGACTGAGCCGTTAGTTTGAAACGTAGGACTACGACTTGCAGATCAGAGAGTTGAAAAGGGCTAGTCGAGTATGGTTTCAAAGCGATTATTTAATTTATGATAACCAACACAGGTCTACAATATGAAAAGTAGCTCACATAATTTTTACAAATAATGATGGATACACAGTGGCGTACATAGCACACCGTGTGCCCCCCCCCCCCCACACACACACAAGATTTACTTCAGCTCTCCTAAGAGCTGTAAATTTCCAAGGATTTCAAGCACGAGGGAGAATGCATTTTTCGCTATGTGTATGTGGTAGATGGGGGTGGGGGTGGAAGTGAGGAATTCAGGGAGAGTGTCTAGAAAAATAATGCCAGTACCTAGAGCTCTTTAGTTTTAACTTTTTAAGTAACAGATTCAACAATACATGTAATTGTTTTGTACAAAACTAAAATAAATCACTTGAAGAAATCACCCTCTTGTACATGGGCAGATCTGCGGCTGCTCTGAATAAACGTTGGCGCCTGTCGTGTGCGTAATCCTAGGTGACTGACTGACTGTTTCCCCACATCCTCCATGGGGAATCCCCATGTGGCTTCGCGGGTTTCCTCAGCAGCGCAGAGAGAGGGCGATTGGAGACCGATCGTATTACAACTCGGAGCCAAAGGGTCGAATAGCTTCAATTTGTAGGACATCCAGTGCTTTAAAGGTGAAACTTGACATTTATTTAGGCAAAGCTAAATGTACCTTAAAAGAAAATATGAACCTTTGGGTTGATTATTTCTTTGTTTGTCTTTATGAGTGTTCGGATTTTTTCAAAAAACTGTAGCTGCAAGCTGCGGTACGCCCCTTGATTACTTGCCCTCCCCCCTCCGCATCTGGGGGTGGTAGTTACGCCCCTGTGGATAAATTCAGAACACAAAGCAGATCGGTACGCAAATTACCCAACGTGGTGTTCTGTCTTCTTGGGCTTCTTACATTCCTCATCACTTGCTCTTGCCTCTCGTTTTAATTTTCTCCACCTTTGTTGGCGTTCATTCTGAGAATTCCGCGGCATTGTCAAAAATGTTAGCCCGTTCCCACGAAAACTGTGGGTTTTTTTTAATTTTAGTTTAAACCACTGAGAGTTTTAAAACGATACCACGCACAGTCGTTTTGCACTCACGGTTGTCCAGATAAACCGAGATATTGTCAAAATTGTTCACCGGTTCACAAGAAAACAATTTTTTAAATGTTCAGTTCAAACCACTGTGAACTGTTCTTCATATATTTAAATAGATCTCATCGAGAGCTTTAAAACGATTCCATGCACAGTCGTGTTGCGCCCACGGTTACCGAGGTAGACTGAGTCAAAACGCGGCGGCACACCCAGAAATATTGCATCATCTTCCCCACGTACAGGGAGCGAGAGGCGCGTCGTGCGCACGATGTATTACGCAGTACGCGAATTGAACTCCAGGCTGTTTACGAATATGCTAACACGATTAGTGTGCGGCATGTACTTTTAACGCTATAATGATTTCAATTAGGACCTATTTTTGTCACAGGCGATCGGCCGTAAGTCGCCCCGTACTATCCGCTGAGTTAGACGTAGTCCTATGTTAACATTAAGGGGAGGGGGTGATGTGACTCACTACAGAGGTAAAGCACGTGTCAAGACGAGAAATTTGCAGCGATACATTCCGTCCGTGTAGCTTAGATGGGAGAGGAACTTACTCCGTAGTGAGAGGGCGCGATTTCGATTCCGTCACAAATTTGTGTTTTCACAAAATATCATTGAAGAAATGCACAAGAAATTAAAAGTTTAGACGAATCATGTGTCTGAAAGATGGCCAGAAATATTTAATGCAGTAAACTTTCTATCGGACATATCGTATAATCACTAAGGTTCTTGATATGGATTTTTTGAAACGCTTAAAGAGCTCTCTGCTCCTAAAAATTTAATTCTGAAATTCTTTCTGCATTGCTGTAACCATAGTTAATTCTAGCATTTACACAGTTTATGGCTGCCACCTGCTGCCCGCAGCTTCGTTTTGGGGACAGACGATCATCGTGTCCGGGTGTGGAGGTCTCCGGGTCAGCGGAACAATACCAACCTCGCTGTCGAGAGCCACACCTCCCCGACTACAGGTATTATGTTCTGGGGAGACATTGCTTATGATAGCCGATCAGCTCTAGTAGAGGTACGTGGATCATTGACGGGCCAGCAGTATGTGGATGATATCCTGCTGCCCCATGTGCTCCCATTCCTGGCCGGGATTCCAAATGCGCTATATCAGCAGGATAATGCCCGTCCGCACACGGCTCGGGTTGCCCAGGACTGCTTACGTCATTTCCGGACACTTCCATGGCCTGCCCGCTCCCCGGACATGTCCCCTATCGAACATGTGTGGGAGCAGTTAAAACGCCAGCTGCCGTTGTGCTGCACTATCCGGGATTTGGAGCACACCGTTCAACAAGTGTGGGCCAGCCTGCCGCAGGACAACATCAGGCGTCTTTTCGCCTCCATGCCGGACCGTATTGCAGCATGTATCGCCGCATAAGGCGGTGTGACGCGCTATTGAAGATGACCGGACTACGTGCCACAGATCCCTTTGTAATTGTCCTGCAGCTCTGTTTTGTCATCATGTGTATCATTCATCTGTATCATTACGTCCATAAAATTTCAGTTCAATCCGATGCTTCTTTCTTGGTGCGCAAATTTCATTGTCCGTGAGTGTATATACGGAAGGCGAGTCGAAAGTTTTGTAATATTTACATAAGCGCATGTGCTACGGCGGGTATGTCACGTGTTTAAAACACTTCAAGTAGCGCACTGCAGTCAGTCGAAAGGGATATAAAGTGGTAGTCGTTGCTGTGAACAGCAGTGCATGTCGTCGTTCTGTCTGTGGTTGGGACGCCTAAAAGATGAACAGCCACAACGGGCTAATTAGGGAACATTTTCTTTACGAGTTTGAACTCGGCCATAACGCTGCTCAAACAACATGAAACATTTGTCATGAGAAAGGGGAATGTTCCGTGGACCACAGCACCGCAACCAGATGGTTCAAGAAATTTCTATCAGGTGACAGAAACCTCGACGATCAGCCAAGGTCAGGTAGGCCGCGAACTGTATATTCGGAGCCCCTGTGCCAGGCCGTAGAGGCAAATCCGACAACCAGCACTCGGAGATTATCAGGTGAGCTGGGCATATCACAGACCACCGTAGTTCGTCACCTTTAGAACCTCGGCAAGGTCTACAAAAGCTGCCGCATTGCCCTCACGAACTGACGCCAGCTGAAACAAACAGCAGAGTGGAAGTCTGCCCGAAAAGCCCTAGAAAACCCGTCCGAAGTACGTTTCATCAAGAGAATTGTTACATACCATGAAAAATGGGTCTATTTCCCTAATTCTAACACACAACGGCAGTGGTTCAGCCCAGGCCAACTTCCTGAACCTGTTGCCAAACGTGGGCGTTTTGAGCTCGACGTGATGCTCTGCGTCTGGTGGAATTTCGAGGGGATAATTCATTACGAATTTGTTCCAGACGGTCGGACCATCAACGCCAACCTCTACTCTGAACAGCTGGAGCAGATGGTTGGTTGGTTGGTTGATTTTATTGGCGCAAGGGCCAGGTTTGGCCAAAGAGCGCCAGACAAAGAACTATCAGCTACAGATGTTTAAAAGCGGGGAAAATGATTAAGAGCAGACAGGCGTGGTAAAAGCTGGAAAAGAGGATGATGAAAGCTGTGAAGACAAGTTAGTTAATGAGGTTTATATAAAAATTTATGTATGTATTAAATAACTATTATAAGTATGATCAGGAAACACAACTACACAAAGGATGATTCACCAGGAGGGTGACGAACCGTCACTCTCCTCCCCCCACACTCCTCTGCAACGCTGGCAGAGGGCAGGGACGAACTGTCACTCTCCTCCCCCCATGTTCCTCTGCAATGTTGGTTGAGGCTGGGGACGAACTGTCACTCTCCTCCCCCCAAGTTCCTCTATAATGTTGGTTGAGGGTGGGGACCTCGCTGAGGCCGAGACAGTTTCAATGTTGGTCAGGCGGACCGCGACAGTGGAATGGACACTGCACACCTTTGCGGATTGAGGGCCGGGTCTGCCGCACGTGCAGACTTTCGGCTGGAAACTGGAAGAGACGGTCGGCTGCAAAAGAGAAGGCCCAGAATCAGGTATTCGAAAAATCTGGAGCTCGGGGAAAAACACCTGTGTCGATTGGTCAGCTGTATATCGCTTGGCAAGGGCGGCGAGAGCTACAGGGCGCGGAACAAAGGGCTGCACGGGTTGTGGCAGAGACTGAACTACTGCGGCAAAAGTACGCTGTCGGGTGGTGGGTATACCCAACTTGGCCTTGGCAGCAGGGTACGAGAGGCCTTCCAGGGTCTTAAGGCGCTGGATCGCCATCTCGTCCTAACATTTCATACAGGTGCGGGAGTAAGCTGCATGGGCCTCACCGCAGTTAACACAGGAGGCCGCAGAAGTGCAACCTTCCCCGTCATGTTCACTGGAGCCACAATTTGCGCAACGAGCGGAACTCTTACAGGAACGTTGTGAATGCCCGTACCTCTGGCACCTGAAACAGCGCAGAGGACTGGGAATGTACGGGCGAACTCCACAGACCAAGTAGCCAGCCTTGATTTCGGTCGGAACTTTCGGGGAGTTAAAAGTCAAGATTACATTTTTAGACTTAATCAAGGAACCATCGCGCCGGAACATCATACGACGAGCAGCAATAACACCTTGATCTGCAAGTTCAGTAACCAATTCTTCTTCACTGCATGGCAAGAGATCAAACTCCGAAATAACACCCCGAGAGGTGTTAAGAAACGGGTGAGGTGTCACTTTGACAGGAACGCCTTGAAGACTAGTGAGGTGCAGAAAAGTGTTACTTTGAGAAACACTGCAAGTTTGGACAAGCAGGTCCCCAGAGCGAAGCTTCCTCACAGACTTCAAGGGGCCAACCGCAGCGTCCAAAGCTTTAGAAATGAAAAAGGGAGATCTGGTGGACAGTCTCTCATTCGGATCGATGGATTCTACAAGTAAGTGTGTAGCATGCGTAGTCACAGCAATCGAGGGGAGACGACGCTTCGGAGCGACTGGTACAGCTGCCGAAGAAGAGGTTCCACATTCTTGGTCCAGGTCTAAAGACCGTTTAAGGGTATGAGACTTGGTAGGTTGAGAAGACGATGTAGAGTCGTTGTCAACGATCAGTTTCTCAGGTGACTTAAATTTGGAGTTTCTGTTCTTGTTTTTACCCATGGAAAAAAGGAGGAAGATTCGTCTGCAGACTACTCCACCCACCACCGAGCCCTACAAGGGAGAACTGGAGGTCTGCAAGCCAAGAAAATGACGCTGGACACAGTTCTGGAGCTTATACGTTGCAGATATAGTCCGTTGGCTGTGATCACACGCACTCGGCGGACACTTCAGCCTCCGGGTACCGTCATGCCAACGCCTTTGGCATGATCCCACAGCCCCCGGGCTCACCCTGCCGTGCTATACGACAAAAAGCCGCTAAAGCCCTGCACACAACTTGGTACAAGACTTCTGACTAGAGGTGGGTTAGTCTCTAGCCTCCCATTTACAGCGAAGCCGGGGTCGAAGAGGAGTGTTGGTACACAGGAGGCACTTAACCGGTCTCCTGCGACCTCAGCCGCCAGGCATCCCATTTCCGCCTCACGGGTCTCCGCACGCGGCAAACATGCAGGTAGGTCTAGCACCCAAACCAGCTAAAATGAAAAAATGAAATCCAAAGAAGACAAATCCTGGAAGGGAACCCAAACGGAATCTCAGCAACCTACGAACTGAGCGGTTAATATAAAACAGTTAGTGGTGGAGGGTAACAAAACCACAAGACCGGGGTGTTAGTACATAACGTGGTAGCGATTAGGTAGAGAATACAACACGGGCAACTAGCCAGTGGAGAAAATAAATAAAAACGAAAAAGCGAGACACAAGACCAGCTAGGGATCGTGGGGCCGCAACTCCCCAACAGCTGGATGAACAGCCGTCCCTGCAAACACCAAAATAAAAAACAAGCGGTGGCATGACATCAGATGTTGACCAGTCACAAGGTCAGCTCGGGCCGTGGGGCGCCGCTCCCCAAATAACTGGAAAACCAGTTATCCCCGTGCGGGCTGGAGCAGATGTATGACATTTGGAAGAGATGTACGCGCCACTGGTGAACAGAAAGCCGTTCTCATACAGTAGGACAACGCTCGGGCTCATACCGCGCGAACAACCCGGGCAAAACTCCAGGAACTTGAGGGCATCGAATTTATGCCACACCCAACATATAGTCGGATCTCGCTCCGTCGAATTATTTCCTGTTCCAGTCCATGGCCCACTTCCTTCGCAGGCGGCAGCACTTCAACAACCAGGAGAATGTGGCAGCAGGGATGAAGGAGTTCTTCACCTCGAAGGATAAAAACTGGTACTGCCGCGGAATCGAAGAACTGTCAGACAAATGGCTAAAAGCGGTGCAAAATGATGGCCTATACTTTGAATGCCAGTCAGCTTCCGTCGTAAAGGTACGTATGAAGACAAAGTGATCCAAATATTTCAAAACTTTCGATTCACCCTCTGCATTTTAATTGATCTGTTATTCATTTTGGCATTACAGTGATGAATATGATTTTTTGTGTGTGGTGGTATGTCTATATGTTCAAGAATGCAGTGTAAAATACATATTGCATGAGAACGGACAATGCATTCTTAGAAACCTATTGCTGGACATTTTGTGAAACTTCTAAAAGACGCCATGTTGCTCGGACCGTTTAGGACAGTCTTTTTTAAATACATGGTGATGTTCTGTAGACCTTCTTACATGCTTGGAGGAGGAATCAAAGTGGCATTTATTTCGATGCGTCAAGAATGCGACCCCCAAATAGTTGAGGGGATCACAAGGAGAGGAGAGAGGAGAAGGACATTCGAAGTTGCTATGAGGAGGAGAAAGAGATTATTTTTATGTTCTCGGATGGTCACCCATGTGAACGTCAAAATGTAAGTACTTCTGTAAATAGAATTCCTTCCCAAAATTCAATAAATGTTTGCAATCTCACCTAGTGTTTTCCCTATGGGCCTGCTGCTGTCAAGGATAAAACGAACCGAAAATATGGGGCTTTCCAGGAGAAATAAATTCCTGGAACAACGCCCGCTACGTCACATTGTTTTTTATGCAGGAGGACTTATCACAAATTAAGTATTTTTTTCAACACGATATTTCGAAACAACAGAATGCTTTGGAAGCTGAGTTTTTTTTTTTTCTTTAACTGACAATAACTTTCAATTTTTTTTTAAGAAAAGGTTAAATGTATTGTTTTATAATATTATTTCACAAAACTTCTAAATATTAAATTTACTCTAGATAGAGCTATAATAGCTTTTGTTTTGAGGATTCCACAGAATGATACACAGACATCGTACAATCCACCTGTACAATAATTTAAATAACCGGTTTCTTACGCTAAATCAATATACAGGGTGATTCATAAAGAAGTATACAGTTTCCAGATGATGTAAAACAGTAACAGTTAAAGACACGGACCACAACTGCGAATCGTTAGGTAGATATACTCATAAAGTTTGTGTCCCGCTACTGAGAGAAGTGACGTAGGCGATAGCGCGTGTGTCACCTGACTGGTCAGTCAAAATGGCAGCGTCTGCAGTGGAGAATGCGTTTTGTGTTCTTAAATTGAGCAAAACGGGATCTGTAACTGTTGTGCAACGGCATTTTCGATCACGATTCGGAAAAGAACCTCCAACCAGAAAGTTTATCTACGATTGGCAAAAAAAATTGAAACTAAGGGCTGTTTGGGCAAACTTGAAGCAGCGTATCACAGCTATTATCACTATCACTGTACTTGATTCAGATATCTTACCTCGCGTTTGGGCGGAAATGAATTACAGGGTCGATGTGTGTGTCGTGTGACTAAGGGTGCACACATAGAATATCTGTGACTGTCTCTAAAAAAACTTAACATTCCCCTACAATTCTGTTACAGGTAACATAAGATATCTTCCATTGTTCTTGTTTTATAGTGCGTTGAAACTGTATACTTCTTTATGAATCACCCTGTATAATATCTGGTGCGCAAAATGCGGAAGAGGAGAAGAAATATTCTGTGCTACAATAATCAAAATTCATGTGATATGCTATCCACAATACGCAATCTCGCTACAGAACTTCAAAATCAGTTCCAGATTGAAATGTAACAGTTAATGAAACGCTTTTTTTCCGCTAATCTCTTCTATTGCCGGAATGTCTCCGCGTTAATATACGAAAAGAGTTGTGGAAAGGTTTCTGAAAATTCAGAATTTTCCGTTAAGACGTCTTAAAAACGGCAATTTACCTTCAATATAAGAAAGAAATTGCGACAAGGTTTTTTGTTATTCTCCTATCGTACTAAAATCCGTGAAATTCAGGTTTCTCTCCGTCATTTCACGGAAAAAGTTGTATCCGAAATATGCTTCGTTAATTCACGAAAGGAATCACGGAAAGTGGTTCGTGAATTTCACGGAAAAGGTTATATCAGAAATATGCTTCGTTAATTCATGAAAGGAAGCACGGAAAGTGGCTCGTGAATTTCACGGAAAAGGTTGCATCAGAAATATGCTTCGTTAATTCACGAAAGGAATCACGGAAAGTGGTTCGTGAATTTCACGGAAAAGGTTATATCAGAAATATGCTTCGTTAATTCATGAAAGGAAGCACGGAAAGTGGCTCGTGAATTTCACGGAAAAGGTTGCATCAGAAATATGCTTCGTTAATTCACGAAAGGAATCACGGAAAGTGGTTCGTGAATTTCACGGAAAAGGTTATATCAGAAATATGCTTCGTTAATTCATGAAAGGAAGCACGGAAAGTGGCTCGTGAATTTCACGGAAAAGGTTGCATCAGAAATATGCTTCGTTAATTCACGAAAGGAATCACGGAAAGTGGTTCGTGAATTTCACGGAAAAGGTTATATCAGAAATATGCTTCGTTAATTCATGAAAGGAAGCACGGAAAGTGGCTCGTGAATTTCACGGAAAAGGTTGCATCAGAAATATGCTTCGTTAATTCACGAAAGGAATCACGGAAAGTGGTTCGTGAATTTCACGGAAAAGGTTGTATCAGAAATATGCTTCGCTAATTCACGAACGAAATGACGGTAAGTGGCTCGTGAATTTCGGAAAAGTTTCCACAGTGTAGGTAAGTGTTCCTAATAATTTGCCACTTCAATGTACGTATGTAAATAAGCGGTTACGTTATGCATCAGGAAAAAGTCCAAAAGGCGGGCATCATCGCTGTCACTGGTTAGAATTTTCCAATGGGAAAAAAAAAACAGTTTTTCAAATAGGACCGATAGGGGTAGAGATATGGTATCCACAACAGTTGCGTAATTACCACACCCGCAGCCCCCGCAGCTGCATGGGGGGGGCGCAGGTAACGAAGAAGCGTACTGCAGCTGCCAGTTATAGTTTTATGAAAAAATTTGAACACGCACAATAATTAACTCAAAGATTCATGATAAAATGATTAAAAAACCGTCTCTGTGCGTTCAAACAACGTTAGTCCAAATTCACAAGACTTTAATTAAAATAATATATATACACTTTAAAAGCATCATAAGTGTATATATTTTATTTTATTTTTATTTTATTTTATTTTATTTTATTTTATTTTAATTAAAGTCTTGTGAATTGGGACTAACGTTGTTTGAACGCACAGAGACGGTTTTTTAATCATTTTATCATATATGACGTGCGTATTTGTATTTTAACTTCAAAGAATCATAATTTGCTTTAAGATGTATTTAGCTTTACTTAAATAAATGTCTTGTTTCACTTTTAAAATACTGAATGTCCTACAGATTGAAAGTGTTCGACTCTTTGACTTCGGGTTGTAATACGATTGCTCTGCAATGTGTTGTAAATAATACGATCGTTCTCCAATCGCCCTCTCTCTGTGCTGCTGAGGAAAACTGCTCGAGGCCACAGTGGGATTCCCCGTGGAGGATGTGGAAAAACAGTCAGTTACCTAGGATTACGTGCACGACAGGCGTCAACATTTTTTCACAGCAGCCGCAGATCTGCCGTGTGTAAGAAGGTGATTTCTTCAAGTGATTTATTTTATTTTTGGACAAAGCAATTGCACGTATTGTCAAATCTATTATTTAAAAAGTTAAAACTACATGGCTCTAGGTACCACCATTACTTTTGCAGACACACTCCCTGACTTCCTACACCCCCCCCCCACCCACCCCACTTTCACAACCACCACACACACACACACACACACACACACACACACACACACACATACACACACACCGCGAAAAATGCATCCTCCCTCGTGTTCGAAATCCTGGAAAAATTACTGTGCTTAGGGTGCTGAAGTGAATCTTCCGGGGGGGCGCACGTAGTGCCGATTACACCACTGATCCACAGACAGTCAGAAACAGTGATAACGTAAACATGACTAACATCCAATGATTTTCTGAAAACTGAACAACATTTCTAGCCGGAGAGACGATCGTAGCCAATGCTTCTAGCGATTTAGTTTGGTTTGCCAGACGTCCCGGTTTTAGATGCATGTCCCAGTGCCCCGTCCGGTTTGTAATTTTGTCCCGGTCGTCATAAACTGAAATAAAATTTATGTAAAATTTGGAAACCAGGTGAGGAGTGAGCTTATTCTTTACTCATCGATGAATCATCGACGCTGATGATATTATGAATAGGAGTAGAACCGTTTCCACGTCTGTCACGCCAATGAGTCACTCTACTTCCGGCGGTGAGGTTGTGGGAAGGAAGAGGGGTAGAAGCTCTAACAAAATTGTACAGTAATCTGAAAGAAAGAAAGGATGCTACGTTTGTCCTCTCCGGTGCAAGAAACATCTTGAACACTTTTAGACAAAACGAGGGATTTGATGTTTTGCAAATAGAAGAGGGCTTTAAACTGTTTTACGATCGATGTTTAGCTTATATTGAACTGTGGGAAAACAGTTTTGGTGATGGGTTTACACTTGTTTGGACGAATGAAAATGCCATCGCATGGGAAAGTTTTCTAAAGGCATCAGAGATGGTAAACGAGAGACTCTACACGAATTTTCCTGAACCAAGATCAGCTTTACGATGATGTTGTTATTCCCTAAGAAATTTCGGTCATCAAAAGTTGAAACATAGCAGAAGGAAGAAAAAAACAAGTTAATAAAACCATGCAATGCATTGATTATTATACGCTTTCCAACATACCAAAAATCATAACTCAAGTTATTTCTCAAGTTATTTAATGGCTGTGGAATAAATCTCGCTCCCATGCCCTGACCTTTCACCCCATTTCGCTTATTTTCAATAGGTTCGTCCCCAGGTGGTCCCTTACCACATACTAAAATTTTATCGAAATCGAACTATTTTTACGCAAGTTATGACGCATAAGGGCAATGGAATGGATCCCGCTCCTATGACCTGACCTTTGACCCCGTTTCACC
The DNA here is from genome assembly GCA_039090855.1 of Macrothele yani. NCBI lineage: Eukaryota > Metazoa > Arthropoda > Arachnida > Araneae > Macrothelidae > Macrothele > Macrothele yani. The sequence continues at coordinate 29,454,396 of CM077026.1, forward strand.
CATTTTCAACAGGGTTCGTCCCCAGTCGTCCTCTACCACGTACTAAACTTTCACCGAAATGGAACCATTTTTACGCAAGTTATGACGCATAAAAGCAATGGAATGGATCCCGTTCCTATATCCTGACCTTTGACCCCATTTTGCATATTTTCAATGGGGTTCGTCCCCAGTGGTCCCCTACCACATACTAAAATTTCATCAAAATCGAATCATTTTTACGCGAGTTATCGTACGGACAGGCGGACAGACAGACAGACGGGCAAAGCTGAAGCAAATACGTTTCTTTAATATACGGTTGGAAAGCGTAAAAAAGAAGAGAGGAGAATGACAAGAGTAGAGAAGTGGGTTCACCTCTTCCGCCACTTCAAAGATAATGGCATTTTGGTTCCAATTCTGCAGTTAATAATGCACTTATCTTTTCTATGCCAGAAACTTCAGCTTCAGTAGAAAGAGTTTACTCACTGATAAACAATGCTTAGTCGGATGACAGGGGGCTTAATGTATGAATCTACTGTACGAAGCCTGATGGTTTGCAAGGTAAACTTCGGACTAACCTATAGTGACTTTTATGACAAAATCAAGGACAACGAAGTGGTTGTAAGAAAGGTTCACTCAAGTGAAAGTGTGACAAGTCAACTGGTATCGCATTACAAACAGTAAATTAATTATTGTATTAGCATTGCAAGTGATGTTTAAATTCTTTTGCATTTAATATTCATTTGTACAATTTTTTAATAAATTTGTACATGTGTTTGTTCATGATCACAAATGCTACTTTTGTTATAATAAATTCTGAAACAGTATTCTCAACAATTATATTATTATATAATATATATTTATTCACATCTATGAAAATGCAAGTGCAAAGATTCTGCTATTTGAGAAAACAGCACCCATAAAAATTGTAAAGGGAGTGAGACAAGGGGACACTATATCTCCTAAACTCTTTAATGCCACATTGGAAAATGTCTTTCAATCACAGAACTGGGAAAACAAAGGGATAAAGGTTAATGGAGATTATCTAACTCACCTTCGTTTTGCTGATGACGTAGTCATTTTTGCAACTACCCCATCAGAGCTGCAGAGTATGATCCAGGAACTTGCGGACAAGAGTAAAGAGGTGGGATTAAAAATGAACTTTCAGAAGACAAAAGTGATGTACACTGGCGTGCAAAAATTAAGGACGAGACGGTTTTCCGAATGTAACGTCATGCAGAAATGCTCCACATCGACTCAAATCATACCATAAGATCCCCAAGATGTAAGAATATGGGACAAGTGAGCAAAACCGTCCAAACAAGGAATCCAAAGACACTTTATTGAAAAGGTAGCTTCGAACACAACTGGACAGAAGACAGAAACGTCCATGTGACAGGCGGCTGCCAAGAAAAATCCAGTCTTTAGTAGGGGATATGATCACCCATGACTGCGTTGCAGGATTTACAACCTCTGTCCATGCCGAGGACGAGGTTGTCAAGGAGCTGTTGAGGCATCGCGGCCCATACCTTTTGTAGCGCCAATCGCAGCGGCGGAATCGTTGCTGGCGGCTGGTGACGTGCTGCCAAGCATCTCCCGAGAAGGTTCCAATCGTGTTCGATTGGATTTCGGTCCGGGGACCTTGCGGGCCAATCCATGCGTTCAATATCTTCACTCTCCGCCAGCTCTGCGACAGCCACTGTACGATGAGGTGTAGCGTTGCCGTCCATGAAGAGGAACTCAGGACCCACAGCACCTCTAAACAGACGCACGTGAGGCAGGAGAACCTCGGTACAATAGAGGACACCAGTGACTGAACCTTCTTGGAAGATGTGGAGGTCAGTACGGCTACCAAGCATGATACCACCCCAAACGAGAACTCCGCCACCTCCAAACCGGTCCCTTTCGATGATGTTGGAGGTATGATTGCGTTTTCCCGGCTCTCTCCAGATGTGTATACGTCCAGAACCGCTCGTCAGACTAAATCGGCTCTCATCCGTAAAGAGAACTCGACCCCATTGCTGATGTGTCCAGTTCTTGTGTTCCTGGCACCACAGAAACCACCGTCTCCGATGAGCAGGCGTTAATGGCACACACCGTACTGGTCGTCGTGCCAATAGACCACCTTTGTGCAGTCTCCTGGCCACGGTAAAACGCTATAACGGACGTCCAGTTGTCTGTTGCATGTGCCTTGCGATTTCTCCCGCTGTCTGCCGTCTGTCTCTTCTCACCTGTAGGACAATATACCGGTCGTCCGCCGCCGTGGTTGCTCGTGGACGACAACTGCTAAACTCTCGGACAGTTGTTTCTGTCGTTTGAAATGCTCTCCAAGCTCGTGAAACGATGCTGTGAGCGATCCCGAACTCATCGGCCACACTATTCACACTTCGGCCTTCTTCCAACTTCCCAATGACGCGACCTCGGGTAAAGTTATTCGGATGTCTTTTACTGGATTGCCTGTTGGCCATATCACACGGTGGCAGCAACTCGACGTCGTTCGAACCGATGTACACCGTGCCATAACTTTCACCGAATTGTTGAGCGTACACCGCCCGTGTGCTTTATACCTTTTCCGACACCTTCTTCCCTGCGTCACATGCCCTACCGTACCCGACCCTAGTCTATCTCCTGAGTGGTCTTTCGGTCCGTTCTGCCTGCTCGTTCCGCTGTTATGCTAATTTCTCCTCTTCGTCCTTAATTTTTGCACACCAGTGTACAATTCTTTTATAAGAAATGAAGATTTATCGATTAATGGGGAAACGCTGGAGACAATCAATACCTACATTTATCTTGGACAACAGATATCAAGTGAGGGTCACATTGATGAAGAAATTAATCGGCGTACAAAACTTGCCTGGAGAGCTTTTGGAAGAAACAGCATAATTTTCAAGAGCAATATGCCATTATGTCTTAAAAGAAAAGTGTTTGATCATTGCATCCTTCCAGTGCTTACGTATGGTGCAGAGACATGTACCTTAAGTAAAAGAGACATACAAAGACTGCCGACAACTCAGAGACGCATGGAGAGATGCATGCTTGATGTAACCAGGAGAGATAAGAAGAGGAACTCGTGGATCAGAAAAATGACAAGAGTGGAAGACATAATGATCAGAGTAAAATCCATGAAATGGCAATGGGCTGGACATATTGCCAAAAGAACAGACCATCGATGGACAGCTGAAATTTTAGACTGGATTCCAAGGGACAGGAAAAGAGCCAGAAGAAGACCACATGTGAGATGGGTGGATGAAATTCGAAAGTATGCGGGAGTAACATGGAGGACTCTGGCACAAGACAGACCGTTGTGGAAGAAACTTAGGGAGACCTTCGTCCAGCAGTGGACTGATAATGGTTGACAATGATGATGATGATATATTTATTCATTGTTATTACTTATTATAAGCACAAAACACAAGCTGCCTGTATGGCGTATGCTGTATGAGTTTAATTTGTGGAGGGCGGGAGGGGGGGGGGCAAGTTTTGCCCATCTCCCGGTCTGGGTTTTCCAAAATCTGGCAAGCCTAGATTTCGTAGACGTTCTATCGAGATTTCACAGTATTTCAGACTCTGCCGTTGTAAAATTATTTGCGAGGGCAAAGTATCAATTCATCCACCACCCTTTCCTGCATCAATTCATCTTGATCTACAAGCCTTGTCCACTTGCTCCGTTTATCGGCACAACCATTAGTTGCTAGCAGGGGGAAAATAGGTTGGGGAAAGTGAAAAGAAAAAAAAGAATAAAAAAAAATACTTCCTTTCCTGGTGGACACGAAAGCAGAGTTTGTCCGCTGATGTTGCAACGGACGAGCGATCTCTGATGAATGTCCTTTGGGAAAGCGCGTGTGAAATGGCCGCAGCAGACCGCCGTAATGACCTCATAATAAAAGTGCTGGTCTCCGCCAATTGTCCCCATGCTCCGAACGCTTTTAGTCCTATTTTCTTTATTTCATTTTTTTTTATCTTTTTCAGGCAAGTGCTTGAGAGTGTCTGCGTAGTGCTCATCTCAGGACGTATTACATCACCACTTTGCTGCACCAAAAAATTGCTTGGTCATAGGTGATGTAACACACATTTCCTTTGATCTCTGAATTCTTCAACGCTCATACGAAAAAAAAATAGAGAGGAGGAATGAGAAAGGAAAAATGAAAAAAAAAAAAAAACGCCCTGCGGGCGCTTTTGTCTGTTTATCTCCGGATTTTTCAGATGTTATAAACTGAAATAAGTACGTATCTTTCCCTAAAAAGGGTGAACAGAACTGCAATTCCATGCGTTACTGCCCCTTGAAATGCTGTGTGAAAGAAAGCAGTTAACAAAATATCTTTTTAACTGTATCAATCAACCTTTTATTGAGACTTAACCAAAGACGAAGAAAAACCCTTTTCAAAACATTGTAGCAAATAATATCTGCTTCTTTTGTTAACGACCACCATCAGCTACTCTAAGCGCTATAAGCAGTCGTCCATCTCTTATTTGGGACCACTGGTTCCAGGGAACGGAGAGAGAGCCAGCCAGCGCCGTAAAGCTAAAGTACCACCCATGCCTCACCCGGATCCAGCTCGAAAGACAAACCAAAACATTACACCTCTGACCACTCGGCCATCAGGGGGAAATCTTGCGTTTTGCTAGTTAAATAGCAATTAAAGTGATCTTTGGTTCGTTTGTTTTTCTCTTGAGAAGTTTAATCATCCTCGTAGGCACTCCAGAATAGAAAGAACCGACTGTTCCTAATTTAGAGCCACTGGCTTTCGGAAGAACCGACTGTACCTAATTTAGAACCATTGTCTTTCGGAAGAATCGACTATAACTTATTTATATCCACTGGCTTTCGGAAGAACCGACTGTACCTAATTTATGGCCACGGGCTTTCGGAAGAACCGACTGTACCTAATTTAGAGCCACTGGCTTTCGGAAGAACCGACTGTACCTAATTTAGAGCCACTGGCTTTCGGAAGAATGGATTGTACCAAATTGAGGACCACTGGCTTTGGATGAACCGACTATATCTAATTTAGGGCCACTGTATTTCGGAAAAAACCTACTCTGCCTAATTTAGGGCCTCTGGCTTTCTGAAACCGACTGTAACTAATTTAAGGTCACTGGCTTCGGAAGAACCGACTCTACCTAATTTTGGACCACTGGCTTTCTGTAGAACCGACTGTACCTATTTTAGGGCCACTGACTTTCGGAAGAATCGACTGTACTTGATTTAGGGCAAATGGCTTTCGAAAGAACCGACTATACTTAATTTAGGGCCACTGGTTTTCGGAAGAACCGCCTACACCTAATTTAAGGCCACTGGCTTTCGGAAGATCCGCATATACCTAATTTAGGGCCACTGGCTTTCGGAAAGAGAACAAAATAAAACATCCATGACTCACCTTGAATTCAAACATACAGTATGTCCATAACTTTATCGGGGAAGGGACGATTAAAGGAGTCACCCATTCATATTTTTTTTAAAGTTTAACGATTACCATGATATCCATAAACACACTCGTTCCATAGGAGGGACAGAACCAGCATCAGAAAGATGAATACGACATCATGTCTTGTTCTGGATTCGAACCTGGACCCAGAGGTACAAAGGTAAAAACTTTCTCAGAAGCCTACGCTTCATACCAGTTCCTAACTGACTCGATTATTCCAAACTGTTAAAAATCATTATGCCAACTAGGATAAATCAATAATAATAATAATAATAATAATAATAATAATAATAATAATAATAAAGAGAGAGCATGTGTGTTTGTGTGTGAGAGACAGACAGAAAGAGAAAGAGAGAGACTTAACTCATCGTGAAATCCTTGTGGACACTAAAGTTTGGCTGATAGTTTTACATTGTTGTCCGAGTTGCAGTGGTCTGTTTCAAATTGAAATTCCAAAAGGGAGGGCTTGCCAAAAGCAAAGTCGAAATTTCGAAAGCGGGCTTCCTCGAAGCTAAGTCGAAACTCGGAAAGAGGACTTTCTAGAAACAAAATCAAAATTCCAAAGGGAACTTACCAGAAGCAAAGTCGAAATTCCGAAGGGGGTAACTTGCTCCAAGCAAAGTCTAAATTCAAAAAGAAGGGCTTTCTCGGAGTAAAGTCAGAATTCTAAAACAGGGACTTGCTAAAAGCAAAGTCGAAATTCTTAAACAGGGACTTGCTAGAAGCAAGTCGACGTTCCAAAAGAGACCTAAAAACAAAACCGAAATCCAAAGGAACGGCTTGTTACAAGCCATGTTGAAATTCCGAAAGGGCAGCTTGCTAGAAGCAAAGTCGAAATTCCAAAAGTAGAGTATCCTCGAAGAAAAGTCGACATTCCAAAATGGCGACTTTCCGGAAGCAAAGTCGAGATTCGAAAAGGAGGGCTTGTTCGAAGCAAAGTCAAAATTCCAAAAGCTGGCTTCCTGGAAGCAAAGTCGAAATCTCAAAAGGTGGCTTGCTAGAAGTAAAGTCGAAATCCAAAAGTAGAGCCTCCTCGAGGCAAAGTCGATATTCCGAAATGGAGACTTTCTGGAAGCAAAGTCGAGATTCTAAAAGGAGGGCTTGCTCGAAGCAAAATCGAAATTCCAAACGGTGACTTACTGGAAGCAAAGTCGAAATCTCAAAGGATGACTTTCTCGAAGCAAATTCGAAATTCCAAAAAGTAGAGCTTCCTCAAGATAAAGTTGACATTTCAAAATGGGGACTTTCTGAAAGCAAAGTCGAAATTCCAAACGAAGACTTCCTCGAAGCAAAGTCGAAATTCCAAACGAAGACTTCCTGGAAGCAAAGTCGAAATTCCGATAGGCGAAGCCTTACTACGGGAAACATTTTGCTATTTCTGCGGAAACTAGAGAAAGAGCTGAGAATGCCTGTGATGTTAGTACCGCATACAGCCATTGCATGCTGAACTCAGTTCTCTTCATCCTCCTCCTATCTCAACTGGGCTTGGGACCCAAAAACCGAATAAAAGAACGTCTGAACTGTCAAATTACCTTTGAAAAGCCTAAGACGAAAGATCAGTGTTGCATTCAGCGAGTTTTTTCCAGGGGGCAATTACGAATTTCGAGGGGGCTAAAACTTGTTGACATGATATACATATAATCATATATCATCATCATCATCATCATTGTCAACCATTATCAATCCACTGCTGGACGAAGGTCTCCCCAAGTTTCCTCCACAACGGTCTGTCTTGTGCCAGTCTCCTCCATGTCACCCCCTGCATACTTTCGAATTTCATCCACCCATCTCCCATGTGGTCTTCTTCTGGGTCTTTTCCTGTCCCTTGGAATCCAATCTAAAATTTCGGCTGTCCATCGATGGTCTGTCCTTCTGGCAGTATGTCCAGCCCATTGCCATTTCAGGGATTTAACTCTGATCATGATGTCTTCCACTCTTGTCATTTTTCGGATCCACGAGTTCCTCTTCTTATCTCTCCTGGTTACACCAAGTATGCACCTCTCCATGCTGCTTTGAGTTGTCTGCAGCCTTTGTATGTCTCTTTTAGTTAAGGTTCACGTCTCTGCACCATACGTAAGCACTGGAAGGATGCATTGATCAAACACTTTTCTTTTAAGACATAATGGCATATTGCTCTTGAAAATTATGCTGTTTCTTCCAAAAGCTCTCCAGGCAAGTTTTGTACGCCGATTAATTTCTTCATCAATGTGACCCTCACTTGATATCTGCTGTCCAAGATAAACGTACGTGTCTGTTATCTCCAGCTTTTCTCCATCAATCGATAAATCTTCATTTCTTGTAAAAGCATTGAACATCACTTTTGTCTTCTGAAAGTTCATTTTTAATCCCACTTCTTTACTCTTGTCAGCAAGTTCCTGGATCATACTTTGCAGCTCTGATGGGCTAGTTGCAAAAATGACTACGTCATCAGCAAAACGAAGGTGGGTTAGATAATCTCCATTAATCTTTATCCCCTTGTTTTCCCAGCTCAGTGACTGAAAAACACCATCCAATGTGGCATTAAAGAGCTTCGGAGATATGGTGTCACCTTGTCTCACTCCCTTTCCAATTTTTATGTGTGTTGTATTTTCAAACAGCCTAATCTTTGCACTTGCATTTTCATAGATGTTATTAATAATATTAATGTATGCATCTTCAATACCACAGGATTTCAGAGCCATTGCAACTGCTGATGGTTTCACCGAATCAAAGGCTTTTTCATAATCGATAAAAGCCATGCACAATGGAAGTTCATATTCCCTCGCTCTTTCAATTAGTTCTCTCAGCACATGGATATGATCTATTGTGCTGTAGCCACTCCTGAATCCAGCTTGTCCTCTCGGTTGAGCTATGTCCAGTGTTACCTTCAAGCGGTGTGAAAGAACTTTAGCGAGTAAAGGTAAAGCTGTGTTGGAGGCATCCCCCCCCCCTCCAAGACATTAGGTGTGGTAAAAATGTCCTCGCCTTACTAAAAGCGTGTTTCCGATTATTAAGGAATCATTACAGTGTTACCTGAAAACGTATGGTGTAAGCCATTCCTTAGTGTTGTTTTCAGCCCCTTTAAATTATTTAGATCATATATATGTATATCCCTGCTGCCGGAGACTGGGATATACATATATATGATCTAAATAATTTAAAGGGGCTGAAAACAACACTAAGGAATGGCTTACACCATACGTCACAGGCAGTGACCATAGATTGGTGAGATGTAAGATGCACCTCAACACTAAACTCGAACGTAGCAAGCTCATAAGACAAACAAAATGTATTGACATAACCAACCTTAAGAAACACCATAATACCTTCAAATTGGAACTGAAGAACAGATTCTCTGCTTTAGAAGGCCTAACATCGGAAGAAGTGGATATTTCTGAAGTTAACAGAAAAGTAACCAAAGCTCTTATGGAAACAGCAACAAAATTAGCTGGGTCTAAGAACAAATTGCATGTGAACAAATTATCAGGAAAAACCAAAATGTTGATGCAAAAAAGAAGAGTGATGAGGACAACTAAAGAAGATGTGACTTCCAAAGTGGAATATATAGAGCTATGCAAGACAGTACGAAAAAGTATCACTGAAGACGTAAGGAAATTCAACTGTGAACTAGTAAGGAAAGCAATTGAAAACAACCAAAGCCTAAAGATAGCAAAGGGACATCTCAGTAAGGGGAAAAACAGATTATGGCACTGAGAAAAGAAGGTGGTTCTGTAACAAGAAATAGAGGCGAAATTTTGACAAGAGTGAAAGATTTCTACTCCAAATTATATGAAAGGGATGATACATGTACTCCAGACATCATGAAAGGTACCAGTGCCAGAGTTCTTCCAGTCCTTCCAGCAGAAGTTGCACATGCAATCAAGAACATGAAGCGTGGAAAAGCTCCAGGGGAAGATGGAATTACTGTAGACATCATACAAGAAGCAAGTGGAGAAATCGAAACAGTACTCGCCCAAATTTTCACTCGATGCCTTAATGAAGGGAAAATTCCTGAGGATTGGAACAACGCTACAATGATCTTGCTACATAAGAAAGGTGACATTGAGGATCTCAGGAACTACAGACCTATCAGCCTCCTATCAGTGGTTTATAAAATCTTCACTAAACTTCTTTCACACCGCTTGAAGGTGACACTGGACATGGCTCAACCGAGAGAACAAGCTGGATTCAGGAGTGGCTACAGCACAATAGATCATATCCACGTACTGAGAGAACTAATTGAAAGAGCGAGGGAATACGAGCTTCCATTGTGCATGGCTTTTATCGATTATGAAAAAGCCTTTGATTCGGTGAAACCATCAGCAGTTGCAATGGCTCTGAAATCCTGTGGTATTGAAGATGCATACATTAATATTATTAATAACATCTATGAAAATGCAAGTGCAAAGATTCGGCTGTTTGAAAATACAACACACATAAAAATTGGAAAAGGAGTGAGGCAAGGTGACACCATATCTCCGAAGCTCTTTAATGCCACATGGGAAAATGTCTTTCAATCACTGAACTGGGAAAACAAAGGGATAAAGATTAATGGAGATTATCTAACCCACCTTCGTTTTGCTGATGACATAGTCATTTTTGCAACTACCCCATCAGAGCTACAGAGTATGATCCAGGAACTTGCTGACAAGAGTAAAGAAGTGGGATTAAAAATGAACTTTCAGAAGACAAAAGTGATGTACAATGCTTTTACAAGAAATGAAGATTTATCGATTGATGGAGAAAAGCTGGAGATAACAGACACGTACGTTTATCTTGGACAGCAGATATCAAGTGAGGGTCACATTGGTGAAGAAATTAATCGGCGTACAAAACTTGCCTGGAGAGCTTTTGGAAGAAACAGCATAATTTTCAAGAGCAATATGCCATTATGTCTTAAAAGAAAAGTATTTGATCAATGCATCCTTCCAGTGCTTACGTATGGTGCAGAGACGTGGACCTTAGCTAAAAGAGACATACAAAGGCTGCAGACAACTCAAACAAGCATGGAGAGGTGCATGCTTGGTGTAACCAGGAGAGATAAGAAGAGGAACTCGTGGATCCGAAAAATGACAAGAGTGGAAGACATCATGATCAGAGTTAAATCCCTGAAATGGTAATGGGCTGGACATACTGCCAGAAGGACAGACCATCGATGGACAGCCGAAATTTTAGATTGGATTCCAAGGGACAGGAAAAGACCCAGAAGAAGACCACATGGAAGATGGGTGGATGAAATTCGAAAGTATGCGGGAGTGACATGGAGGAGACTGGCACAAGACAGACCGTTGTGGAGGAAACTTGGGGAGACCTTCGTCCAGCAGTGGATTGATAATGGTTGACAATGATGATGATGATGATGATATGTATATGTATATATTTTAGATCATATATATGTATATGTATATCATCAGTCAACTAATTAATATATTAATACATATAAAAATTTTAAATAGGGTACAAAATTTGCTTATGCTCTTATATCGCAAATGCAAATTCCAAGAAATCTACACATACAAGTGATTAAAAATGCAAAAATGTTATACCTTTGCTTTAATTCAGTAATGGACTACGGATTTTACCATTTGGTCGTGTAAACTATTGAGGGCGCGAGTAAAGGTAAAGCTGTGTTGGAGGCATCCCCCCCTCCAAGACATTAGGTGTGGTAAAAATGTCCTCGCCTTACTACAAGCGTGTTTCCGATTATTAAGGAATCATTACAGTGTTACCTGAAAACGTATGGTGTAAGCCATTCCTTAGTGTTGTTTTCAGCCCCTTTAAATTATTTAGATTAGCAAATAGTAGTAAAAAAAACCGAAACTAACTGTTTCGATGGAAGTTTGAGGTGCCTCGATTTTATTTTAGTCACAGAGTGTAAGTTACCGCCGCCAGAAAAGAAAAGCCTTATTATGGGAACGATTTCTAATAATTAGCTATTGTTACAAATTAGGTAGCAAATATTTTGTTGTATTGGAAGCACTAGCGTCACGTTAGCTACACTGAGGCTTTAACGTATACATGGAAAGTCGGTATACAGAAGACTGAAATAAAACTGAATGCCAGCGTCCAAATTATGATGATGTATTGCAGCGCAAAAATCTCTACTCTGTGTAATTAGGTTTTTATCGGGGACGTATTCCGAGTTGTCAGTGCTTGAAAAATTGCCCCATCAGCGAGGACTGTTTAATGTTTTGTTGAAGGATGATGGAAATTTCAGATTGAAGTTCATGTGGATTTTTTTTTTTTTTTTTATTATTATAATGTTTTCCCTCATTTTCTTATTTTTTTTGTAATTAATATTTTCTAAATATTCATTATAAATGAACACAATTAGGCAAAGTATAAGGGGAGATCGCTCAAAAACATACGGGGGGGCTAAGCACCCCCGAGATGATGCCTGAATACATCACTGCGAAAGATAAATGTGGCAACTACAGCGATGGTTTGCTGGAGAGGTGAACAAAATTCGTTAGTGTGTTTTAGAAAGCAAAATATTCGATTTAATATTTTTTTACTTTAATATATTTTTAGAAAGCAATATATTCGATTTAATAAATTTTTATTTTATTATATTTTTAGAAAGCAATATATTCGATTTAATAAATTTTTATTTTAATATATTTTTAGAAAGCAATATATTCGATTTAATAAATTTTTATTTTAATATATTTTTAGAAAGCAATATATTCGATTTAATAATTTTTTATTTTAATATATTTTTAGAAAGCAATATATTCGATTTAATAATTTTTTATTTTAATATATTTTTTAGAAAGCAATGTATTCCGAAATCTGTGTCTCATTCACATTTATCTAAAAAGGAACAATGATTTACTAGTAGTGGTTCGCGGATCAAAATATTGGGTAGACTTAAGAAAAGGTGTCTACTCAAGGCTGAGGTACCATTACCATTGTGCAGCTAGCGATCAGTGAACGAATACTATGAAAATTACTTGCATAGGAAAATTATTATGGCATGTGTCCATTTCAACTCTCGGAGTGATCTTTATGGTGAATAGTTGGGAATAAAGTCTTCAAGAGAACCGGTTTTTTTTTTTTTTTTTTTTTTTTGCTAAAACAAAAGTAAAAAATTATTTTTCAAAGTAAAACAATATCTCATACAACACCGCGTTTTGAGTGGGTTTGATGACACATTCAATCATGAACATATTTCAAAAATTCTTTCACTGTTAAATATTTGTTCAGGACAGAATTCGTTTTACAGTGCATATTTCCTTAGCTCTCTTTCATACAGGATCTAACAGAATTTTTTTCATGGGGGAATTTATGAGGTATTTCCCTGTAGGTACGCGTGGTTTTTGTAGTGGACCCCAAGATTGAAATTCCAGGACTCGTTTGGACGTCTCAATCCGCCATTGCTTATGATTACTTATTATTAGAGAAGCACCAATGGTGAAACAGTAGTTGTGGTGCCTGAGTTTGTTTTGGGCTGAAGCGATGACAAGTACGATATGCGCAACAAATATCTGTTGTGTTCAGCGCCAGCTACGTACAGTAGTTGTGGTGCCTGAGTTTGTTTTGGGCTGAAGCGATGACAAGTACGATATGCGCAACAAATATCTGTTGTGTTCAGCGCCAGCTACGTACAGTAGTTGTAATCCTGTCACTCCTCGCACGAGAGAAGGAAATTTTATCGTACTCTCTTATGGCAAAGTCAAAGTTGGTGATATAGCTACGTTGAATTATCTGTTCCGACAAAATTCATAACCGACAATATTAAAAGAGTAGTCCAATAACTTGCGGTACAAAAGGAACATAAACTAACAATGTCGGTGTTCATCCCATGCAGCCCAACAAAATTACGTGTCATATTTATTTTATCACGCTTTAGGTATTCTTTCACAGAATTAGGATATAACTTTGCCGAGCAGTTCTGAAAACCAGGTATTTATTTTCGTGATTCTCCATTTGTCTATAGTCCCCTTCATAACGCAGGAAAAAGAAATATGTGAAATAAGCGTATTATGGTAAAATGAACGAAGCTCGGGTTTTCAACTGCTGAACTGCCTCTTAAATGCAAATAAATTCATTGTGTAAGTACAGTGTGCAAAAAACACTACGCCGCCCTGTAGGCGCAGTGGTCTAAGCGCTGGAATCTCATTTGTCAGAGATGTGTCCGGGTTCGAGTTTCGGTGAGGAGTGGATGTGGTGCTGATCTTACGGCACTGGATCTCTGTGTTCCCTGGAACCAGTGGCCCTAAATCAGGGACGGGTGGCTGCTCGAGTTGCTCATGGTGGTCGTTAAACAAGCGAATAGAAAGACTACGGAAATCGCACAAAAATGTGCACATATCCCGCGATATGCGATGAACTGCGGAAGTTTCAGAAGGATCCAGGAACACATTATATACTAAGAAATCACAAAATCTGTGCATCAGCATCATGGAACCGCATCGGTGGCACAGCTTAAGCCTGCCACAGCTCGTTGCCCGAGCTGTGCCAGGCTTAAGTCCCGAAAAACGCATGGTGACGCGCCTGTCTTATACAGTGAGTGACCACTTTATTATGACCACCCCCTCAGTACTTCGTTGGGCCACCTTTTCCCTTTAATACTGCGTCGATTCTTTGCGGCATGGACTCCACGAGATGTTGATAGGTGGTTTGTGGGATCTGAGACCATGCTTGATGAATAGCTTTTTCCAGGAGTGTGAGATTGCAGGGTTGTGGATCCAGCTGTCTGATGGCTCGTTCAACTTCATCCCACAAATTCTCAATGGAGTTGAGATCTGTAGATTGTGGGGGCCACCTAAGCAAAGTAAACACACCGGCATGCTCCTGAAACAAATCCTGTACAATACGAGTACTATGGCAGGACGCATTATCTTGTTGAAAGTAGCCATCGCCATTGGGATAAACCATCCACATGACAGGATGCACTTGGTCCACAACGATGTTTAGATATGATGTGCCAGTCAGACGTTGATCAACACGAATTCAAGGACCCAAAGCATGCCAAGAAAACATTCCCCAAACCATAACGTTGCCACCACCAGCTTGAAGGGTTGTAGCAATGCATTTGGGGTCCACGCTTTCGTGCTGTTTCAGCCAAATTCTCACTCGGCTATCGGCATGGTGCAACTGAAAACGTGATTCATCGGACCACATAATTTGTTTCCAATTATAGACTGTCCAATCCTTGTGCTCCTGTGCGAACTGGAGACGTTTCTCTTGCTAACTGCGGATAGCAAAGGTATTCAAACAGGCCTTCGGCTGCCATATCTCATCCAATGCAGTGTATAGCGAACAGTGCGCGAAGAGATCATTTGAGGGGATCCTTGATTAAGATGGTCTGTAATTTGCTGCACTGTTGCCCTTCTGTTGTCTGCTCCGTTCCGCCCGAGCAGTCACTAGTCGATGACGACCACACGTTGCACGTAGAGACCCAGTTTTTTGGCTGACAGTTCAGTCGTTAAACACTTTAACAACAGCTGCTCTGGAACATTTCACGAATGCGGCGGTTTTGGTGATACTCGCTCCATGGCTCCAAGCTCTCACAATCATCCCACGTTGAAAGTCCGTCAAATCGCCTTTTTTACCCATCTCGTCACTCAAAAATAACTTCTACTACTGTCGCAAGCACTAAGCTTTCCGTTTTTATACTAGCGTCGCCCTCTGGCGGCAACAGCGTGCAGCCATAGCTCATTTGCTTCAAACTGTCAGTTGGTCATAATAAAGTGGCCACTCAGTCTATAGCACTGGCTCTGTCTCTGTCCCTGGAGGTCGTAAATTAGAAAAGAACGACAGCTTATAGCCCTTAACGTTGCTTGTGGTGGTCGTTAAAACCCCAATTAAGAAATAATAATAAAGCCCATGGCACGTCATGAATTGAGAAAATCATTGAAATATTTCTGGAAGCTGCAAAACAGTACAGAACCCATAACTGTGCGTAGAGCTCGTAGCTCTACAAAGAGCATCCCGAGAAAAATGCCTCGTTCCTCATAAGATTTTTATTTGTAGCAGCAAAAATGTGAAATTTGGTGGCAAAATACTTGGACATATTGTTAATAATGTTAGCCTATTCAAAGTATTTTCTATCACTTTTTATACATTTCCGCCATCTTTGAACCCATTGGTAAAATACGTTTTGGAAAAATTCCTGAGGCTGTCGTTTCACTCATGAGTTCAATCAGTTTAACGGCTTTCACATCGTCAAAACGTTCCCCACGAAGGGAGTTTTTATCCCACGAAGGGAGTTTTTCATCCCACGAAGGGAGCTTTTCATCCCACGAAGGGAGCTTTTCATCCCACGAAAGGTGTTTTTCAAGGGGCAAACAGCAAAAAGTCTGAGGGAGCCGAATCAGGACTGTAGGAGGTTGGGGTACCACCGTACACCCCATTTTGGTAATAGCCTGTGAAATCTCCATTGAAGTGTGGGGACGTGCATTATCATGGTGTAAAACAACACTATGAAATGGAATGTCACGTCTTTTCCTTCTGATAACTTCCTTTAGCTTCTTCAGTGTCTGCATATAGTGAGCACTGGTTATTGTTGCAACTCCTGGATGGTGACACGACGATCAGCTGTGATGAAGTCTTTCACTCGTTGCCTGTTGGCATCTGCCACTGCAGTTGCGGGTCTTCCACTCCGTTGTTTGTCCGACACTGAACTTTCTGACTCTCGAACCTCTTCATCCATCTTCGGACATTACTGATATCGATAGTGGCAGCTACATACACTGCCAGGAGTCTTCTGTGGATTTCTGGAGCCTCACATCCCTCTTTTTCCAGGAATTCAATTACGGCTCGCTGCTTTTCTCTGTCATTCATGATCTTTATTTCCGATTCTGAAAAACATTTGTTTCCACATTGGTAACATATCATAGTACATGTCAGTGCGGTTTCATTAAAATCACTTCAAAATTTCAAAAGTTATCAAAAAGGAGGAATTACTTTTAGGATGCCCCTTTATAAAATCTGAAAACCCTGCGTTAAGCCATGGCACTAGAGATGGCATAAGGCATTCCTTTTCGGGAGTTCATTCATCATTCACACAAAAGAGTCATTCACGAATGATCATTCAAATGAACGGTCATTCAATTTCCACTCCCAGTTAGCGCAACACTCACTTAGTAAATCATTCGTTGCAGGGATCCGGTGCTTACGACCAAAACGCTTTCAAGCCCACAGTGGAAATTGGCAAACTGCCCAAAAGAGCGTGGCAACTCAGTTAAAATCCATTGGCTGTTTACGAAACAATGTCCACTCCTTGCAAGCACACCATTCAAATGAATGACATTCACGGTTTATTCCCAATCTGAAGTTTCACCATACTTCCTAGCTAACTGCTGATTTCTCACTCACATAACGATTGGTACTTATTGATTCTCGATATTAATTAATAATTAATTCATACATTCGACGTGGATAAGGAACACCAAATAGAAATCATCGTTCTTTAGAAGTTAATAAGTGAGTCACGGAAAAATTCTCATCGGCCGCCACCGGGAATCGAACCCAGGGTCTTCCAGTTATGCAACCCCTGCACCACAGCTGCCTGAATTCTCCAGACTCACAAGCAACCTGTAATGTGGTTTGGCAGTTTATCACTTGTGAGTCTGGAGAATTCGAGGCCGCTGTGGTGTAGGGGTAGCATGTCCGGGGCGTAACTGGAAGACCCTGGGTTTGTTTCCCGGTGGCGGCCGATGAGAATTTTTCTGTGACTCATTTATTAACGTGGAAAGAGCGACGACTTCTGTTTGGTGATTCTCGACATTATTTTTCTTACTGGGAATTTGTTTCCGAGCTCATGAGGGCGGAATAAAGTTAAACGTGTTGCGACTTCTCGGTGTGTGTAACGGTAATGGCGGATCGAATGACCATTCATGGCCGTGAAAGCGAACCATTCACGCAGAAAAAAAATATTAAAAAAATATTTCGTGAAACGGTGTCACGTGATAAACAAAAAAAAATTAGAAAATCGTAACGCGTCATGAAACACAGAAAAAATATACGTATATAAAATAAAATAGGTAGCCAAAAGATAATACATATTTTAGACATATGTAGCTGGTAGTATATGCGAAACTAGGCAAAATTTTAAAAAAATTACACAAAGTCTAATTTTAAAACAGTTATGGGCAAATCTCCTGATTCGGTAAGAACAATTCTTATTTGAAATATTTACAACACAAGAAAGAAATAAAAGTTAGTAATTTCTTAAAATTTGTGGGATATTTATATTAGAATATTATCTTTATTTAAAAATTTGCGACCTCTGGTGGCTGAGAGGTCGCGGTGCGGTTTTAGGATCAGTCGTCCAAAATGGGCGGACTTTTTTTTTTTTTCTTTTGATCGGAGGTTTAACGACCACCGTGAGCAACTCAATGGGCTATAAGCAGTCGCCCGTCCCTAATTTAGGGTCACTGGTTCCAGGGAAGGGAGAGAGCCAGTACCGTAAGACAAACACAACATCCATGCCTCACGGGATTCGAACCCGGACCCCGTTCGGACGAATGATCAGAAGACATCGCTGAGACCACTGCGCCACCGGGGAGGCTGGGCGGACTTGTGTCCCCGATTTGCGACCCTTGGTGACTGGGCGCTGGCTCTTCCCTCTCCCTGGGACCAGTGGCCCCAAATTATGGATAAACAACTGCTTATAGCCCTTAAGAGTTGCTCACTGTGGTCGTTAAACCTTGAAACAGCCGCCCCCGGTGGCGCAGTGGTCTAAGGCGCTGGCCTCTGATCATTCGTCCGTAAGGGGTCCGGGTTTGAATCCCGGTCAGGCATGGATGTTGTGTTTGTCTTACGGCACTGGCTCTCTCCCTTCCCTGGAACCAGTGACCCTAAATTAGGGACGGGCGACTGCTTATAGCCCATTGAGTTGCTCACGGTGGTCGTTAAACCTCCAATAAAAAAAAAAAAAAAAACAACCCCGAAACAAAAAACGCAATTTCTTACATATGATTCATCTGCTAGCAAAGGGCTTAAAGGGAAAGATGAAGCATCTATAAAAATTTACTCATAAAAAATGCTCGTACAAAACACACCCACACATTTAATAAATTGTAATTTAATTTCAATAAAGACAGCCATTTATAACAAAAAATAATTAAGTTGCGCTATAAAACACTTAAAAGCTTTCCATCGATCTCTGGTCTAAAAGGACATTTTGGCGCAAAACACTTCAATTGTAAATCTTGAGCTTTTTATCTTCCACTGAAACATTCTCGAAAGGTCCATTTGTTGGTTTGTCAACTGTTTTAATATATGCCAACAATTTCTTATTAGTAAGAAAAGGAAATAAAATATCCGTTTATTGACGTACAAGTATTATTATTAAAGCGTAAGCTTTCAACACCAACGGGTGCCTTCTTCAGACTTGTTTGTTATTAGGCAAGACAAGTGGAATAAACAACAGGAAATATTTTTAAAAAACACATGAACATAATTTGAGAACGCGATATGTTGCGTCGGGTGCATGCGACAACGAGAGATGTCAACAGAAGCGTGCTAAGCGTGAAGAAATGTGCGCCATATTTGGGGAAGCTCAAGTGACACGTCGTCATTGCAAACCACGGGGTTAGTCAATATCTCCATGGTTTCCCTGATGGCACTGCCTCTGGCCGTACTATAAGGAGCAATTCGCTTTATCTGGTGCCACTTCGGGATGGCGGAATGGGTAACCACTTCCCGGGATAAGGCGGTTGTCAATCTTCCGTGCGAGATGTCCCGCTTGTGTTCGACTAGTCGAAGAGCGAAAGAGCGTTTTGTCATTCCGATGTAATGCTTGGTGGTACCATCCATGTATTCCAATGGTATGGAGTACACTCCCGCATCAATCAGAGAGGTATGGGTGTTCCGGGAGGATAGCAGGTGGCGTGATATCGATCTCGGTGAGCGTATCCCAAAACTAAGCCCGAGTTTCTTTAAGGTTTTCTGCAAGAAGTAGGTCAGGCCGGGTACATAAGGACAAGCCCCAATGTATTGCAGAGAAGGCTTGGTATGGCGGCTACCCGGGTTGGAGAAAACAGCGTAGGCATTCTTGATAATGTCCTCGATCACTTGCACACTGTAACCGGAGGAAGAGGCCAGATTTCTTAGGTTGTCAACTTCTTCAAGTCTGGATGCAGTGTACAAGGAGAGAATAAAGGCATGTTTAGCCCTATGTCTGAAAATGGCTAATTTGTGCGTAACGGGTCCCATAGAGGTGGGTAGGATTACATTCGGGACATATGTTTGCTTGTAATAAACTTTGGTTTGGAGGGATCCAGAACGAGATTTCTTGACTACGACGTCCAAAAACGGGAGACTGCCGTTGTCCTCACACTCCATGGTGAAACATATGTTCCGGTGGAGGAAATTAATGAAAGCGAAAAAAAGCGTTCAGTTCATCAACTCCATGCTGCCAGATAAAAAATACATCGTCACCGTATCTGAGCCATATAAGAGGAACGAGCTTAGTTCCATTAAGAATTTTTGATTCCAGCGGTCTAAGTATGGCCTCAGCTAGTACAGCAGATAGTGGTGAGCCCATGGCAACCCCTTTGGACTGCTTGTAATTTAGGTTATTAAAACAGAAAAAATTTGATTCCGTCACCACTTCTATCGCATTGGAGATACCCAGTAGTGAGTCCAGTGAGAACATTGAAGATTCAGCAAGTGCTCGCTTCAAAGTGTCCACTGCCTCGTTGACAGGTACTAACGGATAAAGTGACACCACGCCAAAACTACCGATGATGTGGTGCGGAGCCACAGCGAAGATCTTCAGCTTTGTGACTAAGTCACCCGACGACAACAGGACTGTTGTAGAGGCAGGCATGAAAGCTGTTAGGAATGTTACAAGTCGACGCTCGAGATTGATTGATGGGGCTGTCCTCCGTGAAGCAATCGGCCTAAGCGGGAGTCCTTGCTTGTGATGTTTAATTCTTGCAAAGAGTGAAGGTATCTTCGGCCCCGGAGGAAGCTATGCGGTTGATCTGAGGGTGTCCGGGATAGCGGGCATTTATTTTCGCCACTCTCTTAACTTTCGCAATCCAGCTATTTAATGGGTTAGAGGCAATTTGGATTGAGCCTGACTGTTGTATGAACTCCATGATTTTACGGTTGTATTCATCAGAATCCATTATCGCAATCTGGCCTGATTTATCAGTGAGTGTGAAGACGATCGATGGGTCGTCCTTTAACTTTAGGACAGCTGTTAGGTCATGTGGCCTAGAGTGTCGAGTCTTGGGTAGCTTATTCGATTTTTTCAGGCGCTGGAAGCATTGAAGACGGATTGAGTCTCTGTGTGCGGTTGGCACCTTGTAGAGAAGGTTTTCAATTGCTGGGATTAGCTCACGGACGGAAGGCTGAGTGTTCAGGCAAAACTTTGGACCCTTTTCCAGTATGCCTAGTTCCTTCTGCGATAAGATTTTTGACAAGACATTGATTACTGGAATGGTAAACTTCCGTGAAGGCGTGTTTCTTGATTCCCTGAGACGGGAAAGCTTTTCATTGTGGGGGAATACAAGCGATCGATTCTGGCGGTCGACCAGCATGCTAAGTCGGCGAAGGAAAACATCCAAAAACAGAGGTTTGGATTCGGCAGCCAGCTTCAGGTGTAGGTGGACATAACGCGTTTTCTTTTAAGCTGCACAAGATGGAATAGAGTCTGGCGCTGGAAATTAAGTTTTCTCCTGAGAAACCAATGGTCGCTCACTGCAGTCTTGAAACGGAGGAACTTTGGAATGACGTCGTAACGTTTGCAGTCCATATGGAAGTTCAGATGACATCTCTCGCTCTCCAGCTTGAGCCTCAAACCATGAAAAACTCTATAACTACCCATACTGCCCGGTGAAAAGCGTTAATACATAAAACTAAAGTTTTGGGATACGCTCACCGAGATCGATATCATGCCACCTGCTATCCTCCCGGAACACTCATACATCTCTGACTGATGCGGGAGTGTAGTCCATACCATTGGAATACATGGATGGTACCACCAAGCATTACATCGGAATGACAAAACACTCTTTCGCTCTTCGACTAGTCGAACACAAGCGGGACATCTCGCACGGAAGATTAGCAACCGCCTTATCCCAGCAAGTGGTTACACATTCCGCCATCCCGAAGTGGCACCAGATAAAGCGAATTGCTCCTTATAGTACGGGCAGAGGCAGTGCCATCAGGGAAACCATGGAGATATTGACTAACCCTGTGGTTTGCTATGATGACGTGTCACTTGAGTTTCCCCAAATATGGCGCACATTTGAGGAGCGCGCAAGCAAAAACAAACATGTACATCAGATCTAGATTTGCAGTAGGCACAAAAAAACTTTCATTGAGTTATGCGCAATGAATTTCATACTGTTCAATTATCAGACACTTTCCTTTTGATGCTCTAAACACGTCTATGGATGTGATTCTGATCAAAAAAAATTTAAAATCAAAATATTAAACTTTTTGTTGTTGGCATGTTTGTTTTTGTTCGGGCTTCAAGCGACATGTTTGTTTTTGATCAGATGCCCTAGTGACTTGTTCGATTTTGCTGGAACATATTCTGAATTTAATCTTCCTATCTGTTCAATAATTCAACCTGCCTTTAATATAATACCTATTCTCTAACAAAAATCTCAAGGTTTGAAAGAAAAAGCTGATGGAGAACGAGAAGCTTTTTCACTTTTCAGTTGATGCTTTTTATTCATTTATTTTTTTATAAATTTTGTTCATTATTTACCAAAGTTGCTGTCATATGTTGGTATGTCTTTATTTTGCTAAATTATTACAAATTAACAAAAATAATAATACGTGGTATAAAAATATGCTTGGCTGAGAAGAACGGATTTTTATGAAAATTAGAAAACAAGTATATTAATAAAAATCAAATATGTAGACCACAGTCACATTGTTCTTGATGTTCACATGGACGAATAATGCATCACATGGCCGAATTTTATATCATAAGAACCAAGTGGTCTGACGTTTGCTACTCATGAAAACTTTGGAACCATCTGGTGCACAATAGCGTTCTTTCTTAGTTTTTTCTTTCACACTTTCTCTTTTGGTCCTTTTCCTTTGTCCTTTTGAACCTTCCTTCACCATTACTAAACCATCTCCGACCTCTTCCATATCTCTAAAACTATGACAAACGCATGAAAATAATCACCACGTTCGAACAGAACACGTCGACTGTCTGAAAACATTAATGCCACCGCGTCACTCTTATCGGCTTCGTCATGTGACCGAATTTTGAAGCTCTGATTGGTTCACTCGACATGTTTGATTTTGCTCGAGCCTGCAACTGGGACATGTTCGTTTTTGCTTGAATCGCGCATTTTTCGCCTATAAAACTAGTAGGAGTTGTTTGGTTTGGGTCGGCCTATGATACAGAAACGGAATAAGACCATCATCCTTTATCATACCCAATGCTTACTTGATAATTCACATTTTTGTGACATGTTTGGTTTTGCTTGCGTGGTCCTCAATTTTCTTCACGCTTAGCACGCTTCTGTTGACATCTCTCGTTGTTGCATGCACCCGACGCAACGTATCACGTTCTCAAATTCTGTTCAATTTTTTTTTAATTTTCTGTTGTTTATTCCTCTTGTCTTGCCTAACCACGAACAAGTCTGAAGAAGACACCCGTTGGTGTTGAAAGCTTACGCTTTAATAATAATATTTGTACGTCATTAAACTGATATTTTATTTCCTTTTCTTACTGATTTTTTGACGTGATCTACCCGAATTTTAGTTTTATGAATTTCTTATTAAAATTGAACGCCTGGCATGCGGTTACATTGTCTCCTCTCATCTGCAATATGAATGCGAACCAGGAATGCTGTGGGTGTGAATTGCGACTGTATTTTCTTCTTTCCTAAATCAGCAATTCTAAACTTCCGATGGTTGACTATTGCTGGCTTCTAGTGCTCAACGGGAGATCAAAAAGTAGGTTAATAATCAATATCTGATTCCTTCTGCGTTACACTTCTTAGTGGGACGTGGCGTAATTCTAAATTGCTAATATCTGACCTCTCCTAAAATTCTATTGCTCAATACGATACGAAGTCGAAAAAGGAATTTTAAGTTACCAATTCTGACCCCTCCTATCTTCAATTGCTCTGTAGGAAATCAAACAACAGTAATTCTAAATTATCAACGGCTTACTTTTCTCGTTTTACATTTTTCAGTAGAATTCGTTTCGCCGTTGAAAATAAAAAAAACTAAGCTTTTAAAAGTCACATCGTTTAAAACGTCCAATTCTTTTCATGTTGATGAGATCTGAAATTTCTTGAGTAATCCGCTGTTAGCGTCATCTTAGAATTTCGATCAGTTACGTCGAGCAACGTAAGAATCTTTGCACCACAGAAACTTTTTATACACGAATATATTTTAATGGAGGCATGAGCTTAAAAAAATTGGAAAGTTCGCAGCATATTTCTGTTCAAGACTTCAGGAAACAATTATGTCTCACGAAATATGACCATACCTAGGTCATCGGGATCTGAACAACTTTTTTTTTCGAGAGTGCTATCTATATACGAGTGTACTCTCACGTTCACATAATATCAAAAATATATTTTTGGATAAGCTCACATTCACCTAGTATCAAAAATATCATATTTTGGGATGAACTCACGTTCACCCAATATCAAAAATATCAGGGTTTTTTTTTTGTTCTTCCTTTATACAATATCCTGACACTTCGATAAGATCACCCTCATTTTACATCTATGGAAAAGAATTCTCGTATCTAGTGAAACATTTTGTATAACAGTGGCATTGTAAACAAGTCGTACTTGTATAACATCCCTTTTCTACTCCAAACATACTAGTTCAAGTCAGAAATTGAAAGAACGTGAGTGCTCAATTGATGCAGTTCACCCTATATTTTTGGATGAACTTTAAAAAAGATGTTGATGTAGATGAAAAAATTCCCATGGATGATGCCTTTGCTATGTTTCCTGTAATTTAGTCAAATTCATGAATACAGTCTGAAAGACATAGTACTGATCACTGTATCACATATGCACTGAATAAACAACCAGATAGGGCGGTTACACGCAATCACCAGACATCGCCTGCGTTACCACTTCAGGTTTCCGAAATGTACGCCAATGGAAGCCTTCCCGAACGATCTAATAGTTTCAGAAGTTTACGTTCGCCATTAACATCTGAGATGAAAAAGCAACCAGATCCACTGAATAAACACAACACATCTCAACCAGAACTTGCATTATGGCCCTCATCCAGGGCGGTACCTAGGTCCCAGAACCAAGGCAGAGAAGAGTCATCTGGTGGGGCTCACTCTGTCCAACTGCGAACTACATTTTTCCACAAATATAGATGGCAAGTGTTCCGTTTTGTTTTTCCATAACATTTTTAATTTACTTTACTAGCGTGTAACTTATCCACATTAAAAATATGAATGAAGTAAAAGTAAAGCAGAGAAAGAAAAATTAAAGTCTCTTGAAATATAAAAATAACGAAATTCACCTAGCAGAGAAAATTATTTATTTTTATAGTTTGCTATTCAGATCGCTTTCATGGATCCATGCAATGAAGTCCGGGAATCACTTATATCATATTTCCACTCTTTCTTCCCCCCTTCTTCGGTTCTTCGTTTCCCTACCGCTTTAATCAGGTAGTCCATTTCTTTGGTGCATCAAACTACGTATCCATTTACCTCCGTGGACAACAGAACCCCCCTTCTCAAAGTACCAAGAACCCGTCAAAAGGAGAGTTTGGTGGGGAAACAGTAGGGGTGGTTTATGGTGGGAGGACCCCCACCGAAAAGCTCATTCTGATGGCGAAGCAATGAACGAGAAATCGAACGCTCTCTCTCTCTCTCTCTCTCTCTCTCTCTCTCTCTCTCTCTCTCTCTCTCTCTCTCTCTCACTCACTCACTCACTCACTCACTCACTCACACTCTCTCACTCTCCAGCTCCATATCTCTCTCTCTAACGCTGTCTCCCACCACTCATTCACTCATCCTTTTTCCACACACATACACACTCCCACTCACTCCCTATCACTCACTCTCTATTTCTCACTCTTACTCTCCAGCTCCCTATCTCTCTCACTTTGTCTCCCACTCATTCACTCGCCCTCTTTCCACACACATACACACTCCCACTCACTCACTCACTCACTCACTATCACTCTTTCTCACTCACTCTCTTTATCTCTCACTCTTTCTCACACACTCTCACCCTCTATCTCCCTATCTCTCTCACTTTGTCTCCCACTCATTCACTCACCCTCTTTCCACACACATACACACTCCCACTCACTCACTATCACTCTTTCTCACTCACTCTCTTTATCTCTCACTCTTTCTCACTCACTCTCTTTATCTCTCACTCTTTCTCATACACTCTCACTCTCCATCTCCCTATCTCTCTCACTTTGTCTCCCACTCATTCACTCACCCTCTTTCCACACACATACACACTCCCACTCACACACTATCACTCTTTCTCACTCACTCTCTTTATCTCTCACTCTTTCTCACACACTCTCACTCTTTCTCACTCACTCTCTTTATCTCTCACTCTTTCTCACACACTCTCACCCTCTATCTCCCTATCTCTCTCACTTTGTCTCCCACTCATTCACTCACCCTCTTTCCACACACATACACACTCCTACTCACTCACTATCACTCTTTCTCACTCACTCTCTTTATCTCTCACTCTTTCTCACTCACTCTCTTTATCTCTCACTCTTTCTCATACACTCTCACTCTCCATCTCCCTATCTCTCTCACTTTGTCTCCCACTCATTCACTCACCCTCTTTCCACACACATACACACTCCCACTCACACACTATCACTCTTTCTCACTCACTCTCTTTATCTCTCACTCTTTCTCACACACTCTCACTCTTTCTCACTCACTCTCTTTATCTCTCACTCTTTCTCTCACACTCTCACTCTCAATCTCCCTATCTCTCTTACTTTGTCTCCCACTCATTCACTCACCCTCTTTCCGCACACATACATACTCCCACTCACTCACTGTCACTCTTTCTCTCACATTCTCTATCTCTCACTCTCTCTATCACACGCTCTCACTCTCCAACTCCCTATCTCTCTCACGCTTTATCCCACTCACTCACTCTCTACCTCGCACTCTCTCTCTCTGTCTCTCACACACACTCTCGCTCTCCTCTCCAACTATCTCTCTCACTCTGTCTCCCACTCTTCCACACACACACGCGCGCGCTCTCTCTCTCTCTCTCTCTCTCTCTCTCTCTCTCTCTCTCTCTCTCTCTCTCTCTCTCCCGTACAAAAAGTCCCTTTCAGCACTGTTTCTCAATGCTAAAAGACATAATTTGGTTCAAACTTGTCAACGGTAACCCTTCTTTTTAGAAAATGAACTAATTTGAAGTTTTTTTAACAGCAGCTGAGTATAATTACGTCTCTACCCTTCCCCCTTTTTTTTCTCGAACTGCCCTTTCAAATTTCACGTTTTCCCGAAAAAAAAAAAAAAAAGCTTTTCTAGTTATCTCTTGGCCTTTAGCACCAACAAGCCTTGTGGACTAGTGGCAAATAATCACCTGCACAGACAGCTGTTCCTACTGATTCACCCCGAGAAGCCACTTCTTTTGAGTTATCTATTTGCGCCGCATCATTTCAATTTTGCTGTAAAAATGCATTAATAAAGTCAGACATTCTTGTTCATAAAGAAACACAAAATTTGTTTCCATAAACCACAGAAAATGAAGGTTTAGAGCATTTTCCAGAAATGGTTTTTTTTTTTTTTTTGCTTGCCTGGCTGAGTTCTCTCCAACCCCCTCCCGTTACCCTCAGCGCAAGAAGTTTGCATTCTAATCGCCCTGCCACCTAGCAGCAACAATTTTTATCATTAAAAATGAATACTCATTACGCGATCACTAAATAGGGAAACGACACGGGACTTGGTAAAACGTCTGAACATTGCGATAACTTAGGAAACTTCAAAGTGCTATATTTTATGTTAAAAAAAGTATAAACTTAACTTCTTTTGCGCTGTGAATTAATTTGAATCGTCAGTTAGTGCCACTGCGCTTTTGGGAAAAGTCTTAAGCCTGAAGACTTCAAAATTCCTGGGAAACTGATATGGTAATTAATGAAAGATTTTTTACAGGGCGATTTTTCAGACATAGCAAGGATGAGTAAATACTAAGCGAGAGTTCGTATTAGCAGCGAAAATCCAATTTATTTTGATGTAACGCTAATTAAATTTTCATTGAGCTCGTCCGAGTGCGTAAGAGTTTATTATAGGTTTTCCTTTTTATTCCGTTTTTCCCCCCTCATTATTTGCTTAATTTTTTTCTTGTCTCTCAGGAACGTGTGTTAATGATTTTTTGAACTGGAAAGCGAAGTTTGACTCATGTCGGTATCAAACTAGTTGATTAATTGATTCCGAACACTCACGGTTATAAATGCCAGTCACCGCTACGCCGCTTTAGCGCCAACTGAAGCTTTTCAATCAAGGTGTTCTTCCATGTCAAATACGTGCACGTATCGGAAGTCATACATAAAAGAGAGAAGGCAGCAAAAATATATATCTAAAATAAATGAAAGAGGTCTCTGTCGTTATTCGTCGGTGTCAAATAAATGAAATGATAGGCCAGGCACGTTCAGAATTTCATTTCTCAAAGAGTTCTGAGGGAAAGGCATCGATCGGTTATGCGTTTAATTCTGGATAGATCACGTGACCGGAATCATTATTCCTCTACTTTCTACGAATTCACGCTCTGAGGACTCTATATGGCAATCAAGAAAACATCAAATTCGCACAACAACGCGTGGAATTTTTTTTTCATTCTTTTGCACGTTCTACGCGCACACTTATGAAACGTCAAATTTCCTACACCCACAGCTCTTCTGAGGTCTTTTCTTTCCTTGAAAAAGGGACTCAGTGCCAGAAGAAGAATTCAGCAGGGAATAAAATATCGAAAGTTAAATGCAACTATCCGAGAGATCTTACTATCCGACTCATTTCCTTGCCAAGTTCAGAAAATACGAAACTTTTTTAATGAGAGATCGTACCAATGATTATTTGGTCAGAATTATCGCCAGGAAAAACGAAGCCTTTTTCTCTCTTTTACGACCAAGTATACAAATAAAATTACAGTCTGACGTATAGAGGGCAGAGTTGGAAACTTCGAAACAGTCAAAACTTTGGACCCACGCCGACCCGGACCATGAGTGTGTGTGTGTGTGTGTGGTTGGTTGGTTGGTTAGTGGATTTTAGTGGCGCAAGGGCCAGGTTTGGCCAAAGAGCGCCAGACAAAGAACTATCAGCCACAGAATTTGAAAAGCGTGGAAAATGAGTAAAAGCAGACAGGCTTGGTAAAAGTTGAAAAAGAGTATGAAGAAAGCAGTGAAGAAAAGGTAGTTAATGAAGTTTATTAAAATTCATAAATTTACTAATGGAAAAGGACGAACCGTCACTCTCCTCCCCCCACACTCCTCTGCAATGCTGGCAGAGGGCGGGGACGAACTGTCACTCTCCTCCCCCCATGTTCCTCTGCAATGCTGGTTGAGGCTGGGGACGAACTGTCACTCTCCTCCCCCCCATGGTCCTCTATAATGTTGGTGGAGGGTGGGGACCTCGCTGAGGCCGAGACAGGTTGATGGACACTGCACACCTTTGCGGATTGAGGGCCGGGTCTTCCGCACGCGCAGGCTGTCTGCTGGGAACCGGAAGAGGCGGGCGTCTGCAAAAGAGAAGGCGCAGACTCAGCCGGTCGAATAAGCTGGAGCTCGGTGAAATCAACCTGTGTCGCTTGTTCAACTGTAGATCGCTTGGCAAGTGCGGCGAGAGCTACAGGGCGCGGAACAAAGGGCTGCACGGGTTGTGGCAGAGACTGAACAACTGCGGCAAAACTACGCTGTCGGGTGTTGGGAATACCCAACTTGGCTTTGGCAGCAGGGTACGAGAGGCCTTCCAGGGTCTTGAGGCGCTGGATCGCCATCTCGTCCTTCCATTTCATACAGTTGCGGGAGTAAGCTGCATGGGCCTCACCGCAGTTAACACAGCAGGCCGCAGAAGTGCAACCTTCCCCGTCATGTTCACCGGAGCCACAATTAGCGCAACGAGCGGAACTCTTACAGAATCGTTGTGAATGCCCGTACCTCTGGCACCTGAAACAGCGCAGAGGACTGGGAATGTACGGGCGAACTGCACAGACCAAGTAGCCTGCTTTGATTTCTGTCGGAACTTTCGGCGAGTCAAAAGTCAAGATTACATTTTTAGATTTAAGCAAAGAGCCATCACGCCGGAACATCATACGACGTGCAGCAAGAACACCCTGATCCGCAAGTTCAGTCACCAATTCATCCTCACTGCATGGCAAGAGATCAAACTCCGAAATAACACCCCGAGAGGTGTTAAGAAACGGGTGAGGTGTCACTTTGACAGGAATGCCTTGAAGACTAGAAAGGCGCAGAAAAGTGTTACTCTGAGAAACACTGCAAGTTTGGACAAGCAGGTCCCCAGAGCGAAGCTTCCTCACAGACTTCAAGGGGCCAACCGCAGCGTTCAAAGCTTTAGAAATGAAAAATGGAGATCTGGTGGACAGTCTCTCATTCGGATCGATGGATTCTACAAGTAAGTGTGTAGCATGCGTAGTCACAGCAATCGAGGGAGACGACGCTTCGGAGCGACTGGCACAGCTGCCGAAGAAGAGGTTGTACATTCTTGGTCCAGGTCATGGTCTAAAGAACGTTTAAGGGTTTGAGACTTGGTAGGTTGAGAAGACGAAGGAGAGTCGTTTGCAACTATCATTTTCGCAGGTGACTTAAATTTGGAGTGTTTATGTTTGGGTTTACCCATGGAAAAAGAAGGAAGATTCGTCTGCAGACTACTCCACCCACCACCGAGCCCTACAAGGGAGAACTGGAGGTCCGCAAGCCGAAAAAACGACGCTGGACACAGTTCTGGAGCTTATACGTTGCAGATATAGTCCGTTGGCTGTGATCACACGCACTCGGCGGACACTTCGGCCTCCTGGTACCGTCATGCCAACGCCTTTGGCATGATCCCACAGCCCCCGGGCTCACCCTGCCGTGCCATACGACAAAAAAGCCGCTAAAGGCCTGCACACAACTTGGTACAAGACTTCTGACTAGAGGTGGGTTAGTCTCTAGCCTCCCGTTTACAGCGAAGCCGGGGTCGAAGAGGAGTGTTGGTACACAGGAGGCACTTATCCGGTCTCCTGCGACCTCAGCCGCCAGACATCCCATTTCCGCCTCACGGGTCTCCGCACGCGGCAAACATGCAGGTAGGTCTAGCACCCAAACCAGCTAAAAAGAAAAAAAGAAATCTAAAGAAGACAAATCCTGGAAGGGAACCTAAACGGAATCTCAGCAACCTACGAACTGAGCGGTTAATATTAAACAGTTAGTGGCGGAGGGTATCAAAACCACAAGACCGGGGTGTTAGTACATAACGTGGTAGCGATTAGGTAAAGTATACAACACGGGCAACTAGCCAGTGGAGAAAAGAAATAAAAACGAAAAAGCGAGACACAAGACCAGCTCGGGATCGTGGGGCCGCGACTCCCCAACAGCTGGATGAACAGCCGTCCCTGCAAACACCAACAGCACCGAAACAAAAAACAAGCGGTGGCATGACATCAGATGTTGACCAGTCACAAGGTCAGCTCGGGCCGTGGGGGCGCCGCTCCCCAAATAACTGGAAAACCAGTTATCCCCGTGCGGGGTGTGTGTGTGTGTGTCACTACGCGACAAATATATATAGCACAGTTGCCATGAATGCATGAACTTGGTCCGCAACGATATTCAGATACCTGACAGCTGTCAGAGATTGTGCTATTTAGATAATGGGGTCTAAACTGTCCCAAGAAAACATCGCCCACAGCATAACACCGCCACCGCTGGCCTGTTTGCGCCCAGAAGTGCATCCAGGTGCCATAGCCTCCGTTAGTAATCGGCGTATCCGCTCTCAGCCGTCTATGTGATGCACCAGGAATCTTGAATCGTCAGACCAGGCCACTTTCTTCTAATCATCCACGGTCCAATCTCGATTAGCTTGGGCCCCTTTCATGAGTTGTTGGCGATGACGTGCACTGAGCACGAGGACCCGTGGAGTTTCGGCTACGAAGGCCCATGCGCAGAAAGCGGCAATGAATTCTGTGCTGCGATACACTGTCCTGACCACCAGTGTTGTAGCTGCAGGTAATTTGTCGCACTGTGGCCCTGCAGTCTCTGGGAACTATGCGAGACAGTCTACGCTCCCCTGTGGAATCAATGAGCTGCGACGACACACTGCTGGACGATGGTTCGTCGTTTGGCCATCCGTGCACCACTTTTGATACGTCCTCACTCCAACGACACGTGAACAACCCACAAGTAGCGCCGTTTCCGAGATCGTAGTTCGGAGGTGTCGTGCCATCACAATTTGTCCTTTATCAAATTCCGATAAATCGGCAGCTTTTCCTATTCTGACTCCGAACACTCTACAAAACGAAAGCCGGTCCTCAGGTTGTATATATACTTCTCTGTGAACTTCACCTGCGCCACTGTTCAGTCTCCAGGTGCTCTCATTTCTCTAGGCTGGGGGTGGTCAAAATGTAATGGCAAATCAATGCATATACTATAATACCTATATTGACAAAAGTCACCAGATAGCTAGAACAGAAACACCACATACCATTTATTGACATACATTAGAACGGTATCGGTCCACCTTTGGCCTTAATGCATGCACTGGCTATTCCAGACATGCTTTCGACAAGGTTCTGGAACACAGCGATAGGTATGCGCTTCCATTCAGTACATAATGCTGCCGCTAACTGTTGCTTAATAGTAGGCCTTGGTTCCAAACTTCTTATGCGGGGCTCTATTCATCCCATAGAGGCTCTATCGGATTAAGATCAAAGGTCTGTGCTGGCCAGTTCACACACGATACGGAATTATCGTCATGAAACGCCGTACCAGTCCTTGCTTTATGGCTCGGCGCATTATCCTGCTGGTACCAAAAAGGCTTGGGTCCATAGTATTGCCACAGAGTTGGTAGAGCATCATTGTCCAGAATATCGAGGTAGACGTGCTGGTTAACAAGTTCCTCCACGACAACCAATGGGCCGGGACCATACCACCAAAACCACCATCACGCGAGTACACTGCCAGCTCGAAACTTGACCGTAGGAACATTTCACTGTGATAAATAGCGTCCCCCGGCTACTTCCATACCCACACACGGCCATCAGACTGATGGATCGTGTATCTGGATTCATCAGTCCATAGGACCCATTTCTATTGATCTACGGTCATGCTCTTTACACCATGCTAAACGACGAGTTGCCTACCGAGTGGAGATGAAAGGCTTATGAGGAACCGCACGACCACGATAGTTCATGGAAGAAGTTCTCTGCGAATGGTACGTGTACATACAGAGGTTCCAGCATTTTAAATCACCTGTACACTAAGGTCTTGTGCAGTACTCCGTCGATTAGCTCTAACGACTCTCCTGAGGCTTTGACGTCCTCTATCACTGATTTTCTTCGTTCTGCCGGTACGTTTTGCTGCTTCAGGCACGTCATGTGTCTTCCATTTATTCAGTACATCCAAAACAGTTGACTTGGGTATGTTTAAAGGCCTCTCCGTTTCTCTTATGGACAACCCACTAATATAACACCGAACAATCTTTCCTTTCTCAAAGTCAATTCTCTCCCACTGCGACATTTTCACTTGCCCTCACAGTGCAATATGATCGCGGTCAGCTGCAGGCTTGTTGTTATACGTTTGCAGCTGTACCGCGCATCTTACCAACGCAGCGGTTCCGTTCATTTTCTTTTGAAGGAGTGTCCTGGGACTTTTGTTAATATATATATAAATATATATATATATGTGTGTGTGTGTGTGTGTGTGTGTGTGTGTGTGTGTCAAAATAGTATGTAATAGCTCATCGGTGTATATACACTGAAGAGCAATTGAAATAGAGACAGCTGGCGTTATGCAAATGTGGCGCTGTCGGCTGCCCTGTAAACGGAAACGACATGACGTATGCAGCTATCCAACAATATAAGGAGTGATGCGACGGGGAATCAGTAAGAATCGGACGCAGTATGGGTAAGACGAAGGATCTAAGCTCATTTGATCGTGGCCAAATTGTCGGGGCTCGACGAATGGGTCACTCCATCTCGGAAGTCGTGCAGACACTGGGATTTTCATGAGCCACTGTGTCACGGATGCACTGTGAGTACATCGAATTCGATAAAACCATCCCTGCAAGGGCCAACTGCCGTGGACAACAGCATGTGGAAGAGTGGGGTCATCGTCGGCTAGCTCGCATTGTAACAGCGGATGTACGGGCCACAGTGCAAGAAATCACTCGGCAATTTAACGCTGGTGCACAAAAACGTGTAAGCAGCCACACCATCCAGAACGATCTCCTCGCTATGGGGTACAGAAGTCATCGTCCCACGAGGGTACCGCTGCTGACCGCACATCACAGGGTGCAAAGATTAGAATGGGCGCGGGAACATAGCCAGTGGACCCTAGACATGTGGATAAATGTTGCCTGGACTGATGAGTCGATATTCACGTTGGTACATGCGGATGGCAGGGTACGAGTACGGCGCAAACCACGTGAAGCGATGGATCCTTCTTGCCAGCAGGGTACTCTTCAAGCTGGTGTGGGTGGCATTCTCGTCTGGGGACTGTTTACGTGGACTGAAATTGGACCCCTGGTACGTGTGACATTGTCCTACACAGGTCAACATTAGTGGGATATCCTGGGCGACCATTTGCTCCCGTTTGTGCGTCTTTAATATCCCACTGGGGACCTCATCCTGCAACAAGGCAATGCACCGTGCCATCGCTCCCGAATTGTATCCGAATGGTTGGATGAACACTTCACCGACGTGACCTCGCTTCCTTGGCCAGCTAGGTCACCTGACCTCAATCCCATCGAGCACATCTAGGATGCCAAACTGTGAGAGGTTGTTCAGGGGTCGTGGATGGCTTCCCAACGCTTCCGGTGTCTTGTCAAGTCCATGCCGAGACGAATCGCCACCGTCATCAGGACGAAAGGTGGTGCTACACGTTACTAGACAGGTATCTCTAATTCAATTGCTCTTCAGTGTATATATATAGTATATATCGAAAATGTACGGGAACTGGAGACCTGCTGTTGATATTATGGTAAGAGATACCCCAAGATACCTATCGCCACCTCATTGAATTGATGCCTTGCCGAGTGACCGCTGTTTTGCGGGCTAAAGGTGGTCCTACAGCTTATTCGGTAGGTGGTCATAATGTAATGGCTCATAGGTGTATATCAGAGACGTGGACCTTAGCAAAAACAAAAGACGCGTAGAGGTTGCTGACAACTCAAAGAAGCGTGGGAAAATGAGAGCTTGGGGAAGAAAAATAGATAAAGGAACTCATGGATCAAGAAAACCACAAGAGTTGATGACATCATGAACAAAGTAAAAACTCTGAAATGGCATTAAGCTGGTCATGCTGCTAAAAATGACCCCTGATGCCAAACGGAAACACTAGGTCCGATTACAAGGGACTGGAAAGGATCACGTGGGATATCAGTGGATGAAATTCAAAAGCATGGCGGAACAACGTGGCATAGAATAGCTCGTGAGAGAGACAGAGTGGTGGAAAAGACTTGGATAAATCTTCATCCAGAGCAGTGCATTGAGAATTGTTGATAGCGATGTCATGCACATAATTAACGCCTTTCTAGTTTAATAACTTCTGATGTGTCCAAACACAAAACGGAATAAAAATTTCGAATCACCCTTGTTTTTCTGTTATCAGTGCCTGTTTTCTCCTTTATTGGAGCTAATAATCGACAGTATATAACCCATTACAGTACAGTACATTTATATTAAAATATACTAACACGCATATGCAAACATGCTAACGCATATATGTACGCTAGCAAACAGATGCCGTCCACAGATATAACAGACACGAAGTACAAGAGAAATATGAACTTGCGGTCAAAAGCACAGCCATTGCATTTCCCATTAGTTAAAAACAGAAAATCACCTGCACTACTCGTTTTCTCTTTACGGGCCAGTTTGCAGAAAAGCAGTTACTGCGTTATTTGAAAACTCGCTGAAGATGTTCTGATATTAATCAGAATATTTAAGCATTCTCACAAGGCATGAACTTTGCCTTGTTTATACATTGCAGCATGATTACATTCTCTCGTGGTATAACAACCGAAACATTATCCACACATGGACTTTGCTGTGGATTGACTCTGCCCGTTTATTTCAACCATTAAAACAGTGTAAGCAGAAACTTGCTTTATAAATATCTTCCAGATAATAATGCAAGGATGACTAAAAATTCAGTTCTGATATGTAATTTCATTTGAGCTATACCCAGTTTAATTTCTGAAGAGGGTAAATTTCATTAACAGAGGTCTATCGTCAAAGTATACGTATTAAGAATTCGACCTCGATGATCATTAATAAGGTAAATGCAGGAAATTTATTTCCTTGAGCAGATGAGACTGTAGCTGTTATGCAAATGATGACTGGAACGCAGGAAAACGAAGGGAGAAAATTTGTTAAATAAATTCAAGTATTAATTCTTTGTAGAATATCAGGTAGAAAATAATTTATGTTTGAGTTATATTCCACAGGGGACTGTACATTATAACTGTATGGAACATATAGTTTATCCTAAGCCAATAGCTATGAAAGTCAAACAAAATGAAAATTTAATAAGGAGCCCATGAATTTTAAGCCATATAATTTCTTATGATGTGAAATATTTCCAGAAATCAACCATTCTTTCCTAATCAGTTGCTCTTATCAAAAGACAAATATTTTTTTTATTTACATTTCTTATAAATAACCTTTGGTTTTCCGTACACGGCGTAATATAAAGGGAATATTCTTTTACTAAAGTGTTGAGTTTCAGCTGTTCTGATTTTCTCTCTTCCCGAGAGTCAGTGACCCTGAGCGATGGGTAACGTCTTTATTCTTAAGTGATAATGAGAGGATATGAAAATTATTAAATAAATTAATAAGAAATACAAGGAAAACGAATTAATTTCGTTGGAAAATATCAATATTTTAACGATCGGTGTTGTAGTTATTGTTGTGCAGCATTAACGAAGTAACAGAACAAAAAATGAACACCACATGGTCTAAAAAACTGTATCGGGGCCAATACTTACTGATATACCGAAGAACATGCTTATAACCAGAGTTGGAAACGGGCCAAAAATTTTGGACCCGGACCCGACCCGGGTAAATCTGCTTTGAACTATAAATTCGAAAC
This sequence comes from Macrothele yani, assembly GCA_039090855.1. Lineage (NCBI taxonomy): Eukaryota > Metazoa > Arthropoda > Arachnida > Araneae > Macrothelidae > Macrothele > Macrothele yani. The sequence goes on from CM077026.1 coordinate 29,490,989, forward strand.
TCAATTTATAATTACCCGTAATCACATACATATACAGTATATACAGGGCGTTCAAAAAGTTTGTCCGCCGTGGGTATAGTAGGTTTTAAGGTTGTAGGTTATATAGAAATCATATAAATGTATTACGAAAACGCGTAATTTACTAACTTACTTACAAAATGTGTGAAACTGTCGTTCTTCACATAACCTAACTGTTTTGCACATGTTTTCAAACACATCTGCGAGAGTCAAAAAAGTCCCTCCGCAGTAATGTATGTTAAGGTTGTTCCACTTAAATTTGGTGGTGCTACGGTCAAAATTTTTGAATTACACTGCTGGCCACCCAAAATGCAACACCAAGAAGGAAGCATCCGATTGGCCTGGAATTCGCAGCATGCATCGCCCGCGAGAGGACATGCAAACGATTAGCATTGCAGAGCATATGCAAATCATGTGCACCCGGCACGCCACCGAGAAGCACTTAAGAAGGATGCACAGAAGGCGGGGTGTAAGTAGTGGAAGTGTGTTGTGCTGCCGGACCTGTGCGTAGGAAGCTTCCTGATGCCTCGTCGCAGAATACGGCTGTCATTCCAGCACGTTTCGGAGTTCGACAGAGGACGAATAGTGGCTTATCGCGACAGCGGTTTATCGTACCGAGACATCGGCGCCCGTGTGGGACGACATCCAGCCACAGTGAGGTGAGTATGGATTCGGTGGGTGCAGGAGGGACGGACGGGCCGACGTCAGTGATTGCCGCAGCCGCGGCACGCCACCAGACGAGAGGACCGGCATGTTGTGCGGCGGGCATAAACAGCTCGCACCGCCACATCACGAACGTTAGCGCAGGAATTAGGGTGTGTCGCGCAACAACCTGTGTCAGCACGTACCGTTCGACGTCGTCTGCAGGAGCGGTGACTTGTCGCACGGCGCCCATTGCTCCGATTACCATTGACGTTACACCACCGGCGAGGAGGCGGCAGTGGGCCGTTGTAAGCCGCAACTTGACCACGGAATGGCACGACATTGTCTTCTATGACGAATCCCGCTTCTACTTGCAACACCACGATGGTCGGATCCGCGTGTGGCGGCACCGCGGCGCGAGACTGTATGACGCCTGCATTATGCATCGCCATACCGGTCTGTCACCTAGCGTTATGGTTTGGGGCGCAATTGGATATGACACCCGCACCCCTTTGGTATGCATCGCCGGTCCATTCAACAGCCATCGCTACATCTCCGACGTTTTGGAGCCTGTAGTCGTTCCTTACTTGCAGGACCTGCCAGCGGCCACGTTTCAACAGGATAATGCACGCCCGCACGTGGCACGCATCGAGGAATAATTCTTCACGGCCCACCAGGTGTCACTGCTGCCGTGGCCCGCCTGTTCTCCCGATATGTCGCCCATCGAACACGTCTGGTCGCTGATCGGCAACCGAGTGGCCCGGCATGCACCACCCGCCGCTACGCCTGATGAACTGTGGCAACGTGTGGAAGCAGTCTGGACCGACATACCCCAAGCCCACATCCAAAGCCTCTTTCGTTCGGTGCCGCTGCGTGTAGCGGCCGTAATTGCCAGCCATGGGGGTCCACACGAACTATTGATGTCTGCGTGTTCCACAAGTCGCACGGGCCTGTAAGCTCAATCGTTTCATCTTTGTATCTGCTGTTGTGTGTCCAGTAAATCTGGCTTTGCTATCTCGTGTCTTTCTTGGTGTTGCGTTTTGCGTGGCCAGCAGTGTAAGTAACTTGTTGTATGTTTAATTTCAGATTTTTCTGTTTTCTTGATAACAAATCAAGCTTGATAATATGTTTCACCGCAACACTAATTTTCACCAGCTTCTAATGAGTTGAAAGTGTCAAAAATGTGGATGTTGATTTCATCATTGCCCCTCAGAAGGAAGGAACACTCATGAAATCAACATTCACATTTCGAAAGCTTTCAACTTATCACAAGCTCCTGAAAATTGGTGTTGCTGTGAAACATATTTTGGTTTCTTAATGAGATGAAACAACTACAGCATTCACTCTTCCCTTTTTTGTTTTCAACAAAAGTATTTCATGAAAGAAATACGGGATTACACCATATAATACAAATTTTGAAGATGACAGTCCGATTTTTGGTGTAAATGTGACAAGAATGGTAAGTCGGATATTATCTGACTTGCCATCCTTGTCACATTTACACCAAAAATCGGATTGTCATCTTCAAAATTTGTATTATATGGCGTAATCCCGTATTTCTTTCATGATTTTTCTCCTCCTCTGGGCAATTACGGGATAGGATTCTTAACCTCCAGATTCGCTAAACATGAATGCCGGTTGCTTTGACTAGCAAATCCTGTGATGGTTATATTCAAATTTATATGAAACTTGAGACTTGGTCGTTCTGGGTGGTGTAGTGGTTAGCATACTCAGGAGCTATCTGGGAAACGCAGTTTCGAGTATCGCTCCAGGACGATGAAATTTTCAAGTTTTCGGGTATTATCTGACTTGCCATCCTTGTCACATTTACACCAAAAATCGGATTGTCATCTTCAAAATTTGTAAGAACATATTTTTTGTTCTCGACGCCTTTTAGAATCTCCTTAATATTAAATTCATCCATATTAACAAATAAGGCATTAACTCCGACACGATACGCAATGAAACTGGATGTCAGCACGTCAAACGAAAACCTCTGAATGCTCAATGCAAAAGATGCGATGTGAAAAGAAACTCACAGTCTTACAATGTGACACGCAGGGTGTGAGAGAATGAATTACCAGAGAAGCAGGCGACAGGTGTTTGCCTGTATCTTTCTCCGTACAATCACACTGAAAACAAACGCAAAGGAAGTATCATTTTGCGATATGGTACCGTCAGTGGGAAGAAATCTTCTTTGCTTTAAGAAGGAGACGGCAATATTTTTGTATGACAACTCATTTTTCACTCAGCTGGCACCAGCATTGAGAACAAAATTCCACAGTACGCATTTTTTTTAATATTTGTTTTCAAAAATAAAACGGAATAAAACCAACTCGAAATCGGGTCAGGAACGCCTTGACCCGACCCGTTTGACCAGCAAGAAATTGTCGATTCGTTGACCCGCTGACCCGTGGCCCTTTTCCATCTCTGCTTATAACGAGGAACTCGGGACCGACGGAAACCCTCGCTATATCCGGGTGCTCGCTAAATCCGTTTTTGTGTTAAAATTCCTACCATGAAGAAATATGCATATAGTTTATATTATATATCCATAACAATTCGATATATTTGAAAAATTTAATTAATTAACGACGTCAGTACTAAAGTTAATTAATTAAGCTTTTCAAGAATATTCAATTTGAAGGCCACGTGAGACTGACTGCTGTTTGACTACACAACACGCACACGAAACAAGCAGCACCGGTTCTAACAATGCAACGCTGACTTGGAGGGTGAAAGGGGCAATGGACACAATTGTAGGAATTTTTATCTTCTGTTTACCCTCCGGCGGCATCCCCATTCCCTAACTCCCCTATCTCTGTGCAACTGTCACCTAAAAATCCACTTACATGTGCAATTTGTATATGAGGCCTACCCATCCTCTTTTGCCTAGAAGTAGGCGGCCTGCTTTCAACTTTGCTGACACGATAAACCGATCTGATTTACCACTCGCAGCGGGTGGCGGAGAGAGTCATTGTACAAATCGCTTCTTCAGAATTAGATACACTCCCACCCCACTGTTTTTCTACCAACATTTTTCCACCAGCAGACAATTCCCCTGCGCTGTTGTAATTTCGTTCTGTATGCCACCATTTTTTCCTCTATCCCAGGACAGTGCACAGCAGATTTTCTCTGCCTCGTTAAATATGGAGTTTCATTAAAATCAGGTATTTTGCTTGCTAGAAGTGATCATCTTAGCTTTCCTCTCCCTCGTTAAATCCGGGGACTTCATGAAGTCTTGTTCGCTAAAAACGATCAAATTAGCTTTGAATTAACATTATACCAACCGAAAGTTCCTGTTTTGATCATTAAATCCGGGATCTCGCTTAATACGGGCTCGTTATAAACGGGTTCTACTGTAATTTGAGAAAGGTCTTTAAAAATCGATTTGAGAAATTTCTCTAAGAAATCGATATGATCTGGTTTGAGAAATATTTATATGATATCGATAACTGATAGCCAGTCATCGGATTGCGGGGCATGTGTAGAATTCGTGTTCGTTACTATTGTGACACAGTTCGATGTGGTTACCAAAGTTCAACCGCCGACTCATATTTGCATAAAAAAGAATTTTTCCTGGAGAGATTTCGCAAAACATATCGACTTCCTGGAGAGATTCCACAGAGCATATCATATGCTCTGTGGAATCTCTCCAGGAAGTCGAAATCATGCTCTGTGGAGTCTATCTGTCTTGAGATTCTACGCGAGGATCTGAGAAAACGAAACCTTAATGCCAGTTGATACCACGCGTTCTGAATGATGTCCAAAAAGAGGCCCTTTCATCGATCTGTCCGATCTGCTGGGCACTGCAGCTGAGGATCCTGACTTTTGCTCCAGAATTACTGCAGGAGATGAAAAAAGGTGCATGCAGTATGATCCACAAGCCTGGAAGCTGTTCCCTAGGATAAAATGGACACTAAAAGTGCAGTATCATGCAGACACTACATCTGCGCAAGCAGCCGTGATAAAACATCTTGCAGACATCCCGGAAGACGCCTTCCAGAACTGTTTTCAGAATCTTCAAGAACGCGAGAAACTGTGTGTTAATTCAAAAGAAAGTTTGGATTTAGAAGGCACCCGGTATTAATTGTGAGTACGGTACTTTTTTTATAATCTTTATTGCGTCAGTTCTGGAACTTTTCGGACGTAGGTTGTATTGGGGATACCGGAATGTAATGTCGTTTTTTGGGGAGTTAAGTTTGGGGAGCAGTTGTGAGGTGAGTTTATGTATGTTCAACGTAAAGTAAGTGTATATACAAGTGAATGAACTATTCGTCTTTAACTTATGTAGATGTTTTTGTCTTCTAGATTTGCAGAACAAAATGAGTGACATAAAACCAGAGGAGAGTCATGTTCGTCATTTTATGCTGTGTGAATTTCACAAGGGGAACAATGCAACCGTGGCCACCAATAACATTTGCGCTGTTCATCCGAATGCGTGAAATGTCCGCAAGTGCCAGCATTGGTTCCCCCAATTCGGGTCGGGCAATTTTGAAGTCTCTGATACCCCTCGTGCAGAAAGGCCCATGGAGCTGGACAATGACCTGCTGCGTGCAGCTGTTGAGGCAGATCCTCGTCAAACCATTGATGAATTATCTCAACATCTTAATGCATCATAGTCTACTGCTCAAGAGCACCTGCAACAGATAGGGAAGGTATATAGGCGAGGAGTTTGGGTCTCACACCAACTTAAACCTGACAACAAAGCCCAGCGTTCCACCATCTGCAACTCTTTGCTCAGCCGACAGGAGAAGGATCCATTTCTTCATCGCATTGTCACTGGAGATGAAAAGGGAGTTCTTTACGTGAACAACAAATGCAAAAACCAGTGGCTTTCTCCTGGCCTAACATCAGTTTTTACGCTCAAACCAGGCCTACACCCCAAAAAGGTTTTGCTCTGTGTTCGGTGGACTACCTCTAGTATAGCTCACTTTGAGCTCTTGGAACCAGGACAGACCGCAACGGCAAACCTCTATTGTCAACAACTGGACCGTTTGAAGTACGATCTTACTGTAAAATATCCAGTACTGGTTAACAGAAAAGGTGTCAACCTCCAGCATGGCAACGCGAGACCTGGCACGGTGGGGCGGACCCAGCAGATGATCAGAGATTTTGCCTGGGAAGTTCTGCCCCATTACCCTTATTCCCCTGACACTGCACCAGCTGATTACCATTTGTTCAGATCTGTGCAGAACTTTCTTGATGGGAAAAGATTCCACAATACTGATGATGTCAAAACGTGGCTCTCGGACATCTTTGCATCACAGCCAACGACTTTTTATAAAGACGGCATTGAAAGTTTGGTTTCACGATGCGCAAGTGTGATCGATAATAATGGCGATTATATAATCGATTAAGAAATAAATTTCTTCTGTTACAAACAGTGTTTCTTTTTTCTTTTCTCCGAAAACGACATTACTTTCCGCCCCCGCCTCCCAATATTATGCTTTGGTCTTTCCGGATAAATCGGTGGACGAATGCAACTTTCCTTAGCTCTCCCATATGAATGACTTTAGGGGCTTGTTCTTCCAACATTCTGCCTGAGAAAGAACTTAAACTCTTCGGTGAAAACAATGAAACTCTCATGCATTCATGGCTCCAATGTTTCTGTGCTGCTGCTGTCAGCTGTATGAGAAAATATACGAGGAAGTACTGTGGTAGTGTGAATACCGTAAGACCTGAATCCAAAAGTTTGGATTGACACGGGGATGATGTTCACCCAACAGTGGCGTCACCAGAAGTGCAGAACTGTGTGGGCTATTAGAGGGGGCTAAGTGTCTTACGGGGAGGCATAATTTTGAAGTGCTTGACAGAAATTTTGGCAAAACATTCTGTACATGTAGATTTACTCCAACGCTGATGACATTATCCCCAGTATAAAAAAATAAGTTTTCAGGTGCATACTGTACCTAATATTTATTCAGTGCATATAGTACTGGGAACCATGGACACGAATCTACAAAGCCTTTAACAAGTTACTATTTCTTCGCAATTTTAGCTAACTTGCTTCATTTTTTAAATATTTTTTTAATATTTGTTGTCGTAAAGCCGTTTACGATTTTCAATTGCGAAAATTATTTTTTTCTACTACATTTTTAGACATTTGCTCAGGAAATCCCCCTCCGTTTCCCAGAACAGTACAACACCAAATTGAGGCATGGATGTTGTGTTTGTCTAACGGCACTGGCTCTCTCCCTTCCGTGGAACCGGTGACCCTAAATTAGGGACAGGCGACTGCTTATAGCCCATTGAGTTGCTCACGGTGGTCGTTAAAACTCCAATCCCCTCCTCTCAAAAAATCTTCGCTGACCACATGCATCCTTTTATGTTGGACGTTTACCCTGGTGGTGGTGTCTACCAACAGGACAATGCGCCGTGCCATGTCGCTAAGGGGCTGCGAGACTGAATCCAGGAATACGACAGCGATGTCTCTGTTCTCCCTTGGCCGACAAAATCGCCCGGCCTCAATCCCATGGAGGACTTGTGGGACTATTTGGATCGACAGGTTTGACGTGCCGACCCACAACCACGCCATCTCCGAGACCTCCGTGCTCTTCTGCAGTCCGAATGGGCACGTGTGACTCCGGCAACCTTCGAGGGTCTCATCGCGTCCATGCCACGCCGTCTCGTCGCTGTCATCCGGGCCAAGGGTGGTTATTCCCATTGTTAGGTAGGTGGTCATATTATTTTGATACAACGTGTATCTTCATACGTACGTTGTTTGATATACAGTACAGTACAACGTAAGGCCTGTCGGTTTTTGTATAATTCATTCTAATGTGGAGCTGGAGCTGTATGAATCAATTCAGTTTAACATCGTTTATATGAGAATTTTTTTTATATCGATAACTCTATAATATAGAGATGAAATTCGAGTTTTTATTAATTTTCATTTCATCTGTAGCATTTTTAAATGACGTGTTTTACAATAGCGCAATAAGTTTTATGATCTGAACAAAAAATACATATTCTGTTATCTTGGCCCCATTGTCAAAAAATAGTTCCTGCGCTACTGTTTCTGGGTACTTATGATTGCGCATATTTACAAGACATCAAATACGACGTAAATTTTGCATATTGACTTTCGGCAAAAAGCGTTGTAAAAGATGTTTATATTCGTTGCAATAGCATTTATAAGATCTCCGTGTCCTAAAAACAAAACTTGCTCCTGAAATATTTTGAGTCTGTTTGTCGGCGTGCTAACCGCAACTGTTTCCTTCACAATAATTCAATGCGCACTTTGAGGAAATGGGAGCGCTGAAATTGGCTTCCTGTAATGCTTCAAGTGAGCGTGTTGCTTAAATTTCGTATTTGTAGCGGAAACTAGAACTAGGCAATTTTCAAACTGCTCCAGATCGAAATTTGCTTTCCTCTTGCGGGAATAGCTAGCGTTATTCTTCCTTTTTTTTTTTTTTTCCCCTCTTTTCATCTCCTTTCCATAGATACGGTGGTCGTTCTGTAGTCAATTAGATTGGTGAAGAGCCTAAGCTGGAGAAGTTTTGGGGCAGTCTCCGCTAATCTGTAAGAGAAAGGGGGAAATGCCCGAACGATTAGGGCTCAGGAAAAGCATTTGGTTCCACGGTGATCGAATGTGTCATTAGCAGCGAAGACCCTTAATGGCAAGATACGGTCAGTCGACGACAGAAGGGTTGGTACCAATGAAAGTTGTTGAGCTGCCATCCCATCTCTGGGCTCCAAATGATGCTATCAGCTGATCGACAAGGCTCGTCTTCCTACATGCCCTCTTCTTCAGATTAAAGTAAGAGATAAAAGCGTCCGCTCAGCTCAAAAACAATCATAAAACTTTTAATTGCAATGCTTTAGTTAACTATCGAAAGAACAGCACAAGTCTTGACCAAATTTTCAGAAAATCCAAGCAACAAAGGAAAGAACAGCACATAAAAGCATGATCTTTTATTACCTCTCTGTTTACATGTTTAATAGTCAGTGCAAAGTGAAGATTTCGAAGACCCAACTTAACCGAAAAAAGTTCGCATGTCGAAGTTCCAAACCTCAGTCGGGAGCTTTAATTTTGAAAATGTGATTTTCACAACCCGTCAGACTGTTTCTGTCAAAATAGTTGTCTCGTCACAGGATTTCTCTTCGAAGCTAATGTACCGTAACCTTGGAAACCAGTTAGCTATTTAAATTTTTTGCAATATTTCAGTGCTCTACACGAAACTGCATTTATGGCCGCCTCGGTGGTGCAGTGTTCTAAGAGTTGGCTTATGACCATTCGTCCGAGGAGGCATGGATGTTGTGTTTGTCTTACGGCACTGACTCTCTCTCCCTTCCCTAGAACGAGTTGCTGTAAATTAGGGACGGGCGACTGCTTTATAGCCCACTGAGTTGCTCGCGGTGGTTGTTTAACCCCCAATTAAAAAAAAAAAGAAAAAGAAATAGCATTTATATTCTCTCCATCTCAACCAAATTCGTAGTAAGAAATCAACCAAACAAGCACTTTCCTTTAGACAACGCTGTATTCTTAGCAGTTTCTTTAATAACTCCACTTTCTACCTCTGTTTACATGTTAATTGTCATTACACTGTTTATCCGTTTAATTGTCGTTGCAAAGCGAATATTTCAGAAACCAGTTGAACTAAAAAAGTCTACAAATTGAAGATTCAAGCAAAGGCAAAGGTTTAAATTCTGAAATGTATATACACTGCTGGCCACCCAAAACGCAACACCAAAAAGGACACGAGATAGCAAAGCCAGATTTACTGGACACATAACAAGAGATACAAAGATGAAACGATTGAGCTTACAGGCCCGTGCGACTTGCGGAACACGCAGAAATCAATAGTTCGTGTGGCCCCCATGGCTGGCAATAACGGCCGCTACACGCCGCGGCGTCGAACGAAAGAGGTTTTGGTTATGGGCTTGGGGTATGTCAGTCCAGGCTGCTTTCACACGTTGCCACAGTTCATCAGGCGTAGCCGCGGGTGGTGCTTGCACGGCCACTCGGTTGCCGATCAGCGACCAGGCGTGTTCCATGGGCGGCATATCGGGAGAACAGGCAGGCCACGGCAGCAGTGACACCTGGTGGGCCGTGAAGAATTGCTGTACGATGAGTGCCACGTGCGGGCGCGCACTGTCCTGTTGAAATGTGGCCGCTGGCAGGTCCTGCAGGTAAGCGAGGACAACAGGCTCCAAAACGTCGGAGATAGAGCGGTGGCTGTTGAGTGTACCAGCGATGCGTACCAGAGGGTTGCAGGTGTCATATCCAATTGTGCTCCAAACCATAACGTCAAGCGACGGACTGGTATAACGATGCATAATGCAGGGGTCATATAGTCTCTCGCCGCGGTATCGCCACACGCGGATCCGACCGTCGTGGACTTGCAGGCAGAAGCGGGATTCGTCGGGGAAGACAATGTCGTGACATTCCGTTGTCCAAGTGCGGCGTTCAACGGCCCACTGCCCCCGCACCCGCCGGTGGTGTAACGTCAATGGTAATCGGAGCAATGGGTTCCGTGCGACAAGTCCCCGCTCCTGCGGACGACATCGAACGGTACGTGATGACACAGGTTGCTGCGCAACACACCCTAATTCCTGCGCTAACGTTCGTGATGTGGCAGTGCGCGCCGTCACTGCCCGCCGAACAAGATGCCGGTGCTCTCGTTCGGTGGTATGCCGCGGCTGCAGCAATCGCTCACGTCGATCCGTCCGTCCCTCCTGCACCCACCGAATCCATACTCACCTCACTGTGGTTGGATGTCGCCCCACACTGGCGCCGATGTCTCTGTATGATAAATCGCTGTCGCAATAAGCCACTATTCGTCCTGTGTCGAACTCCTAAACGTGCTGAAATGACTGACGTATTCTGCGACGAAGTATCAGGAAGCTTCCCACGCACAGGTCCGGCAGCACAACACACTTCTAATACTTACACCCCGCCTTATGTGGACCCTTCTTATAGTGCTTCTCGGTAGCGTGCCGGGCGCACATGATTTGCATATGCCCTGCAATGCTAATCGTTTGCATGTCCTCTCGCGGGCGATGCATGCGGCGAATTTCAGGCAAATCGGATGTTTCCTTCTTGGTGTTGCATTTTCGGTGGCCAGCACTTATATATATATATATATATCATCGTCATCATCATCATCATTGTCAACCATTATCAATCCACTGCTGGACGAAGGTCTCCCCAAGTTTCCTCCACAACGGTTTGTCTTGTGCCAATCTCCTCCATGTCACCCCTGCATACTTTCGAATTTCATATACCCATCTTTCATGTGGTCTTCTTCTGGGTCTTTTCTTGTCCCTTGGAATCCAATCTAAAATATCGGCTGTCCATCGATGGTCTGTCCTTCTGGCAGTATGTCCAGCCCATTGCCATTTCAGGGATTTAACTCTGATCATGATGTCTTCCACTCTTGTCAGTTTTCGGATCCACGAATTCCTCTTCTTATCTCTCCTGGTTACACCAAGCATACACCTCTCCATGGTTCTTTGAGTTGTCTGCAGCCTTTGTATGTCTCTTTTAGTTAAGGTCCACGTCTCTGCACCATACGTAAGCACTGGAAGGATGCATTGATCAAACTCTTTTCTTAAAACATAATGGCATATTGCTCTTCAAAATTATGCTGTTTCTTCCAAAAGCTCTCCAGGCAAGTTTTGTACGCCGATTAATTTCTTCATCAATGTGACCCTCACTTGATATCTGCTGTCCAAGATAAACGTACGTGCCTGTTATCTCCAGCTTTTCTCCATCAATCGATAAATCTTCAATTCTTGTAAAAGCATTGAACATCACTTTTGTCTTCTGAAAGTTCCTTTTTAATCCCACTTCTTTACTCTTGTCAGCAAGTTCCTGGATCATACTCTGCAGCTCTGATAGGGTAGTTGCAAAAATGACTACGTCATCACCAAAACGAAGGTGGGTTAGATAATCTCCATTACTCTTTACCCCTTTGTTTTCCAAGTTCAGTGATTGAAAGACATTTTCCAATGTGGCATTAAAGAGCTTCGGAGATATGGTGTCACCTTGTCTCACTCCTTTTCCAATTTTTATGTGTGTTGTATTTTCAAACAGCCGAATCTTTGCACTTACATTTTCATAGATGTTATTAATAATATTAATGTATGCACCTCCAATGCCGCAGGATTTCAGAGCCATTGTAACTGCTGTTGGTTTCACCGAATCAAAGGCTTTTTCATAATCGATAAAAGCCATGCACAATGGAAGTTCATATTCCCTCGCTCTTTCAATTAGTTCTCTCAGTACGTGGATATGATATATTGTGCTGTAGCCCCTCCTGAATCCAGCTTGTTCTCTCGGTTGAGCCATGTCCAGTGGTACCTTCAAGCGGTGTGAAAGAACTTTAGTAACTTTAGTAAAAATTTTATAAACCACTGATAGGAGGCTGATAGGTCTGTAGTTCCCGAGATCCTCAATGTCACCTTTCTTATGTAGCAGGATCATTGTAGCGGTGTTCCAATCCTCAGGAATCTTTCCTTCATTAAGGCATCGAGTGAAAATTTGGGCGAGTACTGTTTCGATTTCTCCACTTGCTTCTTGTATGATGTCTACAGTTATTCCATCTTCTCCTAAAGCTTTTCCCCGCTTCATGTTCTTGATTGCATGTGCAACTTCTGCTGGAAGGACTGGAGGAACTCTGGTACTGGTAGCTTTCATGATGTCTGGAGTGCATGTATCATTCCTTTCATATAATTTGGAGTAGAAATCTTTCACTCTTGTCAAAATTTCGCCTCTATTTCTTGTTGCAGAACCATCTTCTTTTCTCAGTGTCATAATCTGTTTTCTTCCCTTACTGAGATGTCCCTTTGCTATCTTTAGGCTTTGGTTGTTTTCAATTGCTTTCGTCACCAATTCACAGTTGAATATCCTTACGTCTTCAGTGATACTTTTTCTTACTGTCTTGCATAGCTCTATATATTCCACTTTGGAAGTCACATATTCTTTAGTTGTCCTCATCTCTCTTCTTTTTTGCATCAACATTTTGGTTTTTCCTGATAATTTGGTCACATGCAACTTGTTCTTAGACCCAGCTAATTTTGTGGCTGTTTCCATAAGAGCTTTGGTTACTTTTCTGTTAACTTCAGAAATATCCACTTCTTCCGATGTCAGGCCTTCTAAAGCAGAGATCCTGTTCTTCAGTTCCAACTTAAAGGTATTATGGTGTTTTTTAAGGTTGGCTATGTCAATAGATTTTGTTTGTCTTATGAGCTTGTCACGCTCAAGTTTAGTGTTGAGGTGCATCTTACATCTCACCAATCTATGGTCACTACCTGTGTTGAACTTGTTTAGCACACTGCAGTCTTCTATGACGAATTTTTTGTTACACGTAATAAAATCAATTTCACTTGTCGTCCCATTTGGATGCCTCCATGTCCATTTCCTGTGTGGCTTTTTCTTGAAGAAGGAGTTCAAGATGAAAAACCCTTCTGCCACTGCAAACTCAACGAGAGTATTTCCACGCTGATTTCTGTTGCCGTGACCGAATTTACCTACTGAAGTTTCATTCTGTTGCCGTTGCCCTATTTTTGCATTGAAATCTCCCATAATTATTTTCAAGTGCTGCTTACCTTTATTATTTAGATGACAAATTTCCTCATAAAATTCTTCAATTTCTTCTTCAGGATGACTTGTGGTGGGTGCATAAGTTTGAATAATCTGAGCCTGGTATCTTCTCGAGAGTTGGATAACTAGTCGTGCAGCTCTGTCAGAGGAACTTTCAACTTCTACAACTTTATCCTTCAGTTTCTTGTTTATTATAAATCCAACACCACTAGTTCTGCCAGTATCTGTCCCACGATAGTAGAAGAGATGTCCACTTTTCAGTTTAAAGAGATCTTCTCCTTTTCTCCTTACCTCACTTACCCCAACGATGTCCCACTTGATCCTTTGTAGTTCCTCTTCCAATTCTAGAAGCCTTGAATCAGAAGATAGGGAGCGTCCATTATACGTAGCCAAGGTCAGCATCAGATGACAGCCTAGTCCGGTCCTCCGAGGATTCTTAGCACCCTCTGCCTTCATGTCGCACTGGCCGCTGCCTTGGCCAGGTACATTCCAGCTGCCGGAGACTGAGGGCCAAGATTTAAGTTGTGGAATCATTTTGGAGGTGTTGGGCCATAACTCACCAAGCTGGCCAAGCGGGTTGGTGAGTGTGGGATAGCATTTCCTCTAATCCCGATGGCATAGTTATACTGCCTCCTATCAGTGGTTTATAAAATCTTCACTAAAGTTCTTTCACACCGCTTGAAGGTGACACTGGACATGGCTCAACCGAGAGAACAAGCTGGATTCAGGAGTGGCTACAGCACAATAGATCATATCCACGTACTGAGAGAACTAATTGAAAGAGCTAGGGAATATGAACTTCCATTGTGCATGGCTTTTATCGATTATGAAAAAGCCTTTGATTCGGTGAAACTATCAGCAGTTACAATGGCTCTGAAATCCTGCGGTATTGAAGATGCATACATTAATGTTATTAATAACATCTATGAAAATGCAAGTGCAAAGATTCGGCTATTTGAAAATACAACACACATAAAAATTGGAAAGGGAGTGAGACAAGGTGACACCATATCTCCGAAATTCTTTAATGCCACATTGGAAAATATCTTTAAATCACTGAACTGGGAAAACAAAGGGATAAAGATTAATGGAGATTATCTAACCCACCTTCGTTTTACAGATGACGTAGTCATCTTTGCAACTACCCCATCAGAGTTGCAGAGTATGATCCAGGAACTTGCTGACAAGAGTAAAGAAGTGGGATTAAAAATGAACTTTCAGAAGACAAAAGTGATGTTCAATGCTTTCACAAGAAATAAAGATTTATTGATTGATGGAGAAATGCTGGAGATAACAGACACGTACGTTTATCTTGGACAGCAGATATCAAGTGAGGGTCACATTGATGAAGAAATTAATCGGCGTACAAAACTTGCCTGGAGAGCTTTTGGAAGAAAAAGCATAATTTTCAAGAGCAATATGCCATTATGTCTTAAAAGAAAAGTGTTTGATCAATGCATCCTTCCAGTGCTTACGTATGGTGTAGAGACGTGGACCTTAACTAAAACAGACATACAAAGGCTGCAGACAACTCAAAGAACCATGGAGAGGTGCATGCTTGGTGTAACCAGGAGAGATAAGAAGAGGAACTCGTGGATTCGAAAAATGACAAGAGTGGAAGACATCATGATCAGAGTTAAATCCCTCATATGGCAATGGGCTGGACATACTGCCAGAAGGACAGACCATCGATGGACAGCCGAAATTTTAGACTGGATTCCAAGGGACAGGAAAAGACCCAGAAGAAGACCACATGGGAGATGGGTGGATGAAATTCGAAAGTATGCGGGAATGACGTGGAGGAGACTGGCAAAAGGCAGACCGTTGTGGAGAAAACTTGGGGAGATCTTCGTCCAGCAGTGGATTGATAATGGTTGACAATGATGATGATGATGATATATATATATACACTGAAAAGCAATTGAATTAGATATACCTGTCTAGTAACGTGTAGCACCACCTATCGCCCTGATGACGGCAGTGATTCGTCTCGGCATGGACTCGACAAGACACCGGAAGCGTTGGGAATCCAAAACGGATCCACGACCCCTGAACAAGCTCCCACAGTTAACGAAGATTTGATGTAGGGGGTCAGAGCCCCGAACATCTCTCTCGATGGCATCCCAGATGTGCTCGATGAGATTGAGATCAGGTAACCTAGCTGGCCAAGGTAGCGAGGTCACGTAGAGTGATCATCCAACCATTCGGATACAATTCAGGAGCGATGGCACGGTGCATTGCCTTGTTGCAGGATGAGGTCCCCAGTGGGATATTGAAGACGCACAAACGGGATCAAATGGTCTTCCAGGATATCCCGGTAACTTTGACCTGTGAGGGACGATGTCACACGTACCAGGGTCCCATTTCAGTCCACTTAAACAGTCCCCAGACGAGAGTGCCACCCACACCAGCTTGAAGAGTACCCTGCTGGCAAGAAGGATCCATCGCTTCCTGTGGTTTGAGCCGTACTCGTATTCTGCCATCCGCATGTACCAACGTGAATCTCGACTCATCAGTCCAGGCAACATATTTATGACATGTCTAGGGTTCAGTGGCGATGTTCCCGCGCCCATGCTAATCTTTGCACCCTGCGATGTGCGGTCAGCAGTGGTGCCCTCGTGGGACGATGGCTCCTATACCCCATAACGAGGAGGTGGTTCTCGATGGTGTGGCTGCTTACACGTTTTTGTGCACCAGCGTTAAATTACCGAGTGATTTCTTGCATCGTGGCCCGTCTATCCGCTGTTACATTGCGAGCTAGCCGACGATAACCACGCTCATCCACACGCTGTTGTCCACGGCAGTTGGCCCTTGCAGGGATGGTTTTACCGGATTCGATGTACTCACGGTGCACCCGTGTCACAGTGGCTCGTGAAAATCCTAGTGCCTGCACGACTTCCGAGATGGAGTGGCCCATTCGTCGGGCCCGATAATTTGCCCACGATCAAATGCGCTTAGATCCTTCGTCTTACCCATACTGCGTCCGACTCTTGCTGATTCCCGTCGAATCGCTCCTTGTATTGTCGAATCGCTGCATACGTCATGTCGTTTCCGTTTACAGGGTCGCCCACAGCGCCACATTTGTATAACGCCAGCTGTCTCTAATTCAATTGCTCTTCAGTGTATATATATAGCTGCACTTCCAAATTATATTTTGAAAGAATTTTTTCTGCATATGATAGCAGTCACTGTATGAAATACTCACGTACAGTACCTACTTCTAATGATACAAAGTTTCCCTGCTGGGATGAGTAAGTGTTATGTTTAAAATTGCGACCAAATTTCCGCTTCGGAAAATATAATTGAGAAAAAAAATTTTTGCTTTAGGTAAATTTCTTTATGAATAACATTTTCCGTGAATTTTCTTGCTCCCGAAATACTGTTTGCTGGTAGCGGAAGAAATATTCGTAAATTAGGTTTTAGTTTATTTCAATAGGTAAGCGTTCCTCTACTTCTGAAAAAAAGCGATTTAAAACGTTCTCTTTTCGCCGGGCTACTTTCTTTATGAATAATAGGCTATTATGTTTAACTCTAAGTTATAACATGTCATACTCTCGTTAATATTTGAATAATATGTCTTATACTACCCCAAAATTGTTCTGATTCAAAAAGCATGGTCATTACAGCCTTTAGTACAATCTTTCTTCTTTTAAGAGATAAGTGCATACGTTCGTCGTGATGAATGATATTTGGTGCAAAAGCAGACGCGTCACTAAATCATTTCAGGAGGGGAGGAGACACCACCAATCGTTTCTACCAATAATCTTACAATAATCTCGAAATAAATTTTTGGTTTAAGTTAAAATATAAATTTCTAAAGCCTTTACTAATTTCGGAATATTATTATTATTATTTTAAATCGACGATCAATTATTAAAAAAAATTTAAAAAATGAAGGCAAAAAATTCAATGAAAAATATACATTTGACCATTATACGTTAACGCGGTAGCCCTTCAGTAGGTTTCTCTCTTTATTGTTCTTCACTTGGGATGCTCTATCGCCTAAGCCTGGGAGTACCAGGCTTAGGCAATAAACCAAACCACCCAGCCACATGCAAAGAATACATATGATCCACAATTTATTCTGTCCCTTACTTAAATTGCGGGGTCTATAAAACAAAAAGTTTGGCTTCGATACTGTCTTCATACGAAATCTGTTGCTCATCCTAATAAAACCCACAAATGGAAATCCTTCTAAAGAAAAGAAAGTTGGTCCTACTGCAAAATTGCTCGATACCGCGGAGAAACAACTGCGGACATCTCCATGTTATCAAAAACCCACTAAAGGTGGGGAGAATATCGGCATTTTTTCAGATAATATTAATTATAAATAATTTTAATGTACTGTCGAACCCACATATAACGAACTCGCATACCACGAAGTTCCGCATAAACCGAAGTTTGTATGGATCCGTTAAACTCCGTAATACATGGTCTAGTCACATTAATGTGACCTCCAGCTTATATCCACCGTAACCGACGTGTGCATCGCGGACAGCAGCTAGATTTGCTGGGAGGGACTTAGTAAGGTGTTGGATGGTGTTCACAGGTATGTGGAGCCATGCTGACTGTAGTGCACCTGACAGCTGCTGGAGGGCGCGTGGTGGAGGATCCATAGGGTGAACAATACGATCGAGTTGGCCCCACAGATGCTCAATTGGATTTAAGGCTGAGGAATTAGAGGGCCATGGAAATACTTTGAAGTCTTCATCGTGCTCTTGCAACCACTCTCGGGCCTTTCTAGCTTTGTGACACGTCGCATTGTCGTGCTGGAAGATCCCATCCGCCCCAAGAGAGATAATCAGCATGTATGGGTGTACGTGGTCTGCAAGGATGAATTCATAACGAATTCGGTCCACAGTGCCTTCCACAGGTATGAGTGGACTCAGAGAATGCCATGAAAACATTCCCCAGACCATAACGCTGCTTCCACCAGCTTGTGTTATTCCAGCAATGCCTGAAGAGTGTTTGTTCTCCGATGTTTCTCGCCTTATACGCCAACGTCTATTCGTTGGATGAAGCAGAAAACGTGACTCATCAGAGAACGCAATCCTTTGCCAATCAGCGGTGGTCCAATTCCGATACTGCCGTCCAAATGTAAGCCTTTTCTGCAGATGCACCTTCGTTAGCATAGGCGCAGTGACCATCCGTCTGCATCGGAGCCCCAAGCGCAGCAGGGTTCGCTGAACTGCCGTTTTAGACATACACTTCTGCCCCCTGGTTCATTCGGCAAGTGAGTTGATTCACTGTAGCGTGTCGATCGGCCGTCACGCTCCTTCACAGCCGACGTTCATCTCTCACATCAATGGCACGTGGTGCTCCCCAGTTTCCAACGTTGCTTATTCGCAATGGTGCCATTTCTGCAATCACGATACACTTTAACCACAGCACCACGCGAGCAGTTCACAAACTGCGCTGTTTCAGAAATACTGTCACGCTTGGCCCAAAAGTCGATAATCATCCCTTTTTACAAATCTGATAAATCGCTCCTTTTATCCATGACAGCAACGAGTGATATGTTTTTAGATTACCTACAGCACACCTTATACAATACAACTTTTTTTATCGTCTTACTTTTTTGTCCCGTTTTTGTCATCCCAATGTCCCGTTTTTGCCTAAATGAAATATGGTCACCCTACTTTTAGAAGAAGAAGAAGTGAGGGGAAACATAATATAAATCTACGCTCCTTAACGAGAAAATACAAAATATATGCAAAATGTTCATCGCAGAGAGAGGTCTTCAATGGAAACTGAATTTTTGATTTATTAATAGATTTCTCGAAAGAGAGTTCCACCGGCGCAGTTGTTAAATTGCAAGCCGCGTGTCTGTGTTGCATTGGGTTATCGGAAAAGTCATGACGTATTTTGGCACTCGATGGTGGTTGGGCGGTTTTGGAAGTACTAGAGACATGCGCAGCTCTGTTATCGCTGTGGCATTCGACAGGTGCCAGTTCTAGCTGCAGTCTAAAAGGAATAGTGAGCGATTTGGTTGATTTGCGGAGATTTGACATCTAGTTGAAAATGGAAGACCAAACTGTGCATTTTCGCCATATTTTAAGAACGCGCGTCAAACTTGTGAAAAGTTGCGTAAAGTGTACGATGATAATGCTCTACAAGAACGTGAGTGCCAGCGGTGGTTCGCAAAATTCCATGCTGGTGATTTTGACCTCAACGATGGTTCTTGGTCCGGGAGACCCACCGAGGCTAATGACGACCAAATCAAGGCATTAATCGAGTCAAACCCCACATTACATGACACGAGAGATTGTACATCCATCATTCAAGCGTTCACGACCACCTGAAGAAGCTGGGATACGTAAGCAAGCTCGATGTGTGGGTTCCTCATGAACTCAAAGAAGCTCAATTGACGGCGCGTATAAACATATGCGATATGCTCATTAAACGTGAGGAAAACGATCCTTTTTTGAAGCGACTGATAAATATAACTGGTGACGAAAAGTGGATTGTGTACAACAATGTGCTGAGCAAACGGTCTTGGTCCAGACGTGCTGCTTCGCCTCAAACGACATCCAAATCAGACATTTATCAGCGGAAGGTTCTGGTCTCAGTGTGGTGAGATTTTAAAGGTGTCGTGTTTTTCGAGCTCCTACCACGGAACCAAACAATCAATTGGAATGTGTACTGTCGGCAATAGCACAGTTTGAACGAATCCATCATCCAGAAACGTCCAGAACTCGTTCATCGTAAAGGTGTTGTGTTCCATCACGACAACGCGAGACCACACACAAGTTTGATCACCCGCCAAAAATTATTGGAGCTTGGGTTGGATATGTGTTGCCACACCCAGCATAATCGCCTGACCTTGCACCATCAGACCTTCACTTGTTTTGCTCTCTTCAACAGTCCTTGCGTGGTATAACGTTCAATTCAGATGAGGCTGTAAATCAGCACCTTGTACAGCTTTTCTGCCACGAAAGACAGGTCCTTCTATGAATGAGGCATTCTGCAGCTCACTGAAAGGTGGCAAAAGGTTATCGAACAAAACGGGCATTTTATCATTGATTGATCTTTGTTTTTTCTATTAATAAATGACCTTTGCAAAACATGGCTAAAATACGTCAGGACTTTTCCGACAACCCAATAGATGACAGTTGGGGGCTCGTTTCCCTGCTGCCACCCATCCGACTCGAGGATTTTCCAGGATTTTACGAAATGGGAATGAATGGATGAATCCCCGAAAATCGGTGGTGAGCTGTTTTCAGCAGTTGTCCCTATTAATTCTACTCTCCCCAGCAATGAGTTGGTCATGCAGTCTGTTCGTTTCCAAGTGAGAATTCCAATGGGGCTGCTGCTCCATTCGGCGGCAATAGATCTTGGTGATCTATAAAAATATATAAAGAGAGAAACTTTGTGTGTTTGAGGTAATATCAAAAACTACTGAATCGATTTGGATAATTATTTCACCGCTGGGAAGCTTGTTTCTTTCTGGTGGACATAGGCTATATCATTTATTTTATTATTATTTTTTATTATTTTTGGCTGTACTACCGAATCAGATTGCTTTCAAATAGTTTCCGAACTCCCGTGCATCGCTTCCGCTTTGTTTACATTCAACCTGATAACACCCAGCGTGAAAGAAAGTACACTGCTGGCCACCCAAAATGCAACACCAAGAAGAACACGAGATAGCAAAGCCAGATTTACTGGACACATAACTACAGATACAAAGATGAGACGATTGAGCTTACAGGCCCGTGCGACTTGCGGAACACGCAGACATCAATAGTTCCTGTGGCCCCCATGGCTGACAATAACGGCCGCTACACGCCGCGGCATCGAACGAAAGAGGCTTTGGATGTGGGCTTCTGGTGTGTCGGTCCAGGCTGCTTCCACACGTTGCCACAGTTCATCAGGCGTAGCCGCGGGTGTTGCTTGCCGGGCCACCCGGTTGCCGATCAGCGACCAGACGTTTTCGATGGGCGACATATCGGGACAACAGGCGCGCCACGGCAGCAGTGACACCTGGTGGGCCGTGAAGAATTGTTGCACGATACGTGCCACGTGCGAGTACGCATATTGCTGTTGAAACTTGGCCGCTGGCAGGTTCTGCAGGTAAGGGAGGACTACAGGCTCTAAAACGTCGGAGTTGGTGCGGTGGCTGTTGAATGTACCAGCGATGCGTACCAGAGGGGTGCGGGTGTCATATCCAATTGCGCCCCAAACCATAACGCCGGGCGACGGGCCGGTGTAGTGGTGTATAATGCAGGCGTCATACAGTCTCTCGCCCCGGTGCCGCCACACACGGAACCGACATTCGCGGTGTTGCAGGCAGAAGCGGGATTCGTCGGAGAAGACAATGTCGTGCTATTCCGTAGTCCAGGTGCGGCGTTCAACGGCCCACTGCCGCCGTACTCGTCGGTGGTGTAACGTCAATGGTAATAGGAGCAATGGGCGCCGTGTGACAAGTCACCGCTCCTGCAAGACGACGTCGAACGGTACGTGCTGACACAGGTTGTTGCGCAATACACCCAAATTCCTGCGCTAACGTTCGTGATGTGGCGGTGCGAGCCGTCAATTCCCGCAGCACAACATGCCGGTTCCTCTCGTTCGGTGTTGTGCCGCGGCTGCGGCAATCGCTCACGTCGGTCCGTCCGTTCCACCTGCACCCACCGAATCCGTACTCGCCTCACTGTGGCTGGATGTCGTCCCACACGGGCGCCGATGTCTTGGTACGATAAATCGCTGTCGCGATAAGCCACTATTCGTCCTCTGTCGAACTCCGAAATGTGCTGGAATGACCGCCGTATTCTGCGACGAGGCATCAGGAAGCTTCCCACGCACAGGTCCGGCAGCACAACACACTTCCACTACTTACACCCCGCCTTCTGTGCACCCGTCTTATAGTGCTTTTCGGTGGCGTGCCGGGCGTACATGATTTGCATATGCCCTGCTATGCTAATCGTTTGCATGTCCTCTCGCGGGCGACGCATGCTGCGAATTTCAGGCCAATCGGATGCTTCCTTCTTGGTGTTGTATTTTGGGTGGCCAGCAGTGTAGTTCACGATAATATACGGCTTTTTTTTTTTTTTTTACTAATCTTGAAAACTACTAAACCGATTTCGATAGTTCTTTTACCATTGGGAAACTAACTTCTTTCCGGTGGACATAGCCTATTTAGTTTATTTTTCATTATTTTTGTCTGTACTACTGAATCAAAACGCTTTCAAGTAGTTCCCGATTTCCCGTGTATCGTTCCGCTTTGTTTACATACAACCTGATCACTCCCAACGTGAAAGAAAGTAGTTCACGATAATATACGGAATTTATATTAAAGTTATCCTAATGTAGAAAATTTTACTCCAAAGAAGTCACAACTGGATGCGTGAACAAGCTATCGTGTCTCCAATGAATGCATCTGTTGATGAAATAAACAATGCTATTTTGCAAAAACTGCCCGGAGAATACAGAATTTACACTTCGATCGATATTGTCGTTAACTTGGAAGATACAATGCATTATCCACATGAATTTTTAAATTCTTTAAATCTCTCAGGAATTCCACCGCATTGTCTTAAATTGAAAGTTGGCATTCCTATAATATCATTACGGAACCTGAATCTTCTGAATCTGTGCAATGGTACAAGATTACAGATCAAAACGCTGGGTAATAATATTATTGAAGCCATTATACTAACTGGGCCAGCAGCTGGACAAATAGCACATATACCCAGGATCCCGATGATTCCGACGGTCTTGCCTTTCACACTCAACAGATTACAGTTTCCTATTAAACTATCCTTCGCTACAACGATAAATAGATCCCAGGGCTAAACTCGAAAACATGTGGGATTGGATTTGCGTCAAGAATGTTTTTCGCACTAACAGTTATACGTCGGCTTATCGAGAACCGGCAGTTCAGAAAATCAATTATTTTGATAATGACTGGAAACGAGAGAAAGAATGTTGTATATGTAGAGGCATTATGAATTATTTTCAAAAAATAAACCAAAAATTATGTACTTAAATGTATGTAAAAATGAATTATAATTTTATTTCACGTGAAAAACTAACTACCGACCATTTAATCTTTCGGCCAATTTCCTCCACCGGTTGCTATGTAATTCAACTACAGTTCTTATGGATGCATCGGATTACACGTATTATCATAGACCTGTTTTTCAGTGGTATCTTTCATGCAAGCGAAGCCGTGGGCATAGCTAGTATGGAATAAAATACAAGGAGAAAAAATCAGTGTGACAGAATAAACCAAATATCTAGGTAATGACCCACGTACATTTACATTCTCCTAGCGGCAATATTCTGCATCACAGAAAGTATTAAAGGTTTGGATCATCGACCTACCCAGTAGAAAAAGGACCTTTTTTTTTAATGTAACTAATACTGGTAGATATAGTATAGTCAATGAAGTGCTGATATTCCAATACTGATAGCACGAATTTTTTGCATACTTCTCAAATTGAATGACTCAAAAAATAAAAACATCTCTATCACCGATCTCCTAGTGAAAACTTCAAACCTTTTATGTATACTACTTGAATTCTTAGAGGCTCTTGGCTTAAAAAATAGCTGAAACTGAACGAGGGAAACGGGTATGTCTCCTCCAAAACTGAAACCCAAATTTCAGCGATTCTATAGCACAGAGATTTCAAAACGCATTGTAAAAAATGCACGAGTAGCAATTTAACTCAAAATCTGCTTTATGAAACGCGCCAGATGTTTGTTTTCAGTAACCTGATTTTTTATTTATATTTTTAAGCTATCATTTGCTTATACTGTATGATTGCTACATAAAGTTTCAATGACGCGAAAAAAGTCGACTGAATTCAAAATTTCTACCATGAAACGCCCCTCTCCCTCTCTCTCTCTTTGAGCAGAAACTTCACCAAGTCTTCATGCGGAGGACCATTCAGTAGTAGTATCGTTCTCATGTTTCTCCGCATCCATGGAGCAAAAGAACTCAAGTTGTTTCCAAGGGTGAAGAGCCGAAATGAATGCACGCTCTCGCAAGTATTTGCTTCAGATGAACGAATCATTTCTTTCTTAACCTGTTTTACTTCGTGAGAAAAGGAACCGAATGTAACTGCACCGTCTTCCACCCAATTCACCGCCGATGAAGCATTGAGAATATCCAAGCTCCAAATGACTTACTTTCGATCCGAAATTTTCTGAATTACTGTACATGGAGCAAATTGCCAAAGCCGAGATGGAGAACGTGCAAATCGGCGACAGATTCTCCTTCACGCCTCAGATGACACCTTATCTCCAGACACAGAGATGATGGGTGATTTGCTCCCAAATCTAACATTTGCAACAGCGATACGAATTTTCGCGCTGCTGCTGTGTTTTCAACTCAACTGTACTAACAAAATGGCCAAAGCGAAAGATTGTGATGCCTTTTCTCTTCATCTTTCCTTTCTTTTTTTATTCTTTCAATCCGTATTACGAGAACTGCTCCTACATCTCCCGTTATTGCCGAAAAGAAAACATTTCCCTTTTCTTTACTACCGAAGATACATAATATCAGAGTTAATATGCCGTTAGAAACGATTTTCCGTTACAAAGTTGCAGTGCAACTCGTTAGTAAATCAATATGTATTTGCGAGGATATTTTTATTTGATGTGTTGCATCACTATGAACTTTGGAAACTACAAATCAAAGGTGAATCTTCAGTGGGATTTGAAAACTTTTTTAGTGGATGACATCATACTGGTATATATCTTGAGGATATAGTTCGGCAGCCAGTGGCCCCTTACACGCATTTCATGACGGACGCCTGATTGATAATCTTACATGAAAATTAAATATATAGTGAAACTTGTCTAAGACGGAATCCAACTACTTTCCGTTTTATACAGGTGCATTCATGGAAGCCATTGGAATGTAAGCATTTGGATTTTTGTCATGCTGACAACAGATTCTACATAATTAGTAATTATTTAAAAGAATGTATTGATCGTAGTGTCTTAATCAACTAAAAACCACAAACTTTAACTTTTTTAAATAATCCAACATTAATTTTTGTACAGTTATGACGTATACTCTAACTTTCACTTTTAGTTTCTTTCTCGGTTTAAATTTGAGTTCATGCTCTTTAAGCGTTTTCTATCTTAACGTTATATTTTCTCATTCGCTGAATGGTGTTGGCAACAGTCTCGAGTTCAGAGCGCTGTTTCTTGTGCATGTGGACAGATAAGAACGGGAGATATAATGTTGAAGCAAGCTGTAAAAAAAAAAGGTGGTGCGTTAGTGGTATATCGTTGTGGCTGTGCAAATCTCTGAGCTGTATTCTTTCATGCAGATAGCGTCTGTTGATCTGCGGTGTACATATACACTGTCGAGTCACATTATTGTGACCACCAGCTAATATCCAGAGTAACCGCCGCTAGATGGGCTGGGAGTGACTCAATAAGATGCTGGAGGATGTTCATAGGCATGTGGAGACATGCTGACTGCGGTGCAACTGACAGCTGCTAGAGGGTGCGTGGTGGAGGATCCATAGAGCGAACAACACGATCGAGGTGGTCTCACAGATGCTCAATTGGGTTTAAGTCTGGGGAATTAGGGAGCCAGAAGGTAAATGATTCCAATAGTGTGGGCCCTGATAGTTTATGTTTTGCTTAATCAATTCAGTTTTTGGCTTATATTTTTATAAAGTCTCTTTCCTGGTAGCGCATTTATGTGTAATACTCTGGATATCAATTATTTCACAATTGAAATTATTCTTTGTTCTTTTATACATATTTAGTCCAAGTTATAGTTAATTAGTTGCTTAATATTTAATATACCATATTTATTGGTATTAACGTGCGTATGAGTAAGAAGATCAGCATGATATGCCAGCTTAGTGTTAGTATTATGTTTAAGATCTATTAGTCTGATATATTTGTTTTGTAGAACTTGTAATTTTTTAATATTTGATTTTGTTGTTCGTCCCCATGATGAAAGACAATAAATGAAATGCGTTTGAACCAATGTATAATATAATAGAATTAAAGTTTTAACAGAAAGGTTAGATAATATGTAACAAACAATTCTAATATTTCTAGAAATTTTATTGCAGATTAGATCAACGTGTTTATTCCATTTTAAATCATTCTGTAAGTAAATTCCCAAATAGGTAAAGTTATCAGTAATATCAACTTTTTTGTTATCATAATATATCGATACGTCTTGATCTATATTAATACGATGTCTTGTAAATATCACAGCCTTAGACTTGTTAGTATTTACTAATAGTTCATTCGAGGTTATCTAGTTGTAAAATTGTAACGTACCAGGAGATGTGACGTACCTGCCAGAAGGACGCACAACGACATAGAGGCAGATAGGAATCAGAATAAAACGTCCGCGTAGCTCAATTGGTAGAGCAACTTATTCCGGAATGAGGGGACCCGGGTTCGAATCCTGGCGCGGATAAAAATGACGGAGAAATTTACTTCGTTATAATGGCGCCCGAACTATCCGGATGACCCGACCGTTCAAAAATCTCGCAATGGTGTGATGTTATTTCCACACCGCGAGATAGGAAAAATAAGAGAATCCCTTCTCCAGCACTTCGACAAAAAAAAATAAATAAATAAGGGGGAGATGATGTAACCTACCAGGAGATGTGACGTGCCTGCCAGAAGGACGCACACGACATAGAGGCAGATAGGAATCAGAATAAAACGTCCGCGTAGCTCAATTGGTAGAGCAACTTATTCCGGAGTGAGGGGACCCGGGTTCGAATCCTGGCGCGGATAAAAATGACGGAGAAAATTTATTTCGTTATAAAATTTGTGTATTGGATATGATCTGGTGTATATTATGACCCGAAAATCGAATAGTAGTATCATCAGCATATAGTGTTAGAAATGAGGTGTCTTTAATAGAGAAAATGTCATTAATGTAAATATTGAATAAAATGGGGCCAAGTATTGAGCCCTGAGGAACTCCTGAGGTAATATTTCCAATAGTTGATTTATTTTGACCAATTAGTGTGTATTGCATTCGATTTATTAAATAATTTTTAAGTAAAATTAGAGAGATGTCTCTGTTGCCAATATCATTTAACTTTGTGAGGAGAATGTCATGATTAATGGTACCAAATGCTTTTGTGAGATCTAAGAATAATGCAAATGTTATTTTCTTATTTTCAAATTTTTTTTTAATGTAATTCTGCAAATATATATAATAAGGCCGATTCAGTGTATTTATCAGGTTGGAAACCGTATTGGTCATTACAAATTAGGTTGTATTTTGTAAGAATAATATTATCCTTTTGTAAATTAATTTCTCTAAAATTTTGGCAAAAACTGAAATATGTGCTATGGGCCTGTATTTATTCACATTATTTACATTCCCTGATTTATGTTTAGGGCTAATTTTAGGAATTTTTAGTTTATAAGGGAAAATTCCGGTTTTAAGTATCAAGTTAAAAATGCCACTAGTAAATCTGAAATGCCACGAAAGACCCTCGGATGAATATCATCATAACCTGGAGTACAATTTATTTTAATATTTTTTAAACTCAGTTAAGAATTCGTTATAATTTATATTACAACAATGACAGGTGTTCATTCTGTGAGATTCTTTTAAATATGAGGTATAATCCTTGTTAACTTTTCCCATTTCTTTTTGAATCAATTATGGTATTGTAATGAAATGATGATTAATTTGTGTAACTACTTCGTTTTTATGTAGAACTTTTTCGTTTTTCTCATTAATTAAATATTCTCGTACTGTAAATTTAGTACTTTTACCTAGTAAATAATTTAAATATTTCCATGTATTTTTAGGGCAGTTTTGTGAAAAAATGTTAAAGTAATAATTTTTTTATTATTTTAATAGTAGTATTTAAACTGTTCCTAAAGTTTTTAAATATAAAAATATCGGTTTGATTTCTAGTTTTAAGGAATTTATAATAAAGTTGTTTGTTGTTGTTTATTTTATTAATAAGTGAATTTGTCATTCGTGGCTTTCTAAATCATTTTTTTTTGTTTGGTTTTTTTTGTGTGTGTGTGTGTGTGTGTGTGTGTGTGTGGATAGGGTAAATATACACTGCCGGACAATTGCTAAGGACGGATGACAATAGCAACGATAGCAACCATAAAATGGAAGGGAGGAAAATGTGGAAATTAGCATAAGTGCGGGATACAGTAAGACGTGTTGTGCGTATGCAAATTTCGGATTGCCGAACTTGTTCGTGACGTCATAGCGCTGATAAGAGATATAAAGGATTTGACGCGTATTGACCGTTGTTGTTCAAACGCAAAGTTGAAAGGGAAAGAATCAATTGACGAACTTGCAATTTTCAGTATGTCTTCCCGACATCACCTAGATGAATTTACGCGTGGCCGTATTATTGGCAAGATTGAAGAAGGGCGAAAAATAATAGATGTTGCCAGGGAGTTCGACGTCAGCCACAGTGTTGTTTCAAGGCTTTGGAAATCATTTCAAACAAATGGAGAGTGTAGCAAACGTCACGGGGAGGTCGTGTTCGCAGTACGACACCTGCAGAAGATTGGTACATAGTGCTATCAACAAAAAGACACCGGCGCAGCACAGCTAGTGAGGTAACAAATCAGTTTATGGCGGCTACTGGCAAGCGGATCTCACGAAAAACTGTCGCCAGACGTTTGCATGAAGGAGGACTATACGCCCGCCGTCCTGTTGTGTGCATCCCATTGTCCAGACGTCACCGTACCGCCCGTTTGCAATGGTGCCATCAACATCGCAATTGGACTGATAACGACTGGTCTTCTGTCCTCTTCTCAGATGAGAGTAGATACAGTCTATCGTCTGATTGTCGACGACAACTGATCTGGCGTGATAGTGGTACTGCATATTGTCCAGCAAACATACAGGAAAGGGACCGATATCCGACATGTAGTGTCATTGTATGGGCTGGCATCATGATCAATGGCCGTACGTCCCTTTATGTGCTTCCAACTGGGACTATGACTGGCCAACGATACATTAATGATGTTCTGCTACCTCATGTTCGCATGTTCCGTGGTGCTGTCGGTGATAGATTCATTTTCATGGACGACAACGCAACATGTCCTTGAACAGTCGCTGTCCAGGAGTGTCTTGAGAGCGAGGATATTCAACGCCTCGTATGGCCAGCACGTTTTCCAGATCTGAATCCCATTGAAAATGTGTGGAATGCTTTGGGGAGGAATCTTGCTGGTCGCCAATGCCCTCCAATAAACAAGGACACCCTCATCCGTGCACTGACAGATTGGGATAAATTACCCCAACAGCTGCTTGATAATGTTGTGCAAAGCATGACACGACGTGTGGAATCTTGCATCGCCCTCCATGGTGGCCATATCCCGTATTGACATCTTACGCCGGAACGCCTGCGGACGGTAATTGCATTTTTTCACGTTTACGTATTCTGCACAAATTGGCCTGTTTGTCCCTTGAACACGTTCCAAAGCCTTCTGGATTTCAGAGCACAATAAATTGTCTTTCTTTCTTGTAATGTCCTGGCATTCTGACATTATTTTATTTCACTTGGCATCCAATCACACTTACTTTTTTATGCGCTATATAGCCGTTTATGATCCGTCCTTAGCAATTGTCCAGCAGTGTATTATCATAGATATCATTCAAAATCTGATGGACCCTTCAAAAAGCCCTATCCGCATCTTTTTCATTCTTAATCTAAGTCCAATCAAGGGTTTTCAATTCTTTCCTGAAAGCAGAGATTTTAATGTCAGTGATTTGTCGAAAAACATAGCTTTCCGTTTCTGGGAGGCTAGAAAAGACATAAGAAAAAGAGACA
Source organism: Macrothele yani (assembly GCA_039090855.1). Taxonomy (NCBI): domain Eukaryota; kingdom Metazoa; phylum Arthropoda; class Arachnida; order Araneae; family Macrothelidae; genus Macrothele; species Macrothele yani. The sequence goes on from CM077026.1 coordinate 29,520,953, forward strand.
AATATGGGTAGATGATCATCAAGATCGTATTCAAGGACTCCCAATAAAACTAGTCATATGAGGCATTTGTCAAGCATAAATGAACAATTGTTTTAGTAGAGGTAGTTATTCTGGTTGGTATAGAAATACAGTTATAGAAGACAGAAGATTGTATCATATAAGTTAATTGATCCGTGATTGAATGTTTTTGTGATATATCAATATTGAAATCCCTTAATATAAAAGTTTGTTTATTATTTAAATTAGCATAGTCGAGCAGTATACTGAGGTCATTTAATAGTTGCTTATAATCAGAACCAGGTGATTTATAACAGATTGCTATGATATAATATTGATTTTATATTGTGAGAAGTTCTATATTTTGATTAATTTTTGTAAATTCAGATATGATGGAGAAATATTTATATTTTTATGTACATATATTACCACTCCGCGACCCCTGGAGTAAGTTCCATTTAATTTATAGGTATCATAAGTTTTAATGTGTATTTCATAATGTTGATCTGGGAATAATGTCTCTGTGATGCAAATTATGCCTAATGTTAAATCCACAGACTGAATCATTTTCTCCAATAAAGTTATTTTATTTATTAATGAGCATGCATTAAAATAAATTATATTAAGTTGATTATTTTATTAGGAGTTAGCAACCTTTTAATATCAGTAATTGTGTAATAGTTTGTCATCATATATTATTAAGTATAGCCTCCAAATCCCCACCCCCTCCTATTCCCTCCCACCCCCTTTTCTCATTTCTTAAATTCAAATTAGTATCTCTATATATTGATTCCCAATACAGCAAGGTCTTGTGTTGATAGAATTTTTTTCCTCTGTTCATTATTATTCAGTCTAATATAAACAGTTCCATTCCAAGTCCAAGTATTTTTAATAACTCCAGTCGGGCAGTATAAGTACTTGTTTGCCGTGGTACGATTTTCATTCGGAAAGATTTTTGTAGATTGTAGGTCTGGATCAAGGTCTGAATTAAGCACATTCACTTTTCTTTTCAACATCCATTGATTTCTGGCAGTCCTGGACATAGACTGAACAATAATTGTTGAGTTCTGTTTTGATCTGTGTGGACTAGGCAAAAAATGAACAATGTCCTATATCAGTGACTGAAAAATTTTCTATCTGCAATTTATTAGCCAATAGAGTAATATGAATTTTATATCTATCTCACCTTTAATTTTTGTTAAATCCAATCCGTGTATTTCAAGATTTTTATTTCTGTGATACTGATCAAGATCATTTAGGTCATTTCTTAGTTTGTTAATCAGTATTTGACTTTGAAATTCTCTAGCTGCAAATTGATCTAATTTTATTTGCAATTCAGCATTAACCTGTTCCAACTGGTTGCACTGCTGTAGGACCTCATCATACAGTAATTTGCAGTCAACTGCCCTACAGAATGTTTTATTTCTCTCAACTCATCCTTGATCTCAAGAGTGGAATTCAGTTTATGGTTCATTTCATTAAGTGATACCATAATAGTTTCCATATCAGGTGTCTCACTATGAGGAGGAGTCGAATTATTTACTCTGGCTCTATTTATGGAAATCGCACAGCGTTGCCTTCTATTTGACATAGTTGATTAGGGTATTATACTCAAGTAGATACATATATAGTTGAATTGACATAAGTCTTCGTTGAAAATAGTATCGTAGGAATAAATTTGAAGACAAAATCTACGACAAGTGGCTACATTTAAATGCCTGTAAAATAAACACATCTGACGTAGATTGTGAATCTCTCTATAGTCAGACACCCAATCAATAGTAAAGCACAATCAAAAGATGAACATTTCTGCAGAACCAATTAGCATGACAAATGTATGAGAAATCATAATTGTGTCTATCCCGTCTTCAACAACAACTACCAGATGGCAGCAAAGGCAGATAATACTTATTCATTCATAGCACTAATGGTTAGGATCATAATCCACAGGAAATAGTATTGTAATTGAGGTGAACTTATGAAGAGACATTTAATATTTCAAATCAACTTTCAGACGAAAAAGTTCAAAATATCTTTCTATGGAAATCAGCAATACTCATTATGAACTGTAAAATAGCTCACCTGAAAATGTCGATTGAAGTCCCAGTAGATTCTAGAAGTGTGTTATTGGTATCTTCAAAATGAACCCAAATGTCAAATGAGAAAATACGCTAGACAGAACATATCCTCAAAGAGCACACACTGAGCACACAACACAGGTCCCCCAAAAATCACGTGTAACTAGAAACAGAACTGTAGTATCTAACTACATTCACAGTAGAAAATTCACCTGTAATCATTAACCACTGTTTTCACCAAATTCAGTAAGATATCCAGTGACCAAGGCGTACTGTCCTGTAAGCATTTTATAAACACTTCATATCTACGATATTAGTAAATCTGTAAATCCAAATAAGCAGAAATCATGGGCACAAACGATTTTCCACCCACGAGCAAAGAAAAACGTGACCCACCCATTACAACTTGCCTGACTTGACCTCTCGCTCGTTCAAAGTCATATAAACACACCGAACAAAAAAATTAGTCACCCCTAACAGAAATGATAATAGGAAGTTACCGGTTGCACAGAGGCGCCGTGATGGCATTGTTGGGAGATACATAACACTGACGTGGTCTACAGGATCATTTCTGTCTCGTGCAGTGGTGAAGAGCAATGTGTGCGTTGAATTTAGTCTGCAATGTGGGTCGTACGAAAGACGTTACTGAGTGGCAAAAAGGAACCATCGTGTTTGGCAGTGCCCGCGGGCACAAAGTGAATGAAGTCGCCCAATTTGTTGGTGTGTTGAAGTGTACTGTCTAGCGGGTCTACAAACTGTGGTGTAGTTCGCAGTCAACTGAAAATCGGCGACGCAACTGTGGTTGTGGCAAATCGGTTTCAAACCAGGCAACAATTGCTCCAATTAGTCAATGAAAGTCCACTCCAACCAATTTCCGAAAGGACACTGCGACGAGAACTGCATGTCACGGACATCTGGAGCAGAATACCACTGAAGAGGTCTCTTTTAACAGCAAGTCATAAAGTTGCACGATATCAATGGGCTCAGAGGCACCAAAACTTTACTGTGGAGGATTGGAAACGAGTAATTTGGTCTGACAAGGGGACCTTACAGCTGACCACCCGCGGATTTCGGTGATTTTTTTTAATGAAAGTAGAGGCAAAATGAGGATATATATGTCCCGGCATTTGATCTAATGCCTCTTATTTTCGGAATAAAAAATCATAACGATCCGGAGGATATCATAACAAAATTCGTGATTTCCTGTAAATGATGCTTTACTGTAATCTCACGAGGTCCTAGAGCAATGCATTATAGCATACTTTTGCTGTTATGGTGGCTAATGTCGAAAAGCGGGGAATGAACAGTGAACTATCAGTAGCAGCAAAGAACGGAATGCCTGCATTTTCCCATCCTCCCTTAAAGTTCTCTCGTTCTCACTTTTCGCAATTCTGTAAGAAGTTACAACAACATTGTGTGATATAGGTAGATATTAAATGAAACATATGTATTTCTGTGCAATATTTGCATGAGCTAGTTATGTCGTGAGCTGTAGGCTTTGTAGTGATGTGGACCTTACACTTAACATTGTATTGTGTCATTGTCCATGGCAATTTGGTGTAGTTTCATTAACAAATAATAAAGAGCTTGTAGAAGTAATCGTTGAGTAATGGAGTTTAATAATAAATAGCACATATGGGGACAGAGGAATTGTTAGGAGAATCGAATTATCACATTTTAGCTTATAAAGTATAATTACGTACTTTTATTTGAAGACCTAACATATATGTTGTTAGGTATCACTATCGGAGGTTTCGCTATCGTTTATTGGTACACAAAGATGCGAATGATAATTATCATAAAAACAATGAAAACATAACACTTCTCTACAACGCGAGCATTTGATAAAAGAACTGTTCGAGCAATTACATTTCGTTTGTCGAACGTCGTCCGGAAAACACTCTTTGTTCACATTTCCAAGCAAACCAAGCGTACTGCAACATATTCTTGAAAATCGGCGCAGGAAGTTGATGACATATAAGTGAATGGATCTTCGCTACATTTTCTCGCTTGTTTAAATGCCTATTTTTTTTTTAAGTTCGACAGAGTTTTTTAATTATTTAAGAAACCTTTTTACATGACAGAAAAGATACACATCACAAGGTTGACAGCATAGGGTACAATGAGGAGGAATGGTTACATCAGTAGAAGAACAAGTGCCGTCGTCCTTTGTGAAGACACTATTAAAGAGTGCTGGACCTGTTTGACCTCCCCATGAATCCAAGATGAATAGAAGCTTCTCTTTTACACAAAATGTTCAGATAATGTTTTTCACGAAACTGCTGAAATGCTCTTTCGTTAATTTCCCTGATTTCGACGATATCACGAATACATTTCCATATTCCGCAGTTAGTCCTTCCGCAATCTTGGAAACGAGAGGTCCAAATCGTCCCTGAGGCTCTTGCATACATAGAAAAACTTTTGGAAATAATGCTCTAGAAGCAGTCAATGCATACTGCGCAGTGTAACTATGCGTTAATTTGTTAAAATCTCCCAAGAACACTTCTGTTGTTTTATCTCCACGCACAGAAAGTGTCCTGTTCACATCGATTCTGTACTCACATCTTCTTTGATCAGTGTTAAGGACGTAAGCCAATGGAAACTTTTTGATCAGTCGTGAAAGACGTTTTTGGAATTTCCCTGCTTCCGCGATAATAGTTGACAAATACAATTCATTTTGTGACTTGGTGTAGCGCGTCACTTTTCGCTGGTGGGTGTCATGAACCAGTTTGAATTTTTAAACCACCCTTGTGATGCCATAAAACGAAAATCGCCCGATTGATGTTGCACTTCTGCAGCAGAAGCCACACGAAAATCAAAATCGTACAGCTTGCTAAACAGCATCCAAAATGGAGTTCAAAAAGCTCTACACCGACGACGATGTACTGCTTTACAACGGAAGGCACACCTGACGAAATGGGAGCAAGAAATTGAACGGGAAGGTGTATTAAAGTAAAAATATGACATAATCAACAAATGCACCTGCGATCGATTTTGTGAAGCTCGAGAGAAAAAGCAGCCGGTAACCACCCGAATGATATAACAATGGGCTTCTGCTGCAGCGGTGCAACATCAATCGGACGATTTTTGTTTTATGGCATCGCAAGGGTGGTTGAAAAATTCAAACTGGTTAATGGCACCCGCCAGCAAAAAGTGATGCGCTACATCAGGTCACAAAATGAATTGTATTTGTCAACTGTTATCGCGGAAGCAGGGAAATTCCAAAAACGTCTTTCACGACTGATCAAAAAGTTTCCATTGGCTTACGTCCTTAACACTGATCAAAGAAGATGTGAGTACAGAATCGACGTGAACAGGACAATTTCTGTGCGTGGAGATAAAACAACAGAAGTGTTCTTGGGAGATTTTAACAAAGTAACGCATAGTTACACTGCGCAGTATGCATTGACTGCTTCTAGAGCATTACTTCCAAAAGTGTTTCCATGTATGCAAGAGCCTCAGGGACGATTTGGACCTCTCGTTTCCAAGATTGTGGAAGGCCTAACTGCGGAATATGGAAATGTATTCGTGATATCGTCGAAATCAGGGAAATTAACGAAAGAGCATTTCAGTAGTTTCGTAAAAAACATTATCTGACCATTTTGTGAAAAAGAGAAGCTTCTATTCATCTTGGATTCATGGGGAGGTCAAACAGGTCCAGCACTCTTTAATAGTGTCTTCACAAAGGACAACGGCACTTGTTCTTCTACTGATGTAATTATTCCCTCTCATTGTACCCCTTACTGTCAACCTTGTGATGTGTACCTTTTCCGTCAAGTAAAAACATTTATTAAAAAATTACAAAACTCTGTCGAACTTTTAAAAAAAATAGGCATTTGAACAAGCGAGAAAATGTAGCGAAGATCCATTCACTTATATGTCATCAACTTCCTGCGCCGATTTTCAAGAATATGTTGCAGTACGCTTGGTTTGCTTGGAAATGTGAACAAAGAGTGTTTTCCGGACGACGTTCGACAAACGAAATGTAATTGCTCGAACAGTTCTTTTATCAAATGCTCGCGTTGTAGAGAAGTGTTATGTTTTCATTGTTTTTATGATAATTATCATTCGCATCTTTGTGTACCAATAAACGATAGCGAAACCTCCGATAGTGATACCTAACAACATATATGTTAGGTCTTCAAATAAAAAGTACGTAATTATACTTTATAAGCTAAAATGTGATAATTCGATTCTCCTAACAATTCCTCTGTCCCCATATGTGCTATTTATTATTAAACTCCATTACTCAACGATTACTTCTACAAGCTCTTTATTATTTGTTAATGAAACTACACCAAATTGCCATGGACAATGACACAATACAATGTTAAGTGTAAGGTCCACATCACTACAAAGCCTACAGCTCACGACATAACTAGCTCATGCAAATATTGCACAGAAATACATATGTTTCATTTAATATCTACCTAAATCACACAATGTTGTTGTAACTTCTTACAGAATTGCGAAAAGTGAGAACGAGAGAACTTTAAGGGAGGATGGGAAAATGCAGGCATTCCGTTCTTTGCTGCTACTGATAGTTCACTGTTCATTCCCAGCTTTTCCACATTAGCCACCATAACAGCAAAAGTATGCTATAATGCACTGCTGTAGGACCTCGTGACATTACAGTAAAGCATCATTTACAGGAAATCACGAATTTTGTAATGATATCCTCCGGATCGTTATGATTTTTTATTCCGAAAATAAGAGGCATTAGATCAAATGCCGGGACATATATATCCTCATTTTGCCTCTACTTTCATTAAAAAAAATTCACCGAAATCCGCGGGTGGTCAGCTGTAAGGTCCCCTTGTGAGTCTCGTTTTTGTTTGTAATCCAATGATATGAAGCAACGAGTGCATGGCAGACCCAATAAAGCCTTTAATCCTAATTGTGTCGAAGGTGTTGTTCAAGCTGGAAGGGCTTCTGCGCTGTTTGTCGGATGTTTTTCGTATCACGAAACGGGCCCTCTCGTTGCAGTGATGATGAATTTGAACCAGCATGGGTACCACCGCATTCTGAATGACGAAGTCTTGCTCTTTGCCCTACATCTCCAGGAACAGCATCACATTGCCACTCCTGTCTTACAAAACGACAAGTGCCGTGTTCACAGGGCTAAAACTTTTTGAGTGGCACAACGAACAATGAGCAACACTGTCTCACCTCGACTGGCCCGCCAAATCCCCAGATTTAAATCCTATTGAAAATCTGTGGGATCATTTGGAAAAAAAGGTGAAACGCCGAAATAGACACCTACGTACTCTGGGGAACTTCGGGACCAACTGACACTCGAGTAGCTGAAAATCGATGTTCAATACATCCACAACCTCGTGGGGTCTCTACCACACCGGATTTTTTTTTTTTTTTTTTTTTGATTGGAGGTTTAACGACCACCGTGAGCAACTCAATGGGCTATAAGCAGTCGCACGTCCTTAATTTAGGGTCACTGGTTCCAGGGAAGGGAGAGAGCCTGTGCCGTAAAACAAACACAACATCCATGCCTTACCGGGATTCGAACCCGGACCCCTTACGGACGAATGATCACAGGCCAGCGCCTTAGACCACTGCGCCACCGGAGCGGCCCACACCGGATTCATGCTGTTATCAAGGCAAGAGGCACCGTCACCAGTTATTAGGTAGGTTCTGACAGCGGTGACTAAATTTTTGTCCGGTGTGCTTAAACCTTTTAAGCTGCCTCTCAGGTTCCACTAAAAATGACATGATAAATGTTTTTGCTTTCAGCACTCTCCCCGCTTTTGGAATTGAAAAAAGCCTCTGGGACTCGGAGAAGAGTGAAAAACAAACAACTAAAATTTGAAGTGTCTACCATGATTTTCCAGTGAGTTATGGATACAGGAAATACACAATCATTACCTTTTATTGTTACGGAATAATAATTAGGATTCTATGTAGTGAGCATCACATATTGCAATAGTCTAGGAATAATGAGAAACTACACTATATTGACAAAAGTCACCGGACACCTGTAAGAGAAGCACAACATAGCATTTATTGACATACATTAGTACGGTGTCGGTCCACCTTTGGCCTTAATGCATGCACTGACCCTTCGAGACATGCTTTCGACAAGGTTTTAGAACACAGCGATAGGTATGCGCTTCCATTCAGTACATAATGCTGTCGCTAACTGTTGCTTAGTAGTAGGCCTTGGTTCCAAACTTCTTATGCGGAACTCTAATTCATTCCATAGGTGCTGTATGGGATTGAGATCGGGGCTCTGTGCTGGCCAGTCCATACACGATACGGAATTATTGTCAAACCACGCCGTAACAGTCCTTGCTTTATGGCTCGGTGCATTATCCTGGTGGTACCAACAAGGATCAGTTCCATAGTATTGCTACAGAGTTGGTAGGGCATAATTGTCCGGAATATCGAGGTAGATGTGCTGGTTAACATGTTTGTCCGCGATAACCAATGAACCGGGACCATACCACGAAAAACAGTCCACACGAGTACACTACGAGCTCCAAATTTGACCGTAGGAAAAGTACACTCTGGTAAATAGCGTGCGGCTATACCCACACACGGCCATCAGACTGATGGATCGTGTATCTGGATTCATTAGTCCATAGGAACTGTTTCCATTTATCTACAGTTCACGATAAATGTTCTTTACACGATGCTAAACGACGAGTAGCATTCCGAGTGGAGGTGAAAGGCTTATGAGCAACCGCCCCACCGCGGTAACCCATGGAATGAAGTTCTCTGCAAATGGTAGGTGTACATACGGAGGTTCCAGCATTTTTACTCACCTGTACACTGAAGTCATGTGTACAGGTGAGTAAAAATGTCGATTACTTGTAACGAGTCTTTTGAGGCTTCGACATCCTCTATCACTGATATTCTTTGGTCTGCCGGTACGTTTTGCTGCTTCAGGCACGCCATGTGTCTTATACTTATTCAGTACATCCAAAACAGTTGACTTGGGTATGTTTAAACGCCTTTCGGTTTCTCTTATGGACATCCCATTAATATAAAACCCAACAATCTTTCCTTTCTCAATGTCAGTTCACTCCCGCCACGACATTTTCACTCAACCTCACAGTGCGATATCATCGCGGTCAGCTGCAGGCTTGTTTTTATGCCGTTTGCAGCTGTACCGCGCATTTTAACAACGCAGCAGATCCGTTCATTTGCCTTTGAAGGGGTGTTCGGTGACTTTTGTCAATATAGTATATATTTCCCAGTATTTACTAAGGAAACGTTTTGTCAAACGGTTACCTGACAATGAGGCAGCAGAAACATTTCTATACTTCTTTTGCTGCTTATAATAGAAAACGACTGCATTTTACGAGAGTGGAAAATGGTTATTGGATGTGGTCTTCTGATGTTGCTGAGATATCACCATGAAAACATGTGAAAGCACCAATTTGTCCGTGACACTTATCGAGCCCGCGACCTCTCACTCCAGAGTAAGTTGCTCTCCCAACTAAGCTACACGGGCGGAATGCATCGCTGCAGATTTGTCGTCTTGACACGGGCTTTACCTCTGTAGTACGTCACATCATCTCTCTCTTCTTTTTTTTTTTTAAGCGAAGAACGAATTTTCATTAATTCCAGACAATGTGTGGAACAAACATCACACATTTTTTGAAAAACCCAACGGCTAGTGGATCCATTTTTACATTTGAGCGCCAATGTGAAAACACAAAATTTGTCCGTGACACGTATCGAAGTCGCGCCCCCTCACTCCGGAGTAAGTTGCTTTCCCAACTAAGCTACACGAACGGAAAGTATCCCTGAAGATTTGTCGTCCTGACACGTGCTTTACCTCTGTAATAAGCCACATACACCAATCTAATACTTTGTAGGTCCCCCACGGGAGCGCAGGACTGCAGAAATACGACGGGGCATGGACTCCACTAGCTTCTGGAAATATGCTGTAGGCATTGCACACCATACTTCCTGCAGAGCGTTCCACAATTCCGGTGTATTCCGAGGTCTCTGATTCCTGTGTTCGATAGCGCGTTGCATGGCATCCCAAATGTGTTCTATCACGTTCAGATCTGGCGACTTGGGTGGGAATGACAACACCCCAAACTCAGATGAATGCTCCACTAACCATAATGTGGCTTCCCGACACTTGTATGGAGGTGCATTGTCCTGTTGGAACAGGCCCAACCCATCAGCATGAATGCAGGACATGAACGGGTGTACCTCGTCAGAAAGGATGCGCACCAAGCGTTGGCCGGTCACAGACGTTTGTAGACGTACCAATGGTCCCAGTGAAGTCCAACTAAGCACACCCCATACTATTACGGACCCCCCCCAGCCGGTACAGTTCCCTGTTGACCGGCGAGATTCATGGCTTCATGGGGTTTGCGCCACACACGAATCCTTCCATCTGCCCGATACAGTTGGAAACACCACCCAACAGCACCCCACACCATGGAACCCAACAGCACCCCACACCAGAACGCGTAGGAGGTGGTAACGTGAACGGAACCTAACAGCACCCCACACCAAAACGCGTAGGAGGTGGTAACGTGAACGGAACCTAACAGCACCTCACACCAGAACGCGTAGGAGACGGGGACGTGAATGGAACCCAACAGCACCCCACATCAGAACACGTTGGAGGCGGGAAAATGAATATAACCCAACAGCACCCCACACTAGAACACGTAGGAGGCAGAAACGCGAACGAAACCCAAGAGCATCCCACACTGGAACGCGTAGGAGGCAGGAACGTGAATGGAACCCAACAGCACCCCAAACTAGAATGCGTAGGTGGCAGGAACGTGAATAGAACCCAACAGCACCCCACATCAGAACGCGTATGGAGGCTGGACGTGAATGGAACCCAACAGCACCCCACACCAGAACATCCGTTGTAAGACCCGTATGACGCTACGTAATACATGCCTCCAACCAGCAGTCGTTCATCACGGTGTAGCTGTATAAGAATACGTCCATCATGGGTCATTAGGTTGAACCGCGACTCCCCGGAAAGCCCCATGTGATGCCATTCATCACGTCAGTATATGCGTTCTTGCTCCCATTGCAGCCGTTGACGTCTATGGTTTAAGGTCAAGGGAAGTCGAAGCAACTGACGGCCGGCGACGAGGCGTCTCTGAAGCAAACAGCATCTGACAGCGCTCGCAGAAAACCCTTGATGTGCTAGGTATTTCCCGATGGTTAGCACTATTGTGCTAACCCTCGAGACATGGCTGTTCGGTCAGATAACACCATACGGCGAAGATGACGGTCTTTCAGTGTGTTATTCCATCACAGGGCTCTATACTCCCTCACGTCAGTGCGTCAGACTATCCTCTTCCCACTGATGCCATATTCGCATCACTGTGCTCGCATTCGTCCAACACGAGTGCCGATGTCCAGAAGAGAAAATTCCCACAGTCCAACAAATCGACACGCTCGAACTCAGAGTAAGTTGCTCTCTCAGCTAAGCTGCACGGACGGAATGTATCGCTGCATATTTGTCGTCTTGACACGTGCTCTACCTCTGTAGTACGTCACAACCTCTGTAGTACGTCACAACCTCTATAGTACGTCACAACCTCTGTAGTACGTCACATAGTGTCTCGTCTACTGCGGCGGGGCACACTCAGTTAATAGGAAATTGTGGCATTTATCTTAATGCCACAACTCCCGTGAATCGACTACGGCAACTTGTCCTGTGTTTCCTTATTTTATATCTCCTGTGAGGCAACTACGAGGGCGTGGCTGGCATGCATGTGCGCTGCAGTTGTAATCATTTGCACCTCCTCGCGTGACCTACCTATCTGCGGGTTTCGATCCGATCTCACACGGTGTTTCATTTTCAACAAAACTGCAGTGCATTTTAACCTAAAATTCTTATGTGCATTTATCAGAAACGGCGGACTTCAACATGTTATTTAGATAAATACTTGTTTAGTAACAGTAAGAAAATATAAATAAGTTGCGGAACTACACAGATCAAAACTGAATTCGTTCTGAAGAAAGAAAAATTACATTTTGTGAAGAAAAACTAAATCTACAACTTCGACTCGAAGTCGTTAAATAAATGTTCATTTCCTGTTTCCTGTTTAAAGGATGTGATATATGGATAAAAGGATTCAGTAAAAAGAAACTTGATGACGTTGAGGTATGGTGCTTTCGGAAAACTGAAACAACAAAAAAATAGTTCAATCAATGAAATATTCGAAGAAACTGTTCTTTGAAAAATGGAAAGTTTAACTGACCTAGTTTGAACATATTCGGAAAGAGTAAGTTACCTCGCTTAATTCTTGAATAATAACATGATTGGAAAAAGTGCAAAAAACAAAAACAAAAAGGGAAAAGTGGATAGGTGGACGACTGGAAAAATCGATTGGACTGAACATTGAAGAAATTTTTCACAGCCTTAGATTTAAAGGCACAGATTATTTACTGGAGCCAATCTCCCTTTGAGAAATGGCACGTGAAAAAGTATGAAAACGTTAATTGGGATTATGACAGAGCATCCTCTTTGAGCAGCAAGCTTCCTTTGCAATGGTAGGTAGCACTTCTCCGTGATAATTTTTCATGATACATCCCTTGTTGTACCTCAGAAGTCTGTTTCAGTACCTACTTTTTTTTCTTAAAATATAGAGAACATCCACTTAACCCTTATTTAAAAGTTTTGTGTGAATAAGTTTTCTTGACACTTTTCGCACTCCGAAGTATTCGCATGGTACAACAAAATATCAGCTACTCCGCGATAGCACAGTGCTATACAAAACAAATACCACCGTCTATGTACGATATTTAATAAAAGATGAAAGCTATTTACAAATTAAAACCTCCACTAGCACTTTCGAGGTAACACTATCCCCATCATCAAGAGGAACGTATCAATAACAATCGCAACAGGAAAATGCAAACCCACGACATCAAAAGTCATGAGTAATATGTAGAAGAAATCGAAACAGAGAACAAAATACCTCAAAGAAGGTAGAGGCTCATCCACAGAGAATGGAGAGACAGAGCGTGCACAAGCCAGAGTTATGGAAATTGGTGGGCGGGGAAAAGAACGATAGCAGAGCACCGTCGGCGCTTTATGGAACTAAACCCCACGTGCTCTCTGACGTAACGTCCCTACTGTAACGCTCATAATTCGAAATTGGTTACTTTCCTTCTTATTACTACCTTTACCACTGTGTGATTCTGTGATTATAACAACGCTTTTCGTTATTTCGTAGAAGTTATTTTCGGCGGATAATTATTTCATCTTTTATATGTAGGAAATCTTTGTCTATTTTTTAACTGTTAAAAATCGATATAAGTAAAATTTATATCAGAGTAGAGCCCTTACTGTATTTTGTTTTTCGTAATTCCATTTGATCCTTCGGGCAGATGCTTACAGATGTTTGATTCGTGATACAATTATGTCAGTTTGTTACTTTTTATTTGCCATTGCTTTGATATTTTTCCGTTGTTTATTTTCAAATTCCGGCAGTAGTATGTTGCGTTGACGAAGGTCTGCATTTTGAGAACGAAAGCTGCTACAGATTTATTAGTTTCTTTTAAGTCAGAGTTAGTACTTTATTTCTCAGTATAATTCCCGACTGCAAAGTGCTGTTCTTACGATTAAGAATATACGCCTTATTCCGTTACACCTACCGCAAAATTCCTCGGTCAATCACGCTACAGTGAACCTAACCAACTCAGGAAGTAAGGAAAATGGCGGCTCTCGCAGGGAAGGAAAGTCGAGAGAGACATTTGTAAACAAGTGGGAGGAGCGTAGTTGTGACGTCACTTTTAGTTCTCATTAACAGGCCGTGGGGCCGCCAACGTCTATGTGAGTTTAACATTATGCTGTTGCCATCGGACAAAGTGGAGAATTTCCTTTACGATCTTCTAGAGTGCACACTCTGTACCTCTCTTCTCTGTGGGCTCATCTGTCTTTTAGTGACATTCTTTCATCAGCACTACATAAACAGACTACAGGGCAAAGTCCCCAGTAGCGGATATGTCTGCTCGGCATCGCAATGCATGCTTGGCCTCGCTGCGTTACGCTTAGCACCAAACTGTTTAGAAACTCTTGCGGTAAACTATCGCACTCCTGCTGAAGAGCCCTACTAAATGACGAATAGTTTTCTGACGAAGGATTCCTTTGCGCAACACGTCTCCGCAGAGGGCCCTATGCATGTTCAATTGGACAGAGATCAGATGAGTGCGCTGGCCACTCCATACGACGAATATTCTCACTAGCCAATACTTCTGGGCAGTGAGAACGGGCCTTATCGTTGATAAAAATGAAATATGAGCTCATACATCAGGAAACAACACGACCCTGCAGTACCGCTGCCCGGTGATTTCCTCTTTATCTATCACCTGCAATGGGCGTGCGTTCATTGACCCTGATAACGGCCCACACCATAACGCCGCGACCGCTATATCTGTCTCATTCAACGATGTCCTTGGCAATATGCGCTATCCCACGTAACCTACAGATCAACTGCCACTTCAAACCTGAAGAAAGAGTAAATCTGTGAATTTTACCTTGGCCCAATGATGTGAAGACGGGAAGTACGGCGCACCCTGTATAATGGTGTATTATGGCGCAATAAATGGAGGTGTCATAATAGTGTATTCATCATCATCATCATCACTGTCAACCATTATCAATCCACTGCTGTACGAAGGTCTCCCCAAGCTTCTTCCACAACGGCCTGTCTTGTGCCAGTCTCCTCCATGTTACTCCCACATACTTTCGAATTTCATCTACCCATCTCCCATATGGTCTTCCTCCGGGTTTTTTCCCGTCCCTTGGAATCCAGTCTAAAATTTCGGTTATCCATCGATGCCATTTCAGGGATTTTACACTGATCATGATGTCTTCCACTCTTGTCATTTTTCTGATAAACGAGTTCCTCTTCTTATTTCTCCGGGTTACACCAAGCATGCACTTCTCCATACTTCGTTGAGTTGTCTGCAGTCTTTGTATGTGTCTTTTGGTTAAAGTCCACGTCTCTGCACCATACGTAAGCACTGGAAGGATGCATTGATCAAACACTTTTCTTTTAAGACATAATGGCATATTGCTCTTGAAAATTGTACTATTTTTTCCAAAAGCTCTCCAGGCAAGTTTTACATGCCGTTTAATTTCTTCATCAAATTGACCTTCAATTGATATCTGCTGTCCAAGATAAATGTAGGTATTGGTTATATCAAGCTTTCCCCCATCAATCGATAAATCTTCCTGTCTTGTCAAAGCATTGTACATCACTTTTGTCTTCTGAAAGTTCATTTTTAATCCCACTTCTTTACTCTTGTCAGCAAGTTCCTGGATCATACTTTGCAGCTCTGATGGGGTAGTTGCAAAAATGACTACGTCATCAGCAAAACGAAGGTGAGTTAGATAATCTTCATTAATCTTTTTCCCTTTGTTTTCCCAGTTCAGTGATTGAAAGACATTTTCCAAAGTGGCATTAAAGAGTTTAGGAGATATAGTGTCACCTTGTCTCACTCCCTTTCCAACTTTTATGGGTGCTGTATTCTCAAATAGCCGAATCTTCTTACATTTTCATATATTGTGGAGTGCCTGCACCGCAGGACGCACATGAGATAAAGGCAGATAGCAGCGGAGCATACGTCCGCGTAGCTCAGTTGGGAGAGCGACTTATTCCGGAATGAGGGGTCCCGGGTTCGATGCCCGGCGTGGAAAAAAATGACGGAGAAATTTACTTCGTTATAAGATTTTATTAATAATATTAATGTATGCATCTTCAATGCCGCAGGATTTCAAAGCTATTATAACGAATCAAAGGCCTTTTCATAATAGACAAAAGCCATGCATAACGGAAGTTCATATTCCCTCGCTCTTTCAATTAGTTCTCTCAGTACGTGGATATGACCTACAGTGCTGTAACCACTCCTGAATCCAGCTTGTTCTCTCGGTTGAGCCATGTCCACTGTCACCTTCAAGCGGTGTGAAAGAACTTTAGTGAAGATTTTATAAAACGCTAATAGGTCTGTAGTTCCTGAGATCCCCAATGTCACTTTTTTATGTAGTAGGATCATTGTAGCGTTGTTCCAATCCTCAGGGACCTTCCCTTCATTAAGGCACCGAGTAAAAACTTGGGCGAGTACTGTTTCAATTTCTCCACTTGCTTCTTGTATGATGTCTACGGTAATTCCATCTTCCTTTGAAGCTTTTCCCCGTTTCATGTTCTTGATTGCATGTGCAACTTCTGCTGGGAGGACTGGAAGAACTCTGGTACCTTTCATGATGTCTGGAGTACATGTGTCATCTCTGTCATATAATTTAGAGTAGAAATCTTTCACTCTTGTCAAAATTTCACCTGTATTTCTTGTTACAGAACCATTTTCTTTTCTCAGAGCCATAATCTGTTTTCTTCCCTTACTCAGATGTTCCTTTGCTCTCTTCACGCTTTGATTGTTTTCATTTGCTTTCCTCACTTAATTTTGTTGCTGTTTCCATAAGAGCCTTGGTTAGTTTTCTGTTAACTTCAGAGATATCCACTTTTTCCGATGATAGATCTTCTAGAGCAGAGAATCTGTTTCTCAGTTCCAATTTGAAGGTATTATGATGTTTTTTAAGGTTGGTCATGTCCATGCACTTTGTTTGTTTTATAAGCTTGCCACGCTCGAGTTTAACATTGAGGTGCATCTCACATATTACCATTCTATGGTCACTACCTGTGTTGAACTTGTTCAGCACACCACAGTCTTCCATGACAAATTTTTTGTTTCACATAATAAAATCAATTTCACTTGTCAATCCATTGGAATGCCTCCATGTCCATTTCCTTTGCGGCTTTTTTTTTTTTTGAAAAAGGAGTTCATGATGAAAAACCCTTCTGCCTCTGCAAACTCTACGATAGTATTTCCACGCTGGTTTCTCTTACCGTGACCGAATTTACCTACTGAAGTTTCGTTCTGTTGCCGTTGTCCTATTTTCGCATTGAAATCTCCCATAATGATTTTCAAGTGCTGCTTGCCTTTATTATTTAGATGACAAATTTTCTCATAAAATTCTTCAATCTCTTCTTCAGGATGACTTGTGGTGGGTGCATACGTTTGAATAATCTGAGACTGGTATCTTCCCGAGAGTTGGATAACAGGTCGTGCAGCTCTGTCAGAGGAACTTTCAACTTCTACAACTTTATCCTTCAGTTTCTTGTTTATTATAAATCCAACACCACTAGTTCTGCCAGTATCTGTCCCACGATAGTAGAAGAGATGTCCACTTTTCAGTTCAATGAGATCTTCTCCTTACCCTCTGTTTCTCCTTTTCTCCTAGCCTCACTTAGCCCGACGATGCCCCACTTGATCCTTTGTAGTTCCTCTTCTAATTCAAGGAACCTTGAATCATAAGATAGAGAGCGTCCATTGTAAGTAGCCAAGGTCAGCATCAGATGGCAGCTTAGTCCGGTCCTCCGGTGATTCTTAGTACCACCCAAAAATTCTTAGGAATTCATCTCGGAACCCCATCGGAGGCCGTACGAACGAATTAATCCTCTTTCTATCCCTCCCTTCTCAAAGCAGCAGGCTTCTGGAGAAGAGCGCAGTTTTGCACCTCCTTCCTTTAAAGAGCTCACATTGCTCGCACATACATCTTATCAAAGTGTTACTATTCCTGGCAAATGGATGCCGCTCCTGGCTACAGACTCCGTCGAGTTCAAGCATGCCTTACATCAGTTTTATAGTCAAAGCATCATTGAGTCAGCTCCTCTACTCTCTGCCTCTCACCTTCACAGGGAGGAATTGGTCTTCCTGCAGTAGATCTCGTTTACCGTGCTGCTCGGCTTCACTGGTTCTTTCATGTGCTCAGTAGCTCCAACCCAGATATATGCACGGTACGAAATGTCCTTGCCTTATTGAAAAATCCTTCATTAACGTTCGCCGTCTTTCTTCGAATGGATGGTTTCCCTGCTTTGCGACAAAGCCTCCCGGCCGTTTACTGGGAGGCCATAGAAATCCTGAGGTCTCTCTCATTACCTCCTCCACTACGGAGATTCTAAATGAACCAATCTTCTGCTCATCAGCTCTTCATCCCTCTGACTAACACTTCTTTGCCTCTCCAGAATGGATGCTTGCAGGCATTATTACTGTACGAGACCTTGTGAACCTCAACCTCACATGAAAGACTTCTCTCGCCTATCTACTCATCTTCATGATTCCGTCTCCTTCCGAACACTTTAAACGTCGATAAAATCATCGATCATCCGTTTATACCCATCTTTGGTCTCTCCTGAAGGAATTCTACAGGTTGCAACAGCACCGCGACTCTTCCCGTTTTTTGTGCAATTCCGTATGAAATCTTTTACGCTTGAGGCATGCTCACAGGATATTTTGAGTGAAATTCCTCGCACATATGCAACTCAGCAACCAATGCCTATCCCTACTGTTCCGTCTGGCCCCTTGACAGCTGTGTGGTCTGCTGCACACCCTCTCCTTGCTGCACCTCATGAGAAGAATGTTCATTGACTATTTCTAAATCGCCGCCTTCCCGTTTCTCAATTATTACACCGAATGACTCTTGTTGTCTCTCCACAATGTGCCTACTGTGATGTCCCGGCAGACACTGAATATGTCTATTGGTTTTGTCCAGTCTTGCTACCTGTGTTAAATCTCATGTTCCGTATTGCACACCATCTTTCCCCAGGAAATCTGAGTGCTGCCTCATGTTTTACTCTACTTCAAGATATTTTTCCTGCTTCTCCTCTCCCATCAGTGTGTGTTTATATTTTCACGCTTGTAAAACTAGTGATTTACTTCCATCAACTGACGCATCAGAAAAATTCCACTGTACCTACTCTTACAGAGGCAAGCGAGAAGCTTGTCCACCACTTCACAGCTCGACTAAAGTTCCGTCTACAGTTAGCGCATGAACACGCTGTCAATACAGATACTCTTTCCAACTTCTACAAACTCTGGAGACCATACCTCAGCTGGTTCCAGATTGATGGCCTGAGAGTTTCTTTTAGCGTTTGAACTATTATTAATACTCTATCCTTTTGTTGACACTTACATCGTTATTTAACCTGTTTAATTTCCCCCTCTATCTTACCCTTAGGAAGTGTATATAGTTTTATTTCTTTGCGTACTTATTCTGGCGCTCATTTGTACATAATCATTTCATGACTCACATTCTCATTCTGTACTCCGAGTGTTTAATAAATGCATATTTAAACCTTAGCACCCTCTGCCTTCATGTCGCACTGGCCGCTGCCTTGGCCAGGTACATTCCAGCTGCCAGAGGCTGAGGGCCAAGATTTAAGTTGTGGAGTCATTTTGGAGGGGTTTGGCCATAACTCACCACGCTGGCCAAGCGGGTTGGTGAATGTGGGATAGCATTTCCTCTAATCCCGATGCTATAGTTATACCGCTATTGGCGGTCATCAGAGCCTCTTTAGTGAGAACAGAATGCACCAGGAGAAGGTGGGACTGACATTTAGGGAGGTTTTATTGTATTAACTTTTACATAATTGAAGATGTGTGGCAAGTCTCATCCATGTAAAAGGTTTACAAAAACTCTTCCTAGGTTTTGCATGTAATTTTCACATTTTTGAATCCAAACTCTCAACTAGATTGTGAGTTTGGACCCTAAATTGCATATAGTCATGCCGCGCTTAAACGTCTGGATCCATTTTGGCGCCAAATTCAAACACATGTTCTTTCTTGAAGACGATTAGCCAACTGGCCCTAAGTACTTTTTCGATTCTGTTTTGCCAATACGACCAGGTAAAAGTCGTATCTCTGGCTCGTACATCGGGGACCATCTCCCGCAAAATATTGGCAACGTTTGTGTGCCCCCTGAGAGCTGAACAAAGTCCGCGACACTGCTCTGTGTGTTATTCCAATTTCTCTGGCAATACCGGCCACATTCCGGCCATCTTCGAGCTTGTCGATAATTCGGTCTCAAATAAAATTATCCATATGATGCCCGCGAGACATCCTTTTGTCACCGCCGGAACGCAGACTCCCGCTCCGTTGTTTACGCTTTCCAACCGCAGGTTGAAGAAGCGTAGATGCTCCAGCTTTGTCCGTCTGTCAGTCTGTCCGCACGATAACTCGCTCAAAAATGGTTCGATTTCGATGAAATTTCAGTATGTGGTAGGGGATAACCTGCGGACGAACCCTATTGAAAATGAGTGAAATGGGGTCAAAGATCAAGACATAGGAGAGGGATCCATTTCATTATCCTTATGCGTCCTAACTTACGTAATAATACTTCGATTGCGACAAAGCTTTATCAAGTTGTTCCGAAGGTATAGTGAACCAATTCTGTTGAATATCATCGAAATGGGGTCAAAGGTCAGGGCACAGGAGCGAGATTCATTCCACAGCCATTATCCTCATAACTTGAGTAAGAACTTCAGTAAAAATGCTTCTACAGTGACAAAACTTTAGTGTATTGTTCCGGAGGTTGTACTAAACGAATCAATAGTCAGGGTAAGGAGGAGGGTTGTCTGCGCGCGATTTCTGGTATGTTAGAAAGTGTATCGTAGTCAATGCATTGCGTAATTTTACTAGCTTGTTGATACACATGAAAAGCAGAACGAACTTACATGGGACACGACTCGGGTTTCTGTCTATGAACACTGATCGATATAGAAAATACCACACCATGAAGGAATACACGAAATGAGACAAAACTTACCCCAAGTGGACAAATAAGCAAGAAAGAAGTTACTTGCTTCCTGAGATATTACATGAATCTGACAGGCGAAGAGATAATATAATGCGTCGTGAATCAGAACGTCGTATGGCCGCCATACTGCACTCCACGTTCGGTGCAACACGGCGTGGTACCGATATTTGTGAAAATGGTGTTCTGAAGTATCGTTGATCATGAATGGTTGATTTGTGTCCACAGTTCATCGACATTCCGAGGAGAGGGGGTCGTGTATAAGAGTTAAGTTGTCTGCGAATGAAAACCCACACGTTCTCTACTGCGGAAAAGTATGGTGAACGCGTTGTCCGCGGCGGCATCTGGACACCTTGTAGGCATTATCCTATGATGTTGGCAGTGTGAGGCGGGCATTATCTCTTTAAAACTGGGCATCCAAGGAGATACGACAATAAAACAGACTGTCGCACCTCACTGGCGTATCGTCCAACTGATATCGCGCCCACTATGTGTATGAGTGTTGAACGGCTGTTCACACTCATAGCGCTCCGAACCATGACATCAGACTGAGGAGCCGTAGGAAGCTCACGCATGGTAACAGCATCAACCCGGTACCCACATCGTCTACACTGAGACAAAAGCGAGGGCGAGGCTCGTCGCTGAATACAACGTAATTAAAATCATCCCGACAGTCGTGTGTATCGGGTCGTTAGGGAAATAATGGCCAATTTTCTGAGGTACCACATTCAACTCGACCACAATGCTTGAAGACCAACCACGCTGGCAGCGCCATTCGTGCGAGTTGAAGGGCGACTCAGGCGCCATATACACGCCATAATCGATTGAGCTTCAGCAGTTCCTACTCGTGTGAGAGTGGTCTGTACAACATGTTAATAAGGAGTGAGTTGTTCTGCTTCATGAGTTCAAAAAGGGCACAAAGCTACCGCAATGTGGTCGAAGCATAGAGAGAGGAGGCAACATCTGAATGTTCGTCTGTGGTTTGGACAGCTTTGTGCCGGTGATACGAGCTTACAAGATTTGGAGGGCCAAGGACGAGATTCGGTCATAACGAAGCTCTGAAGGCAAATGTGGAGGCAAATCCTCGCGTCACAGTCAGGGAACTCGGCAAGGAATACAATGTTTCAGTGTCAACCATTTAAGAACATCTCCACCAAACTAGTAAGGTCAAGAAGCTCAATACGTGGGTCCTACGCGAACTTGACGGACCATCTGAAAAAACAACTGTTTAAGATGTGCAGTAACCTTCTGCTTCGTAGCTAAAAGATGAAAAAGTTCCACTACTTGGTTACACTGTAACCTGCTGCGTGCAGCCGTTGAGGCAGATCCTCGTCAATGCATTGATGAATTATCCAACATCTTAATACATCATGGTCTACTGTTCAAGAGCACCTACAACAGATAGGGAAGGTCTATAGACAAGGAGTTTGACTCCCACACCAGCTTTCACCTGACAACAAAGCCCAGCGTTCCACCGTCTGCAACTCTTTGCTCAGACCACAGGAAAAGGATCCATTTCTTCATCGAATTGTCACTGGAGATGAAAAGCGAGTTCTTTACGTGAACAACAAATGCAAAAACCAGTGGCTTTCTCCTGGACAGACACCAGTTTTTAAGCCCAAACCAGGCCTACACCCCAAAAAGGTTTTGCTCTGTGTTTGGTGGACTACCGCTCTCATAGCATCACTTTGAGCTCTTGGAACCCGGACAGACCGTCACGGCAGACCTCTATTGTCAACAACTTGACCGTTTGAAGCAAGCTCTTACTGTAAAACATCCAGCATTGCTCAACTGAAAAGGAGTCGTCCTCCAGCATGACAACGCGAGATCTCACACGACGAGACGGACCCAGCAGACGATCAGAGATTTGGGCTGGGAAGTTCTGCCCCATCCCCCTTATTCCCCTGATATTGCACCATCTGATAACCATTTATTCAGATCTCCGCAGCACTTTCTAAATGGGAAAATATTCCACAATATTGATTATGTCAAAGCGGAGCTCTCGGACTTCTTTGCATCACAGCCAACGTCTTTTTATAAAGACGGCATTGAAAGTTTGATTTCACAATGGGCAAGTGTGATCGATAATGATTGCGATTATACAGTATAATTGATTAAGACATATATTTCTTCTCTTACAAACAGTATTTCTCTTCTTTTCCAAAAACGACATTAGTTTCCGGTCCCACCAATGCGTATAAAAATCCATCCTGATAAAGCCAAATGGATGAGAAATAAATACTGTCCAAATCACACCATCCAACTAAATAATGTCACCATAGAAAATGTAGAATACTACGCATACCTTGGGCAAACAATATATATGGACAATGACATCTCTGAAGAAATATCTAAAAGAAAAAAGCGGATTGGACCTCCTTTAACTATATAAAAAAATCATAATCGCAGATTCAAAGCTAGGCATCAAAATAAGAGCTGACATGTTCAACAGCAGTATCCTCCCATTTCTAACATACGGCCCTGAAACATAGAGCACCACGCAAAGAAAGGAACTTAGTCTTCAAACAACCCAGCATTCTATGGAAAGAAGAATCCTAGGGATAAGTAAAAAAAATAACATCACAAACACAACTACCAGAAATTTAGCTGAAGTAAAAGAAGTAGTGAAAACGATATATGGCACAAGGCACGATGGGCAGGTCATATCGCCAGAATCACTGACAACAGGGGAACCTACCGTGTCTCAAACTGGTATCGAAGATCAACCAAGAGTAAACCTGGTAGACCTCCAACTAAATGGGAAGTCCCTTTAACCAGAGCGATGGGAAACAACTGGAGAAGACTGGCTCAAGATCGCCCTCGTTGGAAACTTTGCGCCCTGCATTCATGGAGAAATCCAGGTCCATCTAGATTACCTAGGTAAAAGTAGAGGATCTCCACCAACATGAAGAATGAAATAGAAATTATTGGAGGATTTCCACTGACTTTTACTAGTGTATACAACAAAGAAATTAGTGAAGAATCCCCTTCCATATGAAGATCCAAGTAAAACTTACTGAGCGATCTCAACTGTCGTGACAGTAAACTGGGATTTAGAAGAGTATCGCCCCCGGCATGACAGTAAACTTGAAATAAGTAGATCTGAACTGACATGAAGAACAAAACAGAAATTATTGAAGGCTTTCCCCTGATGCATGAAGAGCAATGCAGAAATTAGTGGAGAACTTCCTCCGATATGTGAAGAGCATAGTGGAAATTAGTGATAGGCTCGACTGACATGAGATATTAAAAGATCTCCACCGATCTAAGCAGAAGATGATCTGCAACGACATAGAGAACGAAATGCAATTTTTTTTTTTTTTGGAAAATGTGCACTGATACGAAAAGCAATGTATAAATTAGAGAAGAATCTCAGGAGACGTGGCACTAAATTAGAAATACACTGGTGTGCAAAAATTAAGGACGAAGAGGAG
Organism: Macrothele yani; assembly: GCA_039090855.1. Taxonomy (NCBI): domain Eukaryota; kingdom Metazoa; phylum Arthropoda; class Arachnida; order Araneae; family Macrothelidae; genus Macrothele; species Macrothele yani. The sequence continues at coordinate 29,545,069 of CM077026.1, forward strand.
AAATTAGCATAACAGCGGAACGAGCAGGCAGAACGGACCGAAAGACCACTCAGGAGATAGACTAGGGTCCGGTACCGTAGGGCATTCGCATATATGCAGCCTGACGAAGGGAGGGGAGGAGTGTCGGAAGGGTATAAAGCACACGGGCGGTGTACGCTCAGCAATTCGGTGAAAGCTATTGCACGGTGTACATCGGTTTGAACGGCGTCGAGTTGCTGCTACCTTGTGATATGGCCAACAGGCAATCCAGTAGACGACATCTGGATGACTTTACCCGAGGTCGCGTCATTGGGAAGTTGGAAGAAGGTCCAAGTGTGACTAGTGTGGCCGAGGATTTCGAGATCGCTCACAACATCGTTTCACGAGCTTGGAAAGCATTTCAAAGGACAGGAACAGCTGTCGGAGAGTTTAGCAGTGGTCGTCCACGAGCAACCACGGCGGCGGACGACCAGTATATTGTCCTACAGGCGAGAAGAGACAGACGGCAGACAGCGGGAGAAATCGCAAGGCACATGCAACAGACAACTGGACGTCCGTTATCGCGTTTTACCGTGGCCAAGAGGCTGCACAAAGGTGGTCTACTTGCACGACGACCAGTACGGTGTGTGCCATTAACGCCTGCTCATCGGAGACGGTGGTTTTTGTGGTGCCAGGAACACAAGAACTGGACACATCAGCAATGGGGTCCGAGTTCTCTTTACGGAGGAGAACCGATTTAGTCTGACAAGCGATTCTGGACGTATACACATCTGGAGAGAGCAGGGAACACGCAATCACACCTCGAACATCATCGAAAGGGACCGGTTTGGAGGTGGCGGAGTTCTCGTTTGGGGTGGTATCATGCTTGATAGCCGTAGTAACCTCCACATCTTCCAAGGAGGTTCAGTCACTGGTGTCCGCTATTGTACCGAGGTTCTCCTGCCTCGCGTGCGTCTGTTTAGAGGTGCTGTGGGTCCTGAATTCCTCTTCATGGACGACAACGCTACACCTCATCGTACAGTGCCTGTCGCAGAGCTATTGGAGAGTGAAGATATTAAACGCATGGATTGGCCCGCAAGGTCCCCGGACCTAAATCCAATCGAACACGTGTGGGACCTTCTCGGAAGACGCTTGGCAGCAAGTCACCAGCCGCCAGCAACGATTCCGCAGTTGCGATTGGCGCTACAAGAGGAATGGGCCGCAATGCCTCAACAGCTCCTTGACAACCTCGTCCTCAGCATGGACAGAAGTTGTAAATCCTGCAACGCAGTCAGGGGTGATCATATCCCCTACTAAAGACTGGATTTTTCTTGGCAGTCACCTGTCACATGGACGTTTCTGTCCAGTTCTGCTCGAAGCTACCTTTTCAATAAAGTGCCTTTGTATCCCTTGGATTCCTTGTTTGGACGGTTTTGCTCACTTGTCCCATATTCTTATTCTTACATCTTGGGGATCTTATGGTATGATTTGAGTCGATGTGGTGCACTTCTGCACGAAGTTACATTCGAAAATCCGTCTCGTCCTTCATTTTTGCACGCCAGTGTATCTAGAGGATCTCCACCGATGTAAGACAATAGATCTCCACCGATGTAAGACAATAGATCTCCACTTGCATTGACAGTAAACTAAAAATTAGTGCAAGCTTTCCGCCGACTTGAAAAACAAAGTAGAAACTGATGGAAGGTATTCGCTAAATATGAAGAGCGTTGCAAAAATTAATGAAAGATCTCCACCGCAATGGAGAGCAAAGTAGGAACTCAGGAAGGTTCTTCGCTGATATGAAAAGCAGTAGAAAAAATAGAAAATTTCCTCTGATAGGAAACCAAAGTAAAAATTATTAAATGGGCTCCACTAAATTCTACGCAGGTATTGTAACTTATATGTAGGCTAAACCCGTTGTAGTATGAGCAGCACAAGATGACGTAAGTGGTAAAATAAGTTTCATTCATGCGTATTTTACCGGAAATCTGCGATTCAGTCTTTCAAAATTATACTTTTTTAAATCACCGTCGATGACATTGGTGAATGTTTTAAACAGGTGTATAGATGTCGCTATCCCACAAGCCTTAAAACTTCTGCGGGGCATGAATTTCCTTATGTGCATGGGTAATAATGCCCACACACCCACTACCTGGCTAGGTAAACAGCCTCATACTACCACTGAGGCGTGTTGTTTTTAATGCTGTTACCAAATTTTATTTCTGTGTTTGCAGGGTAACTGTACTTGGTTTCCTTTTTCTTTCCATTTTTATAAAAGTATTCCTCTCTCGGATCCACGTCTTTGGTCTGAAAATGCAAATACACACTCTTTGCTTTCCTGATGTCAGAAAGGAAAATTCTGTTTGTTTAAGCGCACCCTTTCATTAAATTTTAAGACTTTTCTTTTGATCTATTTTTCAGTCTCCGAATTCTAAGCATCTATGCTTCGTTTCACTTTGCTTTTACCTTTTCCTTTCTCTTCCATTTTTTTTTAATGAAATGTGATGACGATCTTCTTTTCACTCTTTGATTTAAAAATGTACTGAAGCCGCTCACGTAGTCAAAAAGCGGATCTGCTTCATATTTGTAATATAAACAAAAGTATCAATATAAATTGCATCCTAAAATTCTTTATGTGGTTCACTTAGTATAAGAATATTTTCATAAGAACCATTAAGGGAAAAGAGAAACGTACGGTGCTCACAAATAAGGGTAAATTAAATGAAGTTCATTCTTTAGTAGCCGTCCCGATGGGTGAGTGGTACGAAGCGCTGGCTTCTGACCACTCGTCCGAGACGAGTCTGAGTTCGACTCCAGCGTAGGATGCACGCTGCGCCTGTCTCACAGGAGCCAGTGTCCCTCGATTAGGGACTTCGAAGTACAATCCTGTTTCAAAAACAAAGTTGGTCTGTATAAAAAATAATAAGTTTCATGGCATATGTTAAATTGTCAGTCTGCCTGTCGACATGATATATATACTTTTAAAAGTACAAATATTTTTTTAGTTGCGCGGATGAAAAAAAAAACATCAGCTAAAAAATAGCATTCCGAAGATTTTCCAATCATTTTTCAGTTCTCGAAAAGCTCAGAACTTTTTCGTTTCTGGAAATGTAATTTTTCCATTTTATTCCTAGTGAGATTGTCCCTGGAAGACCCACGGAGGAAAAGAAACTGAAAATAATAGTATAAAGAGTGACAGATTTTTTATTTTCCCATGTTACAGAATCTTACTTTATTCTAAGCATTTTCAATGCATCGCACAGACGAGAAACCTGCTACGTATGAACATAATAATGGCAGCTTCCTGTTAACTGTATTACCTTACAGCATCATGTAGTTATTGATAACAGTGCATACGGGGTTGGACAGAATAACATGAACACTTTGGAAAAGAAGGTTTTACGTACCTAATAGGGTGTGGGACCACCTTTGGCATTCAAAATTGTCTGAATCCTCCTTGTAATGGATGCATACAAATCCTGGACGGTGGTTAGTGGGATGTTATACCATTCTTCATGCAGAAACTGCTCCAGGTCTTTGAGAGATGTAGAAGGAGGATAACGGGATCTTACCCTGTTTTCCAACAAAGACCACAGCAGCTCGATGATGTTCAAGTGTGGCTATTGGGAAAGCCAAAGAAGGTGTGAACGTTCGTCCTCGTGTTTCTCAAACCATGATTGGACATTCCGAGATCTGTGAATTGGGGCGTTATCATCTTAATAGATGGCATTCCCTGCAGGAAACTGAGCCATTGAATGGACTTGGTCAGCCAAAATGGTTTCATACGTCCTGCCAGTCATCCGTCCTTTCAAAGTGATCAGGGAACCTTCTAAAAACCACGATATGGCAGCATAAGCATGACAGAACCACCACCATGCTGCACTGTTTAGAGCAGACAGTCTGGTTTGTATGCTTCTGACGGTGTTCCCCACACGTATACACGTCCTGCGGTGGGGAATAGTGTGAATGTGGATTCATCCGACCACATTACACACTTCCGTGCATCGGCAGTCCATGTTGTACGCTTCTGACGGTGTTCCCCACACGTATACACGTCCTGCGATGGGGAATAGTGTGAATGTGGATTCATCCGACCACATTACACACTTCCGTGCATCGGCAGTCCATGTTGTACGCTTCTGACGGTGTTCCCCACATGTATACACGTCCTGCGGTAGGGAATAGTGTAAATGTGGATTCATTCGACCACATTACACGCTTCCATGAATTGGCAGTCCCTGTTGTACGCTTCTGACGGTGTTCTCCACACGTAAACACGCCCTGCGATGGGGAATAGTGTGAATGTGGATTCATTCGACCACACTACACACTTCCGTGCATCGGCAGTCCATGTTGTACGCTTCTGACGGTGTTCTCCACACGTAAACACGTCCTGCGATGGGGAATAGTGTGAATGTGGATTCATCCGACCACACTACACACTTCCGTGCATCTGCAGTCCATGTTGTACGATTCTGACGATGTTCTCCACACGTAAACACGTCCTGCGATGGGGAATAGTGTGACTGTGGATTCATTCGACCACACTACACACTTCTGTGCATCGACAGTCCGTGTTGTATGCTTCTGATGGTATTCCCCGTACGTAAACACCACCTGCGGTGAGCAATAGTGTGAATGTGGATTCATCCAACCACATTACACGTTTCCATGCATCGGCAGTCCACGTTGTATGCTCCTGACAATACGGCCGTCACTGTTATGCATTCACCCGGGTCAGCAGAGGTTTTTCAATGGCAGCGATGCCATGAATATCTTGTTTATGTAGTTTCCTACGCACTGTTTTCAGTGATACTGGCAGATTGAGCTCCGTACTAATTTTCGGTGCCATGGTCTTCTTATTACGGGTAACAATACTCTTTAATGCTCTCCTGTCTCTATCAGTCAGGATCGTTTTCCGGTCTCTCTTGTGTTTCGCAGACGAGGTTTTGCCACAAACACGGTATGCTGTCATGACGCTAGACACAGTAGCTCTCGATACCCCCACAACCCATGTGACTGGGTTGTGGGGGTATCGAGAGCTACTGTGTCAGATCCCCCGATCTCACCCCACTCGATTTTTATCTGTGGGGTCATCTGAAACACGTGGTGTATGCTGAGAAAATCCGCGACAAACACCACCTTCAGCAACGCATCCTGGAGGCCTGTAACCGCATTTCTCCCGATATTCTCGTGAGGGTGCATAACGACTGGATCAAGCATCTTCAGTTCTGTGCTCAGCAACAGGGACAAAACATTGAACACAATAAATTATTGCGCATCACAGGGTACTTTAGAGGATGTTACTTCAACTTTCTGTGTTGATAACTTGTGAACCACAACACATATGTCAAATCTGATTACGTCAATCAATTTCTGAGAAAATTCTGGTCTTGTTTGATATGCAACATGACCCACTTACCATTTGAAAATTTTGACCGTAATCCAATATGGCGGATTTCAAGATGGCGGCCATGTTCTGGAAATAGCCTGAAAGATAGACCTCCTCACATATTCTTTGCTGGGGTATTCAGATCTTTCATTTTCCTTCCCGTTTCTGAAATACAAGGGTGTCCTGCGACTTTTGACTCACCCTGTACACACTGAAGAGCAATTGAATTAGAGATACCTGTCTAGTAACGTGTAGCACCACCTTTCGCCCTGATGACGGCGGCGATTCGTCTCGGCATGGACTCGACAAGACACCGAAAGCGTTGGGAAGTCATACGGATCCACGACCCCTGAACAAGCTCCCACAGTTCACGAAGATTTGATGGAGGGAGTCAGAGCCTCGAACATCACTCTCGATGGCATCTAGATGTGCTCGATGGTATTGAGGTCAGGTGACCTAGCTGGCCAAGAAAGCGAGGTCACGTCGGTGGAGTGTTCATCCAACCATTCGGATACAATTCGGGAGCGATGGCACGGTATATTGTCTTGTTTCAGGATCAGGTCCCCAGTGGGATGTTGAAGACGCACAAACGGGAGCAAATGGTCGTCCAGGATATCCCGGTAACGTTGACCCGTGAGGGACGGTATCACACGTACCAGGGGTCCCACTTCAGTCCACGTAAACAGTCCCCAGACGAGAATGCCACCCCCACCAGCTTGAAGAGTATTCTGCTGGTAAGAAGGATCCATCGCTTCATGTGGTTCGCGCCGTACTTGTATCTTGCCATCCGCATGTACCAACGTGAATCTCGACTCATCAATCCAGGCAACATTTTTCCACATGTCTAGGGTCCATTGCCGATGTTCCCGCGCCCATGCTAATCTTTGCACCCTGTGATGTACGGTCAGCAGCGGTACCCTCGTGGGACGATGGCTTCTGTACCCCATAACGAGGAGATGGTTCTGGATGGTGTGGCTGCTCACACGTTTTTGTGCACCAGCGTTAAATTGCCGAGTGATTTCTTGCACTGTGGCCCGTCTATCCGCTGTAACAATGCGAGCTAGCCGAGGATGACCACGCTCATCCACACGCTGTTGTCCACGGCAGTTGGCCCTTGCAGAAATGGTTTTACCGGGTTCGATGTACTCACGGTGCACCCGTGACACAGTGGCTCCTGAAAATCCCAGTGCTTGCACAACTTCCGAGATGGAGTGACCCATTCGTCGGGCCCCGACAATTTTTCCACGATCAAATGCGCTTAGATCCTTCGTCTTACTCATACTGCGTCAGACTCCTACTGATTCCCGTCGCATCACTCCTTATACTATCGGATCGCTGCATACGTCATGTCGTTTCCGTTTACAGGGCCGCCCACAGCGCCACATTTGCATAACGCCAGCTGTCTCTAATTCAATTGCTTTTCAGTGTTCATACTCGTGTAGATAGATAGATAGATAGATAGATAGATAGATAGATAGATAGATAGATAGATAGATAGATAGGGATAAGGCGTTCAAAAATTCTCTCCGCAGTCAGTAAACTCAGTTATATGGAAATTAAACAAATGTTTTATAGGAACGTAAAACTTACTTACAAGGAAGTACTGAACCTATCGTCCTTCATTTGCAAGACATAACCTAACTGTTTTACACATGTTTTCAAACACATCTGCGAGAGTCAAAAGTTCCTCCGTAGTAATGTTAAAGCTGCTCCACATAATTTTGGTGGCGCTACAGTCAAAATTTTTGAATTAAGCTACTTGTTTACGCTTTCCAACCGTAGGTTGAAGAAGCGTACATGCTCCAACTTTGTCCGTCTGCCTGTCCGCACGATAACTCGCATAAAAAACGGTTTGATTTCGATGAAATTTTAGTATGTGGTAGGGGACAACCTGGAAACGAACCAAATTGAAAATGGGCGGAATGGGGTCAAAGGTCAGGACACTGGAGTGGGATCCATTCCATTGCCCTTGTGCATCATAACTTACGTAAAAATGTTTCGATTGTGACAAAACTTTAGTATGTTGTTCCGGAAATATACTGAACCGGTTCTGTTGAATATCATCGAAATGGGGTCAAAGGTCAGGGCACAGGAGCGAGATTTATTCCACGGCCATTATCCTCATAACTTGACTAAAAATGCTTCTATTGCGATAAATCTTTAGTATGTTGTTCCGGAGATATAATGAGCCAATTTTGTTTAATATCATCGAAATGGTGTCAAAGGTCAGGGCACAGGAGCGAGATTTATTGCACAGTCATTATCTTCATAACTTGAGTAATAACTTGAGTAATGATTTCTGGTATGTTGGAAAGCGTATCATAATCAATGCATCGCATGATTTAACTAACTTGTTGTATGTTTAATTTCAGTTTTTACTATTTTCATGATAACATATCAAGCTTCAGAATATGTTGTTAGGACACTCTTTCTTCATATTGCATGACAAACCATTTTTCATTCTGCGGGCAGCAGTGCACAAAACTACACAGAGCGCATTTTTTCGAATTTCTTTTTTTTTTTAAATTAAACTGAAATAAAACCGGGTCGAAATTGGGTCAGGAACACCTTGACCCGCAATACATTGTCGACCCGTTGACCCGGTGACCCGGGCGAGCCGTTTCCATCTCTGGTGGAAACTCGTTCTCTGGATCCATGAATCACGCTTCACCCGCAGTACGACGGACAGTGGTACATTCAGAGAGTTCTTTCTGACGGGGGGAGGGCAATTATAAATTTTGAGGAGGCTGACATTGGCTGACTGATGATTATATACACTGCAGTGCCAGAAAAAGTGGTACACCAGTCTAATACTTTGTAGTCCCCCCCCCCCCCGGAGCGCAGGACTGCAGAAATACGACGGAGCATGGACTCCACTAGGTTCTGGAAATATGCTGTAGGCAATGCACACCATACTTCCTGCAGAGCGTTCCACAATTCGGGTGTATTCCGAGGTCTCGGATTCCTGTGTTCGATAGCGCGTTGCATGGCATCCACTTCTATCACGTTCAGATCTGGGAACTTGGGTGGGAATTGCAACACCCCAAACTCAGATGAATGCTACTGTAACCATAATGTGGCGTCCCGACACTTGTGTGGAGGTTCATTGTTCTGTTGGAACAGGCCCAACCCATCAGCATGAATGCAGGACATGAACGGGTGTACCTCGTCAGAAAGGATGCGCATATACCGTTCGCCGGTCACAGACCTTTGTAGACGTACCAGGGGTCCCAGTGAAGTCCAGCTAAGCACACCCCATACCATTACGGACCCCCCTCCTCCGCCGGCCGGTACAGTTCCCTGTTGACAGGCGGGATCCATGGCTTCATGGGGTTGGCGCCACACACGAATCCTTCCATTTTCCTGATACAGTTGGAAACGCGACTCGTCAGACCAGGCTACTTGTTTCCAGTCATCAAGTGTCCAGTGGTGGCGTTGCCGTGCCGAAGCGATGCGCATAGCTCTGTGTCGTGCACCCATCAAGGGGACTCGAGTTGGGCGTCGGCTCCCAAAGCCCATATCGTGCAGGGTACCTTACACAGTTCGGACCCTGATGCTTGTTGAGGCTCCAGCACTGAATTCCGATGATACCTGCAAGAGTGTTGCACGCCTATCGCGTGAAACGATTCTTGACAGCCGACGATGGTCACGTTCACCCAATGTCCTTTTACGGCCACACTGGTATCGTAGGTTGGAGGTTTTGTCGGAATTCTTGTAATCACGGTACACCCTTGAAATGGTCGTTCGTGAAAATCCGAACTTCGTTTCTACCTCCGATATACACTGCTGGACAATTGCTATGGACGGATCATAAACGGCTATATAGCGCATAAAAAAGTAAGTGTGGTTGGATGCCAAGTGAAGTAAAATAATGTCAGAATGCCAGGACATTAGAAGAAAGACAATTTATTGTGCTTTGAAATCCAGAAGGCTTTGGAACGTGTTCAAGGGACAAACAAGCCATTTTGTGCAGAATACGTAAACGTGAAAAAAATGCAATTACCGTCCGCAGGCGTTCCGGCGTAAGATGTCAATACGGGATATGGCCACCATGGAGGGCGATGCAAGATTCCACACGTCGTGTCATGCTTTGCACAACATTATCAAGCAGCTGTTGGGGTAATTTATCCCAATCCTCTGTCAGTGCACGGATGAGGGTGTCCTTGTTTATTGGAGGGCATTGGCGACCAGCAAGATTCCTCCCCAAAGCATTCCACACATTTTCAATGGGATTCAGATCTGGAAAACGTGCTGGCCATACGAGGCGTGGAATATCCTCGCTCTCAAGACACTCCTGGACAGCGACTGTTCGATGACATGTAGCGTTGTCGTCCATGAAAATGAATCTATCACCGACAGCACCACGGAACATGCGAACATGAGGTAGCAGAACATCATTAATGTATCGTTGGCCAATCATAGTCCCAGTTGGAAGCACATAAAGGGACGTACGGCCATTGACCATGATGCCAGCCCATACCATGACACTACATGTCGGATATCGGTCCCTTTCCTGTATGTTTGCTGGACAATATGCAGTACCACTATCACGCCAGATCAGTTGTCGTCGACAATCAGACGATAGACTGTATCTACTCTCATCTGAGAAGAGGACAGAAGACCAGTCGTTATCAGTCCAATTGCGATGTTGATGGCACCATTGCAAACGGGCGGTACGGTGACGTCTGGACAATGGGATGCACACAACAGGACGGCGGGCGTATAGTCCTCCTTCATGCAAACGTCTGGCGACAGTTTTTCGGGAGATCTGCTTGCCAGTAGCAGCCATAAACTGATTTGCTACCTCACTAGCTGTGCTGCGCCAGTGTCTTTTTGTTGATAGCACTATGTACCGATCTTCTGCAGGTGTCGTACTGCGAACACGACCTCCCCCGTGACGTTTGCTACACTCTCCATTTGTTTGAAATGATTTCCAAAGCCTTGAAACAACACTGTGGCTGACGTCGAACTCCCTGGCAATATCTGTTATTTTTCGCCTTTCTTCAATCTTGCCAATAATACTGCCACGCGTAAAATCATCTAGGTGATGTCGCGAAGACATACTGAAAATTGCAAGTTCGTCAATTAATTCTTTCCCTTTTAACTTTGCGTTTGAACAACAACGGTCAATACGCGTCAAATCCTTAATATCTCTTATCAGCGCTATGACGTCACGAACAAGTTCGGCAATCCAAAATTTGCATACGCACAACACGTCTTACTGTATCCCGCACTTATGCTAATTTCCACATTTTCCTGCCTTCCATTTTATGGTTGCTATCGTTGCTATTGTCATCCGTCCTTAGCAATTGTCCGGCAGTGTATTATGGCCCATCTCACGAGCGCCAACTATGACACCGCGTTGAAAATCGCTTAAATCGTTATTACTTGTCATTCTTATGCCGAAAACAGCTGACAGCTGGCAAGGATGTCTATCACTTTATATACGCAGTGGCGGGCGCAACCGAGTACGCGCATAGGTGACGTTGCTTTGTATTTTGCATAATCTCATCTGTACCAGTTTTTCTGGCACTTCGGTGTACATATAATCACAATTTTGTTATTTATAAATATATATAAGATTTTTAAATAGAGTATAAAAATTTTCTTACGCTCGTATATCGCAAATGCAGATTCCAAGCAATCTACACATACAAGTGATTAAAAAATGTAAAAATGTTATACCTTTACTTTAATTCAGTAACACACCACGGATTTCCCCATGGGGTGGTGTAAAATATTGAGGATGCTAGTAAGATAACACAACGCTGGAGGAAATCCCCCCAAAACATTAGGATTTTTAAAAATCTCCTCGCCTTACCACAAGCGTGTTTTCGCCGCTCCGATGGAACAGTGGTCTAAGCGATGGCTTCTGATCATTCGTCCGACAGGGATCCGGGTTCGAATCCCAGTGTGGCATGGATGTTGTATTTGTTGCAAGGCCAGTGATTTACAACAAACAGAACATCCATTGTTATTTAATATACACTGCTAGCCACCCAAAATGCAACACCAAGAAGGAAGCTTCCGATTGGCCTGAAATTCGCAGCATGCGTCGCCCGTGAGAGGACATGCAAACGATTAGCATTGCAGGGCATATGCAAATCATGTCCGCCCGGCACGCTACCGAGAAGCACTATAAGAAGGGTGCACAGAAGGCGGGGTGTAAATAGTGGAAGTGTGTTGTGCTGCGGGACCTGTGCGTGGGAACCCTCCTGATGCCTCGTCGCAGAATACGGCAATCATTCAGCACGTTTCGGAGTTCGACAGAGGACGAACAGTGGATTATCGCGACAGCGGTTTATCGTACCGAGACATCCGCGCTCGTGTGGGACGACATCCAGCCACAATGAAGCAAGTATGGATTCGGTGGGTGCAGGACGGACGGACGGACTGAAGTGAGCGATTACCGCAGCCGCAGCACACCACCAAACGAGAGGACCGGCGTGTTGTGCGGCGGGCATTGACGGCTCACACCGCCACATCACGAACGTTTGCGCAGGAAGTAGGCTGTGTTGTGCAACAACCTGTGTCAGCAAGTATCGTTCGACGTCGAATGCAGGAGCGGTGACTTGTCGCACACCGCCTGTTGCTCCGATTACCATTAACGCCACACCACCGGCGAGTGCGGCGGCAGTGGGTTGTTGAACGCCGCACCTGGACTACGGAATGGCAGGACATTGTCTTCTCCGACGAATGCCGCTTCTGCCTGCAATACTATGATGGTCCGATCCGCGTGTGGCGGCACCGCGGCGAGATAATGTATGACGCCTGCATTATGCATCGCCATACCGGTTCGTCGCCTGGCGTTATGGTTTGGGACGCAATTGGATATGACACCCGCATCCCTCTGGTACGCATCGCAGGTACACTCAACTGCCACCGCTACATCTCCAACGTTTTGGAGCCTGTAGTCCTCCCTTACTTGCAGGACCTGCCACCGGCCACGTTTCAACAGGACAATACGCGCCCGCACGTGGCAAGCATCGTGCAACAATTCTTCACGACCCACCAGGTGTCACTGCTGCCGTGGCCCGCCTATTCTCCTGATATGTCGCCCATCGAACACGTCTGGTCACTGATCGGCAACCGAGTGACCCGGCAAGCACCACCCGCGGCTACGCCTGATGAACTGTGGCAACGTGTGGAAGCAGTCTGGACCGACATACCCCAAGCCCACATCCAAAGCCTTTTTCGTTCGATGCCGCGGCGTGTAGCGGCCGTTATTGCCAGCCATGGGGGCCACACGAACTATTGATGTCTGCGTGTTTCGCAAGTCTCACGGGCCTGTAAGCTCAATCGTTTCATCTTTGTATCTGTTGTTATGTGTCCAGTAAATCTGGCTTTGCTATCTCGTGTCCTTCTTGGTGTTGCATTTTGGGTGGCCAGCAGTGTATATATAAGGGAGAGAGCCACTGGCTCTTTCCCTTCCCTGGAACCAGTGACCCTAAATTAGGGACGGGCGACTGCTTATAGCCCATTGAGTTGCTCACGGTGGTCGTTAAACCTTCAATAAAAAAACAGAAAAGCAAGCGTGTTTTTGATTATCGAGGAATCATTACAGTGTTGCCTGAAACCGTATGGTGTAAACCATTCCCCTGCCGTTTGGTTTCAGCCCCTTTAGATTATCACATAGTCGTAAAAAAAACTAACTAACCGTTTCGATGGCAGTTTGAGGTGCCCCTTTTTGTTGTTGTTTTTTGGTTTGTTTGTTGTTGTTGTTTTTGTCACAGAGTATAAAACCACCCTCCGCTAGGGGAAAAAAACTTTTTATGGGAACGATTTCTAATATTTGCTTTAGTTCAAACTTAGGTAGCAAATATCTTGTTGTATTGGAAGTACTAACGTGTAGCTACACTGAAGTTTAACCGTATACATGGAAAGTCGACATCCAGAAGATTGAAATAAAGCTAAATGCCAGATTTCAAAATATGATGTATAGCAGTGCAAACATTTCTACTTTGTAGAACGAGGTTTTTATTGCGGAAGTAGTCCGAGGTGTCAGTGCTTGAAAAATTGCCCCTTCAGCGAGGACAGTTTAATGTTTTTTGAAGGATGATAGAATTTTAAGATTGAAGTCTATGTGGATGATTTCTTTTTAAATTATAATATTTTCCCTTATTAAGTTTTTTTCTTAATTAATTTCTCCAAATATTCAGCTATAAACGAAAACAATTGGACTAAATATAAAGGACGATCGCCCGAAATCCTACGGGTGGTGGTGGTAGGGGAGGCGTTCAGGGATTTTCAGGGGGGCTAAGCACCCCCGAAAAGATGCTTAAATAAATCACTGCCGACAGACGTCTCTGGGTGTGGAGAACGCTACCTTCCCGACTGTGTTGTCCCAACTGTTAAGTTTGATAGAGGACGCATCATGCTTTGGGGCTTTTTTTTTTTTATTGGAGGTTTAACGACCACAGTGAGCAACTCAATGGGCTATAAGCAGTCGCCTGTCTCTAAATTAGGGTCACTGGTTCCAGGGAAGGGAGAGAGCCAGTGCCGTAAGACAAACACAACATCCATGCCTCACCGGGATTCGAACCCGGACCCGTTCGGACGAATGATCAGAGGCCATCGCTTAGACCACTGCGCCACGAGGGGGGGGCGCTTTGAGGTTGTTTTTCATAGTTTGAGCTGGGCCCTCTAATTTCAGTGCCCGGGAGCCTATACGGCATTCTGGACAATTCTCTGCGCCGCCCCGGTGGCGCAGTGGTCTAAGCGATGGCCTCTGATCATTCGTCCAAAAGGGGTCCGGGTTCGAATCCCGGTGAGGCATGGATGTTGTGTCTGTATTACGACACTGGCTCTCTCCCTTCCCTGGAACCAGTGACCCTAAATTAGGGACGGGCGACTGCTTATAGCCCATTGAGTTGCTCACGGTGGTCGTAAAACCTCCAATCCAAAAAAAAAAAAAAAAAAAAAAAAAAAATCTCTGCTACCAACGTAATGGAAACACTGTAAAAAATTGCAGGGTCAAATTACGGTAGATACACCGGCAGCTGAGTGGCCAGTCAATAAACCGTAATTTTACAGTACCATACTGTAATGTTCATTAACATGTCTGATAACCGGGAAATAAAAACGTCTAATGACCATAATGTTTATTAACATGTCTAATGACAAATAAATAACAATACATGTTATGTTCATTAACATGTCTAATGGGAAATAGAAACGTCTAATGCCATAATGTTCATTAACATGTCTAATGACAAATAAATAATAATGCATGTTATGTTCATTAACATGTCTAATGGGAAATAGAAACGTTTAATGCCGTAATGTTCATTAACATGTCTAATGACCGGGAAATGAAAACGTCTAATGACCATAATGTTCATTAACAAATCTAATGACAAATAGATAATAATGCATGTTATGTTCATTAACATGTCTAATGGGAAATAGAAACGTTTAAAGCCGTAATGTTCATTAACATGTCTAATGACTGGGAAATGGAAACGTCTAATGACCATAATGTTCATTAACATGTCTAATATGACTGGGAAATGAAAACGTCTAATGACCATAATGTTCATTAACATGTCTAATGACTGGGAAATGGAAACGTCTAATGACCATAATGTTCATTAACATGTCTAATGACTGGGAAATGGAAACGTCTAATGACCATAATGTTCATTAACATGTCTAATGACTGGGAAATGAAAACGTCTAATGACCATAATGTTCATTAACATGTCTAATGACAAATAAATAACAATACATGTTATGTTCATTAACATGTCTAATGGGAAATAGAAACATCTAATGCCATGATGTTCATTAACATGTCTAATAACCGGGAATAAATAATATGCCTAATGACCAAGAAATAAAAATGTGTTGCCCACAGAGGTGTTACCAGTCGACTGATAGCACGTGAAAAAACAGGTATATAACCACTTCAAGAAGAACGCTGCCAGATAGTCAAAGTTAAAATACAGTAACAGTTCAAACAGTTATAACACCGTGAACATGTAGTTTATCTACTTAAAATTTATGGTTGACCGCCAGGTGGCCTGCTTACGATCTGTAAATCGTTTTAATCCGGATGAAACATGGACTATTCATGGCAACGCTTTACAGTGCAGTTCGGTTAAGGCCCTTCTTATCTTTTACCGACAGTACAGCACTGCCGTCCACGAAGCGAGGTCCGTGCGGAAATGGTTTGATGAGATGGGTGTGGAATAACTTGATTGGCCTGCACAGAGCCCCGATCTCAAACCTATTGAACACCTTTGCGTTGAATTGGAACGCCGACTGTGAGCCAGGCAATGAACTGCCCGACATCAGCGACCAAGCTTTTCCACAGCAACGCACCAAAGTCTGGTGGAATGCCTTTCTAGCAGAGTCGAGTCTGTGACAGTAGCAAAGTATGGACCAACTCCATAGTAATTCCTTTCCTATTACGGGGAGTTTGTAACAGGCAAGGGTCCGGATGCTTTTGATCAGATAGTGTACATGTAGATGTTTGAAGAATATGCCCCCGCAAAGACGACTGCTGGGTCGTCAAATGGAGTACAGGAAGGCAACTAAAAATTCTTCCCAATGAACTACGTGATTCCATTTAAAACGGTTCCACCTCGTTTATGTTTGTAAATAAACTATAAAATACTTTTCCCTTTCGTCATCTTTTTTTAAAGATAGAATATGTGCATGTGAAAAATCTCCTTTTACTTAAATGGTCTACGCAAATGATGCATCAAGCTTTGGCTGCAGTTCTTAGTCGTCTCTGCTGTTCTGATAGCAGACAATCAAAGAAATCAGAAACTTTTCAGGTTTAAACACTAGTCATCCCTAATCTTTCGCTGCCGTCCATGACAAACGCACGCTCGCTTAAACGATCAAATCATTTCTTTCTTTTTAACTCAACTGGACTATTTACTAGCTGTAGTGCAGTCTCCTTTTATTTATCTTTTTTTTTTTTTACCTCCTCGACACAATCCCTCTTTCTCATTTCCCGCTTTTCAGAAAAAAAAAATTGAATTTTGGTAAAAAGTAATTTCCAAACCTGTAATTAAAAAAAGAAAAAGAAGAATAGGAAACACATTATACGCCGTACCCCTCTTCCTTGTTTCTAACCATCTTCTTGCAAAAATATGAGGTTGAACAAAGTAGATTAGGATTCTTTCTTTTTCCCTTCGTCGTTATTACTGTATCGATTGACCTTCCTTTTAGAGCCACGATCAATTAAAGCTTAATATAGAGTTATTGTGAGATAGACGAGTGATCTTTTCTGCGGAAGTTGAAAAACAGATCTCTGCTCGCTCATAGAGGGTGAATCGGGTGTGGCTGCTGATGGAAGAGATGGGGAACTACAGTGGGAGGAGTCCACTGTCTCGTACATGGCGCCCTAATGATTCTGCTAAGGTAATGTGCAAGGCCATTTGCCGGGATTTCATCTTTGGATTCGGGCTTAGAACACTGTCTGGATTCTCATTTTTCTATTTCATTGACCGTAACCGACACACAAGTCGACTACTTTTTCTCCAAGACTTCTTTTTTTTTTTTTATTTCCTCCTTTTGTCCCTTTCCGGTTAAATTCAACATATTACCCTGAAATATCAGTACCCCGAGATATCCATGAAAATACACAAATTTAAACGAAAAAAATAAAAAGGATGCCACTTTCTACGAGCCTATCATCTGTCTTTCAGTTCTTTGTGTTATATGAAAACGGGTTGTTCTGAACCCTCTTATTGCCGCCCCGGTGGCGCAGTGGTCTAAGGCGCTGGCCTCTGATCATTCGTCCGTAAGGGGTCCGGGTTCGTATCCCGGTCAGGCATGGATGTTGTGTTTGTCTTACGGCACTGGCTCTCTCCCTTCCCTGGAACCAGTGACCCTAAATTAGGGACGGGCGACTGCTTATAGCCCATTGAGTTGCTCACGGTGGTCGTTAAACCTCCAATAAAAAAAAAAAAACCCTCTTATTGGCCGCTCTGGTGGCACAGTGGTCTAAGCGAGGCTTACGCTTCTCCAAGTGCGTCCGGGTTCGAATCCCAGTGAGGCATGGATGTTGTGTTTGTCTTACGGCACTGGCTCTCTCCCTTCCCTAGAATCAGTTACCCTAAACTAGGGACAGGCGACTGCTTATATACCATTGGGTTGATCACCGTGGTTGTTAAACCTCATTAAAAAAAAAAAAAAAAAAAGAACCCTCTTAGTAAGCCTCTGTCTTACAACATGCAAGTTTGTCCGCGCCGGGCATCGAATTCGGGTCCCCTCACTCCGGAGTAAGTCGCTCTCCCAACTCAGCTACGCGGACAGAATGCCTCGCTGCTATCTGCCTTTATTTCATGTGGGTCCTGGGGTGCAGGCACGTCACATCCCCCACCACCACCACCACCACCGAAAGAGAGCCGGGGGCATGGCTCAAGGGTCAGCAGGGACCATGCGTCGCTGAAGGCAGTCATCCTATGAAGAACGTGCATTTGAGAAATCCCAGACAATTTGGTGTGTGGATCGTAACATCACACTGATTTATTTTTTTCGAAGCACTGAAGAAGGGTTTCTCATTTTTCTTGTCTCGCCGTGTGGAAAGAACATCACTCCATTGCGAGAAATCCAACAGCCGGGTCATCCTGGAAGTTCGGGCGCCAATATATCTTACAAGTTTGCCCGCGCCGGGCATCGATTTCGGGAACCCTCACTTAAAACTGGACCTCTGCAGACTGACGCGGACAGAATGTCTCGCTGCTATCTGCCTTTATTTCATGTGCGTCCTGCGGCGCAGGCACGTCACAGTCTTTGCATGTGTATCGCGCAAATCTGTTTGCATATACATTCAGTAAACAAAGCATTAGAGGTAAGGGTGACGGGTGTTTGACATGGGCGTCTCCCCCGCAGAGTGGAACAGACACAAACCGAACGCAGGTGATATATAGGCGAACAGGAGGGCGGAGGCTTCAGAACAGTGTATCTCAATCGAAGAACATGGGCGCCGCCCGGTGGCGCAGTGGTCTAAGCGATGGCCTCTGATCATTCGTCCGAAAGGGGTCCGGGTTCGAATCCCGGTGAGGCATGGATGTTGAGTTTGTCTTACGGCACTGGCTCTCTCCCTTCCACGGAAACCAGTGACCCTAAATTAGGGACGGGCGACTGCTTATAGCCCATTGAGTTGCTCACGGTGGTCGTTAAACCTCCAATCAAAAAAAAAAAAAAAAACATGGATAAACGTGGTGATCTGAGAGACTTTGATCGCGGACGCATTGTCGGCGCAAGAAAGATGGGTCATTCTATCGCCCAAGTGGTAAGAACCCGAGACCAACCATATCAATATACATCATATACACATCAAGTATACCATCGAGAGACGTACCAGCTCCTAGATAGCAAGTGATGACCGATCATACGCCAATGACGACCGGGGTCGACACAGCCCATCCAGGCTCGTACCGACCGACCGCTTGGCAACCGCGGCGCAAATCACATCTACGTTAAATGTCGAAGACCCAAGCAGCGTCATAGAGTGAACGGTACGGCCCAAACAGCGTCAGGGTGAACGGTACGGCTCAAACAGCGTCATAGAGTGAACGGTACGGCTCAAGCAGCGTCATAGAGTGAACGGTACGGCCCAAGCAGCGTCATAGAGTGAACGGTACGGCCCAAACAGCGTCATAGAGTGAACGGTACGGCCCAAACAGCGTCATAGAGTGAACGGTACGGCCCAAGCAGCGTCATAGTGTAAACGGTACGGCCCAAGCAGCGTCATAGAGTGAAACGGTACGGCACAAACAGCGTCATAGAGTGAACGGTACGGCACAAACAGCGTCATAGAGTGAACGGTACGGCCCAAACAGCGTCATAGAGTGAACAGTACGGCCCAAACAGCGTAATAGGGTGAACGGTACGGCCCAAACAGCGTCATAGAGTGAACGGTACGGCCCAAACAGCGTCATAGAGTGAACGGTACGGCCCAAACAGCGTCATAGAGTGAACCGTACGGCCCAAACAGCGTCATAGAGTGAACCGTACTGCCCACGCTGTATATCCAGGGCTACGGGAATCGACGTCCTACTCGTGTGTCACTGTTGACTGCTCATCATTGGACATTACTCCTGGACTTCTGCTGGTAACATTAAAACCGGACCTATGAAGACTGACGCCGCGTCGTGTGTTCAGATGAGTCCCGTTTACCGAGCTGACGGGAGGGTGCGGGCGTGGTGTCGACAGCATGAGGCCATGACCCGTCATGTCAGATCGTTCCTGTTCAAGGCGGTGGTCGCTCTGTGATGGTTTGGGGGGCCTTCTCATGTGACACACATAATGTTCGTGGAATATGGCTATCTGTACACTACATAAATCAGTCTCACAACTTCACCTACAGTGAAACAAGAGTCATTCAAGGAACTTTAGAAAATATCACTTACAATTAATCTTTATTCAACTAAATATCCTTTCGCACAAGTCAGTCTTCAACAACGTTAGTGAACTAATCCAATTTATTTCTGAGGGAACGTTTAACGAAAAAAACACTGAAATGCCAGCAAGACTGGTACAGATGATCTTATGCAAAATACATAGCAACGTCACCTGTGCGCGTACTCGGTTGCGTCCGCCACTGCGTAGATACAGCGATAGACATCCTTGCCAGCTGTCAGAGCTGTTTTCGGCATGAGAATGACAACAAATAACCATTTAAGTGATTTTCAACGCGGTGTCATAGTTGGTGCCCGTGAGATGGGCACCAACTATGACACCGCGTTGAAAATCACTTAAATGGTTATTTATAGGTTATTGTTATAAATGGTTATTTATAGGTTATTTATATTATAATCACTTAAATGGTTATATATAGCATTTCGGAAGTAGAAACAAAGCTCGGATTTTCACGAACGACCATTGCAAGGGTGTACCGTGACTACAAGAATTCCGGCAAAACCTCCAACCTGTGTGGCCGTAAAAAGACATTGGGTGAACGTGACCGTCATCGGCTGTCAAGAATCGCTTCACGCGATAGGCGTGCAACACTCTTGCAGGTATCATCGGAATTCAATGCTGGAGCCTCAACAAGCATCAGCGTCCGGACTGTGCAACGTACCCTGCACGATATGGGCTCTGGGAGCCGACGCCCAACTCGAGTCCCCATGATGGGTGCACGACACCGAGCTATGCGCCTCGCTTGGGCACGGCAACACCGCCACTGGACACTTGATGACTGGAAACAAGTAGCCTGGTCTGACGAGTCGCGTTTCCAACTGTATCGGGAAAATGGAAGGATTCGTGTGTGGTGCAAGCTCCATGAAGCCATAGATCCCGCCTGTCAACAGGGAACTGTACCGGCTGGTGGGGTGGTCCGTTATCATATGGGGTGTGTTTAGCTGGACTTCACTGGGACCCCTGGTACGTCTACAAACGTCTCTGACAGGCCAACGCTATGTGCGCATCCTTTCTGATGAGGTACACCCGTTCATGTCCTGCATTCATGCTGATGGGTTGGGCCTGTTCCAACAGAACAATGCACCTCCACACAAGTGTCGGGACACCACATTATGGTTAGAGTAGCATTCATCTGAGTTTGGGGTGCTGCAATTCCCACCCAAGTTCCCAGATCTGAACGTGATAGTAGTGGATGCCATGCAACGCGCTATCGAACACAGGAATCCGAGACCTCGGAATACACCCGAATTGTGGAACGTTCTGCAGGAAGTATGGTGTGCATTGCCTACAGCATATTTCCAGAAGCTAGTGGAGTCCATGCCCCGTCATATTTTTGCAGTCCTGCGCTCCCGGGGGCTACATTGCGCTCCCGGGGGGGGGCTACAAAGTATTCGACTGGTGTACCAGTTTTTCTGGCACTTCAGTGTACATAATACGCAGACGTCAAGAGATCACAACTCCAAGTAACTCAATTTCTCAATTACTGTTATATCGTCACACTATCAACATCTCCTCATACTGCTGCTGCTCAAACATATCGTCAGTTCTCATCTGACACATGTCATACGCTCTTGTGTTGCCAACCATACTCTTGCGAGAGAGAAGATATCACGTTAAGTCAGAGAAATGCTAAGGAGAACGAACTAAAATTTACCTAAAGAAACTAAAATGGAAGGTTAAATTAGAGTATACGTCACACACATTAGGTCCCTCAGTGTGTCTGGAGGGGTATTTAACCGCTGATCACCTACACGCTTCCATGGCCTTCCTGCGTACGATGGCCTGTTTCAGAAGGACAATGAGCCGCCCCACTGGCTCGAGGAACAGTCATCTGAGTTTGAAACCGTACAGTGGCCCACAAAGTCTCCGGATTGAAACCCTGTTGAAGCTCTCTGCGTTAACGTGGAGCGGAACATCAGATCTATGGATTCTGGACTGACATTTCGGGCGGAGTTGTGGACAATTTTGCAACAGGCACGGTTGGCATTACCTCCAGAAATCCTCCGGCATCTGGTGGAGTCGACGCCCTCGCGTGTGCAGGAGGACCAACACGCTATTTAGATATCTCTAATGGATTTTTTCCATTGAGTGTACACTTACGGGTCACATCATTATTACAACCACTGTCTCCAGAAGTGGACGCGTCCCATAATACGAAACGTTGCCGTCACCGATCGGCGAAGAATACATATTAGTGCTCAACATTAAACCTTGTTAGCACACAATAACGCGCAAAATAATTAAACACAAGGAAAGGAACCTTATGCACACTATATTGACAAAAGTTACCGGACACCTAGAAATGAAACACACCATAGCATTTATTGACATACACTAGTACAGTGTCGGTCCACCTTTGGCCTTAATGCATGCACTGACCCTTCGAGACATGTTTTCGACAAGGTTTTGGAACACAGCGATAGGTATGCGCTTCCGTTCAGTACATAATGTTACCGCTAACTCTTGCTTAGTAGTAGGCCTTGGTTCCAAACTTCTTATGCGGCGCTCTAATTCCTCCCATAGGTGCTCTATAGGATTAAGATCGGGGCTCTGTGCAGGCCAGTCCACACACTACACGGAATTATCGTCAAGCCACGCCGTTTGCTTTATGGCTCGGTGCATTATCCTGCTGGTACCAACAAGGCTCGACTCCATAGTATTGCCACAGAGTTGGTAGGACATAATTGTCCAGAATATCGAGATAGACGTGCTGGTTAACAGGTTTGTCCACGTTAACCAATCAGCTGGGACCGTACCACGAAAAACACCCCCCACATGAGTACACTGCCAGCTCAAAACTTGACCGTAGGAACAGTACACTGTGGTAAATAGCGTTCCCCCGGCTGCCGCCATACCCACACACGATCCATTAGACTGATGGATCGTGTATCCGGATTCATCAGTCCATAAGACCCGTTTCCATTGTTCTACGGTCCACGATAAATGTTCTTAAACCATACTAAACGACGAGTTGCATTTCGAGTGGAGATGAAAGGCTTATGAGCAGCCGCACGAGACGGTAACCCATAGAATGAAGTTCTCTGCGAATGGTACGTGCACATACTGAGGTTCCAGGATTTTTACTCACCTGTACACTGAGGAGTTGAGCTATACTCTGTCGATTAGCTGTAACGACTCTCCTGAGGCTTCGATGTCCTCTATCACTGATTGTGTTTGGTCTGCCGGTACGTTTTGCTGCTTCAGGCACGCCATGTGTCTTCTACTTATTCAGTACATCCAAAACAGTTGCCTTGGGTATGTTTAAATGCATCTCGGTTTTTCTTATGGACAACCCACTAATACAACACCCAACAATCTTTCCTTTCTCGGGTTCAGTTCTCTCCCACCGCGACATTTTCACTCAACCTCACAGTGCGATATGATCGCGGTCAGCTGCAGGCTTGTTTTTATACCTTTTGCAGCAGCTGTACGGCGCGTCTTAACAACGCAGCGTATCCGTTCATTTGCTTTTGAAGGGATGTCCGGTGACTTTTGTCAATATAGTGTATATAATATAGCTCAAAGCAGATTTTCCTTGATCGGGTTCGGGTCAGTAACAGATCCTGGTATGGTGGGGTCCAAAATATTTGACCCGTTTCCAACTCTGCCGTAAATACTTAGTGACAATGCTAAAATCCTGCTGTGTTTACAAACAAAGAGTATCTGTGCTTCCTTTAGGTTTACCGCAAGAAAATATTACCATTTAGCGGTAAAATATTCTAATAATATAATGTTTATAAATACATGTTTCATTACAAATGAAGATGTTCTCATTACGACCGACATCCAATCCTTTCTCCATTTCCCAATGGAGTTAGTTCAAAGGAATAAATACCGTTACAGTTTTAAGGGCATCCTCGGTTATTTCTTAGTCAAACAGTAATGCTAATACGATGCATTAATCAGTTGCATAAATAACGTTTTAACATTTTTCCACATTCAGCAAATTCCAATGGTTCATAATTCCAGTGCTTGAGCTACCCCTCAATTTGCTGTTACTCACTAAAATGTATATATGATGAGCTTTCATCCTGAATATTTCATCTTTAATTACATCGTGCCTTAATTGTTCTCATTAATTTTTATTAAAAGTACATGAACAAAGCAGCTGTTTCATCTTTCTGTGCAAAAGTACTTTAACTACGAGATTTTCTGCGATGTTTTCCCCAAATTAATGCGTTTACGAAAGTAACCACTAGATCACATACATTATTCAGATTCATTTTGTCCTGCATCCTTTTCATTCACGATGTTATGTTCACGTGTGATTCTGTTTTGGAGATACATATACAAGATTTGTCCTAAAAAAAATGTCACTTAGCAAATAACCCTTCTGTAAGTTGATGCGCTTTAAGGTATCCCAACTACGTTGAAAAGATCGTTTTAGGCCAAATTTCACATTTTGTAAAAATACGTTCATTTTAAAGCCCCATTCTTTAGGATTCCAAAACTGTCTTTGTTTCTTGTCTACGATGAATAGCTACATAGTTATAGCGATCGGAATATCTAAACCCAGGTGTCACACGAACGGGAAGTGACACTTGAAACGCGTTTTTTGCAGAATGAGATTTTCGTGTCGAACTCTTTATGCAAAACCTGATAACTGCAAAGGGTATGTAAATAAATTGATGAAATTTGGTATGCATCTTTCTTACAGTGTTGTGCATGCAATGAACTAAAAGCTTTTGCTGTTTGTCAGTTCAAAGTTAGGTTATAGCTATTTACATTCAACATAGTAAAGAAATTTGTCGAAAATTCACACTAATGCATGTAGGAATAAGTGTATTTGAGCAGTGTTTGGAAAAATTACTTACCTTTTAGTTCACTGCATAGATAATAGTCAATGCGCATATACTGATGCAAAAATGTCATCATATATATCTGTAACGTTTTTATTTAGAGCGTTTACCGTAAATGACATATTTCTTAAATTCTTTCACAAATTTCCCAATTTCTTGAAAATTTATATTGAAATCATTTTTTTTTTTCAACGTTTATGTGTTTTTGTGTGTTAGATTCCCTAAAAAAAAATACCCACTCCCAAAGTAGTGGAATACCTTAAAATTAAATTCGGTATAAAAATGCATTGAAATCTGGTGAATGTAATGAGGTATTGCTGGGAAAAGAGGCGGGAAGGAATTGTTTTGCCTCAGCTTTCCCAAAACTCGGTAGCTATGTGAACATTTTTGTATGGGGAGCGAGGAAAATTTTGGGCAACATTTCGTCCAGGTACATCGGTAGCTTTAAGGGTTAATACAGCCCTCGTACATATATTTTTATTAATAAACATTCTTACGATAGAACAATTTAAGAAAGAAATGATCCGCCATTCCTTTCTCTGAGTGTACTACGATATGCTGTAAAAAATTTTAAGTAATTTTTAGAGTCACATACTTTGCACAGCACGTAAGTGACGGCACAAAAATTGAATGAAGTGCGCACGTTCTTCGAATAGGAAAAAGAGAAAGGATAAACAACATTAGAACCTCCAAAAAGCGTGGTTTGCAAAGGACATGTTGTATCCATAGACAGATAATAATATTTTGGCCAGTCCCTCCCATCCCCCATGCAATACTTTATTAGGGGATTAATGGTTTTCTTTTTAAGTCTTCCCTTGTTCATCATTTTTATCGAAATGCACTAAATAATGTAAATAAACGCTTACCCGTCACGCTCCGAATTTTACTACTTACTGCTCCACTCATACCTCATGTATACTACGTCGGTCGACTAATGGCGCTCTCTCAGAAATCCCGTGGTTAACGGGCCGCATCCACTTTTGATAGGGGTGGTCATAATTCAATAATCATTGTGTAGTGTCCGTCCGACTTAGACATTTGGGGGCTCTGGGTCCCCTGAAAGCCTCGGACAATCAGTTTGATGCAAAGCAAGTAATACAGTACGTATAACTACATTGGGGAGTGGGGCTCAAAGTTCGGGGCCCTGGGCACGTGCCCGAATGCCCTTCTGTAAATCAGGCCCTGACTCTTTTTTTTTTTTTTTTTTTTTTTTGATTGGAGGTTTAACGACCACCGTGAGCAACTCAATGGGCTATAAGCAGTCGCCCGTCCCTAATTTAGGGTCACTGGTTCCAGGGAAGGGAGAGAGCCAGTGCCGTAAGACAAACACAACATCCATGCCTTACCAGGGATTCGAACCCGGACCCCTTTCGGACGAATGATCAGAGGCCATCGCTTAGACCACTGCGCCACCGGGGCGGCAGGCCCTGACTCTGTGTATATGTATAGGAACTATTGTTATGGTTGCGAAAAAAGGGCCTCAAATCCTCCTAAATAGCGGCTTTTCGTCATCTAGTTTTCAGCACGTCTTTTGTAAAAAAAGATATTGCTTATGCTATCGGTTTGTCCGTCCGTCCGTCCGTCCGTCCGTCTGTGGACAGCACCATATCTCTGCAACTATTAGTCCGATTTGAAAAATTCCTTTTGCATTGGTAAGCTTGAAATATGCGAACGATAATCCTTTATTTCGTTTTGTTTTTGTTTTTTTACGATGTACAATTTCGCCGCTAGAGGGCGTAAATTCAAATGATATCGAATTCAAAATACATTTTACTCCATATATTTCCTTCTAAATATCCAATTGAAAAAATCTTTTAACTTTCGATTCCATTCATGTCGAACAGTATTTTAGGTATAGCCACTTTTACAAGTTACGCATAGATTTTCCGCTACGGGCGTAAAAGTAAATTGCGTTTTCCCCGATATCTCTACTTCTAAAACTCCGATTTGAAAAAAAAATTCTTTATCGGATATAGCTCCTGATGGAAAATCTTTTGCATATGATTTATAATTTTTGATAAACAATGGTTTGGCACCAGGGGGAGTAAATATTAATTTCTGCTTTTGATGTATTTGCCACAAAATCTGAGCTTCTAAAATCTCGGCTGAAAAATTCGTTTCGTGAATCGATGGCACTCTCGTCGATAAACCTTTTCGGAACATTTTCTTCTTAAAATAATACATGGTTTCTCCACCAGGAGGCGTAGATGTATGTCTTATTTTTATCGATATCTCTACTTCTAATGGTCTAATTTGAAAAATTTCTTCTTTATTGGATCGAGTTTCCGGTGCGACAAGTTTTTCAAATGATTTCAAAATTTTCAAGTACCTCATAGACTTTTTTTTTTGTTAAGGGCATAAAGGTAAATTGCGTTTCTCCCGATATATCTGCTTCTAAAACCACGATTTGAAACATTCTTTCTGCACCTTTAGCATATAATTTCTAATTTTTGGTAAAAAAATGGTTTGGCCACCAAGAGGCGTAAGTTTTAATTTCTGCTTCTGATGTATTTGCAGCAAAATCTGAGCTCCTGAAAACTCGACTGAAAAAATTCTTTCCTGGACCGATACCGCTCTCATAAAAAAAATATTTTGAGAATACTTTCTTCTTAAAACAATGAAAGGTTTTCCCGCAAGGGGCGTAGATGCATATCTTATATTTGTCGATATCTCTGTTTTTAAGAGTCTGATTTGAAAAATTCTTTCCTTTGTTGGAGAGCGTTTCCGTTGCGAAATGCTTCTCGTATAATTTAAATTTTTTCTTAACGCACAAGTTTACAACCAGAGGGCTTAAGTTCACGATTCCGTTTACAGCAATATCTGAGGGATTAAAAACCAGATTCAGAAACTTCTTTCTTGGGTCAGATACTACCTTTTTCCATGCCGGTTCTGTTGACTTTGAATAGCTTTGATAAATTTAATTCGCGTCAGAACGGATTCAAAAGACGTGCTAATTTCATCCGAAAATTTGGTGTCATCTTTCTTGTTATAAATTACTTACTTACTGAAAAAAAATTGCTTTTCTTTATTCAAAGCTGCCGTCAAAAATTCCTATTTCTGTACCCAGTTCCATGTGCGAATTTCGCATAGAACTTTGCGAAATATTTTCGCGCACACTACAGAACCTCTTAGCAGTGAGCCCCCGCCGCGCAGTGCGGTGTTTGCGTGGGCTATCAGTATGCCCCCTGGTACTCTCCTAGGGTGTATGCTGTTCAGTTACATTAATTTTGCAATTGTTACAAGGAGTTAAGTTACAATTTATCAAGAAGCAACGAGAAAATAAACAGACTTGTACTCACATGTATCGCTTAATCACGAAACAGTCAGTACAGCGTTATCTCTTGCCAGGGCACTGCAGTTCGGCACAAACATTTAAGTCCAATTTTCTCAGCCAGTTTGCTGCATATCTGTAAGAAAGTGGAGCTGATTCTTTAAATCTGAGGTAACAAACCGCTCCGCAGTCCCTTCTTTGCCTTATTTGCATGTCATGTCAGTTAACAAACAAGCATTTGGTTTGAATGACTTCAATCCCATTACATCATTAATGTGCATTCTCGAAAAGTGTACGCTAATGCACTTGGAAAAGCAAAAATTGCGTCTGAACGGAAAGAAGCTGCTGAATGGGTTACTACTTCGGAGAGTACTGCGATATGTAAATCAGTTTATATGAATGCCGTGGTAATGCGCATTGCAGCCAGTGCCGTAACTAGGTCTCAGAACAAGGGGGGGGGGGGGGCTGAAGTCTCATTTGGAGGGCTTTGTGTTCAACGAAAAACTTTTCATCCACGAATACAGACGCAAGTTTTGATTTCTATTCTCGGAAATTCAAAATATGAAAAATGAGGGGAGGCTGAAATCCCTTGAAATACACTCATCGTCAAAAAAATAGTTGCACCCAAAAGGAAGCAACCGACAGGAATGAAACTTGGTGGGTAGGTTTGACATCGTGAGACATGCAAATGATTTAAGAATCACGCTCGGCCACGCATGTGACGCCAGCAAGGAGGGGTCGTAACGCTGTGCCTGACCGGCTATATAAGGTCGTCCAGTTGCGCGTGCTTGCCATTCTGATTCATGCTGTTGTGTTGGTTGTATCCTTTGCAAGTGAAGTATGCCTCGGGGAAAAGTTCGGAAGCAATTCGAGCAGTTCGAGAAGTTCCACAGTGGGCGTATCTTAGGGCTCCGAGAATCGGGGTGGTCTTATCGCCGTATTGCGCGCCATACCGGTCGTGCGGATATCACCATAGCAGGGTGTTGGCGGCAGTGGAGAAAACAAGGCACGCAGCAACGACAGGGTCTGGAAGGACCTAGACGAACTACGGAGAGAGATGACCGACGGGATGTCAGACATGCGCGGAGTGACCCAACAGCCACGATTGCGGATATTCAGCGAGCAGTGGTGTCCTACATGCATCGTCTGATTAGTGCACCACCATTGGCAGACGGCTGCTCGACGTAGGACTACACGCACGCAGACTGTTACGACGACTTCCCTCAACACCATTGCATCGTCGCCAAAGACTGCAATGGTGTCGTGCAGACTGTCATGGAGCCACACAGAATGGCAGCGGGGGATCTTCAGTGACGAGTTCCGCTTTTGTCTTGGAGAAGACGACTAATGAATCCGCGTGTGGAGGCACCGTTGTCAGCGCCAAGAGGAACGGTTTGTTGTCGAGCGTCGCACATCCCGAAGGCCTGGTGTCATGGCTTGGGGTGAAATTGCCGACGATGCCAGATCATCTTGGGTGTTCATTACAGGCACTTTGACAGCCCAACGTTACGTTAATGAGGTCCTGCAACCAGTGGCCCTACCTTTTCTGAACGCTCACGCCGGTGCGATTTTCCAACAGGACAACGCTGGTCTGCATACTGCTGTTGTCCCGAGAGCTTGCCTTCAAGGCATTGACACTCTGCGACGGCCAGGACCTCATTAACGTAACGTTGGGCTGTCAAAGCCGCATCGCCAGACCTATTACCGATTTCAAATGTGTGGGATACTATTGGACGCGCTATCCGCGCTCCATCCCTATCGCACAGTCTGCAGGAACTGCGTAAGAAGATTCAAGCTGCATGGAAAAGCTTATCGAAGGACACCATTAGGAGCCTGTACAATTTCATGCCGAAACGTCTGGCATGCTGTGTGAGCAAGCATGGCGGCTCGATGCCACACTACTTATTGGCGTGTAGCTCAATAAAAATTGCCCATGTCAGTCTCAATGTTTAATCATTTATTGTTCCTGGTAACCTTTACCTTCCTCCCGAATAGCATTGCAATCCGACACTTCCTTCTGGGTGCAACTACTTTTTTGACAATGAGTGTATAAAAAAACGCATTTTAAGAATTCGTTTGACAGTGGCTGAGTTGCAGGGTAATTATCATTGCAGGAAAGAACTTCCAACTAGCTTCTTCTTCTTCTTGGTTACTCAGTCCAAGGACTGTTTTTTCAGTAGATGTACTCTGTCTCTTCATCCCTCTCTATTCTCCGCCGCTCTCTTCAAGTCATAGTTATGTCCTGGTAATAGTGTCTTGTAGTATAGCTGTGCAACAAAACTATTCCTTGGCCGCCTTCTTTCCCTATTGCCTTGAATTTTTCCCTCCAAAACTTTCAGAATCGGGCCTCCATGGCACAATATGTACCCCATCCATAACATTCTTCTACTCTTTAACATGTTGGTCAGATTCCTGGGTTCTCTGACTCTCTCCAGGACCTCCTTATTAGTCTTTCGATCGAGCCAACTTATTCCCTCCATTCTTCTATAACTCCACGTCTCAAATACCTTCAGCCTTTTCACTTCCTTCTTGGTCAATGTCCATATCTCAGAGCCATAGCATGAAAAAATATAGTTTTTTTTTTTTTTACTCTTCGGGTTCCTTTCCGTTGAGTATATTAAACATCCCTGATGTATCGCTAGCTGTTGAAGGCTCCCTCATTTCGTATCAGGCGAGATCGCGAATTGAACACACTGATGCCCTAAACCATGACGCCTGCAAGATGCCGTTCACCACGGTGTCTTCGAACACATATGCGACCTTCATAGTACATCAGGTTGAATTGTGAGTCATCAGAACGCACGACCTGTTGCAGATCAGGGCGACAATATCTGTTTTCGAGACCCCATTGCAGCCTGAGGCGTCTACGGTTGAGGGTGAAAGGAATGCGCAACAATGGGCTGCTATTGCGACCAGTCCTCTGTTAAACATACAACGTCGAACTGTGCTGAAGGGCAAAGTCTGACCTGCGACAGCGCTCCACTGCTGCGCTAACACCGTGGATGCTGCTGTGTGATCGGTCATTGCCATGCGGTAGAGGTGCCTGTCATCCAGTGCAATCGTCGTGCGATTTTGCGGTCCATTTTCCGAAATTTTGTGCGTCCGAGCCTCATCTGCCCACTGACGCCAGGTTCGGATCACTGTACTGCAGTTTCGCCCCCTATGAGTGGCAATTTCGCGATAGGAAAAATCCACCTTTTCTCATCCCAACAATCTTTCCTTGCTCAAAGTGTCAGGTGTTTATATTGCGACCTTCTCCAGCGACGGAGCACAGGGAGACACAAGAAACACCCTTTCGACTCAATGTTTACTATGAACTGTGAACTGATTGCAACATCTCGTTTGAGTCAGCTCTTTACCCACGACCAGAGACCGACTTAGACAGTTTGAGGCCCTGGGCAAGAGTCTTTTAGGGGACCCACAGCCAGGGATGCAGTCGCAACCCGTTGCCGCCAGACCACTTTTTTCAACGCCTGGCGGTGCCAGGTTACATTTTACCTAACTGAATCGGTCTCTTTTAAATTTATTCATTCAATCGTTGCCTATGGAAATCGATATTTTTAACACAAATAATCTTAACCGGGTTCTTCTTCTTCTTCTTATCCTCTCTCTCTCTCTCTCTCTCTCTTTATTTTTTTTTCCCTTGTGCCTATGCAGAAATCCGTAGATCTTTACTTTACCAAAACTACCTCTGATAGGTTCTAAACAGTACGTATATATTCGATTTCAAAGGTTTGTTGGCGCCCCCCTCCCGCATACCTGCTCGAGTCGATAACGCCAGATCACTTCTTTTTTCAGCGCTGCACTACTGCCCTTAACATCCCGTGTGATTCAGTTTGATGCAAAGCAAGTAATATAACTACACTCAAGGACAATGAAATTTGCGCACTAAGAAGGAAGCATCGGATTAAACTGAAATTTTATGGACGTAATGATACAGATGAATGATATACATGATGGCAAAAACGCAGCTGCAGGATAATTACAGAGGAGTCTGTGGCACGCAGTCCGGTGATCTTCAATAGAGCGTCGCACCGCCTCGTGCGGCGATACATGCAGCAATACGGTCCGACATGGAGGCGAACGGTCGCCTGATGTTGTCCTGAGGCAGACTGGCCCGCACGTGTTGGACGGTGTGATCCAAATCCCGGATAGTGCGGCACGGCGGCATCCGTCGTTTCAACTGGCCTCACACATGCTCGATAGGGGACATGTCCTGGGAGCGGGAAGGCCATGAAAGTGTCTGGACATGACGTATGCAGTCCTAGGCAACCCGAGCCGTGTGTGGGCGGGCATTATCTTGCTGGTATAGCGCTTCTGGAATTCCGGCCAGGAATGGGAGCACATGGGGCCCGTAGGATCTCATCCACATGCCGCTGGCACGTCAATGATAAGGAATATACGTACCACTACTAGAGCTGATCGGCTATCGTAGGCAATGACTCCCCAGACCATAATGCCTGCAGTGGGGGAGGTGTGGCTCTCAATAGCGACGTTGACCCCGGGACCTCCATACCCGGACACGATGATTATCTGCCCCCAAAACCAAGCGGCACTCATCGCTAAACACCACACGTCGCCAGTCTGTGGCGTTCCACGTCGCTCTGGCCTGGCACCAACGCACACGGAGCCGGAGGTGTTCCGGTGTTAACGACAGCACATGCAAAGGGCGCTGGGATCGCAGATTTCACTTCCTTGAGGCGTCGGGAACTGGTTCGTAGGCACACAGGAGCCGCTACACCTGCCTGTAAAGTGGACCGGGTCCCCGTAAGATGCGTTCGTGCCTGGCACACGATCCGTCGATCCTCTCGACCCGTGGTCATCCTCGTCCGCCCGGAGCCGCTCCGCCGTGTGGCAGTGCCGTCACGTGTCCAGTGCTCCCAACACGGTCGGACGGTATGGTCTGAACGATCCACGTAGCTGGCTATACGGCGCGCCGACCTCCCTGCGGTTTTCAGCCTGATGATCCGGCCTCTCTCACAGTCCGTAAGTTGCGTAAACCGACGTCCGACGTCTCTGGCAGACTACCCGGCATTCTTGTCACTCTGTACTTTTGCTTGCGTCGGCCGGTGCTTTTCGCTTTCATGGGGCATCGACTAGACGTCGGTTTATAAGGCTGCCGGTCCGTGCTTGTAGCGCCCCCACAGGGTGTACGGTCATGCGCACTCGCACCAAACGTGGATAATTTGCATACCAGCACGCACTCTTACTATTTGCAAAGTTTCGCGGTTGTAACATGTTTTCTTATAGGTGCGCAAATTTCATTTTCCGTGAGTGTATATTTGAGCGACCTCTCAAAGTTTGGGCCCCTAGGCACGTGCTCTGAATGCCCTCCCATAGATTAGGACCTGCCCAAAACTGGACAGTTCAAATGGTGCTGCTCTGAAACCTCATGCACACTCTCATTTAATCATTTACATGTACCAACCTGTTATACATATCCTGTAAGCAGAAACGTAGCAAGCTTTTCTTATCTAGGAGGGCGACCGAGCCTTGAAATTACGCCCCTTTGAGTTGAAAAGTTCCTTACTTCAAGTCAAGTAGTAAGCAGCTCTTACTTTTTCATACCTTCGTTATAAGAAAATATTATGATCGTTTAAAAATCTAACTTCCAGTTTTCGACTTAATTTCACTCAAAATCAAAAAAAAATTAGGTGAATACCCAAGAGCCAACGGTTTTAAATATCAATTGCAATGTAAAAGTTATGTGCATATCGACAACATAACACAGCACGTGCAGATATGCAGAATGTAAATAAACCAGCACAGAACGAATTAGTATTAGATAGTAAACGTAAAAACAGGAAAATGCTTTCGGAGTAGGGCTTGCACAATTTTCGTTCAAGGTCAAACGCCCAGAGAAACTTTTGGCGACAGAGTACAGATGATTAATTAGCTCTTCATCCCTTCGACGTATTTGGAAAGGTCACGAAGGTTAGGCATATCAGCATTTTGTTTTACATACCTCCATCCACTGTTTCGGACAATTCCATGTATCCGTATGAGGTGGTCCACAATTCACAGCGTAAGTTTTGTACGCTGGTTGACTGCGCGTAATTGTGTATTTTTGCTTACTAAAGGATTTACAATAGAAGATACTAAAGGGTATAACTTTGCTTTTGAGTTAAAATGTTTGGCAAATTTATTCACACTCTGTACATTTCTGTCTTTTACGTTCCTCAGAGTATGAAATTACGCTCAAGGGCCTATTCCCAGTAGTTACGGCCCTGCCTGTAAGTTTCAGGTTAATACCAGCAGGCCTTCATGGTGTTACAATTTTCAGAAACAGTAGTGCATAAATATACACGTCTGTAGCGATGATGTTTGACTTTTACGAATGTGTAACAAGTAAGCTTGTACGCTGTAATAAATATTTTTTTCTTTCTAAATAAAATTTATATTTCGTTCAAGGTTAAACGCCTAGGTAAAAAGTAAGCTTGTACGCTGTAATAAATATTTTTGATATTTTCTTTCTAAATAAAAATTATACGACAAAATTCTTCTAAGTTCGATAAAAAAATTATTTTCACTAAGCTATTAGGAGATATCAAGGACATCATGCTGCCATCTTGTGGTTATTTTAAAAACAAAATATACCTATATCTAGGACGAGACTCACGATCTACACTAGTAACATCTGCTGCCATCTGTTGGCTTGATTTCTTGGTAACATTGCTAATCTGGCTAATCTTGTGCATGTATTGGACTGCATTGTCTTTTATTGTTTTCCAAGACGATAATTCACAAAGTGAGACTTTTGGAAATTGTTATTAAAACGGAAGATTTAAAATTCTAACTACTAGTTATTTTTCTTTTGTATTTTTTTCTTTCTAACTGCTAGTTATCTTTCTTACTTTGTTTAAAGATAATTGCGCGACTTTCAAATAGAATCTAAATTTCTCATTTAGTGTGAAATACTGGGTCTCCGTTTGAAAACAACAGAAGCCATGTTCGTAGTTATCTATTTAACTGAAACTTATATTGTATTTTGTTGCTTTAGTTCAGTGGTAGTGGAAACCATTTACCAAATGTATGTGAACGCAGAGAATCACTGAACTACCATAAGAAAGTTGCGTCATCAACCGTAATAGAAATCACAGATCTGGTTAAAAAAATTAAAAAAGTATTTTCTGAAAACGAAGTGTTTTATTTGATAACTGAAGAAATTAATTTTTAGGTAAGAATACAAATATATTTTAAAATTTCTGTTAATTTCACGCTCAGATTCTTTCCAAATTAATAGAATGATTTTCTGGGAACTACACAAATCATTGACTTATCATTCAGAACCATGAATTTACAAACAAATATGCCAGCTTTAAAAACAATCTAACATAATTGAGGAGTTTGCAGCAAAAGGGGAGCAGCTCTATTTTTGGTAGATTCTTACTTGACATGTTTACTAGTCTACGAAAAATATGCCAGATCGAATGGTGCAATAACCAAGCAGATCCAATAATAAAAGTGGGTGAGATATTAATATTGGGTTGTCGGAAAAGTCATGACGTATTTTAGCCATGTTTTGCAAAGGTCATTTATTGATAGAAAGAACAAAGATCAATCAATGATATAATGCCCGTTTTGTTCGATAACCTTTTGCCATCGGTCAGTGAGCTGCAGAATGCCTCGTTCATAGAAGGACCTGTCTTTCGTGGCAGAAAACTGTACAAGGTGCTGATTTACAGCCTCATCTGAATTGAACGCTATACCACACAAGGCCTGTTGAAGAGAGCAAAACAAGTGGAGGTCTCATGGTGCAAGGTCAGGCGATTATGCTGGGTGTGACAACACATCCCACCCAAGCTCCAAAAATTTTTGGCGGGTGATCAAACTTGTGTGTGGTCTCGCGTTGTCGTGATGGAACACAACGCCTTTACGATGAACGAGCTCTGGACGTTTCTGGATGATGGATTCGTTCAAACTATCCAATTGCCGACAGTGCACATTCGAATTGATTGTTTGGTGGCGTGGTAGGAGCTCGAAAAACACGACACCTTTAAAATCCCACCATACTGAGACCAGAACCTTCCGCTGATGAATGTCTGCTTTGGATGTCGTTTGAGGCGAAGCAGCATGTCGGGACCAAGACCGTTTGCGCAGCACGTACATTGTTGTACACAATCCACTTTTCGTCACCAGCTATCAGTCGCTTCAAAAAAGGATCGTTTTCCTCACGTTTAATGAGCATATCACAGACGTTTATACGCGCCGTCAATTGAGTTTCTTTGAGTTCATGAGGAACCCACACATCGAGCTTGCTTACGTA
Source organism: Macrothele yani (assembly GCA_039090855.1). NCBI lineage: Eukaryota > Metazoa > Arthropoda > Arachnida > Araneae > Macrothelidae > Macrothele > Macrothele yani. The sequence continues at coordinate 29,581,137 of CM077026.1, forward strand.
TCCCAGCTTCTTCAGGTGGTCGTGAACGCTTGAATAATGGATGTGCAATGTGTCTGCAATCTCTCGTGTCGTGTAACGTGGGTTTGACTCGATCAATGCCTTGATTTGGTCGTCATCCACCTCGGTTGGTCTCCCGGACCGAGGAGCATCGTTGAGGTCAAAATCACCAGCACGGAATTTTGCGAACCGTTCTTGTAGAGCATTATCACCGTACACTTTACGCAACGTATTTTCACAAGCTTGACGCACGTTCTTCCCTTTACGGAAGTAAAACAGTAAAATATGGTGAAAATGCACAGTTTGGTCTTCCATCTTCAACTCGATGTCAAATCTCCGCAAATCAACCAAATCGCTCACTATTCCTTTTAGACTGCAGCTAGAACTGGCACCTGTCGAATGCCATAGCGATAACATAGCTACATGCCTCTAATACTTCCAAAACCGCCCAACCGCCATCGGGTGCCAAAATACGTCATGACTTTTCCGACAACCCAATATTTTGTAAACTGTCCCCATCACCATTTGGTGCAAGTGCATTGCCGGCTGATGAATAAAATTGTAATATTTTATTTGTTTATTAACAAAGAGGTCAGAAGTTCTTTATTCTAAAAGAAAACATATGTACATGACACCAGAGGCACCAAAAGGAACAGAAAAAACGAATATACACTGAGTGGCCACTTTATTATGACCATCCCCTCAGTACTTCGTTGGGCCACCTTTTGCCTTTAATACTGCGTCGATTCTTCATGGCATGGACTCCACGAGATGTTGATAGGTGGTTTGTGAAATCTGAGACCATGCTTGATGAGTAGCACTTTCCAGGAGTGTGAGATTGCAGGGTTGTGGATCCAGCTGTCTGATGGCTCGTTTAACTTCACCCCACAAATTCTCAATGGGGTTGAGATCTGGAGATTGTGGGGGCCACCTAAGCAAAGTAAACTCACCGGCATGTTCCTGAAATCCATCCTGTACAATACGGGCACTATGGCAGGACGCGTTATCTTGTTGAAAGTAGCCATCGCCATTGGGATAAACCATCCACATGGCAGGATGTACTTGGTCTGCAACGATGTTTAGATATGATGTGCCAGTCAGACGTTGATCAACACGAATTCAAGGTCCCAAAGCATGCAAGGAAAACATTCCCCAAACCATAACGTAGCCTCCACCAGCTTGAAGGGTTGTAGCAATGCATTTGGGGTCCATGCTTTCGTGGTTTCCACCAAATTCTCACTCGGCCATCGACATGGTGCAACTGAAAACGTGACTCATCGGACCACATAATTTGTTTCCAATTATCGACTGCCCAATCCTTGTGCTCCTGTGCGAACTGGAGACGTTTTCTCTTGTTAACTGCAGACAGCAAATGGTGTTCGAACAGGCCTTCGGCTGCCATATCCCATCCGATGCAGTGTATGGCAAACAGTGCATGCAGAGATCATTTGAGGGGATCCTTGATTAAGATGGTCTGTAATTTGCTGCACTGTTGCCCTTCTGTTGTCTGTTACCAGTCTGGACAGTCTCTGTTCCGCCCGAGCAGTAACTAGTCGATGACGACCACACGTTGCACATAGAGACCCAGTTTTTTGGCTGACAGTCCAGCCTTTAAACACTTTAACAACAGCTGCTCTGGAAAATTTCATGAATGCGGCGATTTCGGTGTGATACTCGCTCCATGGCTCCGAGCTCCTACAATCATCCCACGTTGAAAGTCCGTCAAATCGCATTTTTTATAAATCTCGTCACCCAAAAATCACTGCTACTACTGTCGCATGCACTAAGCTTTCCCTTTTTATACTTGCCTTGTCCTCTGATGGCAACAGCGTGCCACCATAGCTCATTTGCTTAAAACTGTCAGATGGTCATAATAAAGTGGCCACTCAGTGTATACAACAGCTGGGCAATGCCAGCATAAAATAATCCATACTGATGAAAACAGGTAAACGCCTTCTGAGAGGCAGAAGTGCAAGGTACAAGAATGCTTCAAAAACAGAGTACAACATATTCAAAGCAAACACAGTTAGCACACAGGCAACAAAGAGATTTATAATTGTTTAATGGTCATTAAACACATTTTATTAACTTTATTTAGTTTTTCTATATTTTACTAAATGCAAAATTTAATGAAATTTATGACACTTGGTTAAAAAAGGGGGCAGCTCCAATTTTTTTATATTTATCCTCTGTTCATTTTAGGGACAAAACATTCAGAAAATACATGTATTTATTAGAGATAATGTTATCTTTACTGTGGGGAATTTTTTGCCAACCTCAGATAAACCGTATTTTTATAAACAGTTTTTGCTTATTTCCCATCCAAAAAGGGACCCCTTTTGCTGCAAGCTCCTCAATTAGCGATATTATTACTGTACGTTTATTGCTAGATAAAAACTTCAAGCATGCCAACTTTGCATTTATTTACTATTTCTAGTTGAGTGAAGTGAATGGCATCATTTAGAACATGTCATTTGAAAACAGAAAGTGTTTATAGTACATTGACTTTGTTTGCCAGTACACTGATCCACTGTGGACACTTTAGTTAAATTGCTCTTCTTAATCAAATGTGAAAAATCCTTTTTGAATTGGGAAGCTTGAACTGTGAGAACAGTGATTGATACCTTTTGATCTGCTTCCTCTGCATAATTTTGCTGCCAAGGGGTATTAATGCATATGCTATTGAATTAAAAATGAATTTTAGTCCATATCATTGCTTCTAAAAGTCTGACTGACAAACCTCCTTTTTCCACTGATACCTTTTTCAACATAGATCATTTTCTGCATAGTGTTTAGTTCAAATAATTCAGTTTTTCAATAAGGAGTGTACATACATATTGAATCTTTCCCGATATCTCTGCCTCTAAATGTTTGATGCATTTTTATTTTTTATTTTTTTTATGTGAGGAATAGCATTCACACTGATGAATATACACAGTTTTTCCACTAGTGGGCTTAAGTGCATATTCTTTTTACAATGCATTTGTATGCATCTAAAATTCAAATGGGGAAAACTATCATTTGGTCAGATACCACACATTATGTAAGACATTTATGCACATTTCCCACTCAAATAATACACAGATTTCTGACTAGGGAAATCAGTGTATTATTAGGGGTATAAGCGCATATTTGATCTTCCATTATAGCTCTTCTTCTAAAAGTGTGATTTTAAAAATTATTTTTATATCAGATACCATTCAGTATAGGGAACATTTAGCATATAATTTTGAATTTTCATAAGACACATTCCTGTCACTAGGTGGCATATGTGTGCATTTCTGTTTGCAACTTTGCTTCAAAAAATCATTTTAATAAAGTTCCCTTTGTAGTGTACATAGGCGTAGCCGGGGAAGGAGTCCTCGGGTGCGGACACTTCCCCCTCAGAGACTGAGAGTGATTGAGTACGAATTTAAAATTATATGCATGCATAAATATACATTTAAAAAAATTCTCAGTAATGTTTTTTAACATTTTTTGACTTTTAAAAATGTTAAGCTTATTTCCACTTGGAGTACTTTTTCTGGGGAGATTTTCACTGATAACCAAACCCATGGACACCCCCTCCAAGAAATTTCTGGCTATGCCACTGGCAGTGTATACCATTCACTATGTAAAAGACTACAAAAATAATCAACCTTTTTTTAATAAGGGAGTACATGTATGAACTGTTTTCTTAAAATCTTTGTTTTTAAGAGTTGAATCTCAAAATTATTTTTCCATTCCATGGCATCCACTGTGAAGAAATTTTCTACTTTTTCATAATACACAGTTATACCACAAAGCATTACTGTATAATTCTATTTGCAAGAACATCTGCTATTCTAAAATACCAATTGAAAAAAATCCTGTTTATGGTTTGATGCTCTTAAGCATGCAGATTTTGTGCCTGTATTATTCTTCAAACAAAGCACGGTTATTCTGCTAGGGAGCATAAAGTCCTACTGTGCTTTTTCATATCTCTGATTGTAATTGCTCAATTTGAAAATCTCCTTGTACTTCTGATATCTTCCTCTATGAAGAACATTTTGCATACAAATGGTGATTTTGTGTAACACACATGGGCAAAATTAGCTATCAGAACTTGTGGATATTTTACCAGTTCTACATATCCAGTTGAAAAAATTGGTGAATTGGTGCAGATGAAATGTCTTCATTTAGAGTTTGGACATATTCGACCCCTCCAGCAGAATGGTGTCCTCCAGCAATGCCATATAGCATATGTCATGAGATCAGTATATATCTGATATATGCATTGGGCACCTCATTTCATGACAATGTTCAATCGCAACTGAACTGGCTTTGATTAAAGTGGATCATCAAGACAGGATATGTGCACGTAATTTTTTTTATGAATCCAAACACAGCCATTCTGCAAATATGATGGCTCAAAACATTAATGCTGCATTTGGGCAGTGAACTATGAATGAACACACCATACACTGATGGTTCACGAAATTCCAAGCTGATGGCATGTCCTTTGTGAATGCACCTGGTGGTTGTCCACCAGTAGTTGTAACAAATGAGGATCTGAAGAATATCATGGAAGCTGACCCACAGTAAAAGTTTCTGTGAGATTGCAAAGGCCTGTGTGTATCATTTGATGCTTGTCTGGCTCCTGGTGGCCCTATCAAAGGTGAAAAAGCTGGATGTCTAGATGCCACGTGAAATGACAGCAGCCAATAAGATGTGTCATCTGTAGGTGGACATTTCCCTCCTCACCAGGCACAGACAGGTGGGATTCTTTCATTCAATTGCAACCTGCAATGAAAAATTGGTTCTCTACAGCAATCGTAAGTGCACAGCACAGTGATTGGCGACAACAGAGTCACCTACTTTCCAAAGACACCTTTACACCTGAAAAGGGCTCGTTCATGCATGGTGGTCTGCTACTGGCTTTATCCATCATTCATTCTTCTGACCAGGTGAGATCATCACTTCAAACAGCTATTCTGCTGAAATGAAGCAGTTGCACAAAAAGCTTCATGCCAAGCACCCAGTTTTGGTCAACAGGCATGGAGTCCTTCTGTTGCATGACAACACTTACCCACATGTCTCCCAAAGTACTGTACAACAGTTGGGCCACGAAACTCTGCTATACCCTGCATACACCACAGATTATCACCTCTTCTGGTATCTGCATATACCCATGGATTATTACCTATTCTGGCATGTGGACCATTTCTTGGTTCACAAGCCTTTCCAAATGACCAAGCTATATGTCAGATGGTTGCCACCTTCTCTGCCTCACAGACTCCAGAGTTTTATCACCAGTGGAATCCACAATCTTGTAACCCATTAGCAGAAGTGTGTTGATGTAGTGGGAAACTACTTTGAATAGGCTAGTATGTGTTTCCTATTTTTATGAGTGTTTTACAGGTGATACTTTCACTTTAGACCTTTCATCTGCAACACCTAAATATTTTTATAACTGGTTCCATGCAGTACGAAGAATATTGCTCACATTTTATATTTTAAAGGACAGGCAATTTTCCCCCTGGTTTGCGTGAATACATTTCCTTTCTCACTAATTTCCTATTTTTCTAAAATTCACTTTGAAAAATTCTTTTCATGTTGGAAGAGATTTAAAAGACATAGTACCTAAGAATTCAGTGTAACCTCTTTGATAACTTGCCACATCTAAAGAAGATAGTTGTTCTTATTTTTTTTATTTTACTGTGTGGGATTTCCATCCCTGATTTCAGAGCCACAGAAATATTTTGCTTAATTGCCCTTTAATTATTATTTTTTTAGCAAAGTGAGAAGAATTTTGTTACACTATAAATTTCACTAAATTATGGGTTTTCCTCAGGAATAAAGGAAATTACTTACAGTCAAATTTTCAGGTAGCACCCCTACCCTTCCTCAGGACTACAGTATAGTAGGTGTTGCCCTTCATTAGCTAAATTCCAACCTTTTACATCATTTAACATTGTACCTCTTCTTCTCTCAATTTCCAGTCCTTCTGACAATTTTCTCTTGAAAAAGTGCTGTTGGTGTGTCAGAACAATTACAGAGTCCCAAAGCACTTAATGTTCTGTATTTTGAACATATCTGCCCAAACCTATTTTGTTAGTCAAATTTTTAATTGCAGCTTTTATGTTCTAGCAGACCAGATTAGCAGAACATAAAAGCTGCAATTAAAAATTTGACAAACAAAACAGGTTTGGACAGACATGTTCAGAATACAGGACATTAAGTGCTTTGGGACTCTGTAATTGTTCTGACACACCAACAGCACTTTTCAAGAGAAAATTGTCAGAAGGACTGGAAATTGAGAGAAGAAGATGTACAATGTTAAATGATGTAAAAGGTTGGAATTTAGCTAATGAATGGCAACACCTACTATAGTGTAGTCCTGAGGAAGGGTAGGGGACTACCTGAAATTTTTACTGTAATCAATTTCCTTTATTCCTGAATAAAACCCATAATTTAGTGAAATTTATAGTGTACCAAGTCTAGGAATAGCCATGACATCAATTATTACCAAGAATTTTGTTGTTTGACAAACTGCATCAAAAGAAATAAAATATTGAATGGCTTGCTTTTCAATGCAATATTTTTACAGGTGACTCCAATAAACCAGAAACCTTTCATTGGCTTGTCCTCAAATGATATACTTGGTGTGGAAAGTACCATTCCTCACTTGCTGAATGTTGTAGGTTTTCCTTTTCAATTAAGTTAACACAGGTTAAATATTGAATGAGACAGTCATGTAGTCATGCTGAACTTATTACCTAACTATTACCTCAAGCCAGTGGTTGTGGAAGATATTTGCTATACTAGAATGTGTTTCTTCCACCCATAGACCTGCTGTCTCCTTTCCTTTTTTTCTTTTTTTTTTTTTGGGGGGGGGGGGCAACTATGGTGAGCAACTCAATTGGCTACACAGAAGAAATTTCCCATCCCAATTTACGACTACTGGTTCCAGGGAATAAATACGGCCAGTGCTGCAAGACAAACACACTGTACGTGCCTCATGTGGGACCAGTGGCATAGCCTGAAAATTTTTAAGGGTGGTGGGGGGAGTCCTTGGATTTGGTTCATCAGTGAAAAACTCCAGGAAAAAAATACTCCACGTGGAAATACGCTCAAAATCTTTAAAAGTAAAAAAACAAAAACAAAAATTGCTGAGAAATTTTTTTTTAATGTGTATCTTTATACATATATCACTTTAAATTTGTACTCAGTCACCCTCAAGGAGGCAGTCCGCACCTTCCTTATCTATGCCTATGTGTGAGAATTAACCTGAACCCATCTCAAACGAATGATCAGAAGACAGTATCTAGGCCACTGTATCACCAACCAGACAGCCTGTGATCTTCACCTCTCCTCTCAAAGCTGATTCAACACAGATAATAAAATAACAGCTGGACACAATGAAATCTTTTATTCTGGCCACTAAATGTTTTACCCCTTCTCTCTTGCAAAAAAACTGTTCTGGAACCAGCATTGCTTAAAACCTGATTTGTAAATTAAAAATGAATGGTTACAGCTCTTGTGGTGGTGTTTTTTGCTGTTGTTGTTTGTTTTGCTTTTACATAATTAGATTTCAAGTTTCTTGTAATACTTCCAAGGAGGTAAATTTGTCTTGCACACAAAGAAACAATTTTGTGAGGAGATTTCTAAAAGTTCGATTTCATGAAAGATTATGAATAGTTTTGTGAAGACAAAGGCACAGTTTTGCTTAAAAGGATTCTAGCATGTTCTGCTTGAAAACCTCAGTTCTCGTATCCATTTTCAAAGTGTGCTTGAGCAAGAAATCTTCCAGAAAAGTATTGAATTTACACATTGGTAACTATATATTGTAACAAGCAGCAGGACAGAGAGTTCAAAACATTATCATACAAGTAGGCCATAGGAGGACAGGGAAAAGGGGAAAAGGATTTTTGACTCCTTATGCAACTAATTAAAATGTTTCAAGTTTGAAAGGCATTTAAGTCTCGGAAAAATAAGATTTTAAAATTTTGCAGCGGGTTTTATACATTGTCACTAAATGGTCCAGTCTTATGGTTTTGGCAGCCCTGGGCAAAGATTGACTTTGTGGTCCCCGATGGCATTTTTGAATGAATCGCTAAAACATTAATTTTCAAATGACATATATTTTTCTGAAAGACTAGAAACTGAAATTTTAAAATATTCATGTAAGTTATTGATTATATGAACTGTGTACCTTTTTAGTGATTTTATTTATTTATTTATTGAAGATAATACATGCTAAACATAAGATCTTGATAAAAAAATTAACAAATGATTAAAATTTGTGGCTCCTAGAAATTGTGGCCCTAAGCAGATGCCTTGTTAATAAACAAAACAAAAAAAAATCACTGGCGACAAAAGAGTAATGTATTGTATGCTGACTGAGCAACATTGAAAGTTTCTTGATTTACAAAAAAAAAAAAAACACTGGTGTTTTTTTCCCTGCATCACTTGAGTGTTATCGTTGGTTTCTTTTTATTCCTATGTCATTTGTTCTTTTCTGTGAATATTGTGTTACTTCGGCATTTAATCGTTGACTGTTTTCCTCTGGTGTCTCATTTTCTCCAATGCAAATGCAATGGTCTGTTTTGTAACACCAATTTGAACATGTGAAGGCCAGTGAAGAACAAGCCTGATGAGAGAAGAATAAATGGGGTATTTCATACTTTAAAGCGAAACTGTAAAATGGTGAAAAGTTCACTGTTAGATGTTATGCGTCACACATAGGGCCTGAATGACACAAGGACCAGATCTCTTCCTGTTCCTTAGAATCCAGTCAAATATTTCAATTGGCCAACAGTGGTCAGTTCATCATGTCCAGCCCATTACCATTTCAGGATTTTATCTTGATCATGATGTCATCAGCTCTTGTCATTTTCTTGATCCACGAGGTCCTTTTCCTATCTTTTGTGGTTATACCAAGCAAGCATCTCTCCATACTTTTTTGAGGAGTTTGAGCCTCTGAATGTCAACTTTTAGTTAAGGCTATGTCTCTGATCCATAAGTAAGAACTGGAAGGATGGATCGATTAAATAAACACTTTTCTTTTAAGACATAATGGTAAATTGTTCTTAAAAACTGTACTGTTTCTTCCAAGTGTGGAAGAAGAAAAAAATATATTTGGAAATATATATTCTTCTACACTGAAGAAAATTATTCTTCAATGTGGTGTGTTATTGGGCAGTGATGGGAAGTAGCGCTGCTACTGTAACATGTTACATCTGCATTAGCGTGGCATATAGTATCGCTACAAAGAAAAAATGTAGTTATAACAGTAGCATCAGGGGCCAGAGGGCCAGGGCCCCACCTAAAAATTTCCATTTCTAGAAATAATTTTTTTTTTCCCTAATTCTTATTCTCTCTCTTAACTGCATGGTGATAAACCTTTCCCTTCAAAAACTATTCCCCAAGGGAAAAGTTCCCTTCAAAAACCAAAAACTATTCCCTGAGGAAAGAGATCATGTTCAGAGAGGAAACAACTATTTCCTCCCCGTCTCATTCACTTCAGTATGATGACCTACATACAACACTGCCTTAACTGCGTGTGGAAAAAAAGAAGCTGTGGGGCCCTAATTTGATTGGCTGGGAGAATATTAATTTCCTTAACGCCGTGGGTTGACAGAGAAGCTTACCCCAACCAAGCTCAAGGGTGGCTGGGGTGGGAGGTTCAAATGCCGTAGAAACATTCAGTTAATTGTTTTTTCTGTGTGTGCCTCTTGGTGATGTGTTGTTCCTTTGTGTCGTGACATTTTTGCTTGTCGTGTACAATGAATAGAGTCAATATTTTGTTTAAATCTCCATTCTCTTCTTTAAATCTGAAAGAAAAGCTTCACTTAAAAAAACTCGATGCTTATCAGCCCAAGAATTTCCAGATAAGACAGAAAGATGGAACAAAACTTCGAACATTTTCTGTTCAGTAGTTTGAAAAAAGGCTTGGCTAACTGCTAGCGATGAAAACAAATCATTTTGTTTTTATTGGCTTTTTTTTTGTAGTTTTTTTTATTGGAGGTTTAACAACCACCGTGAGCAACTCAATGGGCTAGAAGCAGTCACCCTTTCCTAATTTATGGTCACTGGTTCCAGGCAAGGGAGAGAGCCAGTGCCATAAGACAAACACAACATCCATGCCTCACCGGGATTCAAACCCGGACCCCTTTTGGACGAATGACCAGAGGCCATCGCTTAGACCACTGTGCCACCGGGGCAGCATTTTTATTGTTTGCTATTTGGTGGAGAACAACTTTGGACCGAAATTGGCTGCAAAGATATGAAACATTTGTCCAAAAGGATTAAAAAACATGAATGCAGCACAGTGCATATTAATAATGCTTTAAAATTCAAAACTTTTGGTAGTGTCAATATTATGTCATAATTAGATGACGGTTATCGCTCTGCAGTTATAAAGCACAATGAACTAGTTGAAAAAAATAGACATGTTCTAACACGCATTATAGACTGCATAAAATTTTGTGGTGTACACAAATTGCCTTTACATGGGCATGATGAAACACAATCTTCACATAACAAAGGAGTGTTTTGGGATATGATCTCATATATAGCTAGTTTGGACAGCATCTTACAAGACCTACTGAACAAATCTAAAGTTGCAAAAAATACATCAAAAATAATTCAAAATGAAATTTTGGATTGCATGTATCAGGTGTACCTGGATGAAGTTAGAAGCCAATTACACATCTGTGCAAGCAAACGAAACGACCAACATATTCTGCCGTTCGCAATTTGTTATCATATTGTGATATATGATTAACAGCCATGTCGTGGAAAGATTTTTATCGTTTGTTGAAATCGAAAACAGAACAGCAGACGGTCTTGCATCTGTACTCAAAGATGAGTTGGAAAAGTTTGGTTTGCAAAACAAACTTGTTGCTCAGACATACGATGGGGCAGCTGTGATGAGCAGATCTCGTGGCGGTGCGCCAATGCGCATAAAAGAGCATTTTCAACATGCTCAGTATGTACACTGTTATGCTCATCAGTTGAATTTAGTATTAAAGAAGGTGTGCTCAACAATCAAAAGGGTAAGAATATTTTTTGCAAATATCAGTGGAATCGGCTCATGTAAGATGCACCTCAACACTAAACTCGAACGTGGCAAGCTCATAAGACAAACCAAATGTATTGACATAACCAACCATAAAAAACACCATAATACCTTCAAGTTGGAACTGAAGAATAGATTCTCTGCTTTAGAAGGCCTAACGTCGGAAGAAGTGGATATTTCTGAAGTTAACAGAAAAGTAACCAAAGCTCTTATGGAAACAGCAACAAAATTAGCTGGGCCTAAGAAAAAGTTGCATGCAAACAAATTATCACGAAAACCAAAATGCTGATGCAAAAAAGAAGAGAGATGAGGACAACTAAAGAAGATGTGACTTCCAAAGTGGAATATATAGAGCTATGCAAGACAGTACGAAAAAGTATTACTGAAGACGTAAGGAAATTCAACTGTGAACTAGTGAGGAAAGCAACTGAAAACAACCAAAGCCTAAAGATAGCAAAGGGACATCTGAGTAAGAGAAGAAAACAGATTATGGCACTGAGAAAAGAAGATGGTTCTGTAACAAGAAATAGAGGTGAAATCTTGACAAGAGTGAAAGATTTCTACTCCAAATTATATGAAAGGGATGATACATGTACTCCAGACACCATGAAAGGTACCAGTACCAGAGTTATTCCAGTCCTCCCAGCAGAAGTTGCACATGCAATCAAGAACATGAAGTGGGGAAAAGCTCCAGGAGAAGATGGAATTACTGTAGACATCATACAAGAAGCAAGTTAAGAAATCGAAACAGTACTCGCCCAAATTTTCACTCGATGCCTTAATGAAGGGAAGATTCCTGAGGATTGGAACAACGCTACAATGATCCTGCTGCATAAAAAATGTGACATTGAGGATCTCAGGAACTACAGACCTATCAGTGGTTTATAAAATCTTCACTAAAGTTCTTTCACACTGTTTGAAGGTAACACTGGACATGGCTCAACTGAGAGAACAAGTTGGATTCAGGAGTGGCTACAGCACAATAGATCATATCCACGTACTGAAAGAACTAATTGAAAGAGCGAATATGAACTTCCATTGTGCATGGCTTTTATCGATTATGAAAAAGCCTTTGATTCAGTGAAACCATCAGCGGTTACAATGGCTCTGTAATCCTGCGGTATTGGAGATGTATACATTAATATTATTAATAACATCTATGAAAATGCAAGTGCAAAGATTCGGCTGTTTGAAAATACAACACACATAAAAATTGGAAAGGGAGTGCGACAAGGTGACACCATATCTCTGAAGCTCTTTAATGCCACACTGGAAAATGTCTTTCAATCACTGAACTGGGAAAACAAAGGGATAAAGATTAATGGAGATTATCTAACTCACCTTCGTTTTGCTGATGATGTAGTCATTTTTGCAACTACCCCATCAGAGCTGCAAAGTATGATCCAGGAACTTGCTGACAAGAGTAAAGAAGTGGGATTAAAAATGAACTTTCAGAAGACAAAAGTGATGTTCAATGCTTTTACAAGAAATGAAGATTTATCGATTGATGGAGAAAAGCTGGAGATAACAGACACATACGTTTATCTTGGACAACAGATATCAAGTGAGGGTCCCATTGATGAAGAAATTAATTGGCATACAAAACTTGCCTGGAGAGCTTTTGGAAGAAACAGCATAATTTTCAAGAGCAATATGCCATTATGTCTTAAAAGAAAAGTGTTTGATCAAAGTATCCTTCCAGTGCTTATGTATCGTGCAGAGACGTGGACCTTAACTAAAAGGGACATACAAAGGCTGCAGACAACTCAAACAAGCATGGAGAGGTGCATGCTTGGTGTAACCAGGAGAGATAAGAAGAGGAACTCGTGGATCCGAAAAATGACAAGAGTGGAAGACATCACGATCAGAGTTAAATCCCTGAAATAGCAATGGGCTGGGCATACTGCCAGAAGGACAGACCATCGATGGACAGCCGAAATTTTAGATTGGATTCCAAGGGACAGGAAAAGACCCAGAAGACCACATGGGAGATGGGTGGATGAAATTCGAAAGTATGCGGGAGTGACATGGAGGAGACTGGCACAAGACAGACCGTTGTGGAGGAAACTTGGGGAGACCTTCATCCAGCAGTGGATTGATAATGGTTGACAATGATGATGATGATGATGATGATGATACTACAGTCCAGAAAATCAACCAGTGTTGATTATAATCAAGCTCTAAAGAAGTTTGAATCAGCTGTAAATTATGTTTGGCAAAGTACAAAACACAACGATCATAATGGAAGTGATGAATGTCAACCTTTGCAAAAAAGAGCTAAAGTTGACTGCAGTATGGTAGAAAATGATGCAAAAGAAGCATGCGGCATCATTGCCAATCAAATAAGGAACAGGTTTGAAAAATCTGTCTTATTTCACTCATTCACTGTTGTAGATCCAAAGGAATTCAAGAATTATAAGCAGCATTTTCCGCCACACCATACAAATTTATTAGCAACTACGTATGTAATGCTGAATAAAGAAAAATTTGAAAATGAATTATCAGTACTTTATGCTAACGAAACCTTCGACGGCATACCGAACGTAAGTACGTTAATGTAATTTCTCCATTCTAATGAACTTTTAGATACATTTTCTGAAGTCTAAATTATTAGAAATAGTTTTAGTGACACCAGTAACTACTGTTGAAGCAGAACGTTGTTTCAGCACCTTGAATCGCATAAAAACATTTTTAAGACACTATGACACAAGAACAGTTAAATGCACTCACTGTTCTCTATGTACATAAAGATGGTATTCAAGAAATTCCACTTTTTAATCAAAAGGTCACAGAAAAATTTGCCACTCTCAAACATAGAAGAGGAGAATATCTGTACAAAAAATTATGACTCTTCTTCATAATATTTCCATTTATTGCATTTTAATACTATGGTACGAAGTGAAAAATTCAGTTGATTTCTCTTTCATATTGTTTGAAGTTTACAAAGTGCTTTGCAGAACTAATTTCAGTTTTAACTAACATAAAATGATTTTCTATGTTAAAAATAAATAAATAAATGAGAAAACCTGTAAGTATAATTTGCACATGAGTACATATATGTTTTTAGGCTTCACAAGTTCTTTTTAAAAAAAAAGGTTAAACCTTTCAAATAATGCAAATGGTAGTATGGTACTCATTCTATATGTGACGAAATTCGTGAAACATTTCCTCCCTGCATATATTTGGAGTTATTATTTTTTCACTATACTTTTTTATCCTGTGAATCCTGTGGTTATTCCTCAGTTGAGAAATCTGAAGAAACACAAAGCACAACTAACATATATTAATGCTCATATGTTTTAAGCTAAAAAAATTATTAAAGGAGTTTTAGCATTTTTCTGTTAATATATATGCTTTCTATTGTGAGGATCTTTTTTGTGTGTGCAATACAATAGTTGACACATTCCTGCCTGATTTGGACATTATTGTGAGTCAAAGGGGTAAACAGAGGCATAGCAAAGGAATCTTGGAGGTGGGGGATCTGAATGATTGGCCTAATAATGACAGTTTTTTTTATTTAATTGTTTGACTTCGGCTACTGGCCCCACCTGTTTCAGTTGCCACGAGCGGCCACTGAGTAGCATGCTACAAAATAAAGTAGCTTGTAGTGAAAAATTGTTACAAATCATGCCGCTTTAAAAAATAGTAAAAAAACAAGTAATCTTCAAATCACGTAACATTTCGATAATTCCTGGGACATTATTACTGGAATGGTGAGCAGCTAAAAGGGCTCTGCCTACAATAATATACCTAACTTGACTTGCATTGTAAAAGTTAGCCAAAATGTTTACCATAAAGAATTATCTTCCTTACTTTATGCTATTTACAGGTAAGTCTTCACTGTCAGCATGAAAAGACAGCATGTACCAGATGATAGAGCTGACGGTTTTGTTAATTACATTTGATAGAGAGATTCAATTTTCTTAGTAAAGAAAATGAATTTGCAGGTACTTGCTGATAGGGTTTTTATTTGAATTCCCTGGGTATATCAGCTAGCTTGGAATATAAGTCATTGAATGTGATAAAATGTGTTACATATGATGATCAGAGCTGAGCTAAATACAGAGATAAATTACTTGTGTAATTTACTTAGGTATTTAGCTCTGAATATCATATGTAAGAATGTACATATAAAGAGCATCATCAGAATTTGCACGTTTTACTTAAAACAAAATGTACAAAAAGTAGCGAAAGCAGTTTACTTTTTAGAAAAAGTAGTATAGTGAGCTGCTTTTCAGAAAAGTAGTTGTAGGTGTAGCTAGCTACTTTTTCAAGAATATAGTTGTAGTAGTAGCTAGCTACTTTTTCAAGAATATAGTTGTAGTAGTAGCTAGCTACTTTTAAAAAGTAGCATTCCAACCACTGGTTATGGGCGACCCCCGTAACCAGTATATATACATATGTATATCAGGAAAAATTACAATGATGAGAGTGGATGATACCATGATCAAAGTAGAAACTCTCAAGTGACAATGAACTAAACATATTGCTAGAAAGATAGACCACCAATGAACAACTGAAATACTAGAATGAATACTGAAAGGCAGGAAAAAACCCAGAAGAAGACCACGTGGGAGATGGGTGAATGAAAGCATGCCAGCATGGCAGGCCAGAATGATAATTTGTCGGTAGTCACAAAAAATGGCACATAAGAATTCAAATGATCTTTACTAGATGCATGTCTAACCACTGCCCAAGATAAGTTTTTTAAGTCGTCATATCCTTCAGAAGACCACACACTTTTATTCGAGCTTAATAGCAAATCAGGCTAGCAGAATTAATTCGCCTTGATTATGCTACTACATAACCATTTATGTTGATGGTACCATGAAGATTGGAATGTTGTTTTTTTCCTTTGTCTTTTTTCATAAGAGGAAACTTGGGAAGAGGTGTTCCTTGTTTTATAATCGCTCGTCTTTCAATGTCATTTCTTCTTAAGATAGGAACTTCTAACAAAGAAGCACTAATGTTAGTATTACACATTGATACACTGCAAATACTACTTTTCGCATCCATTATATTGATTTTTTACAGTTAAATCCAAAAGTTTACATGCAAAATTTTTTGTTGCGACAGTAAAAGTAACAGAAAATCACTCACGCCATGTGATGCAGCGTATGTACTCTAGGAAAACTTTTAAAACACTACTTTAGGACTGAGACTCGCTTGTGATGTGCCTCCTGTGATCTGTTAATAGATGCGGCAAGCTTCCGTTGGATGGCGTGCACTAATTGGCTCCCACACTGTGACCATGGTAACGCTAGCGGCCCTGGAGAAATGGGCCTATCACTGAAGCTTTATTGCATGTACTTAGCTATGAAAGTCCACGAAAGTGCTTGTGTGAATGAGCGCTGTATGTAACTGAATAATGCTGTATTTTATTTTATAGCACTGCATTTTTGTTTTTCTGCTTAAATGTAATTTATTCTTCTGCTTTATACAAATACTTTACTGAGAGAATCATTGGGGAGGACTGGCTTCCACTGACTGGCCGCCCCTGCTATACATAGTCATTTTGCATTACAGCCTTTCAGCTCTCAAAATTATAGTAGTTCTTAGCATAATTTTGCTTCTTTAAGTGCAATTTCTGGCTTTCCATAGTGCATGTCAGGCCTTTGTTTCTCATATCACTGCATGTCATCTTCTAGTTATGTTGAGGTAGGTAAGCAGGAGCCACATTGCTTCCACCTGGTGCATACTTACCCACTATGCCCTTCCACTTGTCTTCCATGGAAAACATGGAAGGAAGCCTCTGCTTAAGTTACCATGGATAGCAAGTAGCTGGTGTATGAGCACCTACCATGTACCTCTTTTAAGCAGAAATTCTGCTACATACCTTGGCACCTCTCTATTATTTCAGAAATGTTATTGCTTTTTGGTTATTTTTTCAGTGGGAAGAGTAAGAGCTTATGAATTAACATTGCACTTATTTTTGTATTCAATAAGGTTATTTGATTTTACAATACATAGAATTGAAAATGTACCTTTCAGTCCACTAATATGATAGGTGATCAGACTGAATGCAAGAACTATTGTGGTATCAGTTTGCTGAGTGTGCCAGGAAAAGTGTTTGGGAAGGTCATTATTGATAAGGTATGAGGTCTTACATCAGAGAAGGTTTGGGATGTACAGAGTAGTTTTATGCCTGGTAAGAGCTGCACTAATCAAATTTTTACATTACGCATGATGACTGAAAAGTATCTGTATGTTGGTAAAAAAAGTGTTCGCGGCCTTCGTAGATTTAGAGAAAACTTATGACAAAGTACAGTAAATAGGGTTCCTCTGTGGAAAGTACTGAATAAATATGGTATTTCTGGGAATCTACTTAATAGTGTGAAAGCCATGTACGCAGGCAGTACAGCATGTGTACGAGTGAATGGTGTTTTATCAAAATGGTTTTCTGTTGGTGCAGGAGTCAGACAAGGTTGTGTAATGTCACCCTGGCTGTTTAATATATTTATGGATGCATGCATGTGTAATGCCAAAAATGGATAATACCGGTAATAATAATGATATATCATGGTAACATGCCATGTGTGCAGATTGCTGCATGCTGATGACACAGTCCTCTTGGCAGAGAGCAAAAGTGAGTTGCAGAGTATATTGTCCCGGATGTACGAAGTTTGTATAAATTCCAAATTGAGTATAAATAAGGGAAAAACCAAAGTTATGGTTTTTGAGCAAGAAACTGTTCCTACTGAATGCAAGATAAGTTTTAATGGCACAGAGATTAGCCAGGTGAATGAGTTTGTATATTTAGGAAGTATGTTTGACAGAGAGAACAAATTAGATGTTGAAATTAGTAGGAGAGTGAATTCTTCATTGAAAGTCATAGCTGCCTTAGGAGGATTTCACAGGAATGATGGGTTCTCAAGGAAGTCCTGAATGGTCGTGTATGAAAGTGTAATTGTTTCTACTCTGTGTGACTCTATGAGAAATGAAGATGTGTTGCAGATGTGTAATGTGAGGCAAAATGTTGTTAGTAAGGTGGAGACACTAATATTCTTAAGTGGTTTGGCCATATTGAAAGGCTAGCTGCTGACTAAGAGAATTTTTTCAGCCCAAGTGGCAGGAAAGAAAGGTAGAAGAAGGCCAAGGAAATCATGGGAGGACCAGATTCAGGAATGTCTGCTTGAGAAAAAGATTATGAGTATGAAGTACAAAAGGTCTTGTGTGTGGAGTGTGATGGGTGTCAATGAAGCTCGAGCTGTGTGCCGAGATTGTTACAAATGCAGACATTTGATACACCAACAGTAAATAAATTCTAGTTCTATCAGTTAAATGTGTACTTGGCACATGGTCTTTCTTTGACATCTGAATCCCAGACAACAGCTTAATGATATGTATGTATGCACGTATGTAATATGATAGATTATTTTAACATGCTATACTACTTTAAATTTTTGTAAAAATTTTCGGAAATTATTTTCAATCAATAATACACCAAAAAATATGGAACTTATCTCAATCCTATAGATTTTTCATGTATATTATTTTCTGCATATTTAAGCTGCTGCTTGTTCTCTCGTACAAAATATTGGTCATAATCTTTGTAGATAAGTCATTTTTTAATACATACTTCTATTTTATGTTGCTTTATGACATAACTTTAAAAGGTTTTATGATAAAAATTACATTTTTTAAAAATTGTTTAAAATATTTATGAATATGTATTATAAACTCATGTTTTCATAAATATTTTAAACTATTTTTTAATTTTTTGCATTTTTGAACTTCACTTTTAGTTGGTTAAGTTCGATGAACACTTACCGCACGTGGGGCTTGGCTTTCAATTCCTATTTCCGTTATGTGGATGCCGCACGGGGGTTTTCATTTGGCCATGGGTCCGCTTCTTTTTTTTCCCATTGGAATTTATTTTGTCTCATCACCAAATGAGTTTTTCCTTTGCTGCATCCTCATTTACTTCAATATTTATTCATACCCGAGTACTTTCAGTAAAATTCCTCTACCGTCTTCGAGGGGACGTTTTGCTCCGACTAGCACGGACCGTGTCAGCTGGGCATTTCGGTGGTTCTCGCGGGCTGCTTCTGTCATCGGCTATCGCTTCTTCTTGGGCGTTGTGGCGCCATCTCTTGTTGGTCAGTGATCTCACTTTTCGAACTTTTTCATTTTTTTGCTCAATTTTAATTAAATTTTTCCAGCTGTTTCTCAAATTAATAGGGTCATTGTGGTTGCAAATTTGAGAAACAGCTGGAAAAATTTAATTAAAATTGAGCAAAAAAATGAAAAAGTTCGAAAAGTGAGATCACTGACCAACAAGAGATGGCGCCACAACGCCCAAGAAGAAGCGATAGCCGATGACAGAAGCAGCCCGCGAGAACCACCGAAATGCCCAGCTGACACGGTCCGTGCTAGTCGGAGCAAAACGTCCCCTCGAAGACGAAAGGAATTTTACTGAAAGTACTCGGGTATGAATAAATATTGAAGTAAATGAGGATGCAGCAAAGGAAAAACTCATTTGGTGATGAGACAAAATAAATTCCAATGGGAAAAAAAAAGAAGCGGACCCGTGGCCAAATGAAAAACCCCCGTGCGGCATCCACATAACGGAAATAGGAATTGAAAGCCAAGCCCCACGTGCGGTAAGTGTTCATCGAACTTAACCAACTAAAAGTGAAGTTCAAAAATGCAAATGCATTAATGCACGTTAAATAATATAACCTCCAATATCGGAAGTAAATTGAATATTTTTTAATTGTTATTTTAATTTGTTAAACCTTTTAAATTTATATCATAAAGCATTGTAAAGTACTAGTTTTTGCATAAAATAGCAAAGCCATATTAGTAATCTGATTTATTGATATAAGAGTTTAAATAAACATTTTTAAGCTTTCACACATCAACTAGATGGCTTTTCCAAGGAAGATAGACAGAAACTGCAGTTTCTCTTTCTGTCTATCTTCCTTGAAAAAAGTCATTTGGTTGATGTGCAAAAGCTTGGAAACATTTGCTTATTCTCTTACGCCAATAAATTGGATTACTAGCACAGTTTTACTATTTTATGCATAGTTGGTGTACAATTCCTTATCATTATTAATTTATAGTTTTTGTTTAAATTAACATTTTAATTGCTAGACCTTTTAAAGTTACATCATACGGCAGTGTAACAAGAAACAACTTGCCTAAGAAGAATATGTCCAACATTTTATACAGGAGAACAAGTGGGAACTTAAACATGCAAAAAACAACATGTGTGAAAAATCTACAAGATACTGAGTTAAGCACCTTTTTTTATTATTTGGGGGGGGCGGTATTATTATTGATTGAATACAATTTCCTCAAAAAAACTTTAAAAAAGCATTTAAATGTTATTTGATGTGCATGAATCAAAAAGTGCTTTCACAGTACACTGTAAAATTTTCATTCAGCATTGAGCCAGTGCATTTTGATGATGTTATTTTTCATTTTGATAGGTTTTTAGTTAAAACAAACAAAAACATCACATCTTTCATTCCATATCTTGTAACAATGGGCATATTTTTTTTAACTGTTATTCACTAGGTTTCTCTTTTTCTTGTGAATCTTGATTAACGCCTTTTGAAAGTGTCTTGCACTCTGTGATGTTTCATTCAGAATATTGGAAATATACATGAGTTAACTTTGATTTAAATTCTGAATAATAGCCAAATCAATTTTTGTGATAGAAATTGTTACAAATAGCATTTTGGCATAACACTTTCAATGAATAAAGGGCTTTGAAAAATTTAAAATAAATTTTGTTGCTAACACCATTTCAGCATAAGAATTTCAATAAATAAACAAATGTAAAAGATCAGGAAAAATGCAAACTGACACAAGTGTCATTCCATAATAAAAATTTCTGATTGAAAAGTTACAAAATTTTGTAAAAAGTTAGAAATGCATACCCAGCAGCAAAGGCAATTGCACACTACTGAACCTGTGTATCCTGTATCTTCACAAAATGTTAAAAATATGTAAAAAAACTGGATTTAATTGAAAAAACATTACTCACATTTTTAATCTTTAGTGAGGAAGCAGCATGCAATTCTTCAACATCACCTGAAAATACTCTGAGTGTTATATTGAATATCATTGCATGGTGATGATTATTTTATTAAATGAAAATCTTTCAAAATTGTTTTTTGTTTTGTATCTGCTTAATAACAGTCATATGTTATGTATGTATGTTATGCATACATATTAATATGTATGCATTCATTCTATTACTATTTTTGATTTAATTATGAAATTAAAAAAAATCAGCTATTGAAAAATGTATTAAAAAGTTTGTTTTCAGTGAAAATATTTCAAATAAAGTTTATCACTAAATTTTAACTTATTGTTTAAACTCTTTTTTAACGGCGTCTTTTAACATTTGTTCACAATTCCATGATTCAACAAAACAAGAGTTCTTCCTAGTAAGAACAGTATTGAAGTCTTCCTTTATACTTAATTTCTTCCATTTTATGAAACTGATAAATCTCAAATAAAAGAATGGCATCCATGTGTTTATATCAAAGAACTACCGAGTGGGGAAAAAAACTAGATGAAAGACAATTAAAAAAACATTTTCTTGTTATCCAAATTAAGAAAAAAAACATGAAGGTAACTCCTTCCTTCAAAGGAATTTTTTTCTTGAATCAACAGAATTATAACAAATATTCTGAGAAGCCATTGAAAAGAAGCTAAAACAAGATGTATAAAGAAAAAGACAAACTCACAAACTCTTTAGAGCCCCTTTTTATCGAAAGAATATTTAAAAAAAACTTGTCGATACTTTATAAAAACATTTTTTAAATTTCATAATTAAATCAAAAATAATAATATGCAATGAATCTAAAAATTATAAGCATGAAACAATATAACAGTTAGTATAGAGAACAAATCTTCTACAACAAAACCAATATTGTTACACAACAATAATTTTACTTTTGTTGTAGAAGACTTTTAAGTAAAACAAAAACCACCATATTAATAAGCCTTAATATAAAGAGTTTCCTTCAAAGGATGTTGAAGAATATTGTGCTGCTTCTTGCTAAAGACTAAGAGTTTAACACTTTCACTTTGATATTTTTGATCTTACATGAAAATATAGAATGCAAGGATTCAATGTACATATTCTGTGACAAATTTTTCTGGGAACAGAACCACTTGAAATCTAGGTTTCTACCTTTGTAGGTTTACATGGAACTCACGATGGTTAAAATGTAATGTTTATCTTGGATGGAATTTACAAGAAAACCCAAGTGCTGGGCCACCAAAATAATGATTTTTATTTATTTTTTTCATTTTGCTTCTCAAAAACTTCAACAACGATGAAGAAACATATAGTGAAGGATAAATTTGTGGTTCTGGGTTTTGGGAGCATTATCCAACCGGAACAACAAGTATGCATCTACAAGTACAAATTTACTAGCTTAAAAGCAGGCTGACAAAAAATCATTTTCAGAGTAATTTTTCTCAATGCTACACAACAATTGAGTTCAGAGATGGGTTTATTCTTCTTGGCTGATTTGCTTAGAATGTATTAAACACCTTGCTCTTTGATTCGGTATATAATATGACCACCCAATTTTCCCTTAAAATTTCTTTTTCCTCATTCAGTCCAGTTTAAGAGGCAATCACAAGACTGTTACCATATGAGTAAATTGATATTGGTAGAGTTGGTATTATGAGACACAATGATTGATTTCATCTATGTTCAGGCTCTTTAGGAGAACAGTCAGTTGAGCAGAATCTGATGATATGCAACAACAGATCATACACTGCATGTAACATAAATGGCAATTAAAACAGTGCCATAAACTAATCATACATACATAGCATGTCAAATGCCAGTATTGTGCTTCAGTGACTATCCCTATAAAAGTTCCTACTTTTCTTCCTTAGCAAAGGCTTTCCCACTAACTTTTGCTATGACTTGCCCATCAGGAAATCACAAGAACCCTAAATGGTAAATTTCCTTTTGATAGCTATAAAAGTTTGAGTTATGGTGGCAACAAATTGCACACACACACCACCATGAAAATTGCCAAATTGTGTTCAGGGGAACCCAAAATTTGTATTTTTGTTGAAATCTCGAAGTTAAATTTTTTGTGCGTACGATACTTTCTCATCAGTTATGAGAAAGTAAAAATTAGGGGTGGGAATATGCAGCAACAAAAACCATTATTTTTCAAAGACGGCAAGCAAAATAAGGGGAGGTCCCAAAAGCTGCTGCTGTGCATAGGATCCTAGTAACTCAAAATTGACCACTGACAATAATATACAAGAAACATATGAAAACTTAATTTGGCGATGCATTTAAAACACTACTTTTTTCAATATATAAGAATTTTATTATCTTGAATGAATGTGTAATGAGGCACATAAAATGGTTTTGACTTTTCACATTTTCAATGACATAAAAACTGATGCACAAACACATGGAAGATACTGAACTCTTTTACTATTTCTATAATTATTTCAACATGATCTACAGTGTTGTCATTAAATAAGTGAAAAGAACACATCATTTGAACATATGAATGCACATTTATATCATTTAGGGGAGAACAGAGCTTCATTGACAACAAAAAAATCATGGAAAAAGTTCATAGAGAAAATTACCAGGAGCATAAAAAATCATTTTAATCAGGCTTTTGGGAGATGATATACCATTGCAACTAAAAATGCACATTTAATGGACCTAGGCAGAGAACTGTGACTTGTGGAAAGTGAAATGCATGCAAAAATGTTTGCCATAGTGAAATCTATTTGACACAAGTTTTTTCAGATGAACTTTCAATGGTGGAAAAAATATGAGAAATAAAATATCCCATTTATAAGCACTAGCAGCAAGACTGTCCTTGGAGGATACATGCTGAAGATGCATTATACTGAAAGATGTCCAATGAAAATGAATCTTTTTCACACTGCATTTTGGAAACAGCACGCTGGCGTTATATCCCTATTAGCACACTGTACATTATTAAATGTGGAAAATGATTGCAAAAGGGCATACATAGTGAAAGCTTTTTGATACAAAAGGAATTTTTCAGTTGAATTTTAACAAGCGGAAATAGCAAGTCAAATGAAATGCATATATAGGCCCCAGTGAGAAAACTGCACATTGATACTGGTATGAAAAATGTGAGCAGAATTTTTGTCATTATGAAAACAGAAGATGTAATGCAAAATATTCCTTGCAGTGAAAACTGTCTGCAAACAAAAAGAATTCTTTCCACTTAACTTCAAAAAGCATAGATAAGGCAAAAATAAGTTCATATACTCATTCCCCTAGTGAGAAAACAAGGCATAACTATATGCAAGTGCGTGTAACATGTTTAGCATAATGAAACATATTTGATGGAAAATTTTGGTGCCATCATAGTGTGCAGAGTACAGGGCCATTTACACTACAGTTTACCATCAATTTGCAGCAACAAAAACTTTTTTTTGTACTTAGTGGATAATTTATTTATTTTATGGTATACTCTGTATATATCATTTAATGTTATCTGAACAGTATACACTTTGCAAGTCGTTTAAAAATGCTAGAAATAAGTCATCTGAATATTCTCTTAAGACTTTCCCATAAAAATGATCAAGATGATATTGTAAAAGGCTTTTTAACGCCTCTCATTTTTTAAAAGGATGGGTAATAATTGATGTCATGGCTATTCTTAGACTTGATATATCATAAATTTCACTAAATTATGGGATTTACTCAGGAATAAAAGGATATTACTTACAGTCATTTTTTCGGGTAGCACCCCTACTCTTCCTCAGTACTACAACTACAGTAGGTGTTGCCATTAGTGAGCTAAATTCCAATTTATCTCATGAAGGATATGGTTTTACAGTCTTGGTCAAGACCTCTTAATTACCTGATTATTTCCTGCTGTAACAGAATCATTGTAATTTTCTTGATGATTGATTGTATAATATCTATAGCCAATGGCATTTAGATTCACAAGTGCCATTTATTCATCTGAATAAATAACTGAAATTATTTCACATTCATAAACTATAGGAGTGAAAATGTTTGTGTAGTGTTATTGTACATAAAATATTAGAAATCTAATCCTTGTTTAAAACCAAAAACCCGAGATCCATTGATTTTGGCACCACGATTTCTATTGTTTTAATATCTTTGGACAGGACAGCTTGCTTGCCATTTAGCAAAATTCCACGATAATATTTTTGCCTAATGACAAATCGATTTTCATCAATGTAGATAGGTTTATATCTCTGCCAATCATCTGACCCCTATTATGATAGGACACAATGGGCCCACATACTTCTCAGCACATATTATACCAGTCTTGAATAGCATTATATGATTTTCCTGTTAGATTTACTGACTTTTCCATTGGAAATTTTTCATAACAAAATTAGCACTAATTTTAGAATGTTGAAGAAATCTCTTCATTTTCCTAATTTCTCATAAATTATTTTTTTGTCTATTTGCTTGGGAGTTTAATAACCACCATGAGCAATTAAATGGGCTATAAGCAGTCACCCATCTTTAATTTAGGGCCACTAGCTCTAGGGAAGAAAGAGAGTCTGTGCCATAAGACAAATGCAACATCCATGCCTTACCAGAATTCAAACCCGAACCCATCTCAGATTAATGATCAGAAGCCAAAACTGAAACCACTGCACCACTGGGTTGGCAGAAAGTTGCAGAAGATCAAGTCACAATTCAGTTTGTTATTGATGTCTGTATAACAAAAGTATTTGCTTCCTTTTCTAATACAATGTGAAGCTTGACAACCTTTATGAAGACAGCTAAGTACATGCCTAAATTCTTGACCTCTATCGTGTGCTTTCTTTCTTCTTACATCTCCCTACTACATTCATGACAAGGGCCTGCTACCTATATCAAATCCAAAAGATTATGCTCATATAAAAATGTCACTGCATTACCTTCAGTCAAGTCAAAATAGACTTTCTGTAGAAATCCTTTAGCAGCATAGTAGTTTTTACAGTAAAAAAACTGTTTAATGCTTTCAATATGGGACTGCAACTTTGAAACAAAAAACATGTGGGCCAGAGAACACAGTACAACTGATATTTTGAACATAGCAATTTTGAACACAATACATGTTCACACACACACATGTAGAAAAAAGTTAAAGTAAAGATAATATATTTTAAGGCAATATTTTGCAACTATTATTGTTACCACTTAAGCCAAGCGGTAACAATCACACACAATAGTTGCAAAAGATAGCATAATTAATCAAATCACACAATAGTTGCAAAAGATAGCATAATTAATCAAATCACACAATAGTTGCTTAGTTGGATAGCATAACTAATCTTTGTTTTGAATTAAAAGTAATGAACAAAATAATTATTAACAACATTCTCTCAACAATACTGATATTACACCCTTACTCAACTGCAATACAAAAAAGTTTAATCTTACTAGGTGTTAGCGATCCCATTGTGAGTTGACTTGTATAATACACAAGGAATGGAATAACCTCAAGCTAAATGAGTAGACTGCAAAATATCGGGTAGACCACAACAAACTGGTAGACCACACTTTAATTATACATTTATGACCCCAGTGGCAAAAATGTACATAGGAAAAAAGAAACTTCTTGCTATGCAACACTATAAACGTTTCTTTTTCTTTTTTTCAAATCTGACTTATAGGTATATAAAGAGGTCAAAGTGATACTACACATTTTTACATACTTTGTATGTCAAAAATTAATGGGGGAGAGAAAAGATACCATTATATTCCATTTGATTTATGATGGATGTTTGCATGTCTAAAGCTTAGTTGCATAGCATAATTAATCTTTGTTTCGAATTATAAAATGACATTATAATTAAGCTGCAAAACAGACATGTATCCACATACTCAGAACATAATTTTTGGACAGTGGGCAACTCATTTCTACTTGAAGGCTTAGGAATTATCATGTAAAATGCTAGAGACACCTACCTCCTCAGCATTGGCTCAATGGAGAGTTCAGTTTTATCTATGGTCTAATCTATGGCCATTCAAATTTTGAAATGAGGGCCATATTTAAAATTTGACAAAGACTCACTGGCCAAATCTGTGGAAACAAAATTAAATACATGCAAAATTGCCAAAACAACACTGTCCTACTTTTGTCAGTGTTGCAATGAATCTAAATGAGATACACTGATAACTGAATAATTAGGGCAAAATTGCAAAATCACATTGATCAATTTCCAACAAATCAATAATCACTGAACATTATTTTTAATTTCAAAAAATTGCCAAATTTATATCACACACATTCACATTTAGAAGTGAAGAAATAGTGCTTACTGCTTATGGGTTACACATGTTTTGTTATTTTAGCCTTAAAATTCATAGATTTGTATTACATAAATACACATGTTCAGAATTAAATACCATATTTTTTGGAATATAAGACAAGCCGGTATATTTGATGCACCCTTATTTTTTGATAAAAATTTAAAAAAAAAATTAAATGGCTTTTTAAATATTTTTATTAAGAAAAAAAATATGCTTAAAAACAGTAGCTTATGAATCATTGCAGTTTGTGAAATTAGAAATGTGTGATACAGCTGATGATGAACAAATGTGGAGAAACGCAGTCCATCAGCCGATGGCATACATGTGCTGCAGAATTTGCCTGCCATGTCACACTTTCATACAGCCAATGGCCTTCATTATTGGTTCAGATGATCATCCATTCTCACTGCATAGCTGATGTGTGGAAGGCGGTCTTGGTCTAGGTCTAGGCCTATTAACATTTTGTGACATACAAACAATTCCTGGGAATAGGAATTATTATATTTTTAATCTAAAGCTTGCTGAGAAATGCTTGAAATTAAAAATATTGTCAAAGAATTTAATGGGCTAACCTCTGCACATTGTTAGCAAGCAGCAAGGAAATGAGATTGTCGGCTGTGGTGGCATCTTCTGTCACAAACTACAAATAAAAGTGGTATGCATACTTTTATTGTAGTTTAAAGTTCAAGCAAAATTTACATGTTTCACAAATAGATTTTTCCAAAAGTTACGACTACACTTTTGCATTTTGTCTACAGAAGCTCTGTGCAGACTGAAGAATTAGCAGAAGCAATATTATAGCTGGCTGTGCTGAGGCGGGCAGAGCCTGAACCGGGCTGGCTGGGGCTGTATATTTACTACAGTTCGGGCTTTGAAACAGAGAAAGATAATTTACCTTTTTTTAATGCATTTTTATGTTTTAGTATACAAGACTTTGTAATTAACAAAGAGAATTCTTTAACAACTGGGTCTGGGCGAAGCGTGAGGACTCGGAAGAGTTACTTATTATGAGCATGGGTAAAAAAATGCCCTAGGCCACATATTAGTGGGAATAGGTGCCGATTATAGGGGGGCAAGGTGAATCATGCCCCTCCAATAATTTTACTTTGGGGGTAGTGCAGGGGCGGATCCAGGATTTTCTTGAAGGGGCAAGTGTCGGGAATAACCGGGGACATTTCTGATATTTTCCCACAAAATGAAAAAGTGTTCTTAGTATGTCTATAAATTCTTCTAATTAATTAAGGAAAGTAATATACTTTTAAGTAATACTTTCTTTCACGAAAAAATATTCAATTTGTCAATTTGTTATTGAAACCTAACAAATCAAACTTTTCCTTTGTCCTGAGGGAAGCCCCCCCCCCCCCCTCTGGATCTGCCCCTGGGGTAGTGCCCACGTAATATTTTACATCCTGTTTAATTAAATAATTGCTTTAGCCTCATAAGGTAGACCAAGCTCCACATTATAAAGCCAAAACAATTTATTTCTAAAAAATAATGAATAACAAAATAAGTAAACTTTTTTCCCCGATATTTAGCACTGCTCATTTGATAAGAAACTTGATTGCCAGCCCCGTATTGTGTTTGGTATGTTCTAGTGATATGTAGTAAATGTTTAAAACAATTATCAAAAATAAAATAAATAAAAATACAGAAATGCATAATCTCTGCACCATTATTCATCTATTTATTTTTTACTACTTGTTCTTTGTTTAAGTAACCCAGCTGATTTCTCATATTTTTTATAAACATTTGAAAATAGAATCTCTCTCTAGATATTTTTATAAAATCACAGGCTGAATTTTATTTTTAAAAATATTAATATACACCAAAAGAATATTTTTGTTTCCTTTTTCATTTGCTGATGAGCAATTAGAACTGTGTTTTAAAATACTCGTCAAACCTTGTATCTTTTTGCTCTATTTTTTTATTTTCCTCCTGACAATGAAAAAAACATGCCCCTCCCACATCTGATCTTTTCACGCCTGCCCCCTAACGATTTGGTGAAGTTAGAGCCCCTGCCAGTGGGGTTCTGCACCAAAGGAAAAGCTTCTTGAATAACTATAGACACTAGGTAATAAACAGCACACCAAAGAAAATTTGTCACTTTCCTCCACACAGCAGCACACTGATCATCCTATTAAGCAAAGTACATAGCTTTTAGCGCCTTCTGTTCTTTCCAGATGCCTGTCCACCTGAAACATTTCAGGAAGAAATGAATGGCTAAAAAATTGTGCAACTGTACTATAGAAACAGATAGAAGTCCCTTTTTCACTCTGTAAATGAGAAAGACGTCGGTTAATTGCAAGAGTAAGAGAGTGGAAGTCTAGAAGAGATTATTTTTTATTAATGCATGAACAGACTAGTCATAGATTTTGAGCTCATTCAGGCTTGGGCTCTATCTGGCCATATAAAATTTGGGATTCGGAGGGCTTGGGCTCTTAAAATGGAGCCCAAACTCAGCACTGATAGCTGGCACTAATGCATTTGCACCTCTAGTTTGCTGGTAGAATTTATCCTGAGATGCGGCTCTTTCTCTTCTTTTTCTGACTTTTCTTTTTAAAAAGAATTAGGATAGTCTTTTTCAGATTGCTATGAATAAGATATGAAGCATATGCTTAAAATGTATTTTTAACTCATACGCATGCAGGTATGTACACAGGTACAAATACAGACATCTAGTATGACATCAGGCCCAGATCATTAAAAGCACACACATAGTTAACAATGCATAAAAAAAGTGTAGTATATAAAAGCATTCACAATACAGTGATATTATAGAAAAAGTGCAGACAAATAGCAATTGCTCCAAAGTAATCGAGGTAGTTGCCTTCAATGCATGATCTTAATAACAAGAGTCACTCACAATACAAACTTAAATTCGTTGGCTGAATTTAAAGATTTTATTGTATATACAAATATAAGAACTTTCAGGTTTCCCTAGAACCCATCATCAGATACAGAAGAAAAACCCATCCTTCTGGGAAACCCAAAAAGTTCTTATATTTGTATATACAATAAAATCTTTAAATTCAGCCAACGAATTTAAGTTTGTATTGTGAGTGACTCTTGTTATTAAGATCGTGCATTGAAGGCAACTACCTCGATTACTTTGGACTATTTCTGCACAATTTTGAATTCTCCTAATAAGCAATTGCTGTACCTAAGATAATGCATTAACATTTTAAACTCATTTGGCAGTCTTTCTAACAGCATACATGCATATACATTCATGGCGATAATAATAATGACCTTTGGTACATAAGATGCAGGGTGATTTTGACACCAATTTTTATGGAAAAAATGGGCATCTTATTTTCCAAAAAAATATGGTAATTTTATTTTAAGATAGGTAAAAAGTATGGTTTTCTCTGCCTTATTCCAGTCGTGATGCCTAAGTTCTGAGCTGGAAAGATATTAGAGGGGGCTAAGTACCGTGCAGGGGGAGGGCACAAATTTTGAAGTGCTTGGCAGAAATTTAGCCACAAAATTCCATTTGTGCAGATTTTACCTGACTCTGACGATGTTATCCCCAGTTTTAAAAAAAATGAAGTACATACTATATGCAGTATTTATTTAATGTATGTAGTACTGGGAGCCATAGATATGAACCTCCTTGACATTTAACAAGTTTCTATGTCTTTGCAATTTCAGCTTACCTACATTATTTTTTATCTTATTTTTAATATTTGCTGTCATAAGACCATTCATGAAGTTTAGTTTGTAACTGATATCTCTGTCATCTTTTTAAACTATAATTATAAAAATGGTGTCTTTCCGTTACTGTCTTATGCACTTGCTCACATGACTCCCTCTACTTCACATAGTATAACACTGAAGTTAACAAAAATTCCTGTTATATAACAAAATTTCTGTGAATTTGAAAAACTCACATACATTTATTTAAGTTCTCTAAAATATTAAATGGTTTCACTTGCCATATGATCTAACTGCTTAATTTCTTTAGGAGGGGACTACTTAACATAATTTCTGTGAATTCAAAAAATTTACCTAAATTTAGCTCACCTGTAGTGTCATGTATGCCTCATTCTATCCTAGGGTCCATGCTGTTGTGCTCCAACTCTAATTGATATTCTAGTTCAAGAAAAATTAAATATAATAATGAAAATATAAATAACATATTTCAAAATATACAAAATGTAAAATTACATATAAGGGTCATTCCATGTGAAGTCACCTAGGCCTCCTGCCACACCATGTCCGATTTGCTTAAAATTTATTTTACTGTTAGACATTCAGGAGAATATCCTATCAGATTGTTTGTGCAAGTATTCTCGCCTGTGGCGCCACCTGAAATATGTGCATTTGCACTTTGCTTATGTCTCAAGGTCACTGCTTGTTACCACTTTTCCTCTAATAACTTCAAAAATTTCTAAATGATTCTCATGATCTTCATGTCTAATTAAAGATAGCATTTTAGGCTACATGATAAAATAATTATTTGTTTTGTTTTTTTTAGTTTAATTATTGAGATATACCACAACAAAGAAATATTTATATTATTTATTTTAGACTGCTATAACTTCTCTGTACTTAAATTCATAGAACTCAAACTTGCAGGGTTGTTAAGTGGTTAGCTTGGTAAAAATTTGGTAAAGGTGTTTTCTTGTACAGTAAAAAAAAAAAATTAACACATCTACAGCCCAAACACACAAACATAATGTAATTTACCATTGTTCAAATGTATTTCTTTTCTTAAAAGTATGTCTCTTTATTTAACATGCATTCCAATGTGAGTGTTAACCTACATATATATCATCATCATCATTTTTGTCAACCATTATCAATCCACTGCTGGACGAAGGTCTCCCCAAGTTTCCTCCACAACGGTCTGTCTTGTGCCAGTCTTCTCCATGTCACTCCTGCATACTTTCGAATTTCATCCACCCATCTTCCATGTGGTCTTCTTCTGGGTCTTTTCCTGTCCCTTGGAATCCAGTCTAGAATTTTGGTTGTCCATCGGTGGTCCATTATTCTGGCGTCCAGCCCATTGCCATTTCAGATAATTTACTCTGATCACGATGTCTTCCGCTCTTGTCATTTTCCTTATCCACGAGTTTCTCTTCTTAATATATATATGTGTATATATATATATATATATATCGGTATAACTATACCATCGGGATTAGAGGAAATGCTATCCCACACTCACCAACCCGCTTGGCCAGCGTGGTGAGTTATGGCCAAACCCCTCCAAAATGACTCCGCAACTAAAATCTTGGCCCTCAGTCTCTGGCAGCTGGAATGTACCTGGCCAAGGCAGCGGCCAGTGCGACATGAAGGCAGAGGGTGCTAAGAATCCTCGGAGGACCGGACTAGGCTGCCATCTGATGCTGACCTTGGCTACGTATAATGGACTTATGATTCAAGGCTTCTTGAATTGGAAGAGGAACTACAAAGGATCAAGTGGGAAATCGTTGGGCTAAGTGAGGTAAGGAGAAAAGGAGAAGATCTCATTGAACTGAAAAGTGGACATCTCTTCTACTATCATGGGACTGATACTGGCAGAAATAGTGGTGTTGGTTTTATAATAAACAAGAAACTGAAGGATAAATCAGCACCTTGTACAGTTTTCTGCCACGAAAGACAGGTCCTTCTATGAATGAGGCATTCTGCAGCTCACTGAAAGGCGGCAAAAGGTTATCGAACAAAACAGGCATTATATCATTGATTGATCTTTGTTCTTACTATCAATAAATGACCTTTGCAAAACATGGCTAAAATATGTCATGACTTTTCCGACAACTCAATGGCTGCTTTTAATTGCTACAGTGGGTGCTGCCACTGTGGATGCACAATGACATGTCTGAAAACAGGAAGTCTGACTTAACTTTTTCTTGCTTATCTGCCTCTACAGATGAGCCAGTAACTTGTTGCTTCCCCATGGCTGCGAGTATCTTCCTGGGACTGCTGCCCAACCAGTCAGTGCTGACTTAGATAACAAAGCAGAGGCAGTGAATTAGTATTTCTCTCATATACTGACAATTTAGTTTGGCTGAAGTATTTAAGAAAGAATGGCAAAGTGCAGTGTTGGTTTGCTAATGGAGAGCCATGTCAGCTGTGATTCAACTGACTTTGAAAGCAATGAATCTTTGAGTAATGAAGAACAACAGCTTTTGTTTCTAAGGCCTTAAAGTCAGTATATGAGAATTTTTCCGTGACTCAATTATAAACGTGGAAAGAGCGAAGTTCTTTGTTTGATGTTCCTGGTCCACGTTAAATGTCTGTATTAATTATTCATTCGCCTTCTAATTATTTCTTCAGTTGCTGCTTACCATCTTTGGTGAATCCCCAGCATTGTGCGGGGCTCCACGAAGCAACCTGTCAAATTGGTTAGGCAGTTAGCGTGTTTGAGTCTGGAGGAATTCGAGGCCGCTGTGGTGTAGCGGTAGCATATCCGGCGCGTAACTGGAAGACCCTGGGTTCGACTCCCGGTGGCGGCCAATGAGAATTTTTCCGTGACTCAATTATAAACGTGGAAAGAGCGAAGTTCGTTGTTTGATGTTCCTGGTCCACGTTAAATGTCTGTATTAATTATTCATTCGCCTTCTAATTATTTCTTCAGTTGCTGCTTACCATCTTTGGTGAATCCCCAGCATTGTGCGGGGCTCCAAGAAGCAACCTGTCAAATTGGTTTGGCAGTTAGTGCATTTGAGTCTGGAGGAATTCGAGGCAACTGTGGTGTAGCAGTAGCATATCCGGCGCGTAACTGGAAGACCCTGGGTTCGACTCCCAGTGGTGGCCAATGAGAATTTTTCCGTGACTCAATTATAAACGTGGAAAGAGCGAAGTTCTTTGTTTGATGTTCCTGGTCCACGTTAAATGTCTGTAGTTAGCGTGTTTGAGTCTGGAGGAATGCGAGGCCGCTGTGGTGTAGTGGTAGCATATCCGGCGCGTAACTGGAAGACCCTGGGTTCGACTCCCCGGTGGCGGCCAATGACAATGAAAATTTTTCCGTGACTCAATTATAAACGTGGAAAGAGCGAAGTTCTTTGTTTGATGTTCCTGGTCCACGTTAAATGTCTGTATTAATTACTTAAAGTCAGTGCTGGGAACATATGTTATCATCACAAGAAGAAATACCTGACGTGACGATTATGGGCAAAACACGTAACAATATTAACAAAGAAAGGTAACTTGATCACGCTAGTTACGTTAACTGAAAACTTTTACAAAAAGTTCGTAAGTTGGAAGCTTTCGACCTTATCTTAGGTCTTCATTGTTGAAGAAATACCTGAACTTTCCATATGAAAACATTCAAAACCATTGTTGTGATCCATTTCAAATTCACAAGAGGCTTATTAATAAATCCCTAAAAACAATAACATTTAATTTTTGTAAAGAAGCTGCAGTAAGTGGAATTTGCCTAGTGCCTAGAAAGAAACTGTGTATCTCCTGTAATAAGATTTATGAAACAATTTGCAACCCACCCACTACCTCTGTGGAAAGAGACTATGTGCCCCCACTGGAATAAAAAATACTAGACAACCTGAACAAAAGTTTGGAAGCAAGTGGTTTCTCACCACTAAAAGTAAAGAAACGAAAGGCTTGTGAACAGTTCTCTTACTTACAGAAAAAGGGTAAACAAATCTGTGAAAGAATTATTACACCAGCAGCAGAAGCGCTCCATATTGATCCACCTGCAGAAGATACAAGTTCAGTGCAGAAACAGGGATGTTTGAATTGTGAAGAACTGATGCAGCAATTACAAATGAAATTTTGCAGTGCATCAATCAGTAGTAAGGTGCAAATCCTGACATTAGTTCCCACAACCTGGAGCATCAGGAAGACAATTGATTTCTTTCATACCACAGAATATATGGTTAAAAGGGCAAGACAAAGACTCAACAGGAGATTCTGGGTGTACCAGGATTGAAAAAAGGTGCAAAACTAAGTGAAGAAATTACTTCCCTTGTGAAAGAATTTTATCGAGATGATAGCAACAGTCGCCTCTGCCCAGGCAAGAAAGACTATGTGTCAGTACCAACAGAAAGTAGAAAGAGAGAACTCATACAGAAGAGGCTAATTCTACTAAATTTAAAAGAACTGTATGAGCTGTTTAAAGAGAAGTTTCCACATGTCTCCATTGGCTTTTCAAAATTCTGCGAGTTAAGACCAAAGGAGTGTGTCACAGCTAGCAGTCGTGGTCTTCATTCTACATGTGTTTGCATTTACGACCAGAATGTAAAATTAATGCTTCATTCTGCACATATAAATGTGGACTACAAGCAGTGAATTGTTATGCTTGTGTGCAGTTTGGAATCTGAGGTATGTATGTTTTACTGATGTCCTGCATGTCTACCAGAAGATACACTTTTTTTTATTTTTTTTATTGGAGGTTTAACGACCACCGTGAGCAACTCAATGGGCTATAAGCTGTCGCCCTTCCCTAATTTAGGGTCACTGGTTCCAGGGAAGGGAGAGAGCCAGTGCCATAAGACAAACACAACATCCATGCCTCACCGGGATTCGAACCCGGACCCTGGTCGGACGAATGATCAGAGGCCATCGCTTAGACCACTGCGCCACCGGCGCGGCGAAGATACACTTCAAACATTTCTGCTTAATAATGATACACTATCATGCTTGGACACAATCACTTACTGGACATGGGAGCAAGTAGATCACACAACTATGTCAATGAAAACAGTAAGTGTTGATGAATTTATCAACACTTTAGTAGAAAAATTAGTAGAACTAAGCTGCCATCATTTCATTTCAAAATCCCAAAGTCACTTCTTTCAAAAATCAAAATAAGAACTAGCTGAAGATACATGCATTATTCTTGTTGACTTTGCTGAAAACTAAACTTGCATAGTACAAGATTCTGCCCAGGGTTTCCACTGGGAAAATATTCAAGCCACAGTGCATCCCGTTGTTGTGTACTTCAGTGACTGTTTGGCACATACAAATGCAATTTTTTTTGCATTTCAAACTTTTGCCCTACAGATGATTAGAGAAAAGCTTCCTCATATCACACATGCAATATACTTCAGTGACGGATCGAGTACTCAGTACAAAAATTTCAAAAACTTTATGAACATATGCAGGCATAAAGAAGGCCATGAAATTACAGCAGAGTGGCATTTCTTTACTACCAGCCATGGCCAGAATGCGTGTGATGGTTTGGGAGGAACACTGAAGCGTTTTGCAGCAAGAGGTAGTTTGCAAAGACCATATGAGCTCATGATTTTATCACCACAGGATTTATACAGTATAACTTCTGTGTAAAAAATATTCCAGGCATTGATATTTACTATGTAAGAGAAGAGGAAATTAAAGGAAGTGCTATGAAGCAAGAATTAAGATACAGTATTGGAAAGACAGTACCAGGTACAAGAACTACTGGACATGGGAGCAAGTAGATACAAGAAGCAGTCATTGTTTCAAACCTGTGGATGAATTTACACTAAAAGTGTCACAAATTTCAACCAGTTCTGATACTTTCACTGCCAAGGTTATAAAACAACATGTCAGCATTACAGAATCCTTATCAATCTATTCAAAGGGTATGTTGCCAGTGTGTACAAAAAAAAAAATGGGGCTTGAAAATATCATTGATGTGTCACAAAATCATGAAGATTGTTATGTGAACTTCCTTCATCCTCATGGCCCTACTCCAACTTATGTTTGGCCTGAGCAGCCAGATTTGTGCTGGGTACCATTTGGTAATATTTTGCAGAAAGTATTTCCTCCTGTAACCATAACTGGAAGAACATATTCCATATCACAAATAATTACTGACAAAAGCCAATTTGTTTGACACTTGGAAATAATTTCCACTTTTTGTAGATGTTTTGATACTTTCTCATTATCATCACAGCCAGTTAGTGCCAGTACTGCACTTTGAGTGAATATATGTTTAAACAATTGTAAGTTACATTGTGTTTGAGCTGCAGATGTATTCATTTTATTTTCACTGTACAAGAAAACACCTATACCAAATTTTTACCATGTGTTGCTAAGCTAACTACTTAACAACCCTGCAAGTTTGAATCCTGTAAATTTAAGTATAGAGAAGTTATAGCAGTTTAAAATAAATAATGTAAATATTTCTTTGTTGTGATATATCATAATAATGAAATTAAAAAAAAGACAATTGTCTAATCATGTAGCCTAAAATGTTATCTTTAATTAGACACCAAGATCATGAGAATTGGTTAGAAATTTTTGAAGTTATTAGAGGAAAAGTGGTAACAAGCAGTGACCTTGAGACATAAGCAGCAAAGTGCAAATGCACATATTTCAGGTGGCACCACAGGCGAGAATACTTACGCAAAAAATCAGAAAAAAAAATATGATATGCTATTCTTTTGAATGTCTAACAGTAAAATAATTTTCAAACAAATCTGAGACTGAGTGGCATGGGATTTTTTTCTTTTTAGGTGATTTCACATGGAATGACCCATAACCTTTATGTCAGCTGGTCAAATGTTAAGGGATTTTTTTTACCAGTGAATGTTTGTGGTTGGCCAGACACATGGGCATATTTAGCAGGAAGGAACCCAAAAAGCCTTGCACCTCAAAATGTTTTGTTTTTATATTTTTGGTTAAAATGCAACTTACATCAGAAAAAAATGCTTTAATTTAATAAAAATGAATTAACTTACATTAGAAAAATGCTTTAATATTTTCTTCTTTTACTTTTATTTTGTTCTGGCAGATTTCAAAAACTTTCATTATTTGTCCCCCCCCCCCCTTCCCACCTGAAAAAATTATACATGTGTTGCTAGCCAGATAAGTTTAAGTTTGGGAACACTAGGTCTAAGCTGTGGGTTCCCAACCTATGAATCCAGAGTGATACATGTACAGTAACCAGGGGCGGAATTTAAGAGTTCAGGGCCTTGGTCAAGGGCTTTCATGAGGATATTGGCCTCCTCCATCTTGTGTAATGTGCATGTATGAATAAAGATGGTCTGACAAAAATACTCACTAATCAGGAAATAAAAATTCTTTCAGATTGTTCTAGTAGTTGTCAGTTTTATTTAGTAGGTGGAATTAAAAAACCTACATTATTTTCTAGTTGTCACTGTTTTATTTATTTATTTAGTTCACCTGGGATTCAAAAACCTTACATTATTTTCAGAGGCGACTTTAGACCTTTTGGGACCCTAGGCACTAAATGATTAAGGGGCCTTCACCCCTCCTTATCGCCTCAGAAATTTTCATCCGTCAGGTAAACAAAAAAAACAAAAAACAGTAGTCAAGAAAAAGATTTTTACGCTTTTTAAAATGCCATTCTATCTTCCTATTATTAGAACGTTTTGTAAGAAACAGTGCTTGTGTAATCATTTTGTCTGTCCCTGCACATCGAGCTTTATGTTTTTAGAGATATTTCAAAAATAATTTTTGTGGCTAATAGGAAATAAAAAGTACATTAATTTTGGCCCTTTAAATATCCTGTATACTATATGAACTTGCCGCTAACGGCTGTCAAAGTCGAAAATTCAAAAAATTAAACATCTGTTGTGAAAAAATTATTCAACTTACATAAAGGAAAAAAATATTTCTGTGCCTTTCAGATTAGGCTCAACTGTTCCTTCTCAGATACTTAAATTTTCCAGTTAGTTTGTTAATTTCCTGCTAGAGGCGCTAAGTCCAACGAATTTGGTTTTCACAGATTTTTGAAACATTTTTTCAAATGGTAGGACATCAACATTCATTAAATTTTGCCCATTTTAAATTTTGCTACTAGTTCATAAATTTCCCGCCAAGGGGTGTATGGAGAAGCAGCGCTAAATAATCTGAATCAGCCTCTTCCCCAACCTACAACATAGAATATTGGTAAAAACAATGAACAATGTTTTTGGCATTTCAAACGCTGCAAGACAAGTACCCTAGCCTCCCTTCCAACCCCTCCTAAACAGAAATTCATGAGTCACCACTGCTAATCCAGTTTCAATTCACAGTTCTAGTTTTGTTTTTTTTAAATTCTGATCTGCAGTTCAATCAAAGAATTTCTTTGGTTCAATGGCATCACTTATGGCACTTCCTGGAACAGTCCAAGGGTGAATAACATCTCCACTAGTCACCACTACCCCGACCCCTCTTGTTAGTGGCAGTCCCATTCTTTTTAATAATGTGCGTTTTCTTAGGGCAGTTTTACATGCAACTGAATATCCTCATTCCTAGCTTAAAATCAACGAACTTTTTTTCTTTTCTATAAAACAATAAAAATAACAAATTTACTTAAGATCCATTTATAATTCAAATTTTTCAAAATATTCCACCAATATTCAATGAAAACAGCGAAATCATTCTGAGAAAATATGCAAGATCCAGCATTCCAATTTAGGCCATGAAGCAGAATTGTTTTTTGAAATGTGCAGTTTTTTTTTTTTTAAGGGTGATCTCTAACTTTTTGATAAACATTTTGAAGTGGTCCACAAGAAACGAAAGGTTTGAAACTGCTGGTCTAATCTACAAATGTGAATTTTCACGTAATTTCCGTACAGCCAGCCTACTTTGGTTGATCACTTCTTAGTTACCATCGAAGCACCAGCCATGTCGTCTAACAGCTGGGATCACAGGATCCTCGTAGGCTGCGACAGGATATTCAGCTACTGCGTAGGGATACAGCGGAGCAGTGATTTCTTCACAGAACTTGACAGGGTGTGCTTCTCCGAGTTAACATATAGTACCGTTTAATCTTGTTTTTTTTTGTTTGTTTTTTTGTAACTCTTTGTTATTTCAACCATCCCGGTGATTACATTGTTCTCTGAACGTACTTTTCGTTTTTCCGTGCTTTCTGTTACTAAGCAATATGTTCAAGCCTATTCGCCCTTTCGTTTTTCTGGAGTTCCATCGGAGCAGCTGTGATGTGAACCCCAACCATAATCACTAATCACTAATCACGCGCTGCGGATTAAGTTTCGTTTAGGCTGTGAAAACTCGGTACGCAGTGATGTGACAGAAGCAGAAAAGTTACAAACGAGATTGCGACCAGAAAATTTCATCTATCTGAAAAGTTGGATCGAAAGCGGGCTTGCGCAGAAGTCCTTAATATGTGAATCCTGCCTAGAAACCAAGTACACTGTTTTCGTCGTCTGCTCTTGAGAATCGTGTTGGCCTTGTGGTATGGTAGGTGAGTAGAATAAAATAAAATATCAGTAATGTCTAAAGTAAACGCGCGTAGACTGACAAGAAAATGTTTATAAGCATGAATTCTATTTACGTCCGTACTGCATGATTATCGAAAATAATCTCATGATGCATTGTGCAATGCACTTCCATAGCTTATGGCGTTTGTTTATGTGTAATTAAAGGTGCGCATTTTCAACAAAGTTGTTTCTCATGAAATAATCAGCCAAATCATTATTATAAAAATGTAAAAAAATGAAGCAGTATACAAATGTTTGCATTTCAGCATCGTTCCATCATTTGCATTCTTTATTCACTAAATTTTATGTTTGCTATCGCTTATTTTTGTCAAATGTCCTTACCTAAACTTTTGGTTACGTGGATGTAATATTGTCAGCTGAAAATTTTCACCTATTTCTGAATTTGGGAGATATCTTGATTGGAACAGTATATGCAGATTTGTATTTATGCCAGAGTAGGAGGATCATATCGTGTACACCTCTTACCAAAATACAAAAAGTCACTGAATTTAGAATGCTTCATATTGTGTCAAAATCCCTCAAAAATCTTTCAGTAAAGGTTATGTATCCATTGACTTCCAAAAAGATAGGTGTTACAACAACATAAGAGCATATTTTTCCTCTACCTGATCAAGAAGAAAATTTTCATCACTTGTTTTAAAATGGAGGTACAATGTCCATGATCTGATACAGCAAGAATTCCTGGTATCTTTCACATATCTAATGGAGGAAAAATTCCCTTAAGTCTGTTCAAACACATTGAGTGTTGAACTTCACTATGTGGTTATAATCTATATTATACATATTTGTCAATCCCTAGTTCATATATTGTGTACTGTTTCTCAAGTTATATGAATGTCAAAGTGCTCGTGGGAAACTCTCCTCTTTGTTTAACTTAGGGTTACTATCTTTGAAAGCAATATAATATCACAAAACAAAGG
Organism: Macrothele yani; assembly: GCA_039090855.1. NCBI lineage: Eukaryota > Metazoa > Arthropoda > Arachnida > Araneae > Macrothelidae > Macrothele > Macrothele yani. Next base: position 29,622,504 of record CM077026.1, read on the forward strand.
TACCAAGGCATATACATGAAGACTTTTGCTTACATTTGGTTCATGGAGCACTTCAGAAAATCAAACTTTATTCCACAAAGTTTTGAACCCTCCGAATTTGTTGATAATCACTTCCTGTAGCCTCTTCGTGACAATATTCATTCTGTTAAGTTGCAAAATGTGTGCAAAAGTTCTCCTTTATGAACTGTAATTCTCTCAAAATTTTGAATTGAACAGAAAACGAACCTGCAATACAATCAGTCATGAAAATATCCCATACATCGTTTCGACTTGATAAGTTAGAAACTGGAGGGTGAGTATTCTTTTTATTGAGTCATCATTGTAAAAAATATTTAAAATACTCAAATATTAAACGTTCACACCTTTAAGTTGAAGGTAAGTCAATCAGGTAAGAAATATTCTGTCTTGACAACAGTCTGGACTTCGTTTCCCGCTGCACGAATCTTCCCAAACTAGTTTCGACTGTCATTCTCGTAGTCTTCTTCCGTGGGCTAAATGACGTTTTTCTCATCATACCTGTTGTTCGTCAGCTAACTGTCTCACAATCCACAGGATGACTCGAAAGTTCCACGTCGATCGAACCTTTTGCGCATTCAGATTTTTAGTTTTATTGCGCATTCTGCGTCATGTGTGTGCTAGTTCTTGATTAGAACGTCCGTATTTGCTCCTAATTTCAAATTATCTGGTGTCATCATCTTCCGTGCCTCAATCGATTTAGTATTTGTCTTGGTCTTAAACTTTTGATTTTGATTTTTTTTTCTTGTTTTTTCTGCTTTTCTTGCTCAATGAGATATCTCCATGCATATGAAAGGTCCATTGGGTCGTTGTAATTACAATTTCTTTCTCTAGTTTTTTCAATCATCACTTCCTCTGATGTTAAAATTTGGGCCTTAGTCTTATGCAATGTTATTAATTTAGCTTCTTGTCAATCAGGGATTGCCTCCTTTTCAACACAATGATGTTTTAAAGATGTTTTTTTTTCTTTTTTATTCCAGTTCGATATGTGTTCTCCCAGTCTTGTTTAAAATCTTCTTTTGGTACTTCCTATGTATACTTTATTCATTTAATTAAATCTCTCACCATCATTAAAGTTTCTTGTTGGTATGCAGTATACTCCTGCTTTTTCAAGAATCGATCTTTTTTCGTTACCTGTTGTCAATATGGTTTTGTTATCAATGACGGTCTCCACAAATATCAAATTTTCTTTCGCGCATTCTTTTTTTTTAAATATTCGCAAGTGGAGGTATGTAGGGGAATTTACCTCCAAATTTTCTTTCTGTCTTGGGCTCAACGTTGGTGCTGTTTATGGATTTTAGCAAACAACGTGAGAAATACTTTGACAATATCAGGTAAAATACCTTAGATATTATGTATAATTTAACCTTTTCCTGTATCCAAATTTCTTTGCTGTCTCAGTTATCCAATTGATTTCAGTAATCTTGTTTGTTCTATTGCTTGAATGGGTCAAAGCTCTTATATAAAAAAGTGCTGATTGCTTGTATTTCCATGGGTGGCTTGAATCTATCGGAATAATTGCCGGAATAAAGGTTGGTTTTCGATAGACTGCATATTCAATCTTTGCATTTTTGAACTTCACTTTTAGTTGGTAAAGTTCGATGAACACTTACCGCACGTGGGGCTTGGCTTTCAATCCATATTTCCGTTACGTGGATGCGGCACGGGATTTTTCATTTGGCCACGGGTCCGCTTCTTCTTTTTTTTTTTTTTTTTTTTTCTCCGTTGGAATTTATTTTGTCTCATCACCAAATGAGTTTTTCCTTTGCTGCATCCTCATTTACTTCAATATTTATTCATACCCGAGTACTTTCGGTACTACTACTATACCGTCCTTCGAGGGACATTTTGCTCCAACTAGCACGGACCGTGTCAGCTGGGCATTTCGGTGGTTCTCGCGGCTGCTTCTGTCATCTGCTATCGCTTCTTCTTGGGCGTTGTGGCGCCATCTCTTGTTGGTCAGTGATCTCCTTTTTCTAACTTTTTCTTTTTTTTGCTCTATTTTAATTAAATTTCTCCAGCTGTTTCTCAAATTATTAGGGTCATTGTGGTTGCAAACTTTTGTCCTATTTTTTTCAATCATTACCGACTCTGCTATTCTGAGGTGTTTTTCGGATTTACAGCTTTTAATGATTTTTATATTTTCGAATTTTGGATATTTTTGGTTATCCAGACAGTATTGAATCAGTGCTGTTTTTTCTTCTTTTTCTGCCAGTTTTTTATGTGTTGTTTTAATCTGTGTTTAAGCTTATTTTTGGTACTTCCTATATAAGCCATTGGAGGATTTTCAGTAATAGGAATTGAATAAATACCTGCTTTTCTAACATTCTTATTTTATCATTATTTTTTGTTACTATATTTTTGATGGTATTTACTTTTCCTCCAATTTGAATGTTATGCTTTTTACAAATATTATTAATTTCATTGGTAGTGCCTTTAATGTAAGGAAAACCATTTAAATATTTGATTTCTTTTTAATTACTACAGCATTATTTTTTTTTATTTTCTTTATTACTTCTGTGTCCCATTTTTTATTAAATGGTTAGGATAACCAAAGCTGCTTGCAATTTTTTTATGAATTTGATTTCTTCATTGATGAACTGACTATTTTCAGAATGCGTATATGCTCTTTTTAATTAAGGTTTTTATACTATTGCATTTTTGAGGATATGGATGTGCTGAATTGTATGGGATTAGGACTGGAACAAATGAACTTTTCCGATAAACTCTGTATAGTAACTTATCTGTGGATTTGATAACATGTACATCCAAAAAGGCTATTGCATTATTTTTTTCCATTTCAACCGTGAGTTCTATAGTTGGATATAATGCGCTGTAACGTTTTGTTAATTTTTTAATTCTTCTTCGTTCAGTTTTGATAGAATGAAAATGTCATCTACGTATCGACAGTACACTTCTGGTTTTTCTTCCATATGATGTAGGACATTTTCTTCAATTTCACCATCACAACCTCAGCATATAGAGTTGATAATGGTGAGCCCATTGGGCCTCCTGAATTTTGTTTGAATATTTTGTTCTTGTATGTAAAAATATTATTTTCATATAAATAAACTAAAAACTTTTTTGAATTCTTGAATTTGTGTGTTATTTAAAATTTTAAGATTTTGCAACTTCTTAATGATGATTTCAATAGCTTCTGGAACTGGAGTGCTTGGATATAATGCTTTAACATCCATGCTTGCCATGTTTAAGTCCATTAGCCAGTTTTTACATTTTTAATTTTCTCTATAAACTCATATGTGTTCTTGATGGTGAACTTGTTGTTCATGAAAAAGGGTGCTAGGAATTTGTAAATGTTTTTCTCTAATGTTATCAAAGGTGAGTTTTTTTTTGAAACTATCAGTCTCATTGGAGCACCATCTTGTGCGTTTTTATCTTTGCAACGATACGTGGTATGCCTGCTCCCATTGGTGGAAACGAGCGTTTGATTTCATCAGGTAATGTGCTATGATTTCTTATATCCGCTAAGAATTTAATTTGATTATCAGTTGGGTCTTTCTTAATTTCAGTACAATTTAATCCATCAATTGCTTCTGTCATTTTTTGTTCAAATTCATCAGTGTTGAGAATAATGATTTGGCCGGATTTATCTGCTTCACAAAATTTGATATATGGGTCATTTTTCAATTCCAATAGTTGTTTTTTTTCATATTTTAATTTTTTCTCTATATAGAAGTTTTTGTTGTTTTTGGCATTATATTCTTTTAGAATAACTCTATATAATTTGTTCTCTACTTCAGTTTTTTTCTCTGCGCCTGGTATATTTTTGAGAATATCTTCGAGGCAAGGGATGATTTCTTCAGTTTTAGGGAGGCCTTGTGGAAAGGCAAATTTTTTTCCTTTTTGTAAAATTGCTTTTTGTGTAAAGCTTAAATTCTTATCAGACCGATTTTCATATACATTAAATTCATTTATGGGTTCTTTATTTAATTTTTGTTCATCAAATAGTGCATTTAATTTTTTATCTACCGTAACGCTATTGGAGTTGGCTTCTTTGTTAGCAATTTCGTTAATTTCGATGAACGTAGTATCCAAAATGCGATCTTTCCAAGTGCCATCAAATTGTGCATATTTTGAGTTCCTTATCAGCTTCCATAATTCATAAACTTGAGCATTAAGTCTGAATATTTGTTTTCTTTTAGCTATAATTTCGTTACTAAGTCGTTTTTGTTGACATGAAGCAGGAGGATGTAATAATCCTTCTTACTTGTTGGCTTGTTCTTAATTCTCAAAAATTTGGGGATAAATCCAAAATCTCTGCAAGTTACAAGAAAACGTTCTTGAACTTCAAATTTCATACATTTGATTTTAAGACGTTTGAATTTGGTGATTGTTGTTAATTCACGGTTCGAAAAGAGATTGCGATAGTGCATCGTGAGGCCTAAACTGCCTTTGATCTAACCACTTGAAAGAATAATTCGTGTGCTTCAAAGTTTCAATTTACTTCCGATATTGGAGGTTAATTATTTAACGTGCATTAATGCATTTGCATTTTTGAACTTCACTTTTAGTTGGTAAAGTTCGATGAACACTTACCGCACGTGGGGCTTGGCTTTCAATCCATATTTCCGTTTACGTGGATGCGGCACGGGATTTTTTCATTTGGCCACGGGTCCGCTTCTTCTTTTTTTTTTTTTTTTTTTTTCTCCGTTGGAATTTATTTTGTCTCATCACCAAATGAGTTTTTCCTTTGCTGCATCCTCATTTACTTCAATATTTATTCATACCCGAGTACTTTCGGTACTACTACTATACCGTCTTCGAGGGGACATTTTGCTCCAACTAGCACGGACCGTGTGTCAGCTGGGCATTTCGGTGGTCATCGAACTTTACCAACTAAAAGTGAAGTTCAAAAATGCAAATGCATTAATGCACGTTAAACAATTAACCTCCAATATCGGAAGTAAATTGAAACTTTGAAGCACACGAATTATTCTTTCAAGTGGTTAGATCAAAGGCAGTTTAGGCCTCACGATGCACTATCGCAATCTCTTTTCGAACCGTGAATTAACAACAATCACCAAATTCAAACGTCTTAAAATCAAATGTATGAAATTTGAAGTTCAAGAACGTTTTCTTGTAACTTGCAGAGATTTTGGATTTATCCCCAAATTTTTGAGAATTAAGAACAAGCCAACAAGTAAGAAGGATTATTACATCCTGCTTCGATGTCAACAAAAACGACTTAGTAACGAAATTATAGCTAAAAGAAAACAAATATTCAGACTTAATGCTCAAGTTTATGAATTATGGAAGCTGATAAGGAACTCAAAATATGCACAATTTGATGGCACTTGGAAAGATCGCATTTTGGATACTACGTTCATCGAAATTAACGAAATTGCTAACAAAGAAGCCAACTCCAATAGCGTTACGGTAGATAAAAAATTAAATGCACTATTTGATGAACAAAAATTAAATAAAGAACCCATAAATGAATTTAATGTATATGAAAATCGGTCTGATAAGAATTTAAGCTTTACACAAAAAGCAATTTTACAAAAAGGGAAAAAATTTGCCTTTCCACAAGGCCTCCCTAAAACTGAAGAAATCATCCCTTGCCTCGAAGATATTCTCAAAAATATACCAGGCGCAGAGAATAAAACTGAAGTAGAGAACAAATTATATAGAGTTATTCTAAAAGAATATAATGCCAAAAACAACAAAAACTTCTATATAGAGAAAAATTAAAATATGAAAAAAACAACTATTGGAATTGAAAAATGACCCATATATCAAATTTTGTGAAGCAGATAAATCCGGCCAAATCATTATTCTCAACACTGATGAATTTGAACAAAAAATGACAGAAGCAATTGATGGATTAAATTGTACTGAAATTAAGAAAGACCTAACTGATAATCAAATTAAATTCTTAGTTGATATAAGAAATCATAGCACATTACCTGATGAAATCAAACGCTCGTTTCCACCAATGGGAGCAGGCATACCACGTATCGTTGCAAAGATAAAAACGCACAAAGATGGTGCTCCAATGAGACTGATAGTTTCAAAAAAAAACTCACCTTTGATAACATTAGAGAAAACATTTACAAATTCCTAGCACCTCTTTTTCATGAACAACAAGTTCACCATCAAGAACACATATGAGTTTATAGAGAAAATTAAAAATGTAAAATCTGGCCTAATGGACTTAAACATGGCAAGCATGGATGTTAAAGCATTATATCCAAGCACTCCAGTTCCAGAAGCTATTGAAATCATCATTAAGAAGTTGCAAAATCTTAAAATTTTAAATAACACACAAATTCAAGAATTCAAAAAAAGTTTTAGTTTATTTATATGAAAATAATATTTTTACATACAAGAACAAAATATTCAAACAAAATTCAGGAGGCCCAATGGGCTCACCATTATCAACTCTATATGCTGAGGTTGTGATGAACGAAATTGAAGAAAATGTCCTACATCATATGGAAGAAAAACCAGAAGTGTACTGTCGATACGTAGATGACATTTTTCATTCTATCAAAACTGAACGAAGAAGAATTAAAAAAATTAACAAAACGTTACAGCGCATTATATCCAACTATAGAACTCACGGTTGAAATGGAAAAAAATAATGCAATAGCCTTTGGATGTACATGTTATCAAATCCACAGATAAGTTACTATACAGAGTTTATCGGAAAGTTCATTTGTTCCAGTCCTAATCCCATACAATTCAGCACATCCATATCCTCAAAATGCAATAGTATAAAAACCTTAATTAAAAGAGCATATACGCATTCTGAAAATAGTCAGTTCATCAATGAAGAAATCAAATTCATAAAAAAATTGCAAGCAGCTTTGGTTATCCTAACCATTTAATAAAAAAATGGGACACAGAAGTAATAAAGAAAATAAAAAAAAATAATGCTGTAGTAATTAAAAAGAAATCAAATATTTAAATGGTTTTCCTTACATTAAAGGCACTACCAATGAAATTAATAATATTTGTAAAAAGCATAACATTCAAATTGGAGGAAAAGTAAATACCATCAAAAATATAGTAACAAAAAATAATGATAAAATAAGAATGTTAGAAAAAGCAGGTATTTATTCAATTCCTATTACTGAAAATCCTCCAATGGCTTATATAGGAAGTACTCAAAAAATAAGCTTAAACACAGATTAAAACAACACATAAAAAACTGGCAGAAAAAGAAGAAAAAACAGCACTGATTCAATACTGTCTGGATAACCAAAAATATCCAAAATTCGAAAATATAAAAATCATTAAAAGCTGTAAATCCGAAAAACACCTCAGAATAGCAGAGTCGGTAATGATTGAAAAAAATAGGACAAAAGTTTGCAACCACAATGACCCTAATAATTTGAGAAACAGCTGGAGAAATTTAATTAAAATAGAGCAAAAAAAAGAAAAAGTTCGAAAAAGGAGATCACTGACCAACAAGAGATGGCGCCACAACGCCCAAGAAGAAGCGATAGCAGATGACAGAAGCAGCCCGCGAGAACCACCGAAATGCCCAGCTGACACGGTCCGTGCTAGTTGAGCAAAATGTCCCCTCGAAGACGGTATAGTAGTAGTACCGAAAGTACTCGGGTATGAATAAATATTGAAGTAAATGAGGATGCAGCAAAGGAAAAACTCATTTGGTGATGAGACAAAATAAATTCCAACGGAGAAAAAAAAAAAAAAAAAAAGAAGAAGAAGCGGACCCGTGGCCAAATGAAAAATCCCGTGCCGCATCCACGTAACGGAAATATGGATTGAAAGCCAAGCCCCACGTGCGGTAAGTGTTCATCGAACTTACCAACTAAAAGTGAAGTTCAAAAATGCAAATGCATTAATGCACGTTAAATAATTAACCTCCAATATCGGAAGTAAATTGAAATATTCAATCTTATTGTTGTTTCTCAATAAAGAAATGTCCAAAAAATGTAGTTGATTATTTATTTCTTTTTCAGTTGTAACCTGTATTGATGGATAGAAGCTATTGTATTTTTTGTATGAATTTTTCAAGGTCCTTTTCAGATTGCTGCCAGAAGATGAGGATATCATTGACATATCTCAAATATACTAATGGTTTATTTTCATGGAGTGGTCTAATTAAGTTATTCTCAATGTCCTGTAATGCTATTTCAGCAAGAAGACCAGAGATTGGAGATCCCATCGGTGCACCTTGTTTTTGTCTATAGATTTTTTTATCATATGTGAAGTAATTATTGTCAGTGATAAGTTTAACAGCTTGAATGATGAATCAATTAAACTTTTGGATCAAAAATTGAAAGATCAAGAAGTCCCTGGCTCAGAAAGAATCAGTATCAGTCAAGCTGTTAAACTTATCACTGACAATAATTACTTCACATATGATAAAAAAATTATAGACAAAAACAAGGTTCACCGATGGGATCTCCAATCTCTGGTCTTCTTGCTGAAATAATATTGCAGGACATTGAGAATAACTTAATTAGAACACTCAATGAAAATAAGCCATTAGTATATTTGAGATATGTCGATGATATCCTCATCTTCTGACAGCAATCTGAAAAGGACCTTGAAAAATTCATACAAAAATACAATAGCTTCTATCCATCAATGCAGGTTACAATTGAAAAAGAAAGAAATAATCAACTACATTTTTTGGACATTTCTTTATTGAGAAACAACAATAAGATTGAATATGTGGTCTATCGAAAACCAACCTTTATTCCGGCAATTACTCCGATAGATTCAAGCCACCCGTGGGAATACAAGCGATCAGCACTGCATTTTTATATAAGAAGAGCTTTGACTCATTCAAGAAATAGAACAAACAAGATTACTGAAATCAATTGGATAACTGAGACAGCAAAGAAATTTGGATACAGGAAAAGGCTAATTGATGAAATACTTAGAAATACAAAAAATCCATAAATAGCACCAACTTTGAACCCAAGACGGAAAGAAAATTTGTAGATAAATTCCCCTACATACCTCCACTTACGAATATTTTTAAAAAAAGAATGCGCGAAAGAAAATTGGATATTTGCGGAGACCGTCATTGATAACGAAACCATATTGACAACAGGTAACGAAAAAAGATCGATTCTTGAAAAAGTAGGAGTATACTGCATACCAACAAGAAACCTTAATGATGGTGAGAGATTTAATGAAACAAATAAAGTATACATAGGAAGTACCAAAAGAAGATTTAAAACAAGACTGGGAGAACACATATCTAACTAGAATAAAAAAGAAAATAAAACATCTTTAATACATCATTGTATTGAAAAGGAGGCAATCCCTGATTGACAAGAAGCTAAATTAATAACATTGCATAAGAAAGACTAAGGCCCAAATTTTAACATCAGAGACAGTGATGATTGAAAAAACTACAGAAAGAAATTGTAATTACAACGACCCAATGGACCTTCCATATGCACGGAGATGTCTCATTGAGCAAGAAAAGAAGAAAGAACAAGAAAAAACATCAAAATAAAAAGTTTAAGACCAAGACAAATACTAAATCGATTGAGGCACGGAAGATGATGACACCAGATAATTTGAAATTAGGAGCAAATACGGACGTTCTAATCAAGAGCTTAGCACACGCATGACATAGAATGTGCAATAAAACTAAAAATCTGAATGCACAAAAGGTTCGATCGACGTGGAACTTTCGAGTCATCCTGTGGATTGTGAGACAGTTGGCCGATGAACAACAGGTATGATGAGAAACACGTCGTTTAGCCCACGGAAGAAGACTTCAAGAATGACAGTCTAAACTAGTTTGGGAAGATTTGGGCAACGGGAAACGAAGTCCAGACTGATTTCAAGACAAAATATTTCTTACCTGATTGACTTACCTTCAACTTAAAGGTCTGAACGTTTAGTATTTTAAATATTTTTTACAATGACGATCAATAAGAAGAATACTCACCCTCCAGTTTTTAACTTATCAAGTCGAAACAATGTATGGGATATTTTCAAGATTGAATGTATTGCAGGATAGTTTTCTGTTCAATTCGAAAGTTTGACAGAATCTCAGTTCATTAAAAAGAATTGTTGCCCACAGTTTGCAACTTAACAGGATGAATATTGTCACGAAGAGGCTACAGAAAGTGATTATCAATGAATTCGGAGGGTTCAAAGCTTTGTGGAATAAAGTTTGATTTTCTGAAGTGCTCCATGGAACCAAATGTAAGTAAAGTCATATATATGCCTTGGTACCTTTGTTTTGTGATATTATATTGCTTTCAAAGATAGTAACCCTAAGTTAAACAAAGAAGAGAGTTTCCCGCGAGCACTTTGACATTCATATAACGTGAGAAACAGTACACAATATGTCAACTAGGGATTGACAAATATGTACAATATCCCTTGCATCTGATTCTTAATGTTCATAAATACGGAAGCATATAAACAAAACATTACTTGAAAATCATTATCAAGCTTTCTACTGAGTGATACAGTTCTTTTTTTTTTTGGGGGGGGGGCTATAATTCCATCCCATTCCGGTCTGTGTGATAGAGGACTTAGGGCTGATATGAATAGTAAAAGCATGTAACCTACGCTCCAATAGCATTTCCTTACCATTTTTGGCTGGCTCTTAAAAGGACTTTTAGCAATATTAATGTTCCTACCTGTTAGCTCTGTTTTGTTTGTAGTTCATGTCTTGTCTAGTGGAAGCCTGTAAGTTGTTATGATGCCTTTTTTACATGTGAGCTTTGTATTGTTGGTTGGCTCTTAAAGGGACTTTTAGGAATATTAATGTTCTTACCTGTTAACTCTGTTCTGTTTGTAGTTTCTGTTTTTTCTAGTGGGAACCTATAAGTTGTTTTGACGTCTTTTTTACACATGAGCTCTGTATTGATGATGTTTCATTAATGTTTTAGGTGGTCCTTGAAAGGACCATTAGGGAAGCTAATACTCCTACCTGTTAGTCTGGTTTGTTTAAGTACTTTGTGTGTTTTTTTAGTGGGAGGCCATAAGGGTATTCAATGCCCTTTTTTACTCATTTTACAGGTGTTCTTGTGTAACATATGGAATTGAAACTGGTTTTTTAAAGAAATTGGTGGGGATGAGAATACGTTCATTTCATCTCTGTGAATGGTAGGAATAGCTTGTGATGTCAAAACGATGTTTTGAGGGCCACGCCATGACTCTCCTAGTGGATTTAACTTGGCATTTGGGAGAATTCAGGTGACGGAAGAAGCACATTTCAGAGGATTTTGTATGTTCACATGCACTTGAGACTTAGTTCCATAATTCTCATATTCTTCATATCATCATGATGTGGAGAGCAATAGGCATCTACTCTAAGCTAACAGTGGGAAACAAAAATAAAAAAATTGTCAGACTACATTCTGGAATTTTTACTATAACGGAATTGTCTTTCCTTAGAATATTACTTTGAGGTGCTGATTCACATCATCAGACAGTTCTTTCCTAGCATGTAATTAATGTACTTGATAAATTCTGCTAGATAAACAAAAAATATTTTTCAGATTAAATGTTTTGGAGTAGAGACATGATTAATATTCCTGAACATCCTTTTAAGGTCTAGCCAAAATAGTAACAAAACACTATCAATACAAAGGTTAAATGCTTTAACTTTTCATATTGGATGACACATGGCAGCATGCCAGCACTAACTTCTCTATCTGGCAGAGCAGACCAGGGTTAGAAGTATAACCTCTTTTTTTCAATCGGTCAGCTGAAAGCTAATCTTTCATATATTTGGTGCAGGAAGAATTATTTTAAGTCTGATTCCTAATGCTCACAAATACAGGAACAGATAAATGAAGCATGATTTGGAAATCGTAGTTAAACTTTCTGCTGATTGATACAAAAAAAAGATAGACGTAAGGTGTGGTGCCCATGTACAAAAGGATTGACAGACTGGAGACTTAACAAGCACACTTTCTATGTGAAACAAAAATGTTTCCTGTCTGACTCTTAGATGCAAAGTTACCATGTCTAGAGTCAGATATGCTTGCATATTGGGCATTTTTAGATATGGCAAAAAAGTATTTAGTAATTATGCCCAAGCATTGTTGAAGGAACATCATGAATAATGCTATGCACTGCTGTCTTACTAATATTAAGTTCTGCTATCATCTGACGTGTTAATTGACGATCCATAGCCAGCAGTTCATGAACATACTGCATATTTTTATCAGTGTTGCATGTTGAAGGTTGTCTGCACCTTTCCTCATCCTCCAATGACTGTTGACTATTATGGAAATATGCATACCATTAATACACCCTGGACTGAGATAAACATTCGTGCCGCCCCGGTGGCGCAGTGGTCTAAGCGATGGCCTCTGATCATTCGTCCGAACGGGGTCCGGGTTCGAATCCCGGTGAGGCATGGATGTTGTGTTTGTATTACGGCACTGGCTCTCTCCCTTCCCTGGAGCCAGTGACCCTAAATTAGGGACGGGCGACTGCTTATAGCCCATTGAGTTGCTCACGGTGGTCGTTAAACCTCCAATCAAAAAAAAAAAAAAAAAAAAAAATAAACATTCGTCACTGTATGCTTGTTTCATCATTTTGTATGTTTCTGATGCAGATTTGCCACATTTAAAGCATAATTTAATGTTGGCCCTTTGTTTCATCCTCTGAAGTGTGACAAGGTCAAAATTTCAGCATGAAAAATGTTCTGGCGGAAGTGGAACTGGGTGAAAAAATTACAGTCGGCGACTGAGGGCTCATGGGAAATAGTTCATGTGTTGCCCCAAGAGATGGCACACATAGTACATAAAACAAAATAATTCTTGGAACTTTCCAGACTTACTGTATAAAATCTTGGAATTTTGATATAATGGGAATGAATGACTTAACGAAATAATTTACACAGTACTTAGGATGGGGTGTTGAGTCATTGTATGTCTTATAAGTGGGGCAAATCTTCACAGCTTTCTTGAACAATGTTCATTTCAGAATGTTTGGAAAATATACAGGACTTGGCAATCATTCTTGAAAAAGCTTAATGCTGTAGAGTTGTAAGTTTGGTCAACCAAATCATGAAGTTTCCAAGAGATAATGGTGTGGTGCTGGAATGTGGTAAAAAAACAACTGTAGAATGGGGCAAACAGAATTTATACAGGATCAGTAGCAGTTGAGAAAAAACTGTTCAGCTCAAGAGAGAAATGCTAGTTTTATTTATCTGCACACATACTCACTAAGCTGTTCTCTAAGATTGAGAGTTTAGTTCATTAAAGAAACCTCATCTGTCAGATTAAAGTTTAAAGCTGATGGTTCTAGATTTTACTTATTGTTAGGGTATCAAACATCTCCATTTACAGTGATCTTAGCACACAACTGAAACTTCACTGACATCTATCACACGTCTTACACACGATGTTTTGTATTTCATACTCCTTTATCTTTTGCTCATTCAGATATTCCCAAATCTGGTCCTTCCATGATTTCCTGCCATTTGGGCTGAATAAGTTCTCTCAGCAAGCAACTTTCCCCTCATTCTTTCAACATAGCCAAAACACCTCAGAATATTTGTCTCCACATTTTGCTTCACATTACACATCTGTAATATATCTTTGTTCCTCACATGATCAGAATGTGTGTTTTACCATAACCCTCCTGTGAGTAACACATCTCTCCAGTCTGGTACAGACTACTTCTACATCTCTTTTGCAGCATCCAGATTTCACTGCCAATGTGTTTAGAAAAAGTAGGTAATTTCAGTGGAAAACTTTCTGTGCTCTTGATTATAGAATATTGCACTGCTATGAAAAATATTCCTCTGCCATTTGATTTTCCAGTAAAATATATTTTGTAACAGCAGAGGAAAACTCAGTCTTTATTTGTTTACCAAATGTGTATATTGTACTACCCAAGTGATGTTAATTTATGGACTTCCACCTCTACTGTATGTGAATGATGACTTGCTTAGGATTTTGAAAGAATTAATTTATCTTGATTAAAACAGGGAGACAATGGGTGTAATTTATATCCACATGTGAGAATTATTCCTGTATGAACACCATGGTGACAGAAGTACTTTGAACTAAGTACCATTTTTTTTTTAATAGCGATGAATGCTGAGAATTTTAACAAGTAGCCAAATGGTTTTATGATTTCAAGATTCACATTATGGTATTTAACCAAATCGTGAAGTAATACATAGAATATAGATATAGTATATGAAATAATCGTCTGATATTTCTATAGATAGAAGTTACGAACTGAGCATATTTATGCTCACCTCTTCAAATCTTCCTCGCCTTCCATCATGTTAGTAGAATTTTCAGTTCCTCTGGTTCTTTGTCTTTCACAAAAGATTAGGCTTATATGGTTAGGCCCATCATTTCAAGTCTGTTCTGCCATCTGTCTATTCTTGTGGAGCCCTTTGTACATTAATATCAGTATGTGCAAAGTTTTGTCGTCATTCACAAAATCATATGATGAGCAATAAGTGAAAGATAGACAATGAAAGGTATATGAATAATATACAATGGCGATAGGACTATAACGAAATGGAAAGATTCGAACACAAAGAAAAATGGCTTTGAGTTTGACATTAAAACACTTACCAAAGTTAAAACTATAATTGAAAGATGATGGAATAAAACCTAAGGAAGTCATCACCTTAAAACATGCAAAAAACAATAAAGGATTGACACAACACAGTCACAGCCTTATCGCCTCAGCGACATACTCAACGCTTTTCAGCTCGCATACTTCACTGCCATTTTCAAGGTTGCAGGCAATGTTAACTCTGCACTGAACACTGCAACCTTGAAAATTGCCACAAAGTATGCGAGCTGAAACGCGTTGGGAATGTCGCCAAGGCGATAAGGCGGCGACCTTGTTTGTTTCAATCCTTTATTGTTTTCTGCACATGTTTTAAGGTGATGACTTCGTTAGGTTTTATTCCATCATCTTTCGATTATAGTTTTAACTTTGATAAGCGCTTTAATGTCAAACTCAAAGATGTTTTTTCTTTGTGTTTGAATCATTCCATTTCGTTTTATTCCTATCGCCATTGTGTATTATTCATATACCTTTCATCGCCATCGTATATCTTTTACTTATTGTTCATCTATATGATTTGAGAATGACAACAGAACTTTGCACATACCGATATTCATGTACAAAGGGCTCCACAAGAATAGACAGATGGTAGAATGGACTTGAAATGATGGGCCTAACCACATAAGCCTAATCTTTTTGTGAAAGACAAGGAACCAGAGGAACTGAAAATTCTACTGACGTGACGATGGAAGCTGAAGTAGATTTGAAGAGGTGAGCATAAATATGCTGAATTCGTAATTTTCACTGTCGAACGTTATATACTGAGTGGCCACTTTATTATGACCACCCCCTCAGTACTTCATTGGGCCACCTTTCGCCTTTAATACTGCGTCGATTCTTCGTGGCATGGACTCCACGAGATGTTGATAGGTGGTTTGTGGAATCTGAGACCATGCTTGATGAATAGCACTTTCCAGGAGTGTGAGATTGCAGGGTGGTGGATCCAGCTGTCTGACGGCTTATTCAGCTTCATCCTACAAATTCTCAATGGGGTTGAAATATGGAGATTGTGGGGGCCACCTAAGCAAAGTAAACTCACCGGCATGTTCCTGAAACCAATCCTGTACAATAGGAACACTATGGCAGGACGCATTATCATGTTGAAAGTAGCCATCGCCATTGGGATAAACCATCCACATGACATGATGCACTTGTTCCGCAATGATGTTTAGATATGATGTGCCAGTCGGACATTGATCAACACAATTTAAAGGGCCCAAAGCATGCCAGGAAAACATTCCCCAAACCATAACGTTGCCTCCACCAGCTTGAAGGGTTGTAGCAATGCATTTGGGGTCCATGCTTTCGTGCTGTTTCCGCCAAATTCTCACTCGGCCATCAGCATAGTGCAACTGAAAACGTGATTCATCGGACTACATAATTTGTTTCCAATTATCGACTGTCCAATCCTTGTGCTCCTGTGCAAACTGGAGACATTTTCTCTTGTTAACTGCAGACAGCAAAGGTGTTCGAACAGGCCTTCGGCTGCCATATCCCATTCGATGCAGTGTACGGTGAACAGTGTGTGCAGAGATTATTTGAGGGGATCCTTAATTAAGATGGTCTGTAATTTGCTGCACTGTTGCCCTTCTGCTGTCTGTTACCAGTCTGGACACTCTCCGTTCCGCCTGAGCAGTCACTAGTCGATGACGACCACACGTTGCACGTAGAGACCCAGTTTTTTGGCTGACAGTCCAGTCTTTAAACACTTTAACAACAGCTGCTCTGGAACATTTCACGAATGAGGCGGTTTCAGTGATACTCGCTCCATGGCTCCGAGCTCCTACAATCATCCCACGTTGAAAGTCCGTCAAATCGCATTTTTTACCCATCTCGTCACCCAAAAATCACTTCTACTACTGTCGCAAGCACTAAGCTTTCCCTTTTTATACTTGCCTCGCCCTCTGGAGGCAACAGCATGCAGCCATAGCTCATTTGCTTAAAACTGTCAGGTGGTCATAATAAAGTGGCCACTCAGTGTATATTGGCCAGTCGAACTTTCATAACAACTTAACATATGAAACAGAAACATTAAGAAATATTAAGAAATATCAGACGATTGTTTCATATACTATATGGTTTTATGATGTTTTACATTCGTTTTTTTTTTTTTTCAGTAATCACTTCTCTAGGGATGACTTCATGGTAAGTGTTTGACAAATCCTTAAAAGTAAAGTATAACTTATGATATAGAATGATGATTCATCACATACATTGAAGGATTTTTTTTTCTGTTACTGTACAGTATAACATTACTTAGTGCTGTTCGAGTGTACCAGTACTAAGATTTCACTGACTTCCTATCTCTAGCAGGCAGTGAAATCTGCAGAGGTGTAACAAGGGGGACAGGGCAAGTGGGGTGGGGCAGTTCAAGAGAGGGTGCAAAAACCACTGAGTGCAATATGATAAAAATTGGACGGGTTTGAAATCTGGTGAGGTATGGATGTTGTGTTTGTCTTACGTCACTGGCTCTCTCTCCCTTCCCTGGAACCAATGGTCCTAAATTAGGGATGGCCAATTGTTTATAGCCCATTGAGTTGCTAACAGTAGTTATTAAACCCCCAATCAAAAGAAAAAATAAATAAAAAAACTTGTCGGCTTAAAATTTGCATTTCTTTCTCAAAACGTTCAGGGAATGTTAATTGCTCATATTCGAAAATTAAGACGTGGTTATGGATACATTGCAAGGTGAGGATGTCTTTCATATTGTTGAAGATTGTCAGAGGGATATTCGATTATTGCTCTGACTGTAAGCTGCATTCGGTTTGTTTGATGTAGTACCAGAAGCCTAAACTCCTAAGCAGTTGAAAATATAACCTCATTCTTACCCTTCTGCATTTTACAATCCTAAATGACGTCCTGAGTCCGGTTTGGCTTCACTACCTAGAACATCCTTATGGAAGGATAAGAGAAATGCATGAAACCCTTCTCTGAGTGGTACCCCTTCCCATTTTTACTTCTTCGGATGCAATTAAAGAGGATAAATGGCCGTTCTTGTTTGGAATAAAAAGTGACACCTCACTCTATAGTATCGTATTTACTGTACATAGCCCAATAAAAGTATTGAAGCATTAGGTTGTTAGACTACAATGAAAATATCAATCAAGACAGCTGAAAAGTCGCAAAGGCCTCGTCCCACCCCAACAATAGTATGTAGGAAAGTGAGCCAAACATAAGCAACTGAAATTCACTGAAAGCACATATTCGGTGTTTTGCTGCTTAACCCTTTAACCGGCTGAAACGAATTTACTCGGGGTTACGAAAATGGGCTGAAATCAGCTTGCATGGATATATTCACTGTCTAAGAAGTGGACCGAGAGCAGTCAGAACGAGTCAACTTGCGCATGAGAAAGCTTTGCTTCCCCCTTTAGCTATGTCATTCAAAGTGGTCATTTAGGGGGTGATTGACGCTAATCCTTTCTGACTGATTACCCTTCAAAAGCGCTGTAACAGTGGTAAAGAACCTAAGAGAGAAGTTGTTTGAGTCACTTGTTATTACTCAGTGGTATGATGTCCCAATCATTTCTTGGGATAAAGAACTTTAAACACCAATCACCAAGCAAGGACTATTGGGATACCAATCACCAAGGACTATCACCAAGTAGTAGTAGGATGCATATCACTATAGATTAGTGCATTACCTATGAACAGTGACAGGTTCATTGTCAGTACCAATCATGTGAGAGGGGGAAAGAAATTGTTGCGCGGAAGCTTCCATAAAACCAGAACGCTATGTGAATATTTTTCTGTTTGGTAAACGTGAAGAGTTTTGGGCAACATTTACTTCAGATTCATCAGCCGCTTAAAGGGTTAATATGGATTGCACGTTTTTATGTTATCGTGATTTCTCTTCTTAATTAAACTAGACGGTAGAAGAAGTTTAAGTTTATTTCAATTTCCTACTAAACAATGAAGAATTCATGTTGAATTTGTGTGCATCAAATAGCTCTTGCTCTTATACAACATTTGACAAGTTCAGGTCGGTTGTTTTCCTGAAATGCTGTACAAACAGTCACAGTTTGATTGTGCCTCTTCAATAGAGATACACTGGGGTGTTACATTAATTTTGTCGACCAGTATATATTTGTGTATATAAGTACTAATGTACACTATTAAATCAGTAATGCATTTGTATAAGGCAGAAAAACAGATGGGGGACCTAATATTTTGTGGTTTGTCTTGGGTGCAGAAATGCCTAGTTACACTTCTGGAAATCTGATCCAAAGAGTCTTTATGCTGAAGTGGGATCTAAATGCTGGCTTGCAAATATTTTTGTTATTGACTTGCATTGTACAGTTTATGTGATAATGTGATTTCGATTCTTTAAGGGCAGCATAATATTTTTGAAGAAAATTCAGTAAAACTGAAAATTTAAAGAATGTCAGCTGAAACTGGAATTCTTATCATTTCACAAACATGAGCAAAAATGTTTCATCACCTTTAGAATTATAGCAAGAGAGTTTCAAAAGGAGAACTGTACAGGGATGTTGTAATGATGTTTTTGATAAGGGCTTGGTTTAAATTGTTCAGAATATGCATGTTTGATAAATTTGATAGTTACATTAGTGAATGATAAAAAGGAATAAAAAAAGCATCTTGATATTATTCTATTATCACATATGTGGTAATTTTTAGATTTTTGCAGCACATCTGAATGGAAGTGAAAGCATTGCAAGTTGAGGAAGGAAATTTATTCTCCTCTGAAATCTGGTGTACATAATCTGATCCTGTTCCTTCTAACTAACTGAAGATGTATCTATATGCATGGTAAGATTTTTTCTTCTTTTTTTTTTTTTTTGGATTAGTACTAGCACATGTTAAATGGTTATTGTAATGTTGCATAGTTATCTGTATGTATGTTTACTATGTATTTCTCACATCTGTATGTTTCAGGCACAAGAACAATTTCTATTTTGTAGTGTTATTAATAATAATCAATGAGCATCGTTTTAAAAATGTTTTTGTGAAATAACTCTTTAGATTTTTTATCAGACCTGTTTTGTTGGGTTTTTTTTTGTTTTGTTTTGTTTTTATCTCAGAGATCCTCTGACTGCAATTCTTCAATGTCGTGTCATATAGGATCAGTGCTGTATTTAAGTCACTGGTTAGTCTTTAAATTTGCTTCATTATTAGCTGAATAAAAATGCAAAATACATAGAACTAATAACATGTTGGGCTGCCCTTGACCTTCAAAACAGTCTTGATTCGATGTAGCATGCATTCAGTAAATTACTGATATCATTCTAAAGGTATGTTTAGCCAAGCAAATGTGATGGTATATGTCAATAGCTGAATGTTTGCTGGAGGAGGATCTCTGTTACAAATGGCTCTCTGCATCTCATCTCACAGGTGTGCAATTGGGTTAAGATCTGGGTTTCGATTCTGTGGGCACTTTTTGTGTCCAGTTTAATCAAGAAAACAAGAATCAGTAACTGAAGGGATGACACAGAACATTATATATTCACTGGGAAGGCTTAATTAAGCCTTATAGCATATAATGACAACACGCCAAGTGAACAGAATGCTGAGAATACAACACCCGATGAAAACAAAACAAAAAGTAGACACAAGACTTTTTGTAATAAGGATATAAACAAGGTAGACATAGTGAAATGCATTCATCCGAGCAGAACAGAATATATAGGTCCAATATATGCACACAGATGAATGTTATCTGAAATATAAAGTTAATGAAGATTCAACATGTACAGTATGTAATATGCAACAAAAGACAAATGCAACACTAAGAGGAAGAATGATAAAAATATAATGCATAAGAATTTTCAGTAAGAACCATTCAGCTCAGGGACCACTAAAAGCTCAGTATTGCACATGAAAGTAGCAGTCAGAAGATGAAACAGAAAGCACATCTTAGAGACATTACATTAGCAGACATCACTCTGGTGGGCATGATGTTTCCAGTGTGAAAGAATTTTGTGCCAAAATTGACACCAAAATGAAAAGCTTCTATGATGATGAGCAAAGAAATAATGTCTATCTTCACAGTACAGATGAAAACGCAGTCAGATAAATAGGTAGAAGGCTGATGAAGGAAGTGCAAGAATTATCTTGGTCAAAAAAGGCCAGCATTGAGGACTGGTATACAGCATAGAAGGAGGCATTGACACTTTGGAATGTCTTCATGTGGTATCAGTGACATAGGAACAGGACAGCCTTTCAAATAGGAGAGCAGTATCATCATCAGAGTGAAGAGCAAGAAAACAATCTAGATCAAAGGCTTGTGCTGAAGAAAGAAGGGATTCAACATTAGAAAGCTCCTCGAAACAATCAACTAATGAAGACACTTTAGGACAAGAATGGGAAGAAATCAAAGAAGGGGGAGAAGAAGAGCCAGAAGAATCAGTAAAGGCAAGTGAGGGAAGGAATGGAAGGTCACAAGAGATATTAGGAGGGGGGTGAGCTAAAAAGAGACACAGAAGTTGAGGGCATAGGAGAAGAAGCTGAGGGCTGTTCAGAAGGAAAAGCAGTGGGAAGGGAGAAACCCAAAGAGGAAAGAAGAGATTGGGAAGAGACTGAAGAAGAGGGGAGAATAGGAGACAAGGACTGGGTATGAAGCAGAACATGCCTTAATACATTTAAGATGGGGCATGGGGGAAGAAAGAGAAGAACCCAACCTTTTGATGATACAACTAGATTCGGAGAGATATACATATTGTCTTTGAGAAGAGTATCTTCAGAAACAGAAGCATTCATTAAAACAGAGGAGGGACCAGAATGTACAGGAGAATCAGGGAGATGAGAAAGGTCTTTAACTGTAGAAGAGGAAGACAACAAAAGAATGAGTGCTGATTTTAGGAAGAGAGAGTGAAGAAGAAAGAAGACCAGAAAGAGGACTTGAAACAGTTGAAGGGAGCAGAGGACAATGCAAATGCATGTGTCTTTGTTGCTATCAATTAAAACACTGAGTGGAAGTGTAGACATTAAACTGATAAAGTTGATCAAAAGCTTGATTGAAAACAGTGATGGGACAGGATTTCAAAGCAGCGTATGTGGGGAAGACAACCTGCAACTGTCTATAGAGTCCTGAGACATGGGGAAAAGAAGAACCTTGCAGAGCAGCAGGCAAATGCCACAGTAGACTAACAACCGTGCAGAAGGACCCAACAGCCAATGGCAAGACCTCATCCGGAAGTTCTGAAGGGACAGAATAAAAAGAGATCATAATGGGGGTTTGTGCTAAAGGAGGAGGAACTAAGAAAGTAGAATTGACTACTAAGTCATGTGTGAGAATCAAAGTCACAGAAGTAGGTGAATCTAGGATAGCTGTAATACCCTTAGGAGAGCTAGTTAAGTGCTTAATAGCTCTTGAAGGAAGCTTAGATGTAAGCGCAATCATGTATTGGTGAAGGAGGGGCATATATAGAAAAACATTTTCGAAGGGGCCAACGAAAAATGGAAGTTTTTGAAATCCATCAAAACAAAATAAAAGTTCATGAAAAGTTGAAGAAAAACTTAAATAATTTTTTTCTAATGTAAGTTGATGCATTTTTATTAAATTAAGGCATTTTTTTTTCTAAGGTAAATCACATTTGAACCAAAAACAAAAAATGAAACACTTTCGAGGGGCACCAAAGCCCCCTTGGCTTTCCTCTAAATATGCCCCTGTGGTGAAGGATAGCATTGTGTAAGGAATGAAATAAAATACCTCTGTGAAATTGGGAGTTGAGATTCACACCAATAGAGGAAGTGTCCGGAATGGAGACACATACAGTTGAACTAAGCAGGGTGACCACAGGAGAAGGAGGTGCATCAAGATGAAACTTTGATGGCATAGAACCATGGTATTGAGAAAGTCCTGTAGCCACAGCATAGCTATGGGAAGATGTAGATCCAGGTTGATGCAGTGACATAGGTGGAAAGAGAGGATGGCAAGTCACAGCTTCACCACCTGGAGAAGAAAGTCGAGACTGGAGTGGGAGAAGATCAGAGAGCACAGCAGAGTGTCCGGTCAAAGAAGTCTGTGCTGCGATGAAGGCAAGGCAGTGATGCAGGATGACATAGCACTGAGCAGAGAAGATGAAATAGTAGGCACTGTAGATGACATAAGTGATGTTATAGATGTCTGAGGAGGCTGGTCAATAGCACAATGTGCCATGATGTTGGTAGCTAAGGAAGAAGCAGTAATAGGTGCTTCCATGAAGGAAGAATAGGAAGCCACTATGTTTGATACTTATATGTAAATAAACCAGTGATAAATGTTATGAAAATGAAGGATATGCAAGAAAGTCCTAGGCAGTTATTAATGTGAAAGGGAGCACGAAAACATTTTGTATCAGCAGCAGTAATATAAATGGCAATATTTTTCCAAAGGATGGAATAATATGCGTGTTGCAAACGCACAACTGTGAGAGCTAAGGTAAGTTTTAAGTAAAAGTAAAAGGCGTTCATAAAAGTAAAATAGTCTTACTGTTCACCTCAAATAGGTGGTACAGGTTTAAGTTGACATTAGAAGAAACATAAGCCACAAAATCATGTCCAAAATGGTAGAGGCACTAAGAAAATAAGAGACTGTGGTGGATCCCAGTGTGACACATCTGGTGTTGTGGGGACTGTGGGGGCCATTTTAGTATATTAAAGTCTCTGTCACATTCCTGGAACCACTGTATGATGATCTGAGCATAGTGCATTATCCTGCTAGAAGTTATCCTTCTCCATCAGGAAACACCATATGCATGTACAGAGTGTTCTTGGTGTGCAATGATGTTAAGATACCTTGTGGTATTCAAATGCTGTTCCCAATGCCTTCCATGAAAACAGACCCCAGACCATTACACCGCCTCCCCCACTTTGTACAGTTAATGCTAGGCACCTGGAATCCAACAATTTGTGCTGTTAATTTTTCTGGCCCTTCTATCAACGTGCATTAACTGAAAATGGGATTCATGGACCAAGTGACCTACCTCCAGTCCTCAAGGGTCCAGTTGTGCTGCTTCTATGCCCACTCTAGGTGAATTTGTCAGTTTTTAGCAGAAACAAGTGGTACACTAATGGGACATCTGCTGTTTTAGCTCATTCATGCCAGTGTTCAGTGGGCTGTGTATGCTGAAATTCTCTTGATACCACTGTTGTACTGCACGTTTAGTAAGCTTAGTGGAGCTCATCTGTTACCGCCTATAATCCTATCCAGCCACTGTTGCCCTTGAATATTAACATTCAAGTCATTTCCACCCACAAGAAGACCACTGATTGCTTGTTTTGTTGTTTGTGCACCAGTCACTGTACACCCTTGATTCAGTTGTTTTAACATTGTCAAGAAGGTTTGCTGTTTCTGAGATGTTTGCACAATTCTGCTTAGCACTTACTATCATTCATGCCTCTTTCAAAGTTTCTTAAATCATGAGTCTTTCCCACATTGCATCTGTCTATGTTTTGTATTCTTCTGAATCCTGTGCAATAAGCTGTTCATAAACCCATCCCTACATCATAGTTGTGCATGTAAGTGAGGATGTCACATGTCTAATTGATATTGGATGTTCCTAATAATTTGCTACCTCAGTGTATTTACACAATGACTTGTCATTTCCAGGTTAAAAGCTCCTCAAATTTCAATGAAGAACACATTTTGACACATGAAGATGTTCTTCATTGAAGTTTGAGAGGAGTTCCTCACCTAAAAACATATCACAGCATAAATATTTTGCATTTCTATTCAGCTTTTAATGTAAAGAAAATTGACCAATGACTTGTATACCGAATTGATCTTACACACGTATTTCTCGATGTATCGAGATTTAAAAAACATATTTTCCATACGTTGTTTTTTCAGGTAGAACCATTTAATGGTGGGTTTAACTGTTGTAACTGTTTACATGTTATATTTCCTTTGAGTGAAAAGCAATTTCTGAGTTGGAAGTTATTAATATTCGCTGCGAATATTTATCGCAGTAATCAAATGTGATTCAAGAAAAAATCTTTCATGTACCTCTCGATTGTAGGTGGTCGATGTTAAAATCTTTGCACAGTTGTTGTTTTCATGAGGTTCTTGGGTGTAGGCTTTTTTTTAAGTTAGTCTGCACGTTTTCTTCAGTAGGATATACTTTTTTAGTTGAACTATGGGAGGCACATGAAGACAAAGGAGATATGAAAATTATGTTGGAAAACTTGAAAAACGGAAAAATTAATCACTCGTAAAAATATTCGCATGAGGAAATGCAATGATCAAAAAACTTCGTCAGACTTCCTGGATGTATTGTCCGATGCATTTCGGCAGATCTGTCTGCCATCTTATGGGACCTCTGGTCGTCCGTTCTCTGTGCATACATCCTGGAAGTCTGACGAAGTTTTTTGGTAATTGCATTTCCTCGTGCGAATATTTTTACGAGTGATTCATTTTTCCGTTTTTCAATATTTTTAAGAGTGATTCATTTTTCCGTTTTTGTCTTTAGACAGACATTCAACCTTGATACTCATGAGAGTATTCAATGTTTGTAAGTTTAAACTGTCCCTCCAATCACCCTGGATTCTCTTCATGAAACTGAACCCAACCTCACATGCAGAAGTAGATAAGGGAAATATACTGGATATTTCTATTAGTGCCAAAATGTTTTTACAATGTTTGTACTTATAAAACATTTGTTTCCAGAAAGCAGTCTTTCCTTTTTGTATGTGTCTAAAATATTCCACATGCTCAATGCAGTGGCGCTTTACAGTTCACACTAAAACATTCAAAATTTTTCCACTAGCAACTTCTGCTTGAACCACTTTTTATCACTAGCAAAATGCATTTGCTTGCTAGCAATTTGCTACTACCAGTTGAAATCGAGCTCTGGATGTTACTGTATTCCATTTGAAGAGTCATCATGGGTGTAGTATGTAGTTCAACCTACAGCAGCTGAGTCTTTTAATGGAGACCTGTGTCTGGACTGACACTATGGAAAATAAAGTATATGGGATGCTTGAAAATGGTACATTGTGTTTCAGAAATTTTAAGAATCCTGCATCCGTGACTTAAAATTTGCTCACTTGTAAAAGGTGGAAGTTAATGCATTTTTTATTTCTTTCTTTTGAGTTTTTATTACTTCAAAGCATATAATTTTATGAAATGTATTTAGTAAAATTTTTGTTTATTAGTGTGAAGTTTATATATGTACACTATTTTTGTATCAGCTTAGTGAACTTACTGTCCCTATTAAAGAAGAAAGTTAACGATAAATTTGGGAAATTGTAAAATCAGTTTCTATTTTAATTGACTAATGACTAACCTCAAAAAATAAGTCATGTTCTCTCACTCTCTCAGCAGGTCTGCAAAATTGCAAGCCTTCATATTATTGAAAGGCACGTCAAAGCTACATGTGGTGTTTAGGCTCAAATATTGATTGATGGCCATTGCTTTTCAAGCTTTGAAGTATTACTTGCATTCAGGTTAACACTGGACTTGATCATGCTTTAAATAGAAAAACTTACCCCATGTAGAGGTTGCAACTTATTGGCTAAGTATAGATAAAGTGTCCTAAACTCCCAAACAACATCGAGAAAAATAAAATGTCTGAAATGAGAGTGCCTGCCCCTGCAAACTCTTATAAAAATGGGAAGCACTTACCAGTGCCTATTCAAAGTAGTTCCCATCCACATTGACATACTTCTGCTAATTGGTTACAAAGCTGCAGATCCTGTGGCAATAAAACTCCAGAGTCTGTGACACGTAGGTGGAAATGGCCTGACACACAGCTTGGTCATTTGGAAAGGTCTTCATCAAGGAATTATCCAGATAACAGGAGAGGTGATAATTTGTGGAAACAAAGTCTGAGGAATATGATGGCTTGGTAGAGTTTCTTAGTCCTACTGGCAGGTTTGTTCAACCATCCTTTGGGAGATGTACGAGAGTTTGTTGTCGTGCAACAGAAGGACCCCATGCCTGTTGACAAAAACTTCTGCTAATTGGTTACAAAGCTGCAGATTTTGTGCTTTTTGTGCAAGAGCTTTTTGTGCATCTGCTGCATTTTGGCACAATAGTGATCCGAGTTGATGTTCTCTCCTGGTTGGACAAATCAGTGATGGATCAAGCCAGCAATACACCACCATATGAGAATCAGCAGTTTCTGTGGGTATAGGGGTAGCTTTAGACAGTGATTAAGTGACTCCATGGTATCCAACTACTGTAGTTGTACATGACCACTATTAATTGCAAGTTACAATGTGATGCAGGAATCCCATCTGAGTCTGGCAGCTTTAAGACACTGATTAAAAAAAGTGTGGAGTACTTCTTTGACTTCAGAGAATGTACCTTCCTGTGCATTCACATTTTCTTCAATGCTGATGCTTCATACACATGCATTCTCTTCAATATCCACTTGCTTGTAAATAATTGTTGATATCATTGCAATTGGCAAATCAAATTCCTTGCTAATCTCAACTTGATGGCAAAGAAATAAAAAGATACGAATCACTTACTGAGCCCCTGGACACTTCATCATACCACACAGACATAAGCAGTTCAGAAAATGATTTAAGAGTTAATGATGACTGTGTCTGATCACTTTGTAGCTGAAAGGTCTGATTTCTCTCCAGCCATTATTTTATACAACATCAAAATGACTGCAATTTACCAGAGATGAGATCTGAGAAAAATGTGTAATTGAAATTGAACTATCAAATAGTTACATATAACAAAATACATGAAATTATATCAGGTAATAATTGTCCATCCTAATTTTGAAAATGTGTAGCTGATAAAATCATATAACTGACATTCCACAGTATAAATGTGTATATGTATGTTTGTGTACATTTATACTTTTGTGTCAGGTTGTCACTTAAGTAATGTCCACTGCTCTCAATGTTTTCAAGATGCCATTAAAATTGAATTTTATATGAGTATCAGCTTACTGTCATTGTGTATAACCTCTCTACCCCCACCTTTTCATAAGACTTTTAATGCCATATCTGTAACATTAATTCTTTTTTATTTGAATCAAAAAAGGTGAACAAGAAAACCTTTAAACTTTCATTACTCCTCCATTTAAGTGATGTAGGGTTTGAAATAATGGTAGCTTGATGGTGCAAAATCTGATGAATGCAGCAAATAGAGCATCTTTTGCAACAGAGTTCCTCAAGTAGTACCGCACTTAAATTTTGAAGTTTTCTAGTAATCAGAATAAACTGTGATAATTTCATTTGGATCTGTCACCTCAAAATAGACTGTTCCTGGGATATGCTTACCAGAATGTAGTCTTCCCATAGGCTGTGATGTGACTGAATACTCATAACTAGGCCACCTATGTTATGATTCAAGGTTATGGAAAAGCACCCTTTTTTCTCATCCTCAACAACTATTCAGTCAAAAACAATGGCCAAACTTTATAAATGTATGCTCATCATCAAAACCATCTCGTGTGGGCTATTCATGTGGTACCCATTTTTTAAGTCCTGTCATATTTCCTGGTTTTTTAATGATCATAAGTGTTGACAGATGGTAGACTGGGTTAAGTTGTGTTCTTGAGCAAGCGGAGTGATTGAAATGGAAGATATCCCTGAACAATGGAAGAATGCAGTTATAACTCTCATTCGTAAAAAAAGGAAACAAAGATATTAGCAACTATAGACCTATAAGTATTTTATCGCAAGTTATAAACTTTTTTTACAAAAATATTATTAAAAAGATTAACTTCAAAATTAGAAGATGTACAATCGGTAGTTTCAGGTCTGATTACTCTACAATAGATCATCTACATACAATTAACCAATTATTAGGGGAAAAAACCAAATGAATGTAAGAAAGAAGTTCACTTAGTTTTTGTAAACTATACCAAATCTTTTGATTCTATATATCAAAAGGAAATGAGTTCTTCAATAAAAAGACAAACATCGGAAGAAAAATATTTAGTTTAATAAATAAAATATATAGCAAGGCTACAGCAACAACAAAGTTGTAGAACCTGGGCTCAGTTTTCAAGACACAGATACAAGTTAGACAGGGAGATCCACTATCTTTAAAATTGTATTAGAAGTTGTTTTAGAAATTTAAACCGGGAAGAAAAGGGATTAAACATAAATGGAAGGTACATAAATCACTTAAGATTTGCTGATGACATAGTCATTATTGCAACTAGCAATAGAAAAATGAAGAATATGATAAAGGAGGGATGGAAATTCTTAAAAAATGTCTGACAATAAACACAGCAAAAACTAAATATATGAACAATACAGAAAAGATTTTGATAGAAGGAAAAAAATTGAAAAAGTAGATGAGTACATCAATTTAGGTCAAGTAATCAGTTTTAAAGAAAGGCAAGAAATAAAAATCAACAGATGAATTATCCAAGGTAATATAGCCCTTTGGATACTTAAAGACCATTTAACCGACGATCTTCCATTGTGTTTAAAAAGAAAAATCTTCAATGCATATATTATCCCCGTGTTTACTTATGGAAGTGAAACATGGAGTATCACAGAGCGACAATGTAAAAAGAATATTGGTAAGGAAGTTAGAGAGAAGAATGTTAGGAATAACAAAAATAGATAGAGTTAGAAAGGAAATTATAAGAGAAAGAACAGGAATGACAGATATAAAAATAATAAAAGAATCAAAGTGGAGATGGGCTGGACATGTTGAAAGACTGAAAGATGGATGTGATTAATAACAGAATGGCAACTGAGAGATGGAAGCAGACCAAGAGAGCCCCAGAGAATAAGATGGAGAGATGACTTTCAGAAATTTAGAGGTGCTAAATGGTGGACTGAGGTTAAGGATCTAGGAAGTTGGAAAAGACTGGGAGAAGTGACCCTGTTGACACCCTGCAGTGGGTGTCAACAGACTAAGAAGAAACCCTCTCTGTTGTTTTGAATGTTCAAGTAAACACAACACAGCACTCTTTGCTTCCCTAAAGTTCCATGTAAATAAATTACTTACTGGTTCACGTACCAATATTATTCACATTCCCACACATGTACAGAAACAAATTTGCATGTTGCTCTCATTTCATTAGCAGAAGTGATCATTATCTATGATGTTACCTAGTACGTGTTAAGTTCTGATTTTTTTCTAAGAGTTTTAAAACATGCCAATTACACCAAATATAGAGTTGTCACTCTTCTTTTATTGTATGTTATTTTGTTTTGTTATTATTATTATTATTATTATTATTATGTTTTGCTTTTCTGATTCAAAGAGTACAAAGGATCTCTACTTAATGTAAGGAATGTGTTTCTTGTTATTTTGTGTTAAGTGAAGTCCACATTTACCCCAGTTATATTATAATGTAACTGTTAGTAAGTTTAGAGATAGGCACTTCCTGAACACATACCAAGTACCCACATAAGAATACTGTAATTCGTGAAATTACTACGAAATAATAAACACCTAAATCAGATGTGAATTTAGGCCCTGGAATACCAAGCAAAGTTTTGGTGAGCCAGTTCACCTGTTCTACCTTCCCACAAGTACCGGTAATGCTTTGGGCTATAGCTTGTAGATTGGATATTTTCTTAGCTAATATGTATCAGTTTTTGACATTTCACATTGTTTGTAATTTGTAGTTATTGGTAATTTTGCTCTGAGCAAAGTGCCAATTGTGGGAGTACTGCCGTTATTCTATGTCATCATCCCCAGTACCTTCTGTAACCCTTTGGGCATTTTCACTGTATATATGTATCCATGTTAATTGTTACTGGAGATTTAATGTGTACATAAATCTTTAGTAAACTTCACACCTCAAGAAAAGTGTGGCAACACCCAACTGTGTGACAGACCATGTAAGTAGGCATTGATGGGGAACTGTGACATGAAAGCAGTGACTCTGGAGTGCCAAAAACATGTATTGAACAGAAAAATGCACTTACACAAAAGCATCAGATGGCAGTTTGTGGGTTCTGGGTAATTTTAGACTGTTCAAGCAAAGCATGTTGAAATGGTTCTCAGTAAGAGTTATTTCAACCCTGGCAGTAGTGCAGGCACATACATACCTTTCATGGCCTAGTGCCCTCCAGGTTGTGGAGACACTTTTGGTTTAAAGTGCCCAATTTTTCAACAGTAGTTCTCCGAAACTCATTCAAAGAGTGGTGTGTGTTCGTACTTCATTGCGTAGCCATTTTGAGTTATTCCCAATCTTACTCGAGTTCAAGTATTGCAAAAGTACAGGCAACTCCATCAATGCAAACTCTGCTTCCTGGAGATATGTATTTGATGGCCCAGCATGGTGGTTTCATTTGTTGTCATCCTGTACAGTGTACAGTGAACTCATAATTCCCATTCAGGATGTAGACCTTCACAGTTGATAGGAGAATGTTGTCCCAATTATGCATAACAGTCTAGTTATACTGGACAAGATGAGTGTCATATGGTATTCATACATGAATGCAGCCCCAAACATCACTGAACCACCAGACTGTTGAACTCACTTAATGGAGTTGTTGGAGGTATGCATTGGGCATGGTTACTTCCTCCAAACATGTTGCCTATGGCTTCCAAGTGCCAAACTGATTCATTATTTGTTCACAAAGATGACACAGCGCCAATTTATAGTGTCTGTTTGGCATGGGACCTCACTGACCATAGTGAGCATTACAGCAGCTGGATCTGAAAAGGCATGGTTGCCTTCAATACCTGAAAGTTGTTGTCATGCAAGTGTTTCCAGATGGTTTGTGCCAGCACTGAAGATCCGGTAGCCATCAGAAAATCATTTTTCTCTTTTGTAACATTACTGGTAGAATGCCATTAGACTAGAACCCAGGAGTAGCAGTCTGTAACAGCTGCTGTGGATCACAAGCAATCATGGCATGGACTCTGAATTGACAGTTTCCTGATAGCTGTTCCATGTCCAAGAGTTATCTTGAAAGCTCACTCTGAGTTGTCCAACCTTCTGGATTGATAGACCTGGTCAGCACACTGTAAGTGTAATCCAGTGTTGAGGCCATCCTTCGTGGCCATGTGTCCTGTCTAACTTTTTCATTTGAACATGCTTTGCAGTGCCATAGTGCTAAGTGGGGGGGGGGTGTCAGCATTGGTCCAACAGAAAACAATGCTAACCTTCCAACACAATACACAGTTATGGCCTTTACCAGTCCATTTGTGTGATCATTAGATTATTTCACAAAGTGACAAACAGAACACATCACTTGTGGTCACATATCAATAAGGCAATGGTAAGGAGAGAAGGATATAACACATTTTTTTTAAATGTGTGTATAAAATTTCCTCATCTTCAGCAGTTCTGGTTCTTTTAATAGGTAAAATCCAGAAGTAACAAGTAGATTTGAGCATAAATCTAACTGAAAACTGAGTTTTAAATTCATGATTCAGTGTATCTGCAATCAATCAGGCTGAAGTGAAGGGGAGGCACAAATAATCTGAAAATTTAGGCATACTTTGTTGTGTTTCATAAAAAAACTGGGAACAAATTGTGAATTTTAAAATCAGGTAATCTGTAATATTCACTGGTTTTTAACAGTCCTGAGATGTTTCTAATGGGATTTCAAATTTCCGTCACTGCTATGATATTGCTATATTCAAAATTCCATTGATTCATATACTCTGAGAAAGTTTCAATGTAATACACTATTGGGCTATGATTAATATGCTTATGAATTTTTTCTTCAGTCTCTTTTTCGGGGTTGATTCACTGCAGTGATGATGATCTCTGCATTTTTTCAACGCTTTCAAAACCTGAATTCTCCATGAAATCCATTATCTTGGACATTCAACTTGCTGCTTTGATAGAACCCAATAAATTATTTTTTACCTTAAAAAGAACTTTCTTTCATGATTGATCAAATGTTATCTATTTTACAATGATATTGTGATCTCCCCCTCTCACTCAGAATGATGTAAGGTTTTCATCATATCTGGCTAGAGTTCTGTGAAAGCTATTATAATGTCACTTCACTGATGAAATAACTCCTTGATCCCATCAACTAAATTTATGGGTGTAACATTCTGAGACTATCATCTGATTTTGGTATGCTTTCATTTGGATGCATAGCAGCATTGTCTAACAGTACTGCTTTTTCTGACAATCCTTTTTCTCTCAAAAAACACCAAAGTTCTAAGAATCATTTGTTTTTAAACTGAGTCTTCAAAATTCTTTCTGTTCATTCAGGCCTGCTTCTGGTTATAATAATGCACACTGTATATGAATAATAATAAAAAAAAATCTTTAAAGTCACAAAAGGTAAGATTTTTATCACTTGTGCTTTTGGAGAGGATTATTTTATTTAAATAATTAAATTTTCATTTTAGGGTTTTGAGAGGTATTCCCACAGCACATGATTGTCAGTTGACCTTTTGACAACTTGAGTTTTTGGAACAGATTTTTCTGTTGCAAAAGCAAGTATTTTTTGTAGGCAAGCATTTCCAACATAAGCCTGTCTGGTCTGCATTATAGATTTCATCAGGGGCTAAAAATTATCTTCTCCCCACATATCTCTGAAATTCATTGCAAAATGCATCAGCTGCTATAACTGAAGCATTGAGCCATTTTCTTTGCATACAAAGTTCACAGAAAGCATACTATTTTATAAATCTTGTTTTCCACCCAGGTGAGGCAAATAATTTGCCTTTCAGTCCCAGTGCTTCCTGATAAAACTTGGTTGTATTTGTATGCATTGGAGCGGGCAATGACTGGGATAGTGCCTTCCCCCCTTCCCCCAAGGTAATGCATATATATCATGATTAAGGTAAAATAACTGGACATATTGCTAAAAGAACTGAACACCATTACTTACACAAACAATCTCGTAAGAATATGAGCATAACTATTGGATGTGTGATATATAAAACAGAATGTTTATCTATCTACACTTTATCGTTGTTGCCTTTCGGAAGCTGGCAGCGCAGTGCTCCAGTGGCAGACTTAAAACTTCGGAAAAGAAGAATTATAACATGCATGAATAAACTCATCTTGAATAATGGTATCCTTTGATAAGAAAAAACTATTTAACAAAATAACGCAATAGGAGCACTATACACAGAACATATTGAAGATTCATTTTATAGCTTGCATTAAAAACATTGCAGCTGTTGAAGAACACCTTCTCTGTTTGGTTGCCACCTAGCGTATGTGAGTTCATGTGATTTGCCACGTGCTCAATGCAGCGAGAATTTCAAAACAATTCTTTCTCCCCCTCGCTTGTGTGGACCTTTACCCACCGATTACTGCAAAGCACACCATATGTTTCCTTGTGTTTCCAATAATAACTCAGCTTCTTGTTGATCTCTTCTTTTAACACATTTATCACACGTTATTTTCTCTGACTGTCCTTTGTCCATTTTTTTATGCTATCAGAGGAGGGTCAGGCTTTCAAACATTTAGTAATACATAAAAATATTTAAACTGTTTAGTTTATAATTTATTTTTTTCATTATAACCTTGCATCACTTTAATGATCTTACTATACTTCTGAAATGCATTGTTAATTTTTAAACTATTTTTAGCAAAGATTGAATTGTTAACTAATATGTTATTGTATTAGTATATTATTTACTTTATTAAACCATAAATATAAAAAAATGAAAATGTACATACTATTATCCAGTAGCAATTCTAGACAAAAAGAATTGGAGAGGGAGGCACAAATTCCTGCATCTGCCGGTAATTAATTAAATATAATGTGTAACATATAAATATAAAATACATGCTCCACAGATAAAATACATAAACATGCATATACATTCTGGTTTAAATATTGAAAGCAATCTATCAATATTGTGTACACTGTTAATAGATCCTGCATTCATAATATAATTGCATAAACTTAAAACAGTTGGCTTGTACGCCTGTTATGTATGGCTCTAACAGGAAATCAGTGGTTGGAAAAACTTTTTATTTTTAGCGAACTACAACTACAACTACTTTATGATAAATGCAGTCAACTACAACTACAGCTACATTTTTAACAAAGTAGTGACTACAAACTACTTTGAAAATGTAGTCACTACTTTTTTTTTATTATGAACATTTTTAGTAGTACTTAGTATATTACAGTTTCAGTTAATATATTAATATCTGTAAATATGGCATTGTACCTGATATTTTAAAACAGAAAATTTTCAAATATAAGGAAGAAAGCAGAAAACCAAAGTTTTTCTACTTTTCCGTTATTTAAAGTATAAAAACTTGGTTATGACATATAATTAGGGTGACCAGTTGTCCGGGATTGGCCCGGACAGTCCTGGATTTGTAATGACTTCCGAGGCTGTGTCCGGGATTGAAAAAAGTCCGGGATTTTTAAATGAGTGGTTATAAAGACAGCGAAAAATGCACATAACTAATTATTTATTTCATTACTATTAGTACTGAAAATTTTGACTTACCTCTATGTGCAATTTCAAATAAGAGACGGATGACATTGAAACCAACAGCTTCTTATTTAATGGGCAAAGTTTGCACGTGACTGTAAAATTACTGTTTACTTGCTTCTCGAGCACTGTGAAATAATTATCATACGCCGACCAAGGCAGTTCAATTCTTTCTTCATTAAGCTGAACAGTAGCTGTCATATTTCAGGAAAACAGAAAAGTTTATAATCACCTGGAAGCATAAGTTAAATAAGTCTTTGAAGCAAGGAAAGCAAACACATTCGAGCCGCCCCGGTGGTGCAGTGGTCTAAGCGATGGCCTCTGATCATTCGTCCGAAAGGAGTCCAGGTTCGAATCCTGATGAGGCATGGATGTTGTGTTTGTCTTGCGGCACTGGCTCTCTCCCTTCCCTGGAACCAGTGACCCTAAATTAGGGACGGGCGACTGCTTATAGCTCATTGAGTTGCTCACGGTGGTCGTTAAATCTCCAATCAAAAAAAAAAAAAAAAAAAAAAAAACATTTTTGTATTCTTGTATTCACACGAGACGAAATTGACAACGAGACATGTGTTGGTGTTTCCAACCTATGCTAGAAAACTCTGTGCTTTGAAACACCAAACATTCTTATTCTGAGACCCTCGTTCGTCATAACCTGTCCATTTTAATCCGCTCCATAGCCGATATCTTGAAAGAAATGCTCGCTAGATGGCGATACTTAGCGCTGGTGCTGTGCAGTTCAAATGAGGAGTATTAGCGTTGTGTCACAAACACACGTGACGATCAAGTGATATGTAGAAGGGTACCTTGTTTGTTTACTGAAGTAGCTTAAAAGTAGTGTCGAAACTCGCTACAAACTATAGAGGTTTGCATCGCGCTACTCGCTACACTACTTTTTTGTTGAAGTAGCGCGTTACACTACAAACTACGCAGAAAAGTAGCTACTACAGTAGTTTTTCTACTTGTAGCGCACTACTTCCGACCACTGCAGAAAATAAATAGAAGGCAAATTGAAATGACAGAAGCACTCAGGATAAGGGAATGCTTGAGAAAATGACTACCTGATAATTATTTTCCATAAAAGGCAAAAGGCAGTTTTCTGAATATCAATTAAATGGTGGATTATTTAGAAATTGATTCTACGATTTCCAATATCAGCAAATTTTTGTACAACTTTGAAATTGGGTCCTGGACCAGTTGTTTACTTAATTCCCTTTCTATTGAGAGTATAGCAAGGCTAGATAATTTTTTGCTTGTCATTGTGAATCTCAAGTAAGTTTTAACCCTTTTCATGGATGAAAAACTTATTTCACAATCTGTTGAAGAAACAGATAATGTTAACACAAGAGTGTTAGAAGTATGCAGACGTTAGGGAAAACTATTTCCTTTTTTTAATTCATTAAAAAAATTGAGTGATTGTTTCTTATTGTTTTTAGCTAAAGCATATTTCTGAATGAAACTTTTCGAAGTGCAG
This sequence comes from Macrothele yani, assembly GCA_039090855.1. Lineage (NCBI taxonomy): Eukaryota > Metazoa > Arthropoda > Arachnida > Araneae > Macrothelidae > Macrothele > Macrothele yani. The sequence continues at coordinate 29,658,767 of CM077026.1, forward strand.
GAAAATCCTTTGTATTTTTCAGCAAACGATTGTACAGATTTTTTTGTAGAAACATTTCACTGCCAGGGTGAAAAGCACTTGTTGCATTATTTACAAAGTCTTAGTGAATCTACATTCCAGTTCACTAACCATATTGTCAATGATTTCAAAAAGATTCTGTTTACATTTTTCCACTACAGGTATGATGTTTCCCTTTATTTCTCTTGGTAAGTGCTGTTTTCCCAGGGCCATGGATGGCCTAGTGGTCAGTGTTCGTGACTGCCACAGAAAAACCTCAGATTCGATCCCAGGTAGGTCCGAACGCTCGAATGACTAAATATCCGCCGTGCGTCGGATGGGCACATTAAGCCGTCAAACTCTGGGTACTGGCCCCCGGTAATAAATAAAGCCGTCTTCATCCTCCTTTCTACCTCGATTCCGTGTCACTTTCTTTCAGGCATTCTAGCCGAAATCTCCTAGCTTCCTATTTCTAAAGGTTGTTTAAGACCTGGGGTCAGAGACTCCCTTCCTAAAATCCTCTACATATGATCTGATCTGTTTTCCTGGAATTTTTTATTTTTATTTTATTGATTGGAGGTTTAATGAGGGTGGTCGTTAAACCATGTGTTCAGAAGGTTCTTCTTTGGCGTTACATGTGCTATCCTGTAGCTCCTAAATATTCTATGACTTTATATTTTTTATACCAGCTATTACTAAAACTTCTTTTTTTGTTATTTATCATACTTTGTTTATAAGATGACTTACTTGGTTGCATTAGGCCATCATTAATACAAACATTTAAATATCACTAGGTGAAATGTCTCCACTCGAAGGAACCTTCACATCCACAACACATTCATTGACTTCACTGCAACCTAATTCTGAATGGAGTCTAGGCCGTATAGATACATTATCAAGCACATTAGGTTGAAGATCACATTTTGAAATATTCTTAGGTGAAAAAAATGCATCAAACTACTTTGTTTACCTTTGTTTATAGACAAAATTACATTACAATGACACAACTTATGATGTCTAGTGTCTGCCTAGCACCTAGCTGACTGCCCTGCATGACGACTATGACCTTAAACGTGAGATGCGTGTGCAGTGTGAACATCTGTTTTTGAACATGTAATGCACTCATTGCATGTGCAGCGTTACCAGTTGTTCCTGAGAGCAGTGATGTCTTGACACCACAAGCTGTGAACATGCCCGGAGACCACAAACACTGCTCTATACTGAATTGAGTGAGCGTGTGAAGGAAAACAGAATATGACCATCAGCTGAAATTTACGGTAATCACATATCATACCTAGTAAACAAAAACGTACTTTCCCAAATCATAATGCTAGCATATAAATCATCTAAATTAATAATACATTCATTGTAATTTAAAAAAATAATATACCTCCATTGCTATTATTATCCCTCTTTCTCCTGTCACATGTGGGTCAAAAGCAGTCAGTTTAAAAGTTGGTTAAAGTCTTTCACCACATCCTGTGGCATTCTCAAGCCACATTAGTTTCTGAGTCTTTCTGTCCTCAATCTACTGAAAATGTTCGATGCGTGGAGCAGTCTTTAGTTTTGAGGTGCATATCGCCAAATGAACCAATGGTATAATCTTATTTGATGTTTTGTACTTTTCTTTTGTGTAGTATGTGCTGCCATCTTGTAATCATTAGTATCGGTATTTCCCTCAGTTCTTTTAATCATTATTATTATTTGGGAGAATCTTAAACTTTCTGTCGACGGATTTAACAACTTCCATGGTGCAACCAAATTGCTTGGATCAGTATTGTTCCAAATTCGACTTTTAAATTTTTCAATAAAAACAGACTCTGCTGTTCTCAGTTCATTTCCATTTTTAGCACATGCAATAAGTTTAATTTTATCGAATTTAGGAAACACTTTTTTTGCTTCCTGGCAATATTTTATTAGGGCAGTTTTTCCTTCCTTTTTTTTAGCAATTTTTTGCTTGTTGATTTAGTCTTATGTTTTAACTTCTTTTTTGTGCTGCCTATACGTTGCATCTTTGGGCTTTTTAGAGAAATTGGGATTTCATATATTCCTGATCTATTTAATAATTTTGGGCAAGATATTTATTACTAACTAATATATTTTTAATGGAAAACACTGGTTGTCCAAAATAACAGTTGTACTTTCACCCGATTTTACTCAATTTTGCTGTAGTAAATTAAATGTAAGGGAGTGATCCACTGTTTTTTGGGGTTTGTTTAATTCTTTCTGACCAAGTTTTCTTTTTTTGTGACTTGTTTTCATATACTAATTTGTTGATGATTTTTGAATGATATCCATACTTTTTTGCAATAAATTTAATCCATGTCAACTCTTCTTCTCTGTAAGCTTTAAAGAAGAGTTGACATGGATTAAATTTATTGCAAAAAGTATGGATATCAATCAAAATTAGTAATAATAAGTTTATAATAAAAATTATCATAAAATAAATAGTCTACATTTATTTATGTATTACTAAATGTTTGAAAGCCTGTTCTTCCCCCAAAGACAAAAAAAATGGACAAAGGACAGTTGAAGGAAATATGCGTGATAAATGTGGTAAAAGAATAGATTGACAAGAAAGTGAGTTATGCTCATATTCTTGCAAGACTGTTTGTGTAATTAATTTTGATATGACATGTTTTAGATTAAAAACCTATAAAGAATATTTTTAACATGCTTACAGGTATTTGTGAACTGACCATCATTGGACAACTGAAAATCTTGACTGGATTCAGGAGAACAGGAAAAGACTAGAAGGCCATGTGGATGACAGGTGGATGAAACTCAAAAGTATGTCGGAGTCACATGGAAGAGACTGGTTCAAAACAGAGAGTTTTGGAAAAAAACTTGAATTTTTGGAAAAACTTGAAATGACCTTATCCATAAGTGGACTGATAATGGTTGAGGATTGTGCTTCACCAATGTTTATAGAAGAAAACCAAGTTATTTTGAAAAAGCTAAGTTTGTTTATCACTTTGACAGCTTCAAAAAGAAAAAAAAGTTCTATTATGTTTTGTATGAACCTTGAAAATATTGAAAATCAGAGATTGTACAATGAGTTACATGGTGCAATAGTATAAATATCTAGAAAATAGTCATGTGTTTTCATGAGGTCAATCTTTTCTTCATGTACTGTTTAGGCATTAAAAGTTTGATGAGTCCAGATTAGAGCATCTGTGATAACGTATTTCCCCGAAAGTAAGACCTAACCGGAAAATAAGCCCTAGCATGATTTTTTCGTATGCTCGTAATATAAGCCCTACCCCAAAAATAAGCCCCAGTTACGATAACGTAGTACCGTAATCAGCCAGCCTATCACTGTTAAAAAAGCTGTAGATATTTGTACATGAATAAATGTAGATTTTTGTACATGAATAAATGTAGACTTTTGTACATGAATAAATGTAAATTTTTGTACATGAATAAATGTAGGTTTTTGTACATGAATAAATGTAGATTTTTGTACATGAACAAATGTAGATTTTTGTACATGAATAAATGTAGATTTTTGTACATGAATTAAATGTAGATTTTTGTACATGAATTAAAGTAGATTTTTGTTACATGAATAAATGAATAAATGTAGATGGGGGGGGGGAAGTTGGTAGTACATGAAAAAATAAGACATCCCCTTAAAATAAGCCCTAATGCGTCTTTTGGTGCAAAAGTTAATATAAGACCCGGTCTTATTTTCGGGGAAACACGCACGGTAATATTTCATAACTACAGTCCTGTACAAGAATTTAGAATACATTCTTCTCACCACTACTTTGTCTTCAGGGTTGGCTGCCCAATGAATCCCTCATCTGTTGCTTGTTTTCCACCGATGCAATGTCAGAAACAGACCTATTGCTTTTAAATATGCTTAGGCACTTCTGTCGGAATTTGAATATTTCATCCTTCCCCATTGCATGCACCATTCTAAAAACGTGTTAAACAGGAAATATTACCTGTATGCATTTCTGCTGGGTCAGACCAGCTATAATCAGCAAGATTTCTCGTTCAAGTGTATGAAATCACTTTTTCATAAATAATGGGGGAAATTTTTTATGACCTTTTAGTTTATTTTAAAAATTTAATAACCTTTTATTACTTAAATTTTAAAATGTTCTTTGAACCAAATACTGTTTTTCATGCAACCATTCCATCCCTAGATTTTTTAATTTGAACTTTGTCCTTTTTGGCAGATTTCTTGTACCTCAAACTATTTTTCATTAATTGCAGTTGAATAATCCACATAATAAAATATACTATTAATACAATGTCATGAAATAAAAAAGTACTAAATTTTCCTTTTGTAATCTCATGAATACATTATTTAAATCTGAGCTAGAAACTCAAAAATCCATTATATGTTCGTTATAAAACTTTAAAACTTAAAATTTGTTATGTGCATTGAGATTTATGGTGAAATTTGGGGGGTTGCTTTATGTATATGAGGTATATATATATATTTGCTTTTTTATTTTTTAAATGGAATCTGCATTTCATTTTCTATATTTTGGGCCTTACACTAACATGAATTGCAGTTTTGAAAAGTCTATTTCAGCTACAGGAAGATTATTTTGACAGGTTTTAAAAAAAAAAACAGATTTTTAGCACATTTGGATATTTCTTTTCTCTAAAAGCAAACTGTTACAGTTTTTGATTCATCTATTGCAACAAAATTTATGAGTGGAATAAAATCTTTGACATTGTCTCTCCATTTTCCTTGCATTTTATCTCTTTTTTTTTTTTTTTTTTTTTTTTTGTGACATGAGCTGCATCAATACAGGTGATGCCACACTGACCTCAAACTGGGGAATGTGCCTCAGACACATCCCATGTACATGCATGCCAGAAGATCAATCATTAAGGTATGGGGGTGGGGTGCAGATGCTTATGGAAATTTGAGACATCCAACTATTCATTCACATTACACAGAAATTTTTATCTCTTTTTATGTTGATGGTGCATAATCAATACAGAAAAGAATCCTTCACTGATAATCTACAAACTAAATGATTAAGAATACTCTGTGTGTGAATTTAAAATATATGGCTTATAATAATAATAATAATAATAATAATAATAATAATAATATAAAAAGGAGAACTTGTGTCTTGGTATAATATGAACTAATTTTTGTGTACTCGGCCAGGCCAATTTTTAAACATATTCAGTGCCCTGCCACAAATGCATTAATAAAAAAATTTGCAAAAAAGTAAAAGGTCATTAAATTTTTGCCCATTATTTCTAGAATACACAAACTAAATCATCTGCAATGAACAAGCAATATCTTACATTGTAAAAGGCTCTTCAGGCAATCCACCTCCACGTTTGGACCTTAATGTTATGTATGACGCAGATTAAGTTCTTTATCCACCATGATTCTGTTACAAATGGGTGCAAAATGCTCATTTAGGATTGTCTATCCATTTAGTTAATACATTTTGTATTTCAGTTATCAGTGAATTCAAATGCAGTAAGTTTACATAAATGGAAGAATGCAGCGAATAATAGCATGTGTGCTGCTTAGTTTTAGTGTTAATGATCACTGTAGTTGAGAAGAAAGACTTGCTATCACAGATTGCTCATTATAAAACCCTAACAAAAATAATAAACACTGATAGTACCGATTGTAACAGAGGTTATATTTGAGTGGTAAGTTTTTAGTACAGAAATGATTCCATACCATGGATGGCTCTGTAAACAACTCGTGATACCCTAATTTGTGAAGTGCAATTGTACAAAAGTTCTTTGCACAAAAAGGAAATTAGTTTCTTATGTTATGAAAATATGATCTGATCGGTAAAGTAAATGTGATATTGGGTGTGTGCACAAGTTCTTCCCATTTTTGTAGGCTACAAAGAAAGGAGGAGAACACAACAAATAACATACCTAGGATTTCACATAATTGCCATCATTCTGTATGACCTCTTGCCATCTGTCTATGAGTAGGCGAATCCCATGTCGGAAAAAAACTTGTGTTTTAGAGTAAAAAAAGTCATGTAATGCCATTTTCACATCGTCCACATCATCAAAAGTTTAGAGAGCGAAGGCATTCCGTAACGACCAGAAAAAGTGGTGGTCCATAGGTGCCCAGTCAGGGGAATACGCCAGGTAAGGTAACACTTCCCAACCAAGTCCAGTCATTTTTGCAGAGTGATTAAAGCAGCGTGAGGTCTGGCGTTGCCATGACGAAGGATCACGCCTTTACGATTGACAAGTGCTGGCCGCTTTGATGTCAGTTGTTCTCGCAGTCTGTCCAGCTGTTGGCAGTAGAGGTCAGCATTTATCGTTCAGTTAGATGCCAACACCTCCCAATGGATTATTCCCTGGACATCCCACCAAACACTCAACAAAACCTTTTTAGCATGCAGTCCCCCTTTTGAGGTCGATGGAGCTGGCTCCGCACCTTGGCACACAGTCCGCCGATGCTTTACATTACAGTACAATACCCCTTTCTCATCACCCGTTACAATTCGTCCCCCAAACGGGTTATTTCTATGATGAGAAAGCAAAGAAACAGGCACAAATTCTCTCTTTTTGTTGCTTTGCAGAAAGCTGGTGCAGAACCCAGTTATCGAACTTGGAGATGAACCCCAGCACATGCATCTGTCTTTTGACTGTTGTTTTGTGTACTGACAACGTTTCAGCTAGTTTCTGAATGGTTGGATGTGGGTCATTTGTTATGGCTTGGTCCACATCCTCATCAGAAACTACAAATGGACGTCCAGGACGTGGTTGATCTTTCCAGCTTTGTCTCCGTCTCGGAATTTCTTAAACCAACGGCGATGTGCTGTCATCAACTGCATCCTCCGCGTACACTTGACAGATGTTGGGCCTAGCCATAGCTGCAGTATGGCCTTTATCAAACTTGTACAGTAAACAATGTCTGATGTGCTCCTTATTGCATGCCATGTTACACCATCCGTGATTTCCATTACGAATGACTTACTCGGACAAACTTAGTGCCTCTATATGCTCTACTGCTCCACTCTTTATTGGCTGGAATTTCGGCATCGCAACAGCACCTGTGACATTACTACTCCGATCGCAATTTGCATCTATTACAAAAACGGGTAGAACTTTTTGCACACACCCAATGTTTATTGGACTGTATTTAAGTGATTCCACTTCAGCCGAGACCACATCATGTGAGAGGATCTCTTGTATATCATTGAATTGTTTTCAGTTAATGTTTGTTTCTGTTTTGTGAGGAAGAAAAAGTGTTTCCAATTTTTTTTTATCAAATGTCTTTTTATTTCCCCCTTTGAAATTGTAGCTGAGATGCAGAGTGTAATTCTATGTTGACAATTCTGAAACATAAAGGAATGAAAAGATGTGCATGTTTATCAGAGATTTTTTCTGAAAATTCAGGTAATGTAGTTTTTAGTTTATTTTTACATTTAGACAGAAAAATTATATCTGTAACACATAATAAACAAGGATATATTCACAGAAGAAAATTGAGACTCAAAACAATTTTTTTATTGTATACATGTGCATATAAATACTGATCACAACTGGACAGCTGTCATACCATTGTCCCTCACATTTTCTGATTGAGAATGACCTACATAAGTAACTTTGTTTTCTGATATTTTTCCCTTTTTGCATTTATCTTGACCATTGTTCTTTTTCCTCCATTTGCATTTTTTGGTGGCCATAAATATTTAATCACCTTCAAAGTGGATTCAGAAAGTTCTTCTTTGGTGTTACATGTGCTATCATGTAGCTCCCAATGATAAACACTCCTGCGGCCAAGTGCTCAGAGGCACAGATTTTTTGCTGGTCATTCGAGTAGGGCTCAAGTCGAGTACCAGGTGAATCATGGGTGGTGTGTTTGTTTTACTGGTGCTGGATGTCTCCTTTCCCTGGAACCAGTTGCCCTAAATTAGGGATAAGCAGCTGCTTATAGCGCTTAGAATTGATTGTGGTAGTCATTGAACCCTAAAACAAAACAAAAACTCAAAAAATATTAAAGTGACTTGTGCCTTAGTCATCATTTTAGTGACGGTCTGTTAGCTCCAGAAATCTGCAAAAGTTGTATTTGTGGTTGACTTTAAAGTATTCAAATTGAAATGCCTCAGTTTTGTTTGAACATCAACAGTAAGACAAAATTGTAGAACTGCTTTTTAGTATAGTGTTATTTGTTTTAACTGCCATTAATGCTTTCACACTCAGGTCTAGTACTTGCAATGAAAACATTTGGACATTTGATTAGTCTTCTAACATAAACCTTAAGAATCCTCTGCTGTGGGCAAATGCGTGTAGTGTTGTTATTTTTCCATTTTTACAAACTTTTATCATCTTCCATGTGTGATCCTTCACAGCCCATTTTCTTGATTGATTGTCTTTGCATAGTTACTCAACAGCAGATCTACATAGAAAAAAAGTGTCATTTTCAGCCTGACCTCCTGAATTTTCATGAAACTTCACAATTTTGGTAGCAAATACAAGAAATAAATGTGTGTCAAGCTTTAGCATCACAGCTTTTAAATTTTAAGATGTATGAGGCCATAAAAATTCAGAAAATCTGTCAAATTTCATTGTTTTGTGCATCGCCAAAGTATCCACAATTGAGGTTCTTTTACTATGTGACAAACTTTGGCTTTATTAAGTGTCTTTTTAATTTATGTTCATGAAGTTTTAAATGACTGAATACACATCAAGTACATTGCATAAAATTTTTCGTTTACATGATTCTTGACATTATTTTTCAACAGGGTTGCTCACTTCATAGTGTGAAGTATGTACTTGTAGTATATGGCATAAATGTTATGACTATCATCAGTTACCTCTCTCTGTATGTTGTAATTAATTCCATTGGAATCCAACAGGTCATTAAAATAAGTATCTAGTTTTTTCAGTACCTAAGTATTTTTCACATCCATATAAAATGACATGCTGATAAAGATGATTCACCAGTAGTTTTTGCTATGCATACTTGACATGTTTCAATTTGTAGGCCTGTATCATTTTTGGTATGTCGCTTGTCTATTTTTCATCCAGTTAGCATTAATTTAATGGTCTGTTCATTGAACTATTCCGTCCATCAGTTGCAAAGTTTATGCAGTGTACTGCTGATGTAGTGTCATTTGTTTACCTAAATTTAATTTTCTTTCAGTCCATCATGAGGTCTTCTTTTTCATTCCTATGCTGTACAGCATAACAAACTTAGAATCACATAGGCAGAGAAAAAAAAATAGTCATGTGTATCAAAGCAAACATTTAAGTTGTTAAGATATCAAATTTTGATTTCACTGCAGATAAACAAGTGATTATATGAATGGAAAGAGTGCTTAGACACACTAGCCACAAGATTAGGAGCCAGGGCTGGTGTAAGACATGTGCGAAGTGTGCCACTGCACAGGGAGGCGCTCTGAGGGCGGCAAAATTACCCTTTTCTTTTCGTTTTTTTGTTTTTTTTGTTTTTAGCAGCGGAGAAGCGTTAAAAGGAGAAAGCAACCTAACCTATTTGTAAAGGACTTCTTTTATCCAATATTAAAAATATGTATGCAGAAAAAAAAGTTGGGTTGTTTATCCTTTTAGTGTTGCTTACATGAAAAGAAGCGACAGGATCATGTGTTTTTCCACAGAGGATGCAGATGCGTTCCGTTCATGCTCTTGCGGGCGTGATGAAAGAAGGGGGGAGCAAGCAGTTCACTTATGAAGGAGATGATGAGCCTATTGAAGATCTAACGATGCATTATAAAGTTGAATTTTACTTCCACTTTTTATACATTGATATATAATTACATCTTTGGAAGAAAGATTCATACAATTGAAATCTCACTGTGATACCTTTGATTTTCTTTATATTGTAAGCAAGCTCCAAGACGTGGCATTGATCTGCTCAGTGAAAAATGTTCTAACTTTCCCAATGTTTTAAAGACAAAGATTCGAAAGACATAAATTCAGATGGGTCAAAAGATAAACTGAAAGTGCTTTTGACTTTAGCGGAGCTGGTATTGGTCCTATAGAAAATTTAAAATTTATTAACTAACACAATTTTGCCCCAAATGTAAGTGTGGCACTCCGTATCCAACTGACTACCTGTAACTGTAGCTATGTGGCTTGGACATGCTATCGCCTTAATAAGCACTAGACCTATCACCTATTAGGCACATTGAAGATATTATACAATGGCATCTTTGTGAATGGTCAAACCTTGTGGGCATTTCTGGAACAGATTAATGCAACCTTACCTTGGTGGACATGCTACTTCATAAATAAAAGCTGATCTTTGTTTCTCATTTATGTTATTACCTTAAACTATTTTCCACATATGTGTATGATCTTATGGAACTCCTTTACTAACTTTGTGGCGTTAAATTTTCATTTAATGATGTTTGAGAAGTTTCAGCACGTTGGATGATTGCTTGGGGTTTTTTATTTTGTTTTGTTTTTTTGCATTAGATCAAACAAGTAATTGGTCTGTTGTAACTAGATATCAAGTAGCAAATGATGTAAACTAAATATAAAATGTGTCACCTAGGTGTCCAAATAGTCAAAGGCACAGGTTTATGGTTAACATTCTGAGTTAGGCTTGGATAATCTTTTGTGTTAATCTTCTGAGTTAGGGCTTGATGAGGTATGAGTGTTGTGTTGGTTTTGTCCCTTCCCTGGAACTAGTGTTCTTAAATTATGGACAACTGACTCCTTACGGTCTTAAATGCTTATGGGGGTCAATAAACCCCGAAACATGAAAGGAATACAAAATGTATATGTAATTTAGATAACTTTTGTCAATTAAATTTTTATGTAATACTGAGTTTTTAGTATATCTCCATGTAACCAGCCTATATGAAGAACTTTCATGATCAATCCCATCTCTGATTATGTGTCCAGTAATAGCTAATACAGACTTAAATGATAAGAGTCATTATCACAGCTTTGATGTTGTAGGCTGTGTACATAGTGATATAAAAGAAATGGTATACAGCACTGTTGCTTTCCACATTTCCTGAGCATGGGTTTTTTCTGCTTTGTAAGTTTTACCTCCATACACTAATTTCTGCATGCATCATTTCAAAACAACAGATGTGGAAAACTGTAAGACAGACTTCTTATGTTATATCCAGATTCAGTCTAGGCACACTTTTTGTATTTATGCTAAATTATATGCCTACCCTCATTTAAATTTTAAAAATCTTCCCTGACAGTTTGAACTCACATTTCATACCTGCATATTGGTTGTGTAATTTCATTCCATTAAGATCAATAAATAAATAAGGAATGAATGCTCTTTTGAGTTGTAAAAAATTTCCTTCATTCCAAAGTCTATGCCCTCCCTTTTATAATGCTCAAATAAACTCTTATTGCTATGAAGTTAGCTAAAAGTCATGTAAAACTGATACATAATATAAATAACTTGTGTTTGTGTGTAATATGTATTTTTAGCTGGCTTCAAACTATTTTTTTCTAAATGTGAACTTTACAAAGTTTTAATGAAAAATATAGGAAGAACTAAGGTAGTCCAAAATATGCCATCAAAGTGTACCATTTAGAAATTCACTACCAAGTTCAGGAAACCTGTAATGAACTGATGTAACATATATATTCAGGAAAAAGGAAATTTGCTACCAGGAGTGACTCATCAGTTCAGTGTCTGACAGTATCCTCAGCTCAGGGAAAAGTCAGTTTAGTGTATATAAGGAACTAAGTAAGAATAAAGTAAACTTTCTAGTTGAGAAACTTGCTCTCTGCATATTTTAATGCTAATGGTACATAAATCTTGCAAGCTTGACTATGTGTGGAAGATATTGTGCAGCTCAATTCAGTACAACAATGACATTTCCCTTGGGAATATTCCAGTCTTTCGTGAATATGGTGTCAAGCCTTTGAGCATGCATCAATAAACACAATACCAATTTTTCTTAACTCCAAGTTTTGGCCAAAAAGTTTGTTCACAGCAGTAGTGTGCAGTCGTTGTATGCAATACATGCCAATGCATACAAAAATATGTGCACAAATTTGCTCTCTGAAAAAGAGAACTACATGAAGAAAAACTTTGTGCTGCAGTTTTGTTTTTATGGAAAATTTTAAACTATGTACCTGGTTTCAGAAGATTTTTATTTAAAACCAAATTCGCCTATTTGCAGGTATTTTTAGAAAAACAACTCTAATGCAAAAACTGCCTTCGCATTAACATGCCCATAGTCATGTGAGATTGTGCCGTAGAAAGTAGCTGATCCTAGGCAGCGAATTGACATCAATGTAGAAACTACTGTGGGTGTAAAATCTCTTGTTGCATTTACTTTTTGCACCTTGACTAATTAGGTCCTTTCTCTTTGTCTCCTCTGTTTATTCCCATGTATGATGATGCACCTATGTTAACTGCTGCTGAAAAACTTGCCCAAATGGAAAATAGCATATTGCATTAACAAATAGAAAGCAGAATTTCTTTTGAAGGTGACCTCGTCTGGGATTTAAGGTCCTGTACATAATTTCTGAGGCATATTTTCTGATACAGTTGGGAAAACACAAGGCTACTTTTTTGTTATTCTTTGACTTTTTGAAGCAGCTCAATAATGCTTCAAGACATTTAATCAAACTGCAAAAGGAAAAAAAGGAAATGGATAATGTGAAATTAATAAGTGTCTTCCTATTCCCTAAGTTTTACAAAAATGTCCGAATGTGTAAGCAACGAAAGACCAACCTCAGACCTAACTGGCTTAACATCATCATATCAAGCCTTTCAGCGTGCATCAATTAAAAAAAATTTATGAACTTATTACATATACGTATTTCAATGCTTCTATTTACCAAGCAGACAGGATTTGTAGTGTTTTAAAACTCTAAAAGCTGTTTTGTTGGCCGCACACTACTGCTTAAAACTCCGTACTATTTTTTTTTAATGCCTATGTATAACTTTTACCACACACCACTGGTTCACAGCTAAAGAGTAAAAGTATATTACATTACTTTTGCCCATGGCATTGTATCCAAGACCGAATTGAGCCTACTGTAAATGTTAGTCAAGACAGAAAAAAGAGAAAAGGAGATGGTGGTGGGGGTCACACTGTAAACGCAAGATCCAGTCTTGATGTGGTTACCTTGGTGTCATTTTATTCTCATTATATTAAGTATCCAAAAATAGTTGATTTGCAATTGATGGCCACAATCTTTTACTTTTCAGAAATGATGGTAGATGGTGACTCACATCTGTGCACTAACACAGATAAGGCTTCCTCCTTTCAGACAGGTTCTGTGATTCTTTAGCAGGTTCTCTTTATAAATCTCTGCCATTTTAGTATCAGTGTGGTGTCATGTCAGATGCATGTAACATAGGAAGTTTTAAGAGATTTTCCCAAGAGGAGTTTGCCTCCCTTCCCTCTGACATTTGCAGGTGTGAGGAAAATTTATTGTTGCCTATGACCATGTATTCTTGGTGCTATCCTTATTTTCTCATCCAGAAGCAAGTTCCTAAATCCATCTTAAATAATGACAGCTGAGTGGGGTGCATATAGTCAGCAACAACAGATGGGACACATGTGTCTGAAATGAATCCTTCCACCACTTTTGTTAATTCCCAAACCTGGCTGACATGCAAAGTATTAAGGACTTGTGGTATCTATCCTCTGAAACACTTGTGTACTTGCTGCAGCCTCTGTGCAGGACTTGGGAGAACACCTGCTGGACATTACAGTCTTGGAAGCATTAGTTTGAATTATTTATAATTCTGCTGTTGGGAAATAATGATTATGTTCATTACATAGCACAGAAGTTACTTTGCATTCATGAAAAATGAAATTTTACTTTTTTCTTTTGAATAAATAATTTGCATGAGCCAACAACCAAAAATAATAGTAATATCAAGTTGGGAAAGTAAAATTATGCATGGTAAATAAACTCTTTGGATCTAGAAAACATTGACAAAAACTCCTCACTACGTAAATAGTTGAAAAAAAGTTCATCTTTATCCAGAAATGGATAGATACTTCATCAAGGTTCATGACTGCGTTATAGCAATCCAGAACTACAAGAAACACATAATGAAAGTTGCATAATGAAAGAATGTGTGGAAAAGCCAATGAAACCGTAAGACACATTTTAGCTAGCTGTGTTCTGCTTGCATCAAAACAAGACTTTTAACAGATACGACACGTTAGCTAAGATCTTATATCAAGAGCTTGGTATTAAGTCTGGCCTAATTCAAGGCTATAACTCCATCTTATCACAAGTACCTACCAGAACCTATTCTTGAAAATATGAATTACATCATGTATTGGAGGAAGAAAAACTATCAGTACAGACAAAAACAACACGGCCAACCACAGTATTTTACCATAGTCGACCTGACATTGTAAGTGTAGACAAAAAAAAAATTGAAGGACAGACAAAACTAATATATGTAGCTGCTCCATTTACAGAAGGCATCCAAAGAACAGTATCTGAGAAAATCTAGAAATATGCAAACCTGCATACAGAAATTCAATTGATGTGGAAACCAAACATAGCACAGATCATATCCGTTGTCATTTTCACAATTGCAGTGGTACCAGATAACTTTCAAAAAGTCTCAAGCAATTAGGATTGCCATAAAGGTTACCTCACCTGATCTAAAAGGCAGTCATTCTACAGACTAGCCATATCACTAAGAAAATCTTGAATTTCAAGGTCTTAAATGAATATCGCCCCCTTTTCTTACCAGCCCTGGCCGAGAAAGTCACCAGTAACAAATATAATAACAATTATAACCAGCAAAGTTCTTCTCAGAGCCATTTTTTAAAACAAAATAGGAAAAATAGTGCCTCTCAGAACAAAAATAGTGTCTCTCAGCACTGTTTGTGTCAACAAAAAAATGCTGTCTCCGGACAGTAAAAATTCTTAGCCCCCAAACATAAGTGAATTCAAAAAGATCTTAGCGTGTTATAAATGAGTTACTATTTTTTTAATCAAAATTAAACTGAAATCGTAAAAAAAAAAAAATACTTTATTGATTACGGAAAATTGAAAAGGTGTACATTTTAAAATGAAAAGAAACTCCTCTCACAATTTTTTAAAGGCCCTAAGCAAAATTAGTATTTCAAAGAGAAAATACAAAATGATACAAAAAGGGCACTCTAAAGAATATTTACTAAACCAAGATTTGATTGTGAGGAAATTATAAAATGTAAGAAATTCAAGGTCTTGGTCCATATGCAAAGTATAATATAAAAAAATTCTAAGTGTGCTGCAAAGGATGTAAAGAAAACCCCAAAAGGTATACTTATAGGAAATAAATTTGTTTTAACATTTTTTAAAGCTTCACAGAAACAGTGAATGAAAAAGTAAACTTTTAAAAGAAAGAAAAAAACTATTTGTTACTAAGTATAAAATCCCATGGGCTAGAAAATTTAGTTCAAAAGTCAAATCTTGGACAAACTTTTTGCTGTGATTGCACAATCACAGATGCATGATCAAACTCACATTTTACTTCCAGCTTGAAAGGCATAAGTGAAAGAGATCTAAGCATGAGAAAAAGAGATCTTGGCTGAGTGAGTGTAAGATTGGTGTATAGAATACTAGAGGTATAAATGGCAAGATGAATAAGTGATTCAAGAAATGAATAAGTATAAATTGGATGTGCTGTGTGTAAGTGAAACCAAAAAGAAGGAAATTGGAATAGAAGAAGTGAATGGAATGGTGTGTGTGTGTGGTGTGGAGTGTTGGATAATGTGAGAGGACAGACTGGTGTAGATGTGATTTTAAGTGAAAAAATGAAAAACAACTTGATTCACTATAGTTGCATAAGTGAGAGAGTTCTCTGGATTCATTTGAAAGTGAAACTTCAGAGAATAGTAATTGTTGTAGTGTATGCTTCTTGTGACTTGGAACCTTCTGATAGGAAGGAAGATTTCTAGAATGAGCTGAAAGCTGTTTTGAGCCAGTTTGGTGCTAAAGAGAAAGTTATAATAGCAGGGGATTTCAATGCTAGAGTAGGTGTGCAGAATGCAATTTCTGACAATGTTCTGGGTAAGTTTAATGATCCTTGTGTGAATGATAATGGTGAAAGATTAATTGAACTCTGCATTGAGAATGGTTGTGTATCTAATACATTTTCCAATGACAAGTTTGGCCACACATATACTTGGAAAAATTGTACTTTTGGTCAAATTTCGTTGTTTACAATCAGTGTCTGAAATACTTAGTTGTTAACACTTGTGTGATCAGAGGTGCGGATGTTGGCTGTGATCATTACTTGGTGGTATCATGAGTGAAATTGAATGTTGGTTGGTGGAAAAGGAATAGGAAGAGGCCCAGGACGAAGAATACAGGTTGAAAGGCTCCCAGAACATCATCAGCGTTACTCTTAATTTACTCAGAGAATGACTAAAGGAGCTGAAGTCATGTTAGAAGGATGTAGAAAAGAAGTGGGAATGTTTTAGGAACTGTGTTGTTACTGCTGCTGAAGAGATCTGTGGCACCACAATAGTGGGTAACAATAGAGGTGATGCTTGGTGGAATAGTGAGATTTAGGGGGCAGTAAAGAGAAAGAATGAAGCATATTTGGGGATGTTGTAAGGTAGAGTTTCTGTAGATGAATAAGAAGCACTAGGCAGCTCAGCTGGTTTGCCAGAGAATGGTAAAAGATAGGAAGGAGCAGTTGGAAAGGCATGAATTGGCTTTTTGAAAAGATAGAAAAACTTTCTGGAAGTACATGAAACTCGGGAAAAATAGTGGAAACAAAGTTGTAAGTTGTGTGAAGAATAGGATTGGGGAAATGATATGTGAGCCCAATGAGTTAAGTGAAAGATGGGATGAATACTGTGAGTTATTAGATCAAGAAAGCAAAAATGATTCTGATTTGCTGGACAAAGAAATTCCCTTCAGCTAGTTTGTTAAGGATGCCATTCTTCATGTTACTTGCAAACAAATTTATATATCCTCTCAGTAGTAATTTTCAGCAAAATGGAGTCTCAAACCCACCTAAGGTAAAAAGTCACTGGTTGCCTCACCATCACCGGTGATAAATTTCTCATTTATTCACAGATTAAGCTGTTTATGTATTCTGCCATTATGACTGTCTAACATGTACTGCAAGCAGACACTCAACACCAGGTGGATACTCTGAAAAATAAAATACTGTCAGGAGCTGGGGGAGGACTTCAGCTGTGGCAATTGGTAATAACTGACTTGATTCTTCTGGATAGGAACATAAACATTTGAGAGATTTGCAGTCACTTTTATCATGGTTGCAACCATTTAAGAAATCACCAATCACTTGCATCTTGGCTGCAACTGTCTGGAAACGATCTGAGGCTACAGATTTAATGAGAAGTGTGTGTGCCAAATGTGGTCCTTGTGAAGCGATCTGTTTTGAAATCCAGATATACAACTATACTGTGATGCTCGAAGAGTTCCTAAGAACCATCAGAAAGAAGAATCAGCAAAAATATGTCACCAACTAGTCCAGGTTTACCATGACATCAACGTTCTTCACTTGTTTTTTGTTTTAAATTGGGCAGCTTCAAAGATGTGCTGTGGTCCCAAACACATTTCCTTTACAGCCCAGATATGGCACTATCAGATTTCATTTACCTGAGAAAAAAAAAGTAGCCAGGAACAAAGATTTGTTCATGTATTGCAGAAAAAAATATTCAGTGTTTCAGGCAACACTAATGTAAATGAGTGAACCCTTTCAAGTATAAAATTTGTCGAATTTAATTTTTATTCAAGAATTGATTCGCAACCATTTTCATCACTGTTTACACATATCTTTCACTTACTTTTCAGTAGTTACAAATATTCTTGCAGCCGAAACTCAGCCCCAATTACCTTATTAAAGTTAAAAGGTCGAACATTAGTATTTTTTATTTGTTCAAGATCAGAAAAAATAAAACATTAAAAGAAAGAAGTTAATTTTTTTTTATAGTTACCTAGTGTTGTTCTTCTTGTGCAGTTAGAGACAAAAATCACATATTGTTTAATGTTTCATTTGTCTCACCATTTACAGTCATAGCCAAAAGTCCAAATAGTGGAAACAAATAGTGGAATTCATCAACAAGGACCCACATCTAAAACAGCATTAATTGAGTCTGTAAGGGCCGTATGGCCCCGTGTTATCACCAGTGGACAACTAGAGAAGCTCATTAGCTCCATGCCAAGAAGGTGCACTTTGTTACTAAGTAACCGTGGTTAGCCAATTAAATATTAAAGCATATTTGCTTGTTGGTCAGTTATTGCAAGTGTCAATAATGTACTGTACAGTAATTTTACGTTTTAATGCATTGTACACTAATTTCACAAATTCTACTATTTGTTGCTTTTTGTGACTAGACACTACTTTTGCTTGTAACTTTACTTCTATTACTGGTAATAACATTCTGTAAAAATATTTGAATTCAGCAAAACATTTCCTTTAAAATGGTGTATAATATGTATTCCTGACTTTACCATTACGCTTTATAAGTTGACTTCAAACATCAAAAATTGGCTTTTGCTCTACTAGTGCAGGACTTTTGGCCATGATTGTAATTTTTGTAAGCTTTTTTTCTGTACAAATTTTATTAAACTTGAGCAGTAGAGCAGTCGCATTTTGTTTACAATCATTGTTCCTGTCCCTGCAACCATCTGGGAGTGAGTGTACTTGATAGCACACTCAAACAGAAATCAGGAGATGTGAATTCAATTTCAACTCCAGGACAATGTAATTTTCAAGTTTTGTTTTACAGGGTGATTCGTAAAGAAGTATGCAGTTTCAATGCACTATAAAACAAGAACAATGTAAGATATTTTATGTTGCCTGTAACAGAATTGTAGGGGAATATTTCAAGTTTTTTAGAGACAGTCACAGATGTTCTATGTGTGCACCCTTAGTCACACGTAGAGCCATTAATCCATTTCCGCCCATACGCGAGGTAAGATATCTGAATCAAGTGCAGTGATAGTGGCTGTGATACGCTGTTTCCACTCCGCTAGATCAACAGGAAGGGGAGGGGTGAATACCTTGTCCTTTTCATACCCCCACAGGAAAAAGTCACAAGGTGTTAAGTCAGGACTTCTGGGTGGCCATTGGGTCAGTGTCCAAAAAGAAAGTGTACGGCCCCTTCTTTTTTCATGAGAAAACTGTCATGGGAGTCTCTTTTCTGGATATGTTAAGTTTTTGGTTGATGCCACAGTTGCAGGATGGCAGTGACAACTTTATTCTCCAATTGGATGGTGCACCACCGCACTGGTTAGGCCACGTGCGAGATTATCTCGATGAACATCTCCCTCACCGATGGATTGGACGAGCCGCGGACTACAACATGCCACTGACTCAATGGCCACCCAGAAGTCCTGACTTAACACCTTGTGACTTTTTCCTGTGGGGGTATGTAAATGACAATGTATTTGCCCTTCCCCTTCCTGTTGATCTAGCGGAGCTGAAACAGCGTATCACAGACACTATCACTGCACTTGATTCAGATATCTTACCTTGCGTTTGGGCGGAAATGGATTACCGGCTTGATGTGTGTCGTGTGGCTAAGGGTGCACACATAGAACATCTGTGACTGTCTCTAAAAAACTTGAAACATTCCCCTACAATTCTGTTTCAGGTAACATAAAATATCTTACATTGTTCTTGTTTTATAGTGTTGAAACTGTATACTTCTTTATGAATCACCCTGTATAATGTTACAGCATGAACAGTAAACTAGACAGTTCAGGCCAGGCTATTCTGATTTCTATGTTAATGATGCGGTAGTTTTTCCATGAATTTCTTTAAAATATTTCTTAACAGGAATTAAAAACACTTACTCACGTATGACTTTACTCAGATTAAAATAATTAAATTATATTTTAACTTTAAGAGCTTTTAATTATTCTTCATACCTTTTGAGTTCTTTTGTGTTTTCAGACATTTTTAGTCTCCAGATCTTTATCAAGGCCAGTTCTCAATCATTAAACATGATCTTGGATCATCTGATTTACAGGCTGTTTTTTTTTTTTGTTGTTTTTTGTCAGACTGACATGTAGTACTTTAGTGTGACATTGAATTCTTTTTTGTTATTTTTTTCAAAAATATGGTATGTACTAATTATTATGTGCATTGAATATTTCTTAGGGGAGGCTGAGCTACCCATGGTAGCCCCCAAGCCCCATGTGGCTTGGGGGCTTACATGTGACACCTAAAGCAAATTGTTTGAGAAAGATGAAACACTTCACATATAATTATTTTATTGCAAAGCAAACCAATTATGTCAAGCAACAGGCATGTATCTAGTGGGGTGGATCTGGAGGTCCACCCCCCCCCCCGAGAGTTTATATATGCATCTTATAGATAATGTTTTGTATTAGCATAAATATTACTCTTAAATAATTATAAAACCAATGCATTTAAGCATGAGCTTTTGCAAATTATTAAATTCATGTAAATATTTATGTTTCAATGTAAAGGTCTGCACTGATGGGCTGGGTTCGAGTATAAAGAAAGTGAAGCATAGTGAACAGGGGTGGAAGATAAAAAGTAGTTCAATGTTATGCTAAAAATCATGCCTTAAGTTATTTTTAAAAATCTCACTGATTCTCTGTTGTTGCTGGGTTTTTTTTTTTCAATATATACAGTGTGCCCAAAAAATAACTGTGCACTGAAAATTATACATAAAGCTCATGTTGAGAATTGACTTCCTAGTTTCTTAATTCAATTACTAATCAAAAACTTCTATTATGGGAAAAACAATTTCTAGTAAGAATTCCCATAATAAAAGTTTTTTATTAGTAACACCATGTTGAACTGGTTCCTACAAAAGGTGAAGAAAATGGGACCAATAATGCATGTACGAGTTACGGCACACCAGCCTTCTGGTTGTGGAGAGGCACTTCCTTAAATTCGTGGGGATTTTCAGTACCCGACATGAGTGTTTTGGCTGTTGATACACCCGGACAGGTGGAGCCATGCCTCATCTGTAAAGAAAGGCATGTCCAGAATGTCCTCACCTTCTTCAGACAGAAACTCTTGGAACCACCTGCAGTACTGAACATGGGCCTTATGGTCTGTTTCTTTCAGCTGATGCATGACAGACACTTTGTATTAGTGGAAAAACAACTTCCTTTTCAGAATATCGTGGGCTGTACTCTTTGGCACATTAGCTTGTTGTGACAGCCGCCTCACAGACTTGTGTGGACTCCTCTGTATCCTGTACGATCTCATCTTCCCTACCCTGGATGGCATACTGGGATGGGGGGCATTTAGAAGACTACCAGTCTCCCGAAACTTCGCTTACAGAACAGTGGGGGACGTCTGCATCACTAAATTTCCTAGCGAACTGTTTTTGCACATTGTCCGTATACTTCTCGTCCTGGCGAAAGACATGTTCCACTAAAAACACACTCTGTTCAACTGTGAACACCATTGTCCTTGCACTGAGATGAGTGATCAATTGCCCCCATTGATCAAGCGCTCTGCAATGACCTTCACTTGGAATAACAGCTGTGTACTCCTTTGGGGAGGGGGATGAAGGTTGCCAGACACAGAACACTTCCACTGTAATTCCATTCAAAAAAATTTTATTATTACATTACTGCAATTCATACATTCAGTGCACAGTCATTATTCAGACACCCTGTGTGTGTATATATATATATATATATATACTGAAGAGTAAAGCCGAAAACGTAAGAAAAACTTAAGAATTTAAAACGAAAGTTGAAAAATAACCTGAAGATCAAAACGCGCAACGCAGCAGTTATGAAAATTCAGAATTCACATTCTATTAAGAAGAGACTGAAGCAAAAAATTTTTTGACTCATACCAAGTACAACATAGAAAAGGTTATGTATTGACCAGTGTGAGTAAAAGAGAAAAAAATAGAACAACTGAATGTAGAAAGTGTCGAGAATACTGAGCCTTGGCTTTATCAAGGACCAGCAAAAACTCTGCATTTTCTCACTTCCACAAAGACCTATTTGGAAATGGGTTTCTGCAAAGTCATAGATGCAAGTAATAAGCCCACCAAAAAAAATTTTAAAAATATATATATGTCATGACCTCCGCAGAGTTGTATGACCAAGCTTTAGTTAACAATTTAGCTTGTATCCATAACTTTCCTGGCCCGACCCATGCTCTTCATCTGTTACTATTAAACATAAAGAAGATGATTATAGAAAACTCAAGTTGTAAGAGTGACATAATGAATCAGAAATAATGTTCAGCAATAACAAATTGCCAAGTTCGCCTGAGAGAGAATTTAAACCTGAATAGCAATACAAAAGTATTACAAATTCTTAACATTGCAATAAAAAAGGAAATATTAATTTTTTTCTAAAGCACAGATTCTTGAAAGAAAACTGGATTATAAAAACCCCCTACTCCACAACTTCTGACAACACAAAAACGAGAATAAAATAAAGACAATAATAAACTAAAGAAATGCTTTGTGAAGGTTATGTGAAATAAACAATTAGTTGCAATATGTACAAAGTATTTCAGAAGTGCTTTAAGTGCATAATTAAGTAGTTATTAAGACCTTAACTACATTGAAAACACAGCGCAGACTACAAGAACAATGAAACGGCCGGCTGCTTGGCCTTAGTTCCCTAAAAAACGCACAAAGTTACCAAGAAAAGAAAGAGTTAAAATCTGCAAAAAAGTTAATAGACTTGCTAGTGCCTAAATGCTTAAAGCAAAAAAAGAAAAAATGTTCAAGAAGTTCAAGCATTGAACTTGGAAAACCTAAAACCCAAAGACAATGAAGAGAGCTTACCTCCTTTTGGAAGTTGGCTAGAGGATGCATATTTACTACAAAAAGGAACCTTAGTGCTATGGATAAGAAGGTCCTATTAAAAATAAAAAATTAAATAATATAGACAAAATCACAAAAAAAAACTTAAAAATCTGTTTATAAAAGAAAATAAAAATAAATATAAAAGAAAACTAGTTATTCACTCACTAGAATAGCTATACTAAAAATAGTAAAACTAACATTAAAATTAATAGGATTCTGAATAGTCTACAGAAGCTCACTAAGGTGATTCAATACATGCAAAGATTATTAAATACACTACTTGTGTATTTCATAATATTTCTCATGTATTCTGGAGAGTTAATTCTGCTCTTTCTGATCATACAGGTCCACAATCTTAATTATATTTTTTCTCTAGTTAAAATCTCTGCGAGTAGGATTTTTCAGTGTGTGGAGGCCTTCAGCCCCACCCACACTGCCCCCCAGCGACTAGGGAGTGGCAGGGGTGTTTGGAAGTTTGGGTTAAAAGGTCGGCCATGTTTCCTCAAGAGTGGAAGAAGTTAAGTTGCATAAGAGGTAAGCTCTCTTCATTGTTTTTGGGTTTTAGGTTTTCCAAGTTCAATGTTAAAACTTCTTGAACATTTTTTCTTTTTTTTTTGCTTTAAGCATTTAGGCACTAACTAGCAAGTCTATTAACTTTTTTGCGGATTTTAACTCTTTCTTTTCTTGGTAACTTTGCGCATTTTTAGGGAACTAAGGCCAAGCAGCCGGCAGTTTCATTGTTCTTGTAGTCTGTGCTGTGTTTTCAATGTAGTTAAGGTCTTAATAACTACTTAATTATGCACTTAAAGCACTTCTGAAATACTTTGTACATATTGCAACTAATTGTTTATGTCACATAACCTTCACAAAGCATTTCTTTAGTTTATTATTGTCTTTATTTTATTCTCGTTTTTGTGTTGTCAGAAGTTGTGGAGTAGGGGGTTTTTATAATCCAGTTTTCTTTCAAGAATCTGTGCTTTAGAAAAAAATTAATATTTCCTTTTTTATTGCAATGTTAAGAATTTGTAATACTTTTGTTTTGCTATTCAGGTTTAAATTCTCTCTCAGGCGAACTTGGCAATTTGTTATTGCTGAACATTATTTCTGATTCATTATGTCACTCTTACAACTTGAGTTTTCTATAATCATCTTCTTTATGTTTAATAGTAACAGATGAAGAGCATGGGTCGGGCCAGGAAATTTATGGATGCAAGCTAAATTGTTAACTAAAGCTTGGTCATACAACTCTGCGGAGGTCATGACATATATATATATTTTTAAATTTTTTTGGTGGGCTTATTACTTGCATCTATGACTTTGCAGAAACCCATTTCCAAATAGGTCTTTGTGGAAGTGAGAAAATGCAGAGTTTTTGCTGGTCCTTGATAAAGCCAAGGCTCAGTATTCTCGACACTTTCTACATTCAGTTGTTCTATTTTTCTCTTTTTACTCACACTGGTCAATACATAACCTTTTCTATGTTGTACTTGGTATGAGTCAAAAAATTTTTTTGCTTCAGTCTCTTCTTAATAGAATATATATATATATATATACACTGGATCAAGTGGGACATCAAAGGATCAAGTGGGACATCGTCGGGCTAAGTGAGGTAAGGAGAAAAGGAGAAGATCTCATTGAACTGAAAAGTGGACATCTCTTCTATTATCGTGGGTCAGATACTGGCAGAACTAGTGGTGTTGGATTTATAATAAACAAGAAACTGAAGGATAAAGTGGTAGAAGTTGAAAGTTCCTCGGACAGAGCTGCACGACTTGTTATCCAACTCTCGAAAAGATACCAGGCTCAGATTATTCAAACTTATGCACCCACCACAAGTCATCCTGAAGAAGAAATTGAAGAATTTTATGAGGAAATTCGTCATCTAAATAATAAAGGTAAGCAGCACTTGAAGATAATTATGGGAGATTTCAATGCAAAAATAGGGCACCGGCAACAGAATGAAACTTCAGTAGGTAAATTCGGTCACGGCAACAGAAACCAGCGTGGAAATACTCTCGTTGAGTTTGCAGAGGCAGAAGGATTTTTCATCTTGAATTCCTTTTTCAAGAAAAAGCCACACAGGAAATGGACATGGAGACATCCAATTGGGACGACAAGTGAAATTGATTTTATTATGTGTAACAAAAAATTCGTCATCGAAGACTGCAGTGTGCTAAACAAGTTCAACACAGGTAGTGACCATAGATTGGTGAGATGTAAGATGCACCTCAACACTAAACTGGAACGTGGCAAGCTCATAAGACAAACAAAATGTATTGACATAACCAACCTTAAAAACACCATAATACCTTCAAATTGGAACTGAAGAACAGATTCTCTGCTTTAGAAGGCCTAACATCGGAAGAAGTGGATATTTCGGAAGTTAACAGAAAAGTAACCAAAGCTCTTATGGGAAACAGCAACAAAATTAGCTGGGTCTAAGAACAAGTTGCATGTAAACAAATTATCAGGAAAAACCAAAATGTTGATGCAAAAAAGAAGAGAGATGAGGACAACTAAAGAAGATGTGACTTCCAAAGTGGAATATATAGAGCTATGCAAGACAGTAAGAAAAAGTATCACTGAAGACGTAAGGAAATTCAACTGTGAGCTAGTGAGGAAAGCAATTGAAAACAACCAAAGCCTAAAGATAGCAAAGGGACATCTCAGCAAGGGAAGAAAACAGATTATGGCTCTGAGAAAAGAAGATGGTTCTATAACAAGAAATAGAGGTGAAATTTTGACAAGAGTGAAAGATTTCTACTCCAAATTATATGAAAGGGATGATACATGTACTCCAGACATCATGAAAGGTACCAGAGTTCTTCCAGTCCTCCCAGCAGAAGTTGCACATGCAATCAAGAACATGAAGCGGGGGAAAGCTCCAGGAGAAGATGGAATTACTATAGACATCATACAAGAAGCAAGTGGAGAAATCGAAACAGTACTCGCCCAAATTTTCACTCGATGCCTTAATGAAGGGAAGATTCCTGAGGATTGGAACAATGCTACAATGATCCTGCTACATAAAAAAGGTGACATTGAGGATCTCAGGAACTACAGACCTATCAGCCTCCTATCAGTGGTTTATAAAATCTTCACTAAAGTTCTTTCACACCACTTGAAGGTAACACTGGACATGGCTCAACCGAGAGAACAAGCTGGATTCAGGAGTGGCTACAGCACAATAGATCATATCCACGTACTGAGAGAACTAATTGAAAGAGCGAGGGAATATGAACTTCCATTGTGCATGGCTTTTATCGATTATGAAAAAAGCCTTTGATTCGGTGAAGAAACCATCAGCAGTTACCACGGCTCTGAAATCCTGCGGTATTGAAGATGCATACATTAATATTATTAATAACATCTATGAAAATGCAAGTGCAAAGATTCTGGCTGTTTGAAAATACAACACACATAAAAATTGGAAAGGAGTGAGACAAGGTGACACCATATCTCCGAAGCTCTTTAATGCCACATTGGAAAATGTCTTTCAATCACTGAACTGGGAAAACAAAGGGATAAAGATTAATGGAGATTATCTAACCCACCTTCGTTTTGCTGATGACGTAGTCATTTTTGCAACTACCCCATCAGAGCTGCAGAGTATGATCCAGGAACTTGCTGACAAGAGTAAAGAAGTGGGATTAAAAATGAACTTTCAGAAGACAAAAGTGATGTTCAATGCTTTTACAAGAAATGAAGATTTATCGATTGATGGAGAAAAACTGGAGATAACAGATACGTACGTTTATCTTGGACAGCAGATATCAAGTGAGGGTCACATTGATGAAGAAATTAATCGGCGTACAAAACTTGCCTGGAGAGCTTTTGGAAGAAACAGCATAATTTTCAAGAGCAATATGCCATTATGTCTTAAAAGAAAAGTGTTTGATCAATGCATCCTTCCAGTGTTTACGTATGGTGCAGAGACGTGGACCTTAACTAAAAGAGACATACAAAGGCTGCAGACAACTCAAAGAAGCATGGAGAGGTGCATGCTTGGTATAACCAGGAGAGATAAGAAGAGGAACTCGTGGATCCGAAAAATGACAAGAGTGGAAGACATCATGATCAGAGTTAAATCCCTGAAATGGCAATGGGCTGGACATACTGCCAGAAGGACAGACCATAGATGGACAGCCGAAATTTTAGATTGGATTCCAAGGGACAGGAAAAGACCCAGAAAAGACCACATGGGAGATGGGTGGATGAAATTCGTAAATATGCGGGAGTGACATGGAGGAGACTGGCACAAGACAGACCGTTGTGGAGAAAACTTGGGGAGACCTTCGTCCAGCAGTGGATTGATAATGGTTGACAATGATGATGATGATGATATACACTGCTGGACAATTGCTAAGGACGGATCATAAACGGCTATATAGCGCATAAAAAAGTAAGTGTGGTTGGATGCCAAGTGAAATAAAATAATGTCAGAATGCCAGGACATTACAAGTAAGACAATTTATTGTGCTCTGAAATCCAGAAGGCTTTGGAACGTGTTCAAGGGACAAACAGGCCATTTTGTGCAGAATACGTAAACGTGAAAAAAATGCAATTACCGTCCGCAGGCGTTCCGGCGTAAGATGTCAATACGGGATATGGCCACCATGGAGGGAGATGCAAGATTTCACACGTTGTGTCATGCTTTGCACAACATTATCAAGCAGCTGTTGGGGTAATTTATCCCAGTCCTCTGTCAGTGCACGGATGAGGGTGTCCTTGTTTATTGGAGGGCATTGGCGACCACCAAGACTCCTCCCCAAAGCATCCCACACATGATCAATGGGATTCAGATCTGGAGAACGTGCTGGTCATACGAGGCGTTGAATATCCTCGCTCTCAAGACACTCCTGGACAGCGACTGTTCGATGACATGTTGCGTTGTCGTCCATGAAAATGAATCTATCACCGACAGCACCACGGAACATGCGAACATGAGGTAGCAGAACATCATTAATGTATCGTTAGCCAGTCATAGTCCCAGTTGGAAGCACATAGAGGGACGTACGGCCATTGATCATGATGCCAGCCCATACCATGACACTACATGTCGGATATCAGTCCCTTTCCTGTATGTTTGGGACAATATGCAGTACCACTATCACGCCAGATCAGTTGTCGTCAACAATCAAATGATAGACTGTATCTACCCTCATCTGAGAAGAGTACAGCAGACTAGTCGTTATCAGTCCAATTGCGATGTTGATGGCACCATTGCAAACGGGCGGTACGGTGACGTCTGGACAATGGGATGCACACAACAGGACGGCGGGCATATAGTCCTTCATGCAAACGTCTGGTGACAGTTTTTCGGGAGATCCGCTTGCCAGTAGCAGCCATAAACTGATTTGCTACCTCACTAGCTGTGCTGTGCCGGTGTCTTTTTGTTGATAGCACTATGTACCGATCTTCTGCAGGTGTCGTACTGTGAACACGACCTCCCCGTGACGTTTGCTACACTCTCCATTTGTTTTAAATGATTTCCAAAGCCTTGAAACAACACTGTGGCTAACGTTGAACTCCCTGGCAACATCTGTTATTTTTCGCCCTTCTTCAATCTTGCCAATAATACGGCCACGCGTAAAATCATCTGGGTGATGTCGGGAAGACATACTGAAAATTGCAAGTTCGTGAATTGATTTTTTCCCTTTCAACTTTGCGTTTGAACAACAACTGTCAATACGCGTCAAATCCTTTATATCTCTTATCAGTGCTATGACGTCACGAACAAGTTCGGCAATCCAAAATTTGCATACGCACAACACGTCTTACTGTATCCCGCACTTATGCTAATTTCCACATTTTCCTGCCTTCCATTTTATGGTTGCTATCGTTGCTATTGTCATCCATCCTTAGCAATTGTCCGGCAGTGTATATATATATACACCGTCGAGTCACATTATTGTGACCACTAGCTAATATCCCGAGTAACCGTCGTGTGCCGCGCAGACAGCAGCTAGATGGGCTGGGAGTGACTCAATAAGGTGCTGGAAGGTGTTCACAGATATGTGGAGCCATGCTGACTGCACTGCATCTGACAACTACTGGAGGGTACATGTTGGAGGATCCATAGAGCGAACAACATGATCGAGGTGGTCCCACAGATGCTCAGTTAGGTTCAAGTCTGGGAAATTAGGAGGCTAGGGAAGTACTTTGAAGTCTTCATCATGCTCTTCCAACCACTCTCGGACATTTCTAGTTGTGTGACACGTCGCAGTGTCATTCTGTAAGATCTCATCCCTCTCCCCCCTCAAGAGGAAGACAATCAGCATGTATGTATGAGTGTACGTGGTCTGCAAGGATGGATTCATAATGAATTCAGTCCACAGTGCCTTCCACAGGTATGAGTGGACCCAGGAAATGCCATGAAAACATTTCCCAGCCCATAATTCTGCTGCCTCCACTAGCTTGTGTTTTTCCAGCAATGGTTAAAGAGTGTTTGTTCTCTAATGTTTCTCGCCTTATACACCAACATTCATCTGTTCAATGAAGCAGAAAACGTGACTCATCGGAGAAGGCAATACTTTGCCAATCAGCGGAGGTCCAATTCCGATACCGCTGTGCAAATGTAAGCCTTTTCTGCCGATGCACCTTCATTAGCATAGGTGCAGTGACCATCCGTCTGCATCGGAGCCCCATATGCAGCAGGGTTTGCTGAACTGTCATTTTAGATACACTTCCAGTTGCCCCCTGGTTCATTTGGCCAGTGAGTTGCTCCACTGCAGCATGCAGATTGGCCCTCATGCACCTTCGAAGCCTACGTTCACCTCTCACATCAATGGTGCATGGTGCTCTGCAGTTTCCAAGTTGTTTATTTGCAATGGTGCCATTTCTCCAACCACGATACACTTTAACCTCAGAAGCACACGAACAGTTCACAAACCGTGCTGTTTCAGAAATACTGCCACCCTCACCCCGAAAGCCGATAATCATCCCTTTTTGCAAATCTTATAAATCGCTCCTTTTATCCATGACAGCAACAAGTGATATGTTTCCAGAATGTCTACAGCACACTTTATATACCCTCCAAGCCAGCTCACGACACGCGCTTTCTTTCATTGGCGACGCGCTGTTGACGTCAATAGTAGGAGGTGGTCACTATAATGTGACTCAACCGTGTATATGCACTATATTGACAAAAGTCATCGCACACGTAGAAGAGAAACACAGCATAGCATTTATTGACATATATTAGTACGGTGTTGATCCACCTTTGGCCTTAATGCATGCACTGACCCTTCGAGACTTGCTTTTGACAAGGTTTTGAAACACAGCGATAGGTATGCTTTTCTGTTCAGTACATAATGCTTCTGCTGTTGCTTATTAGTAGGCCTTGGTTCCAAACTTCTTATGTGATGCTCTAATTCATCCCATAGTTGCTCTATGGGATTAAGATCAGGGCTCTGTGCTGGCCAGTCCACACACAATACGGAATTATCATCAAACCTCGCCGTAACAGTCCTTGCTTTATAGCTTAGTGCTTTATCCTGCTGGCACCAACAAGGCTCGGTTCCGTAGTATTGCCAGAGTTGGTAGAGCATAATTGTCCAGAATATCGAGGTAGATGTTCTGGTTAACAGGTTTGTCCACGATAACCAATGGGCCAGGATCATACCACAAAAAACACCCCCACACGAGTACACTGCCAGCTCCAAACTTGACTGTAGGAACAGTACAGTGTGGCAAATAGTATTTCCCCACCTGTTGCCATACCCACACACGGCCATCAAACTGATGGATTGTGTATCTAGATTCATCAATCCATAGGACCTGTTTCCATTGATCTACGTCCCACAATAAATGTTCTTTACACCATGCTAAACGACGAGTAGCATTCCGAGTGGAGATGAAAGGCTTATGAGCAGCTGCATGCCCACGGTAACCCATGGAATGAAGTTCTCTGCAAATGGTACATGTGCATACCAAGGTTCCAGCATTTTTACTCACCTGCACACTGAGGTCTTGTGCAGTACTCCGTAGATTAGCTGTAACGACTCTCCTGAGGCTTCAACGTCCTCTATCACTGACTTTCTTTGGTCTGCCGGTACGTTTTTGCTTCAGCCACGCCATGTGTCTTCCACTTATTCAGTACATCCAAAATAGTTGACTAGGGTATGCTTGAATGCCTCTCAGTTTCTCTTACGGACAGTCCACTAATATAACACACAAAAATCTTTTCTTTCTCAAAGTCAGTTCTCACCCGCTGCTTCATTTTTACTCAACCTCACAGTGCAGCACGATCGCAGTCAGCTGCAGGCTTGTTTTTATACCGTTTGCAGCTGTACCGCACATCTTAACAATACAGCGGATCCATTCAGTTGCTTTTGAAGGAGTGTCCGGTGACTTTTGTCAATGTAGTTTATGTATGCAATTTTTCTGGACCCTCCCCGAAGGGAATCGTAGATATGTGCCTGCCATGCAGTGCAGCTAAGTTCCAAACTTTACTGCTTCTAGGAAATTATCTCCTATGTGCAGTGTATTAAAGAACAGATGTTATGTATCTGTAGAAATTATTGGTTGAAAGCTATTATATTACAGCCCTAGCAGAAGTAATTTCATTAGAAGAAAATAGTAAAGCAAAAATTGTTAATGGAATTTAAGATGTGTGAAACATTTTAGCAAAACGTCGTATGCCCTCTTATGGCTGATGAGAGCCCAAGTGGATGAAACCATGGTACCAGTTAGTACCTTTCTTGACATTTTGAAAATGAAATTAGAGTGATTTATAAAATGATCCATATAATACTTATTAATTACTATTTAGAATAATGCACATTAGGATAGATATACAGGGTGCGACAGCATTGATACGGTATTAATAAAATCACACTGTAAGTGAACAGATGTTTTTTTTTTATTTATTACTCTCTACGTCAAATAGTAGTTACAAGAATGCCATTTATCAGTTGATGTTTGAATGTGCCCCCTGTCGAAGGGCGGCACCGCTGCACCACACATTCTTCTAAGCGACATTGGAAAGAGTCCATTACTCATTGTAACATTATTGCCACTGCTGCTCTGATACAGCCCTTCAATTCCAATATGGTAGCACAACGTGTTTGGAAGACTTCTTGCTTGAGATACCCCCATGAGAAAACATCAGCATGTGTTAGATCAGGGGACTAGGGCAGCCAAGGGATGTCGCCATAACCTGAAATTAATCTCTGTGAAAAGGTCTGTCGTGAAAAATCAATGCATATGTGGGCCATGTGTGCTGTCGCCCCGTCGTGTTGGAACCATAAATGGTCCGTACCCATCTGTAATTGAGGCAGCAAAATGTCTTGCAGCATCCATAGATAATGTTCACTGGTGACAGTTACACCTTCATTGTCCTCAAAAATACGGCGGGATAATTCCAAAGGAAGGAATTCCACACTGGACAGTGACACGGGCGCTGAGCAAGGGCTTGATGTGCAGTTGACCCGGGTTTACATCTCTCCAATAACGTACATTTTGTTTATTCACTGAACCACATAACTCAAAGTATGCTTCATCTGACATAATCAAGATGTGTAACATCTGTGGATTTTCACAAAGATCACACATGGTTGTGTAAAACTGTTCCTGTGCAACCAAATCTTGAGGATTATTTCTTGCACAATTTGGAGCTTATAAGGGTGAAAATGGAGATCCTGATGCAATATTCTCCTGAATGAACGATGGGAAATGTGCAAAGCTGTAGAGTGTTACCAAGCAGATCTTTTAGGGCTATGCTGGATTGCAGCACAAACATTTTCAATCATTCCCGGTGTCCGCACAGTCCTTTCACTACATCGTGGTTTACGATTACAAGCTGATGCTGTTAATCTAAAAGAACTCACCCATCTTGTAATGGTGCAACCATCTGGCACATTCCCATGATGCCCCACTTTGAAATGTGGCCTAAATAGACATTGTGTACCAACTATAGAATCATTATTCTTGGAATATGTGTCAGCAGTGAAAGCATGATGCTCAGCTGTCCAGCTCACCATGTCGAACAAAAAACGAAATGGCAACTCAATGACATAAGAATACTGTGGCATCAAGCACACATTGATACATGACATCATTGTACGACACATAGCAAATTACCCTATGAACGCTGCTGCACCCTGTACGAATATGTCATCTCTTGATGTTTAGGTAACTGTGATTCAGTATTTAATTTAGTATCTTTTTTTCTTTCCACTTACTTTCATTTTAGCATTAAATATATTTCATAGCACAAACCTTCACTGATTAGTTGAATTCATTTGGTTCACCAAATCATTTGGTGAACATATTATTTGCATGTTCTATGTTCATTAAGCATTATAATGTACAATACACTATTCAACATTTCTATTCAATGCATGATTGCTATATTTGGAAAAAGTGGTGAGTTTCAATAATGAATTAACACTAATTTGAAAACAAGTGATGAGTTAAAATAGATGAATTCAGAAATGACATTGCATACTCAATTTCAAGTTATCAACTTTCACCACCACATTGAAGTATTCAGATTTAATCCAGTTATATGTCTTTTATGTTTGTGCTGCATATAATTATATAAAAAAATATATTTTATGCTTGTGCTGTATATAATTGCATATAATTGGACTGAATCTGAATACTTCAAGAAGGTGAGTGGAAATAACTGTAAGTTGAATATGCAATGTCATTCCTGAATTCAGCTATTTTAACTCATTACTTGTTTTCAAATTAGGGTTGATTCATTATCGAGGCTCGTCGCTTTTTCTAAATTAGCAATCACACATTGAACAGAGATGTTGAATAGTGTATTGTACACTATAATGCTTAGTGAGCATTGCTAATTAATTTAATTAGTATTCTCTGTTATGCATGAATGAGGTTGTAGCATCTTAAACTACAGTGATCTCTTGATTTCATTTGCAGGCATTTTGCCCCTTTTGTGAACTGAAGCAAATGCCATCAAAGTCGTGTGAGATGTCTGCTCTCACTTACTGGTTGATCTCTTTGTTAAAGAGAGAATACCATCCTTCCTTCAAGCATTCCTTGGGCCTTCAGTTTCCTCCAACTATGCACGTTGTCCTGGATGATAAGTACCTGCAGCAGTTCAAAGAAATACTTGTAGTCGGGGACATTCACGGCTGCTTTGATGAACTTGAAATTCTACTTAATAAAGCAAGTGCCCTTGATCCATCTATTCTGAAGATCTTTGTTGGAGATCTTGTAAACAAAGGACCAAAAAATGTTGAAGTTATCAGGAAGCTAAGGTCGATGCCCAGCACCCTCTCTGTTCGAGGCAATCATGATGAAATAGTTATAAGGGAGTACTACAATTCACTAGACCCAGCCTATCGGCTCAAGGACAAAAATAAGTGGGTGAAACAGATGTCTCATGAGGATGTGGATTATTTAAGCAATTTGCCTTACTCAATATCTCTCCCATCACTTGATACTGTTATAGTTCATGCTGGATTAATTCCAGGTGTGCCACTACACTTTAATGATCCCTTAGACATTGTAACTATGAGAAATGTAGTTTTGGGGGACTATTTTTGGAGAGGAGGTCTTAAGGCAAGGAGAGATGCTAAGCAAGGAGAACCATGGGCATTCCTCTGGCCAGGACCAGACCATATCTATTTTGGTCATGATGCAATAAGAATGCTGCAAGAGTATCCTTATGCCACAGGGCTTGACACTGGTTGTGTGTATGGTAATTGGCTGACTGGCAGATTCATCAGTGGAGCACGTACTGGTATGTACATCACAGTAGCAGCTCTTGAAACTTACTGTCATGCTGGTAGAAGGAATCACTGAAATAAAACTACAACTGTGATCTTTTTTTTTTATATAATTATTATTTAATGAGGTTTCTGTGACTATGAACTATGCACTTTTTCTTTTTATCCTGCTGTAGAAAGATGTGCCTGTTACCTACAATTGTGTAGTGTCATCAAAAGGCAAGTTTTAAAAAAAGTCCATGTTTCAAAATGTGTTATTTTAATGTTGTTGATTGGTAGCATAGATAAGAGAACAACAAATGAAGTAAAATGTGTGCCTTATGACAAGTGTTTGAACTGTACTGTGTATGGCTGCTTATTAACAGGCCAATTTTATGAGAATTAATTTAAAGATTATTTTTATTCGATCTATGTACATTTTAATAATAATTGTTGAATTTCCAAGAAGTGTTCTGGGTGTATGTGCCAATAACAGATAACTTGGAGTATATTTAAACTCTTAGAAATATATTTAAAATAGAAATGTTTGGGTTAAGAGTACAGTATTTTCTTCATTGTCTTATTCAGTTTTTTACTGGTTGACTTCATTCATCATAGATAAGTACAAAGACGCCCTGTGACAAGCTTATCCTCTTGATTTTGCTGTAAAGGAACAATTATCACCTGAGCAAATAGCTGCAGCATGAATCCCATAATGTGTGATAAGAGAAAGGCAACATTCCCCATCCACCACAGAAGGCTATGCAGTCATGCTCAGTACATAACAAGCACATTTACAGTTCTAAATGCTCCCCAAATAATTCTGATGTTGCCTGGTAACCAAATTGGTTATTAGTTCCTCATGCAGAGGGGTCAAAAATATATGTTGCTAGTTCCAAAGCTTCTGCTTTCACTCAAGCCAGAAAAGCTAAATCAGAGAGAGGTGACCTCTCATATTTGCCAGAGCTTAAGAGAGGCAGTTCAACCTCCCACCCCCACTCTCCAAACAGATGAACAAAAACACATGTTGTTTTTAGGCATTTTGTACAATGTGACAAAGTATACAGCAGTACCTAATGTGGATGAAGAGATATGAAGTCCAAATACATCACAGATATCTCTCTAAAGGAATATTTGCCACCTGTGGTCTAAACGATGGCTTCTGATCATTCGTCTGAGATGGGTCTGGGTTCGAATCTCGGTGAGGCATGGATGTTGTGTGTGTCTGACAGCACTGGTTCTCTCCCTTCCCTGGAACCAGTGGCCCTAAATTAGGGACGGGCAACTGCTTATAGCCCACTGAGTTGCTTACGGTGCTATTACATTATTTTTTAGCAATATTTACTAGTATAAAAAGCATGCACACTGGCACTCGGTCAAAATTTAAAGATTTTTATTTCTTTTCAGAGCATTATGTGTGACATAGCCTTGCCTTCAGCAAAAGTAATTGACATGAATAGTTAGTTTTTCAGAAAACTTTACCATTACATTATCCTGTTTATCATGGAGGTTAATACTTGCAGAAGATGCCCGATATAATTAACTGTTGCTGTGGGGAAGCCTTACAGCTACACAAAAATGCAGTTCTGTTTCTGTGACAGGAAATTTAATAGGATGAAGTTGTTATATGGTGTCATAAATTGTTACTAGTACTGATGTTCAATTATTTGGGGAGCATTTAGAACTGTAAATGTGCTTGTTATGTACTGAGCATGACTGCATACTTTTTCACCTTGTGCTTTAAATTATTAATTAGGAGAGGGGAAATGAAGCTGTGCCTCCATAACCTCTAAATAAAACTCCCAACAGATTTTTTCATCTGCGCACAACTGCATGCATGCCCCTTTGTGCATCCTCTAATGTAGACAGTTCAAGTCATTCAGTCTGTACAGAATGTAATGTTGAAAGTGTGACTACTTGTTGATGTTGTGCCGCTGATTGTTTCAAAGTTGTTGTCATTAAGGCAAGTTATTAATACATAAACAGCAAACATTTCACTCTTTGTGTCAGCACAGTTTTACATGCTCCAAAATTTGGGGGCCATTGTACATAGTGAAATTTTGTTTCATTTTGAAGGAAACTGTATCAGCCTTCTAAAAGGCTGTGATTTTGGTTTAGAAAAGGACTATATAGCTTAAGTCCAGAAAGCATTTGTTGGCAGCCTTGCTTTTAAAAAAATGCAATAGATTTGATTCCCAGCATTCTGAATTCATTCTTTTAGTGTTTTCACCTTTAGTCAGAAAATATTTGCTTGGGTGTATCGTCTATTGATAAAAGTAGTATTAACTATTCCTAAGATCTGATTTTCTACTTTTAATGAATGTTTATGTAAGAAATGCAAATCATTCTATCATTGTGCAATTCAAAAGTTGGTTCTACCATTTCATGAAACAGGCATTTGGAAACTATCTATACACCTATTTCAAAGCAAAGCAGTGTGTTATCTTAGTATTACAATTCATTTGTTATTGACCATTTTTACTTAGAGTAACTGTACGCCTGTTGGAAAATAGCTATACACCTATTTTTCATAATAATAACTATGCACCATCAAAAAAAATCCACCCTGAGTGGATTTTCTGATGTGTATAATAGGGTATTTTGAGCATTCACATACTCTAACAAATGGAACCGTGAACACGCACTGTGCGGATTTTGTATGTCCATAATTGGATATTTTAGGAATTTACATACCCTAATAAATGGAGCCATGCTTCACAGTGAAAATGCAAGATCCAGAATACCATCTGTATTTTCAGTGATAAACTGTTGAAACCACTGGTAGTGATGTACTTGCTTTTGGTGATCTGCTGCTTTTAATTCTTGGACCACTGCAACTTTTTATGGAAAAAGGCAGAGCTTTTTACTTACTGCTACATGCACTACTGGAAGACCAATATTGTATTGTCATGAAAACTTCCGTGTTAATTTTGAAGGACTTTGCATTCTTCTTAGCCTGTTGACACGCACTGCAGAGTATAGGGCTCCCACAGTCTTTTCCAACTTACTCGATCCTTAGCTTCAGTCTACCATTAGCTCCTCTTAAGTTTCTGAAAGTCATATCTCCGTCTTATTCTCTGCCACTCTGTTCATCTCCTTCCATCTCTCAATTGCCATTCTGTTATTATTCATGTCCATCTTTGTCTTCCAATATGTCCAGCCCATCTCCACTTTGATTCTATTATTTTTATATCTGTTATTCTTGTTCTTTCTCTTATAATTCCATTTTTAACTCTACCTCTTCTTGTTATTTGACATTCTTTACTCTAACTTTCTCACCGATATTCTTATTTTTTTACATTGTCGCTCTGTGATACTCCATCCATGTTTCACTTCCATAAGTAAACACAGAGATAATACATGCATTAAAGATTTTTCTTTTCAAACATAATGGAAGATCACAGATTAAATAGTCTTTAAAGTATCCAAATGGCTCTATTATCTTGGGTAATTCTTCTATTGACTTCATTTTCTTGTCTTTCCTTAAAACTGATTACTTGACCTAAATAGATGTATTTGGCTACTTTTTCAATTTCTTTTCCTTCTATCAAAATCTTTTCTGTATTGTTCATATATATAGTTTTTTCTGTGTTTATTGTCAGCCCTTTTTTAAGACTTTCCATCCATAAATCTTTTATCATACACATGTATTTTGCATTTCTCTATTGCTAGTTGCAATGATGATTATGTCATCAGCAAATCTTAAGCAATTTAGGTACCTTCCATTTATATTTTAACCTCTTTTCTTTCCAGTTTAAATTTATAAAAATATCTTCTAATACAGAGTTAAATAATTTTGGAGATAGTGGATCTCCTTAATTACCTCTCTGTATCTTGAAAACTGAGCCTAGGTTCTCTAACTTTATTGTTGCTGTAGCCTTGCTATATATTTTATTTATTAAACTGACAACTTTGACTTTGCATTAGAGATTCAGAAATATCCAGGACTTTCTCCTCAGTAGCTTATCATTATGCTGCACATCATGTATGGAATCTGTCTTGTGAAATTTATGCATCAATGCTTGCAATGTGGTACTGGCGTATTTGAAAATTTTCCTCGCACGTACTTTGAGTACACTCACCAACAAAAATATGATCCTCCAATGACAAAACCACTGTTAATACATAAAACACCTCAGACAGCTGAACTGCACCCACACTACTGATTGACCTTCAGTCTTCTCAACAATCTGTCTTTCTCATCCCCTTCCTTTTTCTGTTAGCCTAAAGATTTTACATGTTACTTTCATACAGCCTTGTTTTTGTTTGTGGAGGTCGCTTTCAATGTCTATTGTAATGGATTAATTATTTAAAATTGCTCAAAAACAAGTGATTCATAATAATAATAATAATAATAATAATAATAATAATATAATCCATTGCATTGAAATAAGTGTACAGTTACTTTCTAATAGGCGTGTATAGTTACCATAAGTAAAAATGCCCAATAGCAAACAAACTGTAATCCTGTGTATTACTGATGTCATAGCAAATCCTAGTGATGAAATATCTTAAAAAATCTAACTTGAGTATCACGAGGATAACTAAGATGAAAGTTGTTATCTGTCATTGAATTTTAAGGTTGTACATCAACCTGTCGTCAGGGCTGACTTAATAGAGTAGGTGTTGCCACTCATACAGTAATAAGCACCCCTTTCTGTGTGTTAATTGTGGCACTTCTTCTGCTTTCAATTTGTAGACTTTCTTCCAACTTCCTTTTCATAGAGCGCTGCTGATGTGATAGAATTTTAAAGGTCCCAGTTAATTGAATATCCGGTGCTTTGAATGTGTCAACCCATCACTGAGCACTACATGTCGAACATGTCAGTGGTCACGCATGAGTTTTTCTTACACTGCCTTTTTCCACTATTTTAAGTAGTCTCAATAATAACACTTCAGAATTCTTTCTTTGTAAGAAATATAGTTACAAATCAAATTAGGCAAAAAAATGCACCCGTATCATCGCAATTATCTATAAAAATACAAATGCCAGGGGTTGCTTGATGAGAAAAACTCTCACATGATGCAAATACCAGCAGTTGCTTAATGAAAAAAATTTTCACATGAAGCACATGGGAGCAAAGAGCAGACTGTTTGAAGATCAAAGACTTGCCAGTCCTTATCGGAACTGGTACTGGATTGTTGAGAAGTTTCTAAAATTTGGCCGGTATGGATGGTGTCCCCAGGGTCACTTCCAAATAAATGGTGCTCTTTACATGCAAAGTGCGAGAAAAATGCTCATAGCGCGACCAATGACGGGTTAAGTCTTGTTGGTAATATCTCATATAGCAGCTTTATGTTCAGCTACACAGGTTCAAAGTTGTTTCCCAGTTTCTTCTAAATAGGTATCACTCCTGATAACGGGTTAGTGGATAATAAGTTTCATCCTAGTAATCCCTGTAATAATAAAGTTTGATTTTTAACAAATTGTAATAAGGTAAACACATTTCTTTGTTTGAAAAGGGGTGGGGGTTGCTTTCCAAACACCCTGTTGTATTTTAATTGACAGATGAATAGGATGTTTAAAACAATGTTACCATAAATTATTGCCACTAAAGTCTTGAATGATGCCATTTTTAACTTAATTATGGCAAACTGATTTGTCTTTTCAAGCTCACGAGTCTATATATAGACAACAGAAGGCACATAAAAATTTAGAGAATTATGTATATATACTATTATTTGCACAAAAGTTAGTGCATTAAAGCTTTGTACAGAAGTAACTACACATACATGTAATAAGAATGCTTTGTTTTTCTGGTTGGTTATATTCTTCTGTTTGCTGTAATTTTTTTTTTTTTTTTTTTTATGAGCAGTCATGTTCTTGTTGAAAATTCTTATTGCCCACTAGTAAGTGTAATGTAATTTATGAATTGTAATTCTGTTTTAAAATGTTTTATGCATGACTTTTTTTTGTTTTGTTTTTTGCTAGTATTAACATGGGGAATAAGTATTGTTCCTTTGAAACTGTTGATGGATCTTAAGATAGTACTTGACTTATGTTATTTTGATGTATGTGCTATTATAGTGTTCATATATAAATGCGCACCTGGCACCCTTATTTTTGCTAGACATTCCATGAAGAGTGCGATTCAATTAAATCAGCACCTAAAACAAAATTATTTATGGTGATCTGGGCAATGAATAGCATTTCTGCCAGATCCCCAAAGTAACTGGCTCTAGCATTGTAATATGGGTGCATCTTCATTCTCGTTTTTGTACATAATTCATTTTCCTTTGGCACTTTTAAAAAGATATATGTGCTTTACTCAACATTGCAACACCAGAAATGAGTAGGTGTAAAGTTATATGAATCACAGCCTGCATGGAGCAGCCTACTGATGTTTAAGGCAGATGTATGCAAAATACCTACAATTATTGTCTTGTGTTCAGTATGTGCACTCCTAGCAGCAATACTTGTGTCCAGATGGTTAGATATACCATCAAGTATGATGGGCAACCATTTCCTCTGGAGCAGCTCTGGCATACACAACTGCTTTTTAGGTAGGGGTGCTGGATAAGAGACAGGCATGAAGATCATGCATGTTTAGGGAGATTGTCCACTGTTGCATAAACACGATGTGCACGGGCATTGTTCTTCTGCAATATTATGCCACGCATATTTTATTTATTTATTTTATAAAATTTCTGCTGTACAATATTATAGAAAAGTAATATAATACTTGGTAAAAATTCAATATGTGCCACAATCATAAACTAATTGTACAAATAAAGCAAACAGCTTCACCAATAAAACACACAAAATACAACAAATCACCAAAACTTTCACAATAATTACAAATTCTGCACAACAACAAAACTCATTCCGTTGAAAATTAATATTAATTCAATTGACTAATTACCTATTGTCAATATGAATCAAATATTATATGTTAAAAATAATTAAATGAACAGCAAGGGGCCAGGGAGAAAGGCTGAAATACTGCCTGTATGAATGGTTTGAAGAAAATTTGAGCAGTGATGTTAATGTATCAGAGTGCAGACCACATTTGTCTGCCAATTGCTTATTGAGGGCATGTACCAATGTCCAGTGATGCATACTTATTAAAACCAAGCCAGTAAATGTATATCACATATTTCTGTTTCAAATAATCATTTGTATACCTCATGCAGCCTCATATGTACTGTGATATGCCTATCTTTGCACATTGCATGTTCCCAGGTGTAAATGAAATGTTGAATGCTGTATATTGTAAGTGCCGGTACAAAAAGTAGCCAGAATAAATAAATTTTCAGTTATCTTGCTGTACACAAATTTAGTTTTAGTTTTGCACACATTTTTATTGGCAAAGGAATCCTGGGAAGAAAAGCAGCCTGAAGATGTAGAAATTATAAGTAGCAATGCTTGCTCTAATTTAAGTATGCTTGAAAAGTATTTCGGACTGTGATGGATGGACAGCACATTGTATCTTCAGATATTGCTTGTTTTTGAAAAATGTACCCCCCCCCCCCTAACCCTTGTAAGTCTTTGCTGGTCACAAATTTCCAAAACCAGTTAGGTATATAAAAACATTTTAAGTTTAGTCATAAATAATGTTAATCAGTTTTTTAATATTATAATCGTAAAAAAATTGTTTGACTCGGCCTACACAGTTATAGCATATGCTATTTCATTGTGCAAATTGTTTCAACCAAAACTCCTATAACTATGTATATTGTACAGCAGCCAATGTACACAATGAATGTGTATATTTTAAATTTTCCAGTGCATTTATTTTATATCAGTCATGCTATTGTAAATACATACATGTTTAAAATTATATATTGTTGGCTGTACAGATTTGTTTAGCAAACTATTATGAACATGTATGAAAAAAATAATACTGAAAATGTTTTAATAAAGGTTTTAATAATGTCTTTTAATTTTCTGTTTTTGTACCATGTAGATAAGCTGATTTTGTAGTGTGAAATTTATATGATGTCAAAAGCATGTATTGCCAAGTTTATAGACAGATGCAGACAGGTGTGTGTATACACACTGGTATTCAAAATTAATGTGTCAAACACAAAATCATGAATAATGCAAAATTCACACAACAGAGTTTAATGACAGTTGGTATGGACATACATACATCAACAATACAAGCGGGTAAGGAATGCCATCAGCACATGAGGAGGAAGCACGTGCATAACAGTCAGAAAGTGATTGCAGAAAGTGCCACGGATTTTGAGGGGCTAATAAGGAGTGTGATTACCCTGAACAGTGATACAGTTTGCACAACAAACCCTCATGTTGTTTACAGGGCTGTGAATGAGAGTTTGGGGAAATAAGTGCAACTCCTCCACCAAGGCACATCAGAGTCCCGGGAGGGTTATGGGGTAAGGGCTGCTGGTGTGCAATTGCTTTTCCCGGAGTATCTCAGACAGGCTCCATCAGGTTCAGGTCCAAATATCTTGCGGGCCACTCCACCCTGTGAATATCCTCATTCTTCAAGTATTCGTCGACTAGCCAAGCATTACGGGGGACGAGAGTTATCATCCATAAAAA
Organism: Macrothele yani; assembly: GCA_039090855.1. Taxonomy (NCBI): domain Eukaryota; kingdom Metazoa; phylum Arthropoda; class Arachnida; order Araneae; family Macrothelidae; genus Macrothele; species Macrothele yani. The sequence continues at coordinate 29,701,633 of CM077026.1, forward strand.
GGAATGGGGAGCTAACAGCTTCCCTGAAAAGCCACACATAGGGCTGTAGGCTGTAATTCCCAGTAGCATTTTGCAGTCAAGGTGCTTCTTAGTAACAAGTGCAGTGGCATACATCCACCTAGCATGCTAACCCAAACCAGGCATCCTCTACCACCGTAGTGGTCAATTTCCCTAGTGCTGGTGGGAAGATTTCGGCTTTCCACCTCTCTTCAGATGTACACACATCGAGAATCCATGTTAAGGCTGTATCACGACTCATCACTGACAGAAACACATGCCCATTGATCAGAGGCCCAAAGGTGATGTTGTCAGGCCCAATTCAGACATACCCTTCTGTGTGATGTGGCGAATGGGATACAGACCATTGGCCTTCTTGCATACAGACCTCTCGTGGAGTTTTATGTAAATGGTCTGCCTTAATATCAAGGTTCCTGTAGCAGAGGAGAGCTCGTGTGAGAGTTGCCTGGTTATAGACTCCCTATGGAAGTGAGCTGTTAAGGGACAAATACTTTGTCATCTTGGATTGTTGTGGCTCATGGGTGTCCTTGTCTCGCAGCCTCCACCACAGAGAGTCTTCTAAGAAATGGTGCAGAGCCATTCTTCCACTAACAGTCCAACTCAAGCTTCAATTGCTGCACCCGGCTCACAATGTTTATGAAGGTTGCATGCCTGTCAGCTTGACAACATATAGTCTTCATTTGCATATTTATGTACGAGCTAGCGCAATGTTGCTTGGGTTCATCAACTTAGCGCTTCCACTTACACGTCTCTAAAAATCCTAACAATCGGTCATTTCCCTTTGGATGTATTTTTGAATTTGTATTTGCCATGTTACTTTATGACACCAGTATTTATATGAACATGTAGCATAGGCACATGAAGTCTAATGGGTGCCTAAACTCTTTACATAATCACAAGCACATACATAAATAATCTACAGTGGAATATCAGTTATGCACCAATTATTCATACAATCTAATTGGCGATAGGTTTTGAACAGATATACATCCAGCTTCGTCCGTCTGTCTGTCCGCACGATAACTCGCATAAAAATGGTTCGATTTTGATGAAATTTTAGTATGTGGTAGAGCAGTGGTTCTCAAACTTTTTAGCCTGTGGAACCCTTTTTCCTACAATGTCTAGCAATGGAACCCCTCTATAAAGACCATTTAAAAAATTATTATACCTATTTGCCTATTATTTATCACTGATTTGAAATAAAAATAAAATGACAAAAATAAGCAATCAATAAAAATATAATACTTACAAAAAGGTAATGTAGAGCCAAGAAAATTTATTATGCCAATGATGCAAGTATTCATTAATTTAAAATATTAATGTGATGAATGGCTTTGCTTTTTATTGCCAAATAATTCTTTGAAATTCGGTTCTATCAACGAAAGTTGTAATCTTATATGGGGCTCTGCATTCAGCTTATTCTAGTGTGTAGTTTTTGTTGAGGCATACACAGAAAAGCCAGTTTCACACAGATAGGTTGTCGAAAATGGTAAGAGTATTGGCACAGCTTTTTGCGAAAATAATGGATATTCTCCTTTCAAACTGGACCAAAATTCTGCAACTGGTACTGTTTTATAAAGAGATGTCACTGAAGAATCTGAGGTCAGTTCAATAAATTTTTCATATTCATCAGATGAAAAGCATGGAGGTTTCTCATTTATAACAAATGGATTTTTAATCCATAATTGACTTTTTATTTTTTCGTGCTGCTCATCAGGAAAATAGTGCCTCATTGAATCGTGGTGGGCTTCCAGATGATGGGTGATTTCATCATATTGTTTGTTTTCTATTTCTGAGTCCAACTCTGACAGAAAGTTTCTCACGGTTGGAAAGCAGTCAAGTTCGTGGCTGCGGACACAACTGGTCCAAAATTGTAGCTTTTTTTTAAATGCCACAATTTTGTCGTTGGTAGTGAATACATCAATTTGCTTTCCTTGAAGTGCAAGATTGAGTTCATTCAGTTTTGAGAAAATGTCAGATAGATAAGCCACTCAAAATAACCACTCTCTATCATTTAATCAATCTTCCAAATAAAAGTGGTTATCTATGAAGAAAGCATGCACTTCAGCTCGAAGTTCAAAAAAGCGTTCCAATATTTTACCTCGAGATAACCACCTCACTTCCGTGTGTAGAAGCAATGACGTATGAACACTTTCCATATCATCGCACAAGATTTTAAACAATCTATTATTCAGAGGACGAGCTTTTATGAAGTTTATCATTTTAACTACTTCACCCACGACGCTTTTTAGATGAATAGGTAAATTTTTCGAGGCAAGAGCTTGCCTATGAAGCATACAGTGACTACTGGTACAATGCTTTGCAATCAGTTTGATGCGTGCGACAACACCAGATGTTTTTCCCACCATAGCTTTAGCACCATCTGTACAAATAGCGCAATTTTTCCACGGAATTTCATTTTCTTCATAGAAGGAATTTGAGATATTGAAGATCTCTGCTGCAGTTGCACGTGCTGTTCGCGGCTTGCATAAAAGCAGATCTTCTGCTAGAGATGCTTCATACGGATATTTTACAAAGACGAGCAATATCGCAAGACCCGATACGTCTGTAGACTCATCCATTTGCAAGCAAAATCGATGCGAACAATAAGTTCCTCTTTTACGCTGCCTGCTATTTCCTTCACTCGGCGAGACACTGTATCATTTGATAGCGGAATTTTCTATATTTCTTTGGCCGATTTTTCACCAAGTATATACTTAACTTGGTGAAAAATCGGAGGAAACTTGGGGAGACCTTCGTCCAGCAGTGGAGGAAACTTGGGGAGACCTTCGTCCAGCAGTGGATTGATAATGGTTGACAATGATGATGATGATGATGATATACTTAACCATGTCAATAGCACATGGCTTGATTAGATTATCTGCTATTGTATGAGGTTCACCTGCTCATGCTATTTGATAGCTTACTCTGTAGCTTTTACATTCGCTGTATGTGCTGCATGAAAAATATTTTTTTTCATTTTTAAAAGTTCATCGCGCTTGCGCACAAAAAAATCAACATTGTTATCTTTCAGCTCTCGATGTGTAGTCTCCAAATGACATTGCAGTTTAGAAGGTGCCATTGAACTATTATGATAAACTTTGCGGCATACGACACACTGCGAATTATCATCAGCAGTCATAAATCCGAAACCAATATAGCTCTCCTCATACTTTCTTCTTTTTGCAAATTTGGCAGTTTTATCTTGATCACACCTTCCAGAACGTGTATCATTTTCTTAAACTGAAGCACATTCTTTTGTTTCTTGGTCATTATCATTCTCATCTATATGAGAAGTACTAGGCACTGATGTAGAATTGGACTCAAAAATTTCGGAACTTGAACGTTTTAACGTACCCTGTTTAAGCCAACGATCCATTTCTAGCGTTAAGCGGAGTAGAGAGCACAGTTCAACAAGCACACACTGACTAACATTGGTAGGCCAAAACAACGCAGCAAATTCTTGCTTATCCGGCACTCTACAGCCGTCCAGACCAAGAAGGTTAGAAGTAAGAGGAGCTGGCAACAGCCCCTCTCCCTGGGCTTCTGGCGTGACACCACTTTTTATCAGCTGACTACGCCAATGCGCCCAACCTTAGAATCTCCTGTATATCTCTATGGGGAAATCGCGATTTTGAACGGGGTTTTCGGACCCTTACTCTATCCATACAGGCATGAAAAAAATTGAGGCTGAAATATTCATTCCCATAATAAAAAATTACCAGAAAAAACAGGAAAATATGTGTTGGTAATTCTTTAAAAAATTGAACAAAATAATGATTTTTTGAGCGGAAGTGCATAGCGCATGGTTACTTGTATACTGCCCATGTGCAAGATAACCATGTTTAAAATATAACCAAAAGCTTAATGTTAAGAAATAAGAAGTCCTAAATATTCCTTCTTTCCATCTTTGGTTTGCATGTGCTAAGCAAAACTGCTTAACCCACAGGAAATGACGTCACGTTCCCGAACTCTCGCAGCGCAGACTCCCACTACCTCAGAGAGAGGACAGAAACAGCTGATCTGTTTTGGCTTCACTCAAAACGGGTCCCTTCACCTCCTCTTCTTCTAATCTCCTTGGTCCAGACCTAGGCAACAGTGAAGGCCATAAATTGCCTTATCAGCTCTTCCTCCCTCAATCGTTTTGCACCCCTTCTTTGAGATGTTCTGTCCCACGTAGTTTTCATGGCTCTCTGTCACACCTTTATTCCTGTTTTTTTATTGGTTGCAAAGAATTGGTTGGTTAAGGCTGTCATCGGGAAAAATATGGAATTCACAAATTTTCTTGAAAAATTCGGCGATGTTTTACGAACTGCTTGCGGAACCGCTGGAGGGCCGTCGCGGAACCCTAGGGTTCCGTGGAACACACTTTGAGAAACACTGTGGTAGAGGACAACCTGGGGTCGAACCTTATTGAAAATGGGAAAAATGGGGTCAAAGGTCAGGACATAGGAGCGGGATCCATTCCATCGCCCTGATGCGTCATAACTTACGTAAAAATTCTTCGATTGCGACAAAACTATCTTGTTGTTCCGGAAGTGTACTGAACCGGTTCTGTTAAATATCATCGAAATGGGGTCAAAGGTCAGAGCACAGGAACAAGATTTATTCCACAACCATTATCATCATAACTTGACTAAAAATGCTTCTATTTGGGCAACACTTTAGTATGTTGTTCCAGAGGTATACTGAACTAATTCTGTTTAATATAATTGAACTGGGGTCAGAGGTCAGGGCACAGGAGCAAGATTTATTCCACAGTCATCATCCTCATAACTTGAGTAATTTCTGGTATGTTGGAAAGCGTATCATAATCAATGCATTGCATGATTTTACTAACTTGTTTCTTAATGGATAGGGTGCTTCTGCTAAGTCTGATATCAGGAGATCAGCTGATCTTAAAAAAAATCGCAAAGTGGTGGGTGCGTGAAAAAATCACAAAGTGGTGAATTAAAAGCGTTGTTTTTTAATGTTTATTTCTAAGCTTTCATTTCTACTTTTTTCCAACTTTTCAATTTGTGTTTTCAATTCCTCAGAAGCGCCCACGTAGTCTATGACATATAGGACCTTGGAAGCATGCGATTGCATACCTGCCAACAGTCTTGTCGGTAGTAACTAGTATTATTGCATGGTACATACAGACTTTTTTACTAAACGATCCCTCTCTTTGTGAAAAAGAAATACGCACCAAGGACAGTATTGAAACAAACAACATGTGCAAAACACAAAGTTGATTCTCCTGGTGAGGGCACGATAGGTAGCATTGCGATACTTAAGTTCGAAACTTCCACCAGTAAAAATCAGTCAGATGCGTTCAGAATTCCACAATGCTTGACAGACAGGAAATCCAAAATTTCTAAAAACTGCATCAAATTTTACAAATTTTCCACCTTCGTCACTCCCATTTTCACAAATCCCCCCATCCCCGTCAAGCTTAAAATGCAAAAACTTATGGAACAGCGGATACTTAACAATGCAGGAGAGTGGGGACGCCGCAGAGCGGGGAAGGGTGCGATTACATGAGAAATCTTTGCTCCGTCCAACTTCCGGTTTCAGAACTTTTTGCCCTATTTTCAAGCTGAAATACATATATTTATACAGTAAAAAGTTATTTAACAATAATACTGGACAGAGGCAACATTATGAGAAAATGAAATTACCATTACGGAAAAAATCTGAACTCCGTCAAGCGTCTGTTTTAGAAAGTTTCATAAAGATGGAATTTCGTCATCAGACAAACATCCCCTCCTTCCCAATTTCTGTTCACTTGTGCACTGATTTCACGAATGACCAAAATAATAATGAAAATGGTGGAATTCCTCGGATTCGCGGAAGGAGGGGGCTAGGTTATTCTAACTTCCTTGCTTATGCCTGAAGATTATGGGGAAATTTTTGCGTCGTCTAACTTCCGTTTTCGCAAACTGTTGCCTACAGTTTCAAGCTGAAATACAAACATTTATGCAATAAAATGACATTTAACAAGAATACTGGACACAAAGGCAATATCGGGGGGGGGGGGGGGTTACAATTACAGCAACAAAAAAAAACGGAAAATGACACTCCTCCCCCAAATTCTCTTCAGTTTTGCATCGATCTTGAGAATGATCTAAATGATATAAAAAAAAAAAAGCAGAATTCCCTCAATCCGCTTGAGAATCTCATGTATATCATAAAATAACAGCAAAATAAAAATAAAATTAAAAAGAAAATTCATTGAATCCGTTGTTTTGACAGTGAGTTCCGTTTTGTTTGGCAGATGGAATAGCAATTTCATCTTTTTAAATAAGGGCAAAAACATTTCATCTTTAAAAACACACAAAAAAAATCCATAAACATTATGGGGTTATTGAATGAATGAACTGTGTTATAAATTTCCAGATGCAGGTACAATTCTTTTCACTTTTGCATTAAGACAACTAGTACCATATAAATCTCCCAAGTTATTTAGTTATTTCAAGTACTTTTCAACTCATAAGCTGTCATTTATTATAATTTTCTCAGCTTCCTTTGTACCAAAGCTCTCCCCTATAATTTTGCAACTCACTTGTTTGCAATATTGCAGATCAGGAAACAATATTATATGTATAGCGGTATTTTGATTTTAAGAACTGAATGTTTATCACTGTTCAAAACCAGTAAATCATGCACAAGAAATACATAAAATCCTTGCACACTTCAAACGAATAAAAACAGAGGCTGCAAATGACATGCAAAAATAGTTTGTGAGAAGGAGACCGGCCCCAATTCTACTTCAATGAATATGATTGCAAGCTGTTAACTGTATATTGTATGGCCAGCTGAATGGAAATGCATTGGAGCCATTAGAAGAAATTTCATTTCTTATCATAATGAAGTTGGACTCCATAAGAAAACAAATTTTATCTGGATGAAGAATTTGTGAGAACCAGATTAGGTGACTGTGGCAGCTGTAGAAAAAATGTTTGTAAGGAGAGTACAGAAGTCACTGAAACATGCGTCTGTTGAAATATCCTAAATATTATAGACAAAAGTATTCAGACACCTCCGCATTGCAAATTAACATGCATTTGCAGAACCAGACGTGAGTGCACACCCACACATACTGAGGGGGGGGGTATTGTTTGCTCTATATACCCAGCCTTAGCATAAATACACTGCTGGATAATTGCTAAGAACGGATCATAAACGGCTATATAGCGCATAAAAAAGGTAAGTGTGGTTGGATGCCAAGTGAGATAAAATAATGTCAGAATGCCAGGACATTACAAGAAAGACAATTTATTGTGCTTTGAAATCCAGAAGGCTTTGGAACGTGTTCAAGGGACAAACAGGCCATTTTTTGAAGAATACGTATAAACGTGAAAAAAATGCAATTACCGTCCGCAGGCGTTCCGGCGTAAGGCCACCATGGAGATATGGCCACCATGGGATATGGCCACCATGGAGGGCGATGCAAGATTCCACACGTCGTATCATGCTTTGCACAACATTATCAAGCAGCTGTTGGGGTAATTTATCCCATTCTTCTGTCAGTGCACGGATGAGGGTGTCCTTGTTTATTGGAGGGCATTGGCGACCAGCAAGACTCCTCCCCAAAGCATCCCACACATTTTCAATGGGATTCAGATCTGGAGAACGTGCTGGCCATACGAGGCGTTGAATATCATCGCTCTCAAGATACTCCTGGACAGCGACTGTTCGATGACATGTTGCGTTGTCGTCCATGAAAATGAATCTATCACCGACAGCACCACGGAACATGCGAACATGAGGTAGCAGAACATCATTAATATATCGTTGGCCAGTCATAGTCTCAGTTGGAAGCACATAGAGGGACGTACGGCCATTGATCATGATGCCAGCCCATACCATGACACTACATGGCGGATATCGGTCCCTTTCCTGTATGTTTGCTGGACAATATGCAGTACCACTATCACGCCAGATCAGTTGTCGTCGACAATCAGACGATAGACTGTATCTAATCTCATCTGAGAAGAGGACAGCAGACCAGTCGTTATCAGTCCAATTGCGATGTTGATGGCACCATTGCAAACGGGCGGTACGGTGACGTCTGGACAATGGGATGCGCACAACAGGACGGCGGGCGTATAGTCCTCCTTCATGCAAACGTCTGGCGACAGTTTTTCGGGAGATCTGCTTGCCAGTAGCAGCCATAAACTGATTTGCTACCTCACTAGCTGTGCTGCGCCGGTGTCTTTTTGTTGATAGCACTATGTACCGATCTTCTGCAGGTGTCGTACTGCGAACACGACCTCCTCCGTGACGTTTGCTACACTCTCCATTTGTTTGAAATGATTTCCAAAGCCTTGAAACACACTGTGGCTGACGTCGAACTCCCTGGCAACATCTGTTATTTTTCGCCCTTCTTCAATCTTGCCAATAATACGGCCACGCGTAAATTCATCTAGGTGATGTCGGGAAGACATACTGAAAATTGCAAGTTCGTCAATTGATTCTTTCTCTTTCAACTTTGCGTTTGAACAACAACGGTCAATACGCGTCAAATCCTTTATATCTCTTATCAGCGCTATGACGTCACGAACAAGTTCGGCAATCCAAAATTTGCATACGCACAACACGTCTTACTGTATCCCGCAGTTATGCTAATTTCCACATTTTCCTGCCTTCCATTTTATGGTTGCTATCGTTGCTATTGTCATCCGTCCTTAGCAATTGTCCGGCAGTGTACTGTTACAAACGTCACCAACCAGCCAGGAGGCATGATGCAGCTAGTGAATCATTGTGCATTCAGTCACAGAGGTTGATTGATTGATTGATTGGAGGTTTAACGACCACCGTGAGCAACTATAAGCAGTCGCCCGTTCATAATTTAGGGTCACTGGTTCCAGGGAAGGGAGATAGCCAGTGCCGTAAGACAAGCACAACATCCATGCCTCATCGGGATTCGAACCCGGATTCTTTAGGACGAATGATCAGAGGCCATCGCTTAGACCACTGCGCCACAGAGGCGGCCAGTCACAGAGGAGATAACATGTTTTGTGAATTAGTACTTGCCGTGGAGTGGGGAGATTATGATAATCGTGTTGCTGTAATAGTGCTGCACAAAGTTAGAAAACCAGCTTCCGAGATTTTCAACATGCTGAAGAAGCTGAAAATCAGCCAAATTTTTGCCTCATCGGAATTCGAACCCGGACCCCTTTCGGAGGAATGATCAGAGGCCATCGCTTAGACCACTGCGCCACAGGGGCGGCCAGTCACAGAGGAGATAACATGTTTTAAGAATTAGTACTTGCCATGGAGTGGGGAGATTATGATAATCGTGTTACCATAATAGTGCTACACAAAGTTGGAAAACCAGCTTCCGAGATTTTCAACATGCTAAAGAAGCTGAAAATCAGCCAAATTTTTGTCTATCTGACAATAAAAAGGTTCCTTGAGATTGGGACCCTTGCTGACTGCCCCAGAAAGCGTCGACCGCATACCGTGAGGACTGCTCGCCTGGTAAAAGCAGTGGCAGCCTGCATTCGATGAAATCCTGTCGGAAAACAATCAGTGATGGATCATGAGTTGACCATTTCAAGAATGTCGATGTCACGCATGCTGTGGAGTGACCAAAGGGTGAGAGCTTATCGGCGGCGTACGGGGCACTTTCTCTTCCCACAACTGAAGCAGCAGAGGGTGCTAAAAACGAAACGTTTGCTGCAGCATTACGCAGACAATAGCCGCAGACAGATCCTTTCCTCTGGTGAAAAAATGTTCACTATTGAAGAGGCTTTCAACTGCCAAAATGACAGGGTGTATGCACTAACCTCACAAGCAGCTCAGGAGAAAGCTCCAAGTATCATGAGCGGCCATCATCCTGCTTTTGTCGTGATTTGGTGGGGAGTCTCCTTCGAGGGTACCATGGAACTCCATTTCTGTGAGAAAGGAGTGAAAACATCCACCAAAGTCTACCGGGACAGGGTTTTAGTTTTGGAACAGTCCCACTCTGTTCCAAAACTGACAGTGGAGCTTTCAGAAGTATTCTGCACCTGCCCACAACGCCAAGTCAACCCAGGAGTGGCTTCAGGTGAATTTGCCAGACTTCATTTCTCCAGCTGATTAGCCTTCAAGCAGCCCAGACCTCAACCCATTGGACTACAAGTTGGGAACCACACTAGAGGACATACCCTGTAGAAATAGACACCACAGTATTGACAGTCTCAAATGCTTTTTGGTGCAGGCAGTAGCAGCTTTCCCTGTGGAGACCCTGCATAAAGCTATTGATGAGTGGCCACAAAGACTGAAGGACTGTACGAAGGCAAAAGGATGCCATTTTGAAAAGTGATTGGTGCCATTTGTAAAAAAAAAGAAAAAGATATATATAAGTGATTGGTGTCATTTGTAAAAAAAGAAATTTAAAGATATATTAAAATATCTTTAAATTTCTTTTATTTCATTGAATACTTTGTAAGTATTTATGGTAAGACTAGGTACAGTGGAACCTCGTCGTTCAACGGGCCAAGTAAAATTAACATATAACTGAAAAATCATATAAACGAAACAAGGAAATTTAACATTCAGGGCAATTCAGAATTGGTGGATCGGCAACATTTTTTGTATAATCGAGGTTCTACTGTACGTAGTTACTGGAATTGACTATGCCATATTCAACTGAACTGGTAGACTTCAAAAGGGGCCTGGTGGTTGGAGGCTACCAGAGTAAGCAGTCAGTGCCTAGCATTGCTGCTTTTCTGAGATTGCCCTAAATCCAGAGCGATGGATGTTCTTCATTGATGGAAGACGGTGCGTGATGACCACTCGGCAGCCCCATTGGTTGAGTAGTTATTGATGCTGGTTTCTGGCTAGTCATCTGAGCTGGACCCAGGTTTGAATCCCAGAAGGGGCATGGGTGTTGTATTTGTCTTATGCCGCTACCTCTCTCCTTTACCTGGAATCAGTAGCCTCAGACTATACTCGGGGCAAACTTAACCTGTCATTGGAAGGAAGGCCACAGAATGTATACTTCCACTGCATAAAATAGTTCCGGTCTAAAAGCTCGTACTCCAGCTTCAACTGGCACTTAAAAAGGACACAGATGTTCAATACGTTGTGTGTGTGCGCATTTAAAATATTCAGATCTCAGTTTCAGCGGCATTTCTAAAAAATACAGATATTCGTGTTTTGGTGACGTCACTGATGGTTCTCTGTCACAGCATTCTTGTTTGGGTCAGAGTTAAGCTGTCAACCCAGGGGATATTTATTGCTGTGGGGGGTGGGGGTCATTAGCGGAAGGATGAGGGCAAAAAAAGTGTTTCCGAGAGCATTTCGCGTTACTCCCCCTGGTTTCTCCTTCTTGATTGTTGTTTTAAAACACTCTTCTGTCTTTTCGGTTTTTTCGAATGGCATCTGCTTGTCACTCGAGTGTATTTCAGCCGCATAAAACTGGGAAACCATTACGAAGCTCGGCTAAGGTGATCGTTATGAATGTTTTCACTAAATCGATGGAAAAACACTCGCCGAATAAATCGGAAAATGAAATAACAGTTCTTACGGCAGAACTCACTGGTGTTTCAAGTCGCACCATTACGAGAATGAAGGTTGAATTTAGTATTGAAGTACCTCAGATCCATCGGCAATTTATTTCTTCAAATTAAAATACAATTCTCGCTTGGCTTACATAGAACGTTTTCTCGAAATTAGTTTGGAGTTCCCAATTCAGTTCTCAATATAGGCCAAGAAACGGCTACCTTTTCCTTTTGAACTTTTGTGCGCAATTGCCTTAAACGCGTATGAACCGGCATGAAAATTCAGACAAATGAAAGAGTTCCTTCCACTGCCACACATAATTCGGAAACTTGGAAAACTGCCGCACATTCAACGTGTTCCTCGGAGGAACAGCAATTTGTGCCCGGCCCATCAATGAAAAACATGTGGCAATTTTCCAAGTTGCTGAAAGATGTGTGGCAGTTTACAGTGAACCCTAAAATATCATTAACCACAGAGACGGGCTCTTGTCCAGTACTTATGGCAACACAGAGTAGATAAAAATGCATACATATTTAACGGGTGTCTGTTATAAAAAAAAAATCTAATCAAGGCAAAATTTTTGAAAGAACGAAATTTTACGCATAACTGATGACATGGTAAAAATACTTTTAATTAAATCCCACAGTTGGTATTCTTCAAGCAGTAAGTATAAATATATGAAATATATCTAAAAAAAAAAAAAAAGAAAAATATGTGTAAACAAAATTAGGCCACTTAAGACTTCTTCCCGTGCTTAGCAAAGATAATTTCATTTTAAAAGAAAGAAACGTTACACGTTCTGTAACATCTCAAAAAAAAAAAAAAAAAGATAAATAGAGAGAGAGAGAGAAATAAACTGCTTGTCTACCGGTCTGCAAAGCGCGCGGGGGTGGGGAGGGTGTTAAAATAGAGGGGTTTGGTAAGGGATCACGGTGACAGACAGCCAGCCCTGAGGGCTTGTGGGAGAAGTTTTCCGAGTGAAGGTTAATTACACACCATTAGTGCGGAGTAATACTGGGATCCTCTCTGAACAGCCAATCACAGTCTTGCGTGGAACCCGTATAACATTGCCGTGGTGCATTTTCTGGACATGCGAAAAGGTCACCGTAGCTTCGGCCTCATTGCCAGGATAGCTTTGCCCCGAGTATAAGAATGAGGGATTGTTTATAGCATCGAGTTACTCACAATGGTTAACTTACTGTGAACACCTCATATTTCTTTTAAGGGAAAGGAGATTTAATGACAACCATGAGCAACTCTAAGGGGTATAAGCAGTCACCTATTCCTAATTTAGCACCACTGGTTCCAGGGAACAGAGAGAACTAGCGCTGTAAGACAAAAACACCACCCACTGATCCAAGACTCAAACCCAGATCCAACTTCAGGAACTATCCAGAAACCTATGCCTCCGACCATTTGGATGACTGCTTACATTTAAAAATTTTCAGAACAGACAGTTCTACTGCAAATGCATGTAAGTGTATTAGCAGTCTAAAAATTAAGTTGAAAAAATTTCCTTTATGTATCAGGTGCCACCGAACTACATAGAAACTATATACACATTGTGCATTTTGAAAAATGTGCAATTTTTTAGTTATGGGAGTATACATGAATTTTTTTCCTTGCCAAAAATTAACTTTCAATAATTCCTTTTGAGATGGAAAGCCCACTTTATGAAAAACATTTCATATAGAATTTTTATATTTTCATAATGTGTAGCTCTACCACTAAGGGTCAGACATATTCTAAAATACTGATTGAAGAATACCTTCTGTATAGGATATGAGTCATAAGAAAAATTTCAATGTATACATCCTTTTTTTGTGGTTGTTTTTGTTTTGGTGATACATGGTTGTTTTTCTACTTGGGGTGCCTTTTTTTTTCATATTTGCGATTTTATCTATTTCTGAAAGACCACCCAAAAAATGTTCTTTGCTGCAGATAAATTCTTTCCGTGAATTTTACATCACCATAATTCAGTTTCTTGGTAACGGCACAAATGTATAGGGCGATTCATAAAAAATTATACAGTTTCAACGCACTATAAAACAAGAACAATGCAAGATATTTTGTTACCTGCAACAGAATTGTAAGGGAATATTTCAAGTTTTTTTAGAGACAGTGACAGATGTTCTATGTGTGCACCCTTAGTGACACGACACACATCGAGCCGTTAATCCATTTCCGCCCAAACGTGAGGTAAGATATCTGAATCAAGTGCAGTGATAGTGGCTGTGATACGCTGTTTCAGCTCCGCTAGATCAACAGGAAGGGGAGGGGCGAATACCTTGTCCTTTATGTACCCCCACAGGTAAAAGTCACAGAGTGTTAAGTCAGGACTTCTGGGTGGCCATTGGGTCAGTCAAGAACACAAAATGCCTTTTCCACTGCAGACGACTGACTAGTCACATGACATGCGCGCTGTCGCCTACGTCACTTTCCTCAGTAGCGGGACACGAACTTTATGAGCACATCTACCTAACGGGTCGCAGTTGTGGTCCGTGTCTTCAACTGTTACTGTTTTACAGCATCTGGAAAGTGTATACTTTTTTTATGAATCACCCTGTATTTCTCTGTTTGCACTTGTTTCTCTGCTTCTAAAATATTTAAAAAGCTCTTTATCCCCTTTGTACTACATTCTCTGTGACCAATAGATGTTTGAAAGATTACTATGTTTTATATTACTACAATATTTTACATTATGTTGGTTGATTCAAATGAGGAGTAGTAATCATTATGCTCAACACCTAAGAATTTGGTGTCAACTTGTTCAGACTAGCACCCCGCCTCCCCCTCCACTTAATTTCTGCATTAACTTCTTAACCATACTAATGCATACTTTTTTACTTAACAATTCGTGAGACCTCATGATTATCATATATCATAAACACAATTTAGATTTTTTAATTGGTTTATTTTTCATGCATTAGTTGTCTCAATAATTATTACTACTCCAGATAAAATTACAGGCAACAACACACTAAAGGAGATCAAAACTCGTACACAATAAAACCATGTGCTGAATTTGACCAGAACCAGTGATTGTGTCAAAAATGACGTTTTATTTTAGATATTGATACAAAATTAATATCATATGTCACTCCCACATGTTTGAATACACAAACAGATTCTATGAATCATTCAGTAAAATAGGTGTAGGATCTCATTTTGGTGTTATTTTTACCTGCCTTAAATTTGAAATAAGGCAATGAATGTTCCAGATGTTTTCATTTGGATATAGATCTGATAATTTCACAAGCCATGGAAAAACATACCTCCACTCCCAACCCCCATTTAAAGACCATCATGAGTAGTTAGTTGCCCAATCAAATTTAGGATCACTTGTTCCAGGGAAAGGAGAGAACCTGTGCCATAAGACAACAGACCTCATCAAGGACATGTAGCCAGGAACTTGGACCTCTGACCACTTCACTACTGGGACAGCATACACATCTTGAATTGGCAATATAGTAAAGGTGGTGGAATGAGAATGGCCATTATACAATGGGCACTGGATAACTGACATGACCAATGTACGAGGTATATTTGGATAGTAAGTACCATTTGGCTTTTAAAGTTATGAGAATTTATTTGCAAAAAAATATGTTTATCTGATTCGCCATACCTTAAACTGCTTTCTATGTAGTTTCTGCTATTATTGAGGCATTTATAACGAGGCAGCAGCTTTTGTGTTCCCTCGTTGTAGAACAAGGCTGCCTGTGAAGACAGCCACTTTTGCACTGCTCCTTTGACTTCATCATCTAAAGAAACGCCGACCAGCCAATGTAAGAACAGGTGATAGTTACTTGGCACTAGGTCTGTGCTGTTAGGGGGTGATCCATTTGTTTCCAGCCAAATGACAGGAGGAGTGCTTGAGTCTGCAGAAATGTGAGGCTGAGCATTGCCGTGAAGCAAGACAATGCCGTGAGTAAGCATGCCACACCTTATGTTCTGGATCACACTATACAGTCTCTCCAGGGTCTCCCAATAAGCTGATGAGTTTACGTTTCTGCCGGCTGAATTCTTACCTTTAGGAAAGAATTCAACAAGCAAACCTCCTTGTCTGTCCCCAAAAACTGTGCACATCATTTTGCAGCTTGAAACTGTCTGCTTGATTTTTTTCCTTCTCGGTGATGAGGTGTGCCCCGTCACTCCATAGACTGCTTCTTTGACTTCAGAGTCACATGGGATGCCCATAACTAGTCACCGGCAGACCTGTTTGTAATCCGGGTGTAGCCCGGAATTCCGGGTTTTTGTTACATTCCAAACCCGTAAATCCGAGTTTTTAAGTTTTAGAAGAATTTGAGATGCTTCGGACATTTCATTTCTAAAAATGCTATGAAATGATAACTAAATGCTTAAGTTCCATTTTCTTTGGGAATTAGTGTTTGATTAAAAACACTGCATGTCCATGCCAATAGTGAATGAAGACGATTTGTAACACCTTGACTGTTTCTTTTGTTATCAAACAAGCTCTCAAGATAACAGCCTGCTCACAGGAAGGCTTTTTTTCATTATTTTGTAAGTTGCATCTACATCAAATAATTTGATTATATTAAATTCAGTTAATCCAATGAGCTACTTTTAGAAATTGAATGGAATTCACTGTAGGCTTTAAATAAAACTGATCCACATAGACTGGTCAATTAACATATAATATGAAGTGCGAAATTTGATTTCAAAGATGCAATGCCTAAAGGATTTTGCACAGTGAAAGAAAATTGGGTACAATAAAGATGTGAAATTTAACTGCACAGGCACTAGAGCCTATTTGTTGTAATACGTACATATAAATATTTGTAATATGCATTATATGTATATTGGCACTGAGCTCAGAGGTTCAGATTTTTTTGTGTCACCTCACAATCACCATTGCACCTGTAATGATATGGCTCAAGAACCATCATGCAGCCCAATTGCTTGAGAAAGGTCAACCCACTACCAGCCCGTTTGCTTTTGCGCTCCTCGGAGAGCATCTTCGGCACCCAGTGTGAGCACAATTTCCAAAACCCCAAATGATCTGTCACAATTTTGCTGAGAACGGTCCTTGAAATTTGCCAGAAATACAAAGAAAGCATAGTGAGAAGGATTGGTAATGAAGCACATAGCACGCTAAAAATTAGAAGAATCCGTAATATCCTCTTATCATGCATGTATAGGTTACATTATGGAAACTGTGAATAGTGGAACGTTTTGGTAGTTGACTTCTACCTTCCTCAGCCGTGGAATGAACCATGTGATGTTAACATCAGTTGTTGCCAGAATTCAAAATAGCTTTCCAAATAATAGGGATCTGAAAAGGTGTGTCCGTGTTGCAAGTGTTAGGGGTAAGGTAGATTTCAGTGCTTTCACAGTACCTAAGGGCTTTTCAATTACTGAACGGAGTGATACGTTTTACCAACTGGGAATCACGGATGCTGATAGTTAAAATTAAAAGGGAGGTGGAAGGGTTGCCTTTCTTAAGCAGACAGTTTCAAGCCTCAAAATCTGGCAACAACTGATGCTGATGCCACACGGTTCATTCCACCGCTGAGGAAGGTAGAAAGAAGTCAACTACCGAAATGTTCGACCATTCACAGTTCCATAACATAGCCAATGCATAAAAATAGGATATTATTAGGGATTCTTCTAATGCAAAGAAAGCACCAAAATTGTGAAACATCTGTCCTCACGAACTCTTGTGTTGACCCCACACACTAAATCATCGTTGACTGCAGATGGCCGGCCGCTCCACTCCTTGTCGTGCACATTCTCGCAATTTTTGTTGAACTGTGTGACCCATTTCCTCACCATTCCATCACTCATTGCAGGTTGATCGTAGACCTCACAAATCTAATGATGTATGTCAGCCGGTATCACATTTCTTATATTCAAAAATCAAATTACAGACCTTATCTCACAGTCGGTGGGCCGCTTGATCTTCTTAAACATGTTAAATACACAGAACAATAAGCAAACAAGATCTGATGTTCTTGTAATGGCATCTGTGGCTTACCCACAAATGAAGGAAGTTGGCATGTATCACGACTGCACTGCTGCAGCAAAAATATTCGCACACAATACTTACTTTCCGAATATGCCTCATAATAACTGGCTGTCATAGTGTTCACAAACACAATTGTTTGCTTCTCATATCTAAGGGTTCCCAAGCTATTACACCAGGAATTTACAATGTATGACTTTTGCTTGAGTATTCCGTTTCACTCCTGGGTGTCCTCGGACCAGCATTTAACCATCACTTACATTGGAGTAGAAATGTCTGTCGCATAATGAATATCATTCCAGCTTTCAGTTAACCCATGCAGAACATCAATGAAGATGCTCATGATGGTGAACAGGAATGAGAGGCAAATAATCCAGTGGGATTCAGAGATCACTGCTTTACTTATAGCAAATGTGTTTGAACTGTGCAAAAAGACACGTGAGGGTACAGCAGCGATCCTATTTTAGATAGAAATGGTTTGAAAGCCCACAGATGTGACAAGCAAACAATTTTTGTGTTTGTGGACAGCAGTATAACAGCCAGTTATTACATTATGAATGTCAGTGGCCATCCTCATTCCACCATCATTTCTACTTTGCCAATTCAAGACATGTTTGCCGCACTGGTGTCCTAGTGGTCAGAGGCATAGTCGTCTAAGATGAGTGTGGGTTTCCGACTAGTTATCCAAATCAATACACCAGGAACTTACAATGTGTGACTGCTCGTGTACTCTGTTTCTATCCTGGAGGTCTTCTGACCCACATTAAACCATCACTTATAATATCTATGTAGAATTGGCTCTTGCAGACGTGCCAACCTTCAAAATCTAAAAATCAGATTTTTTTACAGCTCATAAAATCACATAAGCGCTATTTTTTATCGACATTTTTCAGATGCAGGAGCAATTTTACAGAACTAGTATTATTGGTACATAGCATTTTTAATGTTTAAACAGTTATTCTAAATGCAGACTGTATGTTTATATGCAAAATAAAAAGCATAGTGAAAATAGTTGTCAACCAGATACAATTAATAGCATTATTATTTGTTTTCCCTCGAATTTCCATTTTCAAACTGAAATACAAATATTTACGGAATAAAATGATATATAACAACAATACTGGACAGAGGCAACATCACAGGATAAAGGAATTACGATTACGGAAAAAAATCTTTATTTCGTTTACTTCCGTCTCTGAAAGACGAACCACCACAACGATGCGTATTTTTACGAATTGGTAAAATTCTTCGACCAGTAGTTTTACGCCCCGAGAAAAATTCACGATGCGTATTTTTTTTTTTTTTTGATTGGAGGTTTAACGACCACCGTGAGCAACTCAATGGGCTATAAGCAGTCGCCCGTCCCTAATTTAGGGTCACTGGTTCCAGGGAAGGGAGAGAGCCAGCGCCGTAAGACAAACACAACATCCATGCCTCACCGGGATTCGAACCCGGACCTCTTACGGACGAATGATCAGAAGCCATCGCTTAGACCACTGCGCCACCGAGGCGGCATGCGTATTTTTACACGTCGAGAAAAATTCTCCATGCGTATTTTTACGCCACAAGAAAAATTCCGGACGCGTACTCTTACGCGTCGAGAAAAATTCCTGATGCATATTTTTACCCGTTGATAAAATTTCGATGCGTACTAGATGCCTAGATTGCGCATTTTGGAGAACTCTAGTCGGCACGTCACTTGAGCACTCCTGTGGAGAGAGAGCTACAGCACGAAGCCACGCCTTCGTTATACTTGATGGCTCCGCACGAAGCTGGCGAGTCAAAGATGACATCATCGCATAACACAGCGCTCGCAAGGTCCGGTAGAAAATCTAAATGGATGGTTGCAGGGGAGTGAAATACTTCGATTGAGCAATCGAAATATTAAAAAATCCGTAAAAAAAGACTTCTATCCGTAAATCAGTAAAATTAAGCAGAAATACGTAAATTTTACGGATAATCCGTAAAAGTTAGCAGATATGCAACATCCATGCCCCACTGATGCGATTCGAACCCGGACCCATCTCGGACAATTTGTCGAAAGCCGGCGTTCACTTTCACAACTTTATTATGCAGCAAAGCCAATAACAGCTAATATGTCAAGAAGAAACAAATTGCCAAAGATATGACATAATATAAAACATTAAAAACCGCAAAAGTGTCATAATGCAAAAGGAAAAATCTCCAGCAAAAAGTAAGCAAAAGGAATGAGAAAAAAAAAATTCACAAACTAAGTGTACACAAAATGCTACAATAGAAGATAAAACAAAGCGGACTTTCACAATTAAAGATGAACAAAGGAGCACATTAATCTTCTACAAAATGCGACGAAGAAGAGAAAAGAGACAAACATGGTGCAAAAAAAGAAATAAAAATCTCCACAGTAAAGCAAAACTGAAAAGCACTCCGCAAAACTCTGAAGAAAACAAACGGAACTCTCAGCTAATAAGAGCGGGGAGACGTGAAACGATAGTAGGTCACAGCTCCACTGCGCTTTCGGGGGTGGCTTTCTTTTTGCAGATATGAGAGGAAAAGTACGATACTGATGACTGTAAATGCTGTCTTGCATCAACGCAGAAAGAAAAAGATTTCACAAGCGGTTCGAAATATTTTTCTTCTGCGTCGATCCAAGGTGGTGGTTGATGGAATTTCGACCATTGTAACAGCTAATTATCGGTGAAAATCGGGAGAATTTCACATTTATCCGGAGGGCAGGAGGAATGGCTGAAAATCCGAAGTCTACCACCTAAATCCGGAGAGTTGGCACGTCTGCTCTTGTCATTAAAACAATACTGAAGGTAATCCCAGCTTCCAGTCAACCCTTGCATTCACCAGTGAGCACTTTCATGATGAGATATTCATACAGCATTGCAAATTTAAAAAAAGTCACATAGCTGCTTAATTATTAACGTGCTATTTAGACAATCTACATTTTGAGGTTACTCACCTTTATCCCAAATATCCTTTAGGAGGTTTTCATCTCTTACACACATTTCCAACACGTAATTTTCAGTAGTCACATACATCATGGTCCAAGGCCCAAAAACACACATCACACTCATGCAAAACTTTGAAACGAAGTTTTGCATGAGTGTGATGTGTTTTTTGGGCCTTGGACCATGATGTGACTACTGAAAATTACGTGTTGGAAATGTGTGTAAGAGATTTTTTTTTTTTTTTTTTTGATTGGAGGTTTAACGACCACCGTGAGCAACTCAATGGGCTATAAGCAGTCGCCCGTCCCTAATTTAGGGTCACTGGTTCCAGGGAAGGGAGAGAGCCAGTGCCGTAAGACAAACACAACATCCATGCCTCACCGGGATTCGAACCCGGACCCCTTACGGACGAATGATCAGAGGCCAACGCCTTAGACCACTGCGCCACCGGGGCGGCGTGTAAGAGATGAAAACCTCCTAAAGGATATTTGGGATGAAGGTGCGTAACCTCAAATGTAGACTTTCATAATGATGAGCACGCGGCAAATAATCCAGTGAAATTTTAAGATCTCTGCTTTGTTTACAACAAATGAGTTTGAACTGTGCAAAGACAGACATGTAGGTAAAACAACGATTCTATTCTGGACAGGAAGAGTTGACCTGTCCCTGAAAGCCATCTGTCAGGCTTGTGCTTTTTTATGCTTTCAAACCGTAGGTTGAAGAAGAGTATATGCTCCAGCTTTGTCCGTCTGTCTGTCCACACAATCACTCACTTAAATGGTTCATTTTGATGAAATTTTAGTATGTGGTAGGGGACAACCTGGAGACAACCCCTATTGAAAATGGGCAAAATGGGATCAAAGGTCAGGAAATAGGAGGGGGATCCATTCCATCACCCTTATGCGTCATAACTTAAGTAAAAATGCTTCTATTGCGACAAAACCTTAGTATATCAAACATAAGTCATCGTTCTTTCCACGTTAATAAGCGAGTCACAGAAAAATTCTCATCGGGCGATGAGAATTCATGAGGGGTTCGATTCCTGGTAACGGCCGATGAGAATTTTTCCGTGACTCACTTATAAACGTGGAAAGAGCGATGACTTCTGTTTAATGTCTCTAATCCACGTCAATAGTGTGTATTAAAACCTTCGTATGTTGTTCTGGAGGTATACTGAACCGGTTCTGTTGAAAATCATTGAAATGGGATCAAAAGTCAGGGCACAGGAGCGAGATTTATTCTACAGCCATTATCCTCGTAACTTGACTAAAAATGCTTCTATTGCTACAAAACTTCAGTACATTGTTCCAGCGGTGTACTGAACCAATTCTGTTTAATATCATCAAAACGAGGTCAGGGCACAGAAGCGAGATTTATTCCACAGCCATTATCCTCATAACTTGAGTAATGATTTCTGGTATGTTGGAAAACGTATCATAATCAATGCATTGCATGATTTTACTAACTTGTTTGTCAATGCTTCTAGAAGGTCCTGTACTTTATCTCTGAACATAGGTTGCTTGTTTTTCCCAATTGAATGTAATACCAACAAACTATAGGGTTTTTTTGGGGTTTTTTTTTTCGTTTTTTTTTTTTTTTGTTCTGGGGTTTAACACAACCACCATAAGAAACTCTTGGGACTATAAACATTTGTGCCACCCTAATTTGCCACTGGTTTCAGGGAAAGGAGAGAGCTGTGCTGTAAGACAAGCACACCACCTACATTATCCAGGGCTTGAGCCTGGGCAGTACAAGGACAAATAGTCAGAAACCTACACTTATGACCACTTGCCCACCAGGGTTGTGCGTGTGTATGTGAGGAAGGGGGGGGCACACATTCAACAATGCTGGTAATGGTGTTTCATGCATTGATAGGCAGATTTTGTTCGGTCTTAGAGTAAGTCTGCTCAACAAGAACAAATAGAACAGCTGGTCTTCTTATCATTTGTCTGTAAATTTAGTAAATTTAAGTTGCAAAATTCAAATCTGGAAACTTTGTTCAGCTGTAGGGTATGTTCAGAACATTTTCTCTCCGTTTCTGAAAGCTTAAAAATTTAGTCATATTTCTGCAATTCCTCTTCGTGTTATGTTTTGATGCAGGCTGGTTTCAACTTCCATCAACTTATGTATTTCATTTCGATTAAAACACACACAGAAGTTTTACTTAGTGATAAACATAAGTAAAAAAATCATATTCAATGATAAATACAACTTACAAATAGAGTTATCACTTTTGTAAAGAAAAGAACACACATGCACACAGTGAAATTGGTTTATTCTTAACAATAACCTGTACCATACAGAAAAGTGGGTAAAACAGCTAAATTTAAATATTTCTAATTGTATTTAAAATTACAAACAAGACTCCACTGAAAATATCAAGTGCAGTAGTTACTGCATGACATAGCCATGCCATAGAAAAATGTTTAATATGAGAACACATATGTTCATGCAACAATGTATACAAAGGTTTTTCTGCAGGGATATGGATGCAACAATATGTCTGCAATGATTAACTGTTCTCCTGCATAAATTTAATAAACAACATAGAGAGATCTTAAGGCTATGCCCAAAAGACAATAAAATAAAGTCTCATAAATCCATAATTGGTGTAGTAATAAACAATTTTTTAATACACCAAGCTTTTGCCTGCCAATGGGAATTTTTGTCAAGGCAAGTTACATTATACGAACCTATAACCCGTTTTATAAATGGGTTATGTGTTTGTCTAATGTAACTTCCCTTGACAAAGCCTTCTGTTGGCTGGCGAAAGCTTGGTGTATTAAAATATTCTTTATTACTACACCAATTATCGATTTATAAGACTTGTCCCCCCCCCCCCCCCGTCAATAAACAATGTTGTATCAGTTTTTATAAGACTGTGAACATGATATAACAGTGATAATGTTCAATGTTTTCGCTGCCAATTTTCTCTTTATAACTTGGATTTGTTTCACGCCACCTGTTGATATCACAGTAAATAGTTCAGTGCCTTTGGTTGCCATTTAACTTTACTTTTTGTTTCTTTGTTGTTTTGGAGTTTAATGGCACCATAAGCATTTATGGATAGAAGGAGGCCTGTCTCCACTTTAGCAAACTTTGCGACCAATGATTCCACGAAAGAGACAGAACCGTACGACAAACGCAAACCAGATCACCCATATTTCATCCAGAACTCAAACCCATACCCAATCTGAATGATTAGCAACATCCAAACCTCAAAGCACTCAGCTACCTGGGAGGCATTTGAATAGCATTTGTGAAGTTTTTACAAGAAGAACCATTTTGTTTTATTGAGATGTTTAAACCCATATGTGGTATCACGTGATCTGGAGGACTACTGTGTGGATAAAGATCTATTGCAGAATGATATTAACTATTGTTTTGGGTTTTCATAACACCCTGACACCCAAATATGTGACAAAAATTTTAATGTTCTGAAATTCTGTTTCAATCTTGAATTATACATAATGTTTTAAATTCTTTTAAAAAATAATAAAATGTGTACATTTCAAAGACTGTGCACATATGCTACTGGTGAAGTATTCTTTATAAAAACTGAGTATTAAAGACCCTCCAGATAGAACTTCTGAAAAAACTGCAGGCTTTCAACTGATATAAGATTGAGCTCACACTTCAGACATATTGCTTTGCAATGCCTAAGGCATGTTGGTATGTTGCAGAGAGAACACAAATAAGCAGTTCTGTGCTTCTTGGCACTGAACATAGAAAGCATGTTTTTCTGTTGCTAATATTTAATCCTCTTTGTCCTTCCTATTCTGCTCCTCAGCATTGAGAACGATGATGTCACAGCAAACAACAGTGTAAATAAAGTTCATAGAGTAATGTAACAAGTGATCTGAAAAGTTAGATGATTTCTCCAAAACCAAGACCACTAAAATTTGGAAGAAAGCCAAGTTTCTTTTCACGCATCACTGACATCGTATGATCGTATGCTTCACTGGACCTTGTGATGCCACATACACGACAACTGTAAACTCTACAACTACATTTTGCGATGTGCAAGTAGCATTGTGTGGTCTATGGGACCGATGCGTCAGTAAAAAATATACAACCAATGGTTATCCAAGAAAAGCATGTGTGCAGACTGTTTAGCTAATAACATACTAGAAGGTAAAAGTTATTAGGTCTATTGCATATATGAATAAAACATACATTTATAACTGATGGGGGTCCACGGGACCACATAATGGTACTTAAGCGTTAATGACCACAATGTGCAACTCTGAGAGCTATAAGCAAATTGCCTGCCAACCCCTATAAGGCAATTTCCAGAGTCGATGCCATCAGACAAACACACCACTCATGCCTCACCTGGGAAACTCAAGCTCACCTTGGATGATATATGAAATGCTTTGTGTGTTGCAACTATCATTCTACAGCAGGTAATCAAGAAATAACAGGAATTTTTTTAGTATTTATAATTTCTTTACACAGTGTATGCCCTTCAACACAAACAAAAATAGTAACCTCCATACAGCACGTGAAAACAAAATGTAGAAATAATTTTAAAAGAGCTGCTGTTTTGATGGTAATTCAAATTTGAAAAAATATGGTTTTGATCATCACCATGAAACTATTAGATTCAAATTACAAGCTACTGAATGACCTCAAACACAAGGGTCAGGCTACTATCATGCTTTATGGGAACTCATTTAACTTAAACTATTGTCTTAGCCATCAGACAGCCCAGGTTGTACTGCTTTCAACATCTTTATGACAACAGGTTCATATATGGAAAAAGAAAAAGTAGGGAACAAGCCTTGTAAAAATGAATTATGAATGCATCACTATCTGAACAGGAGATACTGTAACTCAACAGTACACAACAATCTCAGTTATCGTAGTGAATAACATATTTTATCAGTTGAAGCTAGGAATGAAGGGCATCTTCAGAGGTAATTATCACTTTATTAATATTTTCAAGCAAGTTTCCACAAGGAAACTGCAAAAAGAGGGAGGGGGGATAACAAGTCTACATGGGAACTAAAGAAGTATCACATATCACTTTACAAAAAGCAAATGTCCATCAACACTACCAACAGTACAAAGTTTATTAATATATAAAAAAAACTCTTCTAACTTATAAAACAGCACTACAAAAATTGTAAGATGAGTTTTTTTATGGTAACTAAATAGTTATAATCATCTCACATCTCCATACTATTTGAGCATATTACTGGCACTGATAATTTAAATATACAGCAGATTAAGGTTCATACTCTTCCAAGCAAAATAAATGCAAGCACTTTACAAGGACTTTTTAACCTGGATTATCATTTGTGTGTACTGTCGTTGGTCAGTAGGTAGGTATTTTAGTAAGTTCAGACCATTAATCTTAGCTGGGGCAGATGCACCTTCAATGACAAGGATACAATATTTTCATATTCATCTGCTGGTATGACACTTATTGTTTGCTTTAACCTTTTATTTTTGTTGCATGACTTTGATGCTGTGATGATTTTTTTTTTTTTTTGATGCAGCCAGGACACAAAGGGTCCACGCATAATGAACAAGCCATTCCTGGAAGTTCCACCCTCCAGCAAGAATGCGTCCCTAACCCCAGTAAAAAGAAGCCCATCACAATTTGCGAATACATCATTTCACTTATTTTACTCAGGTGGCTGATGCTCTAATCTGTAGTGATATCACAGCCAAGGTACCAGCTGTCTTCACATTCCCCTGGGTTGAACACAAATTCTGCACTATTTAATCAGCTTGGTGTTTTCATTAGAACTACATAGAAATCTATATGTCTTTTCAGCATAAACAATTATTTAACACATGCTCTTTCATATCATTACTTAACAAACAAAACAATTTTTTTTCCAAGTTCTATTTACAGAGCCTTAAACTTTTTCAAGTACTTTCAAGGACTTGAATGAACTTTTAATTCAAGTACTTTTCGAGGAGCGTACAAAAAATGCGGATTCCGCTTAATTGGGACACATTAGGGCTAGAACACTTTGACAAACCTATGCAAAGCTTTATCCCAAAGAGTTAATTTGGGATGTTTTTCAAGAATTGTCATAAACAAACAGCTTCCCTGATTAACTGATGGCCTAATTAACTGGAAACTATTGTATAGCTTTCTCCATCATTTTCTGCCAGTGAAATACAGCTTCATTAACCACAAATGGCTGATTTTTCAATTTTGTTCCACTTTTTATGAGGGGGAGAGGATGCCACCAAGAACAACTCAATGAGCTATAAGCAGTTGTAGTCCCTAATTTAGGGCCACTGGTTCCAGGAAAGGGAGAGAGCCACAGCACTAGGACAAAAACACCTTCCATGCCTCGCCTGGGATTTGAACTCGGATCCACCTAGGATGAATAAAGGTAGAAGCCAGTACCTTGTACCACTTGGTAACCAGGGTGGCCCACTTTGTTCTACATCTAACCTTTGGTGTATAGTCTGGTAACATAGAATGTGACATCTGCCTACATAACTTTCATCTTAGGCAAGACGTGCATGTCCAAACCACCTCAACATGTCCAAATTAACATTTTCTTCTACCAAAAAAGTACCTAGTGCAATTGCAAATACACATAGTAACATTGTACTGTATGAATCCCCCTATTTTCCCTATATCTCTCACCACTTTCATGTCAGCAGTTTCTAAGCACTTAAGCAGCCCTAACTTTGTACCCAATTCTCAGTGCTGCAAAAGACAACAGTTGGTCATAGTCTCAGAAATGGCTAACTACTGAAAAATACATTTAGTAATAAAATGAGCTGAGAACCAGAGAACTGTTTCTCACACTGGAAAGCAGTGTTTGCTAAGAGAGAATTCTGAACTGTTTTCTAAAAGAGAGCTCCACACTGCAAAAATTACTTTACTAATGACCAATATCTGCCACAATATTTCAGTTGCAAATCAGCTAACATTTACACAAGAAAAAAATGTGTGTTTATGAATCACAATAATTACTAACTCACTACTTAACTGCTTTTCCAGAAATCAAATCCACAAAGTAAATATACAGAGAGAAGATTTTAATAATGCTAAGCCAAATATATATATATATACATGTGTGTGTTGATTTTTAAAAAAATTATGTATCTAAAACTGTAACAACAGCTATAAAGGTAATTAGTGATTGATCCAATGACAAAGTGGCAACCACTTACCTAACTGTACAAAGCATAACTTAGCACTTGCCGATTCTGCGGTCTGCACACATGAGGTAAAAACACATGTAAGGATATACAAGCCCTGATGATTTTCAGTGAAGGATATTTTTAATGATTTACAGACTTTCCTTCATGTATCTTCCTCATCAAAGGATAAAAGACTAGAATTCTGAATGCTCCTTGACTTATTTTCTCGTGATTTGCTAACAATTCTGTCAATTTTAATTTTTTTTGAGCTGGACACGAAAGCACTCGTCTTCTCATCAGCATCTCGTTTCACTGGTTTACGGAAGAGAATCTTTCCATCTGGGGCAGATCCTTCTAAATATGCAAGGGGGAAAAAAATAAAAATAAAAATCAATCATCTAGCATACACAATAATAATACCTGGTATTCTGACATGGAAATAAACTACTCACTTATTAAATCACTTACTCAAGGCTTTACCCAGATATATTTATTTGGTTCTAGTTCCAGAACTTTGAAGAATTTTTCATTTAATCTTCCTTTCCTCTGAGTTCCTTTGGTTTTTTTACAGATGTTTCTGGCCTCTTGTTTTTAGTCAAGACCTGTTCTTAGTGTATAGAAGGATTATCAAAAGTTTTGTTAACTCTTGAAGAGTTTAATAATTGTTGCCAGGTTCCTCATACTGTTGCCAGTTACTAAAGTGAAATGTTTTCATTGTGTATTTTGTAATTCTGTTGTTGTTGTAATTAAGTTGTTTAAAACACCACTTATTAGTTTTGAAGCCTCATTGGTGGCACTGTTTTTTTTATTGGAGGTTTAAGGACCACTGTGAGCTACTCAATGGGCTATCAGCAGTCGCCTGTCCCTAATTTAGGGTCACTGGTTCCAGGGAAGGGAGAGAGCTGGGGCCGTACAACAAACACAACATCAATGCCTCACCGGAATTCGAACCTGGACCCCTTTCGACCGTTTTTTTTTCTTTTTTCTTTTTTTGCATGTAATAACTTTCTTTAATTAATCTCTTGTTTTTATGAGATTCATAGTCTAATATTTTAATTTTTTCAAATAAAGGTTCACATTTGCATAACTGCATATGATTTGCTAACACACTAATTTGATCTTTGTTATTAATAGCCACTTGATGTTCCTTAATTCTGATTTCCAATTTTCAAGATGTTTGTCCAATACAATTACTGTTACAATTAAGTAGAATTTGATATATTATATTTTTTCTTTCCATCTTGTCTTGTATTACTGTATGTTTCTTTATTAGCTAAATATGATACTTTGTTTTCTGCTGTAGCGGCTACTTTTATGTTATTTTTTATTAAATGTTTATTAATTTTGGTATTTAATTTTCCATAATTGGCCATTGATATGCACGTGATTATTTTATCAGCTTTTTTTTTTCAAATTTTTTTTGTTATTCTTTTTACATTGTTTTTGTCTGACATTTTGCACAATGTTAATGATAGTTACCTTTTTTTTTTTTTTTTTATTGAAGGTTTAACGACCACCGTGAGCAACTCAATGGGCTATAAGCAGTCGCCCGTCCCTAATTTAGGGTCACTGGTTCCAGGGAAGGGAGAGAGCCAGTGCCGTAAGACAAACACAACATCCATGCCTCACAGGGATTCGAACCTGGACCCCTTTCGGATGAATGATCAGAGGCTATCGCTTAGACCACTGCGCCACCGGGGGGGGGGTGGAGAAAATTATTGTCTATTAACTTGATTGCCATTTTTGTCATCGCTTCTACTTGATTTTTACTTGATGAAAGTAAGTAGCTTTAGTTATTAAATTTCTTGCTGTGTTAATTTTCACTGCTTTTGACTGGTATGAGGCAAAATTCAGTAATATATTAGATTTTTCTTTCTTGAAATTATGAATGAATTCCAAACTTTCTGTATCTCTCATGATTTTTATGTCTAGATACTGAATTTGTTTTTTCTTCTTCTAATTCAAACCTAATGCTGGAATCCTAAGTATTAAAAAAATCCAGAATGCTTTGTGCTGAATAGCTGCATACAAAATAAGTATATCATCTACATATCTGACATAAAGATCCCACACTATTTTATTTTCTTTAAAAATCTGTAGCTCCAATGAACTTAAATAGTATTCTGCTAGAATTGGAGAAATTGCTGATCTGATTGATAAACCTTGTTTTTGTCTATATATTTTTTCATTGAATTTTATAATTAACTGTAATGTAAATTTAGGAATAAGAAATTACTGGTTGTAATACCATGTTTCATAATGAAATTATTTTGTTTTTTATGTTCAAAGAAACTGTTGATCTTAGTAAACAATTTTCTCAATGGTATTGAAAGAAACATATTTTTGACATCTAAACTTATGATTCTGGTGTCCATACTGATTATATATGCATATTGCTTAATTTATTTACTATATCGAAAGTATTTTTCACAGTGAATTGTCCATAACTAATTTCTTGTCTCATTATGTTTGATAGATATTGTTCCAATTTATAAAGTGGTCCACCTTTTGTAGTTACTACTGTTCTTAATGTCATATCAGGTTTATGAGTTTTTGAAAACCAAATAATTCAGGTTCATAATTGGAAATCAGAATTAAGGAACATCAAATGGCTATTAATAACAAAGATCAAAATAGTGTATCAGCAAATCATATGCAGTTATGCAAATGTGAGCCTTTATGGAAAAAAATTAAAATATTGGACTATGAATCTCATAAAAACAAGAGACTAAAGTTATTACATCCAAAAAACAGTGCCATCAATGAGCCTTCAAAACTAATAAGTGGTGTTTTAAACAACTTAATTACAACAACAATAACAACAGAATTAGAAAACCCAATGAAAACATTTCAGTTTAGTAACTGGCAACAATATTTAAATTCTTCAGGAGTAAACAAAACTTTCGATAATCCTTCTACAGGGTTCCCACTCAAAAGTAGAAAAAAATTTCCTGACTTTTCCAGGTTCTCCAGGTGGTTTTTAAAGTTTTCCAGGGTGGCATGTTGCAAAGAATTGTTACATTTCATTCTATTCCATTCATTTTTCTCACAAAAGCACACACTTGTAATTTCTTTACATAATTAGTCTTTATAAAGTTACCTTCTTTTCATTAATAACAATTAACTGTGCATATTATTTTCTGTACCAAAGTTCCGTGAACTTTTGTGAATACTACCCACACGGAATTTGTAAATACATTCGCATAGAAACAGGTCATATTTAAGAAAAATCTGTCAGTTGAATAGTTTCAGTTTTTCTATAACACAATGGAGCTAAGCTTAATGATGGAATGGCTCTGTTCAAAGAAACATGTTTCAAGAGAACCAACAGACAAAGGACTTTGATCCATCATTTGGTTGGTTCTCTTGTGAAGTGTTTCTTCAAGCAGGAGCCATTGTGCCTAATTGTTCCATGTTATAACAACTGCCTGCAAAAACTGAACAAAAGCTTAATAACTGGAAATTTTAAATATTCAATTTTGCATATTTTTTTAGAGAATAAAAGAAATACTTAATGTAACTGAAAGTAATATCTACGAAATTCTAGGCAGGCAGTAATTGTAAGCAAAAGTTTGAAATCTTGAAAAAATATTTTTTTTTTTTTGGCAAAATAAAGTATTCATTGATTTTTACAAAAAAGGGGGGGGGTGTAATTTTCCCCAACTTTTACAAAAAAGGGTAATTTTCCCTGAGTTTTCCCTGATTTTCGGAACCATTTTCAAATTCCCTGAGAATTCCAGGTTGAGTGGGAACCCTGTTCTATACACTGAAGAGCAATTGAATTAGAGACAGCTGGCGTTATGCAAATGTGGCGCTCTGGGCGGCCCTGTAAATGGAAATGACATGGCATATGCAGCGATCCAACAATATAAGGAGTGATGCGACGGGAATCAGTAAGAGTCGGAAACAGTATGGGTAAGACGAAGGATCTAAGCGCATTTGATCGTGGGGAAATTTTCGGGGCCCGACGAATGGGGCACTCCATCTCGGAAGTCGTGCAGGCACTGGGATTTTCACGACCCACTGTGTCACGGGCGCATCGTGAGCACACTGAATCCGGTAAAACCATCCCTGCAAGGGCCAACTGCCGTGGACAACAGCGTGTGGATGAGCGGGGTTATCGTCGGCTAGCTCGCATTGTGACAGTGGATAGACGGGCCACCGTGCAAGAAATCACTCGGCAATTTAACACTGGTGCACAAAAACGTGTAAGCAGCCACACACACCATCCAGAACCATCTCCTCGCTATGGGGTACAGAAGCCATCATCCCACAAGGGTACCGCTGCTGACCGCACATCACAGGGTGCAAAGATTAGCATGGGCACGGGAACATCGCCACTGGACCCTAGACATGTGGGAAAATATTGCCTGGACTGATGAGTCGAGATTCACGTTGGTACATGCGGATAGCAGGATACGAGTACGGCGCAAACCACATGAAGTGATGGATCCTTCTTGCCAGCAGGGTACTCTTCAAGCTGGTGGGGGGTGGCATTCTCATCTGGGGACTGTTTACACGGACTGAAATGGGACCCCTGGTACGTGTGACATCGTCCCTCACAGGTCAACATTACCGGGATATTCTGGCTGACCATTTGCGCCAGTTTGTGCATCTTCAACATCCCACTGGGGACTTCATCCTGCAACAAGACAATGCACCGTGCCATCGCTCCCGAATTGTATCCGAATGGTTAGATGAACACTCCACCGACGTGACCTCGTTTCCTTGGCCAGCTAGGTCACCTGACCTCAACCCCATCGAGCACATCTGGGATGCCACCGAGAGATATGTTCGAGGCTCTGACCGCCCTCCATCAAATCTCCGTGAACTGTGGGAGCTTGTTCAGGGGTCCTGGATCCGCACGGCTTCCCAACGATTCCGGTATCTTGTAGAGTCCATGCTAAGACAAACCGCCACTGTCATCAGGACGAAAGGTGGTGCTACACGTTACTAGACAGGTATCTCTAATTCAATTGCTCTTCAGTGTTCATTAAAAACAGGCCTTGACTAAAATTAAGAGGCCAGAAATGTCTCTAAAAAACCCAAAGCTACTCACTAACTATACCAGAAGAAAAGTTCAGAAATAAATGCCTTCCGGTATAAATCACAGAAAGAAACCTTTTCTTTTCAATAAAAAGACATGCCACAGGCCTAAGCAAGCATGAAGATATTAAGTAAAAAGTTATATTACCTAACTCATAATTACTCCTTGTATGACATACATTCTTTGGGCATGGATTCACCCATAATTTCATTTGCAAATACAGTAAAACCTCTTTTAACCAATGCTTGTTTATCCGGAACTCTGTAAATCGACACCTCTTCTGTTAGGTGTTATTTTTTTATTTTTGTAACTTTTCACCAATGCTTCCATGTGTGGTCAAGTGTCAAGAGTTCACACGCCATTCTTATTTCCTTATCTCTCTCTTCAACCATGTGGACACTAACCAATCAGAAGTCAGAAAGTAAGAAACACCAGTCAGCAGTAGAATGAAGCCAACAAACCCTCAGCTTACTGCTCTACTCTGTTCCTGCTGTTAATTTTGCATCAGACTGAAAACTTCCTAAGTGATTGGTAACATTACATCCGCCAAACGAAAGCATGTTGTTTCGACAATGGAGCAAAAATTCAGATTGTGAATAAATTGGAAGCAAGTTAAACAATCTCAAAGCTAGTGCATGAATTTGACATTAGCATTATCAACACTTGGCACTATGAAGTGTGGTGCAGAAAAAATAAAAGAAATTACCTTATCAGTGGACACTGGTTGTGCAAAAGTCATGGAAAACAAAGAAGAATTGGATCATATGCTGAGGTGCCAAAAAACTGGGAAGTGTGCTACCATTTCCATTACATGCCACCACATGTATGTGGTAAATGGTATGATCTGCAAACAACATATATATAGAGATAGGCAGATATCTCCACAAGCTCAAAAAGTAGAATTCGCAGTTCATGTGGCAGCTTATCAGGATTTAAGCGATTTCGAACATAGCATGATAGTCAGCACCCGGGAGATGGGTCACTCCATCTTGGAAATTACCACGAAATTTGAATTTACACAGTCAACAATTTCAAGGGTGTACCTGGAAAACACCAACTTGGGGGATAACATCCAGAGTGTGAGTGAGACCGGCGTGGCAATAGAAAAATCCTGGACGATCATGGACAGCTGCATCTGGCGTGCATTGTAACACTGCCCAGTATGCAACATTGCCACAAATCACAGCGCAATTCAATGCTGGGGCCGGTAGTAGCATCGGCATTTGGACAGTGCACCATTCCACAATTTATGGGGTTCTGGAGCTGACGGTCCACCCGGGTGCCATTGCTAACCGAAGGACACAAGGCTGTGCACCTTGCCAGGGCATGGGAACACTGCCATTGGACCCCAGATGACTGGAAATGTGTAGCCTGGTCCGACGAATGGTGGTACCTACCGTTTCGGGCAAACGGCCAACTCTGAGCTTGGCAACAATGCCACAAGCCTGCATGCCTAAAAGGGACAGAGCAGCCCTGTGGTGGCTCTGTTATGGTGTGGAGTGTTTTCGGCTGGCATGCATTAGGACCCCTTATATGTCTGCAGACTGCTCTGACCAGTGGAGACTATGTAACCATCCTTGAGGATCATTTGCACCTGTTCATGTCATGCAACCACTCTGATGGGTGCAACCTCTTTCAACACCACAATACACTACAGCACATGTTCTCAGTCACCCAATTATGGCTGGAGGAACATTCCACAGAGTTTGGCATCCTGACTTGGCCCCCTCATTCACCGGATTTAAAAGCCATCGAATACATTTGTGATACTGTTCAACGTGCCATCACTGCCAAGAATCCTCCACTGAAATGACTCACAACACACTAAACAATCAGCTCATTCCATAGCTGTTTTAGACTGGCGGGATACACCAAGTTACGAAGAAAGCACTTCGAGAAAGTACAGGTTTCAACCGAACGACTCTTCGTTGGACCAGGGGTGCAGAAAATTTTCAGGGCCCAATATTTCCCCAGAACACAATTTTTTTTCTGTCCGAAATTTCCCCCAAAATTGTAGCGGACTTTCATACAACTTTAAGTGATCTATATGTTGATGATTAAGAACTAATCCTTAAAGCCTATTACTTAAAAATTTGAAAAAAAAAAAAACCAAAAAAACTAATATTTATTTTAGATTCGAAATGTCTGAAACATTTTTGTGTCTAGGTGAAAACAGTGGTGGGGCAGAGAGGCTGAAAAATAAACAGCTAAAAAAAATTCTGCAATTAACTATAATTTATTTCATTCTAGCATTTCAGGCGTATAATTGTGCCAGATAATTTTACTGAATGAAATTCATATTAGACTTAAATCCTTTGAAAAATGCATGGGTCATTCGCTTTAAAATGTGCGGAACCCCTAATAAATTTTCAGATCGGCGTTTACGACACATAAGCTGCCATTAGTTTCGGAAAATTTTTATTAGCATGACTAGTGGTTGCGCCGTACTTATTACTCGTGCCACACTGTCTACGCCTTGGCATTAGTAAAGTCGTTAGGGCTCGGTGAATCATATGCCAGCGGTACGTCACTGTGCTCATAACCTCTTGTATTTATAACGACATGACATTTTTCAAAATGATTACCTGATTACTGTGCAGTAAATTACTCTTAT
This sequence comes from Macrothele yani, assembly GCA_039090855.1. NCBI lineage: Eukaryota > Metazoa > Arthropoda > Arachnida > Araneae > Macrothelidae > Macrothele > Macrothele yani. The sequence goes on from CM077026.1 coordinate 29,736,825, forward strand.
CTTTCACGTTATACTCGTTGTTAATAAGTCAAATTTTTGTTTTATTATTATTACTACTATTACTATTTTACCTGCGGGCAAAAATTTCCCCAGAGCTGCCTTAATTTCCGCCGAACCTTGTTCGCGAGTTCGGACAAATTCTGCACCCCTGCGTTGGACTACATCAATTGCTGCTCTAGACATTCTTCGTTTATAAAGATTTTATATATTCAGTTATTTTAAGTGTACATGGATAATGACAAACTTTCGAGAACCATAGTTGCAACAAAGTCGGCAGCTGTAACAAAGGAGGGGCACGGCCACAACACCACTTACGGCCTACTACTTCGTGAACCACGAGAGGATAAAACTTGTAAACGATCGACTGGCAAAAGGGGATTATCTTGACTGTGAGTAATTTCATTTGTGTTTTTAAGTATAAAGAGAAAGATTTTAACAGGCAGTTAATTTTATATCGAATGCTTAATCTCAAAAACGAAAGATTCTTCCTCTCGGAGTGTTCGAATTTGCACCCGAAGATACAAAAAAGAATGTGTATAACAGAAAATATAGTAATAACAAGTCTTTACTATTGAACAAGAAATACAAACACATAAATTAATAAGCTCAGCACGATATATTATGAATGAGTGAAACCAAAGCAAGCAGTATGAGCTGACTGTTCACATGACACCATCCACATGTGATGAACGACAGACAAACGTGCACTGGTGGGTTTTCTCTGCGCTGTTGGCTTACAAGTGACACACTGCAGCAGGCAGCTGCAGGAATAAACTGACAGGGTAAAGAGGGAGGGCACAAGCTAGAATCCAGAAATGAGTGAGTGAGTGAGTTAGTGAGTGAGAGAGTGTGTGTGTGTGTGTGTGTGTGTGTGTGTTGCATTCTTCAAACTAATAAATTACTTGCAGAGTTTTCATTAAAAAAAAAGCCACTGTATTTTCCACCAGGGCACGAAAAATCTCGGAAATTTTACCCGTCCTTGAGGACAGTTTGTCTAAAAATGTACCCATCCTCCTTTGAAAGTAACCTGTCAGACTCTTATAAATACCATAACTACGTAGAATTTAAATATTGTCATTCTTTTTCAGTTAAATCCATTCAATAGTGGTTTAACTGTTGGAACTTTTACATGTTATAGTTCCTTTGTGTGAAATGCAATTTCTCAGTTGGAAATTATTAGTATTTACTGCGAACAAATACCTCAGTAATATGACGATGATGGGCAAAACACGTAACAATATTAACAAATAAAGGTAACTTGATCACGCTAGTTACGTTAACTGAAAACTTTTACAAAAAGTTCGTAAGTTGGAAGCTTTCGACCTTATCCTAGGTCTTCATCACGCCAATGGAGGACTAAGATTGTTGCCAGATTCTACATTTGAATTTTTCCTATTTTTGTTGCCAAAACTTAGAATTGATTTCCAGATCAACGGAATGTAGAGAGGAGATTCGGAGTTGCAAGTCATTGAGTTGAAAATAATTTCTATGCTTTCACGGTAACGGAGGGCAAAACGATTGTCAAAAGAAGCAATTCGTTTTGCTTCGTTCCAGTGGGGAACTGCAGATGTGTCTTCCATTGTCAAAATAGACAAGGCAGTATTAGGATAGGCTTTCGAAACATCTTTTCTATGTTCTAAAATTCTATGGCTAATGCTCCTGTATGTGCTTCCAATGTATAAGTTATCCCCAGTAGAAGAAGAGATAGGAATGCAGTAAACTCCTGGGAGGTTCAGGCTTTCAACTTTGTTCCTATCCCTTTGTAGAAGTTTCAAGATGTTTGGGGTAGATTTAATGGCAAGATGGTAACCAAAACTTCTAAAAAGAATCTGTAACTTATAAGCATAGGAAGGATGGTAAGGAACAGAACCACAGAATTTCAGGTCTTCTTTCTTGTGAGGAAGGAGGCATTCGATTTTCGAATGGTTTTCATATTTCTTTATGAGGGAGTTGACTGTAACAGCAGGGAAACCATGGGAGAGGGCTATTGTAGAAATTTTGGAGAGTTCTTCTTGAAGAGAGAGTTGGTTGTTGCAAATGATATGAGCCCTGTGGATGTAGGACTTCAATGCTGCAAGCTTGTAGAGATGCAGGGTGCAAGATTTGTAGGGAATGATGTTAGTGGCCGCAGAAGGTTTTCGATAGACGGAACGAGTAATGGAGAGATCAGCGTTTCTGCAGATAGATACATCCAGGAAATCAATTTTGAGATTTACTTCCTTAGATATAGTGAGCTTAATGGAAGGAAATTTTTTCGTAATGGAGTTGATCAGTATCTGTAGTTCAGACTCGGAATGTGGCCAGCTAATGAAAATGTAGTCTACATATCTTAACCATAGGGAAGGTTGAAAAGGGTGTAGAGGAATGATGGAAACTTCAATATGTTGCATGTAGATTTCAGCAAGCAGAGGGGAAAGAGGTGAGCCCATGGGGAGACCAGATTGTTGCCTATACACAATTTTGTTGAAAACAAAACAACTGTGTTGATGAATAGTGTGGAAACAATCATAAAGATCTTTGATAAGAGGACCGGGGAGTTCAAAATGAAGAATCAATTTCTTCATGAGGAGCATGTAGGAATCAAAATATGGTACAGAGGGAAACAAAGATTCTACATCAAGAGTATACAGATTATCACAAGGAGAAAAGGAATTAGGAAGGTTGTGGATGAAGTTTGAAGTAGAGACAACTGTATGAGGATGGTTGGCTGAGAGGGATTTGCATTTGAAGACCAATCTCTTTTCAAGGTTTACTGCTGGAGAAAAAGAATATTCCACTAAAGGTCTGATGGGGTTACCAGCTTTATGCAGTTTCACTTGCAGGAAGAGCCTAGGAGTTCTAAAGTAAGGAGGGGGTGATATATCACCAAGGAAGGATTGAAGAGTTTCTTTCTTAGCTAATCTGTCAACTGAGTTTTTGAGTGAGTTGGTGGTGTCTGACTGCAAAGGGATGCAGTTAGCAGATGTAAGAAAAGAAAGCACTTTTTGGTTTAGAGTTTCTTTACCAATGATGACTGGGCAACCGACTTTATCTGCTTTGCATACGGCTAGGTCATTTTCTTGAATAAATGACCTGAATTCTTTTAAACAAGAAGAAGAGTACTTGATTGGCACAGAATTTTGCTTGGATAAGATAACAGCAGCATTGGCACGAAGGATAGGCTGCTGAACAGTCTCAGTTCTGTGGATGGCTGATTCTATAACAGAAACAGTTTGTGGAAGATTGATAGGAAGAGCAGGTGAAAATTTTGGGCCTAATGATAAGAATTTATCCAAGCTAGGAGGAATAGTGACAGAAGAAAGATTTACATACTTTGGCTTGTCAGTAGAGGCTGATGACGGAGATGTTGCTTGACTTTTTTGCTTGGAGAGTAGAAAATTGAATTTCTTTGTATGGCGAGCATATTCATTTACTTCAATTGTTGAGAGGGTTTGGTTGATGTGAACCATGAAAATATCAAGCAAAGCAGGATGAGTGGTAGCAGCCAGTGATTGGTAGCTAATGTAGCAGGAAAGTTCAGTTTTAGCAATGGAGGAACGCAGGTCACGGATAGCGGCAGATAGGAGGTTATGGCTGGTCTGCTGTAGTAACGCACGGCACCGTCCTTTGAAGATGGGTTTGCAGATCTGAAAAGCTTGGGGAAGAATGCCAGAAGTCTTGCAGGAAACAAGAAAACGAAGACTGCAAAGAGAATTAGTGACTTGAGTCCGAAGTTTCCGGAAGGAAATCCAATCTTTCGTCCAGTCCAAAATAAAATGCCCGGAAGTTGCGTAGCTTTGAAACATGACGATGATGGGCAAAACACGTAACAATATTAACAAATAAAGGTAACTTGATCACGCTAGTTACGTTAACTGAAAACTTTTACAAAAAGTTCGTAAGTTGGAAGCTTTCGACCTTATCCTAGGTCTTCATCACGCCAATGGAGGACTAAGATTGTTGCCAGATTCTACATTTGAATTTTCCCTATTTTTGTTGCCAAAACTTAGAATTGATTTCCAGATCAATGGAATGTAGAGAGGAGATTCGGAGTTGCAAGTCATTGAGTTGAAAATAATTTCTATGCTTTCACGGTAACGGAGGGCAAAACGATTGTCAAAAAGAAGCAATTCGTTTTGCTTCATTCCAGTGGGGAACTGCAGATGTGTCTTCCATTGTCAAAATAGACAAGGCAGTATTAGGATTGGCTTTCGAAACATCTTTTCTATGTTCTAAAATTCTATGGCTAATGCTCCTGTATGTGCTTCCAATGTATAAGTTATCCCCAGTAGAAGAAGAGATAGGAATGCAGTAAACTCCTGGGAGGTTCAGGCTTTCAACTTTGTCCCTATCCCTTTGTAGAAGTTTCAAGATGTTTGGGGTAGATTTAATGGCAAGATGGTAACCAAAACTTCTAAAAAGAATCTGTAACTTATAAGCATAGGAAGGATGGTAAGGAACAGAACCACAGAATTTCAGGTCTTCCTCACAAGAAAGAAGACCTGAAATTCTGTGGTTCTGTTCCTTACCATCCTTCCTATGCTTATAAGTTACAGATTCTTTTTAGAAGTTTTGGTTACCATCTTGCCATTAAATCTACCCCAAACATCTTGAAACTTCTACAAAGGGATAGGGACAAAGTTGAAAGCCTGAACCTCCCAGGAGTTTACTGCATTCCTATCTCTTCTTCTACTGGGGATAACTTATACATTGGAAGCACATACAGGAGCATTAGCCATAGAATTTTAGAACATAGAAAAGATGTTTCGAAAGCCAATCCTAATACTGCCTTGTCTATTTTGACAATGGAAGACACATCTGCAGTTCCCCACTGGAACGAAGCAAAACGAATTGCTTCTTTTGACAATCGTTTTGCCCTCCGTTACCGTGAAAGCATAGAAATTATTTTCAACTCAATGACTTGCAACTCCGAATCTCCTCTCTACATTCCGTTGATTTGGAAATCAATTCTAAGTTTTGGCAACAAAAATAAGAAAAATTCAAATGTAGAATCTGGCAACAATTTTAGTCCTCCATTGGCGTGATGAAGACCTAAGATAAGGTCGAAAGCTTCCAACTTACGAACATTTTGTAAAAGTTTTCAGTTAACGTAACTAGCGTGATCAAGTTACCTTTATTTGGACCTCAGTAATAAAATGTAATTCAAGGAAAAACTTTTCACGTACCTCTCAGTTGTAAGTGGTCGACGTTCGAATCTTTGTATGGCTGTTTTCATCAGGCTCTTGAGTTTAGACTTTTAAGAATTTAATCCGCACATTTTCTTTACGGGTCCTGAAATTGGAGCACAAACGATGAATTTGTCTATCCAATTTCGGGACCCGTGAAGAAAATGTGCGGATTAAATTCTTAAAAGTCTCAACTCAAGAGCCTGATGAGAACAGCCATACAAATATTCGAACATCGACCACTTACAACTGATAGGTACGTGAAAAGTTTTTCCTTGAATTACATTTGATTACCGAGGTATTTGTTCGCAGTAAATACTAATAATTTCCAACTGAGATATTGCATTTCACACAAAGAAACTATAACATGTAAAGTTCCAACAGTTAAAACACTATTGAATGGATTTAACTGAAAAAGAATAACGTATATAAAACATGTTTTTTAATCTTGATACGTCGAGAAATACGTGCGTATTAATTATCGTCACTTTAGTGTGTTTTTTTTTTTTTTTTTTTTATGTACATACAGAAAATAAATACATTTCTGCTTTCATGGCAAAAAGCTTGTTATGTGGAATCCAGAATTTTCAACTGTAAAATGGCAAAAGATGAGAGATAGAATAGTGCACATGCAGCATTAGGTATGATCGTCGTCAAGGACGCCAGGAAGCATGCGGAAAACGGTAATGCACGGGAAGCTGATATTACGGCGGGCATCACACGTGAGAGATGTCAAGGTCACATATGAAGGGAAGAAGTAACCGTTGTTTAGTTGCATTGGTTAACTGGGTCACTCCAGTATTAACAAATGAAACTAAACAAGGGATGACTGGGGGCACGGAGACAGACGGGAGAGAAAGGAAGAAGAAAAAAAAACTGCAAAGTCGCTATCCTTACACCTCCCGCTTCAGGCGTAAAATTCACACGGGAAAACTTTATGAGAGGGAATGAGAAAGCAGGACATTGGCTCAGTTCGTTAAAGTTTTGGAAGGGAGGGTGTCGCCGCAGAACTATTTCGCCAAAACAAAGAACGGCTTATCGCTTAAGAGAATGCGTAATTTCGTAAAACTGCGGCACTTGGCATGCGCAAGTTTTAAATTTGGAAAAAAAAAAATGGAAAATAAAAAGTTTTAATCACAATCATACTGCAAGCTTGCGGGAAAAGGGCCGTCCACGCAGACGTCGTTGTCGGAAATTAATCGTCCGCAATGAATTCTTGACCGCAGCGGACGGGCGGTTTTGCACGCCCTTTTTTTCACTGTTCTCACAAGAACATGAGTTAAAAGCTTAATATTCCTAAATTTTGTCTCGAGATTTTTAATAATTTAGCACTGCATACCTTTCTTGGTGTATCTTTTTTTGTTATGCAATGTGAAGTCGCAAAAGATTTCACCCATTAATAGTTTCAAGTGCAATAAGGAGGTGTGGGTGGATGGTAGTGAAAAAGCTGAAACTGTCTCGCCGACTCCAATGTACACAGACAGCAACACGAAACGTTTACACTTAGTGAGTCAATGCCTTGAAAACTGTTCGTCTTCTAGCCTCTGTTTGTGATAGAGTGGAAATCATTAGAGCCATAATTAAGACTATTCCACTTCTCTCTCTCTCTCTCTCTCTCTCTGTATAAATATATAAGTTGTGTATTATTTGCGATGTAAAGGCATGCCTCCTGGGCTCTTGGTAATGGTGAGCCCCTATGCTATAGCCCCGTTAGACCTCCCCTTAATCCAGCCCTGCACTGCCCTACTAGCAGACATCCAGTTTTGATGTTTCTAACACCAGGCAAGGCGTAATGACAGATGACGAGCAGTAAACAGTGACACACGAGAGTACGGCGTTGGCTCCTATAGCCCAGGGTATAACAGCATGTGCCGTACCATTTGCTTGCTGACACTACTTGGATCTCTGACATTTAAACCTGGATGTGATTTGCACTGCCACTGCCAAACAGTCGATTGGTACAAACCTTGATAGCCTACATCAATCCCAGTCGTCAATGGTGTGTGGTCAACCACCATTTGCTCTCTGGGCACGGGTACATCCACCGATGGTATACTCATGGCACACCCTCGACGCAGCTGTCTTCGAGTTCTTACCACTTGGGCAATAGAATTACCCGTCTGTCTTGCACTGACAAGCACCCACGACCAAAGTCACTCAGATCACCACATGTACCCATGTTTGTCAATTGCAATATACTATTGGGAAACCCTGCTGTTTGCCTAATTATTGCCTGCATTATCACATCTAATGTTTTGTCTACTGAATGTAACATCTCAGGAGAAGAACACTAACCTTGTGCCTGAATACATAAATGACCCTTATCAGCACCTCTGTGAAGTTGCTGAGAGGTTTTGTTGTACAGGGGTGGACAACAAAACCAAAGCACATGGGTTTAGGACACAACAATGAATTAATACGGTGTATGGCCTCCTTTGGAGGCCAATACAGCTGCAATTCATCGTGGGAAGAACCGAATACAAGTCCTGTACAGTGACCAGAGGTATTTGAAGCCATTCCTCTTGCAGAAAAGTGGCTAGTTCACGACTTGATACTGGTGGAGAAAAACATTTCCTGACTCACTCCTCCAGGACACCCCAGAATGGCTCAATAATGTTCAAGTCGGGTGACGGTGCAGACCATGACAACCTCACTTTCATGCTCAGTAAACCACTCTTCCACCAGTTTGGCTCTGTGTATCAGTGCATTATCATCCTGATACAAGGCACCATCGTCAGGGTACAACGTTTGAAGCACTGAGTGCACTTGGTCCTCCAGAATTGTCCGAAAATCCTTGGCAGTGATGTGCCTCTCAAGAACAATCAGCGGGCCAACAGTCTGCCATGATATTGCAGCCCAAGCCATCACCAATCCACCTCCTTGCTTCACTGTGAGCAATAAACAGTTCGGGTGGTAAGTCTGTGAGGGATATCTCCGCACGTAAATACTCCAGGTTGTGGAAAAGACAGTGAAGGACGATTCATCGGAGAACAATACACATTTCATGTTGTCCAACGTTCATGATTTGTGCTGTTGGCACCATTGCAACCGACGTTTGGCATTCACACTGGTGATCCAGGATTTGTCGATAGCAACACGACTGTGAATGTTGACCAAGCTCCTGACAAGCAGTTTTGATGGAAAGAGGTGGATCGCAGTGTGTATTCAACTCTGTGGTGAGTTGGGCAGCAGTGGTTTTATGTTTTTTGGCTATCATCCGTGTTAGCAAAGGGGCGGCCCAGTCAGACAGCTTCCTCTTACCTCGACAGTTACTCCTATTGGATGTGGTTCTTCCCTCTTGCTGGTATACTGACATGACCCTGGATACCATGGCTCACGATACATCACAAAGACATGCTGTCTTGGACACAGATGCACCGGCGAGATGTGCACCAACAATCTGTCCTCTTTGAAACTCGAATGTGTCCCCCATTAATTTGTGTGGATCGCACTTTTTGACGTCCAGCTGTGTTACTGCTCTGCTAGTGCAGCCTTCACACTCTGCTCTTGTTGATCGACAGTGAAATAGACGCCGGCTGGCCACCAGGTAGCACGTACAGCGGCGTGACACGTGGGGTGCTATTTGCACAGATGTTTTAGATTTGTTGTCCACATCCTGTATATATTAAATATAAAAACATATTTTAACATCTGGATTAATTTCTACTAATAAAAATCAAAGGCACGTCAGGGTTCCCACCTGAAAGTAAAAAAATCCTAACTTTTCGAGGTTTTCCAAGTGATTTTGGAAGTGTTTCAAAAGTGGAGTCCCAAATCACATTCTAATGAAGTGTTACGTTTCCTTCTGTCCTCGCATTTTCTCACAAAAGAAAACATTTGTAAGTTCTTTAAATAACTGATCTTTATATAATTATCTGCTTTTCATCAGTAAAAACTAAGTGCATGATGCACATTATTTTAGGTACCACAATTCTACATCTTTTGTGAACCTTAATTGGCACACCAGCCATGTAGAATTTAATACATTCCCATAAAACTGGTTCATATGTAATAAAAAAATCACATTTTCAGTTTTTCTTTTCTCTATAAAACAATGCAGCTAAGCTTAATGGCCAAATGGGCTCCTGTTCAGTGAAACTTCTTGCAAGAGAACCAACTAACAAAGGGCTTTGATCCATTGTTTGGTTGGTTCTCTTATGGTGTGTTTCTCCAATCAGGAGTGTATCAGGCCTAACTGATCTATGTTGCAAGACAAAGCAAACTCTCTGCAGAAACCAAATAAAAACTTAATAACAGATATTTTTTTTAATTCACTTTTGATAATTTTAGGAAATTAAGGAATAATGTAATATACTGAGAGTAAGAACTATCATATTTTAGGCATGCAGTAATGGCAAATAATTGCTTAACTGAGATGAGCACTAATAAATAACATTATGAAGAAAATCTTCATTTAACATCTGCTTCCTAATTCACAGAAAAAAATTCAAACATTTTTTCAAGTTTTTTTTTAAAGTGTCTTCAGTAAAATATTCTTTAAAATATAAAGATACACAGTTTTATTAATTTTTACAAAATATTTGCTAAACATGTTTGTCTCGCACATGGAAGGGAATTAAAAGGACACCATATAATGAACAACATCTGCATTTGTACAGTCCATAATTAAAATTCTGCCAGTCCCTCAAAAAATTGGGTGATCATTTTTTATTTTATTTTTCAAAAATTTTTCCTAGTTTTCTTGGGAGGCCACTGATGTCAGCCAGTAGATGGAGCATGCAAAACAGCCTGTGGCTCATACTTCATTGAGTGAGTCACTAATTTGACAAATCGCAACTGCTTTTATGTGTATCTGGGACACACATACACACAATCAAAAGATGCACATTTTTTAGAGGATTTGGTGGCCCCTACACAGCAGCTTTGTTAAATGAGTGTATCACAAAACTACAAAACAAGCATCCAATTGTGCATCACAGGGAAAAAAAAAAAAAAAAAAGATTATTTTTAAAATTTAGTAATGAACAAAGGCCTTTAACAGACATACATAGTACACTGGCATGCAAAAATTAAGGACGAGATGGTTTTTCTTATGTAACGTCGTGCAGAAGTGCTCCACATCGACTCAAATCATACCATAAGATCCCCAAGATGTAAGAATATGGGACAAGTGAGCAAAACCGTCTAAACAAGAAATCCAAAGGATACAAAGGCACTTTATTGAAAAGGTAGCTTTGAGCACAACTGGACAAAAGACAGAAATGTCCATGTGACAGGCGGCTGCCAAGAAAAATCCAATCTTTAGTAGGGGATATGATCACCCCTGACTGCATTGCAGGATTTACAATGTCTGTCCAGGCTGAGGACGAGGTTGTCAAGGAGCCATTGAGGCATCACGGCCCATTCCTCTTGTAGCGCCAATCGCAGCTGCTGAATCGTTGCTGGCGGCTGGTGACGTGCTGCCAAGCGTCTCCAGAGAAGGTCCCACACATGTTCGATTGGATTTAGGTCCGGGGACCTTGCGGGCCAATCCATGCGTTGAATACCTTCACTCTCCAACAGCTCTGTGACAGCCACCGTACGATGAGGTGTAGCGTTGTCGTCCATGAAGAGGAACTCAAGACCCACAGCACCTCTAAAACAGATGCACATGAGGCAGGAGAACCTCAGTACAATAGCGGACCCCAGTGACTGAACCTCCTTGGAAGATGTGGAGGTCAGTACGGCTACCAAGCATGATACCGCCCCAAACGAGAACTCCGCCACCTCCAAACCGGTCCCTTTTGATGATGTTGGAGGTGTGATTGCATGTTCCCTGCTCTCTCCAGATGTGTATACGTCCAGAATCGCTCGTCAGACTAAATCGGCTCTCATCCGTAAAGAGAACTGGACCCCATTGCTGATGTGTCCAGTTCTTGCGTTCCTGGCACCACAGAAACCGTCGTCTCCGATGAGCAGGCGTTAATGGCACACACCATACTGGTCATCGTGCAAATAGACCACCTTTGTGCAGCCTCCTGGCCACCGTAAAATGCGATAACGGACGTCCAGTTGTGTGTTGCATGTGCCTTGCGATTTCTCCCGCTGTCTGCTGCGTGTCTCTTTTCGCCTGTACGACAATATACCGGTCGTCCGCCGCCATGGTTGCTCGTGGACGACCACTGCTAAACTATCGGACAGCTGTTCCTGTCATTTAAAATGCTCTCCAAGCTCGTGAAACGATGCTGCGTGCGATCCCGAACTCCTCGGCCACACTAATCACACTTCGACCTTCTTCCAACTTCTCAATGACGCGACATCGGGAAAAGTCATCCAGATGTCATCTACTGGATTGCCTGTTGGCCATATCACACGGTGGCAGCAACTCAACGTCGTTCAAACCGATGTACACCGTACAATAGCTTTCACCGAATTGCTGAGCATACACTGCCCATGTGCTTTGTACCCTTCCGACACCCCCCCCCCCAACTTCATGCTGCATATATGCGCATGCCCTACCATACCGGACCCTAGTCTATCTCCTGAGTGATCTTTCGGTCCATTCTGCCTGCTCGTTCCGCTGTTATGCTAATTTCTCCTCTTCGTCCTTAATTTTTGCACACCAGTGTATTAAGCTATCTTCTGAGATTCAGAGGTTAGCTCCTCAAACAAAGATCAACTGCCTAGTAAATGTTTAACTGATGGAACTAGAATTTACTTTCTGTTGGTGTATAAAATGTCTCCATTTACAATGATCTTGGCACACAGCTCGAGCGTTATTTACACCCATCACATGCTGCACACGCAAGACCTTTTGTACTTCATTCTCATAATATTTTTCTCAAGAAGACATTCCTGAATCTGGTCCTCCCATCATTTCCTTGGCCTTCCTCTACCTTTCTTTCCTGCCACTTGGGCTGAAAAATTCTCAGCACCATATCACTCATTCTTTCAACATGGCCAAACACCTAAGAATATTAGTCTCCACCTTACTAATAGCATTTTGCCTCACATTAGACATCTGTAACACAACTTCATTCCCCACATGATCAGAGAGCATCGTGCCAAAATGCCCAGCCAATAAGTAATGCATCTCTCCAGCACACAAACACCTCCTATGTCTTTTCTGCAATACCCAGGTTTCACTGCTGTACATCAGAGTAGAAACAATTACACTTTCATATACAGCCAATTGGGACTTTCTTGAGATCCTCCTAATGTAGCTATGACTTTGAAACAAGAATTTGCTCGCCTACTAATTTTGCCCAATCTAATTTGTTCTCACTGTCAAACATACTTCTTAAATACACAAACTCATTCACCTTCACCTGGTCAATCTCTGTGCCGTTAAGACTTGTCTTGCATTCAGTACTAACAGTTCCTCACTCAAAAACCACAATTTTGATTTTTCCCTTATTTATACTCAGTTTGAATTTCACACAAACTTGGTACAGCCAGGACAACATACTCTGCATCTCACTTTTGCTCTCAGCCAACAGGACTGTGTCATCAGCATAGAGCAATCTGCACACACGCATACTACCAAGACATAAACCAGTACAAAAGCCTTAGTCTGAAAAAAAAAAAAAAAAAAACTTGTTTTGCAAAATCAAAAATATTTCTAATTTTTCTTGAGTTTTCCCTGTTTTTTTTTTTTTACCATTTTCAAGTTCCTGAGAAGCCCAGGAGCAGAATTACATTCAGTGTTCTGCAACATGACTTCCACGGATTGTAAATGTCCTGCGGGCAAAGCGCACAACACTTTGACCGAATTTCATAAAAAAAAAACTAAGTGAATAAATTACAGTAAAACAAACATTAAAAAAAATATTTACCATCAGACCCCTTGTTAAATATAGCAATACATAAACCTGTATTTAAATCAAATAAATTTATTCAGAACTACAGTATGTATTTAGAATTTGATATTGTCAATAACTTTTGAAGTAGTGTCCATTGATGCAGATGTATTATTTATAAAGCGTTTATGGTAATTTGGTCCATACATTGAAACTAAGGTAGCTTTCAGTATTTTCCAGACTGATTTATGTCCAAACAGTGATCTGTTTGACATTACATTCATTTATCATTTGTTCCAACTGTAACATCATCTCCACCATTAGTATTGGATCTTTTACTTATACAATTTGTCAACTGCTGAACCCTAGGATCCACAAATCCCACACAGATGAAATAAAAGCAGCAAACTTAATAAATTTTGGGATCTCTGCTTTCACGTCATCTTAGCTTGTTTTAAGAGAGTTTTAATCTGGAAAAAATGTTCCACTTGTCCTACTTTCTTGCGTATTTCTATATATCCAAGTGATAAAAACAGTACTCAAAGAATAAATCTTTTTTTTTTTCTACAGAGTCTGAAACATATGGAAAAATCTTTACAAATTCAATGAAATTGAAAAGATCTTCCAATTCTTTTTTCTGCGCAGAACCATGGGCACCGACAGGAGGGAGGTCACTTGATCCCCGGTAGAATTATTTTTTCCTTTATTTTATTTTATTTATTACTTTTTTTTTACACTCACAGAACTGGACCACAAGGAAAGATGGAGTTCGGGGCATTTAATTTAATATCCCAATTTTATTGGAAAACGATAACGTGAAAGCAGAAGACCTAGCAAACCGTAAGGTAGTACGCCCAAACAAGTTCCACTCAGGGTGGTGTGTACTGAACTTAAAAGGCTTGCCATGGCCCTGCTAAACACTGTTAAACAGTTACCAATGTACATGATAATACATGACTATTACTAACATACTTTCTTCAAGAGCAGCATCAATTAATGGTAATAATAGTAGTAGTAGTAGTGTTCTAGTGTAGTAAGTAAGTAGTAGTAATGGTAATAGTGTTAATCTTTCATTTTCACGAATTACTGTTTTCTACATATTAGCCAAACCTTAATTAATTACACTTGACCCCCTTGAAAAATTTCCTGCAGGTGCCCATGCTCAGAACTGACATGAGTTCTTGAAATATATTAACTATTCAAAATTCAATAAAATACCTGCTCTTCTTATAATTATGTCTACAATTTCCTTCTTTTCAAAATATACACTGTATTGTTCAATAGATCAGCAATGTAGCCTGTTACCTTCTGAATATCACAACATAAGAGAGCTATGTCAGAGTTATTCTGAGTGGACCCCCCCCCCCCCAGACACACACACTAATTCCCTCCCACCAAGTTCTCTTCAGTTTTGTATCAATCCCAAATAATAAAAAATGCGGAATTTCATGAAAAAATCTCGTGCTTAATTTGCAACAGTTGACAATATGCAAAATGAATTGTCCAGGCCGCTACATACGGAAGCTGATTCATGTGTCCACAAATTGATTATATTCCTCATATATGAACAATGTATTTGACTGCAATTTTTGGAACTCAGTGAAGGATTCATTTTTAATGCACATCATTTCATGAAGAATACGTTTTTAAAGCTTGAATTTTGTGAGTGGTTAAAGTACAGACCCAGATTTTATATATACACTGTATATTTTTTCATTAAAGTTTTCTAAGTCGGGAGACTCCTTCCTAAAAACTTTACGGCGGGAGTTTAAAACTTTGGGCGAGAATCCCGCCATCCCATGTGTTCTGCTGTTGTTCACTTGAGGTGATTTTTCCAAGATGGACACCTAATAAACACTTTCCTCAGCAATATGTGCTTTAACATAGCTTGGTGCCTCCCACTTTCACAATATACTAGTGGAGAGGGGGAAAGGGGTCTTTCAAATTTAAAAAGGACAGGGAGAAAAAATTTCCTACCGCCCCAAATGGTAAGAGGGATATGTGTGGGGGAGGGGGATTTCTCTATGCTCCGGGCAGAAGGGCAGGGAGTGTAGACAAGAGAAGTTCCAGCAGACCAGAATACGCTAGCAAGTGCTGCACTTGCAAATTTAAGATAAAAGAATGTTCTGGAAGGGATTGAAATTTAAGATTTAACGAAATATGTTCATTAAATAAAAATATTCTACAAGGAAACTGAAATCTAAGATTAAAAAAAATATTCTGCAAAGCATTGAAATCTAAGATCAAAAAGAAATTATTCTGCGGGGGGGGGGGTGACTTTGTACTGTGACACATGTCGCAATTTGAAATCTATCTTCCTGGGCTGAGAAGTCGATAAAACAAGTCCAGAAAAAAATTGTAACATTGTACAACTGAGCTCAATCCTTCTAGCTTTGCTGTACATGCATTTTGTTTTCCACTTCATACACATTGTGTCACAAATAACAAACATTTCTCTATCTTTAAAACATAACAAAAAAATTCATACAAAAATTTTCAGTTTCTTACTTAATTCAGGTTTGCTTCAACTAAATTCCTCATATGTAAAGAACATCCTTAATTTTTAAAATTAAACTTATATCTCAAAATCTAATTTATAATGAAAAGTGTTTAATCCTATGCATTAATTTTTCTTTTAATTTTACACAAAACACTGAATATATTTGACAACAAAATGAAGATATGTCTATGAATTACTTTCTAAGAATTCCTTTTCAGTTTCTTCTATGTCTTCTGGGTTTAAAATCACAACAACTGGTTTTTCATCTTCACGCTCAAAATCCTCATCTTCATCAGGATTAAATGGGATGATTTTTCTCTGTAATGTAGAAAAAGAAAAATGGATTATTTTCTGGTGTTTGTATTTTTTTTGTGAGACAAAAATGGTTGCTCATAAATCAGCTAAAATGGTGACAATATTATTTATGCTCTATATATTGTTACACAGCATGTATTAAATAAAAGAAATCTTTCATGTACGCTCTCTAAGACTTCATCACCCAAACCATGAGTTATGAGTTTCCAAACTTTTAAGGTAAAAAGCACCAGTTTTAGAGCAAGTTGACTTGCCTAAAATTTCCAAATTAATAGGATTTTGGAAGTATATGAGAACTGCAATTGTTAATAACATTGGAGTTTGTCTTGCTGCTAGAACTATTCAGCAACCACTTAATGTCAGTGTGTTGTAGTCACTGGATGTGACAATTATTCTATTCTATTTTCTACAGCCATGCCTATCAGTGCTGAGTTTGGACTTAATAGTAAGTGCCCGAGACAGAATTTTATAGCAAGAAACAGAGCCTGGACCTGACCAAGCCTGAAAACTGTAACTAACCTGTTTGGGCATTAATAAAAAAATCTAACACACAGACTTTCCCTCTTCCCTCCAATTAACCAATGCCTTTCTGAACTAGGGAGTGGGGAAAAGACATCAATCTATTGCTGTAGCATAGTTGCCCTATTCATTCCCTTCTAAAATGCTTCCGGTGGCCTGTCATCCAACAAAGTCAGGCTGCACTGCATTTGCAGCTAGACTTTTTGACAGCATGGTATCTACTTAATAACAAGGAACTGTACACCAACTATACTTAAAACATTATAACTAAGTTGGTTGATGTGTGAAAGTTTAGAAAACTTTTATTTTTATTCTATGCCAATAAATTCAGATTACTGGTATAGTTATACTGTTTTATGGTATCTACTGTCTAGTCCAGGGGTTCTTATCCTATGGGTCGCAACCCAAACTTGGATCATTGTAGTGGTCATGCATAATTTCAGACAGTTGCAGGACACTCCGTGGTAATCACATATGCGGTCCCTTATGTCATGTCTCCTGTTCGACCAATGAGAAGCGTTGTTAGAAAAGGTGACTCCTCTAATGTGATTTCTTCTGCGCTGACGAAAGCAGTTGTTTGTTGACAATTTTACGGCTTTATACAGTATTTTAACTTCGAATATTTTGTTTTATTTTTTATTTGCTGTTAGAAATTATGATTCAGCAGTTTCTTAATATTGTTCAGATCAGGAAAATTGTTACATGCCTTACAGCATCGTTGGCCAATATTTCTTTAATTTTTGCTTTATTTACCAGGCTAGTCATCAGCATTTTGCACTTAATCAGTTCAAAATATTGGTTTTGAAATATCCGAACACCTCCATTGGTGGATGAAAATGGCAACATAAAATTTATCATAAGTGCCTAAAATGTGTGTGGTTTGGGGCATTGCTGGTCACTGGTTTAAAGGAACACTTACGAGAGAGGTACGAGATAACACACACTAACACTCAGATCAAATGGGATGTTATGAATAATTACTACATATCAAAACGACATTAGTACCAATCTGTAATATTTTTCTCTTTTGCCGTGAAGTACATGACAGCACTTTTCCAGCTTATCTAATGAGCACGTAATTTTCATTAAATTAAATACTGGTTAAGATATTCTCTTCGGCCGCTACACATGAAGACAAAATCTTGTATATTGAAAACTGTAGATTTTATGATTTTTTCTTTCTCCTGAGAGTTCCTTTAATCCACAAACTACGGATTTCCCAAACTGCACATTTGACTAATCTGGTAAATAAGGCAGAAATTAAGAAATATTCCTAAACTATGCTGTATGGCATGCAATATTAAACATTTTTCTGATCTGAACAACATTAAGAAACTGTTGAATCATAATTTCTAACAGGAAATTGAAAATAAAATGAAATATTCAAAGTTAAAATACTGAATAAAGATGTAAAATTGTAAACAAACATCCGCTTTCACCAGCGCACAAGAAATCACGGTCAGAGGAGTCACCTTTTTTTAACAAAGCTTCTCATTGGTCGAACAGATGTCGCATAAAGGACCATATATGCAATTACCACGGAGTGCCCTGCAACTGTCTGAAATTATACATGATCTGCTGTACCTTCTCCGAAAAAAATTAAAGTGCTAGTTTTTTTTTTATTTTAAATTTTAAACCTCCTTCGTGTTTAACAAGTGCAAAGGCACCAGAATTTCTATAGATGACATCATGGGGACCACCAGCGTTGCTTGTTCTGGGCCACTGGAATCGTTGGAATTTTTAGGACATCACAGCATTGCAAAATTTCCCCTAAACCTAAATTTTTCCACTAAATTTAACGGGAAACCACCAACCTCGCAACACAGGCCTGCCCCCAGAATCCTATGACAAACGATGAACAAACACGACACGGAAGGGAGATGGCAGACAGAGAGAAAGTATGGACTATGGAGGCTTTCAACCAATATTCATTAATAATAATAATAAAAAGAAAATGCCTAACTTTTAACGTTTTCATTGGAATTTGACGAAATTTCAAATGGGAGTTTATATGCCACTAGTTTGACTGTAATTTCAAAAACCGAAAATGATGTTACACTCTGTGTAATAATGAATAATTACTACACTTATTTATATTACTAAATTAGCATTTTTAATTTCAAAATAGACCCATGGGTTGCGAAGTTGATCGTCTTGTTGATTTTGGGTCATGGCCAAAAAAGGTTAAGAACCCCTGAGCTAATAGAAAACCCTTACCTCCCCACCTCCCTCCCCCCACCTGGCCGCACCACTGGTTTGCCTGTAATTTCAAAAACCAAAAATTTTGTTACACTCTGTGTAATAATGAATAATTACTACACTTATTTATATTATTAAATTAGCATTTTTAATTTCAAAATAGAACCATGGGTCGTGAAGTTGATCGTCTTGTTGATTTTGGGTCATGGCCAAAAAAGGTTAAGAACCCCTGGTCTAGTCTTTACAGTTTTTGAAGAAGCTTTACCTTCTCAGAAATTCACTAATGCTACATGGCGTTTGCTTCCCAAGTACAGAATAAACAACTCTCCAAGACCTAGCTGTAGAACAATTATCTTTACCATTTCACAAGTGCAATTAAAGACTTGTATACCAAATCATAAAAAAAAGAAGAAGAAAATGCAGAGCTGGAGCCTAGTTCAGGTGCAGGTTCATTTTCAGGATTGGGCTTGGCCCACCTTAGCACTGATATCCACTGCAATATGGAAATAGAGGACTGCAAAAAGATTGAAAGAATATCTTTTTTTTTTTTTTTTTTTACCTTACAAGCATTCTGACATAAAATATGATGCAATGAATGAGGTACTATAAGAAGCTGCAGAAGCCTACGTGCTGTGAGAAGCTCACAGAGCTATTCCATGGCACATAAGCATTTTGCGAATCACATTCCTTCGTTTGGCTGCACTAATGGTGTTAGTTATGGCTTTTGTTTGCTATTCAGTTGAAACACATTCAGAAAAGACAAATACTATGGATTGTCTGAATTTGCACAGATTTTTAGGTCTAACTAATGAACTACAGAAATGCTACAAAAGCAAGGGATTTTAATTCTTGATTCACTTAAAAGTAGCAAACACTAAAGTACTTAAAAATAACAGTTGCTTTTTTTTTTTTAAATAAGATCGTTTACTTCTTTGGGCTTCTGGGTTAGTCATCCTGTGAATCACCGCTTTTCTATCAGAAATTATGGTTCACGATCAACATGGTAGGTGCAGGTTATATGGCGATCTTTTTTCTCCTGAATTTTCATGACGTAAAGGAATATACATTGGAAAAAAGGGGGGGGGGGTCTTGGAATTTCGTGATGTGCAAATTATATGCCACTGTGGATTATGAATCAGATTTTTTTAATTTCACGACCTGTGGGTTATACATTGTCATAGATCTTTAGACAGATTTTTTTTTTCTGAATTTTATAGTCTGCAGATTATATGAAGAAAAATATAGGATTTTGATTTTATTAAACACAATTTGACTTCTGCAAATTATGTTTTAATAAAATCAAAACCTAAAATTTTAATTTTTTGAGAGCATCAACTTGGAAGAATGGGAAAAAAATTGTGGAGTAAATTGGAACTTTTTTTTTTTTTTGTGTGTGTGTGTGCAGTAAGTGGTCTGGGTAAAAAGAAAAAAATCGATGTAACAAATACATTTTATCACTTTTCTTTTCAGCATCATCACCACACATTATATTATATTCATGCATCATTCTTTGAAATTTGATTTTGTTTCACTTTGCTCCTAAATTATGGGAGCTGGCTCCTAAATCTGGAACATATTTCTCCAGTACTGGTGATGCATCAGTTGCATGGTGGTCTACTACAGTGAACTACAGAAGCAGTGCTGATTCAAGTTCATGAATTCTAGCACCTCATATGGATATATATATATATTCCTGATGCCACAATTATCAGTTTTCTTTTTATAATAAGTCCCATAACCTTGGTAATAACTGATGTCATGGCTATTTCTAGACTTGATATATTATAAATTTCACTAAATTGTGGGATTTACTCAGGAATAAAAATATATTACTTATAGTAGAGTTTTCGGGTAGCACCCCTACCCATCCTTCCTCAGGCTACATTATAGTAGGTGTTGTCATTCATGAACTAAATTCCAACCTTTCAAATCATAGAGGTACAATATTAAATGATTTGAAAGGTTGGAATTTAGCTCACAAATGACGACACCTACTATAGTGTAGTCTTGAGGAAGGGTAGGGGTGCTACTGGAAAATTTGACTGTAAGTAACATCCTTTTATTCCTAAGTAAATCCCATAATTTAATGAAATTTATAAAATAAGTCGTATGTTCAGTATAACTCTTTCTTTCATTCTGTGATTTATGGAAATTTAACAGCTACATTGTAGATCAACCTGTGTCATGCTTATACCATACAAAATACATAGATTCACCATTGGTTAAAAAGAAAAAACAACAACATCACTGTGTGTTTGAATAATATATATATATACATGGGTTGGACAGAATAATGTGAACACCACGCTCAGAGACATGATTTTTGATACAGCTGTGTATGTCACAATACGCAAAGGTATCCACCACTTTTTGGTTGTAATAGCTTTGTTTAAAACCTCAAAGTTATGTTTAAGTGCATTTAAAGTGTCTTGTTGCAAAATTTCTTTCAGGGTGACAACAAAATGAGTGACCTAACAGACTTTGAAAGATGGCTAATAGTTGGTGGCCAGTTAGTAGGTGCCTCTGTGACAACAGTCGCCAGGGTAGTTGGGGTATCGAGACCTACTATGTTTAGCGCCATGACAGCATACCATGTTTGTGGCAAAACCTCGTCTGCAAAACACAAGGGCGGCCGGAAAACTACCATGACTGATAGAGACAGGAGAGCCTTAAAGAGGATTGTTACCCGTAATAAGAAGACTGTGGTGCCGAAAATTAGTGCAGAACTCAATCTGCACTCCAGACCTCAGTATCAACGGAAACAGTGCTCACGGAATTGCATAAACAAGATATTCATGGCAGAGCTGCTATTGCAAAACCTCTGATGACCCAGGTGAATGCACAATGGCGACGGCAGTGGTGCCAGGAGCATACAACACGACTGTCGATGCATGGAAGTGTGTAATGTGGTCAGATGAATCCACATTCACACTAATCCTCACTGCAGGATGTGTTTACATGTGGAGAACACCGTGAGAAGCGTACAACCCTGTCTGCTCCTAACAGCGCAGCATGATGGTGGTTTTGTGATGTTCTGGGTGGTCATATCATGGTTTTCAGCAGGTCCCGTGGTCACCTTGAAAGGACAAATGACTGGCAGGGCGTATGGAACCATATTGGCCAACCAAGCTCATCCAATGGCTCAGGCATTGTTTCCTGCAGGGTGTGCCATCTATCAAGATGATAACACCCCAATTTACAGAGCTTGGAATATCCAATCATGGTTTGAGGAATGTGAGAACGAATATTCACACCTTCCTTGGCCTCCCCAATTGCCAGACTTAAACATTATCAAGCGACTGTGGTGCGTGTTGGAAAAAGAGTAGGATCCTGTTGTCCTCCTCCTGCATCTCTCAAGGACCTGGAGCAGTTTCTGCATGAAGAATGGTGTAGCATCCCACTAACCACCGTCCAGGATTTGTATGCATCCATTACAAGGAGGATTTGGGTGGTTTTGAATGCCAAAGGTGGTCCCACACTTTTTTTTAGGTATGTAAAACCTTCTTTTCCTAGGTGTTCACATTATTCTGTGCAACCCTTATACATGCACACATACATATCATTAAGCTGCTCTCTGAGAGTTTGTATATATACATATGCAGTCGGACCTCCATATATCGAAGTCAATGATTCTATAAAAAAAAAATTCTAGGCATAGAAACTTCAGAATATGAAAACGTTTTTATACATATGTATTGCGTAGTATATATTGTATTATATTGTATTTGGAAATGCATTGATTAGGAAGTGCACTATCTTAGAAATATTTAATTAAAGTGAATATGAATCATATTATGTAAAAGTTATGTTCATATAAGTAATTAAAACCAAGAATTAACAAGAAAATATGTGTTGAACATACATTGAAAAAACGTTTGTATTTATGTAGTATTCATGTGCATTTACATCTGTGTAAAAACTTTCTAATGACTTGCAGCACAACGAATTTCAATAATAATTAATCATAAAAGTGTTCACACTTATTACGTCTGTGAAATGAATCGTCAGGAACTTTTTCGGCGAATTGAAGTTCATGATGTATTGCATCAAACGCAGCCTTTTTAGAAGGCTTAGGGGTTCTTCTGCGTCATTATTGCCTTTCTTATAACGGTAGTCAACTTCTAAAGACTTCAAGTCTTTGAAGCATCTAGTTTGTTTATGTTTTCCTATCACCAATAATCTCAGTTTTTCTTTGCTGTTCATGTTAGCACCCACCAAAATTGTTATTCTATTTTTACTTCCATGAGAATCGTCATCTCTAAAAGTAAGAGTCTTGTTTAGCAAACATTTAAAGAAATGTCCTGTTTCGTCAACATCAAAAATGTTAATCAGGGGTGTATTCTTCTAAAATCTTTTTCAAAACTGTGCTTTTCCATTGGTTGCAGTTGGTGTCACACAGGCTTCCACTTTCCCCTAAAACAATCTTTTCTTTATGCCAGGTCAGTTTTTACCCAACCAACTGGAACTAACTTGGAAATCCACTTGCCCCAAATGACTGGCAAACTCTAATGCCTTTTCTTTTAAAAGAGGACCTGATATTGGCAAGTTTTGGGTCAGGAACACTTTTAAGCCATTTTAAAACAGCGTTGCTTACTTTTCCAAAATGACACATTTTAGAACGTTCCTGTCAGATCGGACATCTTCAAAGGTTTTAACAACAAACTCCCAGTTTTTTTATAATTGTCACGACACTGTATTTGGGAGAACAAATGTAACCGCAATATCTTTTTTGCGCATTCCTCTGTCCACGTTCTTCAACAACTCCACATTTTCCACAACACTGAGAGATTTTTTTTTTAACATTTCGAACATGCACCGTCGATTAGAGAGACAAACAAACTGAACCTGTTTTACAGAGGAGAAAGGTTACTTGAGAAGGGTGAGGGGCGTGTGGAGACAGTACTCCCCTCTCGAGGCGACCCGTTGGTATCGCAACGCCTGACCACCCTTTCGTTCTTCCTCTCATGACATCTCCATTATATTTTTTCTCACTAGCTTTTCTTATATCCCCTTACCTGAGGGAAGGGGGTCCCCAATTTGTCTTTAAACAAATTTTATATATAGAATTTTTTTTATATATAGAAGCAGTTTTTCTATGTAATGATCACAGAAACTCACAAAACTTTGATATATTGAGAAGTTTGATATATGGAAGTCTGATTATATATATACATATGTATATAAAAAATTTAATTAGCTTGCCTTTGTTTCAACAGTATCCTTTTCTTGGTAACCAATTTTTTCTTTCATTTGCTTCAAAAATGAGGGCTCTGGTGGTTTAGTAAAAGTGATGTTCCTTTTAGCCATTTTTCAGTGTTCTTTTGTTTTATCCAAACCTGTAACAAGGTTTCAAATAAATACATTGAAATACTACTATGAGAGTAACATTAAAAACGTATTACAGCAATTAAGCATAGTGACTACTTACAAAAACAATAATAAAACTGACATACAAGCATTTGACTTTAATTATGCAACGATTATTTAATAAAGCTAGAAATCGCCCATTGCTGATTTTCAGATTTAGGGCTACTGGTACCAGAAAATTGATAAGAACCATGGCCATATAATAATAAAAATTATTATTATTATTATTATTATTATTATTATTATTTCTTATTAAGGCTTGAATCTGGATCTTCAGCATAATCAACTATAAATTAAAATACTTTGCAACAGGTGGACTTCATGTAGGTGTGTTTAATTTCCCATTTGCCCAGTGCATTAAATTCAACAGGATTTTTCAAACATTTTACATCACAAAAACAAAATAACTATAAAACAAACAGTGACTTGTTACACTTTTGCTATGCGATTACATTATTAAAATAATGTCCTGAAATAATTACATTAATTTCTATTGCACTTAAAACTGTTTTGTATTTTAGTTATACTAGAAATAATATTATGTAAAGTGTAATGAACTCAGAAATATTAAACAAACTTGGTCTACCAAGCCCATAAATAATGACAGGGCTTGAAAAATATCTGAAAAGTTACATGCCCAGCTGGGCATGTGCAGAAATTGTTTACCTGCCCAGGTAGTAAAAGCTGGATACAAATAAAAATTATCTTTTAAGATAACAAATAAGAACCCTCATTCTTTTTAAGTTAAAAAATGTGATGCACTATTTTATTACATGTTTTGCATTTCTGTTGTAAGGGTCTGTATTCAAAATGTTCAATGCACAAAAAGGTGTATTTCAAGTTTTAATACACTGGTGTGCAAAAATTAAGGACGAGGGGAAATTAGCATAACAGCGGAACGAGCAGGCAGAACGGACCGAAAGACCACTCAGGAGATAGACTAGGGTCCAGTACGATAGGGCATGCGCATATATGCAGCATGACATGGGGAAGGGGAGTGTCGGAAGAGTATAAAGCACACGGGCAGTGTACGCTCAGCAATTCGGTGAAAGCTATTGCACGGTGTACATCGGTTTGAATGGCGTTGATTTGCTACCACCGTGTGATATGGCCAACAGGCAATCCAGTAGAGAGACATCTGGATGACTTTACCCGAGGTCGCGTCATTGGGAAGTTGGAAGAAGGTCCAAGTGTGACTAGTGTGGCCGAGGAGTTCAGGATCGCTCACAGCATCGTTTCACGAGCTTGGAGAGCATTTCAAATGACAGGAACAGCTGTCCGATAGTTTAGCAGTGGTCGTCCACGAGCAACGACGGCGGCCGACGACCGGTATATTGTCCTACAGGCAAGAAGAGATAGACGGCAGACAGCAGGAGAAATCGCAAGCCACGTGCAACAGGCAACTGGACGTCCGTTATCGCATTTTACCATGGCCGGAGGCTGCACAAAGGTGGTCTATTTGCACGACGACCAGTACGGTGTGTGCCATGCCATTAATGCCTGCTCATCGGAGACGGCGGTTTCTGTGGTGCCAAGAACACAAGAACTGGACACATCAGCAATGGGGTAGAGTTCTCTTTACGGATGAGAGCCGATTTAGTCTGACGAGCGATTCTGGACTATACACATCTGGAGAGAGCAGGGAACACACAATTACACCTCCAACATCATCTAAAAGGACCGGTTTGGAGGTGGCGGAGTTCTTGTTTGGGGCGGTATCAGGCTTGGTAGCTGTACTGACCTCCACATCTTCCAAGGAGGTTCAGTCACTGGTGTCCGCTATTGTACCGAGGTTTTCCTGCCTCACGTGCGTCTGTTTAGAGGTGTTGTGGGTCCTGAGTTCCTCTTCATGGACGACAACACTACACCTCATCGTACAGTGGCTGTCACAGAGCTGCTGGAGAGTGAAGATATTCAACACATGGATTGGCCCGCAAGGCCCCCGGACCTAAATCCAATCGATCACGTGTGGGACCTTCTCGGGAGACGCTTGGCAGCACGTCACCAGCAACGATTCCGCAGAAGCGATTGGCTGCTACAAGAGGAATGGGCCGCGATGCCTCAACAAGTCCTTGACCACCTCATCGTCAGCATGGACAGACGTTGTAAATCCTGCAATGCAGTCAGAGGTGATCATATCCCCTACTAAAGACTGGATTTTTCTTGGCAGCTGCCTGTCACATGGACGTTTCTGTCTTCTGTCCAGTTGTGCTTGAAGCTACCTTTTCAATAAAGTGCCTTTGTATCCTTTGGATTCCTTGTTTGGATGGTTTTGCTCACCTGTCCCATATTCTTACATCTAGGGGATCTCATGGTATGATTTGAGTCGATGTGGAGTACTTCTGCACGACATTACATTCGAAAAACCGTCTCGTCCTTAATTTTTGCACGCCAATGTATAATTAAAGAAGTGATATTCTTCTGTGCTTGGCACTCCATGACAATAATACAACTTCCTGTGATTAGCAGAGAAATGAAACATGACTTGTGACAACTGTCTTTTTTTCTTGCAGTAGGAAATTCTATTCCAATTTTTTTTTATTTTTAAATTTAGTTGCTTGGTCCAGGCAACTAGATATTTTATTTACCTGCCTAGGCTGATAATTTACAAGCCTCGGGCATGGTATTTTTCAAGCCTTGAATTACAAAAACTGTTTTTTATATACAGTGAAAAACCTACCACTATAGGAATAATAGATGATCCGTATCTTTCTTCTGCCCATTTAAAAAGGTTTCTTTTGCCCACAAAGCAGGTAGCCAAATTATACAAGTCAAGAATACACCAGTTATTGGAAAGCTACCTTTCAAAAGTAGCTACTGCAGCTACAACTACATTCTTGAAAAAGTAGCTTTCTGTAGCTACAACTACTCTGTCAGAAAAGTGGGCAGCTACACTACTTTTTTTTTTTAAAGTAGCTGCTTTCGCTACAGCTTAGCTACTTTTTCAACATTTAGGTTTCAGATAAAGATACAAATTCTGAGAACGACCTTTATACGTACACTAAGTACCTACGCAAATTACACAAATAATTTAACTTTGTTTGTATTTACCTCTTAGCTCTGAGATCATTATCTGTAGCTTGGTTTGGCATATTAATCCAAAGACTGCAGATATCTGAAAGATAAATTATGCAAAAATACCAATAGAAAGTAGTATATTTGAAATTAGATGTTTAGGTATTCATTGCCCTGCCAAGGCGGCTTATGCATCATCTGGTTTTTTGTTTTCTACACATGAACATGCATTCTTTTCTACAAAGTAGCCACATTTGTGGTGTAATTGGAGTTGTGGGCAGTGCTTAAGCTGTCTCTCACATTGTCACCAAATAACGATAAAGACAGTGATTTTGTGACATAAAGTCCCCACCGAATCACTAAAAAGTGAATGTCTTCGTCAATTTTTCTTTCCATCATTCCAGCCACTTAGTGGCGGCTTGTGGTAAGCTGAGATGGGGGCTGCATCTCAATTTTGTAGATATCACGATATCACTTTAAAAGCCAAGTTACTGAGCCTATATATATATATATATATATATTGGGGATGTAAGGTCAGGTGATGCGTAACATCACAGCCTCTCCTTGACAAATGTCAACCCCGCCTTCTCATGGTGCATCCTGTTCCCACTAAAGGGGCTCTGACGACCGCCAATAGCTGTATAACTATACCATCGGGATTAGAGGGAATTCTATCCCACACTCACCAACCCGCTTGGCCAGCGTGGTGAGTTATGGCCAAACCCCTCCAAAATGATTCCACAACTTAAATCTTGGCCCTCAGTCTCCGGCAGCTGGAATGCACCTGGCCAAGGCAGCGGCCAGTGCGACATGAAGGCAGAGGGTGCCAAGAATCCCCGGAGGACCGGACTAGGCTGCCATCTGATGCTGACCTTGGCTACGTATAATGGACGCTCCCTATCTTCTGATTCAAGGCTTCTTGAATTGGAAGAGGAACTACAAAGGATCAAGTGGGACATCGTAGGGCTAAGTGAGGTAAGGAGAAAAGGAGAAGATCTCATTGAACTGAAAAGTGGACATCTCTTCTACTATCGTGGGACAGATACTGGCAGAACTAGTGGTGTTGGATTTATAATAAACAAGAAACTGAAGGATAAAGTTGTAGAAGTTGAAAGTTCCTCTGACAGAGCTGCAAGACTTGTTATCCAACTCTCGAAAAGATACCAGGCTCAGATTATTCAAACTTATGCACCCACCACAAGTCATCCTGAAGAAGAAATTGAAGAATTTTATGAGGAAGTTCGTCATCTAAATAATAAAGGTAAGCAGCACTTGAAAATAATTATGGGAGATTTCAATGCAAAAATAGGGCAACGGCAACAGAATGAAACTTCAGTAGGTAAATTCGGTCACGGCAACAGAAACCAGCGTGGAAATACTCTCGTTGAGTTTGCAGAGGCAGAAGGGTTTTTCATCTTGAACTCCTTCTTCAAGAAAAAGCCACACAGGAAATGGACATGGAGACATCCAAATGGGACGACAAGTGAAATTGATTTTATTATGTGTAACAAAAAATTCGTCATAGAAAACTGCAGTGTGCTAAACAAGTTCAACACAGGCAGTGACCATAGATTGGTGAGATGTAAGATGCACCTCAACACTAAACTTGAACGTGGCAAGCTCATAAGACAAACAAAATGTATTGACATAACCAACCTTAAAAAACACCACAATACCTTCAAGTTGGAACTGAAGAACAGGTTCTCTGCTTTAGAAGGCCTAACATCGGAAGAAGTGGACATCTCTGAAGTTAACAGAAAAGTAACCAAAGCTCTTATGGAAACAGCAACAAAATTAGCTGGGTCTAAGAACAAGTTGCATGTAAACAAATTATCAGGAAAAACGAAAATGTTGATGCAAAAAAGAAGAGAGATGAGGACAACTAAAGAAGATGTGACTTCCAAAGTGGAATATATAGACCTATGCAAGACAGTAAGAAAAAGTATCACTGAAGACGTAAGAAAATTCAACTGTGAACTAGTGAGGAAAGTAATTGAAAACAACCAAAGCCTAAAGATAGCAAAGGGACATCTCAGTAAGAGAAGAAAACAGATTATGGCACTGAGAAAAGAAGATGGTTCTGTAACAAGAAATAGAGGCGAAATTTTGACAAGAGTGAAAGATTTCTACTCCAAATTATATGAAAGGGATGATACATGCACTCCAGACATCATGAAAGATACCAGTACCAGAATTCCTCCAGTCCTTCCAGCAGAAGTTGCACATGCAATCAAGAACATGAAGCGGGGAAAAGCTCCAGGAGAAGATGGAATTACTGTAGACATCATACAAGAAGCAAGTGGAGAAATCGAAACAGTACTCGCCCAAATTTTCACTCGATGCCTTAATGAAGGAAAGATTCCTGAGGATTGGAACTCCGCTACAATGATCCTGCTACATAAGAAAGGTGACATTGAGGATCTCGGAAACTACAGACCTATCAGCCTCCTATCAGTAGTTTATAAAATCTTCACTAAAGTTCTTTCACATCG
This sequence comes from Macrothele yani, assembly GCA_039090855.1. Classification (NCBI taxonomy): domain Eukaryota; kingdom Metazoa; phylum Arthropoda; class Arachnida; order Araneae; family Macrothelidae; genus Macrothele; species Macrothele yani. Next base: position 29,766,136 of record CM077026.1, read on the forward strand.
CTTGAAGGTAACACTGGACATGGCTCAACCGAGAGAACAAGCTGGATTCAGGAGTGGCTACAGCACAATAGATCATATCCACGTACTGAGAGAACTAATTGAAAGAGCGAGGGAATATGAACTTCCATTGTGCATGGCTTTTATCGATTATGAAAAAGCCTTTGATTCGGTGAAACCATCAGCAGTTACAATGGCTCTGAAAACCTGCGGTATTGAAGATGCATACATTAATATTATTAATAACATCTATGAAAATGCAAGTGCAAAGATTCGGCTGTTTGAAAATACAACACACATAAAAATTGGAAAGGGAGTGAGACAAGGTGACACCATATCTCCGAAGCTCTTTAATGCCACATTGGAGGGTGTTTTTCAGTCGCTGAGCTGGGAAAACAAGGGGATAAAGATTAATGGAGATTATCTAACCCACCTTCGTTTTGCTGATGACGTAGTCATTTTTGCAACTACCCCATCAGAGCTGCAGAGTATGATCCAGGAACTTGCTGACAAGAGTAAAGAAGTGGGATTACAAATGAACTTTCAGAAGACAAAAGGGATGTTCAATGCTTTTACAAGAAATGAAGATTTATCGATTGATGGAGAATAGCTGGAGATAACAGACACGTACGTTTATCTTGGACAGCAGATATCAAGTGAGGGTCACATTGATGAAGAAATTAATCGGCGTACAAAACTTGCCGAGCTTTTGGAAGAAACAGCATAATTTTCAAGAGCAATATGCCATTATGTCTTAAAAGAAAAGTGTTTGATCAATGCATCCTTCCAGTGCTTACGTATGGTGCAGAGACGTGGACCTTAACTAAAAGAGACATACAAAGGCTGCAGACAACTCAAAGCAGCATGGAGAGGTGCATACTTGGTGTAACCAGGAGAGATAAGAAGAGGAACTCGTGGATCCGAAAAATGACAAGAGTGGAAGACATCATGATCAGAGTTAAATCCCTGAAATGGCAATGGGCTGGACATACTGCCAGAAGGACAGATCATCGATGGACAGCCGAAATTTTAGATTGGATTCCAAGGGACAGGAAAAGACCCAGAAGAAGACCACATGGGAGATGGGTGGATGAAATTCGAAAGTGTGCAGGGGTGACATGGAGGAGACTGGCACAAGACAGACCGTTGTGGAGGAAACTTGGGGAGACCTTCGTCCAGCAGTGGATTGGTAATGGTTGACAATGATGATGATGATGATGATATATTGATCGAAAGTGCTTTATTTTACAAGAAATGAATATTTAGATTTTATATTTAGTGATTGATACGGAAAATGTAGAGGTACCGATACCTAAATTAGGCAACAGATATTAAGCGATTTATGAGGAAAATAATCGGCCTACAAAACTTGGTCGGATGCATTATTTTTTAAAAAGAAACTGACTAAGCAGTGCATCCTTCCAGTTCTTAAGCATGGAGCCCAGATATGGACCTCAACTAAAATAGACATACAGAAGTTGCAGACAACTGAAAGAAGGATGTAGAGATGCATGTTTGATGTTACCAGGAAAGATACAAATAGGAACTTGTGGATTGGAAAAATGACAAGAGTGGAAGACATTATGTTCAGAATTCCTGAAATTGCAATGGGATGGACATATTGCTAGAAGAAAGACCCACCGACGGAGAGTTGAAATATTGAACTGGATAGCAAGGGAAAAAAACAATACCCAGAAGATGACCAGAGGGAGATGGGTGCATGAAATTCCAAAGCATGTAAGAAACTGGCTCAAGACAGACTGTTGTGGAAGAAGAAACTTGAGACTCTCATCCAGCAGTGGATTGATAGTGGTTGCAAAAATTTATTGCGTGTGCCAGTGGCAGCGGAGACACACTCAAGGTCATGTACGCATTCTCAAGTGTCAGTCTCATTGTGACCTCTAGAAATATGACAAATATTTTTTCTTCTGATACACTCCCTTTTAAACTTGATACCGACCACTGCAACTTGGACGGTGATGAAAAACATTTTGTGGAATTTGAAGGGTCTGCAGAATTCCGCGATGAGTTGTTATTGCATTACTTACACACCGGCATTCTCTTTAATAAAAATGAATTTTTAAGCATATCCAGTCCAGTTTTAATTTTGAAGCCACGATAACAATTTAGTGTAGAAAATTTTGTTTTACAAAAATTTCCAACTTCGTAAATTTTCTAAACAATGATACCTGATTAAATTTTCTTTTCAAAGTAATTAAGCATAATGCACTACCTCAATTGAAATGCACAGCTTATTTTTGGGAGGGAGGGGGATGCAGCAGAAAAATAAAATGTACCCAGAGGAGTGACTTCAATGATTTTTGGTGAATAAAAATTTACGTGAGTTTAAAGGCGAAAATATTGCTGTGCTTGGTAAATGAAGAAATCAATTGTGTGCAAGTATTTCGCTGCAGAAATTAGTTTCTCACCCTCTATCTCCCATTTTTTTTTTTTCAATTAATCCAATACTGAACTCTATTCTTAATCGCAATTTGTTCACATATAAGTAAAACTTTTTTGCAAAAGTCTCGGCAACTGAGTATTTGTTATTAGCAAACACGAATAATCTCCAGTTTGACGGGAGTAACATTGTTGTTAGAATTATAACGTTGAATAAAAGCAGGAACAAACTAAAAATTGGAGAAAAAAAAGCAGGTTGAGTAGTACATTCAAACATATTTTATTTAATACTTTATTTCAACATTCGTCATTATTTTTGATTCATTCCCCCTATTTTATTTTCTATTCGGAAGCACAAGAACTGTATTAATCAACAAAGCACACAGGTCCGGCAACGCATTCCCACCCAACGAGAGACTGCATTCGCGAGCAACCCTGCTAGCGAGAGCTGCCATCAATGCAGTCCCCTGGGAAGTTTTATTCAAAGGAAACGAACTGATGTGGTTAATAGGCAGAGTTTTCCACATGAGTTGGTTTCAATAGCCGTCAGAGCTGGAAATAGCGCAGTCCGTCAACGTTCCTTCCCCTCCCAGTGGTGTTATGCACGAAAAACTTCCAGTTGACTTCAGCAAACTTCAGTCGTGGTGTTATGCTGGAAAAACTTACAGCAGTGTTCACAAAACTTCTCTCTCTTGGTACGGCATGAAAAAAAAAAAAAAAAAAAAAAAAAAACTGCTTTGGATACCCCATAGCAGGAGCCGCCCTGCATCGTTTTTTACTATCTCGTCATCGCTGCTTTGCCCTGCTATCCTTCCCCATTTCTTTCAATTTGTCGCATGCTGCTTTGTCCTGTTGTTTCACCATCCTCAGAAAAGCACTGGTGAGCTTCAAGAGCACCTTTCGCTAGGCTTAGCTGCAATGGATAAGGACAACACTGCTACTGGAGTTAGCCAAGAATTATTACAAGTGATAAATAAAGGAAGTAATTTCAATCTATCCAAAGAAAAATAAATCCAGAAAAATTGGTAATTGAATTGGAAAGCATCTATAGCACTTTAGAAAAAGAGGACCAAATTAAAGCAGACCTCCTCAGAAAAGATTACTACAATAGCCTTACAAAATTCCAGAAGCAAGTAAGGAAACCTCAAAAAAATTTTGATAATAGTCAATTAAAAGCTCTTAAAGATTTCAGAAAAAATGAAAGTGTAGTTGCTGTGAAAACAGACAAAAGTAAGTTTATTACTATTATGGATAAGAAAGATTATCTAGAAAAGATGGAAGAAGAACTAAAAAACCTATGTATGAAGAAGTAAAAGAAAACCCACTACCAGATTTGATTAAAAAGTCTCTAAGCTTATTTCACTTCAAAAAAAGAAAAACCAGCTTCCAGAAAACTATAAACAATTCTCAAAATTACAGTTCAGATTACCTCAAATATATGGAATAGTCAAACTGCATAAAGAACACCAACCAATTAGACCAATAATAGACTAAAAAAAACTATTCTTTCAAATCTAAACTATTTTTTAAAGTCACACCTTCAGAATCTTTTAAAAGAGCCACCTAACTTGATAAAAAAACTCAATGCAGCTAAAAGAAAAACTAGAACTTCTTCCTAAATTAGATTCTCCTATTATGGGTAGTTTAGATATAGTGTCTATGTATACTCACATTAATATAGATCAACTTATAGACTTTATAGCAGAAGACTTGGCAGACCTAATAGTTTTTCACAACAAGGAAAAAAACATATTAGTAGGAATTTTTGAAATGCTTACTTTCTCTTTGCAGAACAACTACTTTCAATTTGGGAAAACTTTTTCATTCAAAAATCGGGACTAGCAATGGGCTCCCCACTCTCCCCACTCTCCCCACTCTTAGCTAACTATTATGTGGGAAAACTAGAAGAAAAGATACTAGTACAACCCACATACTTCTGCTTATATAGCAGATACATGGATGACATCTTATTTATAATAGGTAGCTCAGAAATTGTTCCAGAAAGAATTCTAGACTCATTCAATGAATTAGATGATTCCCTTAAGTTCACTATTGAACTTCAAAAAGAAAGAAGAATAAACTTCTTAGATATTACTATCTATTATGAAGATGAAAAATTCCTCACTAGTTGGTATAAAAAACCAATGAATACTAAAAGACTACTGGATTTCAATTCGTATCATCCAGTTTCTATTAAGAAAAATGTAGCAAGTCAGTTTTTAGAAAAAATTAATAAAATAGTTTCTACTGCAGATAAAAAAGAAGCCCAAAAAGAAGAGCTTAGTCATACTTGCAGAGAATAACTATCCTAAAGAAGCTTCTGAATTTTAATGGTACGAAGAACCCACAAAAGCAACAAGTAAAATTCACTAGAAAAATTTCTTATCACAAAGGTTTATTTGAGGCTTTAAAGAGAATTAGTAAAAAATACAATATTAGGCTAGCTCCAAGTTTAGAGAACAAAGTTAAAAAAAATTTTCCCTAAAATAGTTCAAAGAGAAGAAGATATTTTAAAAATGCAAGGAGTAGTTTATGAAGTAAATTGTAGTTGTGGACTATCTTACATAGGTGAAACAGGTCGCAGACTAGAAACTCGTATAGCTGAGCATAAAGCAGCTATAAAAAATTGCTCCAACAAGACTGGATTAGATAGGCATGTTAGAGAAACTGGGCACAGCATGGATTGGAATTCCCTTAAAGTAATCAGTTTCCAAAGCAATTTCCAAAAAGAAAACTGAAAGAAGGAATAGAGATTGAGAAAAATCAAAATTCCATCATCAATGACTGCAAAGGATTTTCCCTGCCTAACATCTGGCAGGATTTGTTGAAAAATAACCTAAACCATCAAGGTTAACCGTAACCGTCAAGGTAAACCGTAACCGTGATAGTGACAAGTAAAAAGTGACAACAACAAGACAGCCTGAAGAAGGAGAAGAGTTTTCTCCGAAAATTTGCTATTAATGAAAAAATTTCCTAGTAAAATCCCATAAGTTGCTTTAGATTATTAAAGGAAAGAGGAGTTTCGTTTGTTTCTATAGCGGTTCGCCGCTGCATCAGCAGCAACCGCGGGAGGAGCACATACTGTTTCGGTTTGGGTTTGTCAGTGGTTCATCGGTTGTCACTTTGCTTAGTCATGGTCTTCATATATACAGTAAAACTTCAAAAATCCAGCAACTTCAGAAATCCGGCACTTTTCTGCTTTCATTTTCGTGAGAACATCCGATGTTTTACCAATAACCGTGGAAATTTCCCGATGTACCATCTCAACAACACATCGCGAGATCATCCAATCTCAGCATGCGAATTGCCGAGAGCCATCTACGTGTAACATCGGGAGGTTTCTCCAATTCGTCATCTCATTGGGCTGTGCTGAAGTGACGTGGACTAATGAGGCGACGAATTGGTGTGTACGTTTAAAACGAGTGTTGAACGTGTGATGATGATCTGTGCTTAATGGTGGCAGTATGTGGATTCGATCGTGCAATTACATCTACATCGCCCTCTATGATGAATCACGGTAATTGTCAGTTGAAAAACCATAACATTGATGTAAATTTCACATCGGGTTTTCGCGATGTATCGATACATTGCCCAGCTCTGGCTTTTTTCAAGTTTTTGCCTAACCATTTGCAAAATTCCTTATTTTTCGACAGTTTTATAATAAATAGTACAAAAAGGTAATCACCAATATTTTCGCCAAAACTTTTTTTTCCACCGCCAAAACGATTTTTTTTTCGCAAATTGCGAAGAATGCAATTGGCAGCGCAACCCTTGCATATTTATAAGGTGCAGACACGCAAATTTTTGTTAAAGTGACCTGTTACATGTAAGTACATGCTTTACGTACCGCCCATTACGCCATTTTTGGATAGCCTCAGAAATCCGGAATTTTCATAAATCCGGCACTCATCCGGTCCCTTCAATGCCAGATTTTTAGGTTTTACTGTATTAACAAAAACTGTGAGCACCAGCAGGCACGTATCCAAGGAGGAGGGTCCAGACCCCTCCCAAAGGTTACCCAACAACAAAAAATGTGCACCTTTTTAATTTTTTAATTATTCTTTTTAATAATTGTCCACAAAATTATTTTAGAGGAAGAAATAAACAAATGTGTAACTGGGCAGGGGCAACTGCAACCTCCGCACGTGTCCCTACCCTGAACCCATGCCTGGGCCTACGGCTACCTACACATTAAATAAAGGCAGGAAAGAACTTCTTAAGTTTCTGTCATTTGGGCAGTAAAGAACTTCTAAAGCTTCTGTAATTTGGGCAGAAAAGAACTTCTTAAGCTTCTGTCATTTGGGCAGTAAAGAACTTCTTAAGCTTCTGTCATTTGGGCAGTAAAGAATTTTTTAAGCTTCTGTCAAAGTCTATTAAAATTAATGAATGAATACAGAATGGTTTGTTTATGAATGATCTTCAAGGAAAGTTTCTGTGCAATTTAAATTGGCAGTTTAATATAATTTCTATAAATTTAGCATTTGGTCTTTTTATTTATTCCTAGTAGCAAACCTAACTTATTATTTTAGTTGTAAATGCATTTATGGCACCTCTATTCATAGTGATTGTGGAATAACTCTTTTACGGGTCTTATAGAGGTTATTTTTCTTCAAAGTTGGTTGTCAAATTTTCGAACTAAAGCCTATACTCGGGGCAAACTTAACCTGTCATTGGAAGGAAGGCTACAGAGTGTATACTTCCACTGCATAAAATAGTTCCGGTCTAAAAGCTCGTACTCCAGCTTCAACTGGCACTTAGAAATGACACAGATGTTCAATACGTTGTGTGTGTGTGCATTTAAAAAATTCAGATCTCAGTTTCAGCGGCATTTCTAAAAAATACAGATATTCGTGCTTTGGTGACGTCACTGATGGTTCTCTGTCACAGCATTCTTGTTTGGGTCAGAGTTAAGCTGTCAACCCAGGGGATATTTATTGCTGTGGGGGGGGGTCATTAGTGGAAGGATGAGGGCGAAAAAGTGTTTCCGAGGGCATTTCGCGTTTCTCCTTCTTGATTGTTGTTTTAAAACACTCTTCTGTCTTTTCGGTTTTTCGAATGGCATCTGCCGGTCACTCGAGTGTATTTCAGCCGCATAAACGTGGGAAATCACTACGAAGCTCTGCTAAGGTGATCGTTATGAATGTTTTCACTAAATTGATGGAAAAACATTCGCCGAATAAATCAAATGAATTAACAGTTCTTACGGCAGAACTCACTGGCGTTTCAAGTCGCACCATTGCGAGAATGAAGGTTGAATTTAGTACTGAAGTACCTCAGATCCATTGGCAATTTATTTCTTCAAATTAAAATACAATTCTCGCTTGGCTTACATAGAACGTTTTCTCGAAATTAGTTTGGAGTTCCCAATTCAGTTCTCAATATAGGCCAAGAAACGGCCATCTTTTCCTTTTGAACTTTTGTGCGCAGTTGCCTTAAACGCGCGTGAACCGGCATGAAAATTCAGACAAATGAAAGAGTTCCTTCCCCAGCCACACATAATTCGGAAACTTGGAAAACTGCCACAGATTCAAAGTGTTCCTCGGAGGAACAGCAATTTGTGCCCGGCCCATCAATGAAAAACATGTGGCAATTTTCCAATGTGTGGCAATTTTCCAAGTTGCTGAAAGATGTGTGGCAGTTTACAGTGAACCCTAAAATATCATTTACCACAGAGACGGGCTCTTGTCCAGTACTTATGGCAACACGGGGTAGTTAAAAATGCATACACATTTAACGGATGTCTGTTATAAAAAAAATCTAATCAAGGCAAAATTTTTGAAAGAACGAAATTTTACGCATAACTGATGACATGGTAAAATTACTTTTAATTAAATCCCGCAGTTGGTAATCTTCAAGCAATAAGTATAAATATATGAAATATATAAAAAAAAATGGAAAAATATGTGAAAACAAAATTAGTCCACTTAAGACTGCTTCCCGTGTTTAGCAAAGATTATTTCATTTTAAAAGTAAGAAAGAAAGAAACGTTACACGTTCTGTAACATCTCCAAAAAAAAAAAAAAAAAAAAAAAAGATAAGAGAGGGAGAAATAAACTGCTTGTCTACCGATCTGCAAAGCGCGCGGCGGTGGGGAGGGGGTTAAAATAGAGGGGTTTGGTAAGGGATCACGGTGACAGACAGCCAGCCCTGAGGGCTTGTGGGAGAAGTTTTCCGAGTGAAGGTTAATTACACACCATTAGTGCGGAGTAATACTGGGAGTGAAAAGGTCACCGTAGCTTTGGCCCCATTGCCAGGATAGCTTTGCCCCGAGTATAGTTCGTCATCAGGACTATGTCACTGGAGTAGTTGCTGCCACTCAATTGGAAGAGTCCATCCGCAATTATCATTAATTGTGGTACTTCTTCTTGCTATTTCGATCCCTTCTTCTAGTTTCCTCTTTACTAAGTTTGACTGGTGGGCGATTATTTTCACTGAGTCCCAATTTATGGAGTGTCCACTTGCTTGTATATGTCTGTCTAGCCCTGTTTTGTTCCCAATGTTCCTAATAGCTGCTTGGTGTTCTTTCATTCGGACCTTAATACTTCTCCCTGTTTCTCCTATATAGCTGAGCCCGCAGTTACAGTCGATGCAGTAAATTACTCCTTCCTGCAATTGGATGTCCAATTCTTTCTGCTTTAAAGCTGGCAGGAATTTCTTTATTTTGTTATTAAGATCTGGAGCTAGCCTGATATTATATTTTGCTCCGATCCTTTTCAGTTTCTTGAAAAGTCCCTTGTGGTACGTAATTTTGCTGGTGAATTTGAAGTTGGTTTTCTCCTGCTTCTTTTTTGGCACTTGTTTAAATATTTTTTCAACATATGGGGAGGGGTAATTGTTTTTTGCCAATATTTCCTTTAATTCTTCTTTGTGAAGATCTTTCTGAGTAGCTGAAGAGACCAGGATTTCAATCTTTTCCAAAAATTGTCTTGCCGTATTCGATTTAATATAATCAGGGTGGAATGAGCAGAAGTCTAACATCTTTTGAAAATATCTCTGTAATCTCAGGGTTCCCCCTCCCTCTCCCAAGAGACATGACATAGTATGATGTACAATTATGCATGCAGCAGGTTACTACAGTATATGGCCCATACAACTTGCCACCTACATCTGCTATATATAAATTATTCTTTCTTAGTTTTTGCCAGACTCTGACCTCCCCCCCCAACAAAATTCCTGGATATGTGCCTGTGCATCAGCAAATGTACTTTTTATGCAAATTAGAAGAGTATAAAAGCGTATTTGTTTTTATCCTTGAATTCTACTTAAAGTAAAAAAATTGTATTAAGCCAATGCATTGTGCTTGTATTTTCATATGTAAATATAGCAAAAAAAAAAAAAAAATAGAACCATAAATTTGGCTAATCTGCATAGCATTTTCCTACAACTTTTGCTGACAAAATAGCCAAATTGCTACAAGAGAAAAAAATTCTAGCTTAAACACTGGTTGCGGGCTTTGGATCAGCTGTCCCACATGGCACCGCGTTCCAGTTTAGATGAGGCATGCAAGTAGTGATGTATTTGTCTGATGGCATGCAACTGCTTATATAGGCCTTAGAATTGCTCAAGGTGATCATTAATCTCCCTCCTCCACCCCTCTAAAATAAAAAAAAAAATTCTAGTCTACAGACAGAAACACTGCATTTTCTCAGTGGATATTTAGAAGGATGTTGCACTTCAAACAGCAATATATATTAGAAACATGTTGCTACACAAAACAGGGAAGGGTAATATAATCATTTCTTCCTCTTCTTGCAAGCAGTGTAATAAAGCATCGGCATATACTGATGCATTATTGGGCTCCTTGTAGGCGGCAGAAAAAATTCTCCACATTTAGAGACATGTGATTCTGCATACAGTTTCAATATTCTTGTTATGTGATCTTTCTAAATAGTAAAGCAAATAGTATTTCTTTACTATAGTATGTAACAGTATTTCCATATGGCATTTACACGTTATGTTATTCATAAAGTTAAATTATGGACACCCACCTTCTCACTGAGGGCTTTTTTTTTTTTTTTTTTCTGCTCACGTGGAAATCTGCCTTCCACTGACTGAATTATCTGCCATGAATTTACGACAATTTTTTTTTCTTTTTTGCAATTCCGGTAAAAAATTTAGGCACACATTTTTAGATATGTTAACTTCGATGCGATGCTATAAATTTACAGTAATATTTTAATAAGGATTTTTATTGTTAACTTTCCCTGCTTTGACGACGTCAGCGAAGTTCGCGGAAAGTGCCTCAATGCTTCGCTGCAAGCGCGACTGTCGGCTAGGCTACAACGTTTGGCTCTCTCAGCGTGCAATTCGGCGATATGTTCACGCCGCCAATAGCTTCATGCTGATTAACAGTTACCCAACATGTGCGGCAGAAACTCCTTATGGACTACGCTGCCCCCAAAAGTAAGCTTTACGGTAGGTTTCAAAAGACATTTTATTAATAAACTTGTAACAGCATTTTGTATAAATTTACGAAATATAACGGAATCATTTTTTACTAACTTCCCACCGATAAGTACGCTAAACTACACCATTCCATTACAAACATGTTGAAGGTACGAAATAATCCAGCAATCTGCACTTTTTTAGATTGGTTCCGTTATTTCCTCGTGGCCTGTTAACGAAATTCTCAATCATTCTGGTATATGACTGCCTTTTAGAGTGGCACAAACACAGATAATTTTCTGCACCAGTTTTCCGTAGTAACCCGTATAGGTTTGTTTCGGTGTGGCACGCCTTCCATAATGTGGTTAAATTTTTTATTCATTTTCCTTGCCACATACTTGTGATTAGTGCAATAATTAAAATTAAGCCCGGGCAAAAACTGTTCTGAATGTTTATAAATTCTTTCGAGCTAAATTAAATATGAATTTACACATGCGAAAGCGTATACCTAAAACCAAATACATAATTTTTGAAAACATTGGATAAGTTTCTGCACAAAAAACATTAATGCATAAATTCATACCTTAAGCAAATCTTACCACGGAGCTTACAAAGACACTACGGCGTTTGTTTACCAGAATTGTTGTCACCAGATTTTAAAACCAAGCTAAGGGCATAAAATAACAGGATGATGATGATTGTTTCTATTTCCTTCCTGCTTCTCGGAAGCGAGTAGACCACGTGGAGTAGACATTCTTCTTCTTTCTTGATTGAAGGTTTAACGACCACCGTGAGCAACTAAATGGGCTATAAGCAGTCGCCCGTCCCTAATTTAGAGTCACTGGTTCCAGGGAAGGGAGAGAACCAGTGCCGTAAAACAAACACAACATCCATGCCTCACCGGGATTCGAACCCGGACCCCTTACGGACGAATGATCAGAGGCCATCGCCTTAGACCACTGCGCCACCGGGGTGGCGGAGTAGACATTACATCAATGTATAGTATATTTCTTTCACACCTTTTCTGCCAATGTTTTTTTTTTTTTTTTTATTGGAGGTTTAACGACCATCGTGAGCAACCCAATGGGCTATAAGCAGTCACCCGTCCCTAATTTAGGGGCACTGGTTCCAGGGAAGGAGGAGAGCCAGTGCCGTAAGACAAACACAACATCCATGCCTAACCGGGATTCGAACCCGGACCCCTTTCGGATGAGTGATCAGAGGCCATCGCTTAGACCAGTGCGCCACCGGAGCGGCCTGCCAATGTTCAAAAAATGTCATAATTCCTTTAGTGAACTGCTGTTAATCCTTTTGTAAACTTCTAACCGCCGTTCCAGCGGCGCAGTGGTCTAAGCGCTGGCTTCTGACCCCTGTTCCGAGACGGATTTGGGCGCATCCCAGTGAGGCATGGAGTTGTGTTTGTCTTACTGCACTGGTTCTCTCCCTTCGCTGGAACCATTGGCCCTAAATTGGGGACAGCCTAGTGCTTATAGCCCATCGAGTTTCTCGCGGTGGTCGTTACCTCCACTCCCTCCCTCCGTCCCTCCCTCCCTTCCTCAAAAAATTCTAATAAAAGCATGTTATTACCATATCTTTTATTACGGAGAGAAATTGCTAAAAAATAAAGATTCATAGCTCAGTTGTGCACAAGGAGGATAAAATAAGGGGAGGGAGCATGTGTTCTCACCGGTGAAGCCAATGTGTCTTACGACTTCATAACGTTATATAATGCCAAATAAAATATCTATTGGGTGTACCATGGCTACACCCAATAGATATTTTATTTGGCATTATCTAACGTACAAATAAGTTTACATCGTTTGCGAATAGATGGTGTAACCAGCACAGATTTCATGTAATTGCGAAGGACGGCAATTGCATAAGAAAGCCCTTGCGACAAGCTTTGATAATTAATGGAGGACAGTTCGTTACAGTATTAATATCATTGTTTGTCAGTGCATTGAAAATGTCGAAGTTCGTGCCAAAAAAAAAACGGCATATGTGGGAAGTTTTGCTGCATTACTTCTTTTTAAATAAAACCGCTGCCGAAAGTCACCGTTTGCTTGTGGAAGGTTATGGTGGACATGTTCTAGCTGAAAGCACGTGCATACAGTGGTTCCGAGACCTCAAAAGGAATGATTTCGACGTAGAAGACAAAGAACGTGAAGGTGCACCAAAAAAAAAAAAAAAAAAATGAAGATGCTGCTTTGGAAGCATTACGGGATGAAGATCTGAATGAGCTGCTGCAACCACGCCAGAGCATCAACGCTGAACGTTATCAACAACAACTAAACTAAGCCGTGCATTGAGAGCGAAACGTCCGGAATATGCGAAAAGACATGACAAGGATTATTCTCCAGCATGACAACGACAGACCTCATGTCGCGATATGAGTCAAGGAAACTGTAGAAGCGCTTGGCTGGGATGTGTTACCCCACCCGCCGTATTCACCAGAAATCGCGCCATCAGATCACCATTTGTTTTGATCCCTGCAGAGCGCCCTTTCTGGAAAGCGGTTCCGTTCTTATGAGGAGATCCAAAATTGACTTGATAACTGGATTGCTTCCAAACAACCGGACTTCTTCTATCGCGGAATCCACTTATTGCCTGAAAAGTGGGGGAAGGTTGTATGTTACGAAGGTAAATATTTTGAAAAAAATAATCATTATCTGTCTATAACAAACTGTTACCTTTTTCAACCAAAAAACGATGTAAACTTATTTGTACACCCAATATAATGCTGACAAACACATTTTGATTTATCTTAACTTTTCTATTACCCTCTTTTCTTCTTGAAAATTCGAATGCGAGAGAAAATCATCTTAGTAGGTCTCACTGAAAGTTTTTGTTTCGGGTATGACGACGACCGTGAGCAGCTTTAACGGTTATAGGCAGTCATCTGTCCCAAATATCGGGTTACTAGTTCAAAGGAAAGGAAAGACAAGCGCCGTTAGACAAACACACCTCTCATGAGTCTATGCCTCATCCGGGACTCGAACCCTGGCAAAACTGGGACGACTAACTGGAAACCTACGCCTCGGTCACCGGAGTGACGCATCTTTGGTTAAATTTTTTATCCATTTTCCTTGCCACATGAAGAAATGGCTATTGTGTCTGGGTAGTCAGTCCACTCCACAAGGAAATAACGACAGGATGAACTATTCACACCTCTGAAATCTATTGAAACCAACTCATGTGGGAATCTCAGCCTATTCCCACCGCCAGTTAATTTTCATGGAAAAAAATCTCCCTCGGGCTGAGTTCCTTGCAGCCCCGGCTCGTTGATATACCGGATTTGAGTGGTCCTCGGGCTGCAGCCAGTGACATAGCTGGAATGAATCGCTGTTTTGTGAGCTCTGTTGATAAATATAATAGTTTTGCTGTAGAATATGAAGTGAAATGGTGAAATGAATTAAAAAAACAGAAAGGGTAATGCCAAACGTATTAATGAATGAAATACGGGATTACACCATTGTACGTACAATACAAATTTTGAAGTTGTTAATCCGTTTATTGGTGTAAATATGGCAAGGATGGTAAGTCAGATAATATCCGAAAACTTTAAAATTTCGTCGTCCTGGAACGGGAATCGAAGTCGCGTCTCCCAGATAGCGCCTGGGTATGCTAAGACTACACCACCCAGGACGACCAGGTCTCAAGTTTCCGATTATTAATTTGTATTGTATGGTGTATTCCAGTATTCCATTCATGAATGTAGTTTTAAAATTGTTCAGAACATTTACGAAGATCGTAAAATTTCAAAACTAAATTTTCTGCAGTAAATTTTATAGTCACGACTTCAAACTGAAAAGTTAACTGACTGTGTTTTCAATCTATATTTATTAGAGAGAATGCCTCTGCGTGTGTATCGCAGTAATAACTCATAAGCGAAATCGTGACAGATGCTTCAAAATTTGGCACAACGTTTCTCATTGCTACAGGGGCCAGTTTCAAGTCGAAGTTCTGGAGGGGGTATATCAGAACCTAAAATACGAGGGTTGTACCCAAAGTAATGCAAAAGTGGGCATAATTTTTTTATTAACCGTGACAGGTCGTTCAAATTTCTCATGTTGGTAGAGAACTTTTTCTTTATACGAAAGTACTACTTGCCTCCCCAGTGGCGCAGTGGTCTAAGCGATGGCTTCTGATCATTCACCCGAAAGGGGTTCGGGTTCGAATCCCGGTGAGGCATGGATGTTGTGTTTGTCTTACGGCACTGGCTCTCTCCCTTCCCTGGAACCAGTGACCCTAAATTAGGGACTGGCAACTGCTTATAGCCCATTGAGTTGCTCACGGTGGTCGTTAAACCTCCAATAAAAAAAAAAATAGGTACTATTCAACATAGTATCCATCACAAGCGATGCATTTACGCCACGCCGCCCCGGTGGCGCAGTGGTCTAAGGCGCTGGCCTCTGATCATTCGTCCGAACGGGGTCCGGGTTCGAATCCCGGTGAGGCATGGATGTTGTGTTTGTCTTACGGCACTGGCTCTCTCCCTTCCCTGGAACCAGTGACCCTAAATTAGGGACGGGCGACTGCTTATAGCCCATTGAGTTGCTCACGGTGGTCGTTAAACCTCCAATAAAACAAAAACAAACAAAACATTTACGCCACCGTTGAACACAACTCTCGAATCTTTGAAAAAATTTAGGTGTGGACGGTTGTACCCACTTCTTTAGAGCCACTTTAACCTCGTCTATGTCATCAAATCGTTGTCCCCGGAGACTGTCCATCATTAAATCAAATAAAGGGAAGTCGGAGGGCGCCAGGTCTGGGCTGTTCGGTGAATGAGAGATCACTGACCAGCCTAATTTCCTGATCGCTCGATTTGTTGCCAAAGATGTGTGTGGTCTGGCATTGTCATGGTGAATGCGGATCCTTTTCAGATTCTTGTACTGTCTCTTCCTCTTCATGGCTTCTCTAAGCTTCTGGAGTGTCTCAATGTACCGCTCGCTGGTCACGGTGCGGTCACGGTACGGCCATGTTACAGGAAATCAAGGAGAATGACACACCTGTCATCCCTAAAAACAGTCATCATGACTTTCTGTGCTGATCTTTGGCTCTTGAACTTCTTAGGCCTTGGTGGAAAGGTGTGATGCCATTCCATAAATTGATTTTTCGTTTCCGGATCGTAAAGATATGCCCACGATTCATCCCAATCACCAGATCGGGAAAGAACGTGTCTTCATTGGCTTCAAACGCTTCCAGCAAATCAGAGCAGACTTTCTACCCTTTTCTCCTTCAAATCTGGTGTCAACTGCCGAGGTACCCACTTTCCGATGCCTTAAGTCTTCCACCATCTTCTGTACGGCATTGTGACCACAGTCCAGTTGTGCAACAAGCTCAGGGATTGTGACTCGTCTCTCACGCGAATCAATTCATCCACTCGCTGACGATTCGTGTCAGTGCGGTCGCAGTTGATGGTCTCCCACTGCGAGGTTTGTCTTCAATGCTGGTTTCCTTCTTTATCCATCTGTGTACATTGCTCTTGTCAATGGTGTCATCTCAGCAAACATTCTGTAGCCTTCTGTGGATGTCGGACGGCCTGCACAATTCCTTCGCCAAGAACTCAATGACCGCACGTTACTTCTGCTTGGAATTCATTATTTACTTGCAGTGAAGAAGAAAGATTACTATAGAGGAAGAGTTACTCTACGAACATGTGCAATTTGAATGACCTCTGTCAGCTAATAAAAAAGTTATGCCCACTTTTGCATGTTTCGGTACAACCCTCGTATTTAGTATGTTTATTTCTTGGGGACCCTGAGAGGAACCTGAGAACGTGTATGTGACTTTGAATATGTGTGCACTGCCATTGGTACCATTAAGGCAAGGTGAATCTTGCCCTCCCCCTCCCCCTCCTCCCCAAAATTTCACGGGCGGTTGTGCCCACCCAATATTTTACCATGTTCAGCATTACTTATTTGACAAGAAACTTGATTGGCAGCCCGTAATGTTTTTGACATGTTCTCGTTATATGTGTTAAATGTTTTAAACAGTTATCAAAAATAAAATAAATACAAATACAGAAACTTAAAACGTATTAGTTTCTTATTTTTCTATTCATTTTTTGCGCTTCTCGTTCTTTGTTTGAGTAACCGCGCTAATTTCACATATTTTTTATAAACGTTTAGAAATCGCTGGATATTTTAATAAAACCACAGGCTGAATTTCATTTTTAGAAATATTAATATGTAGCAAAAGAGTATTTCTGTTTCCTTGTTCATTTGCTGATGAGGAATTGCAATTGCGTTTTAAAATATACGTCGAATCTCGTAGTTTAGATCAGATCAGATCATATGTAGAGGATTTTAGGAAGGGAGTGTCTGACCCCAGGTCTTAAACAACCCTTAGATGTAGGAAGCTAGGAGATCCGGATTAGAATGCCCGATAGGAAAGTCACACGGAAGCGAGGTAGAAAGAGGGAGAAAGACGTCGGGGGGCCAGCACCTGGGGCCGACGGCTTAACGTGCCCGTCCGACTCACGGCGGATATTTAGTGGTTCGAGCGTTCGTACCTGCCGGGGATCGTACCTGAGACCTCTCTGTAGCATTCACGAACGTTGACCACTAGGCCATCAGCGGCCCACGGTAGTTTATCCTTTTGCCCCTATTCCCTATTTTTATTTTTATTTTTATTGTCCTCATGACAATGGAAGAGAGGTAACCCTCCCACGTCGGATTTGTTCACGCCCCCCCCCAATAATTTGGTGAAGTCGGCACCCCTGATGAGCACCCGCCTTAAAATGTTTTCGTCACGTGTACATCGCAAGAAGCAAAAATGGGTTCATTTATTTAGGTGTTGCTATTAAATCCCAGTCCTTAGGGGTCAGGAGTGTACGCCACTCTCAGGAAGCATGCAGTGTTTCACTACCAGCCCTTTAGTTGAGCTATTTTTCTTTTTTTATTTACCGTTCATAAAAACTATGCATGGTGTGTTTGTTAAACTCAATTTCCTTTGTGTTTCTTCAGAAAGGGGAAACTCGTGGCTCTAAGAGGAAAACAACAATTCAGCACCTATTGGTAAGACGATTAACTGAGTTTAGGACGGGATGCTATGAAGTGCGATTTTTTCTGTATTCATGTATTTCAAATATACTATTACTGCATTGCTTACAACGTTTTCACACATAGAATGCATACGAAGTGACTAGAGAGTTTTAGGGTAAGTACGGGGAGAGGGGGGCTCATAACGCACTCGTTTACTGCAGTAAAAATAAGAATATATACACGATAGAGTCACATTATTGTGACCACCAGATAATATCCAGAGTAACCGCCGTGTGCAGTGCAGACAACAGCTAGACGGGCTGGGAGTGACTCAATAAGGTGCTGAAAGGTGCTCACAGGTATGTGGAGCATTGCTGATTGCAGTGCATCGGACAGCTGTTGGAGAGTGAGTGGTGGAGGATCCATAGAGCGAACAACACGATCAAGGTGGTCCCACAGATACTCAATTTGATTTAAGTCTGGGGAATTAGGGGGCCTAGGGAAGTAATTTGAAATCTTCATCGTGCCCTTCCAACCACTCTCGGACATTTCTAGCTATATGTGACACGCCGCATTATCGTGCTGGAAGATTCCATCAGCCCTAGGGAAGACAATCAGCATGTATGGGTGTACGTGGTCTGCAAGAATGGATTCATAACGAATTCGGTCTATCGTGCCTTTCACAGGTATGAGTAGACCCAGGGAATGCCACGAAAACATTCCCCAGACCCTAATGGCTGCCCCCACCAGCTTGTGTTCTCCCAGCAATGGTTGAAGAGTGTTTGTTCTCCGATGTTTCATCCATCCATTCGATAAAGCAGAAAACATGACTCATCGGAGAATGCAATCCTTTGCCAATCAGTGGAGGTCCAATTCCGATGCTGCCGAGCAATTGTAAGCCTTTTTCTGCCGGCAATATGTTCAAAACGCACACTTTCGAAATGGCGTGTTGATTATATTATTTTATTTTAAATAAATTCTGTAATAAGTTATATCAGAATTTTATGATGAATTAAATAAATATACCTGACAATTTTTAAATCTACTGAAAAATGAAGCAATTATTAAGAAAAATGTGAAGGAAAACAAGAACATTTTCGGTCAGTAACGTATTAAATTTACTCACGAGCATGAGAACTCTGTATTCAAAGAAAAGCTTTTGGCACTTTCGAAAGTGTCAAAAGTTTATTACTGGATAACGATTAATAATAGCATGTTTTTATTTAATTCCTTATTTATTTTGAAGGAAATTAGTGCACAAGCGCCCTTGTGATTTTTTTTTTTTACAAGCGTGCCACGAGATTTATAAAACTTTACGCCTATATGTATTTATGTCTTTTCTATTTAGAAAACTCGTGGAATCTGTACAGTCATCAAATTTCTAGAATTTATATTCCGGTCAAATATCGTTTTTAACCGTTAGATGGAGGCACAAGCCAAGTATTCTTGGTCGAGCCGCGTCGTTTGGTTCTACGGCTGTTATGAAGCTAGTGAAAAAAACATTTGTGTCACGACAGTCAATGCTGAATTTTTCGGCTAATCAGCGTATACAAAAATAATTACAACTAATTCTGGATTTTTTTTTTTTTCTGAATTATTAACAACAGGTTCCAGTGCTACAAAAATCTTCCTCGTCAACTTCTTGCAGCTAATGATAACTACTGATCTTAAAACTATAAAGAAATATTAAGCTAAGTTTGGCAGTCAGCTATTTATAATTGTAACAAGAGTTTTAATCTTTTAGAATTCAGTTAAGATATCTTTTTCTGTATAGGGCGTAGTTGGGTAAAATTAATGCAGTACAAGCACGGTAACCCGTAAAGTCCCCCTTCGGAAAATCCCACACATCTTAAAACTATAAAGAAATATTAAGCTAAGTTTGGCAGTCAGCTATTTATAATTGTAACAAGAGTTTTAATCTTTTAGAATTCAGTTAAGATATCTTTTTCTGTATAGGGCGTAGTTGGGTAAAATTAATGCAGTACAAGCACGGTAACCCGTAAAGTCCCCTTCGGAAAATCCCACACATCTTAAAACTATAAAGAAATATTTAGCTAAGTTTGGCACTGTATAGGACGTAGTTGGATAAAATTAATGCAGTACAAGCACGGTAACCCGTAAAGTCCCCCTTCGGAAAATCCCACACATTCGGTAAACTCCCCCGCATTGGAAAACCCCATACGAAAATAACCCCAAGAAAATCTCCCCAACTTATTTTAAGTCAAGAACCGTGCACAAATTGCATCTTACATAAAATATCATATGTGAGGGAAATTTCCGGGTACCATTTCAATTTTCACGCAGTTTAAAACAAGACGCAGCCGTACAAATAGCGAAATATATGGGGGAAATTTCCGGGTTCCGCATTTCCAGTTTTACCGTAATTTACCTCTGTTTTTAGCAATAAAATGCGGGGTAAATTTCAGGCGTCAGCATTTCTATTTTTATCGTAATTTACTGATGTTTTATAAGTAGCAATAAAATGTAGGGAAAATTTCCGGGGACAGCATTTCGCTCTTTACCGAAGTTTACACGTGTTTTGTAAGTAGTTTGTTTAGGTGGAGAAGATTACTGGGCTCAACATTTTTATGTTCAGCAAAATTATACTAACAAGGGCAGGACTTAAATGAAATTTGAACCCCTCCCTTCCCGTGCTCATTATTTTTCTTTTATATATTGATATTTTGTTAGAAACTTTCGGATGATTTAAAAATCAAATTTTGGTATTTTATTTTGATAAAATCTTTAAAAAGCGTCTTCATTTTTATTATTGCTTATTATTTATGAAATTTTAAAACGAACGTATGAAATTTAAACAAGTAACGTAATCAACCAATCAACTAGTAATGCGTCAAGGTAAAATGGTAAATTTACCTTTTCATTGTGCTTTTCGAAGTTCAGTGAAGTTCATTGAAGTTCTCCAATGATGAGTCACAACAGGACATACCTGATTCCTGTCTATGCTCCTGCCCTGGCCGCCCTGGCCGCCCCAATCCATTCACAGTACTGGAATTTTGTGCGCAATGGAAAGGAAACGAACCATGGGTGTTCGGTTGAGGTGACAAGCTACATTATTTCTCAAATCTTAGCAGGAAATCTCAAATTGCATACCATAGGACTTCTCTCTGAATTTTTGGTTATAAATATAATACAGCAAAATAATAATTGTTTACTTTTTACCAAATTTTGCAGTCGTATGCACAGATCAGTGGGAAACTCGCCCCTCAAAGATTCGCCCCTGTTGTAGCCAGAAATTCGCCCCCTCAAAGATTCGGGGCGAAATTTCTGTCATGTACCATTTTTCAATAGGAAGATACGCCATCAACGGCCGTCATAAGGGGTGGGCCAACGGGGCCTGGGCCCAACGCTCCAAAGTGTCTTATGCGTTTATAAAAGATCCAACTCTTTCACCACTCGTTAGCAATATTATTTTTTTTATTTAAAGAAAAGAAGAAACATCTGTATAGAAAGTTGGAAGTTCTTCAGCCTTTTTTTTTTTTTTGTTTCAAACCTTGCTCGTAGCTTCGATTTCCCGAGGAGACAGGAAGGAAGTTAGGTGTTAGAGTGGATCTTTTGTGACGAAATAAAAACAAAGAAAGCCGACCTTTCCGCCCGGTCCCAAGTGGGGGTGATAGTGATTTGATAAAACAGTTAAATGAAAATTCTGAACGGAAGTAAAAATGCGTGCTTCGTAAATATGCATGATTTATCAGCAAAACAAAGTGGCATGTCAGCATGTATCCAAAGAATATAGTTCTCAAGAAAATGCAGTGAGTGCATGGATTTCTTTTTGACTGACGGAGCAAGTGTTTCGTTTTATCTTATTTTGGCACACACCTCTGGAATTCCGAATCTAATTCAACCAGTCCACTTCCATAAGCGCATATCCAAGTGTTTATGTTCTCACAGGAGAAGTGTGGATTTTTTTTTTTATTGGAGGTTTAACGACCACCGTGAGCAACTCAATGTGCTATAAGCAGTCGTCCGTCCCTAATTTAGGGTCACTGGTTCCAGGTAAGGGAGAGAGCCAGTGCCGTAAGACAAACACAACATCCATACCTCACCGGGATTCGAACCCGGACCCCTTTCTGACGAATGATCAGAGGCCATCGCTTAGGCCACTGCGCCACAGGGGCGGCATGTGGATTTTTGAAACACAACTATTTCCTAACCTCAGATGATTCATTTTCAAAAGAATTTCAGAGCCAAATGCCATTCAGTGAGCTAGAATGTAAAATTGTTAAAATTGGCTCATGTTCATATGAGCCAGGCTTTTTTTTTTTTTTTCCCTTCCACGCGCGAATCGCATTTTTTCCTAATCACTTTTTCCCTTTTAAACAGTCATTTGTGTTGTCTATATGAAGAAGGGAACGTACAGTAAGTTCATCACTAGGGTTTGCTCACCTAGCTACTTATATACAAGGTTTGTCCGGAAAGTAATGAGACCACTTTTCCTGGGCCAATCAGAAGGGCCGGAGGGCGGAGTCTCCGGGCGTGACGGTGGCGGGGTATGTTAGGTAAACGATCGATGGCTCGTCAGTTGGCTCTGAACTTTTACAGAGTAAGGATCGCTTGCGAAGTGGACAGCTGTGTGAACGTCGCGTAACGGTCAAAATGTAGAAGAGCGTCGAACAGCGATACGCGGTAAAGTTTTGTGTTAAACTTGAAAAATCCGAGACGCTTGCTATGATGCAGAAAGCCTACGGGAAGGATGCTTAATTGAAAGCACAAGTGTTTCGGTGGCACAAAACGTTCACAGAGGGAAGAGAGTGCGTCGAGGATGAGCCACGGCCAGGGCGCCCTTCAACGTCTCACACTTCGGATAATGTGGAAAAGGTGAAAGCGGTTTTGGACTCTGACCGACGTCTGAGTGTCAGATAGGTAGCAGAGCACGTGGAACTCGCAAAATCCATTGTGCATGAAATCATCACGCAAGAATTGCAGATGCGGAAAGTTTGTGCCAAATTGGTTCCTAAGGTTTTGACCGATGAACAGAAGAACAGCCGTGTGTCGATTTCTCGTGAGCTTGTGGACCGTGTGAGGAGTGAACTTGGTTTTTGGGAGAAAGTGATAACAGGCGATGAAACGTGGATCTTTGAGTACGATCCGGAGACGAAAAGACAGAGCTCAGAGTGGCACACTCCCGAGTCTCCTCGCCCAAAGAAGGCTCGAATGTGTAAATCGAAGATGAAATCGATGCTCATTGTCTTATTTGACTGTAAAGGTGTTGTCCATAAGGAGTTCGTACCACCCGGACAAACGGCCAACGCTGCATTTTACGTAGAAGTGCTTTAACGGCTGAAGAACAAAGTTGCGCGCGTTCGCCCGGAGATCACCACCACTTGGGTTCTTCACCACAATAATGCGCCGAGCCATGCGCCGCTGAGAGTGAGAGAGTTTCTGGCGAAACACAACGTGGCAACGCTTCCCCAACTTCCCTACAGCCCGGACTTGGCCCCGGCTGACTTCCTTTTTGTTTCCCCGGCTCAAATCCAGCCTGAAAGGACACCATTTTGGGACTGTTACAAATGTGCAAACTGCGGCGACGAGTGCTTTAAAAGCGATCCCTGTTCCCGACTTCCAGGCAAGCTAGGCGGCGTGGCAGAACCGTTGGCAGCGGTGTATTGATGTTCAAGGATGTTATTTCGAAGAATTTTAATGTTATGTAAGTATAACTTAAATTAAATGTCTGTTATTGAATGAGTCCCATTACTTTCCAGACAGACCTTGTATATTCAATCTTCGCTGTTTAAATAAGTGAACAATGAGGGGGGGGGGCGCACATCTGCATTTTTGTCGCGGTGCGTTCTGTTGTCTGGAAACGGCGCTGATTGGTTATGTCTATCTCATATGTTGTTCTATCTTCTGCTTTAATTTAGTTGTCGTTATATAATTTGTAGAATAAGGAAGAAACATATCTTTCAGCACCCATTTTCTTGTGATTTACTAATCAACTAAGTGTGAGTGCATTTGGTGCATGGAATTCTAGAATTTCTGTCATGTACCATTTTTCATTCAAGTGGTATTTAAAAAGTTACTGGATATTGCTTCATATTGAATGTTTCTATACCAATTGTGGAAGAAACTTGGGGAGACCTTCATCCAGTAGTGGATTGATAAAGGTTGACGATGATATATAAAGATCAGGGGTCTCGAAAATGTGATGGCCCAGGGCCTCCAAAAGGGCTACGACGGCACTGACGCCAGCTGTTGATTGATGCTTTCTTATGTCTGTTAGAAATATAAAGCTTTTCTTAATTTCACGAAGAAAACTTTTAATTTCAACTAAACAATCGACAGAACTACTCAGAACATTTCCCCTACGCAACCACATAACGTTAACTAGCATTACAAGAACATCGTAGTTTGTTTCCAAAAGTGACAGACAGAGGCGTATAACTAGACATTTCTACGCCCGGGGCAAAGCACAAAATATTGCGCCCCTAATTTTGAACAGACTTGCCATATAGACTATTCAGCTGCGCACACACAAGACTGATACAAGTAAACCCTTAAAAAAAAAGAAGCAAAAGAACAAAATGAAAGCATTGAAAATCTAAACGCGCACAAGCTGCAGATAATTTTCAAGACAAACAGCTTTAAATTTAAAACAGCAAAAGCAAATCTAAAGAAACTAGGCATAAAAATGGATGCGCTGATCTTTGAGAAAACTCCAAATCACTGCTCTCAACAATATTTGCCTTTCTTTCAATTTGTTCCCTCTAAATTAGCTTTAGTTCTTCGGCTTTCATTTTTCTGCCTAGTTTCTTTAGAAAGCATTTGTGGCACTTATGTTTTTGAAATTGTACAGTGTGTTCACAATGTCTTGTTACCCCCCCCCCCCATCTCCCCCCCGTAATAAGAAATGTAAGTGAGCTATGTATCTGTTGTATGATATATATGTTGAGTTATATGTTGAGGCATCCTTAAACATCCAGTGGATCCGTTTGGGCTCCGTCATTCTCGTGACAGAGAATAATTTTACGCCATGTTCTGTGGGACATTTTCCGAAGCAGTTGCGGGGTGATACGGGAGAAAGCACGTCTCACTGCTTGTTTAAGTTCATCAGTGGTTTGGTAGCGCTGCTGTGCAACAACCTCCTTTATGAAACCCCAAAGGGCATTATCACACGTTGAGAGATCTGGGCTTCGAGGTGGCCATTCAAGTGGAGCGGGCAGTATTGCCGAACCTCGGCCGATCCAACGATCCCGAAAGACCTCACCAAGGTATTCCCGAACAGCGATTGCGTAATGGGCGGGTGCTCCATCCTGTTGGAACCATACGTCATTCAGAATGCCAAGATTTCCAAGTTGTGGCACAAACCAGGTTTGCAGCATGTCCAGATAAACAGTTGTCTGATTCACTGGACCATCAAAGAAATACGGTCCAAACAGATGCCGCCTATTCATTGCAGCCCATATCATGACATGCGGAGGATGATGTTCCAATTCTTCGACATAATGTGGGTTTTCCTTGGACCAGAACACAACGTTCCGTGATGAACAGCTGCGGTATATCGCACATTCATCACTGAAAATGGCCTTTCCACGTTTTGGGATTGTGACAAATGTCTGAAGCATCATTGCACATGCATCCCGTCTGCGGTTTAAATCGATGTCTGATAACTCCTGAACGAACATCGGGCGATATGCGTGCAAATTCAGGTCATTCTTCATGTGCATATGCAGTGTCGATCGTGGTATTCCAAGCTCTGCTTATCCTTTGCGGAGCGACTTCGTCGGTGACCTGATAACTGATTCCTCGACCGCTTGACAGTGTTGCACTCCGGTTGATGGTCTTCCCGTTCGTGGTTTATCCTTGATGTTGCCTGCTTCGAAGAGTTTATGTTCCCATCGCAGAAGAGTCTGTTTTGGAGAGCAGTAGCGCAGCCAGGATTTAGCTTTGGGGGGGGGGGGGGACCACCAACCGGCGATATTGAATACAATATATATATATATATATATATGAATAAATTGAATATATATATATTTAACACAAACAACTATATGTCCCCACATACATACATATGGAATCATAGAGTTGAAAAATTATAACAAATAATAAATTTATTTATAAATATTTCTTTGACTACCTAGAAAGAGATGAGTAGACAGTATGAATGCAATGTATAAATCTCATTACGAGTTTTGGATTAATTTCTAATAATTTTCATATTTCCATATATAAAGAAATTTAAGTTAACTTTCATGTGAAATTCAACTTTGTCAAATCCATGTTATTGCCTTCCTAGTAGTAGTGAGTTTTGTGACTTCAAATAGAATGCTTCACCTATGTACAATTTAAATTTAATTCAGCTTTCTTTTTCCAGCAAGAAAGAATGTGTTGCCTCTTATTCACAAAAATAAAACCTTTATTCTTACCATTTTCAGAAAATAGTCCCCTTGAATAAAAAAGTGCCTTTAATGACTTCGATCAATATTTTATCATTAGTTCTGTACAGTAATTATTCCGAAATATACTCAACTTATCATTAGAAACCTTAAAATCATGTACTAAAGTTAAATCGTCTACAAAAGTGAAAGAGACATTTGCATTGACAATACAAAAAATTAAAATATATATATATACACTATCTACCAACAAGTAATTGGACACCTGTGATAGCAAAGGAAAACGAAGTTTATTCACCTTCGATAGTTGGTGGAGCCTCCACGAGCGGCGATTACAGCTGCGACCCACCGGGGCATACTCTCAACCAGGCGTTGTACGACGGCTAGCGGTATTTTCTTCCACTCGGCTTGGAGAAGACAGGTCAGTTCCTTCACCGATTTCGGACGGTGGGGGCACCCCTTAAGTCGACTATCCAACTCGTCCCAGAGGTGCTCGATAGGGTTATGGTTCGGCCTCTGCGCAGGCCAGTCCATTCGATTAACCCCATTGTCACCATACGAAGCCGTGTTGGACCTCGCAACATGACAGGTGGCATTGTCATCCTGAAAGTAACATGAGTCCACCCCGTAAAACTGCCACAACGTAGGAAGCGCATGGTCATCCAAAATGGTGTAGTAGGTCTCGGCGTTGAGTCTACCAGGAACTGAGACCAAGGGTCCCGTGCCATACCAGGAGAAACACTCCCATAGCATAATTCCACCGCCGCCGAACTTCACAGTTGGCACAATACATTCCGGCAGGAGGCGTTCTCCAAGCAGACGCCAAACCCATGAACAGTAGAGGATGAACCATGATTCGTTGCTCCAGAGAACCTGTTTCCACTGTTCAACGGTCCGCTGTCGACGTTCTTTGCACCACGTTAGCCGAGCAGCGCTATTGGACTTGGTGATCAAAGGCTTGTGGGCGGCAGCACGTCTATGATAACCGAGCAGATGGGCTTCCTTACGGATGGTATTCATTGAAAGAACACTGCCGGATGCCTGTTGAAACTCCTCGCGGATGTGGCCCATCGATTTGGTGCGGTGCTTTCGAATTTCTCTGGCCAGCACTCTGCGGTCTCTAACTCCCAGTTTTGTGGGTCTGCCGGCCTCTCATCTTCCACTTGCCAATCACGTAGGCCACTGTCGATTTTGGGTACTTCAACTCGCTGGATATGTCACGTATGGATCAGCCATTTCTGTGATACCCGACGATTACACCTTTCTTGAAATCAGAGAACTCCGAACTGCGTGGCATCTTGCATGCGACTGGTTGCGTTGTTGTTTCCCACACGATATTTAACGGCGGCGGCCGTGACGTGTATCTGGACCGCAGATATCGTCGATTGAAGGGGTGTCCAATTACTTGTTGGTAGATAGTGTATATATCTATTACTAATTTAAATTATTTATAGTTTGAAATTTAGGCGCCTAGGTTTCTTAGCCAAGTCATCTAGTACTTCCTCAGGAGAGACAGAAATATCCTTATGAATGTACAATAAAGCTAAACCATTCAGTCTGGTTTCTCCTGTTGTACTGCGCAAATAATGTTTTAAGTACCTCAGGGTGGAGAAGGAACGTTCTGCAGAACATGTTGTTACTGGCAATGTCGCCATTATTTGCAAAAGTTTTTGAATGGATGGATACATAAGTTTATCACATTCGACTAAATCATCAAGGGCGTTTTTTGGCTTTTTTTCCATCCTGGCTATTTTTCTGTACCAGACTCTAAGTTCCCCGCATACTGCAGAAGGTGAAGCGTATGCAATGTCAGATGCGTACTGTTCGCATAGTGACTTTACAAATTCTTCATCTTTTGGAGAAGTAGTTTCCACTCCTTGTTGAGGCAAAAGCACTTGGAACGATCTCAGAGTATCCTTATGTGCAATAAATCTTTCCTTCATCTCATTTAAAAAGGCATCAAGGAAAGGAATAAAGGTCGTTCTTCTGTAATAACTTTCAGCCGAATCGTGTTCAATATTGCTGCGGTGTGTTTGGCGATTTAATACTCGAGGAACAGTAACTGGTATGCCTACTCTATCACAGATGTTTTCAGCTTCTAAGTACAGAATGTTAAATTCCTCTTCAGCATGGTCTCTGATTTCTTGAATAATATGAGCAGTATCTTCTGCATGTTCAACGGCAGTCATTAAGTCAATGTTTCCATGGGGGTTCGAGCAATTGAGGGGCGTATAAAAATTGCATTTCTGATTCCTTTGTGTCACTTCTATGTAGGAAGTTTAAGGGATCGTATAAAAATTTCTTTTCTGATTTCTTTGCGTCACTTCTGTGTAAGAAGCCTAGAGGGTCGTATAAAAATTGTCATTGGATTTTTTCCCTGGTTCTCTTCTGTTTTTTCCCCGTGGATCTCTTTTCCTAGATTGACACCACAGGGGCAGCAGAGTTTGATTAATTAATAACCTACGAATTAATAATAATAAATATTTATAATCTTACAATTGGTAAAGCAAACCTGATTGCGATTTTGAAGTTTGGTAGCAATTTAATAGAAGATTAACACAGGGTTTTGTGAATATTGAAACTGCTCCTTTTATGAATGCATTGCAGATTGGCCAATAAGAAGGGTGCAAAAAACCCAACATAAATTAATACCTTCACAGTAATAATAATAATGAAAATAATTTCAATTATGATGAGGTCATTTCTAAAAAAAAAATTCAAAAAAAGGAGGCACGGGCCCTGCGGTTGCCGGAACACTGCCACACATTTTTCATTAAGGGGTCTGGCACAAATTGCTGTTCCTCCGAAGAACACTTTGAATGTGTGACAATTTTTCCAGTGGAGCAGTTTACTGAATTATGTATGGCAATTTTCCAAAATGCCTAACGAGGGGAAGGAACTCTCTTGTTTGTCTAAATTTTCATGCCGGTTCATTTAAGTTTAGGGCAACTGGCCACAAAAGTTCGGGGGTGGCTATAAAGATTGCCGTTTCTTGGTCTATATTGAGAACTGAATTGGGAACTCCAAACAAACGAATTTCGAGAAAACGTTCCATGTAAGCTAAGAGAGAATTGTACTTTAATTTGAAGAAATAAATTGACGAGGATCCGTGGTACACTTCGTTGGCGGGGAGGGGGCTCTACCTCCAACTTCCGTAATATTATATTCTGGGCCGCCGGAGTCTGTCAGTGATGTTCCCTTGAAGCGTCCTCAAGGTTTGTGAGCTTGGGGGGGATTCCCCCAAAATGTTAAAATGGACGTAGAGCTGTAAACATTAGAACCATGCTTTATATAATGATTCTGTACACGACCACGAATTTTCAAGAGGGTGGGATGAATTCAACCTCCCCAAGTTTCTAAGAGCGCAGACAAGTGCTCAAGGTAAGAGATTTGCTCACAATTTCTGTGCTTCATGTTGTGTTTAGTGACAGACTATGCATGCTCTTCCCCCGTCCCCCAGAAATTTGGTGAAGTCTGTAAAAGGGATACGAGGTGTTTGTTTTCAAGGGCTCTACCCCCAACTTCCGTAATTTTATATTCTGAGTCCAGAATATCTGACCTCTAGAGTCGGCCAGTGTAACCTATCGATGTTACCCCTGAAGAGCTCTTAGAAACATTTGTTGGGGGCGAATTCACCCCACCCACCTGAAGATTCGTGGTTCTGTACAGAATCATTATATAAGGCATAGTACTAATGTTTACAGCTCTACGTCCATTTTAACATTTTGGGAGAAATCCCCTCCCAAGCTCACGGACTTCGCGGACGCTTTAAGGGGAACATCCTGGATACACTGACAGACTCCAGCGGCCCAGAATATAATATTACGGAAGCTGGAGGTAGAGCACCCCCCCCCTCCTTCCTTCCCCCGCCAACCAAGTGTACCTTGGATTCTCGTCAATTTATTTCTTCAAATTAAAGTACAATTCTCTCTTGGCTTACATGGAACGTTTTCTCGAAATTCGTTTGTTTGGAGTTCCCAATTCAGTTCTCTCAATATAGACCCAGAAACGGCAATCTTTATAGCCCTCCCCCCCCCACAATCCCTTGAACTTCTGTTGCCAGTTGCCCTAAACTCAAATGAACCGGCATGAAAATTCAGACAAACAAAAGAGTTCTTTCCCCTCGTTAGGCACCTTGGAAACTGCCCTACTGGAAAAATTGTCACACATTCAAAGTGTTCTTCGGAGGAACAGCAATTGGAGCCCGGCCCCTTAATGAAAACCACGTGGCTAGAACCCCCCCCCCTCCCTTAATCCGGCCCTGTGTCGATTATGTAAATGGATGACTGTTTTGTTGGAGTTGGATTTTATTTCCCTGGCTTTTTTTTCCGTTGGCTTTTTTTTCTGGTGGCTTTTTTTCCTGGATTTTTTTTCCGTGGATCTTTTTTCCTTGGATTTTTTTCCTAGATTCCTCTCCTCCCTACAGAAACGTCCATCGAAAAGAATTACCGAGACAGAAACAGGGCTCAACGTGATTGTATTAACTAATAATGAATTTTCTATGAAAAAAAAAACTTTTACAGAGATTCAGAAAATAATTTTTTCATGACACGCAAGTCGTTTAGTCAAGGGGAGTGCTGAAATATTATTTAAAAATCACGCACACGACACACGCACATATACATATACCCGATTTCCCACAGCATAAGTGTTACAAGGAATTTTTCTGGTACCTAACGCCTGTTCGGTTTTAAAAAAAAAAACATTTAAGGATAAAGATAAATTTATTATCGAACAATAATAAGTATTTTTCTCTTACAATTGTCGATGCCAAACATCTTAAACGCTTTGCCGTTCAGTTCTTTTTATTTCATTTATTAGTATATGATGTAATAATAAATGAATTTACATCTTTCTATAATATATTTACTGGAATTTTCCTAAATTTCGTTAATTGTACACTTTCAGACTACATCTACATGACCTTCGTACCAGGACAATGCATTTTAATAAATAAAATTTTGCAGAATTAACTTACCTTTAATTCTTCAAAATTGTGATTTTTCATGAAACATTATTTGAAATGTATATATACTCCGTACTTGTATATGAGTTTCACAGCGTGACAAAGAGATTTCAGAAAGAATACCAAAAAATTATTTTGTTTAAAAAAAAGATGAAGTGATAAAGGCAAAATTATTATTGAACATGAACAGTAGGAAGACGTTTTCTTCCTCCAAAAATTTAGTTGTATGACGTGGGTTTTATCTTAAAGAAGGCGAACCGACATCTTTAAGACAAAACCCCCGTCATACTGTTAAATTTCACCATTTTTTTTTTATTTATTTATTTAAGGAAGGTTTGGTGAATTCTCTTAATCGTTCTCATTTAGACACATATATACTCATGTGATCCCCTTCCTGATGTGATGATACAAGTTTGTCAGTTTCTTTGCCTTTTTATAAACAAATAAATTTATCAAATTCAGATCAGATCATATGTAGAGGATTTTAGGAAGTGAGTGTCTGACCCCAGGTCTTAAACAACCCTTAGAAATAGGAAGCTAGGAGATTTGGGCTAGAGTGCCAGATAGGAAAGTGACACGGGAGCGAAGTAGAAAGGGGGAGGAAGACGCCCTTATTTACTGCCGGGGGCAGTACTCGGGGTCCGACGGCTTAACGTGCCCATCCGACGCACGGCGGATATTTAGTGGATCGAGTGTTCGTACCTGCTGGGATCGAACCTGAGGTCCTTTCCGTGGTAGTCATGAACGTTGCCCACTAGGCCACCCGCGGCCCCAATTTATCAAGTTCTCCCCTCACATTCGTTGTTATATATCTCCCCCCCCTCCGCTTCCCCAATTACTCGGACCCTGGAGCAGTCGATAGGGCAATTCTTAGATAAGTTATTAAATTGCCTTCTCTTGGCCCTAATGTTGTAAAATACATAAACTGAATGTGAACATTCATACGGCTTAAGGTGAATATACAATACGTAATAAGTTTAAAAACATATGAAAACGTGTGTAACTTACTTGTTTCTTGATGTACAATCCAATATCATTGGGATGCACAGGATAAGATACGGAAGAATCGGTTTCGCTCCTTGCGTTGTTAGTAGGCTCATCATTATGTTCATTAGCAGTAGGTATTCTACATTGTTCTACTTCTCTCATCCTGTCTATTCTCACTCCTGTTGGTAACATCAATTTTTGCCTTTTTAAAAAATGACACTAATTTTTCCTGTATGAAGTTCCTTTTCATTTTGTGACTTTTATCACAGTAGCAATTTTGCGTCGAGCAGCCCTGAGAAAGTGAAATCACGCTTCTTCCTACAGTAATGGCAAACTGACAATGTCTCAATTTTTCTGCCAACAAAACAAGTTTTGAAAGGACTATTCGACCGCTCCCGGTTCTCCCCAGAGCCAGACGATGAAGGGACAGTTGTTTTATTTAGCTATAAACAAACGGTCACACTCAACCTCGGTTAAGTATGTGGACATTTGACCTTGGAATCAAGAGGTCAGGCAGTGCTGCCCTCCTCTACGAGTTGCATAATGGGAGTAAGGGTGGTGATCACCAGGGCTAGAGAATCACCACCCACATAGCCGTTCGTTTCTGTTTTTTTTTTGTTTTTTTTGAGAACAACCAGCTCCTGTCCTGTGCGGGCCTGATAAAAAGGGAGCGGTAATCGCCCCCTCTCCTCTGTGTGTGTGTGTGAGAGAGAGAGAGAGAGAGAGATTTGCAAGAGGTGCCAGTCAGAAAGAACAAAAAACAAATAAGAAAAATTCGTTCTGGATTCAGTACTCAATACTGAAAATGAAAAACACTAATTTACACTTTTCTGCTTTCTTATTTTATTAAAAATATCACACCAGAAATTGCTCTTTAATGCTGAAAAAAAAAAGAAAAAAAAAAGACCAATGGGTCTCTGGGAGGGGACCGGTCCCCTTGGTCCCTCCCCCGTGGCTGCGCCAATGTTGGAGAGGCCTCTTTGTCGA
The DNA here is from genome assembly GCA_039090855.1 of Macrothele yani. NCBI lineage: Eukaryota > Metazoa > Arthropoda > Arachnida > Araneae > Macrothelidae > Macrothele > Macrothele yani. The sequence continues at coordinate 29,799,198 of CM077026.1, forward strand.
ATCGTTGTTGGAAACCGACACGCACGTCACGCATTGTCTTTCTTGTGTGTGGACATTCGTGTACCCAGACACTGACAACAATCCGCTCCTCCAGGGTGGATTCGCTGGTATCACATATGGTTCCGGTACCTAATCTATAAATAAACACTATACAGACCATAACTCAACATATCATACAACATATACATAGCTCACTTACATTTCTTATTACAGGGGGTGGGGTAACAAGACATTGTGGACACCCTGTATATGCTTTTTGCTGTTTCCAAAGCACACATTGCTCGATCAAACAAAATCAGTGTCACACCCCGAAGTTATCTTCTTTGTACGGAAGGCACAATCGAGCGTTTTCTAATGCTTCGGGGTTCGAACCTTCGGTAGCACATTAAACAGACCGAATGTAGCTGACAGTCGTGAGTCGTCGCAGCCACAATATAGATTGATTAGGACCCTAGATAATGTTCAACAATCTGAACGACATCCTTATCTTGCAGCGTAGGTATACTCCATCCAGTGGCGTATCTTGGGTCCAAGACCTGGGCTATCTCACCCCCCCCCCCCTCCCACAGTACTGTTTTGTTTTTAATTGCGAAGTTTAATTTTTAAATTGTTAAGTAATAGAAGTAACTTATTTTAGGTACATGCTATTTCTAACATGATACCAAATAATTATGAGGATTAGGATTTGAATACTTTATTTGTATATGAACTCCATTCGTCTTTTCTTTTGTGTGAATTTGAGTGCTACGTTTTCATAAAAAGTTTCTTCCGAGTAGCTTTTCATATTTAAAAAGAATGTTTTTCTATATTGCCAAAGCAGCCAAGTTGCTCGAATGTACTTGTCCTTGTGTGGCTTTAAGATATATCTTGATTCTTTTTAATGCAGAAAAACTTATTTCGGCAGTTGCAGTTGTCGATGGAAACTTTAATATTAGTTCTGCTAATTTGTACACCTCACTAAACACTATGTCCAAGTTATTCAACGTTATGGAACAAGTAATGTCTCTTACTGATTCGTTTTTGCATTGATCAAGGGAATAATCGAATAAAACGCCTTCAGTTCATTTTTTAGTCGAGCTGTATCAAAATTTGAAGCATTGAAGCATAGAGTTCTTTAATTTCTGACAGTAGATGTTCAGGGAAGCTTTCACAAAATTTATCAAAACAGTTCGAATCCAACAAAACGACGAATTTAAGACATAATATCACTGATTTTAATTTATTGACACTTCACACAAACTAAAATAACTCTCGCGAAACACGTGCTGTTACATGCGGAAGCATGAGAATGACTGAGATGGTCGAAGTCTTCTCTTTTTGAGCGAACCGTTGCGCAAAGTCCATTTTCCTCCATACGCATTCATGTTGTCATGGAAACGCTAGCACGCGATTGTATCGAATATCTTCGAATCAAAACAGCGAAGACTCTGGAAGAGCTGCTTGCGTTATGCCGTTGGTCTTCGTTCGCCAGGCTGAGTCAAAGAAGCAAATCCGCACGTGCTTTTTTCGCAGCGAAAGCATCGACATATCTTAATACCGTTGATAATTGAATTTTATTTGTGTATATTTAATTGACTTTTATTTGTGCATTCTCCGGGCTTCCTAGCCTAGAATATACGCCACTGACTCTATCCAACTAAAGAAATACTCAGGATCCCATTGCTCACGATCAGTATCGTGGTTTATCTTCAGTTGGGCGTACCATACAACCACGCTTTCATTACTGAATGTGAGCAAAATAGCATCCCCTGAACATTTTGAGGAATAAATTCGAATTTTAAGTGTACCAAAAACTGGTATAAAAGTTTCAATTTCAATTTTAAACAAATTGCAAGCAGTGATTTTTGCGCCCTCTGTTGAGCTGCGCCCGGGGCATCCGCCCCCCCCGTTTTTCCCGCCCTAGTCACGCCTCTGATTGCAGAAGAGACCCATTGTTCGAAGCAACACGCCATGACTCGTTTCACGAACGGTAGCTACGCCGAAGGCTATTCTTTTTAGACAAGCGGGTAAAATCTAAAGAACTCCCACCAAGTGGCGGACAGGTGATCCATAAACGGCCCTAGAAGCTGATCTTGAACGACCCACTTCTGTGCAAAAATTATCAAGGTACCTCAGCACCGAAAACAACAAACAAACAAAACCAGTATTTCAGTATTATTGTTTACCGCTTAAACATGGTTTCAATACAAGTATACGAAACATTGCAGCGTTTTGTATTGACCAATAATAACTAACATTTTACCCGTGTTCCTTAACCGCATGCAAATGCCAAGTGCAATTAAGTGTAAGAAAAATTACTTCCATTTCTGAGAAGCAACAGAAAAGGTACATTCTCTGAGAGAAACTGTGGAAGACTTTCTTATGAATTTTATTGGGATAGCTGACTTCTGAATTTGCTATAATTTTTTTCTCTTTTAGTGACAATGGAAGTCCTAATCTAATGTGCCAAAAATTATTTTCTGTTTCAAGATTTTCCTATAATTAATAAAATAATTACGAAAACAGTCGCTTGAAAAAATTAAAAATGTCCGGAATTGCAAGAATTTCAGAGCAAATTTATAAAGCGAGAGAAATTAAAAATGCAAAAATTAATTTTCACTTACTTTCAAAAAAGGTATTTCTGCTGTAATTGAAACAGATTTTCAGCTTTCCGTAACTACAGTTCAAGAATTCGTGTAACTGTAAGGCCCCAAAAGTCGTAAATCTGATGCAGTTCTTGTTAAAAAAAACATGCGTATAAAAATCGCAGCGAATTTTTTTTTACCGTAGGTGAACCTCAATATACAAACGTACACACTGCATATTATATACACGTTATGTAAGCCCTTTCTGTTCTCGGAAGGTACTTCAGAGATTTTCGCGATAATACTCATTCTGAGTGCTAATTTTCTGTAGAACTTCTCGATACATGTGTATGCAGTAAGAATAGGAAAACGGGAATTTCCATTAGAAGAAGCTGAAATTTATAGTTGAAAGTCAGTATGAATTTTCTCATTGCACGTTGGAGAACAGGTACTTTCGTAAAGTATGGAAAAGTATGAAAGGCGAAGAAATAAAAATAAAACATCCTCTGCAACAGCTATTCTCTGAGATCTCACGAAAATTTTCATAGAAATTTGTTTTGAGTGTATTTCTTCATTTTTAATGACCAATTGAGTGACCTCTTGGATTTCGTGGAGCATGTGACCAGTAACTCGGTAAGGTTTTCTTATCTGGGAAGGCGAGACTTGAAATTCCGCCCCTTCGAGTTCTACTCAAATGATTCATGGTTTTTACTTTCTCACGCACCGCCAGGGAAGTCGCCAAGGATATGCAAGCCCACCCTGAAATTTGTCTTGCCCACCCATGGACCATTTTTCAGTATATTTAACTTAAAAATATAATCTGGACTTTGCCAAGTAATAGGTCTTGTGTTTTACTTCATGTAGCCCTATGTATTTTCCCATGGGAAGTGTGTTGTTGACTTCTCCGTAGAAAGGTAATCAAAATAGCATCCGTAGGATCACGAAAATTCAATTGTCCTCCACTTTTCTAATTTCTTAGTTTAAGACTATTTTTCATGCTTGTGTGGCTGGGGAGGGGGGGGGGGGCTAATGAGAAGGGCGGATGAGAATTAACTGAGGGGGTCTCTACTAATTGCTCTGCGGTTTGTTTTCCTTACAAAATAGAGGATTTCAACACGGAAAGTGGAGTCTAAAGATACAGTAGCGCTCTTAAGATTGCCCCCGGGACAGTGAAAGTGCAGGAAGTGGCTGATGACTGCTTTGTAGGAGAGGAGTGCAAGGCAAAGTCGCTGGCTCGAAGGAAGGGAGTGTTAAGGAGGTTGGAGGGGAATTATTGAGTCTAAGTGGCACGACTTAAAATTTGATTTAGATAAGCAAAAACGACGTTTTCCTTTAAATTATTCAAGTACAGTCCTTTTTTTTTTTTTTTTATTGGAGGTTTAACGATCACCGTGAGCAACTCAATGAGCTATAAGTCATCGCGTACCATTTTCGTAAGCAAAAATGCAAAAATGCAAAATTTTGAAAAACAATTTAAGACAATACATTCAGAGCAAGCAAAAAAATTGAAGGCGGCATTTTAGCAACACTTGTATCTCACACCAGAAACGTAACTAGTCAGATCCGTGTATGTGTGTGTGTCAAAGTGGAGGCGTGGGGGGGGGGGGGGGGATTCCACGAATTCCTTTGTAGCCGGTAATGAAAGCATCAAAAATTAGTTCTTTTAGTGTTTCGTAAAAAAAAAAGAAATTGCTATCAAGCTCGCTTCACCAAAAATAATGTTCGCCCACCCGTCGCTCATCCTGATTTCGAAGTCTAGCCCGCCGTTATAAGAAAGTATTATGACCGTTCAAAAATCGCACTTCAAGTTTCTGCCATAATTTTATTAAAGATGTAAAAACTAGGAAATACCTAAGAACCACTGGTTGTAAATACCAAATAAAGCATGAACGTAATGTGAACTTCGACAACACAACACTCCACAGAAATTCAGAACAAAAACAAACCAGCGCAGAGAGAATGAATATCGAATACTGAAGGTAATAATAGGAAGAAGCTTTAGGGGTAGGGCCTGTGAAAATTCCGTTCAAAGTTAAAAACTCAGAGAACTTTCTGCGACAGAGCACAAAAGATTTAATTACCTCTTCATCCCAATGACATGTTCGGAAATATGGAGGTTAGGCACATCAGCGTATTGTTTTCCATGTCTCCACTGTTTTGGAAAATTCGCTTCATGAATCTAAGATAGTCACACCTCATCGTTTATGATATTCTGTACCCTGATTAACTGCATGGAATACTGTATGAGACTAACTGAAGTCTGTAAAAAGAAAATACTGAAAGCTGTAACTTTCTTTTTTAGTCAAAGTTTATTTTTTATATATATACACGTTCAGTGGCCACTTTATTATGACCACCTGACAGTTTTAAGCAAATGAGCTATGGCTGCACACTGTTGCCACCAGAGGGCGAGGCTAGTATAAAAAGGGAAAGCTTAGTGCTTGCAACAGTAGTAGAAGTGATTTTTGGGTGACGAGATGGGTAAAAAATGCGATTTGATGGACTTTCAACATGGGATGATTGTAGGAGCTCTGAGCCATGGAGCGAGTATCACCGAAACAGCTGCATTCGTGAAATGTTCCAGAGCAGCTGTTGTTAAAGTGTTTAAAGACTGGACTGTCAGCCAAAAAACTGGGTCTCTACGTGCAACGTGTGGTCGTCATCGACTAGTGACTGCTCGGGCGGAACGGAGAGTGTCCTGACTGGTAACAGACATCAGAAGGGCAACAGTGCAGCAAATTACAGACCATCTTAATTAAGGATCCCCTCAAATAATCTCTGCACACACTGTTCGCCGTACACTGCATCGGATGGGATATGGCAGCCGAAGGCCTGTTCGAACACCTTTGCTGTCTGCAGTTAACAAGAGAAAATGTCTCCAGTTTGCACAGGAGCACAAGGATTGGACAGTCGATAATTGGAAACAAATTATGTGGTCCGATAAATCACGTTTTCACCATGCTGATGGCCGAGTGAGAATTTGGCGGAAACAGCACGAAAGCATGGACTCCAAATGCATTGCTACAACCCTTCAAGCTGGTGGAGGCAACTTTATGGTTTGGGGAATGTTTTCCTGGCATGCTTTGGGCCCTTTAAATCGTGTTGATCAATGTCTGACTGGCACATCATATCTAAACATTGTTGCGGACCAAGTGCATCCTGTCATGTGGATGGTTTATCCCAATGGCGATGGCTACTTTCAACAAGATAATGCGTCCTGCCATAGTGCTCGTATTGTACAGGGTTGGTTTCAGGATCATGCCGGTGAATTTACTTTGCTTAGGTGGCCCCCCACAATCTCCAGATCTCAACCCATTGAGAATTTGTGGGATGAAGTTGAACGAGCCGTCAGACAGCTGGATTCCACAACCCTGCAATCTCACACTCCTGGAAAGTGCTATTCATCAAGCATGGTCTCAGATTCCACAAACCACCTATCAACATCTCGTGGAATCCATGCCACGAAGAATTGACGCAGTATTAAAGGCAAAAGGTGGCCCAACGAAGTACTGAGGAGGTGGTCATAATAAAGTGGCCACTCAGTGTATATATATATATGATTACTTCATTTCATTTCATCTTAATATTTCTTAGCATTCCTAGTGTTTGTTAATTGTGTTTTAATTTTTGATTTTGTGATAGATGAATAATTTTTTATGATAGATGAATAATTTTTTATGATTCTTAGGTCTGGTAAAGTTAATATGCCACCTCAGGCGTCGCGTGACGTAACAAGGCCCGCGAATGTTGTTGAGTTGCATCAGATCAGATCTAGAGGATTTTAGGAAGGGAGTGTCTGACCCCCAGGTCTTTTTCTTTTTTTTTTTTTTATTGGAGGTTTAACGACTATCGTGAGCAACTCAATGGGCTATAAGCAGTCGCCCGTCCCTAATTTTGGGTCACTGGCTCCAGGGAAGGGAGAGAGCCAGTGCCGTAAGACAAACACAGCATCCATGCCTCACCGGGATTCGAACCCGGACCCCTTTCAGACGAATGATCAGAGGCCATCGCTTAGACCACTACACCACCGGGGCGGCCCCCAGGTCTTAAACAACCTTTAGAAATAGGAAGTTAGGAGATTTGGGCTAGAGTGCCTGATGAAATAGGAAGCTAGGAGATTTGGGCTAGAGTGCCTGATGAAATAGGAAGCTAGGAGATTTGAGCTAGAGTGCCTGGAAAGTGACACGAAAGCGAGGTAGAAAGATGCCCTTATTATATTACCGGGGGGGGCAGTACCCGGGGTCCGACGGCTTAACGTGCCCATCCGACGCACGGCGGGTATTTAGTGGTTCGAATGTTCTTACCTGCCCAGATCCGGGTACTGGCCCCCCGGTAATAAATAAGGGCGTCTTCCTCCCTCTTTCTACTTCACATCCTTGTCACTTTCCTATCGGACACTCTAGCCTAAATCTCCTAACTTCCTATTTCTAAGGGTTGTTTAAGACCTGGGGTCAGACACTCCCTTCCTAAAATCTTCTACATATTATCTAAAAAAAAAAAAAAATTATCTACCTGCCCAGGATCGAACCCGAGGTTTTCTCCTTGGCAGAACGTTAACCACTACGCCACCCGCGGCCCGTTCTTGAGTTGCAGGACAACCCTTCGAAAAATATTCTACTGCCACCGACCAGGGGATCTAAGGAAGAGGGCTCCGCTGGGTTGTATATGTTACGGTCTCCAATTGAAGTTCGTGGTGCATTGAAAGACAAAAAACAAAAAGAAAAACAAAACAAAAAAATGTTGATTTCAGTTTAGGGTTATGTGACAAAGACGTTCCTGCCGGAAATTTAGGCCTACATGCGGGCGACCATGAAAGTGTTGGCTTAGTACAGCAAGATTATTTAAGATTTTCTAAGTGTTGTGATGCAAGCTGTAAGACTGCTGCTGTGCCGACCCAATAAATTTGGGTGAAGGAGATCTACCCAACTTTTGTAAAGTAACTAATTCAGTATACTCAATTACATGCAACGTCAGTGCGCTTCAATATATTGGACAGTCATCAAATGCGTTGTCTATGCGAATGAACGGACATCGTTCAGACATCCGTTTATTTAAAAAAAAGGAGGATGTCGAGTTGAAACACTACCAGTGTTATGATTTTGCAAACACTACCATCAGAATGTTGGCTATTGAGGTAGATTTGGAGAGTAGATTATATCTCGAAAATTATTATATGCTACGTTATAAAACTCTTTACCCTTACGGTTTAAATATTAATTTCAATGGTAAGAGGATGTCCACTTGTGAAGACAGTAGGAATAAAGAGGTTGTTTATTTAATTTTTAAGTTTAAGCCTACTTCACACGAAGCTTCCAGTGCTCGAAGACACCACAGAGGCAGAGGTAAAGTGATCAAGCGTTTCTTGTATTTTCAGGCTCTACTAACTAAACTGGATAATACGAGAACAAAAGTAGTCAAGAATTGCCGTAGATACATTTTCTCCTTTAATATTAGAAAAGCTAGAAGACTAAATTCGATACATCAAGATTTCCTATTTGCTAATCAACATTTGCGACACCTGATCACTGATCTTATCAACTTTATACTTTTGCATTATAAGTCATGTATCAAAAATAGGGTGTACCTGGTGTTTCGGTTCTTACACACTTGTTATGACAGGCTCAACTTTCATCGACTTTTTGAGAAGTGCGATACATTTCTTCCCAAACTAGACATTGACATTTCAGTTCGTTTCAAATATGTACCTATGGGTAAAAGACTGTTCAATTACCGAGAGGTTACTACAGTACAGTATCCAGTACTGATTCAGATATTACTTGTAATTGTCTGTGCACTGCATATATTCCTTTTGTGGATCATAATCTCGTACACGTAGTTACTGGAGATTTGAAGGTTGTACAATATAAGAATTTACGTAATCTCATGTTACAAGGGACAAATTTTAGACCTTCTAGATTTTTAACTGTTAATTACATGTTGAACTGTGCAAGAGAGGACTTAATCAGCTTTGGACTAAAAACTTCTTTAAGGTTTAATGTGCCATATCAGACTTTCATGCCTGGGATTTGTGTTTTGTACGGACTTTTAAAAGAACAACTTGTTTTTTTACAATATCATACCATTTTTAAAGTAACTTATTATAATCCTGAAACTGTTAAGAATCTTCAAAAGGATTCCAATTCCATCATTACCAGTGTGGACAAAGTGAGCAACAATTTTGCTCTAATCTGTAACAATATTTATTGTGAGTTATTACAACAGGAACTTAATGACGGACAAACCTATGAAAAAATAAGAGACAAACATGAAGTGATTAATACGAAAATTATAACTCTTTTACGAAGATTAGAAATATAATACTTAAGTTCCCGTTTATGTTTGCCACTCCTAAGTTTCACAAGATATCGGCTAAATTTAGATTTATTACATCAGCATGTTTCAGTTATCACAGAAATGCCGGTAAGTTTTTTGAACAACTTCTTAAAATTATGCTGTCTCTTATTACTTCTACACTGTTGAAAATTTCATTGGTGGGTTGTAACAAAAAGTGGTGTTACAGCTGCCGCACCACATTCTGAGATAAGATATATAATGGTGTGGTGCAAACAAAACCCTGCAACATGGTGAAACCTAGCACCATAATGTGATGCAACCTTGTAGCATAACATGGTGCGAAGTTACACCATGTTGCTGGGTTTTGTTTGCACCATACAATGGTATATCTTTCTTGAGAATGTGATGCAGCAGCTGTAGCACTACTTGTTGGCGCAATCTACCCCAATATTTTTAACAGTGTACTTGGATTATTGCTAATAATACACCGGTCATCAATTATTTAAAAACATATCAACCTAGAAGTATACATACATTTGATTTCGGCAACTTATTCACGTTTATCGACCTTGGTGATTTAAGGTATGTGTGTGGCCAATATTTTGATAGATTTCAGAACTATCTGCATGTTAGTAGAGAATACTACAACAACCTTGTGTCTCTATGCTTGTTTAATAATTACATTAGTATGAGTGGTGTTATGTACAAACAGACTGGAGGCATACCAACGGGTTGTACTTATTCATCGGTATTAGCTAACTTGTTTCTGCACTGCTATGAGGAAACTTACTTAAAGAACAATTTCTTATCAGGTGGTACCTGTTTCAGATACATGGGCGATCTTTTATCCAGATGGTTTGATCCTCAATAAAACAAGTGTTAGTCATGACGACGTCAATTATCTAGACATCAATATTTCTTTGTGTAATCAAGCTTGGACTATTAAGGTATATGACAAACGCAACTCATTTACGTTTCCCAATCTTCGTTTTGTTAGTTGGCTTCTGATACAGGGTGATACATAAAGAAGTATACAGTTTCAACGCACTATAAAACAAGAACAGTGTAAGATATTTTATGTTACCTGTAACAGAATTGTAGGGGAATGTTTCAAGTTTTTTTAGAGACAGTCACAGATGTTCTATGTGTGCACCATTAGTCACACGACACCCATCGAGCCGGTAATCCACTTCCACCCAAACGCGAGGTATGATATCTGAATCAAGTGCAGTGATAGTGGCTGTGATACGCTGTTTCAGCTCTGCTAGATCAACCAACAGGAAGGGGAGGGGCGAATACCTTGTCTTTCACGTACCCCCTACAGGAAAAAGTCACAAGGTGTTAAGTCAGGACTTCTGGGTGGCCATTGGGTCAGTGGCATGTAGTAGTCCGCGGCTCGTCCAATCCTTCGGTGAGGAAGATGTTTTTCGAGATAATCTCGCACGTCGTCTAACCAGTGCGGTAGACGACGACAGTTGTCACTGTCGTCCCGCAACTGTGGCATCAACCAAAGACTTAAAATTTCCAGAAAAGAGCCTCCCGTGATAGTTTTCTCACGAAAAAGAAGGGGCCGTACACTTTCTTTTTGGACACTGACCCAATGGCCACCCAGAAGTACTGACTTAACACCTTGTGACCTTTTCCTGTAGGGGTACGTAAAGGACAAGGTATTCGCCCATCCCCTTCCTGTTGATCTAGCGGAGCAGAAACAGCGTATCACAGCCACTATCACTGCACTTCATTCAGATATCTTACCTCGCGTTTGGGTGGAAATGGATTACCGGCTCGATGTGTGTCGTGTGACTAAGGGTGCACACATAGAACATCTGTAACTGTCTCTAAAACAACTTGAAACGTTCCCCTACAATTATATTACAGGTAACATAAAATATCTTACATTGTTCTTGTTTTATAGTGTGTTGAAACTGTATACTTCTTTATGAATCACCCTGTATATCGGTTAGGGTTCATAGAAATTTGATTATTTCACAGTTTTTTCGTTTTGTCTCAATTTGTAACAACAGGCATGATCTTATTGCTGTTATCAGTGAATTTCTGATACAGCTTCAGACAAACGGATATCCAAGGAGATTTGTTGTTAGTATATTACGTAAATTACTTAAGGGTCCGAAGTTTAGTAGGTTGCCGGTGGCATTCCCTTTTAACCCTTTAACGACCACGATCCCAAAATCTTCCGGATACTGCCCCCTCCCCGGTAATAAACGAGGGCGTCTTCCTCCCCTTTCTACTTCGCTTCCGTGTCACTTTCCTATCGGGCACTCTAGCCCAAATCTCCTAGCTTCCTATTTCTAAGGGTTGTTTAAGACCTGGGGTCAGACACTCCTTTCCTAAAATCCTCTACATATGATCCCAAAATCTTGTATCACTCTAAATACCATAGCGCCCGAAACTGTCTGTGTTGGTTCACTTTTTTGTTTAGTAACAACAATAGTAACTGAGGGTGACACTTGCTAATCCCTCATAGGTCCGACAAATTTGAAGAGCAGGTAAAGGTAGGAAATCTGACTCACTCTAGACAGGCGTTTCGGTCGGCTATGGACGTTTGTATGTACGGCCGTTGTGGTCGTTAAAGGGTTAAACATTTGTTTCGTCATCAATAGGTTATCTTGTTTCTTTGCTTCAGCTCATGCTTGGTGGTCTTCTTTTGGGTGGGGTCGTCTTGTATATATGTTCAAGTGGTTAGTTTGGTGATCGATGTGCGTGGTTTTCTTTCTGGTGTTGTAATTTCATGCACGTGTTTTAGGTTTGTTTGTATATTATTTCTCATTTATTTTCATGGGTTGGCTTAGGGAGTGTATCGTCAGGTTTAGGTTATTACCTCCTGTTTACAATTATGAAAAGCCAACCATAAAGCCGACATCCCCTGATGATTACGGCTCTTTTTGTGGTTTTTATCCATTTTATTTTAAATTTGTAGGTTGGTTATTTCGTTTGATTCTCTGGAGGTAGGTTTTTTTTGTTAAATTATATATATATATAACCCCAGAGTATGAATTTACGCCCCTGGAATGACCTTTCTTGGAGAGCAGCTGCCCTCCCGGTAGCTATTGCCCTGCGTGTGACTTAACTGGCCAAAAGGATCAAACGAACGACAAAGAAATTTCCTTGTTGTCCTAACATGCTGTCTGATTTCATTCATCGATCTTTTTTATATAGATTTTAGATCTTCTGGTTTCCAACTAAATTTATGTGCTCATAGTGTGGTAAAAACTGTTAAATATATCATGAAAGAAATACGAGATTACACCATATAATACAAATTTTGAAGATGACAATCCGATTTTTGGTGTAAATGTGACAAGGTTGGTAAGTCAGATAATATCTGAAAACTTGAAAATTTCATCGTCCTGGAGCGGAACTCGAACCCGTTTCTCCCAGATAGCGCCCGGGTAAGCTAACCAATACACCACCCAGAACGACTAAGTCTCAAGTTTCCGATTAATTTGAATATAACCATCACAGGATTCGCTAGTCGAAGCAGCCAGTATTCATAGCATACCCTGGCGCTATCTGGGAGACGGGGGTTCGAGTCCCGCTACAAGACGATTGTAGGGGTGGAAGCTCATTATGTTAATTAATGGCTCCTCGGCCAAACACCCACTGGCTTCCAGCTCTGATCAAAATCTCCCCACAGCAGGAAGGAAAACCATTTATAAGGTTCGTTGTTCAGAGACTGTCTATCAACGGTAGTTGAAGACAGCCCGGCGTTCTTTCTCTCCCAGCTTTACTATAAATCTGCTATTCAGGAGAGGGGAAGTAAAAATAATGGCAAGACACTACAAGCATGAATTCACTCTCAAGCTTGTTGCAAACTTAACAAAAGAATTTAATCAAAAGAAAATTGTTTCGGCCGCTATTGTTCCTTGACCTCGAGTTCCTGTAACTGCAGTTCCACGTGAAAATGATCCGGGTATCTAATTATTCCAGAATACCCTTTTCCCGTTCTTTTTCTATCACCGACGTGAAAGGTTTCAATCGTCGTAACCTTCCGTTCGTCTCTTTTCCTTTGTTCCGGAAGCTATGCTTTGTGTTCCGTCCCGAACACGTGTTCTCTCCAAATGCTTTTCCGAACGTCGTTCCAGACACACGTGTCTGGAACGACGTTCGGAGAAAGACGACGAAATTTTCAAGTTTTCGCTCCAGGACGACGAAATTTTCAAGTTTTCGGATATTATCTGACTTACCATCCTTGTCACATTTACACCAAAAATCGGATTGTCATCTTCTAAATTTGTAACTGTTAGATAACAAGAAGGCACAAGAAAAATTTGGATATGGAATTTGTGTATGCTAATTTTAGTTGACCTCCACCTCACGGTGCCCTGTAGCTTACATTCCCTTCCAGACACACGTGTCTGATTCCAACTACGCTGGCTTTCCCCGTGCTCTAACTGGCACGTTATATCACGAACTTTTCTTTACCCAGTGCTAACTCCCAGCACTATACAACCGTCCACAGCACACGCTGTCGTCAACTGTTCTCCACCTTCGCTCCCCGTGGACTGTCTCTCACCCTCGCTTCCCGTCAACTGCCTCGTTTTTCCTTCCACTCCTACCCTGAAGATTCCCCCTAACTTCACTAGCCTTCTGATTGGCTCCTACCTCACTCGCCTGAGGCTCCCTCTCTCTCACTAGTCGGAGCCCTCCAAGAGCAGGCGATCCCCTCGCTCTTCTCGGTGCCCCCCATACTACCTTTCTCTCCTGACACGTGTCTTCTGTCGGTGACCTTCACCTAATCCCTTCGTTGACCTCCACCTAATCCCTTCGTTGACCTCCACCTCACGGTGCCCTGTAGCTTACATTCCCTCTGGCCAGGAACAATAGCTGTGCCTTCTGTGAATACAATAGACCTGTCAAACAGGCGCATCGAAACGTCACCTAGTCTGGTGCATTACCACGTGTTACACTCGTTTCACGTGCATTACCACGTGTTACACTCGTTTCCAAATAATATACATGGAAATATTTATTCTGAAATGTTAATATCCAGAATGATCGATGGGATTTAAAGTCCATCACACAATTTATATAGGGGCGTAATTTCTCGCCCCTACAACGATGAAAATTTCAAGTTTTCGGATATTATCTGACTTACCATCCTTGCCATATTTACACCAAAAATCGGATTGTCATCTTCAAAATTTGTATTATATGGTGTAATCCCGTATTTCTTTCATGATTTATCTGCTCCACCGGGCAATCACGGAATAGGAGTCTTAAACTCCAGATTAGCTAAACATGAATGCCGGTTGCTTCGACTAGCGAATACTATGATGGTTTTATTCAAATTAATCGGAAACTTGAGACTTGGTCGTTCTGAGTGGTGTAGTGGTTAGAATACCCGGGCGCTATCTGGGAGACGCCGGTTCGATTCCCGCTCCAGGACGACGAAATTTTCAAGTTTTCGGATATTATCTGACTTACCATCCTTGTCACATTTACACCAAAAATCGGATTGTCATCTTCTAAATTTGTAACTGTTAGGTAACAAGAAGGCACAAGAAAAATTTGGATATGGAATTTGTGTATGCTAATTTTAGTTACAATTTCTGTTTGTCCCCTCCTGAAAACTTATCTATGGGAGCCCATGAATCCTTGTAATGCTAGTTAACGTTATGTGGTTGAACCGGAGAAATGTTCTGAGTAGTTCTGTCCAGTCCAGAGCTGGATTAAGTCCTTAGTGGGTCCCTAGGCTAATACATCTGAGTGGGCCCTCCAAAGAACTTATGATAGAGAATCATTACTGAAATCTGTTAACACTCGGGTGACGGATCATTTGGTCCAGTTCATTTCGTCCACGTTCACTAGGTCCAGTTCATTTTGTCCATGTTCACTTGGTCCAGTTCATTTTGTCCACGTTCACTTGGTCCACTTCATTTCGTCCACTTTCACTTGGTCCAGTTCATTTCGTCCGCGTTCACTTGGTCCAGTTCATTTCGTCCGCGTTCACTTGGTTCAGTTCATTTCGTCCACGCTCACTTAGTCCCAGTGATGTAGTTCTAAATTAAAAAGTGCCTTAGCGCTGAACTGATTAGAATACCTCAACCCTGAAAGAATACCCTCAAAAAATTTTCAAAAGCCCGATGAAAAAATCTGATTTAATTAATTTCTTTAGTAATTTTTATTACTAATTACTTTTGTCAATTTATATTAAAATTGCACAATTTGAGCAATTTTAAATAAAAGAATCTTACTCATATGCTAAGAATACTAAATTTTTGTTTGAAGACCACTTTGTCGTTCTGCAGGATTTGAAATATTTATTGTGAATAATGCATACTAATCACATTAAACAAATGCAACTAACATAACATCAACTCAGTGTGACTAATGCGCAGTTTTTTTTTTAAGGTCACCATGTGGATGAACGGTATGTCTTTTCTGTTGCCCATAAGGAAGCAGGGAGTGAGCTCAGTGAATAACTTTTATTAGAACCGATATGGAGCAGTTTATAATAGAAATGTCCTTCACTAACGCTGTTTTTTCACGGATAATCCACCACCTATAATTTTCTTTTAACTGTCGTCAGAAAAAAAAAAAAAAAAAGATTTCACAATGACTTTGTGCTCTCGAACCCTTAGGACGCGTGAAACACTTACTTCGGAATCGGACTGTATCGTTTGTTTCATCCATACAGTGTTGTTTGTTTGTTTGTTTCTCACCATGAGGGCAATAAGTAGTCACCCATCCTTAATTTCACGCAAATAATTTCGGGTAACTGACAGATCCAGCAGTTTAGCCGAGTGCATCCACCCATACCTCTTCTTGAACTCGGACCAAGGCCAGTCTAGAACCAACAGTCAGAGGCCAGCGCCTGAGACCACCGGGACGATCATCTCTATAGTATAAACATTTAGTTAAGATAGGATTATGTTTGCATACATAACACGGATTTACCTATTTTTGTATACACGATTATTTACAAAAAAATCCTTGGCCAGCTTCTTTTACCGTCTAACCATGAAAAATGGCTTAGCGGCGCTAAGCCTAAAAATATAGTGCCTTAGCGCCGCTATGGCGCGCTAAGGCCCTTCCACATCACTGCTTAGTCCAGTTCATTTCGTTCACCATTCACTTGGTTCAGTTCATTTCGTCCACGTTCACTTGGTCCAGTTCATTTTGTCCACGTTCACTTGGTCCAGTTCATTTCGTCCGCGTTCATTTGGTTCAGTTCAGTTCGTTCGCGTTCACTTGGTCCAGTTCATTTCGTCCGCGTTCACTTGGTTCAGTTCATTTCGTTCGCGGTCACTTGGTCCAGTTCATATCGTCCCTGTTCAATTCGTCCAGTTCATTTCGTCCACGTTCAATTCGTCCAGTTCATTTCGTCCCCGTTCAATTCGTCCAGTTCATTTCGTCCAGTTCATTTCGTCCGCGTTCACTTGGCCCAGTCATTTCGTCCACTGTTCACTTTGTCCGCCGTTCATTTAGCCCACTGTTCACTTCGTCCGTCGTTCACTTTGTTCACATTCATTTTGTCCTCAGAATGGATGGGATGCTGTGGAAATTATCTGTTTTGTTGGAATTTTTGTTACTAGGCAGGGAAAAAGGGTAGTGGACATCGCTTACATGCGATTTTTTAAAAGTTTTTCGGTTAAAATATAACGATCTTAAATGCTATTTAAAATAAAACGAGGAACTGAACTTTGAAGAGCTTTTTAATTCTTTCGTATGGTACGATGTCAATCACTATGACAGAAAATACGTCTTGTATGTTGTTTCCATATAGTTCTTAGCTTTTCAGTATATTTATCTTTTAATATTGTTTATATTATCCGTATTACTAATTTTTATGAGAATGAACTATAATGCTCTCTATATGTGTCATAGCTATTTAACGGAGAAAAAATCCATTAAAGTGTAACAGTAAAAAAAAAAAAAAACCAGTTTAGATTGATATTTACTGTGAATTTGCGGTGTGAGAGAAGGGAAATAGAGACATTTTACTTAAAGGAGAAAAGGTGTCTAAAATTTTCCTCTTCAATTCAACACATTTATGGACATCGGAAAAAACTTTGATTAATTTCATAGTGATTGGCATCGTAGCACACAAAAGAGTTAAACAGCTCTTCAAAGTTCAGTTCCTCATTTCACTTTACGTAACATTCAAAATCGCTGTATTTCAACCGAAAAACTTAAACAAGAAAAAAAAAATCGCATGTAAGCAATGTCCGCTGACCTTTTTCTTCTGCCTAGTAACAAAAATTCCATCAAATCAGAAAATTTCCACGGTATGATCATGATCATATGTAGAGGATTTTAGGAGGAGAGGGTCTGACCCCAGGTTTTAAACAACCTTTAGAAATAGGAAACTAGGAGATTTAGGCTAGAGCGCCCGATAGGAAAGTGACACGGAAGCGAAGTAGAAAGGGGGAGGAAGACGCCCTTATTTATTACCGGGGGGGGGGGGGGCAGTACCCGGGGTCCGATGGCTTAACGTGCCCATCCGACGCACGGCGGGTATTTAGTGGATCGAGCGTTCGTACCTGCCTGGGATTGAACCTGAGGCCCTTCCCGTGGCAGTTACGAACGTTGCCCACTCGGCCATCCGCGGCCTTAATTTCCACGGTATTCCATCCAGAACCCATTTTAAGAGGGGGGGAGGAGCCGCAGCCCCGGGCCTCGCATTTTCAAGAGGCCCCAGAATAATGCAGGATGAAGAATTGACAGCGTTCTACAGTTTGCAAATAGCACAGCAAAATCTATAAGAAACTGCCCAGTGAATTTTTTTTTATTTCTTTCCCTTTTTTTAGGAGTCCGCAAAAAGTATAGTCTCCCCCAGTCCAACCTCAAATCTTTCGAAAGCATTACAGACGGGGTTTTTTTTTTTGTTGTTGTTTTTTTTTGCACACATCTGTAATTGGGGGAAATTTTTATACAATAAGAATTCGTTTTAATCATGTTGTTTGAATCGTATTATTTTGTCTGCTGCTTCGATATGGGTCCCGGGAGATTGGTACCTGGCAAACTCCTACCCACGCAGTTTCATCTCCTCCTGTTCAGTTTTAATATCTGAATTTTCAGTCTTTAGCATCATCTGCAGCTCTTCTAAGTATTCCGATGCATCCCCCCCCCCCCCCTTCAAATTCGTAAATTATTTCATAAATTGAAGCAATCACGGCATTTGCCTAAAATTGAATAATTTTAGAAAACTCGTACCCGGGAGATTGGTACCTTTCCGTTGCTGCGACGTTATATAGGGGGGCATATACAAATTGAATTAACGGAAGATTATTGCTCCTTGATGATTGCCGTTGTGCATAGCTGTTCTTTTGATGGAAAACTCTTATGCTTTCTTCCACCGTTACCAAAACACACCGTGGAAAACTCCTACTCCTTCTCATATAAGGGAAAGTACAGAAATTGCATTTCGTACGAGATATTGTCAAAATGTATGAGTTTTCCTAGTAGCTTAAAACGATAATGGGATATTTCTTACTGACATAAAAGAATACGCAAGACCTAGTGACATAAGGGGTTATATAAAAGTTTTTCAACTCAAGTTTTGAGTTTGGTATTTTGTACGTAATAACATACAATAACAGGGATTTAACAGATCGATCTTTTTTGGGGTGAGGAGGCTAATGACCATCGTGTGTAACTCAGTGGAATATAAGCAGTCACCCGTCCCTAATTTAGAGCCACTGGTTCAAGGGAAGGGAAAGAACCAGTGCAGTCAGACAAACATAACATCCATGCCTCATGGGATTCGAACCGAGAACCCAACTAGGACAAATGATCAGACGCCAGCGCTTGTACCATTGCACCACCAGGGCTGCCCCAAGTTTCTTCCAAAACTGTCTGTCTTGGGTCAGTCTCCTCCATGTCACTCCGTCAGCTTTCAAATTTCATCCACCCATCTCCTACGTAGTCTTCTTCTGCGTATCTTTTATGTCCCTTGGTGCCCAGTCTAATACTTCAGCTGTGGCCCGGGGACTTTAACTTCCATCATTGTCATTTCAGGGACTTTAACTTCCATCATGATGTCTTCCACTTCTGTCATTTTCCTGATCCAAGAGTTCCTTTTCTTATATCCTTCCTAGTTATGTCAATATTATTAACTTGACTTGATATGTAAACTTTATGAATATGGAGTCAGCGGATTAAAAACTGGTAGAAAGGCCTAGGCTAGGGCCTATGAATTAAAATATTTAGTGCCTAAGTAAAACCGCAATATTAGTCACTTTACTCGGTATGCAAACGTTATGAATATGAAGTCGGCGAATTAAAAGCTGTTAAAAAGGCCTGGGTCTAGGGCCTATTAATTAATTAAGTAAAATATAAATATTAATAACTTGACATGTTATGTAAATATTTAGTGCCTATAAGTAAAAGCTCAGCATTATTAAAAAATCCCACCTTATCTCCCTTTTCCGAATACAGCATGATTCATAGTCTAATTCCGTTGTTTCGTCGAACATTGTAGTTTTAAAAAATGTGTAAGTCACGGCTATTTATTTCTTCAAATTAAAGTACAATTCTCACTTGGCTTGCATAGAACGTTTTCTTGAAATTTGTTTAGATTTCCCAATTCAATTCTCAATATAGGTCAAGAAATGGCAAACTTTAACCTCCCCCCCCTCTTCCCCCTTAAACCTTTGTGGATAGTTGCTTTAAACTCGTACAAACCGGCCTGAAAATTCAGACAAACGAAAGAGCTCCTTCCTGTCGTTAGGCAACTTGGAAAACTGCCACACATTCAAAGTGTTCCTCGGCGGAAAAGCAATTTGTGCCCGGCCCATTAACGAAAAACATATGCATGGCAGTTTTCCAATGGATGGCGTTTTTCCAAGTTTGTGAAAGATGTGTGGCGGTTTACAGTGAACCGATGAGTTGTCATTTATGCAATTTGTATGTACCCCCGTAACGTCGCAGCAACACAAGTGTACCAATCTCCCGGGTATGAGTTTGCCGGGTACGAATCTCCCTGGTACCAATTTGCCGTTTCCCCTTCGATATATTGTAATTTCTACAAACTGAACTCTCGGAGAAACTGGTTCAGCTTGACTGAACTGGTGTCCATTTTTCAGCTATGCATTTTTACAATTTCTTGCTAACACTGATTCGTCCATGAATCATGGGATACACACTTCAATATGGTGGGGATATTTTTATGGTTTCTTCATCATATTTTGGGGATTTTTCCCCTTAGGTTCACCCCGGTGGAGCAGTGGTTTAAGCGATGGCCTCTGATCATTCGTTCGAGATGGGCCGGGTTCGAATCCCGGTGAGGCATAGATGTTGTGTCTGCCTTACGGCGCTGGCTCTCTCCTTCTCTGGAACCAGTGGCCCTAAATTAGGGACGGGCGACTGCTTATAGCACACTAGGTTGCTCATGGTGTTCGTTAAACCTCCAATAAAAAAAAAAGAAAAAAATCTCCAGGGTATTTTTGTTTAGCCAGCGATAGAGAAATCCTAGGCCGCCCCGGCGGCGCAGGGGTCTAAGCGATGGCTTCTGATCATTCGACCAGAAAGGGTCCGGGTTCGAATCCCGGTGAGGCATGGATGTTGTGTTTGTCTTACGGCCCTGGCTCTCTCCCTTCCCTGAAACCAGTGGCCCTAAATTAGGGACGGGCGACTGCTTATAGCCCATTGAGTTGCTCAAGGTGGTCGTTAAACCTTCAATCAAAAAATAAATAAATAAATAAATAAATAAGAAATCCTAGATGCGCCACTAATAATGGTGCCCCAAATTACTGTCCTGCCTCTGGTACCCTGTCTCTTTAAATTGGCTCTGATTCCATCAATTCTAAGGACGAAATGAATGTGGACAAAGTGAACAATGGACTAAATGAACAGCGGAAAAAGGACAAACTGCGAACGGTGGACTATATGAATTGGTGTGACGTGCCTGCCCTGCAGGATGCACATGAGATAAAGGCAGATAACAATGAGAGCACATGTTCGCGCAGCTCAGTTGGGAGAGCGACTTACTCCGGAGTCCTGCCTGGACAAAACTGTGTTTTCACATTGCCGCCCGAACTTCCAGGATGACCCGGCTGTTAAGTTTGTCGCAATGATGTGATGTTCTTTCCACACAGCGAGACAGGAAAAATGAGAATCCCTTCTTCAATGCTTCGAAAAAAATCAGTGTGATGTTACGTTCCACACACCAAATTGTCTGGGATTTCTGAAATGCACGTTCTTTAGCGGATGACTGCCTACAGCGACACACAGTCCCGGCTGATCCGTGGGCCATGCCCCCGGCCCTCTTTCGGGGGGGGGGAGATGTGACGTGCCTGCACCGCAGGACGCACATGAGATAATGAGAGCACATGTCCGCGTAGCTCAGCTGGGAGAGCGACTTACTCCGGCGTAAGGGAACCCGGGTTCGATGCCCGGCGTAGACAAAACTGTGTTTTCACACAGGACCAAGTCAAGGGATGGTGTGCGAAATGAACACGGACAAAGTAATAGGGAACAGGGGCGTATTGATAGCCCCTGCAACCCTCTCATTGCGGAGGGGTTCACGACTAAAAGGTACTCGACAGGAAGATTTTACAATTTTTTTTTTCGGAAACTTCATACAAAACTGGTTAAAGAAATAGCCAGGAATTCATCCAGCTTGTCTTTTTTTTTTTTTTTTAATAAGAAATTCAAGATAATATTTTACTATGTGTGAAACATTGTGGCATTATGTTTGTGTTTTTTATATTCAAGAGTAAATAATTTAGGCAGTTTTGCGTTTTTTGTGCCACAATTCTTAATCGTTATTTATTTATTTGCTTACTTATGTTCTGCGTTTTCGTATAAGCTGAAAAAGGTCATTAGACACTGCCACACGGCAGGTACATGATTTGTGTGTGTGTGTCGTGGGACATTTTAAAGAGCTGGTTCTAGTTCTATAAAAGAATAAAATTTGCATGATACGATTAACATCACTGGCGTAATACTTTGTATCTGTATGAAACTAGGGCAATCATTTAAATTACAGTGTGAACATTTGTGTTTCACGCAATGAAGTGTAATAATTTTGGTTTCACAAAATATATTTGCAGGTTTCAAATAATTTGATAGTTTCGCAAAAGGGCCTCAAAAATTTTGCGGGGAGGCCCCGAGTGTTTTGGGTAAGTAGAGCTCAACTTAAGACCAGAGGGGCCCTGGGCACAAGCCTTGGGCATGAATCGTACTCTGAATAAATTAGCAATGGTACTTGCGTATTAAGGCAACACCCCTGGTACTTCGCGCAATTATTCTAAAATGACGCAAAAGTACATGAACTCACTTTGCATATTTGCGCTCGGTGGAAATTAACTGGCGCACATAGCCGTCGCCGTTTTTGTTGCCCACAATAATAAAAATTAAATGCTAGTGCTTAAATTGGGACCCCCAGTCCACGGGGGCCATGGGCACGGGCCTCGTGTACCCTTGCGTAAATTAGGCTCTGCCGGTACGCCACTGATAGGAAACTTAAAACTCGAATCTGTAGCAATGTGCAGGTGATAATTAATACAGAATGCATCTTGAAACTAATAAATTGATTCCTAGATTGTCTTGGAATTTTTAGTAATTTATCATTGTATATACTTTTTTTGGTGCATCTTTATTGTTATGCAATGTGAAGTCACAGTGGATGTCGCCAACGTTTCCAAGTGCAAGCAGGCAGATGCGATTTTAGATCTTTTGGGGCCTTAGGTGCTAAAAGATTCAGGGATCCCCTTACTCTTCTTATCGCCTCAGAAATTTTCATCCCCCAGATTAACAAGAAGAAAAAGGTTTATTTGTCTGTCCGTGCATATCGAACATTTTGTTTTCGATATATTTCAAAAATTATTCTTGTGGCTAATAGGAAATCAAAGGATATTAAGTTTGACAGTAAATATTCCATATACTTCATGAATTTCCTGCTAAGGACTGCCAAAGTCAAAAATTTAAATTAATGAAGTTCTATTGGGAACAAACTATTCAATTTAGAGGAAGAAATTATTTTTATACCTCTCAGAGTTCCTTCTCAGATATTTAAGTTTTCCAATTGGTTCGTTAATTTCCTGCTAGTAGCCCTAAGTCATCGTAGCTCGGGGAAGCGGGAAAGGGGGAAGGGGTGTCCAATACAGAGATGTTTTTTTTTTTTTTTTGCTGGAAGTAGCATGAAAGTAATATATATAACACTAGGACGGTTAAGTATTCGCCTTAAGCAATGAAAAGTGTGGGAAGCCTGAATCTTTCCTCCACCTACCACCAAAAGGAAGGCTAAGTTATTTTAACTGTTCCTTTCAAAACAAGTAAAACGATAAGAACTCGAAAATTTGGTGTATCAACAAAGCAAGAAAAAATATATTTTGCTAATATCAGAAAATGAAATATCAATTGACAATACAGAGTGGTCGCTTTAAGGACTGATTTGCTTCGGTCCGTGAAAACCAAGACAAAACTGGCAATCCATTTACACATTTTCGAGGGCCCCTAGGCGCGCGCTTAGTCGGAAATCCGCTCCTGCCAGCAGGGGCGGTCGCAGATGTCGTCTCACCTGCGACCGGGGTTGAAATGGTAGCATATGCGACCGGCAGGGGCAAAGAGTAGTGGGGATGAAAGGAGGGAGGCAGGGTGGGGAGATTAGGTGTTGACCACCTGGTGTCTCCCAACGGTCAAGGTCAATGTGACCGGAGTTGAAAGGTCAGATGGTAAGTGTGTTCAGGGCCTAACAGATCACGTTTGTAGGAATTAATTGAATAAACAATTTTCGCACTCTTTAATTTCTCTCACGTTAAACGTATATGAATTACCATTGGCATTCTTGAAGTAACAGAAATTTTAAATTTTGTCATCGATGTTTTGATGCTTCCGTAATTACTTCGTTTTTCACAGTCTTGAAAAGAAAACAAAAAAAAAAAACATTTGGGAACATTTGGATTTCCTTTCTTACTAAAAGCGAAGAAACTTGCCATTAATTCTGAATGCAGCTATCGCAATAAAATTCGCACACGAATAGAATACAATCTCCGGCAGTTTGTCGTAGAGAAAGTACTATGGCTATTGCTTGGGAAAAGGAAGTGTTTTATTTTTTATATACAGAACTAGTTTTACTAGGGGTATCTTCAACTGCAATCCAGAAACATGAGTAAACCCTTATTTTGTAAATACAAACAATACAATAATTATCAGACTTTTGCTAAAAAAGACTATTAAACAGGAAATGGTGATGTCAGCATACCGCTAATTTTAGGTTTGGGACACTTGGATATTTTTTTGCAAACAGTGAGCCGCAAAATAACTGCTTCCAGGGTTGTTTATGGATCGCCATTCCGATACTGAGCGTTCGTATGAAGATCTGAAATTTACAGCAGCTATTTCTGCAGATTTTTTAGGAATAATAATTCCAGGTACGTATAAAATAATCTATGAGGAATTAAAAGAGCAATACACGAAGATAAAGGTAAGAATGTTTTCTGGGGAATGATATTTTCTAACTAATTGTTGTTATATGGTTGTAATAAAGTCAGAGCATAAATAAGCTATTCTTAAAAATGGCAAATGAATCAAAGCCATATTATTATTTAATATTTTCTGGAGATCTAAAATTCATGTGGGAGAAACCGCGAGTCCCCAGTCATGCGTTCAAAACACTGAAGTTCTGTCGCGTTCAAACTTGAAGTACGTATACTTTGGTACAAAGCAACTTCTTTTACGGTGTAGAGAAAACGCATTTGCGTAGTTCACGTGATGGTCGCAAATACTACCCATTTTGTCACACCACATTGTCAGCAGCTCCCTCCCTCCTCTCCCCCTCCATCTGACCTCCCTTCTTTCTTTCCCCATCCCTCTACGTTAAGCCGGTCGCATTTTCTACCATTTCAACCCCGGTCGCAAATGCCATTGCTTCCAAGCAGGGAGGTGTGGGTGGATGTTAGTGAAAAAACTGAAATTGTCTCGACGATCCCGCTGTACACAGCGACATGGTACGTTTACCTTTAGCGAGTCACTGCCTTCAAATCTGTTCATCTTCTAGTCACTGCTTGTGATCGCGTGCGAATTTTATTGTTGTAATGTTCATGAAATATATTTTCACATTTGGATATCACAAAACAAATAAAAAAAAACAAGAAAGAAAAATAATAGCTAGTAAATAAAAGATTACTCTATGTTACTTATTTCCCTCGGTCATTATCCATTATCGACGAGACAAAAAACAAAACAAAACAAAAAAAAACTATTTTACTTCTTTCTATACATAAATATATAAGCTGTGTATTATTTGCGGTGTGGCAGCATGACTCCTGGACCCTTGGTGATGGTTGGCTCCTTGGCTATAGCCCTGTTAGATCCCTCCCCCCCCCTCGTCCCCCAGCCCCTTAATCCGATCTTGGTCCTGAAAAGTGTGCGAAGCGTGAACAGCATGACTCCTTGGCCCTTGTAAAGAGCTGAGAAATAGGCCGTGGTTGGCCTAGTGGTCAACGTTCGTGACTGCCACGGAGAAGACCTCGGGTTCGATCCCATCAGGCACGAACGCTCGAACCACTAAATACCCGCCGTGCGTCGGATGGGCACGTTAAGTCGTCGGACCCCGGGTACTGGCCCGCCGGTAAT
The DNA here is from genome assembly GCA_039090855.1 of Macrothele yani. Taxonomy (NCBI): domain Eukaryota; kingdom Metazoa; phylum Arthropoda; class Arachnida; order Araneae; family Macrothelidae; genus Macrothele; species Macrothele yani. The sequence continues at coordinate 29,824,598 of CM077026.1, forward strand.
AAATAAGGGCGCCTTTCTACCTCGCTTCCGTGTCACTTTCCTATCGGGCACTTTAGCCCAAATCTCCTAGCTTTTTTATTTCTAAGGGTTGTTTAAGACCTGGGGTCAGACATTCCCTTCCTAAAATCCTCTGCCTATGATCAGCTGATCAAGAGCTGAGAAATAATGCGTCGAGTGCCTTCCATTGGGTTTTATAAAATGTTTACAAATACGAAATATGAAGATTCTAATTTAAAATCTTCTAAAAAGGCCAGTGGCGTAGGTATTTTCTTAGCAATTGAAGATCGATTCGTTGATTAGCTTTTATTGCATGTTATAACGCGAAATATTAAAATCATAACTCAAGATTTAGTGAGTTCGAAAGCTTCTACATAGACGTTGTGCGGAGCACATTTAATGAGACAGGGGGCCTGGGGCCGGACAGTATTTGGGGTTTGGGGGCCCCCAGTATTAGTGGCACATCTAGGATTTCACAATGGGTAGCCGAATAAAAATTCCCAGGAGAAAACATTCCCAAAGTATGCTGAGGAAGACATAAAAATATCCCCGCCATATTGAAGTGTGTATCCCATGATTCTTCATGGACGAATCAGTGTTAGCAAAAAAAAAAAAAAAGATAATAATTATAAAAAATAAATAAATGTAAAAATGCATATTTGAAAAGTCGATACCAGTTCATTTCTGCTGTATTTCCCCTTCCCCCAGGGTTCAGCTTGTTGAAATTACATCAAAGTAGTGGACAAAATAATATGATCGAAATATGATGATTCAAACGAACTCTTAATGTATGAACATTTCCCCCAATTACAGATGTGTACAAAACATCTGTAATGCTTTGGACAGATTTAAGGATGTTCGTCTTAATCTGGAAGAAGAACGCAGACTCCCAAGAAAAGGTAATTGACCCAAATATCATGATTAATATCATAATACTTTTTGCAGACTCTTCCAAAAAGAAGTACTTTAAAAAAGAAAATAATACTACTTTACTTTTTGCGAACTCTTCCTAAAAAAGCGGGAAGAAATAGAATTTTTTTTTACAAGGCAGTTTCTTATACTTTTTGCTGTGCTATCTTCAAAAACAACAATGACAAAAAAACTAGAGCTCTGTCAATTCTGCATAGTTCTGGGAGCCCTTGAAAACGCGGGGCGCGCGGCTGCATCCCCCCCCCTCTTAAATGGGCTCTGACACTGTCATTACGATCTTACACACGCATTTAGGTCATTGAGGAAACTCGTACACTTCGTTCTGTTCCGCTAGGAAAACTCCCACACTCCGACAAGATCTCCGAACGAAACGCAATTTGTATATAACCCCTTATGTGAGAAAGTGTAGGGGTTTATCTGTGCGGGAGATTTCCGCCGCGATGCACTTTTCACAGCAGCAGTAGGACATGTGGGAGTTTTCCGGTGTAGGGTTTACCTCGATCGAAGTCAGGCGAACGAAGCTCGAGGAGCAGGCAGCGGTGATGACGTAGAACTAGTTCCCTACCCATTTCCTACCCTCCCTCCCTCCCAGACACGGGTTGGCGTTCGTTCAATTCCACAAAGGAACGGGCTTAGTCCTTTCCTCTGTAATGCCCTGCTCATTTGTACTGAAAAATCATGACATCATTTCGGTGAATCGGTCGTTTTAGCTTCACCTCATAGTCAGGTTATCTAAGAACCTTGGTCAGGTTAAGTTTACCCCGAGTAAACTTTCTCAGGAGAAAGAACAGCCGTTCTTTTGTTCCCCGTCTCTAGGCGTTATTACGGTAAAGTCCCCCACAGGATTCTCAAGGTTATCTGTCCCATGTGGAATGTAGAAAAAGTAACACCACGTGTTTCCTTCTTTGCAGTCAAAGGCTGCGCCACTGGCAATTTTAACTCCAATGCTGAAATTTCTGTGTTCTTGATTGAGGGACGTTTGGTTTACACGATTTTTCGGTTATTTATTGAGTTGAAAGTTACCGCATCCATCTTCCTTAGCAATGGAAAAATTCTTGAGCATACGCGGTGGAATTAAAGTAGCCTTCGATGGTTATATTTACGTCAAACACAGAAAATATAAAAACCATATCCGTTTCGTGTGTGAACGCATGCGAACCGATGGATGCAAAGGATATATTCTAACGAATCTCGAAATTACAGGTGATCCTATCAAAATCTCGGAACATATCCACCCCCCAAACTACAAGAAAATCGCTGCAGAAAAATTTCGAGAAGAAATAAAAGTGCGCGCTGTCAGTTCAAATGAAAAACCAAGTTTAATTTATTCGGCTGTTGCACGTGATTTTCAGAATCACGACATCGCAGACCTTAAGGAAGAAGCATGCAAAAGGAATATTAGGAACTACAGAAACCGCATGATGCCCTCTGATACCCAGTGTCAACAGTATTTGGAACTAACAGGTTAGAACCATTTATTATTGTTATTATTATTATTATTATTATTATTATAAATATGTTTAAATGTGTTTTTATTTGTGATTGCATTTCATTGCATACTTTTTCGGTTACTTCACACTTACCTTTCAGCTACACCACGGGCAGAGCCCATTTAATAGGGTGGCCGCAGCTCCGGGCCACGCATTTTCAAGGGGCTTCAGAATTATGCAGAATGCTTAAAGAATTGACAGTTCTACAGTTTTTTTGGGGGGGACGTCACAGCAAAACCTATAAGAAACTGCCTTGTGGAAACTTCTATTTCTCTCCGCTTTTTTTGGAGACCGCAAGAAATATAGCCCCCCCCCCCCCCAATCCATTCTCAAATCCTTCAAAAGCATTACAAATGTTTTTTTGTGCACATCTGTAATTAGAGGAAGTTTTCATTCATTAAGAGTTTGTTTGAATCATATTATTTTGCCCACTACTTCGATATAATTTCAACAAGCTGAACTCTGGAGGGTAGGGGGAGGGGGTGTTAAAGCAGAACTGAGCTGGTATCCATTTTTCAACCCTGCATTTTTACATTTTCTTGCTACCACCGATTCGTTCATGAATCATGGGATGCATGCACACCTCAATATGGCGAGGATATTTTTATGGCTTCCTCATCATATTTTGGGAATGTTTTCTCCTGGGTATTTTTATCCATCCACCCATAGTGAAATCCTAAATGTGCCACTAATACTGGGTCCCCAAAATACTGTTCAGATCCCGGGCCCCCTGTCTCCTTAAATGTGCTCTGCCTACGTGCGGCGGAACATAATAATTTCAGAGGGGTCCAACTTATATATATATATATAATCATCGCCAACCATTATCAATCCACTGCTGGACGAAGGTCTCCCCAAGTTTCTTCCAAAACGGTCTGTCTTGTGCCAGTCTCCCCCATGTTACTCCCGCATACTTCCGAATTTTATCCACTCATCTCACATGTGGTCTTCTGGGCCTTTTCCTTTCCCTTGAAATCCAGTCTAAAGTGTCGGCTGTCAATCGATGATCTGTCCTTCTGGCAATATGTCCAGCCCATTGCCATTTCAAGGATTTTACTCTGATCATGATGTCTTCCACTCTTGTTATTTTTCTGATCCACAAATTCCTCTTCTTATCTCTCCTAGTTACACCAAGCATGCACCTCTCCATGCTTCTTTGAGTTGCCTGCAGTCTCTGTATGTCTCTCTCTCTCTCTCTCTCTCTCTCTCTCTCTCTCTCTCTATATATATATATATATGTACACACACTCTTATATATAATTCCTGGGTATATGGGGGGGGGGGGCCTTACCGTCATTCCAGTATTTCATTTTTTGTGTTAAAATGCGACTTACATTACAAAGAAAATGCTTTAATTAAATAAAAATGCATCAACTTACAGTAGAAAATAATGCTTTAATTTTTTTTCTTCTACTTTTCATTTACTTTTATTTGATCCTGATGGATTTCAAAAACTTCCCTTTTTTGTTGCCCCCCACCGATTTTTTTTATATACACCCCTAAATTATCATCAATCATTATCAATTTACTGCTGGATGGTCTCAAGTGTCTTCGACAACTTTGTCTTGAGCGTGTCACTCCAGCATTTCGAATTTCATCCAACCATCTCCCACGCGGTCTTCTTCTGGATCTTTTCCTGCTCCTTGGTATCAAATCTAAGATTTCCCGTTGTTCAACAGTGGTCAGTTTTTCTAGCAATATGTCGAGCCCGTTGCCATTTGAAGGTCTCGCAGAAAAGGACACACATACATTCATCCAGGCTCGTTGATCTTTTATTGACAAAACTGCAAGACCACGTTACCGCTTAATTTGGGTTCGAATTATTTTTTGTTCAGTTATGCATTTGGCAGATGTACTGGGCTTTCTGATCTTGAGTCAGACACATCCGGACTTGGGGGGGGGGGGGGGGGGAATAAAAAAAAATAACACACACACAAAGAGGGAGAAAAAAAAAACTCGCCCTAGTTATTGCTTTTAAATAATTTAAAGAATTCTTGAACGTATGCAACATCTCTCAGAAAACTTGAAAATGTCATCGCCCTGGAGCGGGAATCGAACCCGCGTCTCCCGATTTCCGTCCGAGTATGACGGTCAGCATACTCGAACGAAAATCGAGAAATGCAATTCCTGCTCCAGGGCAATGAAATTCTTGAATTACCTTTTTAAAAGAGAAAAAAAATAACGCTAAGTTAATCGTTTACATCATTTGTGCAAATTCATATATTTTTATTGTACTTGAAGTGTTTTCCAGAAAACTGCACAGCGTGGTGACTGTTTCCAGGAAATCATCCAGAAAAAACAATAACTTATAAAATGCGAACCAAAAATCTTTCGTAGAAAGAGCCCCAGTGAGGGAGAACATGAAATTCCAAGGGGGATCCGGACTCCCTACCTTCCGCCGCCCGTGAGCTATAACCAAACCCGTATTTTTCGGCTTACAAGTCGGATGGGTTAAATTTCTCAATTTCCTTATCTTCATTCATAGTTAAGTCAATCCTGAGTACAATACGAAGCTAAAACAAATAGAGTTAGTGTTCTGAAATACTGTAACTACATTCTAAAAGTTTCAGTAAGTCTTAGAAGAAGGAGAAGAAACTTCCGCATTTTTTTGGGGGGGGGGAGGAAAGTTGAATATCGTAAGTTTATATTTCCTTAGGACAGTTCCAGCTTCCATTAGCACAATGAAATTTCGTCGGACGACGGAATTCGATCTTTATGAAACTTTCTAAAACGGAAGGTTGACGGATTTCAGATTTTTTCCGTAATCGTAATTTCTTTTTCTCGCGAAGTTACCTCTCTGTCCAGTATTATTGTTAAATAGCATTTTGCTATATAAATATTTTTATTTCAGCTTGAAAATAGTGGGGAAATTTCTAAAACGGGAAGTCGAACGGAGCAAAGATTTCTCCCGTAATCGCACTCCTCCCTTCCCCACCTCGTGATGTTCCCACTCTCCTGCGTTGTTAAATATCCCCTGTCTCATAAGTTTTTGCATTTAAGCTTGATAAGGGAAGGGAAAAGTCCCGAAAACGGAAGTAATGAAGTTGGAAATTTGTAAAAATTCGTGCATTTTTTACAAATTTTGGATTTCCTGTCTGTCAAGTGTTGTGGAATTCCGAACGAATGTGAATGATTTTTACTGGTGGAAGTTTCGAACTTAAATATCGCAGTGTTGTTACATATAGTGCCATTGTCAGGGGAATGAACTTTGTGTTTCGCACGTGTTAAGTTTGTTTCATTATATAGTGTCCTTGTTTGTTGTAATGTTTTGCTGTGGCGCGTATTTCTTTTTTACAAAGAGATGGATCGTTTTGTAAGTAAGCATATATGTGTGCCACGCATGCGACAATACTAGTTACTACTGACAAGGTTCTTGCCAATGTAGGCCTGAAAACGTATAATTGGATTGTCAATTTTGCTCTGGTTTTCATGGACCGAAAAAAATCAATCCTTAAAGCGACCACTTTATTTGTATTGTGAACTGATATTTCACTATCTCATATTAGTAACATTTTTTCTTGCTTTGTTGATACCCTAAATTTTCGAGTTCTTATCGATTTACTTGTTTTGAAAGGAACGGTTAAAATAATTTATCCTTCCGTTTAGAAGTAGGTGAAAGAAAGATTCACACTTCCCACAATTTTCATTGTTTACGGTGAATATTTAGCTGGCCTGCTGTTATCTAAATTACTTTTATGCTACTTTCAGCCAAAGGAAAACATCTGTGTTAGAACCTTTCCTCCTTTCTTCCAGATAAGTTGCGATGAGGAGTTCTTGTAGATACTGTCCTTAATGATCGGGCATGTTTGCTGTTAATTGTCTTTTCCATTTGGGGTAGGGTAATCAAGTTCTTTCTTGGCCCTAATCCCCCTAACCAGCCTGAACCTAAAGAGTTAATATTTAGGCTGAAAAAAATAAAGAAATTCGAGAATATCGCACTACTTATATTCCTTTTATTTAATAGTGTTAAAAGAAATTTCTATTCTGCAACAAAATTTTCTTAATGCTTTCTCCTCCCCTGGTTTAAAACTGATAAAGCTGTGGTTCCTACTTTTCCAATTTCAGACCGGATCTTCTGCATTTAATTCTTATGCTTCTGTTTCTGATAACTGCAGTGCAGGTATAAAAAAGATCTCACGCATCTTTTTGACAGAATAAAAAAAAAAAAATGCAGACCTCAATTTCCCGATGAAAATAATAAGAAAAATGCTTTCAAGAAACACATGCTCGCTTTCCTGCACTGACTGATTAAATTCTCACTGTCCAAGTTTCTTAGTCCATGGCATTCGTCTATGCCATGGACCATGAATCTCTTCGGTTTAGGGAATTGTTCGCCACAGAAAAAATCCTCCACGAAAGTCATCCACCCTTTTTCAAGTGAAGTACTGTGCCCAGATTGCAATTTTACCCGAATTTCCTAATGTGGAGAACTTTTCCGGTTGTCAATGTCTTTCAGTATTTTATTTTTGCTTGATACCATGCTCGTTGCCTACTGATTTGCTCATAACGTTAAAAAAAATATGATTTTCCAAAGCTGAAGCAATGGAAAGAAAACGTTTTGTAATTGAAATGCATTTCAATTTTATAACAACGTAGACGTAATGTACTGATAAATTTAGAGAAATTTAATTTTCGGCTTTAAATTTTCCTAGTAATTTCCAACTGAAAAGGTGCTGAAGTAGTCAGCTTTTCCTAACGTATCAAACGCAAAAATAACTTTTGCTATAACTGAAATGGTCTCTTCGTAGCGTGAAGCTAAAATTTACTGAATTTCCATTTTGAGAACTCCTAGCAAGAAATTTATGAACTAGTAGTGAAATTTAAAATAGGCAAAATTTAATGACTGTTTATATCGTATCATTCGTACAAATAATTTTTTGAAAAATCTGTGAAAGCCAAATTCCTTAGCTTTAGCGTTACTAGCAGGAAATTAACGAATTAATTGGAAAATTCAAATATTTGAGAAGAAATAGTTAAACCTACTCCGAGAAGCATAAAAATAATTTTTTCCTCTAAGTTTAATAGTTTGTTCACAATAGAATTTTATTGTTTTTTGAATTTTCGACTCTGACAGCCCTTAGCCTTAAATTCATGAAGTACATGGAATATTTAAAGTGCCAAACTTTGTATCCCTTGATTTCTTATTAGCCGCAAAAAATAACCGTTGAAGTATCTCTGAAAACAAAAAGTTCGATGTGCACGGACACACAAAGTGATTACACTAGCACCATTTTTTACAAAACATTTTAATAATAGGAAGATAGACTGGCATTTTAAGAAGCGTAAAAACCTTTTTCTTGACTTCACCATATTTTTTTTTTTTTTTTTTTTTTTTGTAATCTGACGGATAAAAATTTCTGAGGCGATAAGAAGGGGGGGGGGTGAATCTTTTAGCGCTTAGGGCCCCAAAAGATCTAAAGTTGCCGCTGATCCTTACCATCAAAAACTAGCAACTTTTCATGCTTATGAAAAAAGAGTACTCACACGAGACTGCTGAATTAGAGAAAAATAAGGAACTCGCTCGTAATAATGGCTTTAATCCTATTATCAGCGATAAGTTAATAATAGATATACCAACACTTTCTATACAACCTTACTCTCTCTCGCTCTCAAAAAAAAAAAAAAAAAAAAAAAAAACAAGTATCTAGGTTCGATGCCATTCATCCCGGCGATTACGGACCTATTGCGGCAGGTCTGTCATAGGTTTCTCGTGCGTAAGCCGGAAAGCATTCAATGACTTTTGGCTTACGCACGAGAAACCTATTCACATATATAAGAAAAGACAGAGATTCACCTAATATTCTAACATCTGCCGGTATATACATGATACCTCTTGTTAAAAATACTCTAGAAGTGGAAGATATTAAAACTAAATACGTGGGAAGCACAAAACGACGTCTACGAAATAGGCTTTTAGAACATCAACGCACGATCAAAAACGAGACCCGGTCAACAGCTTTAGCAAGAGCCTGCATAGATGAACAGTACAGAAACCTTTGGAATGACATAAAACTAATGACTAGCTTCACCAATGAGTGGACCTTGTGATACGGGGAAGCTATAATTATTCAAAAACACTGGGACTCACAACGATCAACCTGTTATTCTTCCCCAACCCTGGAAGCACCTCGTTCATACAGAGGCCCATCGTGGCTTTTGGCTTTTACCCATCGTGGCTTTTTGTTATTGTCTTTTACAAATCTGGAAAAACGTAACTGCAACCAAACTTGTCCTCAACTCGATAACCGCGCCTGCAGAATCTGGCTGACACCCCTGCCGGATCATACGTGTCAATTTCGACTTACGATTGTGTTGTGCGAGATGTTTTTAATCTCTGACTATATGAAGTGTAGTTTTTAATATTTAAACTTTTTACACCTGTAGATGAGACCAATTTGAGAGTCTTAAAAGCGCTTGTGTGTTTCTTGTGAATAAATAATTAACGTGCCTAGACGGTTTTTTACGCTTTCCAACCGTAGGTTGAAGAAGCGTATATGCTCCAGCTTTGTCCGTCTGTCTGCACGATAACTTGCGTAAAAATGGTTCGATTGCGACGAAATTTTAGTATGTGGTAGGGGACAACCTAGGAACGAACCCTATTCAAAATGGATTAAATAGGGTCAAAGATCACGGCATAGGAGCGAGATCCATTCCATTGCCCTTATGCGTCATAACTTGCGTAAATATGGTTCGATGTCGATGAAATTTTAGCATATTGTAGGGGACTTCCTGGGAATGACCCCTATTGAAAATGGATGAAGTGGGGTCAAAGGTCACGGCATAGGAGCGGGATCCATTCCATTGCCTTTATGCGTCATAACGTGCGTAAAAATGGTTCGATTTCGATGAAATTTTATTATGTGGTAGGGGACGATCTTATGACGTCACAATCTCGCGCTTGATATGTTGGCGCGCGGTCACGCCATCTGTCTCATTACGTCACGCGTTGTGTGTGGATCCTATTAAAATTTTATGACGTCGCACTCTTGCGAGCAGATGGTCCCGATTCCCATCTGCCTCATTACGTCACGCTTTGTGTGCGTATGTTCTTCCGCACGATAACTCGCGTAAAAGTCGTTCGATTTCGATGAACTTTTAGTATGTGGAAGGGGATCACCTAGGAAGGAACCCTATTGAACGTGAACGAAATGGGGTCAAAGGTTAGCACATAGGAGCGGGATCCATTCCACTGCTCTTATGCGTCATAACTAACGTAAAAAAGGTTCGATTTCCATTAAATTTTAGTTTATGGTAGGGGACCACCTGGGGACAAACCCTATTGAAAATGGGCGAAATGGGGTCAAAGGTCAGGACATAGGAGCGGAATCACTTCCATCGCCATTATGCGTCATAACTTACGTAAAAATTCTTCGATCTGGATGAAATGTTAGTATGTTGTAGGGGCCCGCCTATTAAATGGGCGAAATGGGGTCAATTAATCCTATTAAAAATGGGCGAAACGGGGTCAAAGGTTAGGGCACAGGAGCGGAATCTATTCCATAGCCCTTATGCATCATAACTTACGTAAAAATGCTTCCATGCTTGCATTCCGACAAAACTTTATCATGTTATTTCGGAGGTATACTGAACAGGTTCTGTAGAATATAATCGAAATGGGATCAAAGTTCAGGGCACAGGACCGAGATTTATTCCACAGCCATTATCCTCATAACTTGAGTGATAACTTGAGTAATGATTTCTGGTATGTTGGAAAGCATATCATGATTTTTCTAACCGGTTTAATTGCTGAATACGAATATTTCTCTTCGTAAAGAGCAAAAACATAACCTTCTATCCACAGCTTGTTTACGTACGCCATATTCTTACCAAACGATATTTAACTGCAGCAGATGTTTCTTTCGCGTTCATCTAAGACGCTGTTGTCAGTTTCAGTTCTTTGAACTTCTTTCATTTTCTGTAATTTCTGATCAAAAACTTTCTAAAAATGTATGAACATCCTCTGTATATAGAATGAAATATGAAATAATTCACTCATTTGATGCAGAAGTTAAATAGGAGGAAATTTATGTATATTTCATGTGTATCTCTAGCGCTATACATTGATGAAGAATGTTTTTTTCGATGGAGGGCCTCGGCGTATTAGTGGCCCTGGTCGCCCGAGTGTCTTAGGTCCTGACTGTGGTACACACAAACTCCTACAAATGTACTCATACCCTAGAAACTGGTATCCATCAAACGGTGAACACCCGTTTCCCCTAATCCGTTAACCATAATTCCCGTTTGCCCTAACCACGTTTACCCCAATCGCGTTTCCCCGAAATCACCTTTACCCGAATTCACATTTCCCCTAATTTCGTTTGTCCTAATCTTTTTTCCCAGATTTTACTTTTGCCATAAACACGTTTACCCCAATCGCGTTTCCCCGAAATTGCTTTTTCCCGAATTCCCATTTCCCCTAATTTCGTTTGCCCTAATCTGGTTTCCCCCAATTCAAGTTTGCCCTAAACACGTTTGTCCGTATCAAAGTTTCCCTAAAAACGTTTCCTGTACCAAGTTTGCTCTAATTCCTTTGCCTTGATTCGCATTTTCCTAAATTTATGTTTCCTCTAATTCCTGTATGTCTTGATTCTCGTTAAGCGAAATAAAACGTTTCTTTTATCGTCAAAATTCAGGAAAAAATCGTTGTGTAACATACATAATTTTTTTATCGTCAAATTAAAAAAAAATGTATGTATATTTAATCATCATCATCAACCATTATCAATCCACTGTTGGATGAAGATCTCACCAAGTTTCTTCCACAACGGCCTGTCTTGACCCAGTCTCTTCCAGGTCACTCCCGCATACTTTCGAATTTCATCCACCCATCTCCCATGTGGTCTTCTGGGCCTTTTTCTGTTTCTTGGAATCCAGTCTAGAATTTCGGTTGTCCATCGGTGGTCCGTTCTTCTGGCAACATGTCCATCCGATTGCGTTTTTAGGGATTTCACTCTGATCATGACGTCTTCCACTCTTGTCATTTTCCTTAATGAATTCCTCTTCTCACCTCTCCTGGTTACACCAAGCATGCATCCCTCCATGCTTCTTTCAGGTATTCTTTGTATGTCTTTTAGTTAAGTTCACGTCCCTGTTCAGTACGTAATCACTGGAAGGGTGCATTGACTAAACAATTTTCTTTTTGAGACATAATACCATATTGCTCTTGAAAATTGTATTGTTTTTTCCAAAAGCTCTCCATCCAAACAGGGTCACGCTAATGGCATTTGACGCCCTTTGTACAAGAAATTCTTCAATTTTTATTTCATTTTTACACGAAATAAATACCTTTAACAACATCATTTTGTCTTTCCCGTAAATTGAAGTTTTCATAAAAGCATTAATATACGGTTTCATAAAACTTTAATTTTTTCTTTTAGTTTTTTTTTTTTAAACTAAAAAAAAAAATCTGTAAAACACTAGTTCAGTTGACGCTGCTAATAATACAAGAAGTCAGCTTCCTCTCTGTCAATTTACACAAGTCCACTTTACCTGTAAAAAAAAGTTTTGTCATACGCATATTACAGCTTCTTTCTTGGAGGGGGCAATTGTTATGTATATATACTAGCTTTGCCCACGACTTCTCTCGCGGTGAAGATATCACTGAACAAGTTAGTAAAATCATGCAATGCATTGATTATGATACGCTTTCCAACGTACCAGAAATCATTACTCAAGTTATAAGGATAATAGCTGTGGAATAATTATCGCTCCTGTGTCCTGACCTTTGACCCCATTTCGATGCTATTCAACAGAACTGGTTTAGTATACCTCCGATACAACATACTAACGTTTTGTCGCAATCGAAGCATTGTTACGCAAGTTATGATGCATAAGGGCAATCGAATGAACCCCACTCCTATGTCCTGACCTTTGGCCCTATTTCTCCCATTTTCAATAGGGTTCGTCTCCAGGTGATCCGTTACCATATACTAAAATTTCATCATCGAAATCGAAACACTTTTGCGCAAGTTATGAGGCATGAGGGCAAAGGAATGGATCTCACTCCTATGTTGTTACCTTTGACCCCATTTCGCCCATTTTCAATAGGGGTCGTCTCCAGGTGATCCGTTACCATATACTAAAATTTCATCGAAATCGAACCATTTTCACGCAAGTTATGAGGCATAAGGGCAATGGAATGGATCCCGCTGCTATGTCCTAACCTTTGACCCCATTTCGTCCATTTTCAATAGGGTTCATCCCCAGGTGGTCTCCTACCACATACTACAATTTCATCGAAATCGAACCATTTTTACGCGAGTTATCTTGTAAACGGACGGACAGACGGACAAAGCTGGAGCATATACGCTTCTTCAGTTCAACACAATTTTATTAACAAGGTTGGGCTCAGGAGGCGAACATGGACGTCCCGATACATATATTGTACGGTAACATATACAAATTCTAAAATCTATGTACATTATATACAGCACGATGTATTGATTCACAAAGAAGGCTCGTGGTAAGGGGTGCAGACATTTTGCACAAGGACAATAAAAGAGACTGTCGGAACATTTCGTCTCGGAGCATAAGTACATTATAGTGCTGACAAATAACAGAACGAGAATATAATAATGAAGCACTGTGCAAAAGGAGAACTGTAGATGACAAAGTAGACAATGTGAAACCTAAGTCAAACAGAATTAGGATGTCTTAATACTGGGAGAAATTATGATAATCATAGGGAAGACAAGTAAGACTATATACATTTGTACAGCATGGTGCATATTATATTCACATCTGTTAGAAGACAAGTTATGAGCTTTATGTTGAAGTTTGATTCGAAAAACCAATGGTGAGCATGCACGTTGAACTGAAGTTCAACAGAGCTAGGAGAATCGAGGTTATGAACTGCCGACAGTCAGTTGCAACGTCGCTGGCATGCCGGCGAACCAGGAGGCGGCCGGAGAACAGGTGGAACGGAAATGTTGCTCTCTATGTTGGGTAACGGCTACAAGGTTCTCTAGACGAAGTCTTAAGAGGAGACGCTTCCGAAAGTGGCACAGCAGTACCACAGAAGCTTGGTGGATGGTATAAGGAGATAAGATATCTCGGCAGCACTGATGAAATACGTAGATGACGTTCACCAGGATGAAAATATATGAGCAGATGGGTGGAAGCTTGACTGGTGGAGAGACCTGCAGGAGGAGTGTCTTATGGGCGTCGAAAGGAAGATCAGTTGTCGCTGAACGTTGAGCTATGGAAAATGCAAGATGGAGTAGTGGAAGAAGGATGACACACTGTAGATAAACGTGAGAGACATCAGCTTCTTGAGCATAGAAGGGGCAAAGAGGTGAGTCAAGAATGGTCATGCAGTGGAGGATGGATGGAACGGAAAGACGGCGGTGGAGAAAAAGCCAGTGAGTGTTTATTTCAAGAGGAGCTGAAAGAGGAGAGGATTGGGAGACATCAGGAATGTGAAGGGGAGAATGAGAGTGGGATTTTAAAAGGAACCGATAGAGAACTGAGGTTGAAAGAAAGGAGAGTGGAAGTGTGGATCTGCCGACTGAAAGAAAGAAAGGGAGGCGGAAGGAACAAAGGTTAGGCCGGTGGGGGTTGCGAGATGAGGGAACTTAGCAATGATGGTAGGGAGTCATAGACAGAGCGAGAGGAGGGTGAAAGAAGAAGAGGGGGAGGCTGGCGTAGGGTCGCCAGGACAGGTCTGAGGTTACAAGGTCTTTGACGGTTACAACTCCTACTCAGAGCCTAGAAGCATGGAAGATGAGGGGGTGAAGAAGAGAGGAGAAGAACAGGGTTTCGGCAAGGAGTTCAGTGGTGGAATCGGGTGGGGATCGAGTGATCGGGATAGAGCGGAGAAAGGTAAGAGCCTCTCGTAAGGCAGGAGGAAGGCGAGAGTGAGTGGTAGTTCGGAGGTCCATTAGAATGAAGGAAGAGAAAGTGAAATTAGTGTTGCCCAAAGAGGTGATGACATTCCTTGCGGCAACGGCGTCGGCAACCGGTGAAGTATGAAGGCGGAGGAACGAAGTAATCCGGAGAGCTTGATAGTACAGTCGTGTATCAATTAAGCCAATGCCACATTGGTCAGGAGGAAGGCTGAGCTTGGGGGCACTGAGCCAGTGGTGTCCGGTCCAGATAACTGAGGTGAAGCAGCGAGTGATCTCATTGAGTCGAAGAAGGATTTAGTAGCAAGCCAGGAATGTGTGCACATGGAGAGAAGATAGGTTTGCGCAAGACATGCACGTTGAAAATATGAAGTGCAGAACTGCGCTTTTCGCCAAAACGCAGTTGACCGATGTAGACGTGGCTGGATGGTATTCCACGTTGTGCTGGAGGCTTCACCTGGGACGCCAAGATGTACGCCAAGGAAACGTTGAGAGGCTGAAGACCAGTGCGCTCCCCATGGGGAATCCAAGCGGTCAACCCATGAGCCGCGCCACAGGCTTCTGCTTTTGGTAGTATTAATCGCAGCTCCGGAGCAGGAGGCGTAGTCAACGAAAAGACTTTGGAGCAAAGAGAACTGTGAATCCAGGCGTATACAGAAGGTAACGTCTTCTGCATACGCCACGGAAGTGGTGACATGGTGTCTCGTGCGGTTGATGAGTGGAGGCAGGGTGGCTTGAAAGGAGCGTTCAACGGAGCGGAGGCAGGGTGGCTTGAAAGGAGCGTTCAACGGAGCGAAGAAAAGGTTCTAAGGCTATGGCGAAAAGTTGACCGGAGAGTGTGCAGCCTTGCCTCACTCTACGGCGGAAGAGGATCGGTGCTGTAAAAAAGATGGGCAACTTGACCTGGAAAGTGACATCCTATTAGAGGGGAGATGAGGAGAGAAATAAACGAAGGTGGAAATCCAAATCGGAGAAGTATGGAGAGAGAAGTGTGGGTGATGTTATCAAAGGCGGACTGTTGGTCTAGAGAGAGAAGGGCGAGGTGTTCAGAGCGGGAGCGCGCAAGGTGAATTAGATCAGTCAGGAGATGGATGTTGTGAGATAGGGTACGGCCGGGAACTGTGTAAGTCTGGTTAGGGGAGAGGATGTGAGTGAGGATGGGATTTAGACGATGTGAAAGAAGCTTTGTATAAAGTTTGTAGTCGAGATTTAGTAGGGAAATTGGGCGCCAGTTCAGCAAGTCAAGGAGTTCACCTTTCTTGGGGAAAAGGACAACGTATGCAGCTGTGAATCTCCTCGGGAAAGGAGAGTAGGTAAAGGCAGCAGAGAAAGCGGATGGGAGAAACGGAAGAAGAAGAGGCAGAAAAGTTTGATAAAAGCAAAAGGTTAGGCCGTCCGGACCCGGAGCGGCACTAGAATTCAGAGAAGAGAAAGTAGTGTTTAGTTCAGAGGGTGTGGGGGAAAGGAGAAGAAGCGAGATGGGGGGAGGGGCTGAGGTAGATTAGTAAGGAGAGAATCCATTGCTGCAGAGGATGGTTGAGGAGGTTCACAGAACTTCGTGGAAAAGTACTGACGGACATGGGAACAAAGCGCAATCGGTTCATCTGATACCTCCCCAGAAGAAAGGTGTAGATGATGAAGTATAGTCGAAGCTCGTCGGGTGTTTTCCACCAACGTCAGGAGCTCATAATTGTGAGCATCCGGCGTCAGATGTTGTAAACGAAGTCGGCGGAGAGCTTGTTGCGCCAGAGGAGTGAGAAGAGATCGGAGCTCTTCTTGAAAGGAGGAGAAGCGAGGATCACTGAGACTGAGCGTGGATAGCATTGAACGAACGTAGTCTAGGCGCGTGTTCTGGAGTGTCTTTGATTGGAAAGAGTAGTTTTGGACATGCAGAACGAGCTGTTGCTTGATCTCCATCCAAGAATTTAATCCGCAGAGAGCAGATTGAAGTTGTGGTCGTCTGTCATTCAGGAATGACCTGACCGAAGAGCAGAATGCCGTGTCGGAGAGAAGTGCATCCTCAAATGTCCACGGGCGTATTATCCTGGGTTTGAATGGTGCAGCATGGACTATGATCGCAATGGCGCACTGGTCAGATGAGGCCGTGGGATGCACACTCGATTCTGTCACGGCTGGAAGTAGAGTACTGGAGGCATAAAACCTGTCAAGGCTGGCTAAGGAAGGATTTTGCGCATGAGAAGAGCGCCAAGTGTAATTAGTCGACCATGGATGAATATGCCGATGTACACCACGAAGAGCGTTGTTGGTGACAACTGTCTGGAGCTGGTACGCCAGGGCATGGCGGCGCGCTCTATTGGTAGAAGACCTATCCAGAAGAGAATCCAGGGTACAGTTAGAATCATCACCAATGAGAACATGGTCTGACGGTGGGATACGATCCAGTGCTCTGCGAAGACGTGTGAAGAGAATCGTTAGATGAGTTGTAGTGCATGGAATATAGATATTGAATAAATGGTTTCTGGAAGACACGATGGTAAAGAATGCATGCTGTAAGAGATCTCGACAAATATTTAGCACAGAGAGGGATATGACATTATAATTGAGAGTATGACTAATGTTGATCGCAAGGCCGCTATGAGATGTTAGTCCATACGCGTGATGAAACACAAAGTTCCACTGGCGCCATCGAGAATAGACGGTAGTTGGTTTGCAGTTTGTCTCTTGAAGGAGGATAATATCAGCCCCTAACGGGTTGAGGTCTTCATGTGCCAGAGAGTTGTTGAGAGGGGGAAGCGAATCCCCTGCAATTAAGTGACACGATCTTGAATTGTGGGGTTCCTTGCCTCTAGGTGAAGATCTTTAAGAGCTTGAGGAAAAGATTTGAGACTATTATAGAAGATTTGTGCCCACGGATGAGTGGGTACATTCTGACGGCAGAAATGTGAAACATTGAAGATCTGCTCCGGCACAAGTTGGCAAAGCGAAGGATTCTTGATTGCTAAGACACGTGCTATTGCGTAGCTGGTCGTATTCGTTAAGTATGTATGGAGATCAATGTATGAGAGTGGTACGGGAGGTATATTGGCTGCCTGGAGAGATACAGCGAATTCTTCGACCGTGGGGAAGGAGACTTCGGCTTGCGAGGTGTTTCGAGAAGAACTGCTGGAGAGGGAGGTTGAACGTGGTGAAGTAGAGTTTTGCTTCTTCGCTACTCGCCTGCTGCTGCCAGAGCCGCGGCGTTTCAGTGGGGGCTCGGTCGTCTCATCCTCACATTGCGTCTCAGGACCAACGGACTCCACATCAGCTGTTTCGGAGGTTCCAGTGGTAACAACTGTTTGTAAACCCTCTGAAAGGGACTCAGTGGTGGAGCGACGACGTTGCGGGAGTGAGGAGGCAATTATAGGAAAGTTCTCTGGTGAAAAGGAGGAAGCAGCAGTAAAAGCGTCGCGTCGACCAACGTCTGTAAGCGAACTTTTTTCATCATATCTTGGCTCAGAGGCCTGCTGTGCTGAAGCAGATCGTGTGGTACGCTTCGAGGTAGGAACAGTACCTGATGGAACGGTAGTGGGAGTCGGTGGAACTTGACGTGGGCAGTGCACGCATAGATGGCTTTCGTCATGGCAAAGCGTGCAGTGCAAGGAGGTAATGACATCGATTCTCCGACGTTGCTGGCCACACCGTACTTTTAGGATCTTCGGGCACGCAAGCAGATGATCGTTCGGCGGAAAGATGACACGGGCACTTCAACGAAACCCTTCAATGGATTTGTCATCGGGGTCTCTGGGCGCCGCTGAAAGGGTCGTTATTGGTCCAACCACTCTGCCAAATTTGCTGAGTAAAGTGCATAGAGCGACATCTGAGATTTCAGGCGGGACTGGGTGGAAAGTGACCTGGATAGGTCACTACGCCACAGGTTCAGCCAGAAGATGTACATCTTTGATGGATAAGCCATCAGTCATCACAAGGTCTGCGCCGCCCCGGTGGCGCAGTGGTCTAAGGCGCTGGCCTATGATCATTCGTCCGTAAGGGGTCCGGGTTCGAATCCCGGTCAGGCATGGATGTTGTGTTTGTCTTACGGCGCTGGCTCTCTCCCTTCCCTGGAACCAGTGACCCTAAATTAGGGACGGGCGACTGCTTATAGCCCATTGAGTTGCTCACGGTGGTCGTTAAACCTCGAATCAAAAAAAAAAAAAAAATCACAAGGTCTGCGTGTTCTTTACGGGCAAAATACACTAATACGGCCTGTGGCTGTCGGGCCATATGAGTGATATGAGATCTTGTAGGAAGCATCTTTTTTAGAGCAATACTATATTCCTTGAGCTTTGTGTCTGGTAAAGCATCAAAACAGACACCGAAATCCATTGTGGAGAAAAATTGTTTCCCGGCTGAGGAGTCCTCTGAAATATCGATGATGGCAGAACTGCCCTCAATACTGACGTAAGAGTCAATAAAATCCGGAGCAATAAACTTGGAAGGAACTTTCGCTCCAGAGGTCACTTTGGAATAAGTGAGAGAAGTAGAGTTGGCAGGGGAGGGCTGCGACACAGTGCTGATTGCTGGTAGCGGCTTGGTAAACTGAGTTGAGCCAGTGGAAGGCAACGCAACTGTGCTATCGGTCACATCCATGGCTTCGTCAAATGAACCAGGGACGTGCGTCAAGGTGACGTCACTCTCCGGGGCAGGGATACCAGCTTGAGCCTTTGCAGAGGGGTCGCGCGCCACGTCTTGTATGCGTATGACGTCTCTGACGTGCATGAATGCTGATTGGTCTCCTGAGAGTGAGGAGGATGAATGAGCATCACTAATGTGGGCGTGAACTTCACCCTTATCAGTGCCCGCCATTGTTAATGGCGAGGGATAACTTAAGGATCGAGCAGCTTGATCGAAAATAATAAAACGCTGAATGCAAACAAAATATGCTACTCACCGACTTGGGAGCAGAACTAAAAAGAAAGTACAGACCTTCTTCTTGAAGGGAAACACAAAAAATTGGAACAACACGCACTATACACTTCCAAAACTGGGCACAAACACAGAGCTCGAAACGAACGTGACTATATCCTTAATACGCTTCTTCAACCTACGGTTGGAAAGCGTAAAAAACAGGGCTCTGATAATACGTGTAATCCGATCCATCCATAAGAATTGTAGTTGAATTTCAGAGCAACCTATGGAGGAAATTGGCCGAAAGATTAAATGGTCGGCAGTTAGTTTTTCACGTGAAAGAAAATTATAATTAATTTTTACATAAATTTAAGTACATAATTTTTATTTTATTTTTTGAAAATAGTTAATATTTTTTATTGGAGGTTTAACGACCACCGTGAGCAACTCAATGGGCTACAAGCAGTCGCCCGTCCCTAATTTAGGGCAACTGGTTCCAGGGAAGGGAGAGAGCCAGTGCAGTAAGACAAACACAACATCCATGCCTCACCGGGATACGAACCCGGGCCCCTTACGGACGAATGATCAGAGGCCATCGCTTAGACCACTGAGCCACCAGGGGCGGCTGAAAACAGTTCATAATGCGCATATATAGCATTCTTTGTCCTGTTTCCAGATGTTATCAAAATAAATTGATTTTTTTTTTTTATTTGGAGGTTTAACGACCACCGTGAGCAACTCAATGGGCTATAAGCAGTCGCCCGTCCCTAATTTAGGGTCACTGGTTCCAGGGAAGGGAGAGAGACAGTGCCGTAAGACAAACACAACATCTATGCCTCACCGGGATTCGAACCCGGACCCCGTTCGGACGAATGATCAGAGGCCATCGCTTAGACCATTGTGCCACCGGGGCGGCATAAATTGATTGAACTGCCGGTTCTCAATAGGCCGACGTACATCTGTCCGTGCGAGAAACATTCTGCGGGCATATGCTAACGCAGAAAAAAAACTGTCGGGGGGGGGGTTAATGCCGAAAATATAAAATACAAAGAATTTCTGTGTTCCGATCCGGAGATTTTCAGCGTTTACAAAAATTGCAGCTCAACAAATTATCTGAGGACACTTGTAAGACCAGGAAACCTATCAGGGGAGGGGGGCTGAACTCCCGACAGGTTTGTGCATGCCCGGAGGGAATTTGTTGATCTGTACTGCGTAAACGCCAAAAATCTCCCAATTGGGCTGCAAATTCTTTAAACGCCGAAAATCTCCCGATTGGGCTACAAATTCTTTACATTTTATTTTTTCCGTATTAAGCCCCCCCCTCGACAGGTTTCTTCCGTTTGCACGTGTCATCAGATAGTTTGTAAAGCTGTCGTTTGCAGAAGTTCAAAATCATCGGATCGGACCAGAAATTATTTATATTTTATATTATTGGTATAAAGCCCCCCCCCCCCCCCATCCTCCGGACATGCTTCCTGCGTTTGCAGAGAATTTATTGAATTGTAGTTTTTAAACCGTGAAATTCTTTTGTTGAGTTGTAGATTACAAACATTTTTTTTATAAAGAATTACATTAAATATCGCAGTTAAGAAAATACGACATCCCGGAAACTTTGTGATTCAGATAACCAACCTCTAAGGACGTGGCCACGAAGCGGTCGAAAACGCAGTTTATATACGGCCCCTTAAAATTTTGGTGGCCAGTTCTACACCCAATCAGTGATGGTGGTAAGCGGAAAAACATTCAAGCGGGACATACTGCCGTCTACTATTGAGGTGGAACCGAATTAGCAAAAGGCATTTCCACGGCTCATGTTTAGTCTCGTATCGGGGGTCTGGGTAAGCTAAGAACTCTTGAAAAGTAAGCGCTCTGCCGCCCCGGTGGCGCAGTGGTCTAAGGCGTTGGCCTCTGATCATTCGTCCGTAAGGGGTCCGGGTTCGAATCCCGGTCAGGCATGGGTGTTGTGTTTGTCTTACGGCACTGGTTCTCTCCCTTCCCTGGAACCAGTGACCCTAAATTAGGGACGGGCGACTGCTTATAGCCCATTGAGTTGCTCACGGTGGTCGTTAAACCTCCAATCAAAAAAAAAAAAAAAAAAAAAAAAGTAAGCGCTCTTAGTTCACAATTCTAGCGAATGCATTACAATATTATTTCTTGCTTAGCGCGATGTAGTACTGTATCTGCGAGGGAGGGGAGAGGGGAGACGGATACAATGGCTGCGTTAAGGACTATCCGAATAATGGTAATAACCAAGTGAACTTCTTTACACTTTTGCTGGCATGGTGGGCGACTTCATCAACAGAAAGTGAAAGAACAGTTCTCTTGAGTTAACAAAAATTAGCCAACAGCGAAATAAGGCAAACGTAAATTAAGTAAAACTTGATACGGGCAAACGTTTTTAGGGCAAACGCGATTTAGGGGAAACAAAATTAGGGGAAATGGGAATTCGGGTAAAAGCGATTTCGGGGAAACGCGATTGGAGTAAACGTGTTTAGGGCAAACCTGAATTAGGTGATTTAGGGGAAACGAGATTAGGGCAAACGAAATTAGGGGAAATCGGAATTCGAGGAAACACGATTGGGGTAACGTGTTTAGGGCAAACGTGAATTAGGGTAAACGAGATTAGGGCAAACAAAATTAGGGAAATGGGAATTCGGGTAAAAGCGATTTCGGGTAAACGTGATTAGGGCAAACGGGAAATAGGGGAAACGGATTAGGGGAAGTGAGGCTAGGCGCATCAAACTCGTACACGGAAGACTGGCCCGGAAAACCGGTACAAATAAAGGCAACGATGTTGCTGCGATGTCAGGGGAGCGTATACAAACGGCATTAATGGGAGTTCACTATCCTCTCAATGCACTCAAACAGAAAAGCCATTAGTCAAGAATGACCCACCAGATCAATACCAAATTTGTTGTAACTGAACATGACATGTGTGACGTACCTGCCAGCAGGTCGCACACGACATAAAGGCAGATAGGAATCAGAATAAAACGTCTGCGTAGCTCAGTTGGTAGAGCGACTTGTTGCGGAATAAGCGGCCTCGGGTTCGAATCCCGGCGTAGACCAAAAATGACGGAGAAATTTACTTCGTTATAATGGCGCCCGAACTATCCGGATGACCCGGCCGTTCAAAATCTCGCATTGGTGTGATGTTATTTCCACACCGCGAGACAGGAAAAATCAGAGAATCCCTTCTCCAGCGCTTCGAAAAATAAAAATGTGTGATGTTGCATTCTACTCAGCAGATTGACTGGGAGTTCTCAAGTGCACGTTCTGCAGTGGATGGCTGCCTGCAACGATTCATGGTCACGGCTGACCCGTGGGCCATGCCCCCGGCCCTCTTTCGGGGGGGGGGGGGAGATGTGACGTACCTGCCAGCCGGTCGCACACGACATAAAGGCAGATAGGAATCAGAATAAAACGTCTGCGTAGCTCAGTTGGTAGAGCGACTTGTTCCGGAATAAGCGGCCTCGGGTTCGAATCCCGGCGTAGACCAAAAATGACGGAGAAATTTACTTCGTTATACATGCAGAATGTTGTTAAAATTGTAATGGTTTATTCAGTTTGACCAAAAAATATTTTAAATTAGTATTTTAATTTCCTAGACTGCGGGAAGGAATTACCCATATCTCACTCCAGTGTCTTTTGATAACTGCAAATCCGAAGTGGCATACCATATACACTGAAGAGCAATTGAATTAGAGACAGCTTGCGTTATGCAAATGTGGCGCTGTGGGCGGCCCTGTAAACGGAAACGACATGACGTATGCAGCGATCCGACAATAAAAGGAGTGACGCGACGGGAATCAGTAAGAGTCGGACGCAGTATGGGTAAGACGAAGGATCTAAGCGCATTTGTTCGTGGGCCAATTGTCGGGGCCCGACGAATGGGTCACGCCTTCTCGGAAGTCGTGCAGGTTCTGGGATTTTCACGAGCCACCGTGTCACGGGTGCACCGTGAGTACATCGAATCCGGTAAAACCATCTCTGCAAGGGCCAACTGCCGTGGACAACAGCGTGTGGATGAGGGGGTCATCGTCGGCTAGCTCGCATTGTAACAGCAGATAGACGGGCCACAGTGCAAGAAATCACTCGGCAATTTAACGCTGGTGCACAAAAACGTGTAAGCAGCCACACCATCTAGAACCATCTTCTCGCTATGGGGTGCAGAAGCCATCGTCACACGAGGGTACCGCTGCTGACCGCACATCACAGGGGTGCAAAGATTAGCATGAGCGCGGGAACATCGCCACTGGACCCTAGAAATGTGGAAAAATGTTGCCTGGACTGATGAGTTGAGATTCACGTTGGCACATGCGGATGGCAGGATGCGAGTACGGCGCAAACCACATGAAGCGATGGATCCTTCTTGCCAGCAGGGTACTCTTCAAGCTGGTGGGGGGTGGCATTCTTGTCTGGGGACTGTCTGCGTGGACTGAAATGGGACCCCTGGTACGTGTGACATCGTCCCTCACAGGACAAAGTTACCGGGATATCATGGACGATCATTTGCTCCCGTTTGTGCGTCTTCAACATCCCACTGGGGACCTCATCCTGCAACAAGACAATGCAGCTCCCGAATTGTATCCGAATAGTTGGATGAACACTCCACCGACGTGACCTCACTTCCTTGGCCAGCTAGGTCCCCTGACCTCAATCCCATCGAGCACATCTGGGATGCCATCGAGAGAGATGACTCCCCTCCATCAAATCTTCGTGAACTGTGGGAGCTTGTTCAGGGGTCGTGGATCCGTATGGCTTCCCAACGCTTCCGGTGTCTTGTCGAGTCCATGCCGAGACGAATCGCCGCCGTCATCAGGCTGAAAGGTGGTGCTACACGTTACTAGACAGGTATCTCTAATTCAATTGCTCTTCAGTGTATACACTCAATGGACAAAACATTTGATACCTACCTAATAGCATGTTGGTCCTCCTCTAGCGCGAATAACAGCCTGTACACGCAAAGGCATCGACTCCTCCAGATGCCAGAGGGTTTTCAGAGGTAATGCCAGCCATGCCTGTCCCCAACTCCACCCGAGTCGTCAGTTCAGGATCCATGAATCTGATGTTCCCCTCCACGGCATCCCAGAGAGCTTCAACAGGGTTGAAATCCGGGGACCTTGCGGGTCACCGAATGCTTCGAAACTGAAATGAGTGTTCCTCGAGTAATGCCTCGGTGGTTGTGGCCCGGTGAGGTGGCGCATTGTCTTGCTGGAACAGTCCATCGGCCGCGGAATGCGTTAAGGTCATGAAAGCATGTAGGGGATCACCCAGTACATGTTGGTAGCGCTTAGCGGTTAAGGATTTCTTTAGGTACACTAAAGGACTGAATGTGTCCCAAGTGAAAGCTACCCAAACCATTACAGAGCCACCGCCGCCTTGAAGAGAGCCGACCTGACACGACGGGACCGTGGCCGCATGCGGTCGACGACACACCCGCATCTTTCCGTCGGCTTGGTACAGCTGAAACCGGGATTCATCTGACCACACGATGCCGCGCCACTTTGCAGAGGTGCAGTTTTGATGTTCCAGTCATCAGGCGAGGCGTAATGTCCGATGACGAGTGGTCAACAGTATTACATGAGTAGTGCGCCTGCTCCCGTAGTCCGTAGTATGCAGCATGCGTCATACCGTTCACACGCTGACGCTGCTCGGGCCTCCGACATTTAACCTGAATGTGATTAGCGCTGCTGTTGCCACGCGGTCGGTCTTTATCAGCCTGAATAGTCTACGTCGATCCCTGTCATGAATGGCGTGTGGTCGGTCAGCACTTGTTCTACGGGCGCTGGTACGTCCGTTGATGGTATACTCTCGGTATACCCTTGATACGACTGTCCTCGGGAACCCCAAGGTCTTACGACTTGGACGACAGAATGACCAACCTGTCTTGCGCCGACAATACATTCACGATCAAAGTCGCTCAGATCACCACTTTTACCCATGTTCGTCGATTGCGATGCAATGTTGGGAAGCCCTGCTGTCAGCCTATTTATCGCCTGCGTTCGGTTAGTGTCTGTTCCACTATGCGCGTTGATGCCCCTATGTCAACTGCCTATCACCCCGTATATCTAATGTTTTGTCTACTGAGTGTATATATTAATAACAAGGAACTGTACACCAATTACACTTAAAATGGTACTAGTGATCCGAATTTCTTGGCGTAGAATATAAATAAAAATTCCCAAGCTTTCGCACATCAACCAGATGGCTTTTTCAAGGAAAGTAGACCGCTAACTGCAAACTGGATAATAGAACACGTTTCAACACTTTGAACGCGATGACTTGACTAGACAATAAATGAATAGGCGCAAATGTGATCAGACATTCGAAGAAACGAGGTCACGTTGGTTGGGCGCGCGGTACTGTGGTAGAAAACACAGCATTATTTGAAGAATTGATTCCAAATGCGTGGCAACTCGAGAGAGACGCTATCATTGCAAGCTTCGCTGTTGGTCAAGATTTCCAAGGTTCTGCGAATGGCAGTAGATTTAGGTGTGAAGCTAATTTCTTTATATCATTCCACATAGGATCAGCGGACTTGAACTGCTTGGAAACTTTTATTTATATTCTACGCCAAAATATTCGGATCACTAGTACTATTTTAAGAGTGTATATACATATATCATCATTGCCAACCATTATCAATCCACTGCTGGATGAAGGTCTCCCCAAGTTTCTTCCACAACGGTCTGTCTTGAGTCAGTCGCCTTTATATCATTCCGGCATGCTTTCGAATTTCACCCATCGATCTCCCAAGTGATCTCTCTCTCTCTCTTATTCTCTCTCTGTCTGCGTCTTTTCCTGTTTCTTAGCATCAAGTCTAAAATTTCCGTTGTCCATCGGTTGTCCGTTCTTCTGACAATAAGTCCAGTCCATTGCCATTTAAGGGATTTTATTCTGATCATGATGTCTTCCATTCTTGTATTTCCTTATCCACGAACTCTTCTTCTTTTATCTTTCCTGGTTACACCAAGCATGCATCTCCCTGGCTTTTTTGAGTTGTCTGCAGTCTTTGTAAGTCTTTTTTAGTTCAAGTCTAAGTTTCTGCTCCGTACGTAATAACTGGAAGGATTCATTAATTAAACCTTTTTCTTTCAAGACATAATGATACATTTCTATCGGAAATTGTACTGTTTCTTCCTAAAGCTCTCAGTCCAAGTTTTATACGCCAATTAATTTCTTCATCAATGTGACCCCTGTTTGATATCTGTTGCCTAAGGTAATTGTAAGTATCGGTTACCTCCAGATTTCCCCCATCAATCGATAAATCTTCATTTCTTGTAAAAGCATTGTATCAGTTTGCTATCTGAAAGTTCATTTTTAATCCCATTTCTCCACCCTTGTCAGCAAGTTCCTGGATCATAATCTGCAGCTCTGAAGGGGTAGTTGCAAAAATGTCTATGTCATCAAAAAATGAATGTGATTTAAATAATTAAAAAAAATATTAATTTTTATCCCCTTGTTTTTCTAGTTCAATGATTGAAAGACATTTTGCAATGTGGCATTGAAGAGTTTGGGAGAAAAATGAAAACGGACCACGGGTCAACAATTTCTAGCGGGTCAAACGGGTCGGGTCAAGGCGTTCCTGACCCCGATTTCGAACCGGTTTTACTTCCGTTTTATTCTTGAAAAACAAATAAAAAAATTTTTTCAAAGAAAAATGCGAACTTTGGAATTTTGTGCTCCATACTGATGTCAGTGGACTGAAAAATGATTTTTCATGCAATGTGAAGGAAGGTTTTCCTCAGAAGGAAAAGTGTCCTTCCATTCTGAGGGGCAATGATGGAAACTGTATATTTGGAAAGTTTCAACTCATCATAAATTTGTCAAAATTGCTGTTGCTGTGAAACATACGTATTCTGAAGCTCGATATGTTATCAAGAAAACAGCAAAACCTGAAATTAAACATAGAACAAGTTACTTAATTCTAAAATTTTGACTGTTGTGAGATCAAAATTATATAGAACGGCCGTAATATTTATTGCGGAGGGACACTTTGACTCTCGCAGATATGTTTGAAAACACGTGTAAAACAGTTAGGTTATAACTTGCAAATGAAGGACGACAGTTTAAATACTTCCTGTAAGTAAGTGAGTAAATTATACGTTCCTATGATACATTTGTCTGATTCCCATAAAACACCCCGTATAACTAATTCTTTGTCTACTGTGTGTGTGTATATATATATATATATATATATATATATATATATATATCATCATTGCCAACCATTATCAATCCACTGCTGGATGAAGGTCTCCCCAAGTTTCTTCCACAACGGTCGCCTTTATATCATTCCGGCATGCTTTCAAATTTCACCCACCGATCTCCCATATGGTCTCTCTCTTATTTTCTCTCTGTCTTTTCCTGTTTCTTAGTATCCAATCTAAAATTTTGTTGTCCATCAATGGTCTGTCCTTCTGGCAATATGTCCAACCCAATGCCATTTCACGGATTTTACTCTGATCATCATGTCTTCCACTCTTGTCATTTTTCTCATCCACGAGTTCCTCTTCTTATCTCTCCTGTTTACACCAAGCATGCACCTCTCCATGCTACTTTGAGTTGTCTGCAGCCTTTGTATGTCTCTTTTAGTTAAGGTCCACGTCTCTGCACCATACGTAAGCACTGGAAGGATGCATTGATCAAACACTTTTCTTTTAAGACATAATGGTGTATTGCTCTTGAAAATTGTGCTGTTTCTTCCAAAAGCCCTCCAGGCAAGTTTTATACGCCGATTAATTTGTTCATCAATGTGACCTTCACTTGATATCTGCTGTCCAAGATAAATGTAGGTATTGGTTATCTCCAGCTTTTCCCCATCAATCGATAAATCTTCATTTCCTGTAAAAGCATTGTACATCACTTTGTCTTCTGAAAGTTCATTTGTAATCCCACTTCTTTACTCTTGTCAGCAAGTTCCTGGATCATACTCTGCAGGTCTGATGGGATAGTTTCAAAAATGACTACGTCATCAGCAAAACGAAAGTGAGTTAGATAATCTCCATTAATCTTTATCCCATTGTTTTCCCAGTTCAGTAATTGACAGACATTTTCCAAAGCGGCATTAAAGAGTTTGGGAGATATAGTGTCGCCTTGTCTCACTCCCTTTCCAATTTTTATGGGTGCTGTATTCTTAAATAGCCGAATCTTTGCACTTGCATTTTCATAGATGTAATTAATAATATTAATGCTTGCATCTTCAATACCGCAGGATTTCAAAGCCATTTTAACTGCTGATGGTTTTACCAAATCAAAGGCTTTTTCATAATCGATAAAACCATGCACAAAGGAAGTTCATGTTCCCTCGCTCTTTCAATTAGTTCTCTCAGTACGTGGATATGATCTATAGTGCTGTAGCCACTCCTGAATCCAGCTTGTTCTCTTGGTTGAGCCATGTCTAGTGTGACTTTCAAGCGGTGTGAAAGAACTTTAGTGAAGATTTTATAAACCACTGATAGGTCTGTAGTTCTCAAGATCCTCAATGTCACCTTTTTTATGTAGCAGGATCATTATAGCGTTGTTCCAATCCTCAGGAATCTTCCCTTCATTAAGGCATCGAGTGTTACCTTCAAGCGGTGTGAAAGAACTGTAGTGAAGATTTGCGCCTCGTGGTGCATCCTGTTCCCACTATAGGGGCTCTGACGCCCGCCAATAGCGGTATAACAATACCATCAGGATTACAGGAAATGCTATCCCACACTGACCAACCCGCTTGGCCAGCGTGCTGAGTTATGGCCAAACCCTTCCAAAATGACCAACGTAAATATTGGCCCTCGGTCTCCGGCAGCTGGAGTGTACCTGGCCAAGGCAGCGGCCAGTGCGACATGAAGGCAGAGGGTGCTAAGGTTTAAATATGCATTTATTAAACACTCGGAGTACAGAATGAGAATGTGGATCATTAAATGTTTATGTACAAATGAGCGCCAGAACAAATAGGCAAAGAAAAAAACTGCACTGCTGGCCACCCAAAATGCAACACCAAGAAGGACACGAGATAGCAAAGCCAGATTTACTGGACACATAACAGATACAAAGAGGAAACGATTGAGCTTGCAGGCCCGTGCGACTTGCGAAACACGCAGACATCAATAGTTCGTATGGCCCCCATGGCTGGCAATAACGGCCGCTACACGCCGCGGCATCGAACGAAAGAGACTTTGGACGTGGGCTTGGGGTTTGTCGGTCCAGGCCGCTTCCACACGTTGCCACAGTTCATCAGGCGTAGCCGCGGGTGGTGCTTGCTGGGCCGCTCGGTTGCCGATCAGCGACCAGACGTGTTCGATGGGCGACATATCGAGAGAACAGGCGGGCCACGGCAGCAGTGACACCTGGTGGGCCGTGAAGAATTGTTGCACAATACGTGCCACGTGAGGGTGCGCACTATCCTGTTGAAACGTGGCTGCTGGCAGGTCCTTTTGGTAAGGGAGGACTACAGGCTCCAAAACCTCGGAGATGTAGCGGTGGCTGTTGAGTGTACCGGCGATGCGTACCAGAGGGGTGCAGGTGTCATATCCAATTGCTCCCCAAACCATAACGCCAGGCGACGGACCGGTATGGCGATGCATAATGCAGGCTTCATACAGTCTCTCGCCGCGGTGCCGCCACACGCGGATCCGACCATCGTGGTGTTGCAGGCAGAAGCGGGATTTGTCGGAGAAGACAATTTCGTGCTATTCCGTAGTCCAGGTGCAGCGTTCAACGGCCCACTGCCGCCGCACTCGCCGGTGGTGTAACGTCAATGGTATTCGGAGCAATGAGCGCCGTGCGACAGGTCTCCGCTCCTGCAGACGACGTTGAACGGTACGTGCTGACACAGGTTGTTGCGCAACACACCCTAATTCCTGCGCTAACGTTCGTGATGTTGCGGTGCGAGCCATCAATGCACGCAGCACAACATGCCGGTCCTCTCGTTTGGTGGTGTGCCGCGGCTGCGGCAATCGCTCACGTCGGTCCGTCCGTCCCTCCTGCACCCACCGAATCCATACTCGTCTCACTATGGCTGGATGTCGTACCACACGGGCGCCGATGTCTCTGTACGATAAACCGCTGTCGCGATAAGCCACTATTCGTCTTTTGTCGAACTCCGAAACGTGCAGGAATGACTACCGTATTCTGTGACGAGGCATCAGGAAGCTTCCCACGCACAGGTCCGGCAGCACAACACACTTCCACTACTAATACCCAGCCTTTTGTGCACCCTTTTTATAGTGCTTCTCGGTGGCGTGCCGGGCGCACATGATTTGCATATGCCCTGCAATGCTAATCGTCTGCATGTCCTCTCGCGGGCGACGCATGCTGCAAATTTCAGGCCAATCGGGTGCATCCTTCTTCGTGTTGCATTTTGGGTGGCCAGCAGTGTAAATACACTTCCTGAGTGTAAGATAGAGGGGGAATTAAACAGGTTAATTAACGATGCAATTGTCAACAAACGAATAGAGTATTCACAATTGTTCAAACTGTAAAGGAAGCTCTCAGGCCATCAATCTGGAACCAGCTGAGGTATGGTCTCAAGAGTTTGTAGAAGTTGGGAAAGAGTATCTGTATTGACAGCGTGTTCATGCGCTAACTGTAGACGGAACTTTAGTCGAGCTGTGAAGTGGTGGACAAGCTTCTCGCTTGCCTCTGTAAGAGTAGGTACAGTGGAGTTTTCCTGATGCGTCAGTTGATGGGAGTAAATTACTAGTTTTACTAGCGTGAAAATATAAACACACACTGATGGGAGAGGAGAAGCAGGAAAAATATCTTGAAGTAGAGTAAAACATGAGGCAGCACTCAAATTTCCTGGGGAAAGATGGTGTGCAATACGGAACATGAGATTTAACACAGGTAGCAAGACTGGACAAAACCAATAGACATATTCAGTGTCTGCCGGGACATCACAGTTGACACATTTTGGAGAGACAACAAGAGTCATACGGTGTATATAGTAATTGAGGAACGGGGAGGCGGCGATGCAGAAACAGCCAATGAACATTCTCCTCATGAAGTGCAGCAAGGAGAGGATATGTCGCAGACCAAACAGCTGTCAAGGAGGCAGACGGAACAGTAGGGATAGGCATTGGTTGCTGAGGTGCACATGTGCGAAGAATTTCACTCAAAATCTTCTGTGAGCATGCCTCAAGCGTAAAAGATTTCATACGGAGTTGCATAAAAAAAAACAAAAAAAAAAAAAAAAACGGGAAGAGTCGCGGTGCTGCTGCAACCTGTAGAATTCCTTCAGGAGAGGCCAAAGGTGAGTATAAACGGATGATCGACGATTTTTTCGACGTGTAGAGTGTCCGAAAGGAAACCGAATCACGAAGATGAGTAGATAGGGAGAGAAGTCTTTCCATGTAAGGTTGAGGTTCACAAGGTCTCGTACAGTAATAATGTTTTCACGCATCCATTCTGGAGAGGCAAAGAATGGTCGGCCGCCCCGATGGCGCAGTGGTCTAAGGCGTTGGCCTCTGATCATTCGTCCGTAAGGGGTCCGGGTTCGAATCCCGGTCAGGCATGGATGTTGTGTTTGTCTTACGGCACTGGCTCTCTCCCTTCCCTGGAACCAGTGACCCTAAATTAGGGACGGGCGACTGCTTATAGCCCATTGAGTTGCTCACGGCGGTCGTTAAACCTCCAATCAAAAAAAAAAAAAAAAAGAATGGTCGGTCAGAGGGATGAAGAGCTGATGAGTAAAAGATTGGTTCATTTAGAATCTCCGTAGTGCAGGAGGGGGGGGGTGCTCTATGTAATGATAGAGACCTCAGGATTTCTATGGCCTCCCAGTAAACGGCCGGGAGGCTTTGTCGCAAAGCAGGGAAACCATCCATTCGTAGAAAGACGGCGAACGTTAATGAAGGATTTTTCAGTGAAGCAAGAACATTTCGTACTGTGCATGTATCTGGGTTGGAGCTATTCAGCACACGAAAGAACCAGTGAAGCAGTGTGGCACGGTAAAGAGATCTACTGCAGGAAGACCAATTCCTCCCTGTGAAGGTGAGAGGCAGAGTGTAGAGGAGCTGACTCAATGATGCTTTGACCATACAACTGATGTAAGGCAGGCTTAAACTTGACGGAGTCTGTAGCCAGGAATGGTATCCATTTGCCAGGAATAGTAACACTTTGATAAGATGTATGTGCGAGCAATGTGAGCTCTTTGAAGGAAGGAGATGCAAAATTGCGCTCTTCTCCAGAAGCCTGCTGCTTTGAGAAGGGAAGGGATAGAGAGAGGACCAATTCGTTCGTACTGCCTCCGATGGGGTTCCGAGATGGATTCCTAAGAATTTTTGGGTGGTACTTGACCATTTTGCTCCCCAGGGAGAGTCGTGGCGGTGTTTTCAAGTGCCGCACCAGAGGCCTGTGCTTTTCTCAAGATTGAGTGAGGCTGACGCTGCGGTAGCATACTCTTGGTAGCAGAGAAGAAGGGTGGAGAATTGTGTGTCATGACGTATACAGAAAGTTGTATCATCTGCATAGGGTGAGTAAGTAATTTTATGATGTCTTGTGCTGGCTGTTGCAGGATTGAGCCGATGTATAAAGTCTCTGCGCGTCAGGCGCAAGAACTGCTCAAAAACTATGGCAAATAATTGTCCAGATAGAAAGCATCCCTTACGAACTCCTCTGGAGAACTCAATTGGAGCTGTCAGGAAGGCAGCGGACTGAACTTGTAGAGTTGCTCCTTGATAGAGAGAAAGGAGTGAGGTGATGAAGGAGATAGGAAAACCAAAGAAACACCGGAGGGCCGGACTAGGCTGCCATCTGATGCTGACCTTGGCTACTTCCAATGGACGCTCTCTATTTTCTGATTCAAGGCTCCTTGAATTGGAAGAGAAACTGCAAAGGATCAAGTGGGACATCGTTGGGCTAAGTGAGGTAAGGAGAAAAGGAGAAGATCTCATTGAACTGAAAAGTGGACATCTCTTCTACTATCGTGGGACAGATACCGGCAGAACCAGTGGTGTTGGATTTATAATAGACAAGAAACTGAAGGATAAAGTTGTAGAAATTGAAAGTTCCTCTGACAGAGCTGCACGACTTGTTATCAAACTCTCGAGAAGATACCAGTCTCAGATTATTCAAGCTTATGCACCCACCACAAGTCATCCTGAAGAAGAAGATTGAAGAATTTTATCAGGAAATTCGTCATTTAAATAAAAAAGGCAAGCAGCACTCGAAGGTCATTATGGGAGATTTCAATACGAAAATAGGGCAACGGCAACAGAACGAAACTCCAGTAGGTAAATTCGGTCATGGTGACAGAAACCAGCGTGGATATACTCTCGTAGAGTATGCAGAGGCAGAAGAGTTTTTCATCATGAACTCCTTTTTCAAGAAAAAGCCGCAGAGGAAATGGACATGAAGGCATCCCAATGGAATGACAAATGAAATTGATGTTGTTATGTGTAACAAGAAATTTGTCATGGAAAACTGCAGTATGCGGAACAAGTTCATCACAGGTAGTGACCATAGAATGGTAAGATGCACCTCAATGCTAAACTCGAGCGTGGCAAGCTTATAAAAGAAGCAAAGTGTATTGACATTACCAACCTTAAAAAACATCATAATACCTTCAAATTGGAACTGAGGGACAGATTTCATGCTCTAGAATGTCTAACGTCGGAATAAGTGGACATCTCTGAAGTTAACAGAAAAATAACCAAGGCTCTTATGGAAACAGCAACAAAAATAGTTGGTACTAAGAACAAGTTGCATATGAACAAATTATCAGGAAAAACCAAAATGTTGATGCAAAAAGAAGAGAGATGAGGACAACTAAAGAAGATGTAACTTCCAAAGTGGAATATATAGAGCTATGCAAGACAGTACGAAAAAGTATCACTGAAGATGTAAGGAAATTCAACTGTGAACTAGTGAGGAAAGCAATTGAAAACAACCAAAGCTTGAAGAGAGCAAAGGGACATCTGAGTAAGGGCAGAAAACGGATTATGGCTCTTAAAAAAGAAGATGGTTCTGTAACAAGAATTAGAGGCGAAATTTTGACAAGAGTGAAAGATTTCTACTCAAAATTATATGGAAGGGATAATACATGTACTCTAGACATTACGAAAGGTACCAGTACCAGAGTTCTTCCAAACCTCCCAACAGAAGTTTCACATGCAATCAAGAACATGAAATGGGGAAAAGCTCCAGGAGAAGATGGAATTACCGTGGACATCATACAAGAAGCAAATGGAGAAAGTGAAACAGTACTCGCCCAAATTTTCACTCGGTGCCTTAATGAATATATATATATTCATCCTAATGACTGCTTGATATTTAATAACTGAAATCCTTTTTTAATAATAAAATTTGGTTACTTGTTAAATTTTAGTGCCATTTTTAGTACCACTATTTCGCGTAATCCAGAAGTAATGGCTGACTATGACCGTAACCATGGAGTATATTACAAATGGGAATCATTATTTACGATTACACAATTGTATTTTTTAAATGCACTTAGATTGTTCACTTTTTCCAAGCTTTGATGCCAGAAAAATTGGTACAAACGAGCTTTTGCAAAATACATAGCAACGTCACCTATGCGCGTGCTCGGTTGCGTCCGCCAGTGCGTATATAAAGCGATAGGCATCCTTGCCAGCTCTCAGCTGTTTTCGGCATGAGAATGACAAGTAATAACTATTTAAGCGATTTTCAACGCTGTGTCATAGTTGGCGCTCGTAAGATGGTCCATAGTAATTCGGAGGTAGAAACGAAGTTCGGATTTTCACGGACGACCATTGCAAATGTGTACCGTGACTACAATTATTCCGGCAAAACCTCCAACCTACGATACCAGTGTGGCCGTAAAAAGACATAGGGTGAACGTGACCATCGTCGGCTGTCAAGAATCCTCGTAGGTATCATCGGAATTCAATGCTGGAGCCTCAACAAGCATTAGCCTCCGGACTGTGCAACGTACCCTGCACGATATGGGCTTCGGGAGCCGACGCCCAACTCAAGCCCCTTGATGGGTGCACGACACAGAGCTATGCACCTCGCTTGGGCACGGCAACACCGCCACTGGACAGTTGATGACTGGAAACAAGTAGCATAGTCTGACGAGTCGCGTTTCCAACTGTATTGGGCAGGTGGAACGGTTCGTGTGTGGCGCAAAGCCCATTAAGCCATGGATCCCGCTTGTAAACAAGGAACTGTACCGGCTGGTGTGTGTGTGGAGGGGGGGGGTCCGTAATGGTATGGGGTGTGTTTAGCTGGACTTCTCTGGGAACCCCTGGTACGTCTACAAAACGTCTGTGACCGGCCAACGCTATGTGCGCATCCTTTCTGACGAGGTACACCCGTTCATGTCCTGCATTCATGCTGATGGGTTGGGCCTGTTCCAACAGAACAATGCACCTCCACACAAGTGTCGGGGCGCCACATTATGGTTAGAGGAGCATTCATCTGAGTTTGGGGTGTTGCCATTCCCACCCAAGTCCCCAGATCTGAACGTGATAGAAGACATTTGGGATGCCATGCAGCGCGCTGTCAAACACAGGAATCCGAGACCTCGGAATACATCCACATTGTGGAACGCTCTAGAGGAAGTATGGCGTGCATTGCCTACAGCATATTTCCAGAAGCTAGTGGAGTCCATGCTCCGTCGTATTTCTGCAGTCCTACGCTCCCGTGGGGGACCGTAATCGTCGCTCGTGTTAAGGTCCGGGCTCTGCGCAGGCCAGGACTTGGTGATGAAAGGCTTGTGGGCGGCAGCACGTCCATGATAACCGAGCAGATGGGCTTCCTTACGGATGGTATTCATCGAAAGAACACTTCCGGATGCCTGTTGAAACTACACGCGGATGTGGCCCATCGATTTGGTGCGGTTCTTCCGAATTTCTTTGGCTAGCACCCGTAGGTCTCTAACTCCTAGTTTTGTGGGTCTGCCGGGACAGGGCACATTCCGACAGTCACCTCTCATCTTCCACTTGCCAATCAGGTAAGCCACTGTCGATTTTGGGTACTTCAACTCGCTGGATATGTCACGTATGGATCGGCCATTTCTGTGATACCCGACGATTACACCTTTCTCGAAATCAGAGAGCTCCGAACTGCGTGGCATCTTGCATGCGACTGGTTGCGTTGTTGTTTCCCAAACGATATTTAACGGCGGCGGCCGTGAAGTGTATCAGGACCGCAGATATCGTCGATTGCAGGGTTGTCCAGTTACTTGTTGGTAGATAGTGTATAAGAGCTATTAGGTAACCACATTTGTTTATTATAAAATTTCATTTTTTATATTTTGATATTTAATTATAAAGTGTTTTTGTAAATTAATAACTAATTTGACAGAAAAAAAGTAACCTTGTTTTCAAATATTGAGCACGAATATATAAGTTAAGAATGAATTTCAGAATTGTACATAATCAAGAAATAATTCTGATAAAATATTAGCAATTTGATGGAAGCTTGTTTTATAATGTACAGGGTTTTGCACCTGTGTATATTAATCTGCACTCTTCTAAAATATTTTGTGGGGTGGAGGGACTGAGGAAAACTTTGAGAGCCTCGGCCTCAAAATTGCCCAGGGCCACAAAAATCCTATATCTCCTGTCGAAATTCAAGCTATCATTCAAACTCTTAATTTGGTTTAAAAAAGATCATAGTTTAAATTTGATAATATTATTTATCGTCAAATAATATTATCAAATATTATTAGGTTCAGTACTCTCCATATATATACATATATATATATATATATACTTAAGAGCAAAACTGAAGACTAAGGAAAAAATTTTAGAATTTAAAACGAAGGGTGCAAAATAACCTGAAAATCAAAACGCGCAACGCAGCAGTTTTGAAAATTCAGAATTCACATTCTATAAAGAAGATACCTAAGCAAAAAAATACATATATAATTTTGACTCACACCTAATACAACATAGAAAAGGTTATGTATCTACCTGTGTGAGTAAAAGGAGAAAAGATAAAAAAATAAAATAAAACAACTGAATGTAGAAGGTGTCGAGAATACTGAGCCTTGGCTTTATCAAGGACCAGCAAAAACTCTGCATTTTCTCACTTCCACAAAGACCTAGTTGGAAATGGGTTTCTGCAAGGCCATAGATGCAAGTAACATTCCCACCTAAAATAGTTTAAAAAATATATATATAAGTCATGTCCTCCGTAGAGTAGCATGACCTAGCACTAGTTAACAATTTCGCTTGCATCCATTAACCTTCATGGCCCGACCCATGCTCTTCATCTGTTACTATTAAACAGAGAGAAGAAGATTAAAGAGAACTCAAGCTGTGAGAGTGACATAATAAATAGAAATGATTTTCAGCTATAACGAAATTCCAAGTTCGTTTGAGAGAGAATTTAAACCTGAAAAACAATGCAAAAGAAATCCAAATTTTACATTGCAATTAAAAAAGGAAATGTTAATTTATAACGAACAGATTTTTGAAAGAAGACTTGAGTCTAAAACCCCCTACTCTACAACTTATGACAGCACGAAAACGAGAATAAGTTAAAGATAATAATTAACTAAAGAAAACTTTGTGAAAGTTATATACCTTAAACAGTTAGTTGCAATATGTACAAAGTATTTCAGCAGTGCTTTAAGTGCATAATTAATTAGTTATTAAGAACTTAACTACTTTGAAAAAACAGCGCATAGACAGCGCATAGAAAAGGAACAAGCTTAGCCTTCTTCTGTTCCTAGGTACCCCAAAAGACGCTCAAAGTTACAAAGAAAAGTAAGAGTTAAAACCCGCATAAATGTTAACAGACAAACCAATGCTTAAAAGCTGAAAAGCTAAAAAACGACAGAGAAAAGGTACATAAAGTACAAACATTGAACTTATAAAACCTAGAACCCAAAAACAAGGAAGAGAGCTTACCTCTTGTGTGACAAAAACTTTTCTCCACACAAGAGGAGAACATGGCTGACCCCTTCCGCCACTCCCTTGACGCTGGGGGCAGTGAGGGTGGGGCTGATGGCCTCCTCATACAGCAAGAAACCAACGCGCGGAGATTTTAACCAGAGAAAAAAATATATAAACTTAAGACTGTGGATCTGTATGATCAGAATGAGCAGAATTAACTCTCCAGAATACATGAGAAATATTATAAAATACACGAGCAGTTTATTTAATAATCTTTGCATGTATTAAATCACCTTAGTGAGCTTCTATAGATTAATCAGAATCTTATTAATTTTAATGTTGGTTTTACTATTTTTAGTATAGCTATCCTAGTGATGAATAACTAGTTTTCTTTTTTATTTGTTTTTATTTTCTTTTATAAACAGATTTTTAAGCTTTTTTTGTGATTTTGTTTATATTATTTAATTTTTTGTTTTAATAGGTCATGCTACTCTACGGAGGACATGACTTATATATATATTTTTTAAACTATTTTAGGTGGGAATGTTACTTGCATCTATGGCCTTGCAGAAACCCATTTCCAACTAGGTCTTTGTGGAAGTGAGAAAATGCAGAGTTTTTGCTGGTCCTTGATAAAGCCAAGGCTCAGTATTCTCGACACCTTCTACATTCAGTTGTTTTATTTTATTTTTTTATCTTTTCTCCTTTTACTCACACAGGTAGATACATAACCTTTTCTATGTTGTATTAGGTGTGAGTCAAAATTATATATGTATTTTTTTGCTTAGGTATCTTCTTTATAGAATATATATATATATATATATATATATATTATTGGTTCACTACTCCCATGGGTTCACTACTCTCCCTCCGGCTATCTGAAATCCTTATGCAAACCCTCAAAGAAAGAGCATTACAAGCAGCTACATTTACGACCCAATTTGTATATCCGTTATGTTGATGATATAATTTTTTGGGAGTATTCACTCGAAGATCTCAACTCATTTGTTACTCTTATGTCGCCTCAGTTCTCATCCATAAAGCTTGCCTTAGAACTGGAATCAAATTACAAACTATCATTTCTTGACTTCACTGTCGAAAGAAACAATATTGATCTCTCTCTGCAGTATTGTGTCTATCGCAAACCTAGTTCGACCACCTCGATTATACCAGCGTCATCATCACATCCTATGAGTTATAAATTGGCAGTATTAAGGTTTATGCTTCGTAGGGCCATTTCATATTCTTCCACCCTTCGACTGCGTAACCGAGAACTTCACACAATTATGAAGTTTGCTGAAGATCATGGGTATAATAGACATATCAATTATCTTTACAAGAAGACTCTGTTTACCGAATCCACCACCTTGTGTAAAGACTTGAATACTAAGAAATATATACCATATAGGATCACTAATCTTCAACCAAATCACTGCTTCCCTTCTAAAAAAAGCCCCGAAGTCCATGTCATCGCCATGACCTGGACTTCGGGGTCAAAACCACCAATATTTTGTCCATGATAAAAAAATGATCGTAACCCTGTACCATTGGGATCACAACATGGTATTTATAGTATTACACTATGAACAATGTACAATACCTTACCTTCAAAGGTTTACATAGGCTCTACTAAACGGCCTTTGAAGACACCACCAGCTTAGAGATAATGAGCGCAAAGAACACAAAATGACTGAAAGAACACTCTTACAACGTTCGTACCTCTTCTAATTCTACAGCTTTGTCACGTTTGGTGAACGAGGACCAATAGTTTTTAATTTGGAAAGAAGCTACTATTCTCTCAACCCCTAGGTTCAAATCCCAACTATCAATGGCAGTAAGTCTATACATCAATAACAGTGGGGACAAATGTTGTAATGACTACCTTCCAGCTGAATCCGCAACGATGTTCAAATATCTAACAGCTGGCGGAGATTGTGCTATTGGGATAATGGGGCCTAAAGTGTCCCAAGAAAACATCGCCTACAGCATAACACCACCGCCGCCTGCCTGTTTCCAACCAAAAGAGCTATAGCCTCCGTTGGTAATCGGCGTATCCGCGTTCGGCCGTCTACGTGATGCATCAGGAATCTTGATTCGTCAGACCAGGCCACTTTCTTCCAATAATCCACTGTCCGATCTCGATGATCATTTCATGCGTTGTTGGCGATGACGTGCAGCGAGCATGGTACCCGGCTGGATCTTGGGCTACGCAGGCACATGCGCAGAAGGCTGCGACGAACTGTGTGCTGTGACACATTGCCCCTGATCACCACTGTTGTAGCTGCGAGTGATTTGTCGCACTGTGGCCCTGCGGTCGCTGTGAACAATGCGCGACAGTCTCCGCTCCCCTCTGGCATCAATGAGCTTCGGCCTACACACTGCTGGCCGACGGTTCGTCGTTTGGCGATCTGTGCACCACTTTTGATACGTACTCACTACAGCGGCACGTGAATAACTCACAGGCCGCGCCGTTTCCGAGATTGTAATTCCGAGCCGCCGTGCCATCGCAATTTGTCCTTTATGAAACTCCGATAAATCGGCAGTTTTTCCCATTCTGACTCCGAACACTCTACTAACCGAAAGCCGGTCCTCGGGTTGTATATATTCTGCTCTGTGAACTTCATCTGCGCCACCGTTCGGTCTCCAGGTGAGCTCATTTATCTAGGCTGGGGATGGTCATAATGGAATGGCTCATCGTGTATATACCAGGCCCATCTCTATGCTGCAGGAGACTCTTCCAGAGTTGGAAACGGGTCAAAAATTTTAGACCCGGACCCGGACGTCCCATGATTGGACCCGACCCGGATTTGTAACTGACCCGGACAAATCTGCTTTGAATTATAATATATACACCCATGAGCCATTCTATTATGACCACCCCCAGCCTAGAGAAATGAACGCCCCTGGAGACCGAACGATGGCGCAGATAAAGTTCACAGAGCAGTATATATACAACCCGAGGACCGGCTTTCGGTTAGTAGAGTGTTCGGAGTCAGAATGGGAAAAGCTGCCGATTTATCGGAGTTTCATGAAGGACAAATTGTGATGGCATGGCGCCTCGGTACTACGATCTCGGAAATGGCGCGGCTTGTGGGTTGTTCACGTGCCGCTGTAGTGAGTACGTATCAAAAGTGGTGCACATTTGACCAAATGACGAACCGTCGTCCAGCCGTCTGTCAGCCGAAGCTCATTGATGCCAGACGGGAGCGGCGACAAATCACCCGCAACTACAACAGCGGTGATCAGGGCAATGTGTCACAGCACACAGTTCATCGCAGCCTTCTGCGCATGGGCCTGTTTAACCGAAGATCCAGCCGGGTTCTTATGCTCACTGCACGTCATCGCAAACAACGCATGAAATGGGCCCAAGATCATCGAGATTGGACTGTGGATGATTGGAAGAAAGTGCCCTGCTCTGACGAATCAAGATTCCTGGTGCATCACGTAGACGGCCGAGCGCGGATACGCCGATTACCAACGGAGACTATGGCACCTGGATGCACTGTTGGGCGGAAATAGGCCAGCGGCGGTGTTATACTGTGGGTGATGCTTTCTTGGAACACTTTAGGCCTCATTATCCCAATAGCATAATCCCTGACAGCTGTCAGGTATCTGAACATCGTTGCGGACCAAGTTCATCCATTCATGGCAACTGTATTCCCTGCTGGTGATGGCCATTAGCAGAAGCATAATGCGCCATGCCACACTGCCTGAATCGTCAAGGCCCATCTCTATGCTGCAGGAGACTCTTCCAGAGTTAGAAACGGACTCTTCCAGAGCAGAATCGTCAAGGGATATGCTGGTGACTTTCTGTTAATGCCCTGGCCTCCAAATTCACCTAACATGAACCCAATGGAACATTTGTGGTTTGATTTGAAAAAGCGGGTTCGCGCGCTAAATCACCACCACCCCAAAATGTGCGGGAACTGGAAGAATTGCTGTTGACATTATGGTACCATATACCCCAGGATATCTATCGTCACCTCATCGAATCGGTGCCTCGCCGAGTGGCAGCTGTTTTGCTGGCTTATTAGGTAGGTGGTCATAATGTAATAGCTCATCGGTGTATATACAAGGCGTTTAAAAAGTCTCTCTACAGTGGTTATCTTAGGCTATATGGAAACCCAACAAATGTATACGTATATTATGGGACGTATAATTTACTCACTTTCTTACAAAATGCATTGAAACTGTCGTCCTTCATTTGCAAGACATAACTTAACTGTTTTACTTATGTTTTCAAGCATCTGCGAGAGTCAAATATATTCCTCCGCATTGATGTTAAGGCTGTTCCACTTAATTCTGATGGCGCTGCAATCAAGCTTTTTGGAATTAAGTAACTTGTATGTTTAATTTCAGTTTTTGCTGTTTTCTTGACAACATATCAAACTTCAGAATATGTTTAACAGCAACTCCACTTTTTACAAGCATATGCTGTGTTTAAAGTTTCCGAAATGTGGATGTTGTTTTTGTCATTGCTCTTCAGAAGGAAGGTACACTTTTCCTTATGAGAACACTCTTCTTTCATATTGCATGACAAATCATTTTTTAAGTCCGCGGGCACAAGTATCAAACACAAAATTCCAGAGCGCAATTTTTTAGCACGTTTTTTGTAAAACAAGTTAGTAAAATCATGCAATGCATTGATTATGATACGCTTACCGGCATACCAGAAATCATTACTCAAGTTATCACTCAAGTTATGAAGATAATGGCTGTGGAATAAATCTCGGTCCTGTGCCCTGACCTTTGATCCCATTTCGATGATATTCAATAGAACCGGTTCAGTATACATCCGAAATAACATGATAAAGTTTTGTCGCAATCGAAGCATTTTTACGTAAGTTATGATGCATAAGGGCTATGGAATAGATCCCGCTCCTGTGTCCTTACCTTTGACCCCATTTCACCCATTTTCAATAGGATTCGTCCCCATGCAGGCCCCTACAACATACTAACATTTCATCCAAAGCGAAGCATTTTTACATAAGTTATGACGCATAATGGCGATGGAAGTGATTCTGCTCCTATGTCCTGACCTTTGACCCCATTTTGCCAATTTTCAATAGTGTTTGTCCCTAGTTGGTCCCCTACCGCATACTAAAATTTCATCGAAATCGAAGCTTTTTTACGTTAGTAATGGCGCATAAGAGCAGTGGAATTGATTCCGCTCCTATGTCCTGACCTATGACCCCATTTCGTTCACTTTCAACAGGGTTCCTTCCCAGGTGTTCCCCTACCACATACTAAAATTTCATCGAAATCGAACAATTTTTACGCGAGTTATCGTGCGGACGGCATACGCACACAACGTGTGACGTAATAAGGCAGATGGGGATTGCGACCATCTGCTCGAAAGAGTGTGACGTCATGAAACTTTAAGAGGATCCACACACAACGCGTGACGTAATGAGACAGATGGCGTGGCCGCGCGCCAACATCTCAGTCGCGAGAGTGTGACGTCATAAGATTTCTAAGCATGGGTAACATTAATGGGACGACGTCATGACACTAAAAACTTGGTAATTTGGGATGGTTATTTAACCCACTAAACGAATTTTCTTAAGGTCGAGATCAGGCTAAATCGATTTCTAGTACCAGAAAGCGGTAGGTTAACGACTTTCATCAAAATCCTTAGAGCCGTTTTCAAAATAAAATTTACATACATACAAGAATTGCCCCTTTAATAGTATGGGATAAGGGCGATGTAATGGATCCCGATCCTATGTCCTGATCTTTGACCTCATTTCGCCCATTTTCATTAGGGTTCGTCCCCAGTGGTCTCCTACCACATTCTAAAATTTCATCGATATCGAGCCATTTTTACGCACGTTATGACTCATAAGGGCAATGGAATGCATCCCGTTCCTATGTTCTGACCTTTGACCATACTTCACCCATTTTCAATAGGGTTCATTCCCAGGTGGTCTCCTACGACATGCTGAAATTTCATCGAAATCGAACCATATTTACGTAAATTATGACGCATAAGGGCAATGGAATGCATCCCGCTCCTATGTCCTGACCTTTGACCCCACTTCACCCGTTTTCAATAGGGCTCATCCCCAGGTGATCCCCTGCCACATCCTAAAATTTAATCGAAATCGAACCATATTTACGCAAGTTATGACGCATAAAGGCAATGG
Organism: Macrothele yani; assembly: GCA_039090855.1. Classification (NCBI taxonomy): domain Eukaryota; kingdom Metazoa; phylum Arthropoda; class Arachnida; order Araneae; family Macrothelidae; genus Macrothele; species Macrothele yani. Next base: position 29,868,661 of record CM077026.1, read on the forward strand.
AATGGATCCCGCTCCTATGTCGTGACCTTTGACCCCACTTCGCCCATTTTCAATAGGGTTCGTCCCCAGTGGTTTTTACCACATACTAAAATTTCATCGAAATCGAACCATTTTTACGCGACCTATCGTTCGGACAGACAGACGGACGGACGGACAAAGCTGGAGCATATACGCTTCTTCAACCTACGGTTGGAAAGCGTAAAAAAGATCGTGCTTATGTTATCGGTTTGTCCGTCCGTCCGCCTGTAGACACGATATCTCTGCAACTATTAGTCCGATTTGAAAAATTATTTTGCATTGGGAAGCTTGAAATATGCGAATATTGATCCTGCATTTCGTTTTTTTTTTTACGATGTACAATTTCGCTGCTATAGGGCGTAAATGCAGATGATGTCGAATTTAAAAATACGTTTTATTCAACATATTTGCTTTAAACATCCGATTGAAAACATTATTTTATCTTTCGATTCCATTTATGTCGAAGAGTATTTTAGGTATTGTTACGTTTTTTAATTACGCATATATTTTCCGCTAGGGGGCGTAAAAGTAAATTACGTTTTCCCCGATGTCTCTTCTTCTAAAACTCCGATTTGAAATTTTTTTCTTTAGCGGATACAGCTCCTGATGGAAAATCTTTTGCACATAATTTCAAATTTTTGGTAAAGAATACTTTGGCCACCAGGAGGCGTAAGTGTTAATTTTTGCTTCTGATGTATTTGCCGTAAAATATGAGCTTCTAAAATCTCGACTGAAAAAATTCTGTCGTGGACCGATGCCGCTCACGTCAATAAACCTTTTCGGAATATTTTCTTTTAAAATATTGGATGGTTTCTCCGCCAGGGGGCGTAGATGTATATCTGATTTTTATATATCTCTACTTCTAGGAGTCCGATTTGAAAAATTCCTTCTCTGTTGGATAACGTTTTCAGTGTGACATGTTTTTCATATACACTGGCGGAAAGTGAAAAAGAACACCAAGAAGGAATTGGCGGACGATCATGAAATTTACATATGTTAATGGGTCGAGTTTACGTAGGTGTGATATTAATTTCGGGACCAACCGGTGAGCGCTTACGCCACAGCACGGCATAATATGCAAATTGCCGTTGGTGGTATTTAAGGAGTACGGCGAAGTGAATGTAATCAGTCGTCGGCGTACGGACACGTGCGAAGACCCTGAAGAAGCTGCAATGCCTGGACATGGAAGACGTGTAGGATTTCAGCAGTTATCGGACTTTGAGCGAGGTCGTCTAGTCGGACTCCGCGAGGCCGGGTGGTCATATCGTCGTATTGCGGAGCGAATTGGACGGGAAGTATCGGTGGTGGTACGATGGTGGCGTAGATGGTCCGAGGAACTTTCCTACACGAGAAGACGTGGAACCGGGAGTCACAGACGGACTGATGAGCGGACCGATCGACGCATAAGAAGAGCAGCGTTGTCAAGCAGAACATCCACTGCGACGCAAATCCGAGCTGCCGTTGCACCTGAGGTGACTGTGCGAACAATCCGCAACCGTCTACTGGATGCAGGACTACGTGCACGTATGCCTCTGACTCCAGCCCACCGTCAGCAACGGCTGCAGTGGTGTCGCCAACGTCTGCACTGGAGAACGCAATGGCGATCTGTCGTGTTCAGCGATGAAAGCAGATTCTGCTTGGGAGCCTCTGATGGCCGTATGCGTGTTCGCAGACGCACAGGAGAGCGTCTCCACCCTTCTTGCATCCGCCAGCGACACACAGGGCCTACACCTGGTTTCCTGGTGTGGGGAGCGATCGGCTATCACTCCCGTACACAACTAGTGTTTGTACCGGGTGCGTTAAACAGCACCTCCTACATCAACACCATCATTCAGCCCGTTGTTGTGCCATTTGTAAGGTCGGTCCATCGTGGTGTTTCCCAGCAAGATAACGCACGCCCACACACGGCACGTGCAACGCAACATGCACTTCAGGGTGTGAGACAATTTCCATGGCCTGCACGTTCACCGGATTTGTCCCCCATTGAGCACGTATGGGATTTTATGGGACAACGACTTATCCGGTCTCCACGGCCAGCCACGACCATCCCCGAATTACGCGTCGAGGTTGAGGATGCTTGGAACTCAATACCCCAAACTTACATCCAACATCTGTACGACAGACTCCATGCCAGAATTGCACAGTGTGACGCAGTTCATGGCGGTTCAACCTCGTACTAACCATGTTACATGGAAATGTTATTTTTCAGTTTACCAGCAAATACAGCTGTATTTTGCCATAATGTTTTGATCACGTTAACCTCTGTATTCCGTTATTATGCTGTATAAATTTCGTTGGTATCAGACGTCTCCTTCTTGGTGTTCTTGTTTCACTTTCCGCCAGTGTAATTTCAAAATTTTCAAGTAATTCATCGACTTTTCGCTAGGGGACGTAAAGGTAAATTGCGTTTTCCCTTATATCTCTGCTTCTAAATCTCCGATTTGAAAAATTCTTTCTGCACCTGGTGCAGCTCCTGATAGGAAATCCTTTGCACATAATTTCTAATTTTTATAAAAAAAAAAACGGTTTGGCCACCAGGGGCATAAGTGTTAATTTCTGCTTATGTATTTGCAGCAAAATCTGAGCTCCTGAAAACTTGACTGAAAACATTCTGTCGTATAACTATAGTGCTCAAATCGAAAAACCTTTTGAGAAGACGTTCTTCTTAAAGTAATGCATGTTTTTCCCGCCAGGAAGCGTAGATTCATATCTTATTTTTGTCGATTTCTCTGTTTCTAATAGTCTGATTTGAAAAATTCTTTCTGTGTTGGAGAGCGTTTCCGGTGCGAAATGTTTCTGATGTAAATTCATATTTTTCTTAACGCACAAGTCTGCAACCAGAGGGCGTAAGCTCACGATTCCGTTTACAGCAATATCATGATCATCATCATTGTCAACCATTATCAATCCACTGCTGGACGAAGGTCTCCCCAAGTTTCCTCCACAACGGTCTGTCTTGTGCCAGTCTCCTCCATGTCACACCTGCATACTTTCGAATTTCATCCACCCATCTCCCATGTGGTCTTCTTCTGGGTCTTTTCCTGTCCCTTGGAATCCAATCTAAAATTTCGGCTGTCCATCGATGATCTGTCCTTCTGGCAGTATGTCCAGCCCATTGCCATTTCAGGGATTTAACTCTGATCATGATGTCTTCCACTCTTGTCATTTTTCGGATCCACGAGTTCCTCTTCTTATCTCTCCTGGTTACACCAAGTATGCACCTCTCCATGCTGCTTTGAGTTGTCTGCAGCCTTTGTATGTCTCTTTTAGTTAAGGTCCACGTCTCTGCACCATACGTAAGCACTGGAAGGATGCATTGATCAAACACTTTTCTTTTAAGACATAATGGCATATTGCTCTTGAAAATTATGCTGTTTCTTTCAAAAGCTCTCCAGGCAAGTTTTGTACGCCGATTAATTTCTTCATCAATGTGACCCTCACTTGATATCTGCTGTCCAAGATAAACGTACATGTCTGTTATCTCCAGCTTTTCTCCATCAATCGATAAATCTTCATTTCTTGTAAAAGCATTGAACATCACTTTTGTCTTCTGAAAGTTCATTTTTAATCCCACTTCTTTACTCTTGTCAGCAAGTTCCTGGATCATACTCTGCAGCTCTGATGGGCTAGTTGCAAAAATGACTACGTCATCAGTAAAACGAAGGTGGGTTAGATAATCTCCATTAATCTTTATCCCCTTGTTTTCCCAGCTCAGTGACTGAAAAACACCCTCCAATGTGGCATTAAAGAGCTTCGGAGATATGGTGTCACCTTGTCTCACTCCCTTTCCAATTTTTATGTGTGTTGTATTTTCAAACAGCCTAATCTTTGCACTTGCATTTTCATAGATGTTATTAATAATATTAATGTATGCATCTTCAATACCGCAGGTTTTCAGAGCCATTGTAACTGCTGATGGTTTCACCGAATCAAAGGCTTTTTCATAATCGATAAAAGCCATGCACAATGGAAGTTCATATTCCCTCGCTCTTTCAATTAGTTCTCTCAGCACATGGATATGATCTATTGTGCTGTAGCCACTCCTGAATCCAGCTTGTTCTCTCGGTTGAGCCATGTCCAGTGTTACCTTCAAGCGGTGTGAAAGAACTTTAGTGAAGATTTTATAAACTACTGATAGGAGGCTGATAGGTCTGTAGTTTCCGAGATCCTCAATGTCACCTTTCTTATGTAGCAGGATCATTGTAGCGGTGTTCCAATCCTCAGGAATTTTCCCTTCATTAAGGCATCGAGTGAAAATTTGGGCGAGTACTGTTTCGATTTCTCCACTTGCTTCTTGTATGATGTCTACAGTAATTCCATCTTCTCCTGGAGCTTTTCTCCGCTTCATGTTCTTGATTGCATGTGCAACTTCTGCTGGAAGGACTGGAGGAACTCTGGTACTGGTATCTTTCATGATGTCTGGAGTGCATGTATCATCCCTTTCATATAATTTGGAGTAGAAATCTTTCACTCTTGTCAAAATTTCGCCTCTATTTCTTGTTACAGAACCATCTTCTTTTCTCAGTGCCATAATCTGTTTTCTTCCCTTACTGAGATGTCCCTTTGCTATCTTTAGGCTTTGGTTGTTTTCAATTGCTTTCCTCACTAGTTCACAGTTGAATTTTCTTACGTCTTCAGTGATACTTTTTCGTACTGTCTTGCATAGCTCTATATATTCCACTTTGGAAGTCACATCTTCTTCAGTTGTCCTCATCTCTCTTCTTTTTTGCATCAACATTTTCGTTTTTCCTGATAATTTATTTACATGCAACTTGTTCTTAGACCCAGCTAATTTTGTTGCTGTTTCCATAAGAGCTTTGGTTACTTTTCTGTTAACTTCAGAGATGTCCACTTCTTCCGATGTTAGGCCTTCTAAAGCAGAGAACCTGTTCTTCAGTTCCAACTTGAAGGTATTATGGTGTTTTTTAAGGTTGGTTATGTCAATAGATTTTGTTTGTCTTATGATCTTGCCACGTTCAAGTTTAGTGTTGAGGTGCATCTTACATCTCACTAATCTATGGTCACTACTTGTGTTGAACTTGTTTAGCACACTGCAGTCTTCTATGACGAATTTTTTGTTACACATAATAAAATCAATTTCACTTGTCGTCCCATTTGGATGTCTCCATGTCCATTTCCTGTGTGGCTTTTTCTTGAAGAAGGAGTTCAAGATGAAAAACCCTTCTGCCTCTGCAAACTCAACGAGAGTATTTCCACGCTGGTTTCTGTTGCCGTGACCGAATTTACCTACTGAAGTTTCATTCTGTTGCCGTTGCCCTATTTTTGCATTGAAATCTCCCATAATTATTTTCAAGTGCTGCTTACCTTTATTATTTAGATGACAAATTTCCTCATAAAATTCTTCAATTTCTTCTTCAGCATGACTTGTGGTGGGTGCATAAGTTTGAATAATCTGAGCCTGGTATCTTTTCGAGAGTTGGATAACAAGCCGTGCAGCTCTGTCAGAGGAACTTTCAACTTCTACAACTTTATCCTTCAGTTTCTTGTTTATTATAAATCCAACACCACTAGTTCTGCCAGTATCTGTCCCACGATAGTAGAAGAGATGTCCACTTTTCAGTTCGATGAGATCTTCTCCTTTTCTCCTTACCTCACTTAGCCCGAACGATGTCCCACTTGATCCTTTGTAGTTCCTCTTCCAATTCAAGAAGCCTTGAATCAGAAGATAGGGAGCGTCCATTGTACGTTGCCAAGGTCAGCATCAGATGGCAGCCTAGTCCGGTCCTCCGGGGATTCTTAGCACCCTCTGCCTTCATGTCGCACTGGCCGCTGCCTTGGCCAGGTACATTCCAGCTGCCGGAGACTGAGGGCCAAGATTTAAGTTGTGGAGTCATTTTGGAGGGGTTTGGCCATAACTCACCACGCTGGCCAAGCGGGTTGGTGAGTGTGGGATAGAATTTCCTCTAATCCCGATGGTATAGTTATACCGCTATTGGCGGTCGTCAGAGCCCCTTTAGTGGGAACAGGATGCACCACAAGAAGGCGGGGTTGACATTTGTCAAGGAGAGGCTGTGATGTTACGCATCACCTGACCTTACATCACAGCAATATATGAGGGATTAAAAACCCGATTGAAAAACTTCTTTCTTCCGTCAGACACTATTGTTTTTCATACCGGTTCCATTAACTTTGAATAGCTCTGATAAATTTAATTTACGTCAGAACGGATTCAAATGACGTGCTTATTACACCCGAAAATTCGGTGTCATCTTTCCTGCTTTTTTTTTTTTTTTTGGCTTTTCAAAAATGAAACGTAAATAAAACGGGGTCGAAATCGGGTCAGGAACACCTTGACTCGACCCTTTTGACCAGCAAGAAATTGTCGACCCGTTTCCATCTCTGGACTCTTCTGGGCGGAATTTTTTTTTTTTTAAAGAAAATGGATTCTGTAATATCCCGCTTTCAATGAAAATATCAAAACTGCCCATTTATATCACAAGTAGTAGCAATGTTCAACGCCTAAGGACCAGCAACTGTCACACTCAAGACTATTTTCTGAGCAGAACAGGGACAAGAGTAAGAGTGGCTCTAAAATTACATTCACTCCACTAAAAATGTTTCTTCGTTTGTCTGTTTGCTTGTTTGTTAGGGGATCCAGGAAATAACCTTGTTGGGTTATCACGTTATCGATCGAACAAGAAATTGCTCATGACATAGAATTAAAGACACTTGTTGATAATATTGCGAACAATAAAGCAGCACGCAAAATGAAATTTTAATTTAATTTTAAATTACATTGGACCAGAAAGTAAATAAATGTAATTTCCATTAGTTTCTTTCTATTTAGTTTACATTGTATTTTTGCGTATTAAAATTATTGAATAAATGCAAAATGTTTATCCACAAAATTAGAACCTGCCCTGACAAAAGGTCGTGTGTGAGACGTTTGATATCTGTCAGTGAAGCTCGAGTTGTGTACAAAAATCGCTGTAAATGGAGACGTTTGATACATCAACATTAAAGTAAAATCTAGCACCATCAGTTTTAAACTTTAATCTCGTAGATGAGGTTCCTTTGAAGAGCTAATCTCTGTATTTCAGCGAAGAGCTTAACGATATGTAATGTATGCCCATCTTTTATTTAAAATTACTTGCTAAAATACGGAACTTGTTAATTATTACTATAGTTATGGTCGATCCCATTGCATTTGAAAGGAACAGATTATCTAGTCGCCAGTTTAAGGTGGACGTCAAGTAATTTTGCCTTCTATACTTCCAATGGAAAAACTTCTGTACAAATTTTCTTCCCAATTAATGCGTTCCCAAGGATGAAAATTTGAACATCGATTAAAATAGTTTCATTTTATAACTTGGAATACTTAATATTTTCTAAAACATAACCATAATTATGCAATCCAACATTTGTTTGTCTACTGACGTCATCAAAGTACAGGTCGGGCCATCTTTTTTATGGACAATTAATGAGCTCCCAAGGATGAAAATTTGAACATCGATTAAAATAGCTTCATTTTATAACTTGGAATACTTAATATTTTTTAAAACATAACCATAATTATGCAATCCAGCATTTGTTTGTCTACTGACGTCATCAAAGTGCAGGTCGCGCCATCTTTTTTCTGGACAATTAATGCGCTCCCAAAGATGAAAATTTGAACATCGATTAAAATAGCTTCATTTTATAACTTGGAATACTTAATATTTTTTAAAACATAGCAATAATTATACAATCCAACATTTGTTTGTCTACTGACGTCATCAAAGTACCGGTCGCGCTATCTTTTCTCTGGTTTGAACACCACCAAAGGAAAAGTTATTGATTTTTAATATAATTATGGTTATGTTTTAGAAAATATTAAGTATTCCAAGTTATGAAGTTATTTTAATCGATGTTCAAGTTTTCATCCTTGGGAACACACTAATTGTGAAGGAAATGTGTACAAAAGCTTTTCCATTGGAAGTACAGGAAGCAAAATTACTTGACGTCCACCTTAAAACTTTACTCTGGTTGAATAAAACTGGTGATGTATTTTTACTATCGACAATTAAATGGCTGATTAAGAAACTTATTTGAAACCAAGAATTTCAGATTTTCAGCAGAAGAGTGCCAACATTACCTGTTTCGAGGGAAACTGGTCACCAGGTTAACTATTCTGTCGGGAATCCGGTTGAGTATCCATTTTATGTACGGTAATCTACGAATGTGTTGAGCAGGAAACATAAAACTTCGGCATTAAAATTTTGATTTAAAAAATCACTTAAAATCATTTTTCTTCAGCAGCCGTAATTCAGGTTGCGCTGGAGCGAGTAAATTAAAAATCCGAATTTTAGTAACAAAAGAGATAAAATATTATTGATTTTGGAAGATATCGGGCAACCAAGATATGATATAAATAAAACAACTTTTGCGTGTTGTGATTCTCAAAAAACCCGACTAAGTTCTCTCTATCAGAATTGGAAAGCGTGGATATTGTACAAAAGTTTTTATTTATTGATTTATTAAGGTCAATAAGAATAGAAGTTCATCATGTGCACGAACCTGCTTCTTTCCAGTAGCGTGTGTGAAGTATCGCAAGTCAGAACATCACCCATTGCTGAAGCTCACAATTTTCTCCATTTCTCGGAACCAGAAATCTTAAATTAGGGACAGAAGATATTCGTGGAGGAAATTAAAAACAGAGAGAGAATGTGATGAGAAAATTAAGAAAAAGAAGTGGAGCAGAAGAATTGAAGATTTCGAAATTCCAGACATCACTGGGGTGGAAGGAAAGGGGATTATCGTTCATGATTTCGTTAATGTCTATCAGTGACGTAGCGAGGATTTCATTTCGAGGGGTTGGGGTGAAGAGTCCAGATCAGATTAGATCATATGTAGAGGATTTTAGGAAGGGAGTGTCTGACCCCAGGTCTTAAACCTTAGAAACAGGAAGCTAGGACATTTGGGCTAGAGTGCCCGATAGGAAAGTGACACGGAAGCGAGGTAGAGGTTTATTACCGGAGGCCAGTATCCGGGGCCTGACGGCTTAACGTGCCCATCCGACGCACGGCGGGTATTTAGTGGTTCGAGCGTTCGTACCTGCCTGGGATCGAACCTGAGGTTATCTCCGTGGCAGTCTCGAACATGGACCAGTAGGCCACCCGCTGCCCACGAACGTTGACCAGTAGGCCGCCAGGAACCTATCTCAACCTCTTATTGTGTATGTTATGTATGTGTGCATGCATTATCATCATCATTATCACTGTCAACCATTAACAATTCCTGCTGGATGAAGGTCTTCCCAGTTTCTTCCACAATGGTCTGCCTTGAGCCATTCTCCTTCAAGTCACTCCACATCCCATGTGGTCTTTTCCTGTCCTTTGGTATCTAGTCTAAAGTTTCGGTTCTCCATTGGTGGTTTGTTCTTCTGTCAGTATGTCCAGCCCATTGTCATTTCATGGATTTTACTTTGATCATGATGTCTTCCACTTTTGTCATTTTCCTGATTCACGAGTTCCACTTCTTATCATTCCTGGTTACTTCAAGCATACATATCTCCATGCTCCTTTCAGTTGTCTGCAGCCTTTGTGTCTTTTTTAGTTAAGGTCCAAGTCTCCGCTCCGTATGTAAGAATTGGAAGGATACATTAATTAAACACTTTTCTTTTAAGACATAATGGTATATTGCTCTTGAAAATTGTACAATATACATTATGCCTTAAACGAGTGTTATATATATGCATAACACAATTTTTAAAGACATTATGACATATTGTACAATTTTCAAGAGCTGAAGAAAAGTTATTTTAAGTGATTTTTTAATCAAAATATACATTATGTGTTAAAAGAAAAGTGTTTAATCAATGCATCCTTCCAGTTCTTACGTACGGAGCAGAGACATGGACTGCAAACAACTGAAAGCAGCATGGTGAGATGCATGCTTGATGCAATCAGGAAAGATAAGAAGATCATTTAATGTGCATATATGTTAATTGAATTTATCAGAAACACTGAAGTTCTGTAGGTTTATTCTATATTCCATAACAGGTCTGCATTCCATGTTTTATTCTAAAATTATTACTTGAAAAGAGTGACACCTTGGGTGGGGAGACATTACATTCGTCTGCACTAAGAGGAGCATTTCAGTGTTCTGAAAGAAGAGTCAAACCATTCTGTCTTACTCTGTACCTTGGAACGGATTCAACCCTCTTCATTACTAAAAACCATCGTTTTATTCTTTTTTTTTCCTTTCCCGTTGGAACTGCGAGCTAACCTAGAACTTTTATAACCTCCGAATATTTCGGTAGGATTCCGGTTCACAGGCAACAAGATTTGTGGTGACGTCGGCTGGTATTATTTTTACCGGTGTCTGTTTCGGTTTCCATTCTTCACACCACATAAGATATGACGTTACTGTTGTACGAATGACAGATTTTCAAAACAAGGCTCTAAGTGATGCAGTAAATTAACTTTTTCCGGTAATACTTTACAGTACCTACTGCACAGAGTCTGCTGTGTTCTTGCCAGAATAGAGAGTGAAAGATGAAAAGCTAACACACACACACATAAAAAGAATAAAAATGTTGAACGTATGACATAATGTATATTCAAATTCAGTTGTAATAACTACAGCTAAACGGATTAATCTTACAAATTTAAAGAGAAAAACAATGCACGAACTGTACGTAACTGTCATAAGAATTACGCATTTTGAAATAGCTGTAAGAATACAATTAAAAAACAGTGCAGGTGAAAATTTTCGGTCGCCTCATTGTCGCAGTGGTCTCGCTGGCTTCTGACAATTCGTCCGAGATGGGTCTGAGTTCGATTTTTTTTTTTTTTGTTTAGAGGTTTAACGACCACCATGAGCAACTCGATGGCCCATAAGCAGTCGCCCGTTCCCTAATTTAGGGCCACTGGTTTCAGGAAAGGGACAGAGCCAGTGCCGTAAGACAAACACAATTTCTGTGACGGTGGTAATTGCAAGATTTAGTGCATGCATAATTATGCAATTAATCCCCCTTCTTCTTCGTCCTCTTTGAAAACGATTTGTTTTATATTATATGCTTTATGTATTGTCTTTAAGTGACTAGTCAAACAACTTATTCCATTTTGGTTTGAAAGCAGCTGCGTTAATTCTACTTTTTTATTTATTTACTGTATGTCTTGTGTAGAGTGATTTTAATAAAGAAAATCTGAATTTAAGGAAATAGATATCCCACATGTTTCCTGCTTTTCTTGGAGGAAATCTTGTCTAAGCCGTGGACACGCTACTCCAGGAAAATTTAACTTATAAAGTATGTTTTATAATCGACAATAAATCATTCGATTTTAAAGAGAAAACAGTTTCTCAACAAACACGGTTTCAACAATTTAGTGTATGAATTTTTTCGAGAGAATGTTGTTTTTAGAATAATTTATAAATGACTAAAACCCGTATACACATCGAAGAAGAAATTAATATGCGTATAAAACTTGGGAGTCAGGGACAGATTAACCCACGCGGGACACCCAAATGGCCCGCTTCCTCGTATTCTTTTTGTCTGGATTTTTTGGAACGAACGAATAATTATTTTAATACTTATGAATAATAATCGTTAACTTTATAAACGAGCTTTATATCTGTGTGAAAAGTTATTTCCTTAAAAAGAAACGTTTCCTTCTATCTACAGGGTATCCCGTAACTCGGGACCCATAGGAGAAAAGAACATACAACCACATAATATGTTCAAAGTGTCCGCCGTTGTGTTGCAAACACAGATGAAGATGCAACATCCACTCTTGCAGCACTTTATGGATCCACTCGCAGGAATTTGCTGACACGCCTGCACAATGCTTTTTTTAAGGTGGAGAATACTTTGAATTTTGACCTCGTACACCACGGCTTTCAGGTGACCCCACAAATAAAAATCGGCGAGCAAAGTGAGATCTGGGTTTCTTGGAGGCCACTCCACGTGTCCTCGGTGTCAAATTCATGTTCGAAGAACTGTGTGTTAAGGTAATGTCGCACTGTCAGCGTGTAATGCGAAGGGGCGCCGTCCTGCTGAAACCATTTCGGGAATGTGCCTGCTGGATTCAACAGGCTTGGAAATGCTTCCTCCTGCAACATGCTCAGGTACATTTCAGCGGTTACCGTCTCGTTAAAGAAGCAGGGTCCGGCGATTCTGTCTTTCGATATCCCGCACCACACCATGACGTGCCCGCCACCTTGTGCCTTGGAAGGATTGAACCAAAATGGATTTTGTACTGACCAGTATCGAGTGTTCTGACGGTTGACTTCCTCGGAAACATAAAAGATCGCTTCATCAGAGAGCAGAATTTGTGATGGAAACGTCCCATCATTCACGCATTGTTCTTCTGCCCATTCGCAAAACTGAATTCGCCTATCCGGATCACCTTTACTTAAACGCTGATGGAGTTGCAGTTTGTATGGATGCCAGTGATTCAGTTTCCAGATGCTGTGAATGCTGTTCTTGGAGATCCCAGTTTCAATGGACATGCGTCGAAGCGACTTCTTGGGGCTCGAAACGAAGCAAGCTATCACATTGGTACTGGTTTCGTCGTCCATAACAGTCCTTGGCGATCCGCTGCGAGCCCTGTCATGTATGGACCCAGTTTCTTTAAATATGGATATCAGCATGGCAACACATCTGTGTGTGATTGGTGCGTGGTCTGGATACAGCTTAATAATGAAAAACTACGTGCCGAACTTGTACAATAATGAAAAAATGCTGTCTGTGCACGTTATAGTCCGGGGTCCATACTGGAACACCCAGATAGGTTTTATTAAAACACGAAAGTAAAAGGTTAAAATCATAAGACCCTTCGGACACCCGCACCGGGATTCATCATCAGATACACTAAAAAAGAGAAATATGGGCTAGCCCCAAACATATATATGATGATGTACATGACGTAATTACAAATACCACTTACAGTGTGGAAAAGGAGCAAACTGACAAAACACACGATTAAAATACCAATAAATGATTAAACTGTATCAGGTTGAGCTGTTGATTTATGAAAAGCATTGTCCGAAAACAAGAATGTCCAAGGTTCCGGTACAAAATGTGGAACATAGTCATTGCAGCATAAATGTCCCCTCCAAATAATGAATAAATTTTCGGCAAAAGTTAAATGCGACCTGTCATCTGGTGTAAGGAGGATCGTGGCTTCCTTCCAGATGGGAAAGTGTGTTCCCGAGTTAACCAATCTAGCGAGTGCAGTTGTCATACCTCCAACTCGAACACTGTACATATATTCCTTGATTCGGGTGTTCAATGTGCGTGAGGTAGATCCTATGTAATCTTGATCCACATCTCTTGGGTTGGACGCTTTCAGTAGAATACGATGAATACCATGTCTGACCCATTTCCACCAGGTCTCGGTCTTTTTTAACTCTGAAAAGGATATTACGCATTTTTACACCAAAGCCAAGTCCACATGGTTTACACACATTGTTCAAAATGTTCACTATCCGTGGGTCCGAGGTCCATACTGGAACACCCAAATAGGTTTTATTAAAACACGAAAGTAAAAGATTAAAATCATAAGACCTTTCGGACACCCTAAAATCATAAGACCTTTTGGATGCAGCTTGTTGAATTCTTCGGACACTTCCCTGTGACTTCGGGTCCCAACCAACAAAATAACATCAATTCGTTCCTCCGTACTTAGCGACATGGTTTACCTGTAAAAAAGAAACACAAATGTGAAAAACTCCTGTGGGTCCGGACTTACGGAACACCCTGTATATGTTGGGCTTTTACTGTGAAATGACGTAGCAAAAGTATCTGTACCTATGTGAGAAAAGTGCTGCTGTACCAAGCACGCTGTTATGCACTATATTCACAAAAGTCACCGGATACCTAGAAGAGAAACACAAAATAGTATTTATTGACATACATTAGTACGGTGTCGGTCCACTTTTGGCCTTAATGCATGCACTGACCTTTCGAGAAATGCTTTCGATAAGGTTTTGGAACACAGCGGTAGGTATGCACTTCCATTCAGTACATAATGCTGCCGCTAACTTGTTTAGCAGTAGGGCTTGGTTCCAAACTTCTTATGCGGCGCTCTAATTCATCCCATAGGTGCTCCATGGGATTAAGATCAGGGCTCTGTCCTAGCCAGTCCACACACGATACGGAATTATCGTCAAACCACGCCGTAACAGCCCTTGCTTTATGGCTCGGTGCATTATCCTGCTATTACCAACAAGGCTCGGTTCCATAGTATTGTCACAGAGTTGGTAGGGCATAATTGTCCAGAATATCGAGGTAGACATGTTGGTTAACAGGTTTGTCCACGATAACCAATGGGCCGGGACCATACCACGAAAAATACCCCCACACGAGTACACTGCCAGCTGTGTACTCGTGTGGGGGTATTTTTCGCTATTTACCACAGTGTAATGTTCCTACGGTCCAAACTTGACCGTAGGAACATTACACTGTGGTAAATAGCGTTCCCCCGGCTGCCGCCATGCCCACACATGGCCATCAGACTGATTCTGCATGGCCATTAGAGTGTATCTGGATTCATCAGTCCATAGGACCCGTTTCCATTGATCTACGGTCCACGATAAATTTTCTTTACATCATGCTAAACGACGAGTAGCATTCCGAGTAAAGATGAAAGGCTTATGAGCAGCCACACGACTACGGTAACCCATGGAATGAAGCTCTATGCGAATGGTACGTGTACATACCGAGGTTCCAGCAATGTTACTCACCTGTACACTGAGGTCTTGTGCAGTTCTCCGTCGATTAGCTGTAACGACTCTCCTGAGGCTACGACGTCCTCTATCAGTGATTTTCTTTGGTCTGCCGGTACGTTTTGCTGCTTCAGGCACGCCATGTGTCTTCCACTTATCCAGTACATCCAAAACAGTTGACTTGGATATGTTTAAACGCCTCTCTGTTTCTCTTGGGACAACCCACTAATATAACACCCAACAATCTTTCCTTTCTCCAAGTCAGTTCTCTCCTGCCGCGACATTTTCACCCAACCTCACAGTGCGATATGATCGCGGTCAGCTGCAGGCTTGTTTTTATATCGTTTGCAGCTGTACAGCGCATCTTAACAACGCAGCGAATCCGTTCATTTGCTTTTGAAGGGGTATCCGGTTACTTTTGTCAGTGTAGTGTATATTAATAAATCTAAAGCTAACTACACGCAGGTCGTTGGACTTGGAGCCCAGGGTCACTTGGAGCCCAAGGTCATTAGTAGGCCTTACCTTCCTTTTGTAATCTTGAAAGAGACACTAATAGTGCTGATTGCTTTGGTGCATCTTTTGTACCCCCCCCCCTCCCCCTTATCCACGGACTGACTCAGGGCAGGAAGCGATTCTGGCGCAGAGATATTTCGATATCCGCATTCCACATGCATTCGTATTAAAGGAAACAATCATTTACCGGTATTGGTACATGGGTCAAAATAACGGCCAGACTTAAAAAAGGCGTGTACTTAAAGAGGAGTTACCAGCACCACTGTGCACTGGATGATCAGTGACCAGTGCTCGAAATGGAAATTTTGAAGTACCGGTATGCTCATAGTATTTAACTGATAATCATTCGAAAAAAATACCTTTGCCAGAAAATCTCCAAAACTGAGAAAGTATAAAAATCCCTGGAATAAAAACTCCTTTGTTTGTAATTGATAATTCCGTGGAATACTATTGCACCATAAATCAAAAACAATGGCGGTCGATCTCAATTGGTTGGTTCGCGGATCCAGTGGGCACTACTTATGCTACACCGAGGACTGGGGTTAGACTTGCTTATAACGAGGAATCTCTACCCCGAGACCAACGGATTAACGGGACTTCCAAACCTCCGCTAATCATTAGTGATTAAGCTGAACTTGAACCCAGAACTTTAAGGTCCCGAGCCGAGAAGGCAAGAACCCTTCCAATAGAAGTTTCTTAGAAAGTCGTGCAATCTGAATCTCCGCAATCCGAATGAATATTCAGTCTTAAATTAAAAGCAATCTCACCACCCTAAAAGAAAAAAAAAAAAAAATGTTTAAAAAGTTTATACTCACTGCTGCAAAACTAAAATTTGTGTTTATTACTCCCAATTCTTCATTATGTGAAGAAACTCTTCACATTAAATATATTAAATAATTGATATAATAAAAATTACAGACATCTTTAGTGGGATGATTTGTGGGGCTTGGGCAAAATGTGATCATGTCCTGTGGGTACCTACATTTCCATCCTTTATAGGACTGAACATATAGCTCCTGTGTACACCACTTCCCTACCTTTTACGGTATTTCTCAAGGGCATATGCGTAGCGTGACCCAAACCTTTTTTGGGGGTGGGGTGGGGGGTGTACAAATAAGTGAAAACTGATGTTTTGGGGGAGCATTCGCAGAAATAGTTTCTTCGAAAATGCTCGTTTCCAATTGCCATAACTTAGGTTTTTACATGCTTCTTTTTCTTCTTCTTGGTTACTTAGTCCAAGGACTGGTTGTTCAGTAGATGTACTCTGTCTCTCCATTCCTCTCCTCTCCGCTGTTCTCTTCAAGTCATGGTATGTCCTAGTATTAGTGTCTTGGAGTAACTGTGACACAAAACTATTCCTTGGCCGTCCTCTTCCTCTCTTGCCTTATAGTATGTCCTGGTATTAGTGTCTTGGAGTAGCTGTGCCACAAAACTATTCCTTGGCCGTCCTCTTCCTCTCTTGCCTTATAGTATGTCCTGGTATTAGTGTCTTGGAGTAGCTGTGCCACAAAACTATTCCTTGGCCGTCCTCTTCCTCTCTTGCCTTATAGTATGTCCTGGTATTAGTGTCTTGGAGTAGCTGTGCCACAAAACTATTCCTTGGCCGTCCTCTTCCTCTCTTACCTTATAGTATGTCCTCGTATTAGTGTCTTGGAGTAGCTGTGCCACAAAACTATTCCTTGGCCGTCCTCTTCCTCTCTTGCCTTATAGTATGTCCTCGTATTAGTGTCTTGGAGTAGCTGTGCCACAAAACTATTCCTTGGCCGTCCTCTTCCTCTCTTGCCTTATAGTATGTCCTAGTATTAGTGTCTTGGAGTAACTGTGCCACAAAACTATTCCTTGGCCGTCCTCTTCCTCTCTTGCCTTATAGTATGTCCTCGTATTAGTGTCTTGGAGTAACTGTGCCACAAAACTATTCCTTGGCCGTCCTCTTCCTCTCTTGCCTTATAGTATGTCCTAGTATTAGTGTCTTGGAGTAGCTGTGCCACAAAACTATTCCTTGGCCGTCCTCTTCCTCTCTTGCCTTATAGTATGTCCTCTTATTAGTGTCTTGGAGTAACTGTGCCACAAAACTATTCCTTGGCCGTCCTCTTCCTCTCTTGCCTTATAGTATGTCCTCGTATTAGTGTCCTGGAGTAACTGTGCCACAAAACTATTCCTTGTCCGTCCTCTTCCTCTCTTGCCTTATAGTATGTCCTCGTATTAGTGTCTTGGAGTAGCTGTGCCACAAAACTATTCCTTGGCCGTCCTCTTCCTCTCTTGCCTTATAGTATGTCCTAGTATTAGTGTCTTGGAGTAGCTGTGCCACAAAACTATTCCTTGGCCGTCCTCTTCCTCTCTTGCCTTATAGTATGTCCTGGTATTAGTGTCTTGGAGTAGCTGTGCCACAAAACTATTCCTTGGCCGTCCTCTTCCTCTCTTGCCTTGAATTTTCCCTTACAACACTTTCAGAATCGGGCCTCCATGGCGCAGTGTGTGTCCCATCCATAACATTCTTCTTCTCTTTAACATTTTAACATTCTTCTTCTAACATATAAGAAGGGGACTAATTAAAACGTATATCTAACATATTCTTATATTCTTCTTCATAACATTCTTCTTCTCTTTAACTTAATATATCCAAAACTACGAGGTGTACCAGGCTTGGTTGTTTCACCCTAATGATGATGAAAAACAAAAACAAAAATACATGCCTTTCAAAGCACCACATGCAGTCATCTGACGATGAAAACTATCATCAAATGACTGCATGCTATTGTGTATGGAATGACGACTGCTGGAAAGCAGTCATAGCAATGCTCGCTATTGCGTAGCGTTGTTCCTTTGGCTGTATGTCACACTTTATAACATTTAAAAAGCAAACGACTAGTTATTATTTTTTCCAATTTGTAAGTTGAGGGGCGCCCCCCCCCCTCTTCCGACGCTACGCCTATGCTCAAGGGCATGAGGCACATAAGGCTTCTATGTTTAAGAATGCGCGCTCGTATAAGTCAGTCAGGGACAAAAAAATCATTTCTACAGTTTCGATTACTAAAATTAGTGACGGTGTGTAAATTCAAGGTAAAAAAGTTCCGGTATGAAATACTAGGAAAAAAGAAGCGCCTGTATATTGTAATAGTGGTAATGTAAATAATCCTCTAACAATAACGTAATGGGAATGTTTATTTTATGAAATGTAATGTAATGTAAACATCTTTTAATTGCTGAATTTTAATGAATATGTAAATAATTAAAAATCTTTGAATGTTTGAAAAGTAATCGTGGGAAACTTCTTAAGAATATATTTTTTGAGTTCGATTTGGTAGAGCCAATAAGTCACCGGAAACTATTAGTTTATCGGCGGACTTCCTGGAGAAGGACAACACACCAGACATTTGTGTGTAGATAGCTACAATAGAAGAGGCTTTTTTTAGAGTTTTAAAGCGACTCATTAGGGAGGACTTCCATCCTTCGGGGTGATGTCATTAGGAGTGGACACGGAGACGCATTGAGAAGAGGGTGTTTGGACGGAAGCTTGAGGCGCGTGTTTTGGAAGTAGTGCGAAAAACAATAGGAACGGTTCTTTTGAAGGAAAGATAGTGCGGTGTCTTTATGAAGAAGGTGACTGATTGGAGGACAGAGAGGT
The DNA here is from genome assembly GCA_039090855.1 of Macrothele yani. Taxonomy (NCBI): domain Eukaryota; kingdom Metazoa; phylum Arthropoda; class Arachnida; order Araneae; family Macrothelidae; genus Macrothele; species Macrothele yani. The sequence continues at coordinate 29,887,487 of CM077026.1, forward strand.
TGGGAGATTTTTCGGAGGAGGAGGAGATTTTGGGAAGGGGTGCGTGGTCTCCGCGCCGGAGCAAAAAGAATGAATGTGGCGAGGAGTTAGGACATGAGATGGTCTAATCGCTCGGTGACTCGGAGTAATAATTAAAAAAGCAAAATCACGAAAATAAAGGATTTTATCAAACGTCAAATTGCTTCTGTTAAATGATCTATTACTACTCTATTGATGTTTACAGTGCTCAAGGGACCTTGAAATCTTCTGATTATAACATGTTTCGGTGATTAAAGAACAAGCTAAAACAGCACCATGACAATATCATACCGGCCCATATCGAGCACTGTCAGCGGCCAAATAAATATGAAATTTAATTGCTCATAAAAATTGTTATCTAGCATGTGCACATTTCAACTTTCAGAAGGACCATGGTGTTTTTTTTAGACAGAAATGTATTTTTTTTTTTTTGATTGGAGGTTTAACAACCATCGTGAGCAACTCAGTGGGCCATAAGCAGTCGCCCGTCCCTAATTTAGGGCCACTGGTTCCAGGGAAGGGAGAGAGCCAGGGCCGTAAGGCAAACACAACATCCATGCCAAACCGGGTTTCGAACCCGGACCCCTTTCGGACGAATGATCAGAAGCCATCGCTTAGACCAATGCGCCACCGGGGCAGCGAAATGAGGCCTTCAAAAAATATTCTAAGGAAAGTTATTATCCGGCACAACGCGCCCCCTTAAGCGTTGTTTGATACTACATTCATTTGTGAGCTGATTTGTAAAATTCTTTCATAGTTAAAGGATTAAAATTTGCTCACGACTGAATTCATATACCAATGCTTATTTCAACTGTTTGCCTTCGTCCAATATCTAACAGAAATATTTTCATGTTAGAATTTATGAGGTGTTCCCCAGCAGGTATGTGTGGTTTTGTAGTGGGCCTCATGAACTAAAATTCCCGGCCTGGTTTAGTCGTCCCCAGAGCCCATTTAAGAGGAGGGCTAGGGGGGCTAGGGGCTGCAGCCCCGGGCCCCGCATTCTCAAGGGAGCCCAGAATTATACAGCATGCTTGAAGAATTGACAAAGTTCTACAGCTTTTTTTTTTTTTTTTTTTTTTGACGTAGCGCTTCAAAAACTATAAGAAACTGCCTTGTGAAAAAAAAATATTTCTTTCCGCTTTTTTGGGGAGAGTCTGCAAAAAATATAGTCGCCCCTGTCCGTCCTGAAATCTTTCGAAAGCATTGCAGAAGGTTTTTTGTACATATCTGTAATCGGGGAAAATTTTCACACATTAAGAATTCGTTCGAATCATAATATTTGGATCATATTATTTTACCCACTGTTGCGATGTAATTTCTACAAGCTGAACCCAACCGAGGAGGGGGGGATTAAAGCAGAACTGAACTGGTATCCATTTTTTAACCATGCATTTATACATTTTCTTGCTACCTCTGATTCATGGACGAATGAATCATGGGGTACACACTTCAATACGGCGGGGATATTTTTATGGCTTCCTCATCATATTTTGGTAATGTTTTCTCAAGGATATTTTTATTCATCCACCCATAGTGAAATCCTAAATGTTCCACTAATATTGTCCAGTCCCAGGGCCCGCTGTCTCATTAAATGTGCTCTAGTCGTCCTAATCCGCCCCTGGCTAGAGTACATTTATAAGAAACAGTTCAATTTTCAAGAGCAATTTGCCATTATCTCTTTAAAAAAACCCGTTTTTAATCAATGCATCCTCTAGTTCTTACTCATGAACCAGGCACATGGATCTCACCTAAAAACGGCATACAAAGGCTGAGGAGAACTCAAAGAAACATGGAGAGAAGATGTATACTTGGTGTAACCAAGGAAGACAGGAAGAGAAACTCATGACACAGAAAGATGATAAGAGATGTTAGCATCAAGGTCAAAGTAAAGATCCTCAAGTGGCAACGGGCTGGACATACTGCGACTGACTACCATTGGAAAATTGAAATACTAGATTGGATGCTAAGGTACAAGTAAAGGACCAAAAAAAGACAGCGTGAGAGATGGGTGGATGAAATTCGAAATCATGCTGAAGTGGCAGGAAGATAATTGCTCAAGACAGAGAATCGTGTAAGAGATTTACGGAGACTTTCATCCAGCAATGGATTGAGAATGGGTGAAAGAGAATACTAATATCGTAGAACTTAAACAAATTCATGATAAAGGCTAAGTCGGAGGATTTAGAGAACGTCTGGTTCTTCTAAGTTCTTTTTTCTTTCTTTCCTGTTTCGTTTGAAATTGACTTTCCTCTTTTCTGCTGTCAGTGGGGGAGGTGGGGATAGGAGCAGTGATGTACAGAAATGGAAACGGGTCACAAGCCACCCGGTCAACGGGTCCCCCTGGTTGACAATTTCTTACGGATCAAACGGGTCGGGTCAAGGTGTTCCTGACCCGATTTCGACCCGTTTTCATTTGCGTTTTATTTTTGAATAGAAAAAAATTTCAAAGAACCCTTCAGAGATCTTTGAAATAATACTTCAGAGCTACAGTGTATGATCCAGGAACTTGCTGAGAAGGGTAAAGAAACAGAGATTAAAAATGAACTTTAGGAAGACAAAACTGATGCACAATGCTTTTACAAGGAATGAAGATTTATCAGTTGATGGGGTAAAGCTGGAGATAACCAATTCCTACATTTACCTTGATTAGCAGATATCCAGCAAGGGCCACATTGACGAACAAATTAAGTGGCGTATAAAACTTGGTTGGAGAGCTTTTGGAAGAAACAGTACAATTTTTAAGAGCAATATGCCTTAAAAGAAAAGTGTTTAATCAATGCATCCTTCCAGTGCTTACGTACGCAGCAGAGACGTGGATCTTAACTAAAAAAGCCATATGACTGCAGACAACTAACTGCAAGAAGGATATGCTTGGTGTAACCAAGAAAGGTAAAAAGAGGAACTCGTGGATAAGGAAAATGACACGAGTGGACGATATCATGACCAGAGTAAAATCCCTGAAATGGCAATGGGCGGGACATGTTGCCAGAAGAACAGACCACCAATGGACAACAGAAATTTTAGACTGGATTCCAAAGGACCACGTGGGAGATAGGTGGGTGGAGGAGACTGGTCCAACCAAGACAGTCCGTTGTGGAAGAAACTTGGGGCGACTTTCATCCAGCAGTGGATTGATAATGATGATGATGATATATTCGAGTTTATAGCTCAAAGCAAATTTGTCCGGGTCGGGCCCGGGTTGGGTCGAATTATGTGACGTCCCTGTCTAAAATTTTTGACCCGTTTCGAACTCTAGTGGTGTAGTGAGGCCGGCACGCCCAGGAACGACGTTCCGGTACTTTTTTTTTTTTTTTTTTTTAAGCTGGCACACGTTCCGGTAAATCCTATACAGCGTAATTTGTTTTCCTTTTAAAACGCAAATGTCCTGTAATACTTAAAAAAAAAAAATACAACAGAAAAACTGCACAATAAGTGGAATAAACGCCCCATGTTTGTTTGAAGGAAGAGTTACTCTCTAAATCCATTCTCACTTGGCAGTCCCAAATGGTGAAATCTTGTTCCTTGTAAATCCGAAAGTCTGATTTCGATCATTATGCTTTCTCTGATTTCGATCGATCACTATACTGTAAATATAAGAAAGTAAACAGGGGAGAGGAGGGGGAGAGGGGTAAGAAGGAAAAGGTATTAAAGTCGTAAAGGCACCGCGCGTTCCCGTACTTTTTCTCTTAGCGCTACACCACTGGATGAAGATGAAGCGAAATTATGTAGACCCTTTGGCAACGTTCACTGGGTAGAACATGGTATCAATACAAACCATTTCTTCAATAATAAAAGACAGCATGGTAAAGCTTTTTAATAATTCTATAACATTGGTTTGTTTTATAATCCACAATAAATCATTCAGTTCTTTTTTAAAAAGAGAACAGCGCCATAAAAGATATTAATGCTTTTCGTAAGCGGTAATTATCAAAGCTGCATAGCTTGCAACTTGAAGATTTTAATGACGGCTTTTTTATTCGAAATCAAAGATAGTGAAATTTAAAAAAAAAAAAAACTAATGCAGGGTAAATTTAAATAACAGAAAAAAAAGTTTCTCTGGTGTGAACAGATACGCGACAACAACCAACATGCATATTTTAAAAGTCATATGTTTACTTTGCATTTCTTGTCACCCTGTACATTTATTTACACATGTTCATATCAGTTTGAAACCTCGAAATACATATACACACGAAGTGTAAGCATCTTTGTATGAATTCTTCTCGATGATCCACTGTTCATGAAAGAAAATTTGAAATTTTGGTGCACAACAAATATTATTTGCTTTGTTCAATCACTGAGACTTCTGTAAATGCACTAAAACGCGAGTTTCGTGTAAAGAAAATAGATTTTTCACCTTTATGTTAGGCAATAAACAGGGGCGGGGGCGAAGATGGAAGAAATAATCCTGCTTGCTTAGTAAAATCGATCATGAAAACAACAGATGCATGTCTTCCGGAAAACCGGCGATCTGTTTGCACGATGTTTGGATTCCGGGAGTTTCCTATATTACTGCGGACTTATTCGTATGTTTTCGGGAAGGGCGTTTAAGTTCGTCGAACGCCTTAATAAGATCGATGATTTTTAGAGCTAACTTCGCACTAGCGGTTTAACATCTCAGAGGCGGGAAAAATGTGGTAAGAACGGAAACCAGTAAGTTTTCAAGTTTGACCTTTACAAAGACATGCGATAACTACGATAACTCGTTATGTTGAGTAAAACTCCATTTCCGTAGAACAAAAGATACATTTCGACGAAATTTAAGCTGGGTCACTGAAAATGTTATTTGATATATGTAGAACGCATATCTACAGTACGCCGGCAAACCGGTTCAGTGAGGCTGGAAATAGCCTCGAACTATTGCTTATCGAGTCAAAACGGTTCTGTCACTTTGAAATTATAGCCGTTGGAGAGTTTTGTGACCGTAGATGTTTTAGTTTTATATTGCTTCCTGATATTTTATTGAAACTTTAAATTTGAACCAATTCGGAATTTTTTTGTTTTTCTGAACACCTACTCTCACACCAGGTGATCTGATGAGCAATTGTAAGATGAGTAATGAACAAAGAACAAGCCCGCGTTGCAGAAGCTAGAAGGAACTAACACAAGAGCGTAGCGTGAGTGTAACATTGATGCCATTGCACCACGCTCTGTCTGCTGTGTTGCTGTGAGCCTGTAGCCTCGTTCCCAGTTTCATGCATTAACAACCGAAACCTCTTGGTTAGAGAGTAGAAATTTCTCACCTCGGCTACTAGGTCGAACTCGGTTTGTGGGAGTGTGATTGGTCGAATCCTATATCGTCACGTGGCAAGTATAGCGAAATCCTATTCGTGTGGAATAACCAGGATAAGTGGGAAAGAGAGAAATCCTTTCTGGTCACGTGACGGTGGGGCGCCATGTTGGTATTCAAGATTGTCAGTTAGCATATTAGAATGGGGATACCGGCACATGGCAGAATCTGAAACAATTGAATAAGATATTGTATTTAAGCCACCTAATAACGAGGAAACTGTGGTAGGTATGTTCGCTTTGTGCCTCAGTGATGATTCGCGCCTCATCTTGTCAATCCCGCTGTTGGATTAGTCTGTCTGTGAGTCCTTGTGTGTGTGTGTCCCTGTGCTGCAGAAATTACAGATCCCGCGCATTCGGGCGACAGTACTTGTAAGGGATATACATCAGGTGAGTGAAAGCTTTTAGGCACCCATGATTTTGAGGTGCACTACAAAATAAAGGTTTCCGCTGCTGGTCGCATGTCATATGTTTACAAACGATCAGTATTTTTGTTTATTTTGAGTTTAACAGTTTCCGTGTTTCATATGATCGTTATGGGAATATAGTAATGGCGCTATCAAATACGTAAAAAAAAAAAAAAAATTTTGTTTTTTCCATATTTTCCGAGACTGAAAAACGTGTGTTAGAAGCCTGTTACGTGTAGAAGAGTTCGCTGTTTCCGAAATATAAAGAGAATTACGTGACATCTGGATGTATTTTGTTTCGTGTACCACTTAGTGTACATGTTACGTGCGTACACTTCAGCAGAAGTAGGCCTAAATGGGTGTGTTGTGAAATTGGTCACAGCGATGGCTACGAATATTAAACTTTTTAAATTGAACACTGTTGACACAATGTTGTCAAAGTTGCTGATTTTAGGCGCGAAATACCGTTAGTAATTTCAGTTGACCAATGCAAATTTTTAATTTTGTGAATCACTTGAGTTTGGTTATCGTGAGTAAAGCAAATAGATTTCAGTTTGGTTCGTGTGAACTTTAAAAGTGAAACAGAGTTACAAATCTTCTGTTGCATACTTTTTTTTTTTCTTGTGAGTATTGGACATTCCGATAATATAAACATTGTATTATTGGTTTCTCCTCTTCCCAGTGTCCCCCAAAAACTTGGGTAATGAAATCCGTGCTGTAAAGCACCATCACTTCAGACATAAAACTTTTGGTGCTAGTTATTAGTAGTAAGCATAATTTAAAAAAAGTACATTAAAGTATATTGTAATGAAGTTAATACATTTTACATTCAGAACTCTTCTAGGATGTCTTGCTGTAGTAAGGGTTTTGTGTGTATGGGTAATTCTTCATGAGAGAAAAATATAACATTCCTAAATACTCAAATTCATAGTGTTCTCTATCATTTACTATGTAAATAAGAACACATTTTTCATGTGCTAATTTTTTGTTTTTAGCATGTTTTCCATTTTATTACGTATTTACAAAACAAATATCAGGTGTTACATTGTGTTTGTGATTATTAAATGATTAAAGCAAAAAAATAATGAAGTTTATTGATCTTTTGTATAAGGTGTGCCATGTAATAGACATTCAAGTGGTAAACTTTAGTACAAAGTATGAACTGCAGCAACGTTGTGACAGTTGTCACCAATTATTCATTGAAAAGTTTGATGTTATGCTTTTCTGTTATAAGTACAATTTTCATGGGTAAGATATGACAAGTGTTGCACATTTTGTGTGTGCATGAGATTATTTCATGGAAAATATTCCATGTACATGTAAGTTTCTAGTGCATTTTGGAAACTAGTCTTTTGCACAGTTGTAGACTTCAGTTCCTTTCATGATCTGCTAGATGGGAAACTGCTATTGAATGTACTTGGTTATGTTTCACTTGTAAATGTGCAAGAAATCCCTGCTGCGCAATGAGCCTGTCATCCTTTCACACATGCGAAACTTTCTCTTGTTTGATTAGTATGGTGGCAGAGGTTTCAAGTTGACCACAAAATTCATTTTGTTGTTAGAGAATTTTTTTATTATTACTATGTATGCAGGGGTCGCGCTGCCGATCGTTTTTTTTTGCAATTTGTGAAAAAATAATAGTCTTGGTGATGGGGAAAAAAATATTGGCAATTAGGCTACCTTTCTGTACCATCATAACACTGACAAAAATAAGTTGAATTTGGCAAAAACTTTTAAAAAGCCACAGCAACCACTGATATGTATATGTGAAGGAAAATATGTACTTCCAGCTGTTCAGTTTGACATGAATAAAACATTTTGCTTAAATTTGTGTCACAAGTGAAATGCGATCTCAATGAAATTTTTAGTGTGGCTAGCAGACTGGTCTGAGGTGCTGGCTTCTGAGCATCCATCCGAGATGGGTGCTTGTATTTTGGTGCTGGATCGCACTCTTCTCTGGAACCAGTGCTCCTAAATTAGAGATAAATGACTGCTTGTAATCATTTATTTACTCATGGTGGTTGGTAAACCCAGAAATAAGACAAAAAAATTTTCGTGTTGTGTTCGTTAATGTGATAAATTATATTTTCATATCCAGGTTTTTTTTAGATGCAGTTTTATTAAATATAATTACATACTGACATTCAATGTTTAATTAAAGCAGTGTTAGAATTAGAAATAAATCTACTGGCCCAGCAGACCACTTGAATTTGGAAACCACTGGTCCATAAAAATGATAAAAAAATTTAAAAGACATTTACAATATATGTAGAAAATAATGTATCATAATTAATAATGCAAGGAACTGTGCGCCAATTGTACATAAGATAGTATAACTATACTAGTTATCCGAATTTATTGGCGTAGATAAAATAAGTTTCCAAGCTTTTGCACATCAATCAGATGGGTTTTTCAAGCAAGTTTTTTGCAGTCTGCTGTCTACCTTCCTCGAAAAAGTCATCTGGTTGATGTGGGAAAGCTTGGAAACTTTTATTTTATCTACACCAATAAATTCGAATAACTAGTATAGTTATACTATCATATATAACATCATTTCAATGGAATTATCTCCAATATTATATTTGTTTTTAAACCTATTGTTAGTTTGCAGCCTAAAAAGAAAAACATTCAGCAAGCTAACGAAAAGGAAACCTTTTTTGTTATGAAATGTGAAGCCACCGCCCGGGTAGAACAGTCTTGTAATTTAACGTAGGCCCAACACTGAGCCATCGTCTTTTAGAAACAGAAGACTAACTCAGTGTTGGGCCTATATTAAATTCCAAGACTGTGTACCTGGGAGAGTAATTCTACCATTAACGGTTCCAAGAGCAAATTGGGTGGTGTGGGTGGATGGTAGTGAGAAAGCTGAAACTGTCTCGTCGATCCCGCTGTGCACAGCAACATGAAACTTTTACCATTGGCGAGTCACTGCCTTTAAGATCTGTTCGTTTCCAGCCTCAGTTTCTGACCAAAATCTGTTCGTCTTCCAGCCTCTGTTTCTGACCAAGTGGAAATCACATGAGACAAAAGTACTCTCTCTCAATCTTTTATTTGCCCAGGTATGGCTCCTGGGCCCTCGGTAGTGGTGGGCCCCAAGGCTACAACCCCTGTAGACCTCCCCCCCCTAATCCGGCCCCGGTTCTCTGTGGTTTAATGTCAGACAGAAGTACTAATTGAATGACATGCCATAAGACAGAAGGGGTCACTGTGTCTGCAGATTGCAAAGACACTAGGAGCAAGCAAGAAGGATTGCGAAGTGTACAATTCCTGAGGGTGGAGGGTCAGAGCTTATATAAAGCTCTGCATGCCATCTAGCGAATCCTGTTCCCATGTGATTACATTCATAGGCACTCATAAAGTGGGCAAGAGAGGGCACTTAATACCACAGAGATTTTCGTGATAACACTATTTTTGAATTCTAATTATTCGGTTGAACTTCTGTATGTGTGTGTATTAGAGATGAGTTCGGGCTCAATTTTTGGAACCAGAGCCCGTGGTATAGCAGCCCGAGCCCACCCGAGACCGAATTTTATGTTGAAAGATAGAGCCCGGGCCCGAACCAACCCAAAAACTGGCTAAACCTGTTCAACCATTAATAAAAAAACATCTCCTTTTCCACATTTCCACTCTCTCCTCCTGCAATTAACCAATATATTTCTCAAATGTAGAGTTGTTGGAAAGGACGTCTATTTTTATAGTGTAACTGCAATTTTCTTTGACCGTTCGTTTCCACCTGAAGTGCTTCGGGCGGTGCTGCAATTGTATGTTGCTCAAATAATGCTAATATTATTGTGCTGTAATATGTACATTGCTAAATAGAAATGAGCTACTGCATAGAGATAAGGGGTAAATTGTAGTCGGCATGCTACCAACTATCCAATATCTATAGTTCTTGAAAAAGCTTTTTCTTCTCTGCAGAAACACATTTAAAAGCATCCTATGGCATTTTCTACCCAAGCTCAGAATAAATAGCCATCTCGAATGCCCACTCCCCAACCAGAACCAGTTGACGAAGAATTCCCTTTACCAATTATAAAGTGTCTCATTTGCTAAATCATATAAAATCACATTTATGTATTAAAAAAATGATCTCCCTCTCCCTCTCTCTAAGAGCCCGAACCGCAGTAAATATTCTACAGCCACGGGCTCAGCTCTGGTGTGTATGCAGTAAAAATTGAAAAAACATTGGGAACTTCCAGTAGGAAATGCAGAAATTTACAGAAGAAAGTAATAAAAAAAATTTCCAATGTATATTGGAGCACAGCATACAGATGTACAGTGTGGAAAAGTATAAAAGGTGATGAAATGAAAAATATATCTTCTGCAGCAGCCATTCACTGCTGGACAAACATCTGCAGAAGGTTTTTCTAGAATTTCGTGGGGCACAAGTGGCCAAAAGCACAGCAAAGAAATTTTCCTCATTGTAACAAGCTATTAAATTTTATTTATCCAACTTTTTTTTTTTTTTGTGAAGCTTTTATATCTTCCGGTCAATTAAATTTGTGTTGAGTGTGTGTTAAAAGCGGTTAAATTAGAAGAAGGCATAGTGGAAATTTGCATGTGGTGTTTATATATGTAATGATATTTCGCAATCTGTTTGCTCCCTCCTGAGAACTAAGGTATGGGCGCCCATGATTACATTTCACATTTTTCTGTGAAGACAAAATGACCACAATCAGGGTGCAAAAATTACTTTGCCCAACCATGCACCATGTAAGAAATTTAGCTTTTTGTGGGATAAAAAGTTTTTTTTTTTAAGTAATGTTTTTTATTTCCCAGTCAATTTTTTTTACCATTCAGAGGCTTCCTCCTCCTGCTTTGTCTAATAAAATATGGGATATTTATAAAATTATTGGATATTTTGCAAAATTAAAGCTAAAACTTGATGGCATTGAAAAATATGTTGCTGATAATATGATTGTAAGATATCTCTTGTTACATGAGCTCTTGCTCATGTAACAAGCTTTCAAATGAGCCCAATTGCAGGGGCATATATACACTGGCGGAAAGTGAAAAAAGAACACCAAGAAGGAGACGTCTGATACCAATGAAATTTATACAGCATAACTGAATTCAGAGGATAACGTGATCAAAACATTATGGCAAAATACAGCTGTATTTGCTGGTAAACTGAAAAATAACATTTCCATGTAACATGGTTAGTACGAGGTTGAACCACCATGAACTGCGTTACACTGTGCAATTCTGGCATGGAGTCTGTCATACAGATATTGGATGTAAGTTTGGGGTATCGAGTTCCAAGCATCCTCAACCTGGACGCGTAAATCGGGGATGGTTGTGGCTGGCCGTGGAGACCGGATAAGTCGTCCCATAAAATCCCACACGTGCTCAATGGGGGACAAATCCGGTGAACGTGCAGGCCATGGAAGTTGTCTAGCACCCTAAAGTGCATGTTGCGTTGCACGTGCCGTGTGTGGGCGTGCATTATTTTGCTGGAAAACACCACGATGGACCGACCTTACAAATGGCACAACAACTGGCTGAATGATGTTGATGTAGGAGGTGCTGTTTAACGTACCCAGTACAAACACTAGTTGTGTACGGGAGTGATAGCTGATCGCTCCCCACACCAGGTGTAGGCCCTGTGTGTCGCTGGCGAATGCAAGAAGGGTGGAGACGCTCCCCTGAGCGTCTGCAAACACGCATACGGCCATCGGAGGTTTCCAAGCAGAATCTGCTTTCATCGCTGAACACGACAGATCGCCATTGCGTTCTCCAGTGCAGACGTTAGAGACACCACTGCAGCCGTTCCTGACGGTGGGCTGGAGTCAGAGGTACACACGTGCACGTAGTCCTGCATCCGGTAGACAGTTGTGGATTGTTTGCACAGTCACCTCAGGTGCAATGCCAGCTCGGATTTACGTCGCAGTGGATGTTCTGCTTGACAACGCCGCTCTTCTTATGCGTCGATCGGTCCGCTCATCAGTCCGTCTGTGACTCCCGGTTCCACGTCTTCTCGTGTGGGAATGTTCCTTGGACCATCTACGCCACCATCGTACCACCACCGATACTTACCGTCCAATTCGCTCTGCGATACGACCACCCGTCCTACTAGACGACCTCGCTCAAAGTCAGATAACTGCTGAAATCGTACATGTCTTCCATGCCCAGGCATTGCAGCTTCTTCAGGGTCTTCGCACGTGTCCGTATGCCGATGACTGATTGCATTCACTTCGCCGTACTCCTTAAATACATCCGACAATAATTTGCATATTATGCCGTGCTGTGGCGTAAGTGCTCACCGGTTGGTCTTGAAATTAACATCACACCTGCGTAAACTCGACCCCCTTAACATATGTAAATTTCAGGATTGTCCGCCAATTCCTTCTTGGTGTTCTTTTTTCACTTTCCAGCAGTGTATTTTTAGAGGAAGGAGTAGAAACAATAAAATATTTGAAATCCACAAGGACGAAATAAAGGTTAAAAAAATAGGAAAAACATTTTTTACTAATGTGTAAGTTAATGTGTTAATGCATTTTAACACACACAAAAATAGGGGGATTAAACACTGGGAGCAGGGCCCTTGCCCCCTCCCCCTCTCTCTAATTGACCCCCTGCCAATATGAGACCTATTGACCAGTTAGTTCTTCAGCTATTGTCATTTGTGAGAGGCATGGTGCACCCAAAAATGCCTTTTTTGTAAATTTTGATTTTACACCAGTTAGTTTCTTTATGAAATCTTCAAGTTCAGGTTTCACGAAAATCAAAAGGGTTCTGGTCAAAAGTGTTACTTTTTTGTGCTGATCTAACGTAGAATGGTCTGTAGGCAGGTTCATATTTCACTGCACAATTTATGAAATGCAGTGAAATATAGGTGAGTTCGAATTTCATTGCTGGGGTGCAATTTATGAAATGTTTGAATTCTTAAATTGTTTCTGAAACGTTTAGAAAAAATAGCACATGTGCATATGTTGTGCGTGTATTTGCTTACATGAAATTTTTTTGAATATCTGGGCATGTCAAAAAATCCAAAAGTCCTGGAATTTTGGGATTGAAAAAGTGTATGAACCATGCATCACCAGTGAACAAGGCTTGCAACAAATTCCATCATCACTGTCAATGGTTCATTGAATAATTATGAAGTGTGTGTATGCATCAACTGTTGTACAAGATTTTGCTTCAATAAAACATATATTCATGTTTCAATTGTTTTATTATATACATAAATTTCCCACATTTACCATAACCCTGTAAAAGGATTTAAATTAAAATGCTTTGCCTGCTACCCAGTAAAAAAAAAAAAAAAAAATTTGGATTTTTTTTTTTTTTTCATACACACTGCTTCTAAGGATTTTGCAGTGACTGAACATTTTAGTTTTTCTCACAGTTTCCAAATTGGTTTGATGAAGCATTTCAGATAGACTTAAAATCTCTGTTTCAAATGCAGCAACTCATTGAGTTGGAGAAATCTTACAGGTCCATTTTAGAAATGTAACTTTAAGCCACTTCAGCGCATGTGCAGCAGTTCCAAGGTATATATGCTGTAATGCAGGTCTGGACAAATCTGGGTCACCCTGATGCCTAGGAATTAAGATCTGGCACCCAGTTCTTTTTTTTTTTTTTTTTACATCAAACTTAATACTTTGTAGTAAGTACTGTAAATTATGTTGTATAATTAGTGAATTATCTGTTAGAAGTTATGAGTTTAGGTTTTGCAGATAATACGCCACTTATGAAGTTTCTGCGATCTTATTTTTGAAAACTGTGGTAATTGTCAGGAGCAGCCGTTGCGAAACTGCTGAAATTTCTGTTAGCCAATGTGGCTAGTAGAGTAAAAATTTTACTGGCCATGCAAAGTTAAAAAAAAAAATAGTTCAGTAGCTTTTCTACTTACGTCTGTATGAAATTAAAAAGGTGAATGTATTTTTTTTTTCTAATGAAAGACCCCCTCCCCCATTAACTTCATGAAAACAGATGCAGAGCAGTTACTGCATAGGATCATTAGATTGACTGCAAATATTGCACACGCTTTTGTTCCAAAATGATTGATTTTTTGACAATTTATTTTTAGTTCTGTAACATCATTACTCTTACTATCTTAATTTACATATACAATATTTATTTTCGAGAGGCCATTGAAGTTAGATGTCTAATTTTTTAATAATATTTAAAACAAAGGGACACAAGCTGGGATATATGTGCATAAAGTGGCACTAATAATGTTGATACAGTTTACCACTGATATGTACTGTGTCTGATCTTCACATCAGATGCCCACCACAATTGAATAGCATTTTGGTTATCAAAATCTTCAATTGAAGGGGCATTGCATCTAAACATCATTAAGTCATTAAAGTGTCACTATTCAGACATGCCCGCTTACTCGTTTTTATGAGGTTCATTTCTGAAAAGCCACGCTCACAAAGAGCCACACTACATGGCCACACTACATGGCTAGATGTAGCAGTTGCAACATCTTAAAAACATTGCCGTTACAGTTTGTTTCTTTTTGTTCAACATATATGCGGCTAAACAGTGATTCAAAGATAATTCTTTTACCTGTAGATGGCATTATACTTTGTGCAAAGTATACCATGGCAAAGGTTACTTTAGTGACCTTGACCCTTTGGTCACTCCAGGCTGATCCGGCAGCAGATTAGTTTCTCTCAAAGACCACCTTCATTTTTGAAGCAGCTGCGGGAACACACGGGCGAAAAAACTGAACTCTATATTAAATTACAGTGGGGGGGCAAAATAGTTGCTCACTTGGGAGAAAAAATCTGCTGGCCATCATTGGCTACTATATTTAAAAATTTACTAGCCACTACAAAATATCTGGTCGCCATTTGGCCACTGGCTACCGACATTCACAAGGGCTGGTCAGGAGGTGGTGGTGTTTGGAAAAATCACTAACAGAAAAAAAAATAATACAGTACCAGCAGTTGCTCTTAGATAAAGCTTTTGTTCGTTCCTCAGTTGAAACATTTTCAGAAATGCTAAATTCGATTGTCCTCAATTTCTGCAAATTTTTTGGTCTATAACTAGTAATGGTAAAGCTGAAAAAATTTTTAGATATTTTTATTTTTGATTTACTTGAGAGTAAGTAATAGAAATAATTATGGGAGATTTCAATGCAAAAATAGGGCACCGGCAACAGAATGAAACTTCAGTAGGTAAATTCGGTCACGGCAACAGAAACCAGCGTGGAAATACTCTCGTTGAGTTTGCAGAGGCAGAAGGGTTTTTCATCTTGAACTCCTTCAAGAAAAAGCCACACAGGAAATGGACATGGAGACATCCAAATGGGATGACAAATGAAATTGATTTTATTATGTGTAACAAAAAATTTGTCATAGAAGACTGCAGTGTGCTAAACAAGTTCAACACAGGTAGTGACCATAGATTGGTGAGATGTAAGATGCACCTCAACACTAAACTTGAACGTGGCAAGCTCATAAGACAAACAAAATCTATTGACATAACCAACCTTAAAAAACACCATAATACCTTCAAGTTAGAACTGAATAACAGGTTCTCTGCTTTAGAAGGCCTAACATCGGAAGAAGTGGACATCTGAAGTTAACAGAAAAGTAACCAAAGCTCTTATGGAAACAGCAACAAAATTAGCTGGGTCTAAGAACAAGTTGCATGTGAACAAATTATCAGGAAAAACCAAAATGTTGATGCAAAAAAGAAGAGAGATGAGGACAACTAAAGAAGATGTGACTTCCAAAGTGGAATATATAGAGCTATGCAAGACAGTAAGAAAAAGTATCACTGAAGACGTAAGAAAATTCAACTGTGAACTAGTGAGGAAAGCAATTGAAAACAACCAAAGCCTAAAGATAGCAAAGGGACATCTCAGTAAGGGAAGAAAACAGATTATGGCACTGAGAAAAGAAGATGGTTCTGTAACAAGAAATAGAGGCGAAATTTTGACAAGAGTGAAAGATTTCTACTCCAAATTATATGAAAGGGATGATATATGCACTCCAGACATCATGAAAAATACCAGTACCAGAGTTCCTCCAGTCCTTCCAGCAGAAGTTGCACATGCAATCAAGAACATGAAGCGAGGAAAAGCTCCAGGAGAAGATGGAATTACTGTAGACATCATACAAGAAGCAAGTGGAGAAATCGAAACAGTACTCGCCCAAATTTTCACTCTATGCCTTAATGAAGGAAAGATTCCTGAGGATTGGAACACCGCTACAATGATCCTGCTACATAAGAAAGGTGACATTGAGGATCTCGGAAACTACAGACCTATCAGCCTCCTATCAGTAGTTTATAAAATCTTCACTAAAGTTCTTTCACACCGCTTGAAGGTAACACTGGACATGGCTCAACCGAGAGAACAAGCTGGATTCAAGAGTGGCTACAGCACAATAGATCATATCCACGTGCTGAGAGAACTAATTGAAAGAGCGAGGGAATATGAACTTCCATTGTGCATGGCTTTTATCGATTATGAAAAAGCCTTTGATTCGGTGAAACCATCCGCAGTTACAATGGCTCTGAAAACCTGCGGTATTGAAGATGCATACATTAATATTATTAATAACATCTATGAAAATGCAAGTGCAAAGATTAGGCTGTTTGAAAATACAACACACGTAAAAATTGGAAAGGGAGTGAGACAAGGTGACACCATATCTCCGAAGCTCTTTAATGCCACATTGGAGGGTGTTTTTCAGTCGCTGAGCTGGGAAAACAAGGGGATAAAGATTAATGGAGATTATCTAACCCACCTTCGTTTTGCTGATGACATAGTCATTTTTGCAACTACCCCATCAGATCTGCAGAGTATGATCCAGGAACTTGCTGACAAGAGTAAAGAAGTGGGATTAAAAATGAACTTTCAGAAGACAAAAGTGATGCTCAATGCTTTTACAAGAAATGAAGATTTATCGATTGATGGAGAAAAGCTGGAGATAACAGACACGTACGTTTATCTTGGACAGCAGATATCAAGTGAGGGTCACATTGATGAAGAAATTAATCGGCGTACAAAACTTGCCTGGAGAGCTTTTGGAAGAAACAGCATAATTTTCAAGAGCAATATGCCATTATGTCTTAAAAGAAAAGTGTTTGATCAATGCATCCTTCCAGTGCTTACGTATGGTGCAGAGACGTGGACCTTAACTAAAAGAGACATACAAAGGCTGCAGACAACTCAAAGAAGCATGGAGAGGTGCATACTTGGTGTAACCAGGAGAGATAAGAAGAGGAACTCGTGGATCCGAAAAATGACAAGAGTGGAAGACATCATGATCAGAGTTAAATCCCTGAAATGGCAATGGGCTGGACATACTGCCAGAAGGACAGATCATCGATGGGCAGCCGAAATTTTAGATTGGATTCCAAGGGACAGGAAAAGACCCAGAAAAAGACCACATGGGAGATGGGTGGATGAAATTCGTAAATATGCGGGAGTGACATGGAGGAGACTGGCACAAGACAGACCGTTGTGGAGGAAACTTGGGGAGACCTTCGTCCAGCAGTGGATAGATAATGGTTGACAATGATGATGATGATGAAGTAATAGAAAAAATTAGTTAGTTACTTTTTAATGAAAAGATAGTTTCTTACTTCTTTGGTCTCCTGGGTCATCTTCTGAATCACTTTTTGTTACAATTTATTATTTGGTGTCAACATCATAGGTGCGGTTATACCAAGATGTTATTTTACTGAGTTTTGTGGTGTGATATGCCGCAGCAGATTATGCGTACAATTTTTTTTTCCCCTTGACTTTCACAGCTCTTGAATTATACAAAGAAAAATACAATACTTTTTAAGTTCATGTTTGCAAAATGTAATTTCAGCAAATCATGTTTTAGTAAAATATCACTTAAATTGTAATTTTTTAGAGCTGCCACTGGAAAAAATGGAAAAGGGAAATTATTGACCAAATTGGAATTTATTTAGCAATAAGTGCATTTGGGAATATCTCTGTTTTTCCTACCCCTGTGTGTGTATCATCATTGTCAACGATTATCAATCCACTGCTGGATGAAGGTCTCCCCAAGTTTCTTCCACAATTGTTTGTATTGAGCCTGTCTCCTCCATGTCACTCTGGTATGCTTTCGAATTTCATCCAGCCGCCTCCTTGTGGGTCTTTTTCTGTCCCTTGGAATCCAGTTTAAAATTTCAGTTGTCCATCGATGGTCTGTTCTCCTGGCAACATGTCCAGCCCATTGCCATTTCAGCAATTTCACTCTGGTCATGATGCCATCCACTTTTGTCATTTTACTTATCCACAAGTTCCTCTTCTTATCTTTCGTGGTTACACCAAGCATGCATCTCTCCATGCTCTTTGAGTTGTCTGCAGTCTTCGTATATCTTTTTTAGTTAAGGTTCATGTCTGCTCCATACGTAAGCACTGGTTGGATGCATTGATTAAACACTTTCCCTTTAAGACATAATGGCATACTGCTCTTAAAAATTGTACTGTTTCTTCCAAATACACACAGGGGTAGAAAAATATTCTGAAATCTGGTGGCCAGAATCCACATTGGACTACTGTGGAAAAGGGGGGGGATTATGCAATCCAACATTTGTTTGTCTACTGACGTCATCAAAGTACAGGTCGCACCATCTTTTTTCTGGTTTCAACAGCACCAAAGGAAAAGTTATTGATTTTTAATATAATTATGGTTATGTTTTAGGAAATATTAAGTATTCCAAGTTATAAAATGAAGCTATTTTAATCGATGTTCAAATTTTCATCCTCGGGAACGCATTAATTGTGAAGAAAGTTGGGTACAGAAGTTTTCCCATTGGCAGTATGGGAAGCAAAATTACTTGGTGTCCACCTTAAGCAAAAGAAAAATGCTTGCCCTGCCTTTTGATGTAGCAAGAAGTGTCAAAAAATAGAAACGCAAGCATTGAAAGGGAAATTAAATGTAAAAAATTGGTACTGCGTTGCTTACTCTCCCATGAAACAATTGTATGGATCACGGAAATTACACAGAAATCGCTCTTTGAAATCGCTTTTTTTTTTTCACATTTCCCAACGATCTTAAAAAAGAGAAGATATTAAAAACTATGAATATAATGAGGGTGAAATAACAAAAAAAAAGCTTGATCAGAAAAATTGAAAATGTGGAAACGGAAAACGACGGAACATTCTCATTAGTGCTAGTCATTTCCGGCAATTCCGAACATTTATGAGGTTCTCACGTTTTTCAGTTCTTTCAACCGCTGGCCACACTACCCTAATTTTTTAACCTTTATATTAAAACTGTTCATTGCAAGAAATAATTATAGTATTACTCCAGGAATTTGCGCAAAAATGCGAAGAATTAAGGACTTTCTCAGATCTGGAAAGGGATATAAAATTTTAGGTTGTTTCTGGAATATTGAGTGCGGGCTCAGCCCGTCTCAGCACTGCTATACAAATAACTCTTTCTCAGATATGAGCTGATGCAGCTGTGTTATCCTAATAGTGTTTAAAGCTATCTGTCCAAATTTCTACTAATTCTTTCAAAAGGAGCTAAAGCATCTATTCATCCTAAATTATTGGGAATACCCATCTGTGCAAAATAATTTGAGTCAAGGGGGTAGGAAGTCTGCTTGTTTCTGCCAAGAAAGAAACATTTTTCCAGTCTTTTCTTAGCATGTTTTCATGGAGGTCCAATCTTTTGTGATAAATGATCAATAGCCAGACAGTAATTTCAATTTTTCAAGTCGTGAACACCCACCTATCCTGTTGTACATTTTTATTAAGGTCAAAGGTGTTCTTCAGTAATTCCATTCTGGAATGTCTTCCAGGAAATTCTTTTATTGTTTCCTTCCCTAAGTGCTGTAAGTAGCCAAAAATGTAAAAATGAATTGTGATGGAAGATGATTGATATTATTTGACAACATTTTGATGAAGTACAGGAAGACAGATTTGGCAAGTTTCTGCCAAGGCGGTTAAAACCGGCATGGCAGAAACTAGTTTGTACCATAAAAGTGGCAATAACTGGCAGTATTCAGTTTTTTGTCTTATCAACAAATGGCAGTATTCAGTATTCAGGCGTAAGCACTTTAGTGGCACCCATGCACAGATTACCTTTATGAACACCAATGAGTGCGTTTTGAATTTGCATATGATTGTGAGGTATATAACACAGGAATTGCCCTTCATGTCTATTTATATCTGTCCAAAATGTGAAGGGCCATAATTATTTCGTGTACTGTATGTCTAAATAATAAGCGAGTGATTTGGAATCAATTTTTTTTACGGGGGTGTTCATAATATTTACCCCCACCCCTGCATGCACACTGGTAAATGAGTGCACTGTGAAAAACATTTCAAAAATGTATGCTGAACTTTATTTTTGTATGTTGCAATTGTTTGTATGGATCACCGAAATACAATTGTTTGTACGGACCTTATTTATTCATGACATTACATGATTTGTTTTGCATCTTTTGTCACATTCTGTGTTATAATTATTTTATTTTGTGCAGGGGATTTCTCGGCCATGAACTGTTCTGATTCAACACCAGGTCCTGTAATTGTGAAATACGAAGATGACGTGCCACAAATTTCAGGGAAGCCTTGCATAGACTTTCAGCCGGATGACAGATGGCAGATAAAAGATGATGATGATGACTGCAAAGTTGATACTCCGGGTAAGAAGTCAGTTGTGAATGACTCAAATAAAAGCAAAGGTCATAATGATGAGAAAAGACTAGATCCAGCTGTGAATGGCGATTCTGAAAAAATTATTAAACAAGAAAAAGGACACACAGAAACGGAGTCCAATGACTCACATATGACGATCAAGGAAGAGCC
The DNA here is from genome assembly GCA_039090855.1 of Macrothele yani. NCBI lineage: Eukaryota > Metazoa > Arthropoda > Arachnida > Araneae > Macrothelidae > Macrothele > Macrothele yani. Next base: position 29,907,947 of record CM077026.1, read on the forward strand.
TGTCTCACAGAGTGATTCAGAGGCAAAAGTCAACCATCCAACTGAAGAAAAGTCAACAGAGAATTGTAGTTCCAAAGTTAAACTAGAACCTGAAAAAATGCATAATCTTCCTCCTTCTCTGATCAAAATTGAACAGTCTGACAGCAGTTCTGTCAATGAAAAACATGAAAATACAGCCTCTGTGGATGGTAAAGGAACAGAGGATAAAAATTCTGTGGGTGAGAAAGAAAAAATGCACAAAGATGAAGGAACTTTAGTTGCTAGTTCAGCTGAAAATTCTAAGACTGCCAGTGAAGATGAAAGTGTATCAACACTGGATAAACAACCATCACCAAATGACACAACCTCCACTAATGTTGTAAAGGTAAATGCTGAGAAGGATGAAACTTCAGGGAATAGTGATGGTGAGTCAGCAAGTAAGTCATCCATTAAATCATCAAAAGATGAAACCAAGAGTGAGGATAACCATTCTAGCAAAGTGACTACTGAAGAATCCCCACCTAAATTAGAAAATCACACTGCATCAAGTGACACTGTGCAAGCAAGCCATGATATGCCTGATATATCGAGTAGCAGTTCGGGTACTGTGGCTGATGCAAAGTTAAATGAAAGCACCTTAAGTGAAGGGACGAGCGTTAAAGATTCTGAGAAACCCTCTGAAACTGATACTACAAATGAAAAGGATACCCAGAAGTCGGTGAGTACTACAAATGAAAAGGATACTCAGAAGTCGGTGAGTACTGCAGATGAAAAGGATACTCAGAAGTCGGTGGGTACTACAAATGAAAAGGATACTCAGAAGTCGGTGAGTAGTGATGATACGGGCAAGAAAGACGCTCTTAAAGAAGTTGAAACTGACTGTGAAGTGCAGGTTATTAGTTCAACTTCAGATCCTAACAAGGACATGTCCAAGGAGCTAAGTAACAAATCTCAGGAAAAAATACCTTATGATGTTGCATTACTAAATTCTTTGAAAGGTGTTTTAAAGGCTGGACAGTATAAACCTGTTAAATTTCCTCATACAGGAACCCTTAGTCTTGCTGAAAATGAAGTGATAATTGAAAGCCCTTCCCTTCTTGTTCCCCTTACTCATTAAAGAAGCAGATGTTTTCCCCCAAGTAAGTGAGGGGCAGCCTAAAACAGAAGAGCAGACTGCAGCTGCTGCAACCACCACCAAAAAACAGGTAAAACAACCAGTTTCAAAAAACTTTTTTGAGAGTTCTGTTGGAAAGTTTTTGATCAGTTTAGGGATGGGGAGAGTTGAAGAGTGGTATCACAGAGATATGAAGAAATCAAAACTCAAGCATATTAAAAAATATGGTCCTGATGAAAAAGTGGAGGAAGAATTTCACAAGCATCAGAAAGAGTATTTAAAAGCGAAAGAAGCGAATGGGGTTTTTTCATTTAGACTTCGTCGTTGCCAGTTTTGTGATTTTAAGTCAGAGTCGCTTTCAGTTATGGAGGCACATTATTTAATTCCACATCTTAGTCCAAGAAAGGAATATAAGTGTAATTATTGTGTATTTCTGACTAGAGATCCCAAGGAAATAATATTTCATTTTGAAGCAATGCACGGGAAAAAAGCTGTGTTGGATTTTGTCATGCCTTTCCACGAATGCCCGTTCTGTTGTTTTCAAAGCCACCTGAAGACTAAAGTAAATGCTCACATTAATCGGTGTCGTAAGCACTTTATGCCAACTCATAACCAGGCCCCGCCATTTGATTTTGAATTTCCTGGTGTTACCACCAAACCTGTTACAATGGCAGATATTTTAGCCCATCGTGCCATAATGAATGTTGCTAAACATAGACCAAATCAACCAGTGTATACTCCCCCCAATGCTGTTCCAAAGGGTATCAATGTTCGAAATAAATTGGCTCTTATAAATAAAATATCAAACCAAAATTCAGTGAACAATGTTCAGAATTCACCCCTTGTTAAGCAGTTAGTGGGTCAACACCCAAAGCCAATACAACCTGTAAATACTGCTACAGGTATTCATCTACCTCCTGGTTTGGTTATCACAAGACCTAGAGCAAATATATCTCAGGTTCAGAATTCAGTCCGCTTGACTTCACCTCGTATTGCTACTGCGACCATTCGTCATCAAGTGAACACAAGAAAGTGGGTGTACAATTCAGCCGAATCACAGCTTGCATCTTCGGGTATATCCATCACACCAGTAACAAAAATTGCTTCTCAAGGTGTATGGACTCCTAATATAAATAATGCCGTGAGGCAAACAATGAAAAACATTACTGTAACTCCTATCAGTACTTCAGGCAATCAAATTGTCTCTCAAAAGCCTGGACCACCTCAGCCAGTAGCGTTATTTACTAATGTTGCGGGTAATGACTCTCGAAATGGCAACCGTGGTCCTGTAATCATGTCTGTTCAGTCACAAGCTACCAGAATGCCTGTTGGGACAAAGATCGGTTCCCCGAGAATCCACATTCCTTACCAACGACTGAATACTCCTCCTTCTCAAGTTGTTAAAGGGAGTTCAGGTAATACATTTGTAATGTGTGAAATTTGTGACTCTTACATAAAAGACCTTGAGGAATTAAGGACACACATGAACTGGGTGCATAAGGTGAAAATTCACCCCAAAATGTTGGTCAGCAGACCTCCACTGAACTGTCAGAAATGCCAGTGGCGTTTCTTCACAGATCAGGGTCTAGAACGCCACCTGCTAGGAGCGCATGGACTTGTAACCACCAACATGCAAGAAATGGCAAATAAAAATCAAGATGGTGGTCGCTGTATTATTTGTGGTGCTGTGTTTACCTATAAGTTAGTGTCACATATGACTCAAGTTCACAAAGTGACTTTGAAGCCTGCACATTTGTCATATAAATGTACTGTTTGCACAGCAACTTTTACTTTATACAGATTGTTTGAAAGTCATGTATATAATGTACATAGTGGATCAGCCAAAAGGCCTGCTGAAGAGCAGCCTGCATCTGAACCCCCCAGCAAAAAGGCTAATGTAGTAGCAACTCCTCCTCCTCCTCCTGAACCAAAGCAAGAAGTTCGGGAAGTCATTCTTGAAAAATGTAAAGAGTGTAATGTGAAAGTAGAAGACCTAAATGACCATTTGATCAAGAAGCACATAAAGAAGTGTTCTGTGAAGCTTTGTCACATAGAGAAGTGCGAAAAATGCCTGTATTCAACTGATGAAATTCTAGTAATAAGAATGTCAGATTTTGGCATTGAAGATGATGATGACTCTGATGAAGACGACGATGATGAGGACGACGATGATGGTGATATTACAACTGTAGAGATAAAAGATGATGTTCCAGATTCAGCAGTAGAATCAAGTGCAGATAAAGCTTGAATTCCTAGGATTAAGTCAGTGGTATTGGAGCAAGGTAAGCATTGTAATTATTATTAGATTGTTTACAATCAGAATTTTACTTGTGATCATTGGCTTCTTTTATTTTGTATGCTGTTTATCACTCTAAACTGTGCACTATTTGCTTATGTTGAAAGGAAATTTTCTTGCTGCTGTTCATTATAGTTTTGGTAAGCTTATAAAATATGAAACACCATGGCAAATTTTTTTGAAGTGTGAAAATATTTGGTAGACATCAGTTTTCGTAACATGAAGTTGAAAATCTTCCTATTACTTTTGAACATATTTTGTGTGTGAGTATTTATACACTGCCCTACCATTAATATCTGGACACCTGTATGTCTAGAAATGATTTTTATTTGCAGAAAATTTAATGTTGTGTGCTGAAACCTTTGGTCCTTATGACTGCATCTTAAACTTCATGGAATGCTTTCTGCCATTCATCCATTAAAACAGTGACCAGTTCTTCTTTGTTTATTGGGCAATCTCTTGTTTCAAACCCACAACCATCCAATTAATTTCAAAGATGCTCTGTAGGGTTTGGGTCTTGACTCTGGGCTGCCCAGTTCAACTTTTTAAAGTCTGTCCTCAAACCTATTTTTAATAACATAAGCAGTATGACCATGGTAGAAAAATATTCTGAAACCAGCTACCTTTTTTAGTGACGAGAATCAAAACATTAGACCAAGGTTTCAGAAATCAAAATTTTTTATTTTCCAGCTGACATAAAAAAATGTTTAAGATATCTTTTTAAAGGTTTTTAAAATCTTTTTTATGTGTTTTCTCTATTTGAAAAATATTACTAATGATATAAATTTTTTTGGGTCAAAAATGATGGTACAGTATTGAGAGATTGAAGTTCAAATAAAGCACATATCAAGCGGGCAATCTGGCATCTTAGCATTGCGTGTTTAAATATTTTTTTTCCGGTACACATGCTGTGAGAATTTGTTTTTTTATGTCTTGTTTCACATCTTAAGGGGAAATTTTTTTGAATAATTGTTTGGAAATTTGAGAAAATGGCAGGAGTGAAGAGAAAACACAGCTCTTTAACGATTCAGCAGAAAGTGGACTTGTTGCAAAAACTTGATAATGGCAGTGCACCAAAGCATGTTGCGGAGATTTTTGGTATTGCTGTTCGGACTGTGTACGATATTAAGGAAAACTAAGACAAGATATTGCAATTCTATGCAATGAGTAATAGCAATTCTGGAATTGCTGATCGCAAAACGATGCATGAAGCTAGAAACTCCACACTCAATGCTTTTGTTTACGAGTGGTTTCGGCAAAGGCGTAACGATGGTATGCCAATTACCGGTCAACTCTTATGCGAAAAAGCCAAGCTATTTCATCAGCAACTGAAGATTGATGAGCCTTGTAATTTTTCAGTTGAATGGCTATCCCACTTCAAACAAAGACATGGAATTTGTTACTTGAAATCCTGAGGGGAGCAAGAATCGGCAGATAAGATAGCTGCAAAAGAGTTTCTGGATATGTTTGCCAAATTTGTCCAGGAGGAAGCTCTTTCTCCTGATCAAATTTATAACATGGATGAAACTGGACTTGTCTGGCGTTGTCTACCAAGACATACTCTAATGCGTGCTGATGAAGTAGGACCTTCCGGTGTTAAGGAAAGCAAAGAAAGAGTAACAGTTGCTCTTTGTCTCTGGAAATCATAAATGTATGCCATTTGTGATTGAAAAAAGTGCTTGTCCTAGGGCTTTGAAGAACTTACCTGTGATCTACCGCAGTAATAAAAAATCGTGGATGACCAAAAAACTTGCTACAGACTGGTTCAATAATTACTTTGTTAAAGATGCCAGAAAGCACTGTGTGGAGGTTGGACTTGCTCCAGACTGTAAAATTTTGTTGGTATGGGTTATGTTCTTACCCCGAAACACAACTTCATTAATTCAACCCATGGAACAGGGCATAGTTAACAGTTAGAAGTGCGACTACAAAGGAGAATTCCTAAGGAAACTGTTGAACTCTAATAAATCGTTTCAAACAATCAAAATGTTCATTAAAGATTTCACAATGAAGGACTAATAGCAGGTTCATGGAACAATGTGAAAAGTTCTACTCTGATAAATGCATGGCATAAGTTATGGCCAGTATCAATATTTATTGACTCTGAACTTGAGCCAAACAAGCAAATGTGTCAATGACGAATGTGTTTAGAGAAGGAGATATAGTTGAATGGATGGAATCTTCAGACAAGAGTGAAGTCCAAATGATGACTGATGATTAAATCATAGCTGGTGTGATTAGTTCTGATGCAGGCGATTCATACAATTCATACACTGACAGCGAGGATTCTACTACCAAAAAATATCCTTAGGTGATGGAATTTTGTTGGAAGAACAATACATTAAATTTTTTAGAACAGCAGAAATGTGGAAATAAAAAACTTCAATGAGAGAAACCAAATTTAAAACAATTGACTATTGATGGAATGTTTGCCAGCCAGAATGTTTGATTGACATATACAGTATTTGGTAAATAAAAATTCAATTAATTAATACAATACTGTATTATGAATTTGTTCCCTATATTTTACTTACTTTATTATATACTGTATCATCATCATCATCATCATTGTCAACCATTATCAATCCACTGCTGGACGAAGGTCTCCCCAAGTTTCCTCTACAACGGTCTGTCTTGTGCCAGTCTCCTCCAGGTCACTCCCGCATACTTTCGAATTTCATCCACCCATCTTCTGTGTGGTCTTTTTCTGGGTCTTTTCCTGTCCCTTGGAATCCAATCTAAAATTTCGGCTGTCCATCGATGGTCTGTTCTTCTGGCAGTATGTCCAGCCCATTGCCATTTCAGGGATTTAACTCTGATCATGATGTCTTCCACTCTTGTCATTTTTCGGATCCACATGTTCCTCTTCTTATCTCTCCTGGTTACACCAAGCATGCACCTCTCCATGCTGCTTTGAGTTGTTTGCAGCCTTTGTATGTCTCTTTTAGTTAAGGTCCACGTCTCTGCACCATACGTAAGCACTGGAAGGATGCATTGATCAAACACTTTTCTTTTAAGACATAATGGCATATTGCTCTTGAAAATTATGCTGTTTCTTCCAAAAGCTCTCCAGGCAAGTTTTGTACGCTGATTAATTTCTTCACCAATGTGACCCTCACTTGATATCTGCTGTCCAAGATAAACGTATGTGTCTGTTATCTCCAGCTTTTCTCCATCAATCGATAAATCTTCATTTCTTGTAAAAGCATTGTACATCACTTTTGTCTTCTGAAAGTTCATTTTTAATCCCACTTCTTTACTCTTGTCAGCAAGTTCCTGGATCATACTCTGTAGCTCTGATGGGGTAGTTGCAAAAATGACTATGTCATCAGCAAAACGAAGGTGGGTTAGATAATCTTTATCCCTTTGTTCTCCCAGTTCAGTGATTGAAAGACATTTTCCAATGTGGCATTAAAGAGCTTCGGAGATATGGTGTCACCTTGTCTCACTCCTTTTCCAATTTTTATGTGTGTTGTATTTTCAAACAGCCGAATCTTTGCACTTGCATTTTCATAGATGTTATTAATAATATTAATGTATGCATCTTCAATACCGCAGGATTTCAGAGCCATTGTAACTGCTGATGGTTTCACCGAATCAAAGGCAATTTTTCATAATCGATAAAAGCCATGCACAATGGAAGTTCATATTCCCTCGCTCTTTCAATTAGTTCTCTCAGTACGTGGATATGATCTATTGTGCTGTAGCCACTCCTGAATCCAGCTTGTTCTCTCGGTTGAGCCATGTCCAGTGTCACCTTAAAGCGGTGTGAAAGAACTTTAGTGAGGATTTTATAAACCACTGATAGGAGGCTGATAGGTCTGTAGTTCCTGAGATCCTCAATGTCACCTTTTTTATGTAGCAAGATCATTGTAGCGTTGTTCCAATCCTCAGGAATTTTCCCTTCGTTAAGGCATCGAGTGAAAATTTGGGCGAGTACTGTTTCGATTTCTCCACTTGCTTCTTGTATGATGTCTACAGTAATTCCATCTTCTCCTGGAGCTTTTCCCCGCTTCATGTTCTTGATTGCATGTGCAACTTCTGCTGGAAGGACTGGAAGAACTCTGGTACCTTTCATGATGTCTGGAGTACATGTATCATCCCTTTCATATAATTTGGAGTAGAAATCTTTCACTCTTGTCAAAATTTCGCCTCTATTTCTTGTTACAGAACCATCTTCTTTTCTCAGTGCCATAATCTGTTTTTTCCCCTTACTGAGATGTCCCTTTGCTATCTTTAGGCTTTGGTTGTTTTCAATTGCTTTCCTTACTAGTTCACAGTTGAATTTCCTTACGTCTTCAGTGATACTTTTTCGTACTGTCTTGCATAGCTCTATATATTCCACTTTGGAAGTCGCATCTTCTTTAGTTGTCCTCATCACTCTTCTTTTTTGCATCAACATTTTGGTTTTTCCTGATAATTTGTTCACATGCAATTTGTTCTTAGACCCAGCTAATTTTGTTGCTGTTTCCATAAGAGCTTTGGTTACTTTTCTGTTAACTTCAGAAATATCCACTTCTTCCGATGTTAGGCCTTCTAAAGCAGAGAATCTGTTCTTCAGTTCCAATTTGAAGGTATTATGGTGTTTTTTAAGGTTGGTTATGTCAATACATTTTGTTTGTCTTATGAGCTTGTTACGTTCGAGTTTAGTGTTGAGGTGCATCTTACATCTCACCAATCTATGGTCACTGCCTGTGTTGAACTTGTTTAGCACACTGCAGTCTTCTATGACGAATTTTTTGTTACACATAATAAAATCAATTTCACTTGTCGTCCCATTTGGATGTCTCCATGTCCATTTCCTGTGTGGCTTTTTCTTGAAAAAGGAGTTCAAGATGAAAAACCCTTCTGCCTCTGCAAACTCTACGAGAGTATTTCCACGCTGGTTTCTGTTGCCTTGACCGAATTTACCTACTGAAGTTTCATTCTGTTGCCGTTGCCCTATTTTTGCATTAAAATCTCCCATAATTATCTTCAAGTGCTGCTTACCTTTATTATTTAGATCACGAATTTCCTCATAAAATTCTTCAATTTCTTCTTCAGGATGACTTGTGGTGGGTGCATAAGTTTGAATAATCTGAGCCTGGTATCTTCTCGAGAGTTGGATAACGAGTCGTGCAGCTCTGTCAGAGGAACTTTCAACTTCTACAACTTTATCCTTCAGTTTCTTGTTTATTATAAATCCAACACCACTAGTTCTGCCAGTATCTGTCCCACGATAGTAGAAGAGATGTCCACTTTTCAGTTCGATGAGATCTTCTCCTTTTCTCCTTACCTCACTTAGCCCCACGATGTCCCACTTGATCCTTTGTAGTTCCTCTTCCAATTCAAGAAGCCTTGAATCAGAAGATAGGGAGCGTCCATTGTACGTTGCCAAGGTCAGCATCAGATGGCAGCCTAGTCCGGTCCTCCGGGGGATTCTTAGCACCCTCTGCCTTCATGTCGCACTGGCCGCTGCCTTGGCCAGGTACATTCCAGCTGCCGGAGACCGAGGGCCAAGATTTAAGTTGTGGAGTCATTTTGGAGGGGTTTGGCCATAACTCACCACGCTGGCCAAGCGGGTTGGTGAGTGAGAGATAGCATTTCCTCTAATCCTGATGGTATAGTTATACCGCTATTGGCGGTCGTCAGAGCCCCTTTAGTGGGAACAGGATGTACCACGAGAAGGCGGGGTTGACATTTGTCAAGGAGAGGCTGTGATGTTACGCATCACCTGACCTTACATCCTGTATGTATACTGTATATACATCATTACATATACTGTATATATCTATATAAATTCCAAATACTACTAATTACAGTATTAAATACATATTACTAATTAATTTTACTAATTATTAAACAAATGAAAGCCTATAATTCGTACATGCATACCATCCTATTTGAACTAGTATTATACAGTACTATGTACTAGTAAACACACACAGGTTCTCTAAAATCCGCAAAATTCCATAATCTGCACAACCTCTGGAACCAAGTTGTGCGGATTTTCGAAATTGTACTGTATTATCAAAGTCGTGTACACTTCTTTCCAAAAAGTAATGTGTTTTACCATCAGCTATTAGCTTATCTCTCTCCCTGAAAAAGAAAAAAATATGGTGCATAGTTCATTATTTTTATCCGTGGTGGCCTGGACAATTTTTTTGGTCACCCCTGGTGACCAGGTGATCGCATTTTTCGTCTCAAGTAGTAGTATTCTTAGTTTTTTTTTTTTTTTCAACACAGTGATTTTATCCCATCTCAGATTTTGATGAAACTTGGCACAGAGGTAGCCTACATAAAGATGAAGAAAAATACCAAATTTTATTAAAATACGTCCGCCCATTTTGAAAATACGGCAATGTGAAGTTGTCAAAAATCGCCAAAAAACACCCCACTGCCATAATTTCAAATTGCTGTAGCAACTCTTCTAATTAAGCTAAAATGATGAGAGAGGTGTAATTTTACAGCATTTTCCAAGAGCTTTCCTATGATATACAACACGATATGGGTTTGAGATGAAAATTGTTTTTCAAATTTTAATTTATCATAAAGCACACTTCAAAAATTTTCAAAAAATTATATACAACACTTCACATTATTGTTAACTAATTCCCTAAGTATGAAAGTGGGACTGTCATGGGTTCACACCTTTATAAAATTTCAAAAATACATATTTCACTAAAAAGACTGACATATTTGTAAAATTTATAGATTTAGGTAGAATTATACATAACTTACCCATAAATAAATCATCACTCTTTATTCTTAATATATCTATGTACACATTCAAATTTACTGTTAACACATACATTCGAAATGTCACTAGCGAAACCTGATACAAACAGTATATGTTTTAAGATTTCACTTCTTTTTAAACGCTTCATTTGTTTTTACAGTATCATCCCCAAGAATTTGATATATTCTTCCTGTTGGTGTTACTGGGTTTATTTTAAAAAAAAAAAACATCATTTACAGATACCCATAGAATATCAGGTTTTGTAGGATATGTATAAGATAGTGATGGGCCAGCTGGGTGAAGGAAAGTAACTTTAACTTCATCAAGACCTTCATCTTTTGTTAAAACATAAGCTAGCCAACATTTCTTGTTGTAGATGGCAGTAATGTATCCATGAATATCTCTCAAAGCCAGTTTTCCTGGAGATTTTGTGACTGTTTCAACAGTAGATTCTGTTGTATCTGAAAAAGTTTTTACCAATATTTTTTATGTACTTGATGCTATCGGTATAAAGGCATGTAACCTTTGTGTCCCTTTGGTGGTAACAGATTGACTAAAACGCTCTTCTAGAAATGTTTCAGTTTCAATATACTCTTCTTGTGTTGAAAATTCAAAGTGTACAGATGTAATGTTTTTAACTGCCCAATCAAAAAGTTGTTGTGGAGTAAGAATTTGGTTATCAATATGGCCTCTGCAGACTTGCTTTTGTTGCTAATCTCTTAAGAGTGCCACCGACACCATCGCAAGGTCCTTTTCCATGAGCAGAGGCACAAAAAAAAAAAAAAAAAAAATGCTATTCTGTTTCGATGCCAAAATCTTCTTTGTGGAAACATAAGTTTATTACAAAATTCTTTTATTTTTGTATTGGGCTGCACTGCCATCCGAAAAGTAGTATATCTTCTGTATATCAGTTTGAAATTTGGTTTTTAAAAATTGAATTAGCTTTTTTTGAAAACAGTAGACTGCTATGGTATTATGCTCTAGACAGTTAGAAATTATGACATAGCTCATATGCTCTGTTTTCTTCTCTCCTTTGTAATACACTACAAAGGGGTGCACTGTTGCATGATCACTTGACCAATGATAACTCTGGGCCTCATCTTGGATCACGAAATTGTAATTCTCAGAGAAGTCACATGTAACAGCATATGCACCCTCATTCAATTTATCCTTGACTTCATTTAGAAAAAAGCTTTGCTGCTTAGCTAGAAAATCATGGAGTATCAACTTGGTGAATTTTTCAGAAAATAATTCAATAAACTCCGATGAGGTCTTCTGCATTGTTTCTATTACATCTGTCTACTGAAACCCACTGTCAAAAAGTGATATTTTCAACCATATTATTATCAAATGCATTTTGTAGTGTACTTTTTATTGGGTTGCTTCCTGTGCAAGAACTACAGTTTCCCATAATGCAGTGAATTGATGCTGGGTTGCACAGCACTTTTGCCAAACAGTGTTTATAAGAGGCCAATTCTCCATTAGTTAACACACCGAGCTTAGCATTTTCTATCATAAGTTGGACATTTTGATGTGTAGTGCAAACACATACTGAGTGTGTTCTACTATGTCCTGCTAAAATGCAGTGTTTTGGGTGCAGTTCTGCAGATTTAGAAAACCCAATCTTCATTTCTTGAAATTTATCTTTGAAAATTTTTTATGCTTCTTTTAAATTGCACAAAATAAGTATTTTAGATATTACTGTTTTATTTCCATTCTCCCCCTTCACAGTTACACAGTCTCTCTTCCCTGGCATTACTCTACTTATTTCATCATTTTCATAAAAAGAACATACTGTTTGCACAACTTCTTGTGACAGATTCTTTCCCAGTTTTTGGTCAGGACTTTCTAATATACCTCTTTCCTTCAAAAGCCATTTTGCCTGGCGTACCATGTAGTTAGGAGCATTGAATTCATGCATTATCTTTTTATACTCTAAGATTCAGGTGAACAAGTTAGTAGCAGTACTTTCTTTTTCCTACTACTTGAAGAAAAGCTAGTTTTCAGATTACCTATAACAGATTGTTCCAGTGACACATTCATTTTCTGAGGAATCCTCTGCATTAGCAAATAGTTGTTTTTTCAGTGCTAACCCAGTGTTTTTAAATTTTTTGGTTGAATACTACTTCATCTGAAGATTTCTACTACGTACAGGGGACTCTCCTAATTCCTGAAGAGGCGTATTTAGTGTCTCGGTACAGGTTTAAACCAGTTGAGTCATAACAGCTCCAGACTCGGGCAGTTCCAGACATGTGGCTTGACCCTGAACTGGCATAGCTGGATCTGAGCAGATCCAATAAAATTGCAATTTGCTATTTGTGATAGCTGTTGGAATAAACAATTACATCTTTTTTTATCACAATTTGTACTTTTTATGTATACTCAAAACTTTTAATAATTATGGCTATCAGATTATAATTGTATTCATAAAAAACTTATATTTTTAGTAGTTCTAATAGAATAATCACCCTGTCATAGTCACTGGTTACATTTTAAATATATTACAAATAAATTTATGAAAAAGTGAAGATTTATTTATGGCTAAGTTATGTATATTTCCGCTTAAATCTATAAATTTTACAAAAAATATGTATTTTTGAAATTTTATAAAGGTGTGAACCCATGACAGTCCCACTTTCATACTTAGGGAATTAGTTAACAATAATGTGAAGTGTTGTATATAATTTTTTGAAGATGTGCTGTTTGATAAATTAAAAATGTAAATTTTAATTTAAATTTGAAAAACAATTTCATCTCAAACCCATACTGTGTTGTATATCATAGGAAAGCTCTTGGAAAATGCTGCAAAATGACACCTCTCCCATCATTTAGCTTAATTAGGAGAGTTGCTACAGCAATTTAAAATTATGTCAGTGGGATGTTTTTTGGCGATTTTTGACAACTTCACATAGCCGTATTTTCAAAATGGGTGGACGTATTTTAAAAAAATTGGGTATTTTTCTTCATCTATATGTAAGCTACCTCTGTGCCAAGTTTCATCGAAATCGGAGATGGTGAGTTAAAATTCATATTAAAATTGTGTTGATTTTGACATGGAATGAAACCGTGTCAGCAAGTGTGTTAGGAACATGTGCATTGCAACCATGTTGTGGTCCAAGTTATTACTAATCACACAAATGCATTGGCTGAGAAATTTGCCTTTTTGTTTGTAATACCACACAAATGGATGAACAGTTGCTTGTTGGTTTACCCAGTGTGGTAGCATTTCATCTTGAACTACAAAAGTTAAGTTTTCTGCAAGAATAATACATTCAGTTTCATTGAGTTCTACTTTACTTTCAGGAACTGAGTTTGTGCTTTTGCTGTAAAATGGCGAGTCTTAAGTAAAACAAGCTTTTCAGTGAGGGACGGGAAAAAAAATATTTTATCGGTTGAACAACAGTGATCATTTCAGCATGATCTGTAGTGGTCCACTGTTTAAAGACTATATTGTCTGGCATGGTATCAGTATTTTAAAATTCTTGCATCAAATCTTGGAGGGCTTTGCTTCCTAGACATTTAACACATTTTCCCATCATACAGTTGTAACTATTCATGTCACAAACAAGCATGTCAAGAAGGTCCTTGTAATTAATGCTAAGTTTTGCCCCATCAATCATGAACTTAAAATTTTGATGGTATAAACAAACGCAAACGGTACGAGTTCCTGAGGATCCAGCAATGACACAGCACTTAGGTCTAAGTTCTATTAATTTTGATCTTCCAATTTGGATTTTTCGCTTTGAACTCCACAAACAGTTCATCCAAATTGCAAAAAATAAGTCACTTCGCTTCTTAACTTTAATATTATTTCCTTTTATAAAGGAAAGTCTTTTTGCCTTCGCAGAATAGGCTATGCTCATCACTTTCATAAAATTCATGGACAATAGCTAATGTCTCTGGTTGAATGCCAAAACCCAACTTCCTTCCTAACTGGTAGAATACCTTGATCTTTAACTAGATCTCTTGTCAGCTTTACTAGACAATCGGATACGCTAAACTCAGTAGAGTCATTCCATCTCAATTCAGCAGACAGTACCAAAATGTGTCAGGTGACCATTTTAGATTTGTTCCAAAAAATTACAGGAGTTCCAACTATTAGAAACATTAAATATCCTGAAAGGATTTTCCTAAAAAATTTTTTTTTTTTTTCCTCCAGCTACAGCGTTTTGAAGTTTGGCTAAAATGTAGCGATCTTTGAAAAATGGGGAAAATGCTGTATTTTAAAACGAGCGCTGCTTCAAAACTACTTAATCTATGCACTTTTTTTTTTTTTTTTTGTAGCTATTGAATTAAATTTTAACTTGGCATAGTTTGAATAAGCCTGACTGACATTACTAATAAGGAAAAAAAACCACATTTTTTTTTTTTTTTGCATTTTTGGAAAAAAAAATTCCCCACTAAATAATAATTTGTCAGGTAAGTAAGGATGGCAATCTGAAGTCCCTCAATGGTAGTTTTACAGCAAATTTAATTTTAAGTTATGCGGAAGTTCAAAAAAGCTCAATTTTTGAATGACATTAACTCAAAAACCCCATTTTTTTTAAATCTGAAAATCTGTCCATTTGATGCCCTCTTAGTTGTTAATAAATTGCTCATTACAGAATAGTGTATTTTTGTCTGGTTAATTTTATATATTTTTTAAAGATAGCACATTTTCAGCATTGTTGCGTAATACAGCACAAAATGCAATAGGATTGTCCATATTTCACTGAAAACATCATTTAATCAGGTTTCAAAGTTAAAACATAGGTTACTGGTGTTTGATTAGTACAATTACATTATATTTTGAAGTTCAGCACAAAAACATATACTAAAAAATATTTGCAGAACATGGCAGTATGTTCTTGCTGGTTTCATTTCTTTTCTAGGGGAATTATTTGCAACCTCATACTCTCTCCCTCCCTCTCTCTCTTTCTCTCTCTCTCTCTATATATATATATATACTTTAAATTATTTATTTTGTAACCATCCACTGTTCTACTGATACTCCTCATAAATTTATAGCATTTTGTAATGAAATTGCACAAGCCACAATGCTGAAACAACAGGTTATGACAGGCTTTTGTAAGTACAAACATGTCCATTAATTGCTCACTGAACAGCCAGTCAGCAGCTGTTATGTCCTTCATTTACTAATCCCCCACCTTTCTCCCACTCCAGTTTGCTCTTGTCTGTTGATGAGTGATGTTCAGTATTGTTCAGTGAATAATTTATAATGTCTGATCATCATAGTTCTGAGAGAGTTAGATGTGTGGACTACATTAAAAGACACAAAAAAGTTGTGTATAAAACTAAGCTTGTTAGGTTCTGTGGTGTTGGTGATTTAGGTGATGAAATTCAAAGGATTGTAGGCCCATCTGTCTCTGTAAATAGAAATGATTATTTCTGTTGCAATTGTGTGGCTTTTTACAAAAGAAAAATTTTGGAATGTGCAAATGAAACTGAAGAAGAAATTCCCACATCAGAGAGAGAGAGGATTTTTTTGTTCCCAGTCATGAGATTATGGATGTTTTAAATAGCAGTATTACAATGCTTGATGTTAATGTGTCACCATTTAAAGCCCCTTCAGAAGTTAGGGAGGATAGGAGAGAAGCTTATGTGAAAAGCCCTTCTTTAGTTTATTATTGTCTTTATTTTATTCTCGTTTTTGAGTTGTCAGAAGTTGTGGAGTAGGGGTTTTTGTGATCCAGTTTTCTTTCAGGAATCTGTGCTTTAGAAAAAAATTAATATTTCCTTTTTTTATTGCAAAGTTTAAGAATTTGTAGCACTTTAGTATTGCTATTCAGGTTTAAAATTCTCTCTTAGGCGACTAGGTAACTTGGCAATGTGTTATTGCTTAACATTAATTCTGATTCATTAAGTCACTCTTACAACTTGAGTTTTCTATAATTATCTTCTTTCTGTTTATTAGTAACAGATGAAGAGCATGGGTTGGGCCAGGAAAGTTATAGATGCATGCTAAAATGTTAACTAAAGCTTCGTCATACAACTCTGTGGAGGTTATGACATATATATTTTTTATATTTTTTGGTGGGCTTATATTACTTGCATCTATGGCTTTGCAGAAACCCATTTCCAAATAGGTCTTTGTGGAAGTGAGAAAATGCAGTGTTGCTGGTCCTTGATAAAGCCAAGGCTCGGTAATCTCGACACTTTCTACATTCTGTTTTTCTATTATTTTTTCTCTTTTTACTCGCACCGGTCAATATATAACCTTTTCTATGTTGTACTTGGTGTGAGTCAAAAATTTTTTTGCTTCAGTCTCTTAATAGAATGTGAATTCTGAATTTTCATAACTGCTGCGTTGCGCGTTTTGATCTTCTGTTTTTTTTTTGCAACTTTCGTTTTAAATTCTTGAGTGTTTATCTTATGTTTTCGGCTCTGCTCTTAAGTATATATATATCACAGCCTCTCCTTGACAAATGTCAACCCCGCCTTCTCGTGGTGCATCCTGTTCCCACTAAAGGGGCTCTGACAACCGCAAATAGCGGTATAACTATACCATCGGGATCAGAGGAAATGCTATCCCACACTCACCAACCCGCTTGGCCAGCGTGGTGAGTTATGGCCAAACACCTCCAAAAATGACTCTACAACTTAAATCTTGGCCCTCAGTCTCCGGCAGCTGGAATGTACCTGGCCAAGGCAGCGGCCAGTGCGACATGAAGGCAGAGGGTGCTAAGAATCCCCGGAGGACCGGACTAGGCTGCCATTTGATGCTGACCTTGGCTACCTACAACGCACGCTCCCTATCTTCTGATTCAAGGCTTCTTGAATTGGAAGAGGAACTACAAAGGATCAAGTGGGACATCGTCGGGCTGAGTGAGGTAAGGAGAAAAGGAGAAGATCTCATTGAACTGAAAAGTGGACATCTCTTCTATTATCGTGGGACAGATACTGGCAGAACTAGTGGTGTTGGATTTATAATAAACAAGAAACTGAAGGATAAAGTGGTAGAAGTTGAAAGTTCCTCGGACAGAGCTGCACGACTCGTTATCCAACTATCGAGAAGATACCAGGCTCAGATTATTCAAACTTATGCACCCACCACAAGTCATCCTGAAGAAGAAATTGAAGAATTTTATGAGGAAATTCGTCATCTAAATAATAAAGGTAAGCAGCACTTGAAGATAATTATGGGAGATTTCAATGCAAAAATAGGGCACCGGCAACAGAACGAAACTTCAGTAGGTAAATTCGGTCACGGCAACAGAAACCAGCGTGGAAATACTCTCGTTGAGTTTGCAGAGGCAGAAGGATTTTTCATCTTGAATTCCTTTTTCAAGAAAAAGCCACACAGGAAATGGACATGGAGACATCCAATTGGGACGACAAGTGAAATTGATTTTATTATGTGTAACAAAAAATTCGTCATCGAAGACTGCAGTGTGCTAAACAAGTTCAACACAGGTAGTGACCATAGATTGGTGAGATGTAAGATGCACCTCAACTCTAAACTGGAACGTGGCAAGCTCATAAGACAAACAAAATGTATTGACATAACCAACCTTAAAAACACCATAATACTTTCAAGTTGGAACTGAAGAACAGATTCTCTGCTTTAGAAGGCCTAACATCGGAAGAAGTGGATATTTCGGAAGTTAACAGAAAAGTAACCAAAGCTCTTATGGAAACGGCAACAAAATTAGCTGGGTCTAAGAACAAGTTGCATGTAAACAAATTATCAGGAAAAACCAAAATGTTGATGCAAAAAAGAAGAGAGATGAGGACAACTAAAGAAGATGTGACTTCCAAAGTGGAATATATAGAGCTATGCAAGACAGCACGAAAAAGTATCACTGAAGACGTAAGGAAATTCAACTGTGAGCTAGTGAGGAAAGCAATTGAAAACAACCAAAGCCTAAAGATAGCAAAGGGACATCTCAGTAAGGGAAGAAAACAGATTATGGCTCTGAGAAAAGAAGATGGTTCTATAACAAGAAATAGAGGTGAAATTTTGACAAGAGTGAAAGATTTCTACTCCAAATTATATGAAAGGGATGATACATGTACTCCAGACATCATGAAAGGTACCAGAGTTCTTCCAGTCCTCCCAGCAGAAGTTGCACATGCAATCAAGAACATGAAGCGGGGGAAAGCTCCAGGAGAAGATGGAATTACTATAGACATCATACAAGAAGCAAGTGGAGAAATTGAAACAGTATCGCCCAAATTTTCACTCGATGCCTTAATGAAGGGAAGATTCCTGAGGATTGGAACAATGCTACAATGATCCTGCTACATAAAAAAGGTGACATTGAGGATCTCAGGAACTACAGACCTATCAGCCTCCTATCAGTGGTTTATAAAATCTTCACTAAAAGTTCTTTCACACCGCTTGAAGGTAACACTGGACATGGCTCAACCGAGAGAACAAGCTGGATTCAGGGAGTGGCTACAGCACAATAGATCATATCCACGTACTGAGAGAACTAATTGAAAGAGCGAGGGAATATGAACTTCCATTGTGCATGGCTTTTATCGATTATGAAAAAGCCTTTGATTCGGTGAAACCATCAGCAGTTACCACGGCTCTGAAATCCTGCGGTATTGAAGATGCATACATTAATATTATTAATAACATCTATGAAAATGCAAGTGCAAAGATTCGGCTGTTTGAAAATACAACACACATAAAAATTGGAAAGGGAGTGAGACAAGGTGACACCATATCTCCCGAAGGCTCTTTAATGCCACATTGGAAAATGTCTTTCAATCACTGAACTGGGAAAACAAAGGGATAAAGATTAATGGAGATTATCTAACCCACCTTCGTTTTGCTGATGACGTAGTCATTTTGCAACTACCCCATCAGAGCTGCAGAGTATGATCCAGGAACTTGCTGACAAGAGTAAAGAAGTGGGATTAAAAATGAACTTTCAGAAGACAAAAGTGATGTTCAATGCTTTTACAAGAAATGAAGATTTATCGATTGATGGAGAAAAACTGGAGATAACAGATACGTATGTTTATCTTGGACAGCAGATATCAAGTGAGGGTCACATTGATGAAGAAATTAATCGGCGTACAAAACTTGCCTGGAGAGCTTTTGGAAGAAACAGCATAATTTTCAAGAGCAATATGCCATTATGTCTTAAAAGAAAAGTGTTTGATCAATGCATCCTTCCAGTGCTTACGTATGGTGCAGAGACGTGGACCTTAACTAAAAGAGACATACAAAGGCTGCAGACAACTCAAAGAAGCATGGAGAGGTGCATGCTTGGTATAACCAGGAGAGATAAGAAGAGGAACTCGTGGATCCGAAAATGACAAGAGTGGAAGACATCATGATCAGAGTTAAATCCCTGAAATGGCAATGGGCTGGACATACTGCCAGAAGGACAGACCATAGATGGACAGCCGAAATTTTAGATTGGATTCCAAGGGACAGGAAAAGACCCAGAAAAAGACCACATGGGAGATGGGTGGATGAAATTCAGAAATATGCGGGAGTGACATGGAGGAGACTGGCACAAGACAGACCGTTGTGGAGGAAACTTGGGGAGACCTTCGTCCAGCAGTGGATTGATAATGGTTGACAATGATGATGATGATATATATGTATACACACACACTGACGGGGGGAATCCCAACACCACGAAAAAATAGTTGTAGAGAAATGAAATGGCGGCAATACATTTGTATAGGTAACATATTTAATCGGTTAAGGTTTCAAGATCACAGCTTAATGTAAGTGCGAGAAGAGCCATTTTAAATGTGAAATGCTGGTACATTAATAACCGGTGTAACCGCCAGAATGTTGAATGCAAGCACACAAACCTTCATGCATTGTGTCATAGAAGTGCTGGATGTCAGTTTGTGGGATGGAGTTCCATGCCTGTTGCACTTGGTCGGTCAATACAGGGACTGTTAATGCTGGTTGGGGGTGACGCTGGAGTTGTCGTCCAATGATGTCCCATACGTGCTCGATTGGTGAAAGATCTGGTGATCTAGCAGGCCACGGCAACATGTCTACACTCTGTAGAGCATGTTGGGTTACAACAGCGGTATGCGGGCGAGCGCTATCCTGTTGGAAAACACCCCCTGGAATGCTGTTCATGAATGGCAGCACAACAGGTTGAATCACCAGACCGACGTACAACTGCGCCGTCAGGGTGCGTGGGATAACCACGAGAGTGCTCCTGCTGTCATAGGAAATTGCTCCCCAAACCATAACTCCAGGTGTAGGTCAAGTGTGTCTCGGCCGCAGACAGGTTGGTTGTAGGCACTCACCTGGCCTCCTTCTAACCAACACACGGCCATCACTGGCACCCAGGCAGAACCGGCTTTCGTCAGAAAACACAACAGATCTTCACTCCGTCCTCCAATGAGCTCTAGCTTGACACCACTGACGTCGCAAACGGTAGTGGTTTGGAGTAAGTGGAATGCACGCTACAGGGTGTCTGGCTCGGAGCTGTCCTTCAAGTAACCGATTTGTAACAGTTCGTTGTGTCACTGTGGTGTCAACTGCAGCTCGAATTGCAGATGCGGTACGATGCGCCACGGCCATACGCCGTACACGCCGGTCTTCCCTCTCAGTAGTGCCATGTGGCCGGCCGAAACCCGGTCTTCTTGAGGCAGTACCTTCCCTTGACCACCGCTGCCAACAATCGTGCACAGTGGCCACATTCCTGCCAAGTCGTTCTGCAATATTGCGGAAAGAAAATCCGCCTTCTCGTAGCCTCCTTCAAATTCCGTGAACACGACCTCGTTCAAATTCCGTGAGCTGTTGATAATGGCTTCTTCGTCTTCTTAAAGGCATTCTTGACTAACATCAACACCCTACGTCGAATCTCAACGATAACTAACGCTCACAAACGTTACAGCGCGTATTTACAGCAAACCTGCTTTGCATGTTCCGAGGAGCGCTACTAGCGCCACACATATGCGTCGAGCGCGAAATTTGCATAGACGTCATCTTACAGATGTACTCTCACCGCCTACCAACTGTCATTTATCTAACACAACCCCTTCTTGGTGTTGGGATTTTTTTTTTCTGTCAGTGTATATATATGCACTTCAACTACACTGAAAAAGTGCAATTACTGACATTGCTACCACAGACTGTTAGTAAAACTGATTTGAAGGGAGAGTTGCCTACAGTATCAAAGTACCTCATAGATAAATCACACAAGGTTAGAAGAGAAAAGGGAATCTATGCTCAACCTGACCCCTACAGTGGACATCCATTGTCTACAGAAGCTGCAACTCTGGCATTGTTATATTACCTAGATGATAGTACAGACTGTACTAGGGATAGTCCAAACAAAAATGATGTTGTTTGTGTTAGAGATGATAATGGTGAGAAAATTAAAAAGGTAAAAAGATTTATGGCAAAATCAATCAAAGAGGCATACAATACAGGCTAATGAAAAAAGACAACCCAAATATAAAACTTGGTCTTTCAAAGTTTTACACTCTGCGTCCAAAGTGGGTCAAAATTCAGCCAATACAAGCAGTATGCACTTGCATTTATTGCAGTAATCTGAAACTTTATACAGCTCTCCAAAATATAACAAACACACAAATTGAGGAAGAAGTTCTTTTTACAGAAGTGTTTATGTGACAGAATAAACAATGAAGATTGTTGGCTCCAAGAGTGTGGTGACTGCCCCGGCACAGAAGCACCGACAGTTGAAACTCTTTGCTTGAATGAAGTAGTAGTTACATTTGCTATTAGGGAAGGTGGTGACCTCATAAGAAAATCTGTATCTGTCCAAAAGTTTCTGCAAGATGTAAGACAGTGGGTGAAGAAAGCAATTTCTCATAGGAAAATCAGGAAAATCCAAAGAGAAGGAATAGCTGAAGAAAAATCTCTGTGAAAGAAAGTTCTGACATTCTAGTTTTACATTTTGATTTTGCTGAAAATTGGACAGTGATACTGCCTGATGAAATTTACAAAGTTACCACTGGCAAAATTTCAGATTTCACTATTCACATGTGTTGCATATCTTGAAAAAAAGATAAAAAGTTTCGTTGTGTCTGATGGTACAACTCATGACACACATGCTCTCCGTGCTATAGAGATTATAAAAAAGAAATTTCTAAGTTGTGCCAATTGGAAAATATTAGATTACTTGTTTACATTTACGATGGGGCTCCTGGACATTTCAAAAATAAATACCAAATTTATGAACTTTCTAAAAATAATCAAATTGAAGGGAAAAAAAGTGGATTTTTTCAGCGGCTGGGCATGGTAAAAGTTCATGTGATGCTATAGGTGGGCTATGTAAGCATTATGCAACGAAGTTTAATCTCCAAAGAGGGTCTGTGCAAGCCATAAGAGATGCAGCTTCAGCTTTTACAAAATATAACACTACTGATTTTTGAAGGTAAAACTGCTCAAGCCTACAGGACTTGTAAGGAAGAAGAATGGGGGGCTAATGTAAAACCTGTTGTAGGAATACAATCAAAACATTACTGGTTGGTTAAAAATAACGAGTCTTATATGGGACGTACAATTAAACATAAAGTTGAAACATCCAGCCAGGTGAAAAAACATTACTCAGTAAGTGATTTCCAGGTAGGTGAGTTTGTTGGGTGTATTTATGACAATAATTGGTGGATTGGGAAGATTACAGGTATATCTCGAGAGCTCAATGACATGACTGTGTCATTTATGCATCCCCACGGTCCAGCTTAAGGGTTCCAGTGGCCAGAGGAATCTGGAAAGGGAAGAAGAAAGATGAATGTCCAATGCCATTAGAAAATGTGCTGCTTAAAGTAAGGAATTCTACTCCACTTGGACTATGTGCACGACTGCATACTTTGACCAACAGGAGCTGAGAAAAATCAACCACATCTACTTTGCCTAATCCTTCTATATAAACCTTTTACGAGGTAACTTTATTAATATACTGCTAAGAAATTGTTTATCATCTAAAAGGCTATTTGTGAAAATTATTTTTTTTTATGAAAGTAAAATCAATAAAAAAATTGCAATAATACCAAGTGTCAAAAAAAATTGTATGTTATTTATTGAATTACAGTGATGCTATAGTATAATAATGTTATGTTCTGCACATTTTTTAGTGTATGTTTTTGTACTAATCAAACACCAGTAACCTATGTTTTAACTTTGAAACCTGATTAAACGATGTTTTCAGTGAAATATGGACAATCTGTTGCATTTTGTGCTGTATTATGCAACAATGCTGAAAATGTGCAATCTTTAAAAAAAATATAAAATTAACCAGGCAAAAATACACTATTCTGCAATGAGCAATTTATTAACAACTAAGAGGATATCAAATGGACAGATTTTCAGATTTAAAAAAAAATGGGGTTTTTGAGTTAATGTCATTCAAAAATTGAGCGTTTTTGAACTTCTGCATAACTTAAAATTAAATTTTATGGACTGCATGCATCCCATGTTTAAAATAAAATTTGCTGTAAAACTACCATTGAGGAACTTCAGATTGCCATCCGTACTTACCTGAAAAATAATTATTTAGTGGGGGGAAAATTCCGAAAATAGAAAAAAAAAAAAAGTTTGTGATAATGTTTTTTTTTTTCTTATTAATAATGTCAGTCAGGCTTATTCAAACTATGCCAAGTTAAAATTTAATTCAATAGCTACAAAATAAAAAAAATAAGTGAATAGATTAAATAGTTTTGAAGCAGCGCTCGTTTTAAAATACAGCATTTTCCCCATTTTTCAAAGATCGCTAGATTTTAGCCAAACTTCAAAACACTAGCTGGAGAAAAAAAAAAAAAAAATTAGGAAAATTCTTTCAGGACATTTTGTGTCTCCAGTAGTTGTAACTATTGTAATTTTTTGGAACAAATCTAAAATGGTCACCTGACA
The DNA here is from genome assembly GCA_039090855.1 of Macrothele yani. Taxonomy (NCBI): domain Eukaryota; kingdom Metazoa; phylum Arthropoda; class Arachnida; order Araneae; family Macrothelidae; genus Macrothele; species Macrothele yani. Next base: position 29,931,864 of record CM077026.1, read on the forward strand.
TGCCCCACCTGAGCTGAGATGGAATGACTCAGTATTTATTCTTTTTTGAGTCCAAGAACTAGGTAGTAAACTAATTATTTTTACCCTCTCTCCTTTGTCTGTTACAGAACACTTCTCCTTCAGTTTGTTATTAATTCCTCAAACTCATCTACTACATCCACATTTTCTTCAGGCTCTTCTATTACCGTATCAAAGGAAATCTCAAATTTCTTTTCAATGAATTTGAAATTTTCTCTGTCTTTGCTTTTATTAAGGCCTGCAACTTCTTTCTGAGGTTAATTTTCTAATTTTAGATGGTGGTGAAATCCTTAATAGAGCACAAGCACAGTCTACATTTGGTAAATGCTCAGTAGAAGCAATAAACTCGTCCTCTTTTTCGACATTTTCTAATTGTAAAAATTATTTTTTTAACAGGTAGGACACAATGATTTACCAGGGACGGACAAGCTCTGGGTTGCAGTTCATTTTGTTGAAATATTCTTTTCGCATAATTTGCTTAAATTTTCGAGAAGATTTTAGAAAATTATGCGAATTTTTTTTAAGGCACAATGATTGGCTAAGAAAAACAGATTCCCCAAATTTTGCCTAAATCCACTAATATCTTTTAAAGTTACACCTAGTTTTTTTTTTTTTATATATTAAGAAATCTGTATCCTTCTACCTTAAGACAAAAATTCAGACTTAATTTTAAAAGTTTTCGCATTTTAATTTTCAATAGAGGGGGTCCACCACAAGCTTCTGAACTAGGAGTTAGCAGTCGCCCAGAATGCTCAAGCCCAAGGCGTCGGAATAAGGCAAAGAGTAGGTGGGAGTGTGATGCGAACATAGCCATGCACTAGTTGTAAATGTGTTTTCTTCTTTTAAACTGGAATACCTGCAATTTTGATGCATTAAAAAAAAATGAAGGAAAACTTTCACCCATGCTGTAACTGTACAATTATGCCATAGTACTCTCAAAACTTCCTGGAAATAATACTTTTCTTTTGTTTTTATGCTGCTGTCTCCCGTCAAGCCCTAGGAATCATTTTAAAATGAAAACCTATAATCATCATCATCATTACGGATGCATTACGATTTTTGCAAGGCTGTATCTCTTAAACCACTTGAATCTCAAACTCAAAATGTTACTTAATGTTGCTTATAATAGAGTACCTTTAATGTGTGTAAATTTCAGATTTTTAAATAACTGCCCACCAGAGATATTAAACTCTAAAATTGGCAATTTTTTGAAAAAGTATACAACTCTCAAGTTTCAAATAATTTTTAACTGAGACTATTTGTATATCGTACTTCCAAAAAAATTTCAAATCCTAAATAAATTGCCTTCCCCCTTAATAACTACCCTGAAAATGACATTTTTAGCAATTTTGATACAAAACATTGAATAAAAAATTTATGGTGAAGGAATATTTTTAGAGGCATAGTATAATTGACAAAATAGTACCTTACAATGTGCTTAACATAACAATATTTGAAATTTTGTCCTAGGACTTACCATAGCTGAGATAATGAAGTTACCACTAACCCTTACATATGCCAAAAATGCCATATGCCAAAATACAAAAATGGCCACCATGTTGAAAGCAATGTGAATAAAAATAAAACAATAGTGGTTTTGAACTGTCAACAGCATGCAAAATATATATATTTTTTAAAAATGATCAAGCAACAAGCATTGGACTACTTCATATGGATTGACCCTAATGTAAATATCTCAACACCTATTTCAGCTAGAAAACTCATCTTGGGCTCATTGTAAAGCTCTTTTTAAGAGCTTTCTTATATGCATCATGATTATATAAAAACAAAAAAGAAATTTCTAAATTAAAAAAAAAATCGAAAATCTCAAAAACACCATTTTTAAAAATTTTCAAAAATATACATATATATAACAGAAGACTTTTTGTAAGCACCTGTACAAAATTTCAGGTTGTGACAATCGTGGGATTATAGTAAAAAAACAGTTATTCCTGCCTGCATTGATTGAAATTTAATCTTTTTTTTTTTTTTAACATGAGCTGTATTCTTGGATAGGTCATGTAAAACAGCTCAGTTAGCCCAGAGCACTTTTTGTTTGAGCTGCATTTTAGTTTTGGTTTCAGTTTCCTTTTTTAGCACGCCTTTTGTAAAAAAAGATTGTGCTTATGTTATCGGTTTGTCCGTCCGTACCCATGGTATCTCTGCAACTATTAGTCCGATTTGAAAAATTCTTTTTGCATTCGGAAGATTGAAATATACGAATGATGATTCTTTACTTCAATTATTATTATTATTATTTTTTACGATGTACAATTTCGCCGCTAGAGGGCGTAAATGCAGATGCTGTCGAATTCAAAATTGCGTTTTATTCCACATATTTGCTTGTAAACATCCGATTGAAAAAATTCTTTTATCTTTCGATTCCATTTATGTCGAAGATTATTTAGGATATAGTTTATTTTTCAAATAACGCATAGATTTTCCGCTAGGGGGTGTAAAAGTAAATTACATTTTCCCTGATAACTCTTCTCCTAAAACTCTGATTTGAAAGTTGTTTTTTTTTCAGCGGTAATACATCTTCAGATGGAAAATCTTTTGCATATAATTTCGAATTTTTTGGTAAAGAATACTTTGGCCACTAGGGGCATAAGTGTTAATTTTTGCTTCTGATGTATTTACCATAAAATCTGAGCTTCTAAAATATCGATTGAAAAAAATTCTTTCGTGGACTGATGCCACTCAAATCGATAAACTTTTTCGGAATATTTTCATCCTAAAATATCCTACAGTTTCTCCGCCAGGGGCGTAGACATATATCTTATTTTTGTCAATATCTCTACTTCTAGGAGTCCGATTTGAAAAATTCCTTCTTTGTTGGATAGTGTTTTCTGTGTGACATGTTTTTCATATAATTTCAAAATTTTCAAATAATTCATAGACTTTCCGCTAGGGACGTAAAGGTAAATTGCGTTTCTCCCTATATCTCTGCTTCTAAATCTCCGATTTGAAAAATTCTTTCTGCACCAGATACAGCTCCTGATGGCAAATCGTTTGCATATAATTTCTAGTTTTTGTAAAAAAAATGGTTTGGCCACCAGGGGCGTAAATCTTAATTTCCGCTTCTAATGTATTTGCAGCAAAATATGAGCTGCTAAATTCTCGATTGAAAAAAAACGTCGTTCGGAGACCGACACTACTCATGTTGACAAACCTTTTAGGAACATTTTCTTCTTAAAATAGTGCAGGGTTTCTACGCCAGGGGGCATAGATGAATATCTTATTTTTGTCAATATCTCTACTTCTAGCAGTCCGATTTAAAAAATTACTTCTTTGTTGGATAGTGTTTCTAGTGTGACATGTTTTTCCCATAAATTCAAAATTTTCAAGTAATTCTCATAGACTTTCCGCTAGGGCGTAAAGGTGAATTGCGTTTTCCACTATTTCTCTGCTTCTAAATCTCCGATTTCAAAAATTATTTCTGCACCAGATACAGCTCCTGATGGGAAATCGTTTGCACATAATTTCTAATTTTTGTAAAAAAATGGTTTGGCCACCAGGTGGCGTAAGTCTGAATTTCCACTTCTGGTGTATTTGCAGCAAAATATGAGCTTCTAAAATCTCGATTGAAAAAAAGGTCTTTTGTAGACCGATACTACTCATGTCGACAAACATTTTAGGAACATTTTCTTCTTGAAATAATGCATGGTTTCTACGCTAGGAGATGTATATCTTATTTTTGTGTATATCTTATTTTTGACAAAAATAAGATATAGATCCAAGATATTATTGACAAAAATAAGATATACATCCAAGATATTATTGACAAAAATAAGATATACATCCAAGATGTATATCTTATTTTTGTCAATATCTCTACTTCTGAAATTCCGATTTGAAAAATTCCTTCTTTGTTGGATAGTTTTTCCGATGCAAAATGTTTTTCCTATAAATTCAAAATTTTCACGTGAATGATAGACTTTCCGCTAGGGCGCATAAAGGTAAATTGCGTTTTCTGCTCCTAAAACTCCGATTTGAAACATTCTTCCTGTATCGCATACAAGACCTGATGGAAAATATTTTTCACATAATTTCTAATGTTTTGTAAAGAATGGTTTGGCCACCAGGGGTCATAAGTGTTAATTTCTGCTTCTGATGTATTTGTAGCAAAATCTGGGCTCTTGAAAACTCGACTAATTTTTTTTTTTTTTTTTTTTACTGATACCGCTCATATGGGTAAACCTTTTGAGAATACTTTCTTCCTAAAATAATGCATAGTTTTCCCACCAGGGGACTTAAAGTCACATCTTATTTTTGTCGATAACTGTTTCTAAGAGTTCGTAAGCTCACGATTCCGTTTACACCAATATCTGAGGGATGATTAAAGACCCGATTGAAAAACTTCTTTCTTCCATCAGATACTATTGTTTTCCATACCGGTTCCATTGACTTTGAATAGCTTTGATAAATTTAATTTGCGTCAGAACGGATTCAAAAGACGTGCTTATTACACCCGAAAATTCGGTGTCATCTTTCTTGTTGCATTTTAGTTTTGGTTCAGTTTTCACTTTAGGTTGCTCTGATGCAACGACAGGTCTCTAGTCTTCTAATAAGTCATATTTGAAAAACATTTCAGTTCAGATTGAGATCTCTTGGCAAAGATAAGTACTATTGTTTTAGTTTGTTTTAAGGAAATTTTCTAGTGATCTGACCTAGGTGGTAAACTAATTAACTCAACAATTTTTAAAACTTTATTTACTATTGATGTGACTACAAAATAACGGCCAAGTAAACTAAAAACATTTCTGTTAAATACATTTTATCATAATGAGTGATAAGAGAGGAAAGGAATGGTCACTATATGCTACAAAATGCTGTAATCCATTTTTAGAAAAAAATCACAGAACTGATGTCAAATGTTTAAGAAATGTTTACACATGGATGTGTTGTTTAGAAAACCTGCAGCATCCCTGTAATGACCAGATCCTGACACCTAGTGAATTGTTTCACTTCACAAAACAAAACATTTTGGGAATCAGCTTTCAGTACACAACAATTAAAGACTATAAAGAGAGTGAGTATGAACTGACTTCTCACATCCAGGATGCTAAACAACTTACAGGGACTCAGAAATTCCATAGCTATATTACTAGGTCAGACAGTGAAGTGGTAGTTAAGCTGTTTTCAAGTGACATCAGGAAAGGAAAGGAAAGGAAGAAATACATGTAGTTTCTAAAAGTGTTTTTCTCCAGAGATCTTGCAAAGCACCAAAGTTGAATTCAGGCTACATAACTGTTGAATATGATGATGCATGGCATGCATTCTTGCAACATATGAGGACACCGCCAAGCTGAGAGTAACCTTCCTATACCCTAGAGGACCATCACCATCTTTTGCTTACCCATTTATCCCAGACATACAGAATATTCCTGCAAGTACAGTGCTTATGCAAGTAGAACCTGTTACATCTACTGGACGTGTCTACACCCTAAGTAAGGCTAAAAGTCAGAGATCATCACACCTTTTGGCTCAAAGACTGAAACATGCTAGTTAAAAGAAGCTTTTGACATATGAAGTAGCTTTATTGGAGAAATTAACTACCCACAACATTTGTAAGTTTAAGCAGGTCAAAATGTGATTTTAAGTACTAATTAAGTTCATTGTTTAAACCAGGTCAACTGTTTCTACAACATGGAATTTAATTTTAAATAAGGCACTAATTAAGTCTTTTATATCCTACTAAAAAAAAAGATTTAAAAACATTTAAATCTTTTTTTTTTCCGACAAATTTTAAATTCAGAATAGCCTAACTGCAAAACAATATCTGAAATTACAATGCAGGCAGGAAGAACTATTTTTTTTACTATGATCCCATGATTGTCCCATCCTGAAATTTTGCACAGTTGCTTACAAAAGGTATTTCTGTAATGTATATTTTTTTGAAAATTTTCAAAAATGGTGCTTTTGAGATTTTCAACATTTTTTTTAATTCAGAATTTTTTTTTGTCTCTATATAATCATGATGCATATCATAAGAAAGCTCTTAAAAGAGCTTTAAAATTAGCCCAAGATGAGCTTTCCAGCTGAAATAGGTGCTGAGATGTTTACATTAATATGAACTGCGATTGTGGAAAAATTGCCTAATTTTTCGATTTTTCAAAAATTAATATAACAAAAATGCCATGTGCAAAAAATCTGAAAATTTGCAGTTTTATTATGCTCTATAGGTACATCTTATATACCAAAAATCATTGAGATATAAGATATAAAGGTTCAAACCACTGGTTGATTTGGCATGGAAATGAGCGTAGCAAACACAATTGCCTTTTTTACGCTTTCCAACCGTAGGTTGAAGAAGCATATATGCTCCAGCTTTGTCCGTCCGCACGATAACTCGCATGAAAATGGTTCGATTTCGACGAAATTTTAGTATGTGGTAGGGGACCACCTGGGGACGAACCCTATTGAAAATGGGCGAAACAGGGTCAAAGGTCAGGACATAGGAGCTGGATCCATTCCATGCTCTTATGCGTCATAACTTGCGTAAAAATGGTTCGACTTCGATGGAATTTTACTATGTGGTAGGGAACCACCTGGGGACGATCCCTATTGAAAATAAATGAAATGGGGTCAAAGGTCAGGACATAGGAGCGGGATCCATTCCATTGCCTTTATGCATCATAACTTGCGTAAAAATTGTTCGATTTCAGTGAAATTTTAGTATGTGGTAAGGAACCACCTGGGAACGAACTGTGTTGAAAATGGGCGGAATGGGGTCAAAGGTCAGGACATAAAAGCGGGATCCATTTCATTGCCTTTATGCTTCATAAAATGCGTAAATATGGTTCAATTTCGATTAAATTTTAGTATGTGGTAGGGAACCACCTGGGCACGAACCCTATTGGAAATGGGGTCAAAGGTCAGGCAGGACATAAGAGCGGGATTTGTTCCGTTGCCCTTATGCGTCATAACTTGCGTAAAAATGGTTCGATTTCGATGAAATTTTAGTATTTGGTGAGGAACCACCTGGGGACGAACCCTATTGAAAAATGGCGGAATGGGGTCAAAGGTCAGGACATAAAAGCAGGATCCATTTCATTGCCTTTATGCATCATAACATGCGTAAATATGGTTCGATTTCGATGAAATTTTAGTATGTGGTAAGGAACCACCTGGGCACATATCCTATTGGAAATGGGGTCAAAGGTCAGGACATAGGAGCGGGATCCATAACTTGCGTAAAAATGGTTCGATTTCGATGGAATTTTAGTATGTGGTAGGGAACCACCTGGGGACGATCCCTATTAAAAATGGGCAAAATGGGGTCAAAGGTCAGGGCATAAAAGTGGAATCCATTCCATTGCCTTTATGCGTCATAACATGCATAAATATGGTTCGATTTTGATGAAATTTTAGTATGTGGTAGGGAGCCACTGGGGACGAACCCTTTTGAAAATAAGCGAAATGGGGTCAAAGGTCAGGACATAAAAGCGGGATCCATTCCATTTGCCTTTATGCAGCATAACATGTGTAAATATGGTTCGATTTCGATGAAATTTTATTATGTGGTAGGGAACCACCTGGGCACGAACCCTGTTGAAATGGGGTCAAAGGTCAGGGCACTGGAGTGGGATTCATTCCATTGACCTTGTTTCGATTGCGACAAAACCTTTTCATGCTGTTCCGGAGGTATGGTGAACCGGTTCTGTTGAATATCAACGAAATGGGGTCAAAGGTCATTGCACAGAAGCAAGATTTATTCGACAGCCATTATTCTCATAACTTCTGTAAAACTGCTTCTATTGCGACAAAACTTTAGTATGTTATTCTTGAGGTATACTGAACCGGTTCTGTTGAATATCATCGAAATGGGGTCAAAGGTCAGGACACAGGAGCGAGATTTATTCCACAGCCATTCTCCTCATAACTTGAGTAATAATTTCTGGTATGTTGGAAAGCGTATCATAATCAATGCATTGCATTATTTTACTAATTTGTTTTTTTATATATGTGAATTTTGAAGTCCTACGTCACGGGGAGGTCGTGTTCGCAGTAAGACACCTGCAGAAGATCGGTACATAGTGCTATCAATGAAAAGACACCGGCGCAGCACAGCTAGTGAGGTAGCAAATCAGTTTATGGCTGCTACTGGCAAGCGGATCTCCCGAAAAACTGTCGCCAGACGTTTGCATGAAGGAGGACTATACGCCCGCCGTCCTGTTGTGTGCTTCCCATTGTCCAGACGTCACCGTACCGCCCGTTTGCAATGGTGCCATTAACATCGCAATTGGATTGATAACGACTGGTCTGCTGTCCTCTTCTCAGATGAGAGTAGATACAGTCTATGGTCTGATTGTCGACGACAACTGATCTGGCGGGATAGTGGTACTGCATATTGTCCAGCAAACATACAGGAAAGGGACCAATATCTGACATGTAGTGTCATGGTATGGGCTGGCATCATGATCAATGGCCGTACGTCCCTCTATGTGCTTCCAACTGGGACTATGACTGGCCAACGATACATTAATGATGTTCTGCTACCTCATGTTCGCATGTTCCGTGGTGCTGTCGGTGATAGATTCATTTTCATGAACGACTACGCAACATGTCATCGAACAGTCGCTGTCCAGGAGTGTCTTGAGAGCAAGGATATTCAACGCCTCGTATGGCCAGCACGTTCTCCAGATCTGAATCCCATTGAAAATGTGTTGGATGCTTTGGGGAGGAGTCTTGCTGGTCGCCAATGCCCTCCAATAAACAAGGACACCCTCATCCGTGCACTGACAGAGGAATGAGATAAATTACCCCAATAGCTGCTTGATAATGTTGTGCAAAGCATAACACGACGTGTGGAATCTTGCATCGCCCTCCATGGTGGCCATATCCCGTATTGACATCTTACGCCGGAACGCCTGCGGATGGTAATTGCATTTTTTTCATGTTTACGTATTCTGCACAAAATGGCCTGTTTGTCCCTTGAACACGTTCCAAAGCCTTCTGGATTTCAGAGCACAATAAATTGTCTTTCTTGTAATGTCCTGGCATTCTGACATTATTTTATTTCACTTGGCATCCAACCACACTTACTTTTTTATGCGCTATATAGCCGTTTATGATCCGTCCTTAGCAATTGTCCAGAAGTGTATATATCAGGTGATGCGCAACATATCTCAGCCTCTCCTTAACAAATGTCACCCTCGCCTTCTCATGGTGCATCCTGTTCCCACTAAAGGGGCTCTGACGACCGATGAATAGCGGCATAACTATACCACCGGGATTAGAGGAAATGCTCTCCCACACTCACCAGCCAGTGGGGTGAGTTATGGCCAAACTCCCCCAAAGATGCTTACACAATTTCAAACTTGGCCCTCAGTCTCTGGCAGCTGGAATGTACCTGGCCAAGGCAGCAGTCAATGCGACATGAAGGAAGAGGGTGCTAAGAATCATTGGAGGACTGGACTAGGCTGCCGTCTGATGCTGACCTTGGCTACGTTTAATGGACATAAGGAAATTCAGTTGTGAATTAGTGAGAAAAGCAATTGAGAACAACCAGAACCTGAAGCGAGCAAAGGGACATCTCAGTAAGGGAAGAAAACAGATTATGGCTCTGAGAAAAGAAGATGGTACTGTAACAAGAATTAGAAGCGAAATTTTGACAACGGTAAAAGATTTCTATTCAAAACTGTAGGAAAGGGGTGATACATCAGTTCCAGACATTACAACAGGTACCAGTACCAAAGTCCCTCCAGTCCTCGCTGCAGAAGTCACATATACACTTAAGAACATGAAACTGGGAAAAGCTCCAAGAGAAGATGGAATTTCCATAGACATTATACAAGAAGCAAGTGAAGAATTTGAAACTACACTCTCTCAAGTTTTCACCAGATGTCTTAATGAAGGAAGATTCCTGAGGATTGGAACAATGCTACAATGATCCTACTCCATAAAAAAGGTGACATTGAGGATCTCAGGAACTACAGAATCGCCAGCCTCTTCTCAGTGGTTTATAAAATCTTCACTAAGGTTTTTCACGTCGCTTGAAGGTAACACTGGCATGGATCAACCGAGTGAACAAGCTGGATTCAGGAGTGGCTACAAACTATAGATCATATCCATGTACTGAGAGAACTAATTGAAAGAACAAGGGAATATAAACTCCCATTATGCATGTCTTTTATTGATTATGAAAAGGCCTTTGATGTCCTGAAACTATCAGCAGTTACAATGGCTTTGAAATCCTGCGATATTGAAGATGCATACATTAGCATTATTAATGTCTATGAAAATGCAAGTGCGAAGGTTCAGATATTTGAGGATACGGCACAAATAAGAATTGGAAAGGGAGTGAGACAAGGTGACACTGTATCTCCCAAGCTCTTTAATGCCACATTGCAAAATGCCTTTCAATCATTGAACTGGGAAAACAAGGGGATAAAGATTAATGGTGATTACTTAACTCAACTTTGTTTTGCTGATGATGTAGTCATCTTTGCAACTACCCCTTCAGAGCTGCAGAGTATGATCAAAGAACTTATTGACAAGAGTAAAGAAGTGGGATTAAAAATGAACTTTCAGAAGACAAAGGTGATGTACAATGCTTTTACAAGAAACAAAGATTTATCGATTGATGAAGAAAAGCAAGAGACAACCGATACCTACGTTTATCTTTGGCAGCAAATATCAAGTGAGGGTCACATTGATTGAGAAATTAATTGCCGTATAAAACTTAGATGGAGAGCTTTTGGAAGAAACGGTACACATTTTGAGAGCAGTCTGCCATTATGTCTTAAAAGAAAAGTGTTGTTTAATCAATGCATCCTGCCAGTGCTTGTGTATGGAGCAGAGACATGGACCTTAGCTAAAAAAGACATACAAAGACTGCAGACAACTCAAAGAAGCATGGAGGGTGCATGCTTGGTGTAACCAGGAAAGATAAGAAGAGGAACTTGTGAATAAGGAAAATGACAGGAGTGGACAACATCGTGACCAAAGTGAAATCACTGAAATGGCAATGGGCTGGACATGTTGCCAGAAGAACAGACCACCGATAGACAACTGAAATTTTAGACTGGATTCCGAGAGACAGGAAAAGACCCAGAAGAAGACCCCATGAGAGATGGATGGATGAAATTCAAAAGTATGTTTGGAGTGAGTGACATGGAGGTGACAGGCTCAAGACAGACAATTGTGGAAGAAACTTGGGAAGACCTTCATCCAGCAGTGAATTGATAATGGTTGATCATATTTCATTTGTTTGTAGAACTGGTGCTCATATAGGATTTTTGTTTGAAATCCGTTTTGTAAATTTTCTGCAGGTTTTGGGGGAAATTAATTGAATTTGTGAAAATGTGGGAGCATTTTTATTGATACAATTAAATCCTAAAAAATTATAAAATGAAAGTGAAAACCAAGGTAAGGCTTCTTCATGGTTCGTACCCTCCTTGAAAACCTTGAAAAGTCTTTGAATAAAAAAAAGTTCATTTTCAAGTCGTTGAAAGTACTTGAAAAAGTTTTAAGGCTCTGTAAATAGTACTTGAAAATTTGTTTTGTTTTGTTTTTTAAGTAATGATATAAAAGAGCATATGTTAAATAATTGTGCTGAAATGATGTATGGGAGATTTCTGTGTAGTTCTGATAAAAACACCAAACTGATCAAATAGCTCAGAACTTGCGTCAACTCAGGGGAGTGTGTAAACAGCTGGTGCCTTGGCTATGATATCACTACAGAGTAAAATGTCAGTCATGTGAATAAAATAAGTGGAATGATGTATTCACAAATTGTGATGGGTTTCTGTTTACTGCGGTTAGGGGCGTGTTCTTGTCGGAGGGTGGAACTTCCAGGAATTGCTTCATGCGTCGACCCTTCGATCTCTTGGCTGCATCAAAGTCATGTATCAAAAATAAAAAAGTTAAAGCAAACAATGAGTGACGTTCCAGAAGATGAACACGAAAACAATGTACTCTTTAAATATTCTACAAAATGAAATGATTTTAAAAAACACCAAAACAGAGGGGCAATTCCAAGTTAATAAAATATAACAACTGGGGACAAGGGGTTAATGGGCAGGTCATTGATGGTGTGTCCACCCCAGCTGGTTTGAACTTAATGCGTACCTACTGACTGACGGACAGTACACACATGATAATTCAGGTTTAAAAAGTCCTTGAACAGTGCTTGAATTTATTTTGCTTGGAAGAGTACGAACCTTGTTCTCGTAAAGCAAAGAAAAATCCCCTCATCTATCTGAAAGAAAATAATAAAGGAAAAAATTGTGACTGCCAGCTACTGGAATGCTGCACAATATGGTCATGGAAATGCAACAGGACACATTAAAAATATGTCGAAGTATGACTTTACTAAAAATATTAATTTAACTAAGATGAAGTTACCTGGAAGAAGGGAAAAAAAAATACAGGTAGGCTCAGTTCTGATTGAGCCGTCAGTTTAGAATGTTGGACTACGACTTTCTGATCGGAGAGTCGAGATGAGCTAGTTGAGTAGGGTTTCAAAGTGTTTATTTAATTTGTTATAGCCAACAGAGGTCTATGATATGAAAAGTATAATTTTTACAAATAATGCTGGATACGTTACAAACACAAAGCAGTGATCAATATGGGTCGGGTACAGGTTCGATCGGTGTGTTGGATTTTTGTTTGGCAGCGGCTGCTTTCAGGCGTTCTCGATACTCTCTAGTTCATTGGGCTGCAGTCTTCTTGGGCTTCTTATATTCCTCATCACTTGCTCTTGCCCCTCGTTTTGATATTCACCACTTTTGCTTGTGTTCATTCTGTAAATTCCACTGCATTTTCAGAAATGTTAACCCATTCACACGAAAACAATTAAAATTTTTTTTAGTTTAAACTACTGCGATATGTTCTTTATATATTTGAATAAATCTCGTTAAGAGCTTTTAAACGATATCACACACCGTTGTGTTGCGCCCAGGGTTGCCGAAATAAACTGAGTTAAATGCGGCGACGCACCCAGAAATATTGCATCATCTTCCCCATGCACGGGGAGCATTGCTTGCGATATGTATTGTGCAGTACGCGAATTGGACTCCATGCTGTTTACGAATGCGCTAACACGATTAGTGTGTGCCATGTATTTTTAACGCTATAGACACTTTCCATCTCAATTCAGGCAGGGGGTGGGGTGTCAGTTCACCACCTCCAAGTTTTTTTTTTTTTAATTATGGTAGCTACTCCTAATAGAAGTACAAAGAGGTACATTTACTGCAAAAGGATTTTGCAGTAAATATACCTCTTTGCAGTAAATGTACCATAATAGAGGTACATTTTACTGCAAAAGGATTTTTCATAAAAAAAATTTTTGTTTTGGTCGAGCTACAGCATTTTGAAAATAGGCAAAAAAAAAAATACACCCGTGACGAAAATGTAAAACACCAAATTTTTAAATGTACACTGCTCCTGTACTATAACACGTAGAGCTATTGAATTGGCCTATCATTTGTTCACAGAAATCGATCAAAGGAATGTTGCTAGATGGCAAAAAAAGTATATTTATTACGCAAAATTTTAATTTTCCACAAATTTAGGATTTAAAAAAAAAATTTAAGAAAAAGACTTATCAGGTGGGTTAGTGTGTGCCAACCTGCGCTCCTACTAGGGTTGTCTCAGCAGTAATTTTATTTCTATCCTGTGATGCATGCAACTCATAAAATTAATTTTTAAAATATACAAAATTTCAAAAAATCAACATTTTTGAATTGCAATATCTCAAAAACCCCATTTTTTTTAATTCTGAAATTTTGTCCAAATAATGTCCTAATGGTAGGTAGTTAACTGGGGGAATCAGGTTATTGGATTTTTGCCTTGAAATTTTCCTACAAATTTTTGAAAATGCACTTCTCTCCTGCTCGAACCTTGCGGTTGAGTTATTATTAGGAAAAAAAAAAAGCTTCGAAAGATGTTTCTGAAAAGTTTGCCTGAGTATATATTCCAAATTGCAGTGTCAATTTATATTTTAGTCATTTTTATTATTTTTAATAAATGTCACCTATGTACATGTTTTATTTTTTTTAATCCATAGTCTATACACATACAATACATTATCTCAGTTGCAGTTAAGATTCAATTTCTATTTACATAAAAAAAAAATTATGAGCTTACCATCATAACTACAAATCACTCAAACTGAGAAAAGCTTCTGATTTTATTGATTTTATTGATTTTATTTCTCATCAAAGTTATGAAGTTGTGCAGAACGTCCAACAGGAGTTGGGGCATTCACCTTTAGAAGTACATTTTTTAAGGGCACTGGACACTTCTTGCCACATTTTTCTGGCCACCAAAAACCTCTGGCTGGTCCATGAAGGTGCATGAAAGATACTGTTATGTCCTCAACCAGTCATCGTCATAAATGCATCCTATAAATTCTCCTATTTGAAAATCATTCACGGAAAATGGGTTATTTTTTTTGTTGGCTTGAAAATTGCACTGCTTAAAGTGGGTGCTGAACTGTTCTGGCCATTGATGGTTTATTTCCTTGTACTAACCAGGAATGCTGTGACTGTATTCCAACAACAGATTTTACTGTATCCCTCTCTTTTACTTCGCTGGTTCGATAGGATTGAACTTCATAAGTTGTTAGGAGTAGAAGTTTAGTCTTTGGGATCAAGGGGTTGGCAGTTTCAATAAATGAAGGTGCATCTCTTATAGCTTGTGAAGCTTCTTTAAGTTGAATTTAGTAGCAAAATGTTTGCACAGGCCACCCACACCATCACATGCACTCTTGCATTGGCCTGTGGCTGAGAAGATCCACTTCCTTGTTACATTTGGGTCCCCCTTCATAAGTTCATAGAACTGATGTGTTTTTGAAGTGCCCGGCTGCTCCATCTGAGATGTAAACAATTGTTTTAAATTCTTCCAAAGGATAAGTCTTAGCAATTTCACTTTTTATGAGCAGAATGGCATACAGAGCATGTGCTTTGTCATGGCTTATATAATTGCATGCTACCACAAAAAACTTAGTCTCATTTGGAAAGTATGCAATGCATGTAAAGAGTGAGATCTGGATATTGTTTGCCAGTAGTAACTTTGCACTTCATCAGGTAGAATTACAGATCAGTTCTGAGCAAAGTCAAAGTGCAACACCAACACTGGGCTATGTGCTGCAGACTGTTTAACCTCTGCTATCCCATTTCTCTGGATCCACTCATTATACATTACGGAAGAGTTTCTTCCCTCTGATATCCCCCACCTTCAGTAGCTCTTATTTTCATTGACTCCCCCAATGACTCTCAAGCAGCCTTAATAGGTGTTTCACAGTATTCCATAAAAATTGCACCGGGCAGTATCATTTTCAGTGCCACAGCTTTGGAAAATCAAACTTTGAAATCATATCAGCTGCAGTTTAGCCAAAAAATTACCGCAAATTGCAGTTTACCCATGGGCCAAAAATTACCTAAGTTTCATAAAATCATTCACCACCATTTTCATTGTTACTCATTTTTCTCACCATTTTCAGATTTTAGTCTCATTTGGCGACTTGGTGAACGCTTAGCCCTGCCGGAAATTGTATTCTCCTGCTATTAAAAATTTATTAAATGATGTTTACAGTTCTCATTTTTTCCCTGAATTCAAAAATATGTAAAAAAATTTCAAGGCAAAAATCCAGTAATCTGACTCCCCCAGTAAACTACTATCTATCATCATTAGGACATAATTTGGACAAAATTTCAGAATTAAAAAAAATGAGGTTTTTTTATATCGCAATTCAAAAATGTTGATTTTTTGAAATTTTGTATATTTTAAAAATTAATATTATGAGTTACAAGCATCACAGGATAAAAATAAAATTACTGCTATGACAATCCTAATAGGGGTGCAGGTTGGCACACTTACCCAACTGATAAGTCTTTTTCTTAAAAAAAAAAATCCTAAATTTGTGGAAAATAAAAAAAAATTTGTAATGAATATATATATAATTTTTTTTTGCCATCTGGCAACATTCGTTTGACCAATTTCTGTGAATTTGAAGAAAGGCCAATTCAATAGCTTCATAATAAAAAAAAATTCTAGTCTCTAATCTGTTATAGTTCAGGAGCAGTGTGCACTTTAAAATTTTGGCGTTTCACGTGATTTTAGTCACGAGTGTATTTTTTGCCTATTTTCAAAATGCTGTAGCTCGACCAAACAATTTTTTTTATGAAAAATCCTTTGGCAGTACTTTGTACCTCTATTAAGGAGTACCTACCATAATTAAAAAAAAAAAATTGGAGGTGGTCAACTGACACATGTTGGTCACATCTGCTTGAATTGAGATGGAAATGGTCTATAATTATTTCCATTGGGACCTATTTTTGTCACAAGCGGTCAACTGTAAGTCGCCCCATACTATTCTCTGAGTTAAACGTAGCCCTATGTCAAAAAACTGCGACAGTCAACTTCTGGAATGTCACGGAAACGGAGAACAAAACATTACAAATGCTAAAAAATGTGGCTCTTTGGGGGGGGGGAGTACATGCACCTCTTTAATCTAACTGAAACAAAGCTATCTGGAAGCCAAAAAAGAAAAATTTGCGACTATCAGCTCCTGAAATGCCGCATAATATGCCTGTGAAAACTTAGAGGTGACAATAAAAAATGCGTAAAAATATGATTTTTGTAAGAAAAAAACTTCATAAATCTAACTGAAGTGAAGCTATCTGGAAGCAAGAAAAAGAGAAAATTTTGGATGTCAATTTCCGAAATGGAGAAAACGTTGAAAAGGCTTTATAAAAATATTGCTGTTGTAAAAAAAAAAAAATCACATAAATCTAACTGTTACGGTGTTATACAGGTGCTAAAAAAGAAAATTGTGGCCTCCAGCTTACGGGATGCAGTTCAAGTCTCACGTGGAAACAGAGAAGCCGTTAAAAGTGCGCAAAAGTATCGCTTCAGCTTCGTTATTGAAAGAAAGCAATATTCTCATCAAGTCGAAGTTACCTGTGTGTAAAACAAGGAAGAAGAAAATTAAAATGAAATAAAATAAAACAATTGCTACTTAATCTGTCGATAGAACTTCACGTCTGGAAAAGGGATCGAACTTTAAAATTGTGCAAAAAAATTCCTTAGCTTTAAAATTATAAGGAAGGCTAGAAACAATGAATGTTAATGAAATAGTAAGAAAAAAGTCTGCACACCTTTTCAAAAACACTGCGACGGGTGTTGCTGTGTTTCACTGTGTCTGTTCCTGGGGTTGAGCTGAATAAATAGTTAATATTTTTTTTTTTTTAATGAAATAATATAAACTTTTGAAACTTCCTGAAAGTAATCTGGCACCCGCTGCAGTGCTGTATTGACTGAAGGTTATAAATTAGCCGCCCCTGTGGTGCAGTCGTCTAAGTAATGGCCTCTGATCATTCGTCCAAAAGGGATTCAAACCCCGGAAAGGCATGGATGTTGTGTTTGTCTTACAGCATTGGCTCTTGCCCTTCCCTGGAGCCAGTGAGCCTAAATTAAGGACAGGTGACTGCTTATAGCCCATTGAGTTGCTCACGGTGGTTGTTAAATCTCCAATAAATAAAAAAATAAAAGCTTATAATTAGAATACTAGTCACTATCTAACTTCAGTAGGTTTAGGATCTTACAAATTTCCTGTAGGCTGGATGGGAAGGGGAATAGGGAGAGAGGAAGGGGGAGAGTGCTTAGGGGTGTAGGCAGAAACAGAGCGAGTAGGAGGGCGGAGGAGTAGAGGAAGCAAATACTGGTCACTTCTTTTGTCAGTAATTTGTACAAACTCGATCCTCCCCAGTAGTTCAGCCACGCGCGACATGTCATTTTGTTTTAAATCTAACTCTTCTTTCCTTCCCTGCTAGCATAGAGAAACAGTTAAAGTGATTATATCTTATCAGTTCCTGTCTTCCAGGAATCTTAACCAATGGGGATGTTTACGACTTTCTAGACGTGAGGTTAATATGCAGGCAGTTGGTGCGCTATTTTGGTTTCACAACACTGTGGGATTTTATTAGGGCAGGTCCGCACGCACGGTGTGCAGTTTTCATTTTAGGGCGGTCGGGGCAGGATTTTTAAAAATTAAAGGGCAGTAGGGTGCATAAATTTAGCGTGAGGGCAGGCAAGGTGGAATTTTACAAACCTGAGGGCGGGCAGGGCGCGCCGCCCCGCGAAAAACTCCTAGAATGAACCGTGTATGGATGCCACCTAAAACAACAATAACAGTCTTTGAATGAAAGAGGTTTCTAATATCCTGGGGAATAAATTGCCTGTCGGGCTGCTTCTATGAGAGACCAGAGTTCATTTGGGGTAACTGGCCGAGGTGCTTGCTGAGCCAGTTGCAGCTACCATGTTCAATCAGGGACATACCTGGTGAATGTGCGGGACCAGAAAAGAAGAGATATCTGTCATGCATAGAAGGTATTGGACATTCTGGGCCACATATAGCCAAGCATTGTCCTACCAGAATATAGTGCCAGGCCTTGTAGCAGAATCGCGACTATGGGTGACGTACGTCGCAGATTTCTTTTGGTCCTGCTGACAAAAACGACCTCCCCAGAACCCTATTAAACCATCTTGCAGATTCCCTATCGTAGATTTCCGCCTTTCAAAATTTCCAAAAACAGAAGTTAGACATAGTGAGGATTTCTTCCGTAATCGTAATTTTTTTTCTCCCGAAGGATGATGTACGTCGCAGAATTATTTTGTACTCGTCCCCGTAGCAGAATCGCGGAGACGGCCAACGTACATCGCAGATTTATTTTGTACTCGTCGCCGTAGAAGAATCGCGGTGACTGTGACATACATCGCAGATCTATTTTGTACTCATTCCTGTAGAAGAATCACTGCGACCGGCGACGTACACCGCAGGTTTATTTTGTACTCATTCCCGTAGCAGAAGCGCGGCGATGGACGCCGTACATCGCAGATTTATTTTTGTACCTATCCCCGTAGAGGAATCGCCGCTGCGGCCGTCGTACATCGCACATTAATTTTCTACTAATCCTCTTAGCAGAATCGCGGTGACGGCCGATTCACATAGCAAATTTATTTTGGTCCTGCAGACAAAAACAACATCCCCAGAACCCGATTAAACCATCTTGCAGACTCCCTAAGATACAAGTTTTCCGCCTTTCAAAATTCCCGAAAACGGAAATTAGGCGAAGGGAGGATTTCTCCCGTAATGGTAATTTTGTTTCTTCCGAAGTTCCCTCGATGCTTGAAGGGAGGATTATCTTATATTGTTGTTAAATATCATTTTATTGCATAAATATTTGTGTTTTGGTTTTAAAATGAAGGCAACAGTTTTCGAACACGAAAGTTTGATGGAACCCAGTATTCTTGATTTCTTTTTCTTGCGATATTCCCTCAGCTCTATATGGTCATTAAATATCATTTTATTAGATAAATGTTTGTATTTAAGATTGAAAATGGAGGAAAATTTTCTGAAAACAAAGTTGTACAGAGCGAAAATTACTGCCTCTAATAACCCTCCACCCGCCAAGCTTCTGTATTATTGTTTAATCATCATTTAATTACATAAATGTTTGCATTTGAGATGGGAAAATGGAAAAAAATGTTCCGAAAACGGAAGTAAAATGAACGGAGCGAAGATTTCTCGTCTTATGGCAATTTTTTTCCTAGTGTTGCCTCTGCGCTTTATTGTTGTTAAATATCATTTTATTCCATAAATCTTTGCGTTTCAGCTTGAAAATGTTGGTAAAATTCTAGATACAGAGGGCCAGAATGTTCTTGATCCTAATTAACATTGCAATTGCTGTAGTACCTAGGTTAGACATTTTTTTAGGTAGAAAAATATGTCTCTATATTTTATATTGTTTTTTGGAACTAGTAGTTATTTTGCGTAGTGACCACCTGCAGATTATTTTGTGGCACCATGATATCTGTCGCAGACTGACCAGTAACTTTCTGCTAGTGGGAGGGGGTCAGGACAACCCTGAAGAAAGGGTATCACCTCTGATTCAAAAATATCCCTGATGTGTCGCTGGCTATTGAGAGTTTCCTCAGTTCGTATCAGGCGAGATCGCAAATTGAAACCAGTGCCCGCTCGCCCCAACCGTGATGCTGCAAGGTGCTGTTCACTACATTTTTGAACACTGTATGCAACCATCATTGTGCATCAAGTTGAATTGTGACTTGCCAGAAAACATGACCTGTTGCCAATCGGCATGCCATTGTCTGTGTTCGAGAACCCATTGCAGGATGAGGCATCTGTGGTGGTTGGTCAAAGGAATACACAGCAATGGGTTGCTAGCAACCAGTCCTCTGTTAAGCTGATGACATCAAACTGTCCCAGAGGACAAAGCCTGACCTGTTACAGTGCTTCACTGTCATGGGGTACAGGTGTCTGTCATCCTGTGCAGTCGTGCAATTTTGCAGTTCATTTCTCGGCTTTCTGTGCGACCGAGCCTCATCTGTGCATTAACACCACGATCACATCACTGTACTGGCATTTCGCCCCATACGAGTGGCAATTTCACTGCAGGAAAATCCAGCTTATCTCATCCCAACAATCCTTTCTCGCTCAAAGTCAGTCAGGTGTTCGTAATGCGACCTTCTTCGGCGATGAGGCATAGCGAGACACAAGAAACAGCCTTTTCGACTCAGCAGCAGCTCTTCACTGATTGCAACATCCAGGCAGTCCAGATGATGCTACTCCGAAGCTTTGTGCACATATTCACTGACAATTTTAATCATTTGCATGTCCCAACCTGTTGTACACATTCTGTAAATTTCAAGCTAATACCAGCACAGTCCATCATGGTATTGCAATTTTCACAAACAGTAGTGCATATTAAAAACTTTGTAGTCAAGAACACATTAGTTCAGTCTGTAGTTAACCCTTATCCCCCCTCAAAGATACTCGAAATGCAACATAAACCCAGAAGTGTCATCTTGCTGACTAGTTCTTTTTAAAGGATAATGGCTAGAATATCAAAGTATTTGCACAATAGTATTTTATGTGAATGCATATTACATTATACATAGTAATTTGGAAAAGAATTTGAGAAAAAAAAGGCAGGTGAAAGTGCATTTTATGAAAGTACTTTATTTTCACCCTATGGTGAAAGAAACATTAAAAGGGGACAAAATATGAAAGTAAAAAATACCACAATAAAATGCAATATTTTACAATTCCACTACATTTTAGCATACATACATCTATTTAGCACAGAAATTATTTAGAAAATTTCCGTTCTTTAAAAAAAATACTTTAATATTTTTTTAAAATGCGATATCAGGAAAAACATTTGCAGTCGCGCTAAAATTTGCAGGATTGGTAGAGGCCAATTATTTCAACTGCAGTGCACATGTAAATGATTTCTGCCAGCTGTCCCTCAATAGGTATAAATGCAGGACGCACAGGGCAAGTTGCTGTAGTTAATTTGGGGGAATTGATGCAGTGGTAGCAACAGTTTGCCCGGCTACAGCCAGCGATACTTGTATGTACAGCTGATGAGCAGTGCCAATATGTTGGACTGCTAGAAGGTGGACTTTCCTTCTGCTACATCTCCGCTCATGTAGGATGAAACGTGAGCACTGTAATGTAAATATGGTATTAATGGAAAGAGGCGAGGTCTGATGCACCAGCTTGAGGGGTCTGGAACCCAGAGATGAGTGAGCATACAGAAAAACCATCTTCGCCATATGGGGTTGACAAGCCGAACCGCCATATACCAAGTGTTATAGTAGCACAACAGTGGAGGTCTGTATCACATCAAAGTTTGTCTGCAAGCTTTATCCAATGCTATTTGTTTCAAAAAGGCCTTGCCACTTCCATCCTAACCACTGCTTTGATTTCCCTTGACCTTAAACCTCAGATGTCAGCTGCTGCAATGAGGCTGAGAATGCAGACACTAGCAGGATGAGTGGGGGTAGCTCATAGTGTTTTCTGAGGTGTCACAGTTCAACCTAATGACCCAGGATCCTTGAAGCCGTGGTGAATGGCTGCTGGAGGCATGCATTATGCAGTGTTGTACAGGCCTGACACCGGTCATTCTGGTGTGAGGTTTCATGTTCCTGCCTCCTACACATTGCAGGAACCGTGACCAGCCAGTGGTACATCGCAGAAGTTTTGGAGGCTGAAGTGTTTGCATATCTGCAGATGGTCCCTGGTGCCATCTTTCAACAAGACAGTGACTGATCACATGTAGCGCAGAATGTCTTACACTCCTGGATGACCAACATGTTCATCTGATTTGTCACCCATTGTACAAGTGTAGGATGTGGTCGCCTGACCCCCGCCTGAGAAGAAGTTAAGGCTTGGCGAGACGTAACTAGCTCCGACATATCCTTGGAAACATTAAATGCAGTGCACAGAAACTAACATACGGGCTGATGCCGGAGCAAACAGTCAGCCGAGCTACTCACAGCATGTCATTGTTACCTTCTCGGTAGCATAATAACTACACAAATAGGATATGTTAGTTTTGTTGCGCCAATTCCTTTAGTCAGGGGTCGAAAAATACGGTCGCCCAGGGCAACCAAAAAATTGTCCACAGAAAACATCACTGAAGAACATGTAGTTCAAGAATTTGTGAGCTCCGAAAAAATGAGTTAGTACTGTATTGTTTTTTTCAGTGAGAGATAAGCTAATGGCTCAGAATAAAACATTCAGCATTATATTTTGGACAGAAGTGTACATGACTTTAATATTGTATCCCCCTCCCCCACACACGTACACTGGTCCAGTGTTTTGATTCTGGCCACTAAAAAGTTAGCTGGCCACCAGATTTCAGAACATTTTTCTACCTTTGGCTTTAGTTAAGACTTTTGTTTGCTCTTCAGTTTTTTAAAAACATTTTCACAAATGCCAAATAATTACTACAGATTGTCTGCATTTTGTACAGATTCTTAGCCTAACTATAATATCTGCTAAAATTTAATCTAAATATTAATATTAATTGTTATTGCATATCTGTTTCACTAAAATAAGGACAGGTGGGATATCAAACAACAACAACAAAACTGCTCTAAGCAAATAGTCATCAGGTTGAAGGAAACAATAGTGGATCAAAGAAAAGCTTTCTAATGCCTTTTGCTCCTGAATGTTTGCTTTCCGGCAGAGCACAAAATCTCCCAGCTTGTGGGGGTGCTGTTGTCGCCTGTTTTACGTTATCTCAATGAAAGTTGGCGTTCTTCACACGAAGCTTTATATTCTTTGCCTTGTACGAACAAGTATCACATATTGCGGATGCACAAGGTAATGCGTGTTGTGTGTTTTACATTACTTACAGGTCATAAAAGAGTGGTAGGCAATGCACGTAACTAACAAATTAAGAAGATGGTAGTGTAGAACACGTTAAGCTACATATAAAAGTTTTAAGGCAAGTATATTTCAGCCATTACTATGGCCTTCATCAGTGCGACACGATTGGTTTTGTTGCCAGATTGGAAAGGTAAGTTTTGTAAAGGTAACTCCGGGTGACGTGATGCAATGAGGGATTTCCAGATGTATGGAATAAAAATGGGGAGCTCAGAGCTGCCATTTTTGGAAAATAAAATTTCCAAACTTTCTCTAAATCTCGGAGCATACCGATTTTGGAAGGGAGCCAACTTTTTGTATCGAACCAACGCGGAATAGCAGAAGTGTCAGCCTGATGTGAAATTTGGAAAACCTTTCTCGTCTCTACTTACCATGGCTGACACTTCTGCTATTCCGCTTTGGTCCGATACAAATAAGTTGGCTCCCTCCCCAGATCAGTATGCTCTGAGGTTTAGAGAAAGTTTGGAAATTTTGTTTTCCAATAATTGAAACTCTGAGCTTCCCATTTTCGTTCCATACATCTGAAATCCCTCATTGCATCACGTCACCCGGAGTTACCGTAACAAAACTTAACTTTCCAAAATCTGGCAACAAAGCCAATTGTAGCCACTGATGAAGGCCATAGTAATGGCTGAAATATATTTGCCTTTAAACTTCTATACGTAACTTAGCGTGTTCTACACTACCATCTCCTTAATTTACTTACAGGTCTGTACTTCTGGCAACTTATGTCTTGTATCATAAATTAATGAACTCTACAAATCTCAATTTAATGCCTCAGGTCTTTCTGGTGTTGCATTTTCAACAGACAGCAGTGCAGTAGTACCCAATATCTAATTTGTTCTAACATATCTGGTGTACAATTTTGATTTATAACTTTTCTGTGACTCCATCGAGTTCACTTAATTCATCACTATATGTTTCATCAATTCGTTTTTATAAAGCATTTTGAACGTCATGCGATCCAGAAAATCAACCATTTTGCTTGACAATAGTTCCATAAGCAAACCTAGAAGGAAAAAAGCTGCAGAGAACCAGACACGATGATGTCCTGTGATCAACTAAACTTTGACTAAAAAAGAGGTGGATGTATAAAGGAAAAATATGGTCAGAACCGGTTTTGTCACCAACTTTGAAGCCCACATCTGTGGTTACAAAGTGCAAGTTATTGGATGTATCTGTTTTGTTGATAGCTCTACTTATAAACCCTGCTAGATTTTCAAGTTTTATGGATACTTTATCAGAATCAAATCTAACCTCCTGTCGTACATTGTTTATTCTCTTTGACAAGAATGAAATTGATAACCTCAAACTTTCAAATGTGCTGGTACATAAGTAGCATGTTTCGTCAAATCTCAGAAGTCTAGCTAAGCATAAAACGAATGTTACCTGTTTTAGGCAAGCTGATTTCTGCCTTGGCATTACTCTCGCTGATGCCTCTGCATTCCACCCTGGAAACACACCACAAAAGTTTACTTTTGTCAACAAAAGGGCACTGTGTGTCCATGGAAGCATTGAAATTTGTACTGTTGCTAATTTCTTCCCTGGCCTGCATGTTCGCCAAATATGTTCTCACTTCATCCCTATTATTTAGAAATCTCTTCTTTTAGGTGGCAGCAACGTGTATGAAAATACTAATCTGGCAACAAGTCACACTCTTGACATTTACAGGTGATCAAGATTCAAGCCAGGTTGAAATTTTTCTGTGATATCAATTCACTACTGAGTGTTGAATATCAACTTTTTTTTTTTTTTATCTGGTTTTCCCAATATGCCATCATAACTCTTCAGTATGGAATATGAGGTGCACTTCTGCAATAAAGTGAATTGGTAGTTTTGTCATAGGCAGTTTATGCAAAACTGAGCAGTACTTTTTTTATGCAAGTATAGACTGTTTGTTTCTGAAGTTTTATCTTGATCATCATGAATATTTTCTGCAGTCATTGCCGAGCAAAATGGTAGTTCCAAGTGAATTTCTTTTGAAAATGCCAACATTAAAGCAGTTTTTTTTTATTATTTGCTGTAAAATATTATAGACAGACTGCTAAAGATACTAGACATACCAACCAGTAATTACTACCAAGTTTAACCAAGTTCGTAGCAACAAGCCCAAAAGAATGCCTGCTTAAGCTACATATATGCATAGACATTCTCTCAAATAGATACAAAATTGTAACAATTCATTATCTAATCTATACACATCAAATATTCGTGCAGTAGTCATGTGTCATTGTTTGTGTACTTCTAAATGACTATAAAATGTGATTTTAAATACACTGCTTGACAGAGAAAATGCCACACCACAAAGGAATGCTCGAAAACAGACCAAACTGCACACACAGATAGCCAACTAGGTCCTGAACAAATGACTTAATTGTCGCATACAAACTAGGCTCCAGTGGGCAAATATACAGGATGATCAATAAGGAGTGTGGTCCCCATTTTGGGCAATACAGTGTTTAATCCGACATGTGGCATCAAGGCAATGAGAAATAGTCCTGGAATATTGTGGACCAAGCGGTGTTGAATGAGTCCAGTAGCCCCCCCTCCCCCCAAAATTTTATGTTTTTGTTGTCCAAGTGGAAACTTGCATAGATCACTAGGAACCCATGCGTTTTTTGAAGAAAATTATATTTTTCTGTATCTGCACATGATTTTCCCATCAAAAATTCAATATGAAGAGGGGTTTTTTTTTTGGTTGCAGAGTACTTACTAGTGTTCTCCCTAAGGGTTTTTTTACAGATGGGTGGTAAGAAATTTCAGCCGGATGGTACATTTAATGACCCCTTCCCCAATAAATAAATTAAAAAAAAAGGATGCTTTGATTAACATTATTATACTAATTAAACATCTTTATCAGTGTGATAGGTATTAATGTAACATAACAAACACCATTAGAAAAGTGTACATAAATGATAAAAAAATAAGTACTTACTAATAAATCATATTTGAAACAAGATTTCAGCTAGTTCTCATCAACTTATGTGCATTGTGAAAATGTTCATTAAAGGAAATTTAACTGGGTGGCTGAGAAAATTAGCTGGGTGGGCCGCCCAGTAAAAAAGCTCTAGGGAGAACACTACTTACAATTATCAGATTTTTTATAGCAGAGGTCAATCCAGGCTTTTAAAGATCATGCCCATTTTTGTGAAATTTGCCTGTTTTTGTGTTTAGAGTAATTTTAATCCTTTATTATTATTCTTTCCGACAGTAATTATTGTATTTTTCCGTTATTTTTTATTTATTTTAATTTATTCTTATTCTGTTGCTAACCATGGTTCAAGTTTTCTGTTTTGATGATGGCATAGGCAGAGTTTTTTTTTTTTTTCTTCTTTTCTACTTTCTGATTGTGCTCCAGCTGAGATCCCAGGAAAAAATAGTAATAATAATACTAGAGGTTGTATTCAACAAGGAAAAGTCATCAAAAGTCAAGATTTTTAAGTGCTGGAGAAAAAGAAGTAACTAAAATAATATTTGAAAAAAAGTCGTTCATGTGTCACAACCTGATCCCCCATAAAGCGAATGATCAGCACTGCCATCATACTCCTTTTCCTCAACATTTTTCAGAATCCCGGCCAGTATGGCAAAGATTAATCGGCATAGGGATCGCAAAAAATAGTGATGTTTTTTCAAGTGATAATCGATGTTTGAAACTGCAAAAGAATATTTTATAAGTGAAGTAAATGAATTTCTCCTTGCTGCATTCTTCTAAAGAGGAAGGGAATATAATCTTATGTCATGAATTAGAGATTTTTTTCTCTGTTTTCTTTGATGTTTCGTCGCCAAAAATAATTCTTTACCAAAGTTAACCCTAAATAGAGGTTTTGTGACTGTTTGAAACTGCACAAGTGTAATCCACTCAATTTTTCTGCAATAAGTGGATGAGTTTCTGTTTTTTGTATCCTCTAAAAAGAAAAGAAATATCACTTTGTATGTCGCACATTGGCGATTTATTTATTTATTTTTTTTTTTTTTTTTTTTTTTGCTGTTTTTTCATTTTTATGTTTTGATGCTAAAAATGGAATTCTTATCCTCGGTGTTACAGGAGCCGATACATCGAGGTTTACCGTACGTCAAACGTTTTAACAAATATTATAGTTACTTGATGCTGAATTA
The DNA here is from genome assembly GCA_039090855.1 of Macrothele yani. Classification (NCBI taxonomy): domain Eukaryota; kingdom Metazoa; phylum Arthropoda; class Arachnida; order Araneae; family Macrothelidae; genus Macrothele; species Macrothele yani. The sequence continues at coordinate 29,959,204 of CM077026.1, forward strand.
GTGGGCTATGGTTATATTGAATGGCGATTTATTCATCGATGTGCCCATAATTGCTGCAGACAGGACAGATGCAAATTCTTTGACTCTTAAGCCGACACATCAAAAATTTCCACTGATACTATCGATTTACTATCGATGCGTGAATGTTTCAGGAATGAATATCCAACACTGTGCCCATCCCTACTTCTGAATTAGCCCTAGAAAATGAATGGGGGTGGGGGTGGGGATCCACTCCCATAATGCTTTGGGGTTCCTTTCAGTTCAACAAAGTTCGCCTCAGCTGCTGCTAGTGATGATGCAGTGATTGATACGTATCCGTCAGAGACCATTTTACTGAAAACAGTTCATAACAATGGGGGGAAAAAAGCACAGTTAAATACAACAATATTCGAGATGCCCTCACATTAAGATATTTTTCTTACAAGATAAAATTTTACTGAAAGTGAAAACACCATCACCGTTCAAAATATTTTTGTGAAGATACCGCCCAACGGTATCAAATGCCACCTGGATCGACTCCTGCAGAGGCAAGGAGAGGCACTCAGTGTTTTTACTATTTGTTGTAGACTTAAGATGGTAAAAATTTGGGGCTAGTTGACAACGTAAAGGTTCAACTCAAGCTATTGTGTGTGTGTGTGTGTGTGTGTGAGAGAGAGAGAGAGAGAGAGAGAGAGAGAGAGAGAGAGAGAGAGAGTGGGATGACATTGATTGTTTCTCCTATCCCTAATCTCTGCAGGGATTGACTTTTGTAGTGTTACAGCTTGCTAGTTCGAAGAAAAGAAATTTTATTACCCTCCTGCGGGGCATTTTCACTTGGAAAACTTATCAGCAGCAGGTCCCTGTAGATGTCTTCGTGTACTCATAGTTGCAAATGTAATTTGTTTTACCATGAAACTTAGGAAATCAAAAGGATTACGCAAAAAAAAAAAAAAAAAAAAAAAAAAAAAAAAGGCCTTGGGGGAATAAATCCCTAATAGATGATGCAAGTCAAAAAAGTTATTTTGGAGCGCATTTTTTACACTGCTTGCCTGCGAAAAAACCTTTCAGCCATAAACCTCTGTGCAGTGCAATTAAGTGCAACAATTTTTTAAGCTGTGATAGCTCAAAATCTGGAAGTTTGTTAAAAAGTTAATTATTTAATCTTATTAAAACTGTGAGTTTATGAATTAAGTAGTGTTTAAACTAAGGGTTGAAAGCATTTCAAACACGAGCCCTTTTTTTTTTTTTTTTTTTTTTGGCTATACTTCGAAAATTTATTTTTAACGAGCTTAATAATAATTTTTTACATATTCTTCAATAATTTCCAAAGTTTAGTTAATATTTTTAGGCACATATTTCAGTAAATATTTTAAATAATATCTTATTTCATTATTTAATTTTCACAATTTAACAATTTAATAGAGTTCGATAGAATAATAATACAAAATTGGCATATCATGAGCTAGGCCGGGTTAAACGCATGGGCTTGAGCCAGGCCGCTCACCAAATGAGGCATGACGATTATGGGCAAAACACGTAACAGTATTAACTAATAAAGGTAACTTGATCACGCTAGTTACGTTAACTGAAACTTTTACAAAAAGTTCGTAAGTTGGAAGCTTTCGACCTTATCTTAGGTCTTCATCATGCCAATGGAGGACTAAGATTGTTGCCAGATTCTACATTTGAATTGTTCTTATTTTTGTTGCCAAAACTTAGAATTGATCTCCAGATCAACGGAATGTAGAGAGGAGATTCGGAGTTGCAAGTCATTGAGTTGAAAATAATTTCTATGCTTTCAGGTCATTGAGTTGAAAATAATTTCTATGCTTTCAGGTACAGGAGCATTAGCCATAGAATTTTAGAACATAGAAAAGATGTTTCGAAAGCCAATCCCAATACTGCCTTGTCTATTTTGACAATGGAAGACACATCTGCAGTTCCCCACTGGAACGAAGCAAAACGAATTGCTTCTTTTGACAATCGTTTTGCCCTCCGTTACCGTGAAAGCATAGAAATTATTTTCAACTCAATGACTTGCAACTCCGAATCTCCTCTCTACATTCCGTTGATCTGGAGATCAATTCTAAGTTTTGGCAACAAAAATAAGAAAAATTCAAATGTAGAATCTGGCAACAATTTTAGTCCTCCATTGGCGTGATGAAGACCTAAGATAAGGTCGAAAGCTTCCAACTTACGAACTTTTTGTAAAAGTTTCAGTTAACGTAACTAGCGTGATCAAGTTACCTTTATTTGTTACCAAATGAGGCCCGTGGAGAGTCTATAAGGTAGTGCAAAGCACATAAAAAATGGGATGAAGAATGCTAAAGCTGGCAACATTCATCTGGTCTGATGAATTGTGTTTCAAATTGTTTTCCACCATTGAATCGTGCTTCAATTGTTTCCAGCCAGCGTACATCTGGTGAAAACCTACAGATGTGTACCACCTCAATTGTTTTATTCTGACAGTAAGGCATGGAGGTGAATCTCTAATGCTGTGGGTTGCTCTATCGTGGCATTCCTTAGGGGCCATTGGTTATTCTACAGGGTCTTGTCACATCTGCAACATATGAATCCATTCTTGGGTACCACCTGCTGCACCCAGTGTTATAGGCATTGTTTCCTAATGACCATCGATGATTTGAAGCAGATAGTGCATTGTGTGAAATGTGACAAATTGTGGTTTGCAGAGCATTAGGTCCCAGCAGCTACCATAGTCATCTCAATATTATTGAACATTTGTGGGAGTATCTGGATCAGAAGGTCAGATCACACGTTCCACCTCCAATATCACTGGCAGAGTTGGGACATATTTTACTGGAAGAATGGTTCCAAATTCCATTATCATATGTGCATGACTTGTAAATGTCTACTCCAAGTTGAATTGCTTGAGTTTTGAAAGCCCAAGGTGGACCTACAGTTTATTAATAAAAAGTTCTTCACAAGCAGGTAAGTTTTTAAAAAGTTTTTATAAGTTTTTATTAGATGTACAACTTAATTCTCTGCCCCTAACCGCAAGCGATCATAGAACGTCTGCAAATGCAAATAGCTGTGTGTGTGATAATGGCTGATTGCAGCGCCATCCAACAGCTTTCTAGGCAACCGCTCACCACTGTAGTGACGAAAGTTGATGGTAAAAGCAATGTCGTTCGAGAAGCAACATTTGAGGCACTGCCTCCTGTTCACGTTTCAGCTGAAAAAAGTGCCACTGAAGCCCAGCAAATGATCTGTGCTGCTTTGGGTGAGGCTGCTGTGTCCTACAGTACGTGTAAGAAGTGGTTACAGCGATTTAAGCAGGGAAATTTTGATGCAGAATGTCTGGGACAGCCACAGAAAGTTGACGATGAGGAACTGGAACAACTGTTGGATGCGAATCCATGTCGCATACAGTCAGAGCTCGCCCAGGAACTCGGAGTAACACAGCAAGCCATTGCAAAGCGCCTGCACAAACTTGGACAGATTCTCAAGGAAGGCCGTTGGGTTCCCCACCAACTCACAGCTGCGAACAAGTCTTAGGTGCTACGATGTGGCTGTGTCCTTGCTCTCCAGAGTCAAGAAGAAGTATTTCCTCCACAAGATTTTAACCTGTGATGAGAAGTGGATCCTCTACGATAATCCTAAGCAACGCAAATCGTGGGTTTGTCCAGGTCAGCCTACCACCAGTACCGCCAAACCGAATATCCATGCCAGGAAGTTGTTCCTATGCGTATGGTGGGATCAGTGTGGTGTCGTACACTATGAGTTACCCAAACGTGGTGAAACGGTCAATGCTGAGCATTATTGTCAGCAACTCATTCGTGTGAGTGATGCAATGGAGGCAAAAAGGCCATACACAGGCAAGGGCAGAATGTCAGTCCTGTTGCTTCAGGATAACACGCGTCCTCACACCACGAAAACGACTTTAAACATGATCATCGACTTGAGATGGGAGATTTTGCCCCAGCCGGCGTATTTTCCAGATTTCACCCCGTCGGATTATCGCCTCTTTCGTTCCCTGCAACATCACCTGAGTGATATGCACTTCACTTCTGTCAAGGAGGTCCACACAGGTAATGATGACTTTATCAACTCGAAACAGCCCTCTTTTTTCCGCAATGGCATTCGGCAGCTCCCTGACCGATGGCTCAAATGTATCCAACACGACGGGGATTATTTCCCTGATTAGGTACATATTCAATTTGCTATCTGTGTGTCGTGCCTGTGGCCGAGAATCAAGTTGCACACCTAATAAATGGGCAGTCGTCAATTTTTACACCAAAGTTGAAAATTGATGACTACCCCACAATCCTGGAGGGATTTTCAAGTGTTGAAACAAGCTGAAAACAGAAGATTAAGAGCTGAAATTTGTTTAAAGTGTGGATATTTGGACTATTTACACAAAAAATGTTATACTTTATATTTGAGTCTAGCCAGCTGTACCCATCCTATGGTCATTAGGAAACATTCTTAATGGGATTATAGACGTTGAAATAAAAACAACAAAAAGCAGACAGATCAATAAACTAAGGAATTTTGTTGACCAAAACCTTAGGTCTAAATGTGACAGTACAAGATTATGTACAAAGGCTCCAATCAAGAAAAGTTCATCTACTAACTGCATAAATCTCAGCGGTTATCGGCTATCTCAAGTTCAAATAATAAGCACTAAAAAGGGGGCCCAAAATTTGTATATCGGAATAAACATGTCAATCGCCTACGACTTATTCCTAAAACAGGAGTTATAATTAAAGGCCTGCCATGTAAGAGAACAAGACAGGACATCTCATCGTATAATAAGAGCAATACAAAAAACTAATAAACATTGTTATGATTCTAAAGAAAATGTATTCAAAAACGAAATTCAGCAATTACAACTACTAAAAGATAATCCTAATTTGGCAATATATTATCAGCTGATAGAACAGCACAGATTATCCTGATGAATATGACTGACTACAAAACCAAAATTTTAGAAGCAATAAACACATTCCTCATGCTAAGATACAAAAAGACCCTACCAATGCTACCTTAGCCGCCATAAATAGATTAATAGACCACTCAGAATTACCGGCGTCTATTGTACAAACAATACGGCCTATATTTGGCCTCCGTGTACCTAAGCTCATTGGCAAGATAAAAATACATAAAGTCAGAAATCCAGTACAACCGTTAGTATCCGGGTATGCTAACCTGACACATTCTCTGGAGAAAGCAGCTACCTTCCTTTTACCTCTGATCAATAATTCACAGTATTCAGTTAAAGGTACCCTCCAAGCCCTTAGTAGAATCAAGACAGTACAACTGGATGGAAACCCCTTTGAGCTGGTGTCACTGGACGTCATATCACTCTTCCCTAATGTACCTGCGTCTTTGGTCCTTGAAATCATTGGAGATAAACTAACCAATCTTGAACTTGCTACACCCCAAGAAATCCAATCAGTCATCACTGCTGTGAATTTACTACATAACCATTCATATTTCTAGTTTGATAATACTATCTAGGCACATCCATGGGACACCCCCCCCCCCCATCTCAGGTATCTTAACTGAAATTCTACTACAGCAAATAGAGGACAGAGTTGTTAGCAACTTTCAGCCTACACCTACTTTATACATCAGATACGTTGACGAAGTTCTCATGATTTAGCCTTATTCACTCTAGCAGGATCTAGAAGCACACACAAGGAACCTATCATCCCAGTACAACACCATAAAATTTATAATTGAACTTGAAACTAATGGTTCCCTACCGTATCTGAACGTTTTGATAGAAAGGAATAAGATAACACTGCAATACACTACTCAGTGGCGTAACTAGTACAACGTGCAAACCCCCAACCCCGATTTACTTCAGCACCCCTAAGCACAGTAATTTTCCCAGGATTTCGAAAACGGGGGGAAATGCATTTTTCACGGTGTATGTATGTATGTATGTGTGTGTGTGTGGTTGGTTGGTTGGTTGGTTGGGGGGAAGGGGTAGGAAGTCAGGAAGAGTGTCTGCAAAAGTAATGGTGGTACCTAAAGCCCTGTAGTTTTAACTTTTTAAGTAATATATTTGACAATACGTGTAGTTGCTTTGTCCAAAACTAAAAGAAATCTCCCTCTTACACATGGCAGATCTGCGGCTGCTGTGAATAAATGTTGACGCCTGTAGTGCACGTAATCCTAGGTAACTGACTGTTTTCCCACATCCTCCACGGGGAATGCCACTGTGGCCTCATGCTTTTCCTCAGCAGCACAGAGATAGGGTGATTGGAGAGTGACCGTATTATTTACAACCCATTGCAGAGCAATCGTATTACAACCCGAAGTCAAAGAGCCGAACACTTTCAATCTGGAAGGCATTCAGTGCTTTTAAAAGTGAAACTAGGCATTTATTTAGGCAAAGCTAAATGTATCTTACAGCAAAATATGAATATTTGGGTTAATTATTGTGCATATTCGAATTTTTTCAAAAAGCTATAACTGGCAGCTGCAGTACCCCCCCCCCCTGCTGCGGGGTGGTAGTTACGCCACTGACATTACTCTGTCTATCATAAACCTTCGGCCTGTACTTCTATCAAACCAGCTTCATCAACCCACCCCCAAAAATGCAAAATTTCAGCTGTCAGGTTTATGATACAAAGAGCTAAAACTCGCTTGTCTGACACAAAAACGACGAATTTAAATAAAATAAAAAATAAAAAAAATTGGAATTACTTCAGCGCATGGATATTCCAACTTTACAGTGAAGAAAGTTCTCCAAATATTACATTGTTATAACCATACAACGCTGCAAAGAGATATGAAACAACATACATATGTAGGATCTATGAAGTACCATCCTTATGTTGTTACACCTATTCTCAAAAATATTTGTAAGCACTTTAGTTTGGACTTTGGAATCCAGACAACTAATATCTTCACACTAATCAAGGAGGATTGTGACCTCATATCATATGAAAACAGATGTGGAGTACACAGCGTACCCTTAAAAAGTATAGAAGAAAATTCGGCTCTACTCGATGCATATTGGGAACATGGATTCAAGAGCACAAATATGTCAAAAATGGATCACAGAAGACATCGCTTTTGCGATTAGTGAACGACGGTATACATTTTCCGCTGTGAATGAAGCCTCAATTATTGTAACTCCCACAACTAAATTCTCATTGTTATTATTCACAGTGAGTTTAGCTATGTATAAATGTGGCCAAAAATGCTGCAGATCCCTTTACTGTGGAAAGTTTTGCTGTCTTCTGATACTCACGACCAGTCCAATGAAACATTGTGTGATGCTAACGAATGCCATGTATAAAACGAATTAATCAAGCCAAACCTTCCTATGCCTCTCTAAGAAAGGGTATCATAACAAATAACAAAAACTATGACTTTTCTGATATACGTATTTAAAGATTGAACCATGAGCCAGAATGAGAAGAGACTGAATATTATAATTCAAATAATTAAATTTATTAATATTATATTGCTAACCATATGCATACTATTGAACCTATTACCTTATTGAGCTATTACATTGCAAATGCATCATAACTGTGGCTGTAACCTTTATATATGACATACAAGCAGTTGAATGTTAAATATCCAATATAATGTATAAGATGTTTTCTTCATGCGTACAAATTAATGCTTGACTCATTCAGCAATTGTACATGCGATATGTCATGCACACATTACATCTGTATATTTAATAAAAGATTCTCTATATATAGTCATTTGTTTATCTGAGGATGGGTCCAGTGTGGGCCTAAAAGATCTCATAATTTTAAACTTGTATTTATACAGGCATAAATAAACATAAGCCGGTATGGAATGTGTGTTTCTTCCCTGCTGGACTTGATACATCATGCTTTATGGGTATTAGCTGCCCTATCATCTTTGAATTCATGTCTGCATGAATATATAATAATAGTAATACTAACAAACAGTAAGTGTTTCCATTATTTTGATACACTCCAGTAAGTGACATAAATAAACTCTAGTTCTTAGAATTGTTGCAGTGCAACCTTAACCTCTTCATCTTTGAGGATGAAAAGCTTGATTTTATAACTAGCTATCTGAGCACGCAGTACTTATTCTTTAAAAAATCACATTTTAGCTCTGTTTAGAAATTCGAAACTTCCCTGTGCTAAATGTGATTTGGAGGCAAAGGGAGGGATTACATGAAAAAAATATAAAAATTAAATGTTGCTGGTTTGTTTCAAGTATTAACTTTTGGGTTTAATCCAAATGCACATTATTCAAGCATAAGAAAATTCAATCCCCATGAATTCTGAACTGTATCCCCTTTTTGAAGGTCAGTACATGTATTGAACTCTGAGAAAATAATACAAAAAATTTAGGCAAAAGATGGCAGCCATGTTTTAGAATTCAAAGTTTAGTATTTGGTCTTGGAAAAACAAAATTTGCTTGTAAGTTAATTCTGAAGAAAACCATTGTAGGGACAGATAAAAATGTATCTCCCAGATACACTTGTATATATGAACATTTTTTCTTTATATTTACTTCAGAATTTTTCTTTGTCGACATGGGCACGTGGCTTTATTTGTAAGAATTGTCTGGACAACCTGTGCTTCTGACATTGCAATGTCAGGACAGAGTTCTTTGTTCATGGCAAACACAAGTTTTGCCCATTATTGGGTGGCCATCAGACCTTGATTTCATTTTTGTTTTTAGCAGTAGCAACACTTGCTAGTGGCCTTATTTTTACTAGCAAATGCATTATCTACAAGCAAAAATTTATTAACATTATACAAAAGAAACTTTAACACATGGCTCATACATATCCTGGAAAAGTCCTGGGATTCCATTTTGTCCTGGAAATGTCCTAAAATTCTGTTACATGTCCTGGAATTCTATCCATTTGTGGCTTTTTGTCCTTGTGCGATGTTTTGTAGTTGAGGATTTTTCTGCTGACACAACTTATGTCTGACAAATTTTCCACCCCACCCCCTGCAAAATGTGGGGGGCGGGGGCTATTGGTTTTCTTATCTGTCAGGACTGAAAGTGCGTTATTAGCACCTTTTTCATCGTGCTTATCCTATCACTTTGTCTGTGGCCGGGGAGACCATATCTATGCAATTGTTAGTTCGATTTGTAAAATTATTTTTGTGTTGGGAAGCTTAAAATGTGAAAATGATGATTCGTGCATTCTGCTTTTTCCCAATGCACAACTTTGGCGCTAGAGGGCGCAAATGGAGATCGTATCGAATTTCAAATGCATTTTACTTCATATATATTTGCTTCTAAATATCCAATTGATTTTTTTTTTTTCTTTCGACGACATTTATATGGAAGACTATTTTAGTTACAGTCCTTTTTTCAAATAATGCAGAAATTTTGCGCTAGGGGGCCGTAATGGTAAATCACGATTTTCCCAATATCTCCGCTTGTAAAAGTCCGATTTCAAAAATTCTTCCTGCGTCGGACACAGCTCTTGGACGGGGGGGGGGAGTGTTTTGCATATAATTTCTCATTTTCGGTAAAGAATGGTTTGCCCGCCAGGAGGCGTAAGTGTTTATTTTTACTTCTGATGGTATTTGCAACAAAATCTGACCTGGAAACTCGATTGAAAAAATTCCTCTGTCACACAAAAAATTTTTTAGAATACCTCCTGCTTAAAATAGTGCATAATTTTTCCACCAGGGGGCGTACACGTATATCTTATTTTTGTCCATTTCTTTGTTTCTAGGAGTCCGATTTGAAAAATTCTTTCTTTGTTGAACATTTTTAGTGCAAAATGTTTCTGATATAATTTCTAATATTTCTTAATGCACAAGTGCACCATTAGAGGGTGTAAGTTCACTTTTCCATTTACAGCAATATCTATGGGACTAAAACCCCAAGTTTCTGATTAGCTGCAGCGAACATCATTTTTAACATTCTGCATTAAGTTTGCCCCAACATATAGGAAGTGTTTGTTGTAGGTTACATGTTGAACAAACCTATGGTATCACTATATATTTAAGTAAGAATGTTTGGATTGTATGTCCTAGAAAAAAATCCAAAAGTCCTGGAATTTTGTGATTGAAAAAGAGTATGAACCATGTTAACATGTCCTCCTCCATTAGTCAGTCATGAAAAATATTGATTTCAGCCCTGTAATTGTCACATTGTAATGCTGAAAATAATACAAATATTTAGATATAACTCACCTTTTCATGACTTAACAGATTAATTCTAACAATTTAATTCGAATGCAAATATTCAAAAAGCATTTTTTTATTTAACTTTATTCGCAAAATTCAAGAACACTATTCAGAATCTTAAGTTATTTTTCGTATGGTTTACAATCTGGGTTTCAGGTCTTTTCGTCTCACCACTTTAAAACAGCGGGCCTGGGGTCAAACTTATCTTCAGGCAGACCTTCAACCTTAATACTCATGAAAGCATTCAATGTATGTAAGTTTTAAATTGCCCCTCCAATCACCTTGGATTCTCTTCATGAAACTGAACCCAACCTCACATGCAGAAGTAGATAAGGAGACATCCTGGATATTTCTACTTGTGCCGAAATGTTTTTATAATGTTTGTACTTTTCAAGAAACATTTGTTTGCAGAAAGCAGTTGTTCCTTTTTGTATGTGTCTAAAATATTTGACACGCGCAATGCAGTGGCACTTTGCAGATCAAACTGTAAAACATTCAAAAAATTTCCACTAGCAACTTTTGCTTTGCTAGAACCACTTTTTACACTAGCAAAATGCATTTGCTTGCTAGCAATTTGCTACTAACTGCCGGTTGAAACAGAGCCCTGATGGTCATCTAGCTTTAGCAGCTCTACCCAAGTTACCCAGGGGCACACTGGAATAAAAAAACAAGGAGTACTGTAAAGCAGGGGTGCAGAATTTGTCCGAACTCGCGAACGAAGTTCGGGGGAAATTAAGGCAGCTCTAGTGAATTTTTTGCCTGTGGGTAAAATAATAATAAAATGAAAAATTGACTTGTTAACAACGAGTATAACACGAAAGATAAGAGTAATTTACTGCACAGTAATCAGGTAATCATTTTGAAAAATGTCATGTCATTATAAATACAAGGGGTTATGAATAAGCACAGTGACATACTGCAGACTGCTGCTGGCATGTGATTCACCGAGACCAAACGACTTTACTAATGCCAAGGCGTAGACAGTGTGGCACGAGTAATAAGTACGGCGCAACCACTAGTCATGCTAATAAAAAAATTTCCAAAACTAATGGCAGCTTATGTGTCGTAGGCGCCGATCTGAAAAATTATTAGGGGTTCTTCCCATTTTAAAGCAAATGACCCATGCATTTTTCAAGGGATTTAAGTCTTAATTTAAATTTCATTCAGTAAAATTATCTGGCACAATTATACGCCTGAAATGCTAGAATGAAATAAATTATAGTTAATTGCAGAATTTTTTTTTAGCTGTTTATTTTTTCACCACTGTTTTCACCTAGACCCCAAAAAAATTTAAGACATTTCGAATCTAAAATAAATATTAGGTTTCTTTTTTGTTTTTGTTTTTTCAAATTTTTAAGTAATAGGCTTTTAAGGATTAGTGCTTAATCATCAACATATAGATCTAATACTCGCTTAAACTTGTATGAAAGTCTGCTACAGTTTTGGGGGAAATTTCGGACAGAAAAAAAAAAGGGCGTTCTGGGGAAATATTGGGCCCTGAACATTTTCTGCACTCCTGCTGTAAAGGGGCTAGCTTCCTAGCGTTGGGAATTTGATTTGGCAGCCAGGTCTTGGGAGTTGAGGGTCAGCAGTTGAGTATGACTGGCAGGAATTATAGTTCCAAAAAGGGTGGAGAGCAGCCAAGCCAAGTAGGATTTTCGCAGATACTTTCCCAGGTGGGGAAAGGAGATTTCACAAAGTGTCTCCAGCAATTTGTTGAGAGTTAGGCGGTCACCCAAAATGTCATAATTGAGAATAAACTCAGTCATCATTATTCCATGCATGTCTTTCCATTGTTTGAATTGCATGAATTATTGCAACTCACCTTGAATATCAGATCTTAGAGATGAGGTGACTGGGGTCCCTATTGCATACGGAAAGAACAAAAGGTGTGGTGCTTGTCAGTTACGTATATTCTTCACATTCTGATTACGAGCTGCCATAACACGTAGCACACAAACTTACAGTCATGCTGTTTTGTTTCAAATTTGAAATTCATGCTTTTCACCTCAGGGTCTGAATTCAAATTCATGGTGGGCTGGCTGTTGTGATCTATTGGTGAGATGTGGGGGGGGATTCATATTCTAATGGGCCATTTGGTGTTGTGGCCAGTAAAATTTAAATACGGATAAATTTACTAATGTTTAATTTAGGCTGTTAACACAGTATATTCCAAGTAGTAGCAACATTAGAAAATCCAGTCTTGGTTCTGAATTTTTACAAACTTGGACCTTGATATTATGTTTGCTTTTTTGACTGTGTGGGTGATGATTTTTCTAGTGTAAACTAATAAATGTTATTAAGTACACAAATTTTTAGTAGAGGGGATTTTCTTTGTGATGTCAGTTGTTTTGTGTTTGCTGATCAAGTTTGAAATTAAATGTTTTATAATTGTGGTTTTTTTTCTTCTCTTACCCTCTGCTATCTCTATAGGCCAGTATCCAGGACAGCTGAATGCTAAGGCAGAGGTGATGAAATAATTTCTTTTTTACATTCAGGTTCTGCCTATGGATAAAAGATAAGCATCTTCTTTCTGTGCTGCTTGTCAAGGTCAAAGGCTTAGCTCATGTGGTGACTGAAAGTATGAATGAAAGCATTGAGTTCATCTCAGGATTAACTATGATGCAGCCTCCAAAACTGTTATATTAACTGTTATTTAATAAAGCCCTTGAATATGAGAGTTGACATGTTCTTTCTGTTAAACTAGAAAGAAAACTTGAAAGGGCTCAGAGTCCGTATATCAGCAGGAAGCACTTGTGTGCATCATCAAAGACAGTATTTTCATACTGAATTTGCATTATAGACAGTTTTTTCCAAATGAATTCTAGCACAATCTGAGAAAAAAAAATATTTAATGGGATTGAAAAACTCCTGTTAATATTTGTTTCTTTTGTGACTGACATGTATATAAAGATAAACAAATCACTGAGTTCGATAATTTTTCCTGGTATCAGTGAACACAAATTATGTTAAGAACTTGTATTTATGTCCAGTAGCTAAAAGCAGATTTAAAAGGAATAAGTCAGGTGTAATGATGTGCCTTTTTTAATTCTCATTATTTTGATGTAATTTTTGTTTGTAAAAGGAAACTAAAATGTTCATCTACCATTAGTGATGACTCACAACTTCATATCTTGAAAATTACCTCGTCAAATTCAATGATCATGTGTTGCAGTCATGTTCATGAAGTGATTTCATTCCTACTCCCCAAAAGGAGGGTAGTTTATATTTGCAAAAGTCATGTATGCTAAGTACATGACAGTATCTGACTTAAATTGTGTTCAGGATACTCTGTATTTATGTGAGACTTCGTACAATAAACCAGTCCAGAGGCAATGGTACACACTTATCAAGGACAGTTGATAGGGATCAGTTACAATTTAAAATTGTTGAAGGAACAAATTTGTTTAGCCTATTTTATTAAATCACACATTTGTCTGTGTCATCAGCTGATCAGTTTTTCCAGTGCGACAGTGGTATATATATATTTTTCTTTTTTGTTTTGTCATCTTAAAAGATGTACGCTGTATTTATGTATTCTTCATGCAGTGCTTCAAATAAATTACTTAGTGCACTTGTCATTTGTGCATATTTTGCTGCCTGTATATGTTCATGCTGTTGCTCCATTTTAAGTTCAAAATGTTTTAAAATAGTGTTTGGTGAATAAAGATTATTTTTCTTTCCCAACAACAATTAGTTATTTTTATGATTCATATTTGTGCATTCTCAAGAAACCAGTACAGCCACACTTTCCTGTTCAAAATGTGTAATACGGGGTAAAAAATTGCTTTAGGTATCTTTTCAATCTATATTAATGTTCACTTGCGGATGCCTATTTCAGCTCCTCCCCCTTTTTTTTTCTTTTGATACCCCAGTGATAAACTTTAGTACATCCTCCCTTTCTTTGATTGATAAGTAGATGGATTACATTTAATTGAAAAGAACTTTTCATTCATTGAAACTAAAATACTGACAGCCACTCATCTAAAACAATTTGGCTCCCATTAAAATATATATATATATGAGATACATGCTCAGGATTTATGATTAAAAAAATAGTTGATAAGTGGAATGTAACCTACAGTTCACACTAAAAAATGGTGTGAGAAAAAAAAAAAAAGGTAATTCGTTAGTTTAAAATGAGGACCTATTTTGTACTAGGTTTTTGCGCAGCAATAAATCATTGCCACTGTAGCCATACGGGAAAGTGGGGTTGAATCATAAAGTAAAAATTAAATTATAATATGTCACACTGGTGGCTTACTTTGTCATTTCTTTTGGTTATATTTCAAATAATTCTTTTTCACGATACTTTAGTGACTAAAAGAAATACTTTTTTTGTAGAATTTGTGTAGCCCCAAAATGTGAAGTCCTAATACTTGTAGTTTGAATTTATTCATTTGATACTAAGTTATGTGGATAAGTTTGATAATTTTTTTGCACTTATACCATCAACTGTTTATTGAAAACCTTTTTGAAGTGCACCGTTTTTTAAATTTGCGCATTCTCGTAAATTTACAAATTGGGTTTATACACGAACTGTGTTTAATTTAGTAAAGTTTTTAAATAAAAATTTAATTGAAAATTCAATTTTCTGCTCCTTTTTCATCTTTGGCATTGTCATCATCTACAACATTGTATTTTATTACACGAGATAGAAGAAATTGCATTGTCAGGTTCAGGAATGTTGTTATGGTAAAGAGCAGACTTCGACAGGCTTATTTATAGTAGTTCACTGTTGAATGTTTAATAATATGTTAGGTAATTTGAAAGCTTATTTTGTTTTAGGATTGAAAACAACTTGAATATAAACTCAAAATGATAAATATCTCAGCTTCTAAATCAGTCTTTGATTTCTTCATTTTCTTGAAAAAGTTGTGTTGTATTACGGAAAAGTTATTAGTTCTGAGCATAGTTCTATTTTCGTTGTTATAGAGCAAATATAAGTGTATTGCAAGATCGCATTGTTCATTTCATGCTTTGTTACATTGATAAAATATACTGCCGTAGACATTGATTTTTTTCTATATTTAATGTAGGTATTGCTTCTTCCTTTTTAAATATTAAATCCATCTTCATATTAATTGATTACTATCAAATATGTGCAAGCTCTTAATTGCACTTTTTTTCTAATATTTGTTGCAGTCTAGCTAAATTTAAAAATGCTCTTCACACAGAAGGGAAAGAACTGAAATTATTCATTCACTTGAATCAAGTCTTTAAGATTAAGAAGCCAATAGATTTTAACTCTTGTTCCTTATTCAAGTTCAAACATTTCAAACCCTTTGCTGTTAATTAATTTTTGTTCTTTTTTCAGTGCTTTTACGTTTTTAATTTGGTGGTTCAGTGATTCTAGTCTCACTTATCTTCATAAAATGAAATGTTACCCTGCTGGCCATTTATTTACTTCTATGTATGTGCTCGTTTTTATTGGTAAACAAAAATCTGATCAAAAATAAGCCATGCAGACCATTCATATATATTTTATGTTAGGTACAAATTCATTCTTTACTGGCCACAATATTATTTTATAATAAAAAAGAAAAAAAAACTAAAGTCTCTTCACAAGAAACATTTTGTGTTTATCTTTAGCTATAAAGATTTGCCAGTTTATGTACTAATAATTTACTTAATATACTAACCATTTATTACTAAAAAGCAGGTCATTTGTGATAATGTGCTAGTATGTACAATGAAAACATTATGAATATGCATACTTGCAGGAGTTTCAAGCAGTGGGCTGTGTTAAGTTCTTGTATTTGTTTCGTGTCATGATAAACTTTTTTCTGCTTTGTGGGTATTCATACTTACTTTTTTTTGTTTGTATATTTTACAAGAAGTTACACCACAGGGAGGGAAAATTGCAACACTTAAAAGGCCTGGTTATATTTTAATGAAATTCAGAAAAATGTTAGCATACGTGCACATGAGTGCGTTACCATTGCATACCTGCCACCTTTTCTGGAAGTTTTCCAATTTTTTTATATATATATATATGTATATAGCCTTCCGATTTTCCAGCCAGAAGAACTTTTCTTCCGGATTTAAAATACTTCTGCCTTTTTTGCTAAAAATATCCCTATAAATAGAATATATAACAGAGATGGGAATTCTGCCCCATTGTGCACTAGAGAACCCCCGTGCCCCGTCGGGACTTTGGCACAGTAAATTCTCCTTGCACACCGTTCCACTTGATGCTGAATAAGATCATGCGACGGGAAGAAAGATTCAGAGACTCCAAGTACTGTGGATTTTGCATAGTTACTATGGAAATAGTCGGTCTTCTACGCATGATGGGAAACATCAAGTATGCTATGGAAATCTTCAGTCCACTGCAAACTACAGAATACGTATCAGTATGGTGTGGAAATCGGCCCACTATGGACGATGGAAAAATAGAGTGCTATGGAAATCGTCAGTCTGCTGCAAATGACAGAAAACATAGAGTATGCTATGGCAATCAAAAATCTCAGTGAAATAACGTTATTAAATATCTGTGTAAAGTATATTTTCATGTTTTCAAGATCCTAACACTTGTTAATACGTTCTAAAGACCACTGTGAGCTACTCCCAGTCTGTGTAGGCACTTATTACATTTACTGCAGGATTCCTAATTGGTGTTTGAGAAAAACTAGAAAAAGAAAAAAATGTTAGCTCCACTTAGTGTTTCTCAACTTCAGATGCATGTCTATGTCCCTGATAAATGTTAAAGCAGAAGAAAACACTATATAAGTTTAAAAAGAGAAAATGTGGACATTGAAAGTGGCCAGGTACTTCTTAAGGAATCAAAAACAAAAAATGTCCAATATTCTGGCATGTAGGGGGAGGGGTAGCAAGAAGAAGAAGAAAAAAAGTGAAATTTTGCATAGGTATCCAGAAGGATAGATTTTCTTTTCTTGCTGACTTTTATGGATGGAGTGTTTCAAAATCTAGTAACTTATACATAATGGACTTCTTTATTAATCTTTCTCTTGTTTTGTTGAAGTGCATATAAAAATGTGTGTGTAACCATTGCAAAACAAGATATACAGTTTTAACTGTGTGTGGACATTTTATATTGTATAACAAACTGCCAGAAAAATCTTCCTGATTATTATGCAATCTTCTGGATTTTGGGGGCAATCTTCTGTTTTTTCATTAAATTTAGTTGGTAGCTATGCCATTGCATTGTTGATATCAAATATGAAAACATACAGGAGTTGTGGGGGAGGTGTGAAGAAATGAAGTCACACACACACACACACACACACACACACACACACACACACACACACACACACACACACACACACACACACACACACACACACACACACACACACACACACACACACACACACACACACACACACACACACACACACACACACACACACACACACACACACACACACACACACACACACACACACACACACACACACACACACACACACACACACACACACACACACACACACACACACACACACACACACACACACACACACACACACACACACACACACACACTAATAAGTTGACCCCAGCAATGTATATGCTTGAACAGCAGTGTTAGAACCACTGGGGCAGAGGGGCTGCCTCTGCACACAAATGAGTGCTTCTTGATTAGGTTTGGCTGATAATGATTTGATAACTGACAGAGTTAACTTGCATGATTTTTCCTTCTCTCTGTAGGAGATATGTGTGGATAGATACTACTGCTAATTTTTCAGTCCATATTTTTTAACTCCTTTCTGCAATTTGCTATTGTAAAGTTGTTTATTCAAAAATTACTTATGTAGTCTTACCATGGATACTGTTACAAAATATTCAATAAAATAAAAGAAATTTAAAGATATTTTAATATACCTGTGATATGCCGTAAGTACTACAATTGTGAATACATGGCACCAATCACTTTTCAAAATGGTATCCTTTTGCCTTCACACAGTCTGCTTCAGTCTCTGTGGCCACTCATCAATAGCTTTACTCAGGATCTCCACAGAGAAAGCTGCTACTGTCCGCATCAAAGAGCGTTTGAGACTGTCAATACTGGGGTATCTCTTTCTGCAGGCCATGTTCTCCAGTGTGGCCCACAACTGGTAGTCCAAGGGATTGAGGTGTGGGCTGCTTGAAGGCCAATCAGCTGGAGAAATGAAGTCTAGCAAATTTGCCTGAAGCCATTCCTGGGTTGATTAGGCCTTGTGTGCAAGTGCTTATTCCTGCTGAAAGCTCCTCTGTCGGTTTGGGAAGGGGGTGTGACTTGCATTTTTCACCTCTGGCTCCAAAACCCTGTCCTGGTAGACTGCGGGGTTTTCACTCCTTCCTCACAGAAGTGGAGCTCTGTGGTACCCCCATAGTAGACTCCCCACCAAACCATGACAGAAGCAGGATGATGGCCCCTCACGATCCTTGGAGCTTTCTCGTGAGGCCAGTGCATGGACCCTGTCATTTTGGTGGTAGAAAGTTTCTTCAACAGTGAAAATTTTTTCATCAGAGAAAAGGATCTGACTGTGGTAATTGTCTGCATAACGCTGCAGCAAATGTTTTGCTTTTAGCACCCTCTGCTACTTTGGTTGTGGGGCGAGAAAGTGCCCTGTATGCCACCGGTAAGCTCTTGCCCTTAGGTCACTCCACAGCACGCGTGACATCAACGTTTTTGAAATGTTCAGCTCATGAACCATCACCGATTGTTTTCTGACAGGATTTTGTGGAATACAGGCTGCCACTGCTTTCACCAGGCGAACAGTCCTCACAATATGTGGGCGACCCTTTCTGGGGTGGTCAGCGACGTTCCCAGTCTCGAGGAACCTTTTATGGTCCGATAGACAAAAATTCGGCTGATTTTCGGCTTCTTCAACCTGTTAAAAATCTCGGAAGCTGATATTTCCAACTTTGTGCAGCGCTATTACAGCAACACGATTCTCATGGTTTCCCCCCCCACTCCATGACAACAACTTCACGAAACACGTTATCTCCTCTGTGACTAAACGCACAATGATTCACTAGCTGCTTCGTGCCTTATGGCTGGTCGGTGATGTTGCACATCGGTTGTGCGCCATCTGTTGAACGTTTGTAACAGTATTTAGGCTAAGACTGGGTGTAGCTTTGCTCTCACTTTGAATCTCTAAATTTTAAAGTTGTGTGGAGTGCTAGTCTAGCACATTTTTCACAAAATTTGTGTATGATAAAAATTAGATCTCTCTCTTGAATGAGCATCTGTTGAAATACTGAAACACTAACATCAACACAGCCATAAGAACATTTCTTGTATTGCTGCTTTTTTATTTCATGGCGGATCTCATAAAGTGAGGATGATAACAGTATCACCGGAGGAGGGTGAAAAATAATAAGATGTGTGCATTAGAATGTTACTGTATCTCCCCAAATTTTTGAGAAAACAACTCTATTTAACCAAGCTGCTGCACCTAGTGTAATGCTGCATTTGTGAAATCGAATTTGACTTCCTGGCATTATAATCAGAAAACACGGTAGTCGATCACAAATTAAGGCTTCCACAATCACAGCTCTAATAATGATAATGAATAGTTGGCATGGTGTTAACTGTAGCTTTACAAGCAGCCTAAAATTGGTAAAACTATTCTTACCAACTCATAGCAGACGTGCCAACTTTGCGGGTTTAGGCGGGAGACTCTGGATTTTCAGCCCTTCCTCCTGGGAGCCCTTCGGATGAATGTCGAATTCTCCCGATTTTCACTGAAAATTAGCTGTTAAAGCTGTCGAAATTCCATCAACCACCATGATTTCGATCCGCCTGTGAAATCTTTTTCTTTCTGTGTCGATGCAATGTGGCGTTACAGTTATCAGTTTTGTACTTTTCCTCTCTTACCTGCAAAAAGAAAGCCACCCTGGTGGCGCAGTGGTCTAAGTGCTGGCTTCTGACCAATCATCCGAGATGCGTCTGAAAAAATTTGCCTTAAAGAAATTTCTCCCAGTCCGATTGTCATACGACAACACCTTCAGCAAAGAGCTCACCTGCTCTGGCACTAGAATGCCAGGTAAGATCAGTAGTTGATTGGCAGATGAGAGCTGCCCTGCCTTTTCCTTGTAGTTCAGTCTAGCCTCTCGCCTCACAGAGCCGCACACATTCCAAGTGATGTTAAACAGTTGAGTTACGGCAAATTCACTTAACGACAAAAAGTAGTAGTTACAGTTATCCTCGCCTTGTAGTGAAAGGCAATGTTAGTACAATGCTTTCTGTCATCTTTAACTTTGCGCACAACCTAAAGAAGAAATGGAAAACAGTTGGCGGCTATTTTATTCATAAAAAACAACATGCGGGCCATTTTACGTTTTCACTATCTTGCTGAATCGAAGTACCTGAAGACGAATTAGTGGACCGATAATACTATTACTTCTGGAAAATTGTTCCTATAGTTCCTACATCTGGAAAATGTCGATAAAACATAGCGCTCGTGTGATTTTATGAGCTGTAAAAATCACAAAGGTTGACATGTCTGCCATAGTGATTTTGTGCTGTCTTGATTCACCTTTAACATGCTGCCACATCAAAACTCGGAAGTTCAGATAATAAGTTTGTAACGTGTGTGTAATCGAGGATAAAATTTACGTAAGAGATAGCAACCAAAAACAGTTACAAGAGATTATATACATCAAAAGTTCTATAGTTGTCATGGCCAATTGAAGAGATTTGGTGATTCCTTTAACCTGTAACAGATATTTTTGTTGTTGAACCAGTTTAAGTTTCACCTAGTGTTAGATTTCTGTATTTATATGAAGATGTATTATGCAAGGGAAAGAAAGTTCTTTGCTTTTCAAAGTATGCCTAGAATGTAACTTTTGGCAACAGGCCAAGGAGTAGAACGGGAAGTGATCTGTTCCAAAACGTGTGGACACCATACTGCACGTGTGATATGATAATGACAAAGTTGATATTTAGAAGTGTGAATATGTGCAAAATTTTTATATTCTTTACATAGCAGTAAAACTGTGAGCTTCAGAATGTAGAAAAATGCCAGTCATTTTTATTATCCCAGCAAACAAAGGTGAAAGTAAGTTTTTAATTGATACTATCAGATTTATTTATTTACTTATTATTTTTTATTTTTTTTGACATGCGTTCATATGCCGAAAAATACTAAAAAGTGAAGACTACTGCATTGTAAATTTAGTTTCCATTATCTTAAAAATGTGTTCATGTTTGTTTGCACAATGAGTTCCTACTTTTGCATCATGGTACATTATTAGGAATATTTTATTTTTGAAAATACTTGAAGTGATTGGATTGCTTGTTTTTCATTTGTAAAAAAGAGAAAATTATTTTTTGAAATGCAGTTATTGCTTTTGAGCAAGTTGCTATGCTGACCATTTGTGTTTCATATTAACTTTCATCGTCTCCTTGACAACCAGATTTAGTTACATTTTTCAGTAATCAGAAATGGCAATTTATAGTAAAAAGGAATGGGTGTTTTGATGTTCCACATAGAGCAAACTTGTCCTTTTTCACTGGGATAGGTTTTTGCTAAATTAAAATTGCAGCACTTTTTAAAGAAATTGGCATGTATCATAAGTAATAGTTATGAACAATCATTATAGTTTATTGCTTTGAGGGTATTAAACTGTGCTCTTAAAATTAGTTATAGCCATACTGATTTTGATATAATTTTATTCATGAGTGGGAAAATGTGTTGAATTTTTTTTTAACTGTTTAGTCTGCCTAGATTTTGAATGTCATAGTTAATAAGAATTGTGGAGTTGATAAATTTGAAATATGTATATCAGTACAATTTAAACACCTTAATCCAATGCAGTACCAAGAGTTTAGGGGCACTAGTGGTGTACAAAGCTTTATGTGTAAACACTTATCTGGTAAAAGTCACTTAGTGAAATTGATGCCAGTTGAAGTTGTCATTTCTGCAGTTATTAGTTAAGATCACACATGGTTTGGATTCTGAAAACAGTTTCTGGTGCAAATATCAGACAGACTAAGGAAGGAGAAACAAAATTTTCATTTTCCATGATGTGGACATTTAAGTGCGATTACAGTGGCTTATAGAGTTAATTGATGGCTGCTGTAGAGGCAAGACATTTGTCAATAGTTCTTGAAAAAAACCCACCATTCAGTTATGGTTGTGCTAAGTGACTGATCTGTTTGTAAGTTAGTCTTCTCTTACTTAAACTAGTGAGAGTGTGTTAAAAGTTATTGCACTAATGGATGTAATACTCTGTATGCAGTACTTAAAAATGGAAATTACTTCATTCTTATCTTCATGTGGGAGTTCATCAAAGCTGATTTTCCTGTCTTTGTGTGGATACTCAACATGGAGTTGTTCCCTTTGAAGATACTGTATGTTACAGCTGTGCCTCCAGGAATGGGTGACTGTCATTTACAATTTTTTGGTAGCATTTTATGATGTGATGAATGTTACATGTTGAACATTAAAACTGGCAATACAGATATTTCTGGAGTAAGAATCCTGTACTTGTTCCATGAGTTTGCGAAGATAATTTTTTTACCTTCCATCTCTATGCTGGAGTGTTTTTGTTTTTGAAATTTGGGAATCATATTGTAAAACTCTATAAGAAGGCAGTTTCAAGCTGCCTCCCAGTGGCGCACTGGTCTAAGCGCTGGCCTGTTCATCTGAGATGTGTCTGGTTTCGAATCCCGGTGAGGATTGGATGTTACGTTTGTCTTACGGTACCGGCTCTTCTTTTCTTGGAACCAGTGGCCCTAAATTAGGGACCGGTGGCGCAGTGATCTAAGCGATGGCCTCTGATCATTCGTCCGTAAGGGGTCCGGGTTCGAATCCCGGTGAGGCATGGATGTTGTGTTTGTCTTACAGCACTGGCTCTCTCCTTTCCCTGGAACCAGTGACCCTAAGTTAGGGACGGGCGACTGCTTATAGCCCATTGAGTTGCTCACGGTGGTCGTTAAACCTCCAATCAATCAATCAAATTAGGGACGGATGGCTGCTTATAGCCCATTAAGTTGCTCACAGTTGTCATTAAACCCCCAAACAAAAAGTTTCAAACTTCTTATGGATGTAAAGTTATTAAGCAAAGATTACATACACCAGCATTGTGGAGGTATACCAAAAGAGTACCAAACTAGAAACTGGAATATGAAACCGTAACTTGTTATGCAGCTCTGCATCTACCATAAGAAGACAGTTCCAAACTGCCACTTCAGTGGTCTAAGCTCTGGCTTCTGACCATTTATCTGAGATGAGACCAAGTTTGAATCCCAGTAAGGCATGAGTGTTATGTTTTATCTTACAGCACTGGCTCCCTTGTGGAATTGGTGGCCCTAAATTAGGGATGGGTACTTGCTTATAGCCCATCAAGTTACTCACAGTGGTAGTTAGCAACCCCTCCAAAGTTCCAAACTTTTTATGAATATGAAATTATTAACCAAAGGTTGCAATAACGCACCAGAGTTGTGGCGGTATACCAGAAAAATGCTGAACTGAAATATGGAGTTGTACCTTGCTAAGCAGCTCTGCATCAACAGGGCGGAGGATACTGCAGGGCAAGGAGCCAGTTCCTGTGTCATGGGGTTAAGAAGTTCATAGTTGTAAAGGGTATGAATTGAAAGTAAGTTAAAAGCTGTGTATGTAATCTTATAGGTATGTCATCTGGTGCTGTTAAATAGAATATGAAATATTTTCCTGTGAAATCTGTGACTAATTGTTGAGCAAATTCTGGTCATGAAGTATGACAATAATAAAACTTAACTGGTGAAAAAATCCTGCTGGTTCTAAGATAAGTTTGTTGTGACTTGAAAAGCACATGTTCTCTGCTAGGACCAAATACTTGTTTAAAATGGCTGTCAGCAAATACTTAACACAAGCAAATGAGAGTTGAGTACCAACTTTGCTGTAATGAAGCATTGTATAATTTGTCAAGCTGAAGAACTATATATCTTATTAATGGCCATGATACCTATGGTGGCCCTTTAGTTGGACAGACTGTGTTTTGTGATGAAGTAAACCTTGTAAGTAGAGGGATCTGCTAATTTTTCAAGTTGATTGAAAATTTGATTTCCTACATCCTGAACTAACCTTTTTGTATGTGTGAATTGTGTTTCATTGCTGCTTGGCCAAAAGTGGTCTTGACTTCAGGATTTTCTAATAAACAAGTAGCATAGACAAGGCTACATGAAGTACAATTGTTGGTAGAGAGTTTTTATTCCTACACTGGTCAGTTGTAGCTTGTGGTTTAGTAAGCAGCTGGAGCAAATGTAATAAGAACTGATATATTAATGCTTTTTATATGTTTCACAACTACATTAGAAGTACCCAAAGAAATATGATACAAAGAAAAAAAAAATATCCAGGATTGGACCAAAGTCTGATTTATCATGTTCTTGCACAGCAAGTTCAAGTGCACTACAGAAACAAATATAGTTTATGTGATGCGACAAGATTTGCTGTTGAATTTGTGATGTGTAACTAGAATCTAGTTGCAATTTCAAAAGTTTGCTTTACCAAGTGCAGCCAAAATCAGTATATTTATTGTGTGCAGAGGACACGTCATGCTTCTGAAGTTTGTTGGCTAAACATCATAAAATGGGAAGCAAAGTATATCACAGCCACATATTCATTCATTCTTATATGTTTTGAAACCGAACTTCGATGATTCACTTTTATAGTAATTTAAGATCTGGCATAGGTCTACCCCATCTTTTAATTTTTAATTTTTAATTTCTGTTCCAACAGATGTGAGAATGCATGTTTCAGCAAATAATGAGCAGTATTCATGATTAAAAAGACAAACATTTAGCTTCTCATATTTCATGATTTACATAAGTATATTAAGCTATCACTGATACTATTTCATCAGTGAAACAAGAATGACACTAAATCAATCCAGTAACCAACATAACACAGTGCAGAGAGAGACAGAGATTGTATTTTTTCCTGGTAACAAATGAGAATGGGCACCTACATTGTATGAAGTACCAGCTAGCTTCCAGCAGAGTGCTTAACGTGTGCTTCTGAAAATACCCGTCAGAGCAGCAAGATATTTCGTTCACAGTAAGCAGAATTCAAGGTTGCACATGAGATGTGGGTGGAAAACCTGGATTGCTTAGGAGGGGTTATAGGGCCAGTTGAAATCAGTGTTAAATTTGCCGTTATATGTACCTTTTTGCTCCGAAACCATTTATCAGAACTGAATAATTTTTCTGGATATATGTTTAGCAACTTATTCTGACATATTTTAGTTGGAGCACTTTTTAAATTTTTGATTTAAAAATAAGTTACTTTTTTTAATTTTACCCTACAAAAATAATTTTGACTTTAAAAATTTGTAAAAAACGAAAAGTTTTGGATTAAAATCTACTGAAGTGTGTTATCCTTAGTTGGAGATTTTAATCCTAAATTTAAGGACATATAACATTTGAAAATTTCAAAGCAGTGCCCTGTTATAGTTTCTGAGAAAACAGTACATAAATTTTTTTTAAAACAATTTTGAGAAAAACAGCTTTTAAATATAAATTTGTACTCATTGCCTGGTTCAAGTCAGTTTCACAATCCAGCACCTAAGAAGGTCCGTCATTCATGTAAGCTAATGCAATCGAGCATTTTAGGAAGGTCCATCTGCATTTTCTGCCTCTTTGAAATCAGTTTCTAATTCTTTTGCCGTCCCGGTGGCGCAGTGGTATAAGCACTGGCTTATGACCATTCGCCTGAGAAGGGTCTGGGTTCATCCCGGTGAGGCATGGATGTTGTGTTAGTCTTATGGCACTAGCTCTTTCCTTTCCTTGGAACCAGTTGCCCTAAATTAGGGACAGGTGACTGCTTACAGTCCATTGAGTTACTCACAGTGGTCGTTAAACTTTCAATCATTCTAATTCTTTTTCTTTTTCTCACTGTTGTCTAGCCTTTTTGTAATTGCTCAATTTTTGGTTTGTTGCATAGATTCACCACAGATCCAGTTTGTTCATGGCACTAACTCAATGAACTCTTGGAGTCGCACCAACACATTCCAAAATTCTACATTTAGGGATATACCCATCACTGAAGCTTTCAGAAGCTTCATGAACCCCAAATTTTAGTGCTACTAAGGAAACGTTGTTTTTGGTGTATGTGCCCATATAACAGTATTCATGCATTCATTTAGATTTTGTATCTGTCCACAAACACATTTCTGTAAAAGACTTGGCTGAGTGGTACTGTCAGAAAAATCCATCCTGAACAAAATGCAGAGAAGTATGCTGTATAGATTAAGTTAATTGAAATTGAATTGTGCCAGTTCAGTTCACCAAATTTAATTTGGTTCCTATAACGCGCAACATTAATTTTAAACATTTCCAAGTTATTTCTATAAAATGGAAAATATAACTTACCGTATTACATTATCTACTCAAATCAGCACAAAGCTCTATGCTGAATCGAGCATATTATTTACGTGGCTCAAAGTATTACTATATTAACGTATAAACGTTTAACGTTTACTGTTCATCACGTTAACAATAACGTGATGAACAGTAAATGTTTATATGTTAATATAGTAATAACTTACCCTATGTTTGTATAAGGAATAACTTCATTTTAAGCAAGTCTTCCTTTTTGAAGGACTCTAATAACAAAATTATTAGCATTTGAAGTATGAAATTTGGAAGCTATTTTTTAATTATCAATAATTAAAAACCATTTAAAAAAATGTAAAATTCTTACTAAGTTGTACTTGAAGAGAATTTGAAAGAATTGTAAATGTTTTACATGTTTTTAATAGTTTTAAAGGATTTTAATTTTTTGATAATTAAAAAAATTGTTTCAAAAATTTCAAATGCTGATAATTTTGTTCGTTGCAAGAGTCCCTCAAAAAACAGGAAGGCAATGTGCTTAAAGTGAAGTTATTCCTATTGAACATAGGTTAAGTTATATTTTCTGTTCTATAGAATTAACTTGCAAATGATATTTAAAATACTGTATAGAGTTTTAAGTAGTAAGACCAAGTTATTGTTAAAAGACTAAAATGAAAATTGCTATATATTATGACTAGTGATCTTACAAGGAAGTCTGAAGCTATAATTTACTTTTGTAAATTCTAATATGGAAAAGGTTTAAAAATGCAACGAGTTACTACCACAAAACTGTCAGGGTGTTTGAAAGACTGCGTTCATTAAAGTACTAAAACAGCTGTGAAATGTTTTGAGTTTTGGTATGCCCATGTATATTGTTCCCAAATTATTCGGCTCTGCATGTTTAATTTTATTAAGTATGGTAAATTTAACCTAAGGTAATAACACCGAATAAAAACACAGAAAATAAATATATCATTTATTGTATTGGATCTTCTACTCGCAAAATTGATATTTCGTGAAAGTCGCTGCCTGCTGCGTTAAAAACTTAAAACACTGCAGTGCAGTGAAATCTCAGAATAGTGGTTGCTGCTCGAACTGTAAAAAAAAAAAAAAAAAAAAAAAAAAAAAAGCTGCCATTAATTGGAGGTTAGCCCTAAATGAATATTGTGTGTCCGTTTTGTTTGGGCTGAGCAAATCCTGGAAGGTCTGTGCAGAATTTAAGACAGATGTCAGCGATTGTAACGATGCGAAGATCAGAATGCAAACCACATAATGTGTTAGCTTACAGAAACTAAGAGTTTATTAGTCAAAGAACAAAAATGTCCAGATGCAGAATGGTAAGAACAACTGACTGGTTGCAGCTGATTTTTTTAGCAATTTAAATGCAAAGGTATTTCTCATTAGGTTCATGTATTGTTCACTAGAACTGGATGACCTACAGCTACACTTTAACAATTGATCATGGTTTAGAGGATTTTAGAAGGGAGTTGGTCTTAAACATTTAGCTTTTTAAAATAGCAAACCAGAATGTTAGAGTATCCTGTAAGAAAGAAAAACAGACAATTTTATAGGTAGGGAAGTGCAACTGCATAGTTAGGTTGTCATGCACAGGAAAGTAGGAACAGCACCCCACAGGGACCAAACCAAGAAACCACCACGAATGGACAGTATTCCATGCAAGAGTGCCCACAGTCACTGACCTGGGTCGGGACTAAGACATACACAGGGGCTGGAGCTTGCTTTAAGTAATTGCGATCACACATTGAACTAAGCTTTAACTCCTTCCTAGGCATGCCATTGTTTTAGCTGTAATGCAACTTGTCATGCTCAAGGCACAGCTGTGTTAGCAACCTTTTTTTCACCATCTTATTGAACCCCCAAAGTACTGAAGCTAAGTAAAGTCCTAAGAAAAAAGATGTCCATTAATCCTCCTCCTGGACTGACTGGGGTGTCTCTCTTAGATTTATTACTAGTGTTAATCCTACCACAGCTTTTCTGTACCAATCAAAACTTGTCATTGTTTGGAGGAGTCTGTTATTAGAGGTTTCACTGCATATGGAATTTTATCACAGTTGCAACAGTGGCATTTTTGGACAAAGGATATGCTACCAAACAATTTGAAAGAATGGCAGTGCCTAGATTCCAAGTTTGAAGAGAACGGTTTATGAATTTTGCTGGATCTGCTTTCTTTGCATTTTAGAAGAGAAGTCATTCTTGGGAATATTAAACGTAAGAAAAATTGGGACCAATGGAAAATGGCATGCAATATGCAAAAACTTCAAGTTGAGATTTTGCTGTAGAATTAATTGAACTATTTACACACTTTAAATTTTAGTTTCAGAAATTATAGGGTTTTTTCCCCAATTGTTTAATATTTGTTTTGTTTTTTACTTCTAAATGGAAATTGTGTGCTGAATTCTTTTCTCTGTTTATTTCAGTATTATTTAAATTCCCTAATTGTTTTTTTAAAAATGTTACATCCATGTAAGTTGTCATGGCAGGAACAAAGTATAAAGGATGCAGGGTTTGAATTGTTTAGGTTTTGTTGGTGTACATAGATAGCATAACAATTGCTGTTGTGAATGAAAAATTTCAGTTCTTGACTTAGATGTTTATTTTATCAAAGTTCATTTAAAATGTTAATTTAATTTTTTCTTTCTAGATGTTTTTTTTTAATGTTTTTTTCATCCCTTCATATAGTTTAAAAATACTGTATGAACAAATACTGTGTAACTCATGAATGTGTTTTTTTTTTTTTTTTTGTATTCAGTAATATTCTTAACATACTTCCCACAAAAGTATACAATTTACCTCTTATTAAATGCCATTTGATTTATTCCCAGTGAAACTAAATTTTGATTTATGTAAATTTTGTGAATTGAAATCATCAAGAAAATTTAGCACCTGAAGATGTAATGTGACATTTTTCAGGTTTTTGTGATTTTTTCCTTAACAGTAATAAGCATGAAACCCCTATATTGTTGGTCAGAAAATTTTATGTTGATTCATTTTTTTACATTTTTGGATGGTATAATTAAAACAGCCATATAATTCCATATCCATGCTGTTTTCTCATATTTGCAGAATAAGTGTTCAGCTGGAAATAAACAAAACCTGTAAATTTATATGTTGAAATCATTCAAAAATGATATAAAAACTTCACAAAGGCTCAGTCACATTGTAAATCTTTGTACCATTAGCAAAATATGTTCATTGATGAGAGTGATATAAGTATGCTGAAGCATTCAATAACCCCCCCACACACACACACACACACATTGGTTTCCTCAACTAGATAGATGGTATAAACATTTGCCATGGTTTTTGCTTCCAAGATATATACAGAATGGATGTTTTTTGTGTGTGTGTTTTTTTTTTTTTCAGTTATGTGAAAAGTAAGCATGACTAAAGCATTCATATGTTTTTGAACTAAGTTAAGCAGTATAGTAAGGATTCTGAAGATTTTCCTCGAGTATGTGAAGAAATATATTATCAACCATTGTCAATTCACTCTTGGATGAAGGTCTCCCCAACTTCCACAAGTCTGTCTTCAGCCAGTCTCCTCTGTGTTACTCTATGGGCATGCTTTGGAATTTCATCCACTAATCTCCCACATGATCTCTGGGTCTTTTCTTGTCTCTTGGAATCAAGTCTAGTGTTTCAAGTATCCATTGATGGCCAGTTCTAGCAATATGTCTAGCTCGTTGCCATTTCAAAGGTTTTTTTCCTTGATCACATCAACGCTTGTCATTTTCTTGATCCATAGGTTCCTCTTCCTATCTTTTGTGGTTACACCAAGGAAGTCACCTCTCCATGTTTCTTGCAGTTGTCTGAAACCTTTGAATGTCTTTTTAGTTAAGATCTATATCTCTGATCAACAACTGGGCAAGATGCATTGGTTAAGCAGAAAGTAGTTGGAATATCACGTGTAGTGCATTAAAGAAAAATTGGAAAACAGAAGCCTTTTTAATACCGTTTTATGTTTCGATCACTTGTGAACTTTCAGAGCAAGACTGGTTGCCAGATGTGGATTTTCAAGTGCTTCATTGTGGTTGTTACCACAGTGACTGGGATAAAATAAAGAATCTGTATGTCAGTTTGAAGAAGTAGACATTTCAACACTCTCACAACAACAAAAAAAAAAAAAAGCGCCCTTGTTTTTGAAGTTTTATGCACTTCTTAAAATACTAGTAAAAATTGCTACTGACAAGATTATTTGTTAAGTAAGAGATTTTTCCATCCAATTTGCATATTTTATTTCCTTTGCATGCCCATGTTATAATCTCTTAAGAGCTAACTTATAAAATGCTTTGGATTAGATTTTTGTTTTTAATAGTTCAGGAAACCTGTGATATTTTATGTGAGAAAGCAAAATTATGCAAAAATTAAATCCAGCAGCCAGGCCTAAGTGGAATTTGAATCTTGCATTTAACCTTTAACCCTTTTCATTCGAATAACATTTCACCCATAATCATCCTGCATTTGCATTTTTTTTTTTTAATTTTATTATTGTTATTTTTTTTTTTTTTTTCAGTAGAAGCCACAACTTAGCTGTAAAAGTTCAGCTTTGGCTCGCCAGCCCTGACGTGTGAGCTATAGAGGCGCAGTCAGTGTGGTGGGTGACACCCAACACACGAGCTGTTCGATGATTTTGTAATGTCGGACAGTCGAATGGAAAGGGTTAAAGTGGCAGTTACAATGCTTGAGCCATGTTAGGCAAGAAAGAGGGCATGCAGAAAAATTTTCTTGCACATGCTCAAATTTAAAATTATCCCTTGCCACAATTACTGTACTTTAAAATATGAATAAAAAGTAAGATAAGAGAAGAAAAAAATTCCCATCTTTATATTTCTTTCTAATGATTTTGGTCTATGCTTTAAAATATCCATAAAATTGTAAGCTGTGTGGCTGAAGAGTACGTGTAAGATACACTGTGCTGTTGGCTTCAGAGCCCATTTAAGAGGAGGCTAGGGGGCTGCAGCCCCAGGCCCTGCATTTCAAGGGGACTCCGAATTATGCAGATATTCAAATAATTGACAGAGTTCTAGTGTTGTTGTTTTTTTTTGTTTGTTTGTTTTTTCAGATAGCACAGCAAAAATTATTAAAAAACTGCCTTGTGAAAAAAATGTCTTTCTTTCTGCTTCTTTAGGAGGAGTTTGCAAAAAGTTTGGTTGCACAACCAGTCCATTCTCAAATCTTTTGAAAGCATTGCAGATGTTTTTTGTACATATCTATAATTGGGATATATTTTCATACATTAACAATTTGTTTGAATTCTGATATGTAGATCATATTATTTTGGCCATTATTTCAATATAATTTCACCAAGCTGAACGGGGGGGGGTTAAAGCAGAACTTGACTGCCATCCATTTTTCAACCATGCATTTAGTACATTTTCTTGCTACCAGTGATTCGTACATGAACCTTGGTGTATAGGCTTCAATGTGGAGGGAATATTTGCTTCCTCATCATATTTTGGGAATGTTTTCTCCTGGGTATTTTTATTTATCCACCCATAATGAAATCCTAGATGTGCCACTAATACTGGGTCCCCAAAATATCTCCCCCCCCCCCCCCCCATATTCTTAAATGTGCTCTAGAGGTTGGCTTAATAGTAAACATGTTATCTGAAAACAAACTGGACTACTTAACCTTTTGGGTATGAAGAGAGTTATATATACTGTACATAAAATGTATTTATTGATATACTTTACTTATTTTATTATGGTAAGAATATGTAGTAATATATAGGTTGTGTTACATTCCTTAGAAAGTTCTGTTTGACCTGTGAACATAACTGGTGTGAAAAATGTAGGATTTTTTATACTAACTTCAGGTGCAAGTGTTTGAGCTTTCAAAAATGCTTCAGTTAAACAATTGGAATCGGAAATACAAATTAAAATAAAATTTAAAATAGTTCATTTTAGAGTCAGTTGTTTTTTATGGCTCATTAACCACATTGTTGGATCACGTAAGTTATTTAAGACATTATTTTAGGGTTTAAAACAATGGCCATGAAAAATGCAGAGATTTAAAAGGCTCGTTTTGACTTGAAATGCACCTCATACTACAAAAGAACGATTAGGTCATAAAAACAGTACCACTCACTTTATATGGCTTTTATGTTGTACAATTTTGTATCATGCATATTGTTTACAAAATATTTCTTTGAGATCTTAAATGTAACTCACATATTGTCCTGGAACTAAAGAATTGCTTTTGGCTTGTACTAAAAATTCCCATGATCGTGTTGACTTAATATATATATGTATGGATGAAATGGCAGGGTTTGGTAATGTTCTATGTCAAAAGTGATCTTTCTAAATTTATTAACATCTGCTGTAGAAGAAGCAGATTACCACTGAAGGTGCTTACTTGTTGATATCTTTGAGTTCTTGAATTGCCACAACTAAAACTTTCCATGTTTTTCTTTAAAAGCTCTTTTCAGTGGATTTCTTCCAGCTATTGCAGTAAATATTAAATGGCACATGAATCGTTGACACTTTTATTTGGGAAAAATAGCCACATGAATTGTGGTATTTAGGTATATCTTGAATTTACCCCACCACAACACACCACATGCACATTGCTGGGAAATTTCTAACATTCAGTGTGATTTAAAAATAAATATATACTCATTTGTAATTGTCTAATCTCATCATTATTGTCAAATAGTCTAGAGACCATTGAGGCCAAATATTTGAGTACTCTGAAGCTTTTCTTATCTCTCCCATCTTTTCTGTGGAGAGTTGATTCTCAGTCCAGTTCACTCTGTTGATGTCACCAGTCCATCTTTCGTGTGGACACCCTCAAGATTCATTTTCTTTGCCTTTCCCAAAAGTGCTGTTTATGCAGCTCTATGGTAATTCAGTCTGTATATGTAGCCAAAGAAAATTGTTTCTTTTTATTTAAAGTATTTTTGGTACATTCAATCTCCTGTTTTCTCCATAACTTGTCCATTTCTCAGAAAATCATCGCATTTTATTCGTAGGGTTCTTCAGAAGATTTTCATTTCCATAGGATTTTAATGTTAGAATTTGTTTTTTTTATGCCCAATTTTCAGAGGCATGCAACAGATTTTGCTATTTGCATGCCCCATATACCTTTTGATTTTGGTTTCATCACAAATTCCTTTATTTCCCATTATAGACATAGAGTACAGCCAGGCTGCCCAATTAAACACATTTCCACATTTGGCCTTTGATAAATAAATAGTCATTATTGGACATGAAAAAGCTTCTGAGGCAGGTGAAGCTGCAGGCAGTTTCAATTTCATTGCACTAATAACAAGAGGACTGTCTGTTCCTCCCTACAAAAAGCCAGTGCCTTTGTTTTTTCAATGTTGTTTTAACATAAAAGTTTCACAAAGCTTATTTAATCTTTTCTGGAGATATGCATCCAAATGGATTAGGTCAGTACGTATTACACGTGTATGTTATCAACATAAGGTCAGAAGCTTGTTTTGTTTGTAGAATTTGTCATCACAATTCTTTTTGAGTAGGCTCAAGTGAGTGAGGAGGATCACCTTCTGCTTGCAGTCATCATTCTAAACCATGAGCTGAGTGCCACTGTAGCCTCAATATGTTTTCTGACACTCCAAAGCATGGCAGTTATAGTTTTCTCCATGAGGCCTCTGCCAAGTATGGTTAAAAAAGACCTTTGTAAAGTTTATAAGGCAATTAGTCTTTTCTTTCATGTCATAAGTTTGTCTGCCAAATATGGTTTAAAAGGCCTTACTAAAGTTTAGAAAGCAGTCGGACCTTTTCTTCAAGACCTCTGTCTGCTTAGAAGCCAGTCTGATCCTCAGACGGGAACTATTCAGTATGGGATCTGAACCTCTTCAGGAGGAGGATTAAAAGATTTTACTTAAATAGCTAATTTATAATATAAAAGATAATTTTCTCATCTTTTGGAGTTGAAAGCTTTCCATTATTATCCTTCATTGTGCGCAATTTTGGCTAATAGTTTTATTCAGCTTCTTAATTATTCGGTTTCTTTTCATGTATTTTAACTTTTCCGGAGCCCTTTCCACTTTTTCAATGTTTAGTCCACCTCCCTGTTCTTGATGATGGACTGATAGTTTTGCAACAATCTTTTTCCCCACACACAAGGTTCTTTGCTGTAGTGCGGTGTCTGGTTTGTTAACCTTTACTGACCTAATACATAGTTCTGGCTTTCACAAACCTCTTCCATCTTTGGGAAGGTAAAAAGCAAACAAAACGTTTGCAAAGCTACGTAGAAATTCATTAGAATTTCAAGTGAAAAATGGTTCAGCTGAGTGGTGAATGGGGATTCTGAACTACTACATGTAATGTGTGTCCACTGTAAAGGCAGAAAAGCAATCACATTGGACATGGTATGAAATGATACGTATTTTGTATGAATGCGTTATTAAGAAAGATCATTTTACCTATTGTCAAAGTTCATTTAGTTTCTATTTGGGTCAACATTTTGTATGTAACCCAATATGTTCAGAACCATACTTCCTTAAGCAAGGTCATATTGATCAGTCAGCTTTGGAAAATGCAGAATTTGTGCTTTTATAAAATATATTGACCTTTTTGTTTAGTTCTTAGTAGAGGCTTTGTCCTCATTTTAGATAGTTGAAATGTTTGTATGCAGGTTTTGTATATTAACTGGGCAAAATTTCAGCAGCTTATGTTTTATTTATTACTTTTTTTTTATTTATACTGTGTTTACTACTGTGTCCCAGTTCATTATTAAAGATCATTATTGCTCTACCATTCATTTTTGGCTTATTTATGTTTTGTTTTTGTTCTGTTTTTTATATTTTATTTACTACATGAACTTGGTTGATAATGCACGTAAGACATGATTTTGTTCTGTTACTTTTTCTTTGTTAGTACCAAAATTCAACAAATGGTAAATCTTCCATTGTGTTAGAAGAAGAGGGTTCGGGCATTGGTTATTTATAATGTCAAGCAAAATTTTTACTTTCTAAAAACCGTACATGCAACTAAACTCTCATTTCAACAGATGAATAAGTTTAAGGAAGTAATTCATTTAACGTTAATAATTTATTTGTGCACTTCCCTCACTTTTGTATTCCATGATTGTTGTAGCAACAAATGGTCTTGTTATTCATTTTAAAGCCAGAACTATTCAGGATAAAAGGCCCTTTCTTTCTCTTGGTAGATCAGATTTTCAACATGTCTGCTGAGAGCTGGAATCCTTTCCATTGGCTGAAGTATACTTTTGATTGTAAGAGTTTTTGGGTTTTTTTTTTTTTTTTTTTAGCATTATATCATCTCGGGAATTTATCAAAACCTGTTTAATTTATTGAGTTGTGGATTGCATACTTCATTGGTGCTTCAACAGGTTAGTTTTTGGTGGGGGGGGGGTTTACGACCACAGTGAGCTACTCTAATGGTTATAAGCTGTTGCCTAAACCTAATTTTGGGACTGGTTTTGAACTGAGACAGCCAGTGCTATAGGACAATCACATCACTTTTGTCTCCCCCGGAACATGAAACCATCTCGGACGAACGGTTAGAAGCCAGCGCTTAGACCATTGCAACAACGGGGCGGTATGCCCCCAGCGTGAATTTAATAAGCAGCACTTTGCTGATGTAAATCAAGTTATCTGAAACCTAATGGTTTATTACAGTGAAGGATAGTGAGCTGTTTTTGGTAATGATACAGATTTTGTAGGTAAATTTCAAGTTTTGACCTCTACTGGATGGGTTACAGTTTCCTGGTAAACTGACATTTGTAGTGACATTACTTCAAGAACCGCACTGTGCTCTTATTTGCAACCATGTACACTGTACGACATAGGAAATTGGGTTATATCATCAACTCTGGGCAAATCTCGTATGTGGCAGATTTCATTCATCTGACATTGTTTTACTACCAGCGCATCAACACATCTGGTAAATCCAGGCATCCTGGGAAAGGGGATTGGGGTTACGGGACAAAGCACGACTGGGGTTCGAACACCCGTCAGAAACGTTCGCCTCCCACACAGTGCATAGCGCCTTAACCAACTGTGCCATGCTGCTGGTAGTTGGGTTATACTGTATAAATTATTACATTTGCGAACCAGTCGCGTGATTGGGAAGATTAAAGGGCGAAACTGCTCAGCATAGCCAAGTTTGTGCATCATCCCTTAGACGTATGGATCACTGCATCGGAGTTAACTCTGTAGCAAAAGTACGTGTAAAAGATAGTGCCTGGGCGATGACAGGAATCCTACCATTACTAGAGGGTTCGTTATAAGGCTACGTACGGCTGATTGGTCCCTGCGATTTATCGCTGCTGAAAACCATTGGAATGCAACTGTCTGCCGAATGTGTTTGTACTGGTTTGAGGAAGGAAACGTGAGTCACCGTAATGGTGTGCTGCTTCACGTAGGCAGGCGTTTGAGAGCTTCGATCGTAGCATCTCCAACGATCCACCGACATTTGACTGGGAGTATGGGCAGCTATGGACATTTCCGTGTCGACACGAACTGTAAATCGCATATTGGCTCACGCAGGTTTGCGCACTCGCCAGCCATTACAACGACTGCTATGCATAGTCGCGCAAGATTGCAGTGGTGCTATACCAGAAACGTATGGCGGGACAATGGAACCATGTTTTCAGCGACTAGTCTCGGGCTCTCATTGAAAGCCTGGGTACGACGTGAGCTCCGGATTCATCTCGCTGTCATCCCTGAGCGTTATACATGGATCCTCAGACTGGTGTCAAGGTTCGGAGCGTTATCAGTTTCAACAGCTGTTCACCGTTCATACGCATAGTGGGTACAATGACATTGCGTCGGCCAGGTGTCGCAGCGCATTCTGTTGCCATATTTCCGTGGTATTCTTGATTCCCAGTTCCAACAAGAATACACCGGCCTGCACCCTGGTAACATCTCTGCACGATACCCAGACTTTTTCCCAACACGGAATTTTTGATTGGAGATTTAACGACCACCGTGAGCAACTCAATGGGCTATAAGCAGTCGCCCGTCCCTAATTTAGGGTCACTGGTTCTAGCCCATTGAGTTGCTCACGGTGGTCGTTAAACCTCCAATCAAAAAAAAAAAAAAACCAATCAAAAAAGACCCCTTCGTAATGCCGAAGAGTTGTGGACTGGTCAATGATGCATGGTCAGCAATACCTCATGACACCATCTGAGGACTTTTCTATTCGATAGCACTCAGTGCTACCGAATGTATAGCCCGGCATGACGAGACTCTTGACGCAGTAGTCTGAGCACTCTTTTATCATTCGTCCGGGTTCGAATCCCGATCAGGCATCGATGTGCTTGTCTTACGGCACTGGCTCCGCCTCTTCCCTGGAACTAGTGTCCCTAAATTAGGGAAGGGTGACTGACGGTGGTCGTTAAACCTACAATAAAAAAAAAAAAAAAAAAACCACCTCGCCCAGGTGGTACAGTGGTCTAAGCGATGGTTTCTGATCCCGGTGAGGCATGTGTTTGTCTTACGACACTGGCTCTCGCCCTTCACTAGAACCAGTGACCCTAAATCAGGGACGGGAAATTGCTTATAGCCCATTTAGTTTCTCACGGTGGTCGTAAAACCTCCAATCAAAATACAACATGGAAATGAACCAGAAAATTATAGTTTGCCGGCGTAGAATGAGATGTCAGCTAACAAAAGAAAGTTGATCAATCTGTAATGTCTCCCGCTGTTCAGTATGTTTTTCAGGGACCGACTTTGAACGTTTGGGGTACTAGGCAAGAGGCTTTTAGCTTCCCCCGCGTCCAGTGTGAATCAGTTTGGTATAAATCAAGTAATATTTAACTGCGTTTTGCCAATTCTAAGACAATCGCCAAACAAAAACTATAAGAGGTCGCCCATAACTATAATTTAGGGCCGTTGGTTCCAGAGAAGTGAGAGAACTAGCGCTATAAAATAAACACACCACTCGTGCGTCATTCGGGACTCTAACCTGGACCGAAATCGGACAACTAGTTAGAAATCGACGAACAAGGGGTGCTGTTAAGGCGATTTCGTCAAACGGATGAGTTCAGGAGAGCTGTTATCGTAGGATTTCGTACCGCCGAACGGTCCTTGCGTCATATTGCAAAAGAAACGCAACGTGGTGCCACAACCATCGGTCGCATTTGGAGACTGGTCCCAGGAAGGATCTGTGCAATGTCGTGGGAGGACCAGAGACGGACGTGCGAGCGCACCGATCTTCGCATCCGGCATCATGCCGTAGCGGGGCCACAACGGGCGACATTTTGGGGAGTGTACGGGGAGGCTTCGATGCTCCGATTGGCCGCGTCTGGTTTGCTGCCCGGCCGTCCGTCGTGAGGCTACCCTTAACAGCGAGCCATAATCGTTACCGCTTGGCGTGGTGTCACTCCAGAGCTGCGTGAGGTGCCAATTGAAACTGGTGTTCAGCGACGAATCGCGATTCTGTCTCACCACGGATGATCGCCGTGTGAGAGTCTGGAGGCGACGTGGCCAACGGGCGGATTTCTCCGCCATTGTGGAGCACTACACGGCCCAGCAACTTATATTCATGGTGTGGGGTGCTATCAGCCGCTCACCGGTGGTACGTATTACTGGCACGCCGCTATGCTGACGAGGTTCTGCGGCCTGTGGCACTAGCGTATCTGCAGGGCATCCCATACGCCGTTTTTCAAGAAGATAACGCCCGGCCGCATACCGCTCGAATGAGCCTGAACGCTTTACAAGGTGTGCGGATACTTCCGTGGTCCGACCTATCGAGCACCTGTGGGACACGATTGGACGTCGGTTGAGTATTCTCCCATCCCCGCAAAATGAAGATGAACTGTGGAGTCGAATCAACACCACATGAACCACGATACCCAGGACTCTGCCTAGGCTCCACGTCGGATTAAACGCTATATCGCCCAAAATGGGGACCACACTCCTTACTGATCATCCTGTATATTCGGCAACTGGAGCCTAGTCTGTATGTGATAAATCATTTGTTCAGGACCTACTTGGCTATCTGTGAGTGCAGTTTTGGTCTGTTTTCGAGCATTCCTTCATGGTGTGGCATTTTCTCTGTCAGGTAGTGTATGTATATATATAAAATCTGTATATATACGCCGATGAACCATTACATTATGACCACCTACCTAATAAGCTGTAGAACCCCTTTTATCCCGCAAAACAGCAGCCACTCGGGGAGGCATCGATTCAATGAGTTGGCGATAGGCATCTCAGGGTATCTGCCATCAAAATGTCCACAGCAGGTCTTCCAGTTCCCGTACATTTTTCGGGGTGGTGGTGATTCAGGGATTGTGCTATTGGGATAATGAGACCTAAAGTGTCCCAAGGAAACATCGGCCAAAACATAACGCCGCCCTGTTTCCTCCCAACAGTGCATCCAGGTGCCATAGCCTCCGTTGGTAATCGGCGTATCCGCGCTCGGCCGTCTACGCGATGTACCAGGAATCTTGATTCATCAGACAAAGCCACTTTCTAATCATCTACGGTCCAATCTCGATGGGCCGCCCCGGTGGCGCAGTGGTTTAAGGCGTTTGCCTCTGATCATTCGTCCGTAAGGGGTCCGGGTTCGAATCCCGGTCAGGCATGGATGTTGTGTTTGTCTTACGGCACTGGCTCTCTCCCTTCCCTGGAACCAGTGACCCTAAATTAGGGACGGGCGACTGCTTATAGCCCATTGAGTTGCTCACGGTGGTCGTTAAACCTCCAATCAAAAAAAATCTCGATGGTCTTTGGTCCGTTTCATGCGTTGTTGGCAATGACGTGCAGTGAGCATGGGAAACCGGCTGGGTCTTCAGCTACACAGGCCCATGCGCAGAAGGCTGCGATGAACAGTGTGCTGTGAGATTGCCCTGATCACTACTGTTGTAGCTGCGGGTGATTTATCGCACTGTGGTGCGGTACCTTTGAACAACGCGCGATAGTCTCAGCTTGTCTCTGGTATCAATGAGCTGTGGACGGCGGTTCGTCGTTTGGCCATCTGTGCACCACTTTTGATGCGAACGACGTCACGTGATTAAGTCGCGCCGTTTCCGAGGTGCCGTGCCGTCACAATTTGTCCTTTGTCGAACTTCGATAAAAACGGCAGCTTTTCCTATTCTGACTCCGAACACTCTACAAAACGAAAGCCGGTCTTCGGGTTGTATATACACTGCTCTGTAAATTTCTCCTGAGCCACCGTTCGTTCTCTAGGCTGGGGGTGTGTGGTCATAATGGAATGACTTATCTGTGTATATTTATTGTTTTAATGAATTTACCGAAATCGCATAGTACCTTCACTTGAAGAATAATGAATACGAATAATTTTGCACACATGTTTTTCAAAACTTTATCCACTGTCGATTGTTGATAAGAATTTCAAACAAAATCTTGTACTTTGCGTTCGTAAAACTTCTCATAGGATTTTCGGGAAAATCTTCTCTGTGTCTCAACATTTTCCTAAAAATCGCGAAAGTTTGTCGTCTCTCTTTTGCAGGTGGTTTTTCATTCAGATTTGTAATTTTTTTATTTTCTCCGTTGCTTCTGTTTCTTCTACTGATTTCTGAATTTCATCAACGATTTCGTCATCTGTTTGTTTGTTTTTTTTCATGTCTTTTTCGTGTCACTAACTATATCCAGTTTTCAAACAGTCGATCAAAATGAACTCTTCTTTCTGTGTCTCTGTTTCGATAGGCGACAAAAAACTATTTTATCACAGTTCAGCGACGCTAAGATTCTCTTTTGGTGGTGAGCGGGAATGCAAAACGGGCAAAGGAATTTTTTAGATAACATTAAAATAAATATAACGCAAAAAATAGAGAAAATTGTGGTCTGTATTCAAATGTACTAGTATCTTAACCGAATGTTCATACTGCTGAGATGGCCTCCAGGTGGATGAGTGGTCTGAAGCTCTGCCCTCTGACAATTTGACCGTGCTCAATGCGCAGATTATATTTATATACTGGTCACAAAAGGTTAGGGATATTGCATGAAATGAAGGATGCGTGTGTAACTGACTCAAATAACTCGCACTGAAATAACATCAATGAGGCTACGTAACACAAACGATAAACAGTGCGTTTACAAATACAATTTATTATGTAATTTCTGCACATAACAAAGCAACACCGCAATAGAGACAAAATGGTAAATTCGGAGATGTCAATACCTGTAGATTTCAGTACCCGCTAGCACCACCTCTGTGTCGAAGAACGTTTTGACACCTACGTGGCATACTTGCAGTGACATTATTGATGAGTGTCTGGGGCAGCTCTTTCCAGGGTATATTACAAGCAACGCGTTACGGAGGTCTGCCAATGTACTGGGATATGGAACGTGGTTATCTAGACGTCGCTGTACAGCGTCTCAAATGTTCTCACATTAAGATCAGACCTCGGAGGCAGTTATAAGATTCGATCCCATGATTTTTCCAACTCCTGAAGCACGGTGACTGGTTGTATTGCCTTCGAGAAAACGGAATGCATATCCAACAGCAGCGTCAAACAGTATCACAATTATGTCGTTTCGGTACACTGATGCATTCATGTTGCCTTGACAAACATACAAAGCGGTACGGCCATTAAAACACTCTCCTGCCCAGACCAGAACTGTCTGCCGCTGGTAAGGGTGGACTGACTGCAAACAGTGTGGTTGCATTCATATGCCTAATCTCCTTCACACGTGTCCTCGTCGAGTATCGGGATAAAGAGCGAAACGGGATTCGTCTGTGAAAAGTACATGGTGCCATTACATTCCGTGACATGTA
This sequence comes from Macrothele yani, assembly GCA_039090855.1. Lineage (NCBI taxonomy): Eukaryota > Metazoa > Arthropoda > Arachnida > Araneae > Macrothelidae > Macrothele > Macrothele yani. The sequence continues at coordinate 30,001,282 of CM077026.1, forward strand.
CTGTTGAACCCAGGTACATCTTTGACGACGGTGAGCTGATGTCAAGTAAGGACTAGGAGCAGCGGCCTCCTTGCTTCTAGTCCTTACTTGTGACGATGGTTTCGTACAGTTTGCGTACATACCGTGACACTAGAAGCATCTCGAGGTGATTCCTGGAGTTTGCTACTGGTGATACTAGGCCTTCTCCGACGAGCACTTACTTTTAGATAGCGATCTAGCCTTCTGTTAGTTATGCTCAGGCGACCACTCCTGCGTTGATCTGCAACATTTCCATGCCGTAGAAATCGTGTGTGTGTAGCCGACTTATACTACACTTTGCTGAACTCCTAAAGCAGCAGCCACATTGATCTGCCGTACAGTTGCCTGTAACATGCCAACAGCCCTATTTTTGTTGTCAATGCTTAATCATCTTCTGGACGTCATTTCAGGTTAATCTCACACTGAAGGCAATACATTCAGCAGACTTCTAGACCAAGCCCAGAAAAGACCCGTTTTCCACTTCTCGCAGGGTACTTTTATCGGAGCCCGCATGTCACGTGCTGTGTTGTCATGATGCTAATTTACATATGACTTAGCTACTAAAGCTGAGTTCGGGCTCAATTCCCGAGCCCGGATTTTATATTGCAAGATAGAGCGCGGGCCCGAAAACTGGCTAACCTGTTCAACCATTAATAAAAACGTCTGCTTTTCCACACTTCCACTTTCTCCTTCTCCTGCAATAAACCAGTGTATTTCTCAAATGGGGAAGGAACCTCTATCTATTTTTATAGTCTAACTGTACGATTTTCTTTTACTGTTCGTTCCCACCTGCAGTGCTTCGGACGACAGACATCCAAAATGATCGAGCGGTGCTACAATTCTATGTTGCTGAAATAATGCTAATATTATCGCGCTATAATGAGCTGCAATATGTACGTTGTGAAATAGAATTAACAGGGAGCTACTACGTGGAGATAGGGGGTAAATTATCGTCGGTAAGCTATCAACTATCCAATATCTATAGTTGTTGGGAAAGCTTTTTCTTCTCTGAAGAAACACCTTAATGCGCGGCCTATGGCATTTTCTACTCAAGCCCGGAATAAGTAGCCATCTCGAATGCCCGCTCCCCAATCGGAACCAGTTGCCGAAGAATTTACTTTACCAACTATAAAGTGTCTTATTTGCTAAATCATATAGAAATACATTTTTATATAAAAAAAATTATCTCTCTAAGAGCCCGAACCGCAGTAAATATTGCACGGCCCAAGCCCGATTCGGGCCCGGCCTCTGCTTCGGGCTGTCGGGCTTAGGTCTGTTAGCTGAGCTCGGCGTGGGTACGCCGATAACCAATCTCGCTAAATTTGCATATCACCACATCTTCCCTTCGAAACTGCAATATCCCTAACTTTTTGTGACCCGTGTGTTTATATATACTGTATATATATATATACAGGGGGATTCAGAACTCAAGGGACAAACTTTAAGGGGTGGTAGAGCACACTGCAACAAACATTTTTTTGTATAGGAATGTATGGGCGCAAGTGACGCGTTAAGGCGCAAACACAAGAAAGAGACATGCAAGGAAACATAAATTGTGTGCATCGTTGACAAGTGCTTCTTTACAGCAATGTTTACAATAATTGCTCAAAATTGCCTCTAGCAACAGTAATACATGCGTGGCAGCGTTGACGGAGTGATTGGCGTGTACTGTTCCCGGTAGAGGGGGCAGTAGGTGGCTTGCACATTATCCATCTGCTTGGCCCATATCTACTACTAACGCGACTCGATAGCAGATGTTATCGTATTTTTCTGGAAGAGGTTTTACCAGAATTGCTTCAAGATGTACCACTGGCCGTCCGACAAGGACTGTGGTTTCAGCATGATGGGGCGCCAGCCCATTTCAGCATGATGGGGCGCCAGCCCATTTCAGCATTAATGTGCGCAATTACCTAGATGCCACTTTTAGGGCGCGATGGATTGGCCGTGGTGGAGCAGTCCGTTGGCCACCCCGATCGCCCGATTTATCGAGCTTCGATTGCTTCTTAGGGGGCATCTGAAGGCCCTCGTTCACGAGACTCCAGTTGACTCTGTTGAGGACCTCGTCGCTCGAATATCCGTTGCGGCTGCACGTGTGCGAGAAATACCTGGCATCTTTGAAACTGTACGCCAATCACTCCGTAGACGCTGCCGCGCAGGTATTACTGTTGGTGGACGCAAGTTTGAGCAATTATTGTAAACATTGCTGTAAAGAAGCACTTGTCAACGATGCTGTAAGTAAACAATTTATGTTTCCTTTCATGTCTATTTCTTGTGTTTGTGCCTCAACGCGTCACCTGCGCCCATACATTCCTATACAAAAAAATGTTTGTTGCAGTGTGCTCTACCAGGTCCCCTTAAAGTTTGTCCCATGAGTTCTGAATCACCCTGTATATATTATAGTCGAGTCACATTATTGTGACCACCTCTTACTTTTGACATCAACAGCGCGTAGCCAATGAAAGAAGGCACGTGTCTTGAGCTGGCTTGGAGGGTATATAAGGTGTGCTGTAGGCATTCTGAAAATATATCACTCGTTGCTGTCATGGATAAAAGGAGTGATTTATCAGATTTGCAAAATGGATGATTATCGGCTTTCAGGCCAAGGGTGGCAGTATTTCTGAAACAGCGCAGTTTGTGAACTGTTCGCGTGCCGCTGTGATTAAAGTGTATCGTGATCGGAGAAATGGTACCATTGCGAATAAGTGACGTGGAAACTGCGGAGCACCACGTGCCATTGATGCGAGAAGTGAACGTCGGCGTTGAAGGTGCGGGAGCGCCGATCGACACGCTACAGCGGAGCAACTCACTGAGCGAATGAACCAGGCAGCTACCGGAAGTGAGTCTAAAACCACAGTTCAGCGAACCCTGCTGCGTATGGGGCTACGATGCAAACGGATGGTTACTGCACCTATGCTAACGAAGGTGCATCGGCAGAAAAGGCTTACATTTGCACGGCAGTAACGGAATTGGACCTCCGCTGATTGGCAAAGTATTGCCTTCTCCGATGAGTCACGTTTTCTGCTTCATCGAAAGGATGGACGTTGGTGTATCCATGCCCATGGCCTGATGGGTTCTGCGTCACACTCGAACCCTACCATCAGCTCGTAACAACTGGTAGCGTGACTTATCGGACCTCCCCACATGTTGCCAGTCTTCCGCGGTCCAATTATAGTGTTCACGAGCCCAGGTGAGGCGCTGTGTCCGATGTCGTGGTGTTAACAAAGGCACTCTGGTGGGTCTTCTGTTGCCATACCCCATGGACGCTAAATTACGCTGCCCTGACCTGATGGATATATTTCTGGTACCTCCTGCATTGAATGGGGATGTTATTTGAGCCAGTGTCGTTTGTGTGTTAGCATGGATAATCATGTTCAGATGCCACCGGTTACGGTCATTAAGCACCCGTGGTCGGTCACTGCGCTGTTCGCGGTGGGTGGTAATGCCTTCCATGAGGTATTCTCGGTACACACGTGATACCGTGAATCGAGGAATGTTGAATGTTCGCACAACTTCGGAAACTGAATGTCTCATCCGTCTGGCTCCCACTATACCATGCCTCGTTCAAACTCCGATAATTCACGTCTGCTTGCCATAATGCTACTGGCGGTTGTTCGACCTGACTCACGAGATTACACCTCGCAACTGATAAAAATCGTGGCGTGCGTCGAAGTCTTTATACGACGGCAGCGCCAGTTAAAAACTTGCATATTGGCATCCCATGACTATTAACACTGGAGTGTATAACCCACTGATTTGCTCGAGGTGGTCATTAACCCCTTAACAACAAAATACACTGCCTGACAGAGAAAATGCCACACCACGAAGGAATGCACGAAAACAGTCAAAATGCATACACTGATAGCCAAGTAGGTCCTGAACAAATTATTTAATTGCCATATACAGACTAAGCTCTAGTGGCCGAATATACATGATGATCAGTAAGGAGTGTGGTCCCCCTTTTGGGCGATACAACGTTGAATCCGACGTGGCATCGAGACAATGACAGTCCGAATACAGTCCTAGGGTATCGTGCTGGCCACGGACGCATCCGCACACCGTGTAAAGCATTCAGGCTGATCCGAGCGGTATGCGACCGGGCGTTATCCTATTGAAAAACGGCGTTTGGGATGCCCTGCAGGTACTGTAGTGCCACGGGCCGCAGTACCTCGTCAATATATCTGCGTGCCGTCAATGTGCTCGTAATGCGTACCACTGGTTAGCGGCTGTTGGTGGTGATAGCACCCCACACCATGATTCCGCGTTGCCGGGCCGTGTGGCGCTTCACAATGGAGGAGAATTCCGCCCGTTGGCCACGTCGTCTCCAGACTCTCACACGGCAATCATCCGTGGTGAGACAGAACCGCGGTTCGTCGCTGAACACCACACTGTTCCATTCGGCACCCCACACAGCTCTGGAGCGACATCACGTCAAGCGGTGACGACGATGGCTCGCTGTTGAGGGTAGCCTTCGTAACGGACGGCGGGACAGCAAACCAGACGCAGCCAAACGGCGCGACACTGTCCGCGTTGTAATCGGAGCATCGAAGCCTCCCCGTACACTCCGCAAAATGCGCCCGTTGGGACCGCTACGGCATGACGACGGATGCGACGATCGGTGCGCTCGGACGTCCGTCTTCGTGCTCCGGTCCCCCTACGACGTTGCACAGATCCTTCTTGGTGCCACTGTCTCCAAATGCGACCGACGGTTATGGCAGCACGTTGCGTTTTTTCCGCAATATGATGCAAGGACCGTCCGGTGGTACGAAGGCCTACGATGACACCTCTTTTGAACTCATCCGTTTGACGAAATCGCGTACGACGGCATTTTAACGGCACTGGCACCTCTTGTTCGTTCTCCAGATAAGGTTACAGCAGAACCACTCACTTCTCACGGCCGTGACGACGTCTCAACTGATGGCCTCACGGGCTTGTTGTCCGCTTATATCCCGCGCGCCGTTCGTGCGATTGTCCTGCAAATTCAGTACGTGTGCACCCACCCTGCAATTTGCATGGCGCTGCTTTCACGTCTTCGTGGTGTGACATTTTCTCTGTCAGGCAATGTACAGGGTGATTCATAAAGAAGTATACAGTTTAAACGCACTATAAAACAAGAACAATGTAAAATATTTTATGTTTCCTGTAACAGAATTGTAGGGGAATGTTTCAAGTTTTTTTAGAGACAGTCACAGATGTTCTATGTGTGCACCCTTAGTCACACGACACACATAGAGCTGGTAATCCATTTCCCCCCAAACGCGAAGTAAAATATCTGAATCAAGTGCAGTGATAGTGGCTGTGATACGCAGTTTCAGCTCTGCTAGATCAACAGTAAGGGGAGGGGCGAATACCTTGTCCTTTACGTACCCCCACAGGAAAAAGTCACAAGGTGTTAAGTCAAGACTTCTGGGTGGTCATTGGGTCAGTGGCATGTTGTAGTCTGCGGCCCGCCCAATCCATCGGTGAGGAAGAGTTCATCGAGATAATCTCGCACGTCGCCTGAGCAGTGCGGTGGTGCACCATCCAATTGGAGAATAAAGGTGTCACTGTCGTCCTGCTACTGTGGCATCAACCAAAGATTTAAGATATCCAGAAAAGAGCCTCCCGTGACAGTTTTCTCGTGAAAAAAGAAGGGGCCGTACACTTTCTTTTTGGACACAGCACAGAACATATTTACCTTTGGGGTATCTCGCACGTGTTGCACTGTAAATCTGGGATTCTTTGTTCCCCAAAAGCGAACATTGTGCTTGTTTACCTGACCACTCACGTGAAATGTAGCTTCATCGGTGAAAACTAAGTGATCGGCAAAATCGTCATTTTCAAAATGGTGCTGCATTTCGGCACAAAATTCAAAGCGTTTTGTCTTGTCAAGGTCAGTGAGATTTTGCAACATCTTCACTTTGTATGGAATCATTTTCAGCTTCTTTCTCAAAATTCTTCAGACAGTGGGCTGTGAAATCTGCACTTCACGACTCGCCCTCCGCGTTGATTTTCCCAGGCTTCGTTGAATAGCGGTGCAAACACTATCGACGACTTCTTCCGATACACGTGGTCGTCCAGAACTTTTAAGTTTGCACAAACAGCCCGTAGTTTCAAATTTTTTATGCCAATCGTAGATAGATTTTCTGGTTGGAGGTTATTTTCCGAATCGTGATTGAAAATGCCGTTGCGCAACAGTTACAGATTCCGTTTTGCTCAATTCAAAAACACAAAACGCCTTCTCCACTGTAGACGTTGCCAGTTTGACTGACTAGTCACGTGACACTTGCGCTATCGCCTACGTCACTTCCGTCAGTAGCGGGACGCAAACTTTATCAGTACATCTACCTAACGGTTCGCAGTTGTGGTCTGTGTCTTCAATTGTTACTGTTTTACAGCATCAGAAAACTGTATACTTCTTTATGAATCACTCCGTATATTCAGATCTACTCACAAGAATGAGGACTGAATAAAAAATCGGCACTGTTTCAAATACAGATGCGCACGGGCACTGTTTCAAATACAGACGAGCACGTGCAGTGTTTCAAATACGTACAGATGAGCATGGGTACCTCCCTGGGATCGAACCTGACATTTTCCCGTGGCAGTCACGAACGTTGACCACTATGCCATCAGCGGCCCCTGAAATGTACAAAAAAGCCTGCACCTGTGATATATACACTCGATAGACAAAATATTAGGGGTGATGGGCAGTTGGTATGGGCATCCCCCGCGCAGAGTGGGACAGACCCAAACCGAACGTAGGCGATAAATAGGCAGACAGCTGGGCTTCTCAACAGTGTATCGCAATTGACGAACATGGGCAAACGTGATGATCTGAGCGACTTTAGTCGTGGACGCATTGTCGGCGCAAAACAGATGTGTCAGTCTATTGCCCAAGTGGTAAGAGTCATAGGGTTTCTGAGGGCAACCGTATCAAGAGTGTACCGCAATTATACCATCGACGAATGTACCAGCACCCAGAGAACAAGTGGTGGCCGACCACACGCCATTGATGACCGGGGTCGACGTAGATTATCCAAGCTCGTACAGACTGACCGCTTGTCAACGGCGGCGCAAATCACATTTAGGCTAAATGCCGGAGGCCTAAATCCCGTTTTCAGCTGTTACCGAGCTGGCGGGAGGGTGCGAGTGTGGCGTCAACAGCATGACGTCATGGCCTCGTTGTGCTAGCTCGGCTGTGTTCAAGGCGTTGGTGACTCTGAGATAGTTTGGAGATCCTTCTTGTTGGACCCAGGTCCGTTAGTGTGTCGGGAGAGGTCCTTAATCGCTGCGCTCTACATGTGCTGGCTGGTAGCTTTCATGACCTTTGCGCATCCTGCGGCCGATAGACTGTTTCAGAAGGACGATGCGCCGCCCCACCAGGCCGCAACCATCCAAACGTGGCTAGAGGAACAGTTATCTGAGTTTGAAACCATCCAATGACCCCTAATGGTTCCCGAATTTAAACCTTGTGGAAGCTCTCTGGGATGTCGTATCAGGGCCGCTGACGGCCAACGTTCATGACTACCACAGGAAGACCTCAGGTTCGATCCCAGGCAAGTACGAATGCTCTGACCACTAAATATCCGCCGTGCGTCGGATGGGCACGTTAAGCCGTTGGACCCCGGGTACTACCCCCCCCCGGTAATGAATAAGGGCGTCCTTCTCCCACTTTCTAAATCGCTTCCGTGTCACTTTTCTCTCGAGCACTCTAGCCCAAATCCCCTATCTTCCTATTTCTAAGGGTTGTTTAAGACCTGAGGTCAGACACTGCCTTCCTAAAATCCTCTACATCTGATCTGATCTGAGTGGCCGTGGAGCGGAACATGAGATCCTGGACCGAAATGTCAGGCGGAGTTGTGGTGTGACATTACCTTCGGACTCCCCTCCCCCTCCCCCGCCACCTGGTGGTGTCGATTCCTCGGTGTGTACAGGCTGTTATTCGCGCTAAAGGAGGATCAACACGCTATTAGTTTAGTGTGTCGAATGTTTTGTCCATTAAGTGTACAGTAGTGGCCAAAATTGTGGAAACCTTTTGGAAATAGTTTATTTTTGAGGTTTGATGGCTCATAACACCACTTTATTTTTAGAGTAATACCATAACATTATGTGTCAATGGAAAGATAATTTCATCACGAATGTAATGCAATAACTTTTATGAAGGATTTTGTATTAGAACAGCAGTTATAAAGAAGAAAAGTGAAACACATAGAAAAAATGAGAATACAAAAATTCTCACCATGTCAGTTAATACTTAGTTGGGTAACCTTTAACGTTAAGTACAGCGCCTTTCCATAGAGTGAACCACGTTTTTTTAGTTCTGCAGCTGTTATAATGTGAAACCAAGATTGAATTACTGCTTCTATTAATTGGGTTTTATTGCAGCTAACAAGTTTCTTTAGTCGGATCCATAGATTTTCGATGGGGTTAAGGTCTGGGCTATTCCCAGGCTATTCCAGTAGTGGAATATGATTAACTTGAAACCACTTTTTGAACACAGCAGCAACATGACATGGAGCTGAATCCTGTTGAAATACATATGCTTCATTATCTTGGAAATGATCACGTGCGGAAGGCTTCAGTTTGGGCTCAAGTATTTCATTAATGTATTTTTGTCCATTTATATTCCCATTACACACGCAAATTCTGCCCACACCTTTTGATGTCATACAACCCCAGATCATAATACTAAAAGGGTGTTTCCCGGTACATGTAATGCAATCAGGATGCAAATCATCTCCGATTCTTCTCCTTACGTATTTTATGCCATCACTACCAAACAGGGAGATTTTGCTCTCATCACTCCAAATGACACTGTCCCATTGTTCCGCTGTCCAGTTGACATGGGTTTTAGCCCAGTTTAATATTTTCAACCTTTGTTTGAGAGATAAAAATGTTTTGTTTTTTTTTGTATGTGTGGAATTCTAGCATTTAGACTAAATTCCTAAAGTCTGCGTCGAACAGTCCTTGCACTCAACTTTACATTGCATTGCACCATTTCATCTTGTATACACCCAGATGGTTTTCTTCTGTCACCTAGGCACAGTCTCTTAATTCTTCCATCATCACTTGCTGTTGTTCACCTATTCCTGCCTTTACCAGTCTGGTTTTATAGTGATTGAGTCACCTTATACCTCTTCAAAAATTTAGAAATGCCACCTTTGGTTAAGTTTCCACCAATTTTTCTTCTAATTTATTCATAACTGAAGCCTTGTTCACTTAATAGTACTATTTTACGTCGCTTTCTGGGTGACCAGTCAACTCTTTGCGCCATTTCTTTAATTTTGTTACGTTTTACAAGCTCACTGAATGAAAGAACACAAAAAAAAAAAAAAAACTTGATAGCAATCACATAACACACTGACAAATGACGTGGATTAGAAACATCAACTGACAAATGTCCTCCTTTCAGCTCCAAAACATGACATCAATAGCTGAATCCTACTGTGACCTGATTGGCTCATTGCCAAAACAAGAAGACACCTGTTTGGCTCTCTAAACGCTCATGCTCATTGGCTACATTCAAATGAAGGGAAGCTACTTCATATCAACCAAAGCAAGTTGTGCTTCCTTTTTCTGATTATTTGGCTATAACTTTTCATAGAATACATATAATTGAACAAACTTTGCTGCATTACATTCTTGATTAAATTATCTTTCCATTAATATATAATTTTATGGTATTACTTCAAAAACAAGTGGTGTTATGAGTCATCAAACCTCAAAAATACACTATTTCCAAAAGGTTTCCACAATTTTGGCCACTACTGTAGTATATATTCAATATAATAGAGAGATGATACGTTACAGTCGGTTAAATGAACAAAACGTTTTGTCATGATAACAATAAATTTTGTTGAATCAACAATAATTTTCAGTAAAATACATTTGTAAATTCAACAAACATTTTTTTTTTTTTTTTTAACTGAGCATCGACAGAATATTTTGGTTAATTCAACATCTTTGTGCTGAATTAACAAAACGTTTTTCTCAGTGCATGGGCGGAACGGAATGTGTCGTGCAGATTTGTCGTCTTGGCACGTGCAGTACCTGTGTAGTACGTCACATCACCTCCCTCTCTTTTTTTTTTTTTTTTTTTTTTTGTAAGCGAAGAATGAACTTTTGTTAATTCTAGACGATGTGTGGAACAAATATCACACATTTTTCGAAGAACCCAAAGGCCAGTACATCCTTTTTACGTTCGGGCGCCAATGGGGTAAACGCAAATTTGTCCGTGAGGAGATCGAAATCGCGCTCCATCACTCCGGAGTAAGTTGTTCTCCCAACTAAGCTACACGGACGGAATGTATCGCTGCAGATTTGTCGTCTTGACAAGTGCTTTACCTCTGTAGTACGTCACAGATCACGCAGTAGCGAGTTTCACGGAATGATGGTGGGTTCTATAGTGCAAAGTGAATATGAACTTCTCTGTCTTAACGGCACTCAAAATAAAGTTACAGGAGGTAACTGCTATGTGTGGTTAAGACTGCACTGCCCCAAGACGTCCGAAACCTTGGTGGACCTCTGATTGCACAGCGGCTAGGAGAGCTCAACATAAGGCCTGGTGTACATTTCGGCGTTATCCAACCGATGCTAATCTCGTTGAATTTAAAAGAGCAAAATCTTACGCTCGGTTGGTGCGTCGACGAAGCAAGAGGGAGTCTTGGATGAAGTACGTTTCATCGATCAATTCACGTGCCAGTTCAAAAACTGTTTGGGAAAACATTCGTAGGATTCGGGGAAACTGTGGTTCCCATCAGATCTCTATTCTCGAGAGTAACGGCTGCACGTATGCTGAAGTCGGGGAGATAGTGGATTGTTTGGGTAGGGCGTTTGCCTCTGTTTCCAGTTCTGAGGCGTACCCTCTCTCCTTTCAGAGGACTAGACCAGCTGCTGAGCGCCAAAGACTCTCCTTTGCGCCTTTTCATAACACCGAGTATAACTCCCCCTTCAGCATGGTTGAACTCCGAGTGGCTCTGCATCGATCCGGTGCAACATCTGTAGGTCCCGATGGCATCCACTATGACATGATCCGTCATCTCTCGCAGTCGTCTCTCGAGAATCTGTTAGTGCTTTTCAACCGCATTTGGTTGGAGCACAGTTTCCCGGACTCCTGGCGAAAAGCTTTTGTTTTACCTTTTCCCAAGCCTGGCAAAGACCCCAAGTCTCCCTCTAGTTATCGGCCAATTGCCCTCACTAGCTGTCTGTGCAAAATCCTTGAACGCATGGTTAATTCTAGGCTAATTTACTTCCTAGAAGAACATCAAATTCTGTCGCCATCACAAAGCGGCTTCCGTCGTCATCGTTCAGCTCCTGACCATCTCCTGCTCCTTGAGACGTCTGTTCGAGAGGCATTCGTGCGTAGGCAGCACCTGGTGTCTGTCTTTTTTGACATCGAAAAAGCTTACGATAGAGCGTGGCGTCACGGTATCCTCCGTGACCTCCACGAGAGTGGGTTGCGGGGAAACCTGCCAACCTTCATTGCCAACTTCCTTCGTAACCGTGTGTTCCAGGTGCGCCTGGGTACAACGCTCTCTGCCTTCTTCCATCAAGAACAAGGTGTTCCTCAAGGCAGCATTCTTTCGGTGACTCTGTTCATCCTCCGCATTAATTGTTTGCTTAAAAATCTTCCTCCTACTGTTTCGACTACCATTTATGTTGACGACCTTCACATCTTCTGCTCGTCATCAAGCATGCATTTCATTGAAAGGCAGCTGCAGTCTGCAATTAACCAGATAGTTAAAGCGGCTAACAACAATGGTTTCGTTCTTTCTGCTGAAAAGACAGCGTGTGTCCATTTCTGCCGGAGGCGTGGCCTCCACCCCGATCCAGAACTCTATTTGGACCATGCAGCCATTCCAGTTTTGCCGGAAACCAAGTTCCTTGGTTTGACCGTCGACCGTGCGCTCACCTTTCGCTCGCACGTTCGACGACTCCGCACTTCCTGTCTGAGAGCTTTGTCCATCCTCAAGATCCTCGCCTCAGTCTCCTGGGGTGCAGACAGGACTTCCTTGTTCCGTATTTACCATTCTCTCATTCGGTCTAAACTGGATTATGGCTGTATGGTGTATGGCTCTGCGCGTCCTTCCGTTCTCCGGCCGTTGGATACCATCCACCATCAAGCGCTGCGTCTTTGTACGGGAGCATTTCGCACGTCACCCATTCCCAGCCTTTATGCCGACGCGAACGAACCGTCGCTTCATTTACGCCGTCTGCAGCTGTCTCTTCAATTTTACCTGAAACTTAGATCTCTCTCAGAACATACTTTACACGATGCAGTTTTTCATCCCCAGCATGCTCGTTTGTTCGAGACCCGTCCCTCGTGCATTCGAACCTTCGGTCTTCGTATGGCGGCCGTAGCTCGTGATGCAGGGCTCGACTTGTCACTCGTTGGAGAGACCAGGGGCTTTGAGGATCCCCCATGGCACCCTCTTGGTGTCATGGTTGATACCAGCTTTACATCTTTTGACAAGTCCTCAACCCCTGCGTCAGTGTACCAGCAGCTCTTCGCCGAACACCGTTACGTCAATGCAGACTTTATTCCTGTTTTCACCGATGGATCTAAGGCGGCTGGTGTCGTTGGATGCGCCGCCGTCTGCATTGACGAAGTTTCTGTTGCCCGCATTCCTGCCGAGGCCACGGTGTTTTCGGCGGAGATGCATGCTGTGTATCTTGCACTTGTTCACGTGCAGTCGAGCTCTCATCAGCGTGCTATTGTGTACACTGATTCGTTGAGTGTTGTGCAATCATTGTCATCTTTGGATTTCTCTGGCCACCCACTTCTTTTTACCGTACGGAGACTTCTTCGTTCTTTGCTCGAGGCTGATGTCCAGATTCGGTTCTGCTGGATTCCTGGGCATGTTGGGATCCCAGGGAACGAGTCTGCTGACGCTGCTGCTAGATCTGCCCCTTCTTTGGTCGTCACACCCTTGCCACTGTTCCACCGTGATTTTCGCTTTCTTGTTCACGATCATATCAGACGAACGTGGCGAAGTCTGTGGGACCAACAGGTGGAGAATAAACTGCACCGTGTTAAACCCATCCTTGGAGTCTGGAAATCATCGTGTCGCCGGAACCGTAGGGAAGAAGTTGTTCTTGCGCGTCTCCGCATTGGTCATTGTCGCTTCACGCATAGCTATTTACTGTGTGGCGACGCTGCCCCAATGTGTGAGGCGTACGACTGTTTACTCACCCTCTCTCATGTTTTGTGCAGTTGTGTTCGTTTTCGTCATCATCGGTTTCACTATTTTCAGTCTCATCTGCTGGACGAGGACGCAACTACGCTTCAAAAGCTTTTGGGCGACCACTGCGACACTTCCGCAGTAGTTTCCTTTTTAAAACAGATTAACGTTTTAAAACTTATTTAAAAAAAAAAAAAAAAAAAAGTTATATAATAATTATAATAGTAAATTCATAAAGTTATATATAAACCTAATTAACTAACTAGCCTGCACAACATCTTTCATCATCCTCTTTAATCTTTAGCTGATAGTTCTGTGTCTGGCGCTCTTTGGCCAAGCCTGGGCCTTGCGCCACTAAAATCAATTAGCTAACTAACTAACTGCACTGCTCGCAAAAAAATTCCACAGTCGTGAAGACTGAGGGCGCCGCCCCGGTGGCGCAGGTCTCTGATCATTCGTCCGTAAGGGGTCCGGGTTTGAATCCCGGTCAGGCATGGATGTTGTGTTTGTCTTACGGCACTGGCTCTCTCCCTTCCCTGGAAACAGTGACCCTAAATTAGGGACGGGCGACTGCTTATAGCCCATTGAGTTGCTCACGGTGGTCGTTAAACCTTCAATCAAAAAAAAAAAAAAAAGACTGAGGGACAAGCGTTATACAGTAGTGAAGGCATTTCTACTGAACTGCTCGTAACCGGTTCTCACCTCTATAATAAAAGTTGCTTCCTGAGCTCACTCTCTGATTTCTTATGGATAGCAACACAAAAGAAATCTCTTGCATCCACCTCTTAATTTTATGAGTAACGGCGTATTACTCACACTAAATTGATGTGACTATTGTTAGTTGCATCTGTTCAGTGTAACTAACTCATTTTTTTTTCAGATCAGTAGAGAAATCGTGTACAACGACAGAGATTTAAATTAAAAAAAATATTTTCCTTGCGTGTAACTCACGTAACATTCTTGCTTTCATTTAAAATTGTTCAAATTGAGCAATTTTAATATAAATTGATAAAAGTAGTTAGTAATGAGAATTTAATTTAAAAAATGTAGAATAATTAAAACAACAAATTATATTTTACACGGCATTTTCCCCGGGTTGTGTCTTTCTTGTCCCTCACCGCTAAGGCACTGTTGTTTCGAATTACATCACTCATATTAAGATTTTTTTTTTTTTTTTTTTTTTTTTGCAACACCGCGCTTTTACGAAAGCAGTTAGATATGCAAATGGCATCCAGTTTTTCTAGGCATTGGAAAACTGGATGAATATCTAACAGCTTTCGTGAATTAAAAAGTGCGTTTAACAAAGATATCTTTTTTGGCGATTTCTGTTGCTGATCACTCGCCTGTTCCAATACGTATATCCTCAGTTTTCTCCTCATGTTCATTCGGTATTGCGTTTTCAAGGCAGTGAGCGACTGGCACCCGTAGGGAGGTAAGCACTTAATAATTTATGAATAATTTACGTTTCTCGGAAAATAAGACGATTGGAAAAGTGATTTGGGAAGTGACCTGTGTGTATCGGCAAGAACCTATACCCGAGAAAAGTTTATTCTGTTTCTCTATACCAAATATATTCAGATACTTTATTCAACGTGAATTTAATTTCACAATATGCTTAAAAGTAATAACTTTAGCCTAGATTATCTTCCCCTGTGGCGCAGTGGACTAAAGCGCTGGTTTCTGACCATTTGTCCGGGTTTGAATACTGGTGAGGCATGGATGTTGTGTTTGTCTTACGGCACTGGCTCTCCCCTTCCCTGGAACCAGTGGCCCTAAATTAGAGACTGGCAACTGCTTTTAGCCCATTGAGTTGCTCACGGTGGTCGTTAAATCCCCAAACAAACAAACAAAAACTATATTAGACAGCCATAAAGGAGTAAATATTAAGAACCAGTGCCGGACCCAATTAATGAGAACCAAAAATGCATAGCGCCTAATCAAATGGCAAATAAACGACAAAAGTCGAAAACTTATCTCTACCCCAATGGCCAAGCGGCCCCGTTGGATTCTGACTATTCGTCCGAAATGGGCCCGGGTTTGCGCCCCGAGTGAGGCATGGGTGGTGTGTTTGCCTGATGTCGTTAACTCTTTCCCGGGACTAGTCTCCTTAAACTAGAGACGGCCGCCCCGGTGGCGCAGTGGTTTAAGCGATGGCCTCTGATCATTCGTCCGAACGGGATCCGGGTTCGAATCCCGGTGAGGCATGGATGTTGTGTTTGTCTTACGGCACTGGCTCTCTCCTTCCCTGGAACCAGTGACCCTAAATTAGGGACGGGCGACTGCTTATAGCCCATTAAGTTGCTCACGGTGGTCGTTAAAACTCCAAAAAAAAAAAAAAAAAAAAACTAGAGACGGGCGACTTCCTATCGAAGCTGAGTTCGCGCTCAATTTTAAGAGCTCTAGCCCGAATTTTATATTGCAAGAGAAAGCCCGGGCCCGAAGGAGCCCGAAAATTATGATTAACCTGTTTAGGCATTAAAACAAAATCTCTTCCAGACTTCCACTGTTTCCTCCTCGTGCAATTAACCCACGTCTTTCTCACCTGCGGAGTTGGGAAGGAATGTCTGTTTATTTCTATAGTTTCTTTGACCATTCATTTCTTCCTGAAATGTTTCCGGGGGCCGGGCATCAGGAAAAATCAGGATGCACAACAATCTACGTCGTACGTTACTCAATAGAATTGAGGTAGGGAGCAAAATTTCGTCAACTTGCTATCTACTATCTATATAGTTTTTTAAGAAACTTTTCCCTCGCAGAAATCCAGTAATTAATGGCCTAGCTAGGGTATTTGTTGCCCAAGCCTGGAATGAATAGTCATGCCGAGTTTCTACTCAGATCCAGTTGCCGAAGAATTATCATTAAGAACTACAGTAGAATGTGTAAAACAGTCCCATGTGCTAAGTCATACAAAATCACACTAAAAGAAAAAGGGAGAAAATTCTCTTCCTTTCTCAGAGCCGGAACTCCAGTAAGTATTGTGCTGCACGGTTCGGGCCCGAGTTCAACTCCGGGAGTTCGGGGTCGGCCCGTCTCAGTATTGCTTCCTATAGCCCTTGCAGTTGCTCGTGGTGCTCCATAACCTCCCTTTGTTCCCTCCAAAAAGGGGAATCAGATGAACACTTAATTGCTCGGAAATTTTCTGCATGCGAAAATTTTGTCTTAATAGTACAAAATTACGTGCAGTGACGCATTTCCCAACTTTCAGAAACACTATTCCAACCTTTTCGACGCCCCCATACACAAGCATCCTGGGGCATTTTATTATCTTAGCTCTCGGAGAAGTTATTCCCCGCCCCTGAAATTATCGGGTTCCGCCGCCCATGGTCTTAAGTTTGACCCCCCTTCCCCCCTAAAAAAAAAAGCTTGCTTCGTCCTTGTTCTAAAGTAAAAACCTCACTCATCAACTCTGTAAATGTACGGCTTGATTTTTTATGTACGATTCTGTTTCTTTGCTTTGAAACGTATATCTCTAATTTAACATTCCTTTCAAGTTTCTATTTTCTTAAGTAAATTTCGTCACTTCTCGGTTAAAGATTTTCTCACTGAACGGCACATTACTTCCCCGAACAATATGTACGTCTTGTCAACACTGACAATGAGTCAGGAAAAATAGACAACGTTGAATGAAAAGGCGTGCAAAGACAGTGAATATAGTGGATATGTTGGCTATACACGTGGCGAAAGAGGTTGCAATTTATTGTATAAGTTTATGTGAATGGACGAATAAGTGTTGTAGTTATCTGACTGCGATTTAGATGTTGATACAAGCTTGCTATATTAAGTGTCAGGCTTGGTGATTTTAATGTACTGGTGGTGATCTGAACTCCCAATGCTTGGAGAATAAACATTTGACGTTACATAAGTTTATGATGTTTATGCATCTTTCCCGATCCCAAATATAAAAAGTAAATTCCAAATAAAAAAATGTCGATATAACAAAAATGGGTAACGGGAGTGTTTTTATTTTATTTTTTTTTATTGGAGGTTTAACGACCACCGTGAGCAACTCGATAGGCTATCAGCGGTCGCCCATCCCCAATTTGGGGTCACTGGTTCCAGGGAAGGATGAGAGCCGGTGCCGTAAGACAAACACAACATCCATGCCTCACGGGATTCGAACCCGCACCCCTTTCGGAGTCCTGGATGGTGTAATGGTTAGCATACTCGAGCGCAAATCGGGAGATTCCCGTTCCTGGACGATGAAATTTTCAGCTTTCTGTGGTTATGTTACATGGAAAGAACAGCTTGTCAGTTAATTTCCTTGTTACTCAACAATATATTTTACAAAACTATCGCCGAACTTTATTTCATCACGTTTTACATACATTTAACAATATCTCATTGCAATCTGCATAAATTACGAGAACCTTAAGCTAAATATGATGAAAGCCATTACAAAGATGCATTTTGTTGCTATGCATCTTTCTCGACAGCAGTATGCGTCGTAGCGAAATTTGGCTTTCTGTCTATCTCCGGCTCTAGAGGGGGGGGGGTGTTACCTACTTTTGATGAGAGCTTTAAAAGGATTTATAACACGACGGGGTGTAACCTGTAGATGTCTTAGACTAAAAGTTACCAATCTCTCTCACTTGTAATTCATTTAACACTTGTGATTCAGCTTTTCTTTCTAAACCTTGAAGTCAGGTTTTAGCTTGCACATTCTCAGATGGGCTTTCGAAGCTATATCACATTTAATCAGTGTAAAGGTCAATTTTTACGTTCGTCTAAATCTGAATGATACATAATAAAAATATTGGTTTTGAAAAAGTAAACAGTCGAAGTACTTACTATTGTCGCCGCCATAGTTACTTTTATGACTCGCATATCTTCTTCCATTGATTTTACGACAATAACATTCATGAATCCGCCCATCTGAGCCCTACTCAATGTCGGGAATTAAACCTTATTGTTTGTTATGATTTAATTCCACTTAGCATATACCGGATTGTGGCTCTGTGTTATCGTGTGTGACCCGAGTAAATGCAATGTGTTGTGCGGAAATAAATTTATACTCTCGAATCAGTCGTTTTATTTCACACCCACAAAGATCTTTACCATGCGAAAGATGCAAAGCATAAATTATCTACAAAGAGTGCCAGAATCCTCTTTCGATTTTCTGCTAATTCTTTCACCCAGGCCGTTTTGTCGAAGTAGTTATTACTGGTGTGAAATACGTGTACAACAAAGTAATAAGGACACTAGTTTTATTCATTCGTCCACAATTAAAGACTTTAATTAACTTCAACTAAAAGCAACGTTCAACTAGGAAAAACACCAAGTGCTGAAATGATTGATATAAAAGTTATTTTTCAAAATTTTTATCCAACTAAAATTTTCGTAAATTAACTGTTTACATTGGTATTTCTTCTCTGTAAAAAAAAAAATAGTTCGCTCAAATGCTGAAGTACAAATACTATGTTTGTTTACACGTAAAAACAATGGGCCGCTCCGGTAGCGATGGCTTTTGATCATTCGTCCGAAAGGGGTCCGGGTTCGAATCCCGGGAGGCATGAATGTTGTTTGTCTTACGGCACTGGCTTTCTCCCTTCCCTGGAACCAGTGACCCTAAATAAGGGACGGGCGACTGCTTATAGCCAAAACCCCCTGGACAGCAGGCCCCAGTGCACGGTCAGAGGGCCATCGCAATCCCTCTCTCCAGAGAGGTCAAAGGGTAAAGGTAAGGGGAATGCAAGTATTAGCTGTGCGTTCATGCGGCATTGGTCAATATTGATCTTTCGGTAGTCGTGCACGTGAGCTAGCGTTTTTACGCAACAGGGTCTGGAAAATATTGAGTGTCTTTATGTAGATCTAATTACAAAGCACATCCAAAAGCCACTGTTTTCAGCTATCCTGAAGGTGAAAGCCTTCGAAGAAGATGGATTTCTTCCGTACGAATAAAGAATTTTGAACCCACCGTGAATTCAAAGGTCAGCTAAGCCTAATTGTTCTCATGATAGCACGTTCTGCTTTCGTTATAAATACAATTATAATTTAGTGAACTGTTAGTCGTTATTTTGATTGACGGAGTAAAATTTAAGGGCTAGCCTTCCGATTATCAGCTCATTATTTGTTGTGGTTTAAATAATATTACTTATCATTCAACATTTCATTTCTATAAAATAAATGTTATTTTTCTTTACAAAATTCGTAGTTAGTAGTGTTGAAATTTAAAAAAAAAAAAAAGATGTACTGATATTATCAGCGCATCAAGTACTAAGGTTTACCAGGCAAAGAAACTGGCAATAAATAATTCCGTTATTTATTAATCAAAATTTCATTTCCGTAAAACAAATGTCATTTTTCTTCACAAAATTGATGTGTATCAGTGTCCTAATTAAAACAAGAATTCGCACGAAATGTACAGAACTACTTGATGCCCTGATAATCCGAAGGAAACTTTATTGGAATGTCCAACAAATGTATCCGAAAGTTTGGAATGTGTCCGAAAAAATTCACTTATATCGTTAAACTTCAGCACGTTCCCTGAAGTTTACTGGCTGATAAGTTAAAATGTATGTATGCACATATATTCATGGGCTTACAATTTTTTTAAGTTAGTGAATGTACAATTTAATTTAAATTAAGTTGTGGATTGTGGTAGAGATTGAGGTTCGGATTAGAGAACTATGAAACTGAATTGTCTACATTGAACTCTTTTGTAAAGCAGCACTTTAATTCCTAGGTACATTCATAGTCACGTGCATAAGGATAGTTTCAGAAATATTGGCAGTGAAACGTTCCTCCCTGCAAGAAGAACATCGTGCAAAAAAGAAAGTACTTATGCATAATTGAGGAACACATTTATTGATGCATGTGCTTTCCGCTTTTTAGGGAGTCTGTTAATGTGTTAATTGATATCTTCAATATCGTTACAGATATTGAAAAATGGAAAAAAATGACATTCAGATTTTCCAGTATAAAATTTTTCCCTGTTATGTGCATAAATTCGAAGATATCAAAATTAATACATTCCATGATCATTTGACAAATAATTTTTTCCTAAATGATTCTAATTTCTAATTATTATTTTTTTATTTTCTAGAAGTATTTGCAATATTTGCGCACACATCTTACCGTATTTTTTTTCAGTAAATATACTCACTAAATCGGAAAGTTTGCTTTCGCGTTCGTTACGTAATTAAGGAAATTTTTTTTTTTTTCTTTCATTTTAGTGAATCGAACGTGAAGGGTATTTCTAAAAGTTTTAAGTGAAATGACTATGTCCATACAGTCCTACCAATTTGCCATTAACGCACTTAAAAAAATCGTAGTTGCAAAAATGCTTAACGGCTTCTCACGTTATGCGTGAAAAAACTTATGTTTGTGCTCCTTTTGCCAAATTGTAAACAGAAGGAAAAATTTCCTGAAACATTTATTTTTAAGACATGAAGTCATTTCCCAGCACAAGAACAAAATTTTGGAATTCCCCGATTTGCAGGTATCATTGCTGTAAATTGAGAAAAAAAAAAAAATGAAAGCTAAAGATGTAATCTTTCGATGTTATCTAAGGATAAAAATTACAGAGAAAAAAGCATGGTCGATTGATTGCTGTGTGTGCAAATTGTCTAGTATCGCACTCAAGAAATTATTTCACTGCGTAAACACCGCGGTACTTCGTTGGCGTTTTCAGGAGCGAAGAGCTCGAGGCTCGAGTCGGTCGGCCCACTAGTTCTGACTTCACAGACCAGTTCAGAGGCTTTCTTCATCTTCAGAAGGTTTTGTTATAGCCCATTGAGCTGCTCACGGGGGTCGTTAAAACTACAAAAAAAACAAAAAAAAAACAAAAAAACTGGCGTGCCTGGAAATTTTTTCGGCGGGGAGGGGGTTAAGAATTTTTTTTATTCAACTGTGTTATGAGTGCATTTTTAAAGTGTATGCAAGATCCGACACAAAATTATTCAAATAAATACTGCTGGAAATAATTAATATTTTCATTAACTATATTCTTATCACCACATAATGGTTGACCACTTATATTTTGCTGCACTGCTGGCCACCCATAATGCAACACCAAGAAGGACACCAGATAGCAAAGCCAGATTTACTGGGCACATAACAACAGATACAAAGATGAAACGATTGAGCTTACAGGCCCGTGCGACTTGCGGAACACGCAGACATCAATAATTCGTGTGGCCCCCATGGCTAGCAACAACGGCCGCGGCATCGAACGAAAGAGACTTTGGATGTGGGCTTGGGGTGTGTCGGTCCAAGCTGTTTCAACACGTTGCCACAGTTCATCAGGTGTAGCCGCGGGTGGTGCTTGCCGGGCCACTCGGTTGCCGATCAGCGACCAGACGTGTTCGATGGGCGACATATCGGAAGAACAGGCGGGCCACGGCAGCAGTGACACTTGGTGGGCCGTGGAGAATTGTTGCACGATGCGTGCCACGTGCGGGCGCGCTGTTGAAACGTGGCCGCTGGCAGGTCCTGCAGGCAAGGGAGGACTACAGGCTCCAAAACGTCGGAGATGTAGCGTTGGCTGTTGAGTGTACCGGCGATGCGTACCAGAGGAGTGCGGGTGTCATATCCAATTGCGCCCCAAACCATAACGCCAGGCGACGGACCGGTATGGCGATGCATAACGCAGGCGTCATACAGTCTCTCGCCGCGGTGCCACCACACGTGTATCCGACCATCGTGGTGCTGCAGGCAAAAGCGGGATTCGTCGGAGAAGACAATGTCGTGTCATTCCGTAATCCAGGTGCGGCGTTCAGCGGCCCACTGCCGCCGCACTCGCCGGTGGTGTAACGTCAATGGTAATCGGAGCAATGGGTGCCGTGCGACAAGTCCACGCTCCTGCAGACAACGTCGAACGGTACGTGCTGACACAGGTTGTTGCGCAAAATACCCTGATTCCTGCGCTAACGTTCGTGATGTGGCAGTGCGAGCCGGCAATGCCCGCCGCACAACATGCCGGTCCTCTCGTTCGGTGTTGTGCCGCGCCTGCGGCAATCGCTCACGTCGGTCCGTCCGTCCCTTCTGCACCCACCGAATCCATACTCTCCTCACTGTGGCTGGATGTCGTCCCACACGGGCGCCGATGTCTCGGTACGATAAACCGCTGTCGCGATAAGCCACTATTCGTCTTCTGTCGAACTCCAAAACGTGCTAGGATGCCTGCCGTATTCTGCGACGAGGCATCAGGAAGCTTCCCACGCACAGGTCCGGCAGCACAACACACTTCCACTACTTACACCCCGCCTTCTGTGCACCCTTCTTATAGTGCTTCTCGGTAGCGTGCCGGGCGCACATGATTTGCATATGCCCTGCAATGCTAATCGTTTGCATGTCCTCTCGCGGGCGCCGCATGCTGCGAATTTCAGGCCCATCGGATGTTTCCTTCTTGGTGTTGCATTTTGGGTGGCCAGCAGTGTATTTTTTCTGCGCAGAAAACAAGAAAATTACACTACTGTTAAATGGTTAAAAGATACAAAAAATTCTAGAACGAAATAAAAAAAATTTACCTCCTAGTGAAACATTCTTCATTTGTATACCGGCGCTTTTTTTTTTTTTTTTTTTCATTGTACAGTAAGACTAACAATCGCTGACGACACTCATTTCGACAGATGTTTTTTGATTTGATTCAAACCTTATGTTACTTTTACTTACTACAGTATTACTTGAGTCGTATTTCCAGCCTCCTGGGTTTTTTTTTGCTAGTTAATCTAAAACTTCTTCAGCTTTCAGTGTGTATTTTCGATGAATGTGAAGCATTGCTAACCTATTGATTTTCAGTTCTGATATGGCATTACGTAGATACGATTTTAAGAGACTCAGTGTTGAAACCGAAAGCTCACACTTTCTGAAGTTGTCACTGGTAGAGTACCTAATACGTGAAACAATGTTTTTATATGGGGTAACACCTCATTGCAGCACAGTTTTAAAGTACTTAATTCATCTTTTAGCCAGTGCTTTTCTTTATGGGCGATCCTACGGCACCACAGTTTCAATTCTGCGACTAGTTCTTCTTGCGAGTCATTCAGATCACCTGTATAAAATTCATTTAAAGTTTTAAAACCATCAGTACCTTGAGAAGACGGTGTAACATTGGGATTTGTTGGGAACAGTGACTGGAATTCTGATAAGACCGATTTGTGTGCGATAAATCTATTTTCCAAAGCACTTATAAACATATCTAAAAATGGTACATAAATTGAAATCCTGTATATAATAGCCTCCTGGGATTTCTGGGTTTATGTTACAGCGTTGGTTTGTTTTGATGTGATTCTTGGTATTTCAATTAAAACTCCTTAGTTTTTAGCGTGCTTTACAGTAATCTGAAATAATTCGTGGAACTCAAATTTGCCATTGCCTCGTCTGCACAGAAACCTTCAGTAAATCCATTTATTGGCTTTTCATTTCAATGGCACATCCTGGTCCTTGGCTCCCTGCCGTTTCCTCATCTTCATGGAGAAAATACGTTCAGCTGTTGCCATGAGACATAAAAACAATTTCAAATACTAACAAGACTTTGCCTTTTTAAAATTGCGATTTTGAAATATCGAAAGATTTCAAATTATTTTGGGTAGAGGGGTTAACAACTCCCCACCTCCTTGGGCAAGACACTGCATGAAAATACATTCAAATTTTCTGCAAAGATCTGCCATTTCTCGATCATCTGTAAACATTCCTTTGTGGGCATTTGAGTTCTTTGAAGTTTTAGAACACAAACTTAGCATCTAGTAGCCATTACCGAGGGACGTTCCTTGTTCAGTCTTCAGCGGCGCTCCACCATTACAAAGCATTTTTTTTTTAACGTTTTTCCTAATTTTGCGGGTTTTCCAAAGAAAAGACTTGTTTTTCCCTTCCTTAATTCGCAGCACCAGAAATGCCTTGAACCAGAGAATTAATTTCAAGTAGTTTACCCTGAGAAATGAAAACTTTTGTGGAGTTATCCTTCCTTTGTACTGTTTCAGCTGCATTTCGTCCTGCGAAAGAAAAAAGAAAGTTAAATACGTTAGTAAATAAAATTACATGTTTATACTTATAATCAGTGATGTAAGAAAAACAGAGCCTTAGCGGTGAACTGGTTAAGTGCCGCCCCGGTCTAAACGATGACCTCTGATCATTCATCCGAAAGGGTCCGGGTTTGAATCCCGGTGAGGCATGGATGTTGTGTTTGTCTTACGGCACTGGCTCTCTCTTCCCTGGAACCAGTAACCCTAAATTAGGGACGGGCGATTGCTTATATATAGCTCATTGAGTTGCTCACGGTGGTCGTTAAACCTTCAATCAAAAAAAAAAAAAAAAAAAAACTGGTTAAGTGAAACAAACCCAGAAAGAAGGCCCTTAAAATTTTCAAAAGCAATTTAGAATTTGGTTAATATTTTTTCTTCAGTTAGTACTTTTAATTATTTGTCAGTTTTTATTAAAATTGCGTAGTTGCAATAATTTTAAAATTATTTAGTTGGAGCGATTTTAAATAAAAGGTAAAATTAACGTGGGGGTCAGATGCTAAGAATGTTAAATTTCGCTTTATAGATACTGTTCTGTCATTATGTACGGTTCTCAATGTTCAGTGCCGCCCCGATGGCGCTGTGGTCTAAGCGTTGGTTTCTAATCATTCGTCCGAGATGGGTCCGGGTTCGAATCCAGCTGAGGCATCGATGTTGTGTTTATCTTCCGGCACTGGCTGTCTCCCTTCCCTGGAACTTGGCCCCTAAATTAGGGACTGAGTTGCTCACGTGGCCGTTACACCTCCAATAAAAAAAAAGTCTAGTGTGAATAATATGTATCGGACACACTGAATATATGTAACTGATATGTAGTTCTTATTAAGACATTATGGATGGGAGTGGCGGATATCTTTTGCGCAGCTCTTTTTTTCTTTTTGGGTATAATGACCACCGCGGTCATCTGGGTCCGTAGGCGCCAAATCCTGATTTAGAGCCATTGGTTCTGGGAATGACCAGTGCCGTGGGGCGGGGGCACGCCCATGCCTGGAAGGTAGCTCGAGCCCATCTCAAACGGTTAACCAGAAGCCAGTGCCTCTGACCAACTGGACACTGGAAAGTCCTCTTGCGTTACTCGTTAGGGATCATAGAATGGGCTCTGGGGACCGTTTTTCTTGGAGCCGCTGGTAAGTTTAGCTGAAATACCTTTCTCAATCATAAAACACTGTCACCCTTAACGACCACTATGAGGGACGATAAGGGCTTTAAGCAGTCGTTCGTCCCTAATTTAGGGCCACTGAAAATTGGGAAGGGGAGAAAAACGCAGTTGTAAGGCAAGCACACTAATACCCATACCTCGACTGGGATTCGAACCCAGACGAACAGTGAGAAACCTACGCTACCGTAGCGGTCACTTGTCACTCTTTCTACATGCAGGTTTAAATTTTCTGTGTCGCTTTTCCTCCTAGTAGTCGGACCACGCCTGATTGCGTTGTCAAACAGTTCAGCCTCGTTCTTGCAATGCGAATGTTATGTTAAGGTACGGGTATGATTTCATATAAATCAGTGTTCCTTTTACATGATCGTGAAAAAATTTCTTTGCCCTGCTTTCCTTCCATACTAACTATGAGGAGTGCCTTATAGCGAGGCAAAGCCTAGAGAAAAGAGTGTCTTCACTGTAAAAAACTTTCTGAAATTCACGAGCCACTTTTCGTCATTTCTTTCGTGAATTAACGAAGCATTTTTTGATACAACTCTTTCCGTGAAATGACTGAAAGAAACGTCCATTTCACGGATTTTTCGTACCACGGGAAAATTCCGAATTTTCAGAAACCTTTCGGCAGTTTCTTTCTCCTATTGACGGTAAATTACCGTTTTACAGATGTGCTAACGGAAAATTCTGAATTTTCAGAAACCTTTCCGCAATTCCTTTCGTATAGTAAGGAAAAACTCCGTTCGCACTTTTTCCGTATGACGAGAAATTACACGTAATAGGAGCGATTGGTGTGATTAAACTTTTAAATTTCCATCGTCTGTCGAATTTTTAAGTTCCGCATCGAGGTCGGATATTGTGGATAGCATATCGCATGAATTTTATTTATTGTGGCACAGGATATTTCTTCTCCTGTCCTCTGTTTTGTGCACCAACTATTTATTACGTTAGTGGAAGAAATCGGGTACTTGACTTATTGTATAGATGATTACACAATGTCTATGTATCAGTCAGTCTGTATAGTCCTTAAGACAAAACAATTATAGCTATGAAGAGTAAATTTTATATTTAGATTTCTTTGGGGGGGGGGGGGGATAAAACTATAAAAAAAAAGTACGTTTCACATTTTTTAAAGATAACTGAAAGTCGTTGTCAGTTTAATAAAATCAAGTTGCAAAGCATTTTGTTACTGGTCTCTGAAGGTTTAAGGGGTAAAAAAATATATAAATATATGCTCCCCGGCGGGGAATCGAACCCCGGTCTCCCGCGTGACAGGCGGGGATACTGACCACTATACTACCGAGGAAACGCACTTGCCGAAACCCGGGATCGAACCAGGGACCTTTAGATCTTCAGTCTAACGCTCTCCCAACTGAGCTATTTCGGCACGCCTCACACTCTTCTGTATGTGTAGACTGGAAAAGTCTCGGCCATACTGATTCGTTGCAAATGTTATCAGTCGATAACACGCTGATTTCAACTCTCAGGTTCGGTAAACGGTGCAAGATGATGTCCTTTGGTATTAAAGAAACATTTGTCGGGCTGTTTATTAAGCAAGCGACACCGTGAATGCTTGACATTCTTCACAAATACATTTTTACGGTTGAAAAAAGAAGCACGGATATGACGGCGTGATGTTAATGACGCGGAATATCGCATGCAAAATCACGGGAACTTTTCTTCAAGCCATCCTTTATCACCCCCAACTCAGATATTCATGCGGTTAGAACTAGTGTCGAATAATGCATTCATCCAAGATTTTCGAGAACGTGGATAAACGTATGTGAATTTTTCGAATTCTAAGAAATTTTGTTATGTAACACGAATTTTTTGTTAAACGTACTATTTTGTGAAATGAACGGAGTCATCTGAGCGAATTTCTTAGAGTACTAGGAAGACACCGATAGTTTAAGAAGATGAAATATAGAGAGATTCTTTGACAAATTACAAACTAGAATTCATAAACAGCATTGACAGCAAATATAAAAAAAATATTTAAAAATGACGTAAGTTAAAATTGCGCTTTAAGCAGTCGTTCGTCCCTAATTTACATGTTTATTATTTACATGTTTATTTTCTTCTACAAAGATAGCTACGTTAAAAGAAGATTTCAACAGGCGGTTTGAATGTTTTAAAGACATGGAAAATATTTTCTAAATATATATAAATGCCGTAGATGTCCATATCATATGCAGAAATAGAAACGGGTCAACGGGTCAAACGGGTCGGGTCAAGGTGTTCCTGACCCGATCTCGACCCGGTTTTACTTCAATTTTATTTTTGAAAAGAAAAAAAAATTCTCAAAAAAAAAAAAAAAATTCTCACAGTGGAATTTTTTGCTTGATACTGGTGCCCGAGGACTGAAAAACGATCTGTCATGCAATATGAAGGAAGAGTGTCCTCAGAAGGAAAAGTGTCTCTTCATTCTGAGGGGGTGATGATGAAAACATTAATTTTTTGGCAACTTTCAACTCACCATATACTTGTGAAAATTGGTGTTGCTGTGAAACATATTCGGAAATCCTACAGAAAAATTAGCAATCAGAATTAGTGTTATAGTGAAAATCTATGCAATAGATTTTCACTATAACACATAGTAAAATCTATGTTATAGTCTAATCTATGCCTTCCAAAAATAGAAGGTGCATAATCTAATTCCCAGGAGAGGGCAAATGCCCTCTCTTGCCCCCTATATGGGCGCCCATGAATGTGACACAAGTGGTCAAAAGGATAAAAAGAACAAGGAAATTTCCTCATTGATTTAGCATGCTGTTTAATTTTATTTATCCATCCATTTTTTTTAACGTAATTTTTGAGTTTTCCGGTTTCCGATTAAATTTATGCGTTGAGAATGTGGTAGAAACGGCACATAGGAAATTTGCATATGGTGTTTGTATATGTTAGTCGTAGTTATAATTCCTGTTTTCCTCCTCCTGAAAACTAAGCTATGGGCGCTTATGGTCCGTATCCATAGTTATCAGTACCACATCATCAACAACCATTATCAATTAATTGCTGGATGAAGGTCTCCCCAAATTTCTTCCACAACGGTCTATCTTGCGCCAGTTTCTCCCATATCTTGGGGCATAACTCACCACGCTGTCCAAGCGGGTTGGTGAGTGTGGGATAGCATTTCCTCTACTTTCGGTGGTATAGTTATACCGCTATTTGTCAGTCGTCAGAGCCCCTTTAGTGGGAACAGGATGCACCGCGAGAAGACACGGTTGGCATTTGTCATGAAAAGGCTGTATGTTGTGCATCACCTGACCTTGCATCACACCAGTACCACATACAATGAATAAATACTACATATAGTTTGTACCTGAAAACGTTTTTCTAACAACATCCGCCCCCACCCCCACCGGTAGGTTATTTAGTCCCTCTAATAGGGTCATGTATAATGTTTTGCCGTTGTGGGACACTACTTGGTAATCGCATATACGGTCCCTTATGTGACCTCTCCCATTCGACCAATGAGAAGTCTTGTACGGTTTACTCCTGAAGCTCTCTTTTTGTTGTTAGTGCGTGCGTGGTTTGAGTTGATGATTAACTCAATTTAGATGTTAAAAATAACTGTTAAAATGAATTTTGGTTTTCGTCATTCTATTAATGATTATTTTGGATACTTTTTTCGCTAGAAGACGCTTTAAACGTTATCAAAAACTTAGAAATTTCTACTAATACACATTATATTAAAAAACGTGGTGTAGTTCGCAATCTTGGGCAAGCCCAGTTAAGTGATGTTAAAGGTGTGAAGAAGGATGTTATGTTCGAAGGGAAAAAACATTTCCCGGCCCGCATGAATGATTACAAAATAAAAATAAATCACCCTTTTCTCAAATATATTATAATATATTAAATATAATACAAACACAGTAATGCTAAATGGACGCTGTAATCACTCTTTCCACGTTATTTTTTTAAACAACGCATAGCGACTGAAAAATTGTATAAAAAAAAATAACGTGGAAAGAGTTATTACATCGTCCATTTACATTATCTCCACGTATTTGATATATATTAAACACAGTAATGCTAGCAAAGCCATCCTCTTTATAAGTAACAAGTTTATTCACTAAGAATATAACTGCATTAAGCATGCGTATTGCTGCGTCGAAAGGAATGCGAAAACGGTACCGGTGTCTTCTCCCGACGTACTGTCTACGAATCGAAGAGCGCTGACCGCCGTGTCACTGTATGGAATTGACGTCGACTGAAAGGGGAATATTATTTGCGCAGAACTGAAAGCAAGCGCTGACAACACTGATCGACCTTGAAAAGCTCCCCCTCCCTGCTCAGCTGGTGGCTAGTTTCGTCCGGCTGCATCGGTTGCTTCACACGCAAGAAGAAATAAACTTTGGTGAATTTTCTTCTACAAAGATAGCTACGTTAAAAGAAGATTTCAACAGGCGGTTTGAATGTTTTTTAGACATGGAAAATATTTTCTAAATATATTTGGTCGGGCCGAGGGGGCCTAGTGGGCAGCGTTCGTGACTGCCACGGAAAGGACCTCAGGTTCGATGCCAGGCAGGTACGAACGCTCGATCCACTAAATATCCGCTGTGCGTCGGATGGGCATGTTAATCCGTCGGACCCCGGGTACTGGCCCCCGGTAATAAATAAGGGCGTCTTCCTCCCCCTTTCTACTTCGCTTCCGTGTCACTTTCCTATCGGGCACTCTAGCCCAAATCTCCTAGCTTCCTATTTCTAAGGGTTGTTTAAAACCTGGGGTCAAACACTCCCTTCCTAAAATCCTCTACATATGATCATTTGACCTAAATATATTCAAGTCTCCATTTTTCTCATAATGTTGAAAACGCACCGGAACTTCAGCTTCAATTAATAGATTTCATTGTGATCTTTTACTAGAAGAAAAATTCAACAGCTGCACCCTAACAGAGTTTTACCAGTTAGCTTCAAAGGACAAGTACCTAAACATTCGTAACCTAGCTGCACGGGTTTTGTCTATGTTCGGAACAACATACTCATGTGAACAGTTGTTTTCAAAAATAAAATGTCTTGAAAGGAATAAATTAAGTGACAGTCACTTATGCTCACTTTTAAAAGTAGCATGTTCAAAGGGCATTAATTATTCCAAATATCGATAAGTTGGTGACAGAAAAGCGAGCCCAAGTTCAGATCAGATCAGATCAGATATAGAGGATTTTAGGAAGGGAGTGTCTGACCCCAGGTCTTAAACAACCCTTAGAAATAGGAAGCTAGGAGATTTGGGCTAGAGTGCCCGATAGGAAAGTGACACGGAAGCGAAGTAGAAAGGGGGAGGAAGAAGCCCTTATTTAATACCGGGGGCCAGTACCCGGGGTCCGACGGCTTAACGTGCCCATCCGACGCACAGCAGATATTTAGTAGATTGAGCGTTCGTACCTGCCTGGGATCGAACCTGAGGTCCTTTCCGTGGCAGTCACGAACGTTGCCCACTGGGCCACCCGCGGTCCTCGAGCCCAAGTTTTTGGTCAGAACATGTAATTTTTTCCGTATCGTGTGACGTTTTCAGTTGGTAAAATGTGATTGTTTTAAGTGAAAATAATTGTTACGTAAAACTGATTGTTTTCAGTGATTGATGAAACATTTGTTTTTATTATTAACCGATAATTAGAAATAATATTCCACTCTAGTGCCAAGCCATTGGTGTAGTTTTGTAAAGTTTATATTTATTCATTAGAAATTTATCAGTATTCATGCGGCCCCCTAAATTCCTTCAAAACTGGAATATGGCCTTACCAAGGGTCTGAGTTTGAGATCTGGCTGAAGCCCACCCCACCCCAGCCCTCCCGTAGCGTTGCGCCTACTTACGCATTGGATTGTTGAGCCATTTGTATGACGAGGGCAGGAGAACCTAATAAAATGCTATCTCAGTGTAGACATAACACTAAAGACTTATTAGATGTGCAAAAATCGGCAAACCCAATATCTTGTTTGCCCTCCTCGGAGTGGGGATTCCCTTCCACGACAATTACTCACACTACTTACCACTCCACTTCTTTTTCAGACAGGACTGCAGCATTTTACCAACTGTCTTTTTTTTTGCTGTATGAATCAACGGTCACCTTTTTTTTTCACGGGAAATTTAAAATCCTTTCTGCATCTCCTAAACTTTGTCGTGAAAGCAATTTGAGTCACGGGAAGTCAGCAGAGGAGCAGAATGAAAACCAAAGAATGAATACCAATTTTCAAATTTGATTTCGTTTTAAAAACTAACGGAAAATACGCTGGCTCTATTGACTGATTTTGCAAATTCGGTAGTGGTTTTTCTTTCAGTTTTATTAGTTTACTTTCTTAAGGAATTTACCGCTTGAAAATTTGCTCAGCTTGGACAGAATTTTGCTGAGGTGATGGTAAACTTCTAAGAGAGATGGTAAACTTCTAAGAGAGAGATGGCAAACTTCTAAGGTGGCGCAGTTGTCTAAGCGATGGCTTCTGATCATTCATCGGAAAGGGGTCCGGGTTCGAATCCCGGTGAGGCATGGATGTCTTGTTTGTCTTTCGGCACTGTCTCTCTTCCTTCCCTGGAACCCGTGGCCCTAAATTAGGGACGGGCGACAGCCCATTGATTTGCACACTGTGGTCGTTTTACCTCCAATAAAAAAAACAAATTCCAAGATGAGCCAACACGGAACTTTGCGTTGGATTGTGCATAGCCTAGTGTTTAAAGCAGCCGCCTTACAATCTGATGATTACGAACTCGAAACAGACTGCTGCTACAGTTAACCTCCCTCCCCTCTCTCGAGAACGCACCAAACCCTGGACGAGGACTTCAGCTAAAAGCAAGCTTATTGACCTTTCACACAGCTATCTCAATAAGGACGTCCCGACCGCCGCCTGACACAAAATATCTTAGTCTAAGCAAGACGTGTCCAAGCACAAGAATGGGAACAATACCTACGAGAAAATGAAGTGTGCTGTACCTTGTAGAATTTTCTTTTTCGAATTACGAGCCGCAGAACTGAGGCAGAAATATTTCAGTCTCCTGTGGTAAGACATTTTAAGCCCACTAGCTTCAAAGCACAGGCAGATTCAGAATTATTTAAAAGAGGGACCCAGGTTTTTCCCATATACAGTAAATTCCGATTAATTGGGATATCGGTTAACCGGGACAACCGTTTATTCAGAACAATTCTTGAATCCCAAATTAGCTCTTTGGGATGAAGTTTCGCATAATTGGGCCAAAGTGCTCTGGCCCCGATGTGTCCCAATTAACCGGAATCTTATATGTATACATACATGCACACACTGTGTATGTGCGTTTGTGTGTGATAGCAAATGCTAGGTCTAGCGATGCGCAACGTATAACCTTTTCGTAGATACCTGTCAACTCCACCATCTCAAGGTGAATCCTGTGCTCAATGAAGGGGCTCTGACAGGCAAGCGTCTAGGACAGAAGGATGCCTACTGCTTCTGGACTGGAGCATTCGCTTCTTGAAGTGACGTAACTATATAGTCGATTGGCATCTCGGCGGTTTGCTCTCCTCTAGCGCCTAAAATGAGTGCGATCGTTGCTTAGGTTTGGTTGGCTTGTTTTGGGCTTTTTTTGTTTTGTCTGTTTTTGTAACATTTATTCTGGAATTAGAGGGTAGTATACTGGTGAATTCCCTGAAGAAAAGTAATTCGTATTGTTGCGTCCAGCAGTGTCGTTCAGCTGTGGTTTTCACAAGTGAGTATAAACGTTTCTGCTTTAAAATTTCGTATTTCAACATGCTGAGGGAAACAAGTAATTGGCCTTATGCACATGAATTTAAACCCTATTAAGGAGCTAGATTTTCAATGCTCTGTCAACAGTCACCAATTCAACAGAATGTACAAATTTGAGTTTGTTATTGGTGGACGTCAAGTAATTTTGCTTCCTATACTTCCAATGGAAAAACTTTTGTGCACATTTCTTTCACAATTAGTGTGTTCCCAAGGATGAAAATTTGAACATCGATTAAAATAACTTCATATTATAACTTGGAATACTTAATATTTTCTAAAACATAACCATAATTATTTTAAAAATCAATAACTTTTCCTTTGGTGGTGTTGAAACCAGAAAAACGATGGCGCGACCTGTACTTTGATGACGTCAGTAGACAAACAAATGTTGGATTGCATAATTACGGTTATGTTTCAGAAAATATTATTCCAAGTTATAAAATGAAGCTATTTTAATCGATGTTAAAATTTTCATCCTTGGGAACGCATTAATTGTGAAGAAAATGTGTACAGAAGTTTTTCCATTGGAAGTATAGGAAGCAAAATTACTTGACATCCACCTTAAGGGTATTAAAAATGGTTCCTGGGAAACATTAAGTGAACCGAAATGTCAGCCTTTAATAAAGAACATTTAAAAGTCTTATCACAAATGAAGCATTTATTTTCCATGTTTTTAAGTTCCCAAATTATAAAGCACAGCACAAACTACTAAACGTTCATTCACAACACGGACATGGAGATAGCGTGGGGTAAACAAATATTATCGAGTACTTACGCCAACTAAACTTGAGCATGCGCACGACGGTCAAAGGGATCACCAATTTTTTCCGAAGTCCAAAAGCATTAGGCATCCTTCTGTCCCTAGATGCTTGCCTCCACAAGTCGACCAATAGCGATGTAACTACGTACATCATCAGGATTAGAGTAAATGCTATCCCCACATTCACCAATCCGCACGACCAAAAAGGTACCACGTCGGAGATAGGCGGATTAAATTCCAAAGCATGCTGGAGTGACATCGAAGAGAATAGCTCAAGACAGAGTTACGAAAGAGACTTGGTGAGACTTCCATCCAGCAGTGGATTTAGAATGGTTGATGACATACACATAACAGACGTCAAGCGAAGGTCAGTCACATCTAAGAAGAAATTAATAGACGTATAAATTTGGTCTGAAGTGCATTAAGAAGAAACGTTGCAATTTCCAAGAGCAATTTACCACCATGTCTTAAAAGAAAACTTGTGTACTCAGAGAGTGCATCCTTTCTGTTCTCACTCATGGATCATAGACATGGACTAAATAAAAAACAAGTTAGTAAAATCATGTAATGCATTGATTATCATTACTCAAGTTATGAGGATAATGGCTGTGGAATAAGTCTCGCTCCTGTGCCCTGACCTTTGACCCCATTTTTCATGAAATTCAACGAAATTGGTTCAGTATATCTCCGGAACAACATACTAAAGTTTTGTCGCAATAGAAGCATTTTTAATCAAGTTAGGTTAATGGCTGTGGAATAAATCTCGCTCCTGTGTCCTGACCTTTAACCCCATTTCGATTATATTCAACAGAACCGGTTCAGTATACCTCCGCAACAACATGATAAAGTTTTGTCGCAATGGAAGCATTTTTACGTAAGTTATGATGCATAAGGATGGAATGGATGCCGCTCTTATGTCCTAACCTTTGACCCCATCTCGTCCATTTTCAATAGGATTCGCCCCAGGTAACCCCTACCACATACTAAAATTTCATCGAAATCGCACCATTTTTACGCGAGTTATCATGCTGACAGACTGACAAAGCTGGAGCTTATACGCTTCTTCAACCTAAACGGTTGGAAAGCGTAAATGACACAGGGACTGTGGGCAGCTCAAAGAAGCATGGAGACATGCATGCTTAATACAACCAAGAAAGATCGGAAATAGAACTCATTGGTTGTATTGAATTGCATTGTAGGCAAAGCTAATAATACACGTATCTTAAAGGAAGGCATGAATCTTTGGGTTAATTATTTGTTTGTTTTTGTTCGTGTACGGATTTTTTCATAACTGGCATCTATCGTACGCCCCTTAGTTACCTGCCAAAATTTATTTAGCTTTGCCTAAATAAATGTGAAGTTTCACTTTCAAAGCACTGGATGCCCTACAGATTGAAGCTATTCGGCCCCTTTGGCTCAGGGTTGTAATACGATCGGTCTGAAATAGCTTTTAATATGATTCCTCTGCAGTGGGTTTTAATATGATCACTCCCCAACATTTATTCATGTGGAGAACATTATCGGCGAAAGATTAAAAGGACAGTGCTCGAAGAAACTTCCAAAACTCGACCATTTATTTTTGCCGCAGAGTCGATTAAGCTCAAGTTCCGTTTCTGATTAAAATCAAAATGATTTGTTTGGCACGTCAACTGTTCAAAGTTTAGAAGTAGACATTTTACACTAACGAAGCACTTCAAAAACAAGTGAACGTCAAATGGGTGATTAAGAAGTCTTCTGGTTATTAACGTTAACCCAGTGGTTCCCAACCTTTTTTTGGCCATGCCCCACCTAAGCATCTCAAAAATCGTGATGCCCCCCTGTGACATATAATTCTTATTATGCAAAAAATGAGCTCCTGTCCTCCACGTATAATGACACATACTTATAATTCTGTGACATATAATTTTTATTATTCAAAAAATGAACTCCTAATCACGTGGAGGATAGGAGTTACATATAATACTTATTATTCCAAAAAGAATTATATGTAACTCCTATCCTCCACGTATAATGACATATACGTATAATTCTGTGACATATAATTTTTATTATTCAAAAAATGAACTCCTAATCACGTGGAGGATAGGAGTTACATATAATACTTATTATTCCAAAAAGAATTATATGTAACTCCTATCCTCCACGTATAATGACATATACGTATAATTCTGTGATATATAATTCTTATTATTCAAAAAATGAACTCCTATTCACATGTTCTTTGGAAGCTTGTTAATGGCATTAACAAGCTTCCAAAGAACATGGCATCCGTGAAAGAGAAAAATAAAAGAACGAAATTACAGTTGAAGTACAGAGGAAGAAATCACTAAGAAATTGTTAAAAAAATAATAATAATATGAAGTGATATGAAAAACCAGCAAATAAAGTTTCAAAACTTATAATAGAAAACTGAAATGCATAAATATAAAATAATTTTAATGGAAGCTTTTTCTGTAATACTTTGATCATTTTAATTAAAAATACAATTTGAGCTCACCTCAAGAAAAGTAGACTAAAGTTAGTGAGATCCTTGTGCTGCATGCCTGCTGCAGAGAGAGGCATGCATGCAGCACAAGGATCTCACTAACTTTAGACTTAGAAGAAAGTAAAAAGTATTTAGTGTGCTCATCTGGCGATCTTAGAAGAAAGTAAAAACGTATTTAGTGTGCTCATTCTCGAATTGCCCCCTTAAAAATCAAATTGCCCCACGTTGGGAACCACTGCGTTAACCATTTAAATATATTTTACCGAATTCAATTCTTGCGATAAAATGTATATTCACGTTTATGCATGAGTCCGCAGTCCGCGCACCGTGTTAATCTTGATTGGCTGTTTGATAACCTCTTGCATTACGTACTTCGGTTCCAAAAATTACTAAAAGGTAAAACTACAGGGCTCTGGGTACCTCCTTTACTTTTCCAGCAACGGTCCCAGCGGCGCTCCCCCCCCTCCCCGACACTTACGACCGGGCCAAGTCGACCCATTCTTTTAATCGTAATGGTAAAGAAGCAAAAAGCAGTTTCCCGATTTCCAGGTCTGTTTAACTGTTTGTGCTTTCTTCCATGACATAGCCTAAGTCATAATCACAGAGGCAAGGAGAGGCACTGCGTTTTCACCATCTGTGTAGGTATTAAGACGGTAAAAACACTTTGGAGCTTGTTGACAACAGAATGATTCGACCCTGAGCGACTGTGTGTGTTGTGTGGAGTGCGGGACGTGGGGGTCTGCAGTGGTGTGTGTGAGAGAGAAAAGCGGGAAGACATCGATTGTTTCTCCAATCCCTAATTCGTATAGGAATTGACTTTTGTAATGTTATCGCTTGCTAGTTCAGAGAAAGGGAGATTTTGAACGCTCTTTAAAGATTATATTCTTCGATAATTACCAAAGTTTAGTTAATATTTGTAGGCTTATATTCAACTAAATGTTTTCAATATCTCATTTCATTATTTAACTTTCACAATTTAATGAAATACAATAGAAAGACAAAATAATACAAAATGGTACATCACGGGCCAATCCGAGTGTTCATCGCATCGGGGCAAGCTTCCTGGAAAAATACTCCAAGTGGGAATAAGACCAAAATCTATAAAAAAAAAAAATGATAATTTTTTTATTATTATATATACATATACAGTATATCGCTTTAAATTCGTATATAATTCCCCTCAAGGGAGTCCGGACACGTCCCGTCATTCAGCTACGCCTCTGCTATGAGCTGTTTTTTTTTTTTTTGTGGGTTGAATGACCACAGTGAGGTGTTTCGATTCCGGATGAGTAATTAGAAGCCAATGGTTCGTACGATTGGGTCACTGGAGCTGCTGCAATTGCTCAAGCCCACAGAATTGCATGTGGTTGTCGTCAAACCCCGAAATTTAAAAAAAAAAAAAAAAAAAAATCTTATACTGAAATCATACACGCGGATAAAGAAAATCGATCCAAAATGTTTTTTTTTTTTTTTTCTCTCCCCTACGTAACTTTTCTCTTAAAATAATCCTTTGGCCACAGGCAACGCCATTAAAATGACAAGAGGGCACCATGCCTGTCCTTCCTCCATTTTGTATCCATGACCCTTTCGAAATTTTAAGCGGTGAGTGAAAGTGAGGCAGAAATATCCGGAAGAGAAATACTTAGCAGAAATGTCCATTTCTCTATAAATTTCCTTTCGAATTTTTTGTTTGTTTCAAGCTATTTAGTCGTTAGTTTTCATTGTACAGGAAATAAACTGAATTATACGTTGACCATCGTTCAGCAGTCCGAAATGCACAGCATATATATATATAACTCGCTGTATTCCGCTCAAGCTTCACCGCTCCGACGTGGCGTTCACAAGTTTAACGGAGCACGTTGCTGCCGCAGAAAAGACAACACGCGCGCTGGAATGAGGTGAGGAATTTATCTACAGCATACATGCGCCATTTCCAATGTAGAGGTACATGCATACGTACGTACACGGTGAAGCGAACCGCAGAACCTTTGGCGACGAAAACCAACATACCGACATCCACATTTGCAGTCGACAATGCAGACAGACACGAGTTGGGCAGCAAACCAGCTCTGGTACACGCGGCAGGGGGAGGGGGGGCGAGTTACAAGAAGGGGGAAGGCAAACTTGGTACATGCGTAACGGTTGGCTGACTGCCAAAATAATGCTACGAGGGGAAAAGGAAAGAATATTGACTGAAACCCCGTAGTTTGCTTGAACGCTGAGTTCCGTTCAGCAATCTCTTGTACAGTGACCTGCCATATTGTTATCATCTCGGTATTTCGCTAACGTTCTTACAAGAGGGAATTCTAATTTTGAAATAAAGCCGTACTGAATATAGAAGTCAAACTTCATAAATATAAATTTTATCAAGTGCGTCTTGCATTCAGTGCACGTTTATTGAAAACATATATGTCCTTTTACTCAGCGAAGGGATTTTATTCTCATATCTGCGTAAAAAGCACAAATCGTTGCAAGGCTATCCGCTGATTATAGGAACAAGTAGCCCAAATTGATAGTGCGTTAATGACAAATAAAAACTAATAGTTACTCGATTGTGTGTGCATCATGAATAAATTCTTTATTTTATTAATTCTTTGTTGCGTGTGACTGTCTTTTCAATCAACCCTCTGAATTTTACCGAGAGACATATGCTTATTGTATTCTCCCTAAGCATGGGCGGCGGAAGGTATGAAACATGGTGGTTCCGACCCCCTTGGAATTCTATGGTTCCCCTCACTAGGGGTCTTTCTACGTAAGAATTCTGGTTCACATACGATTTATTGTTTTTTAGGAAGATTTCCTGGGGACCGCCACCACACTTTACAGTTTTCTGGAAAACGCTTCAACTACAACTTAAAAAAACTGATTTTGCACAAAATGAGTTGAACAGTAAACCCAGCGTTGTGTTTTTCTCTTTAAAAAAGATCATTAGACAATTCTTTAAATTACTTAAAAGCAATATAACCATAGTGGTTCTTTTTCTCCCTACCTCCCTGTTTTGTATTTTTTTCCTTCCCTCCTCCAAGTCCGAATGTGTCGTACTCGAGATAACAAATCCCAATGCATCCGTCAAATAAGTGAACAAGAAAGAACTCGAACTCAAATTAAGCGAGAAGAATGCTACTGCTTGTTGTACCCATGACTTTCTTGGAGTTTTGATATAAAGAAGATACACGAGCCTAGACGAATTTGCGTGTATTTTTGCTGCGAGAATAACCAGTGGCGTAGCTAGAAGATTCTTAAGGGAAGGGGAGGGGGGGGTCATCGGTTTGGTTCATTGGCGAAAGCCCCATATACACTGAAGATCAATTGAATTAGAGACAGCTAGCGTTATGCAAATATGGCGCAGTGGGCTGCCCTGTAAACGGAAACGACATGACGTATGCAGCGATCCGACAATATAAGGAGTGATGCGACGGGAATCA
Source organism: Macrothele yani (assembly GCA_039090855.1). NCBI lineage: Eukaryota > Metazoa > Arthropoda > Arachnida > Araneae > Macrothelidae > Macrothele > Macrothele yani. Next base: position 30,040,948 of record CM077026.1, read on the forward strand.
GTAAGAGTCGGGCGTAGTATGGGGTAAGACGAAGGATCTAAGCGCATTTGATCGCGGGCAAATTATCAGGGCCCGACGAATGGGTCACTCCATCTCGGAAGTCGTGAAGGTACTGGGATTTTCACGAGCCACTGTGTCACGGGTGCACCATGAGTACATCGAATCCGGTAAAACCATCCCTGCAAGGGCCAACTGCCGTGGACAACAACGTGTAAATGAGCGGGGTCGTCGTCGGCTAGCTCGCATTGTATAACAGCGGATAGAAGGGCCACAATGCAAGAAATCACTCGGCAATTTAACGCTGGTGCACAAAAACGTGTAAGCAGCCACACCATCCAGAACCATCTCCTCGCTATGGGGTACAGAAGCCATCGTCCCACGAAGGTACTGCTGCTGACCGCACATCACAGGGTGCAAAAATTAGCATGGGCGCGGGAATATCGTCACTGGACCCTAGACAGGTGGGGAAAAATGTTGCCTGGACTGATGAGTCGAGATTCACGTTGGTACATGCGGATGGCAGGATACGAGTATGGCGCAAACCACATGAAGCGATAGATCCTTCTTGCCAGCAGGGTACTCTTCAAGCTGGTGGGGGTGGCATTCTCGTCTGGGGACTGTTCACGTGGACTGAAATGTGACCCCTGGTACGTGTGACATCGTCCGTCACAGGTCAAAGTTACCGGGATATCCTGGACGACCATTTGCTCCCGTTTGTGCGTCTTCAACATCCCACTGGGGACCTCATCCTGCAACAAGACAATGCACGGTGCCATCGCTCCCGAATTGCATCCGAATGGTTGGATGAACACTCCGCCGACGTAACCTCGCTTCCTTGGCCAGCTAGTCACATTACATCAATCCCATCGAGCACATCTGGGATGGCATCGAGAGAGATGTTCGAGGCTCTGAACCCCCCCCCTCTCCATCAAATCTTCGTGAACTGTGGAAGCTTGTTCAGGAGTCGTGGATCCGTATAGCTTCCCAACGCTTCCGGTGTCTTGTCGAGTCCATGCCGAGACGAATCGCCGCCGTCATCAGGGCAAAAGGTGGTGCTACACTGTACTAGACAGGTATCTCTAATTCAATTGCTCTTCAGTGTATATCTCTTATATATATAATCATTATCATTAACAACCGCAACCATTATCAATCTATTGCTGGATGAAGGTCTCCCTAAGTTTCTTCTGCAATTGTCTGTCTTCAGCCTGTCTCTTCCATGTCACTCCAGCATACTTTCGAATTTCATCTATCCATCTCCCATGGGGGTCTTCTTCTAGGTCTTTTCCTGTCTTTCGGAATCCAGTCTAAAATTTCGGTTGTCCATCGGTGATCCGTTCTTCTGGCAACACGTCCAGTCCAGCCCATTGCCATTTCAGTGATTTCACTCTGGTCATGATGTCGTCCACTCCTGTCATTTTCTTTATCCACAAGTTCTTCTTCTTATCTTTCCTGGTTACACCAAGTATGCATCTCTCCATGCCTCTTTTAGTTGTCTGCAGTCTTTGAGTGTCTTTTTTAGTTACGGTCCATGTCTCTGCTCCATACGTAAGCACTGGCGGGATGCATTGATTAAACACTTTCCTTTCAAGACATAATGGCATACTGCTTCTAAAAATTGTACTGTTTCTTCCAAAACCTCTCCATCCAAGTTTTATACGGCGATTAATTTCTTAATCAATGTGACCCTCACTTGATATCTGCTGCCTAAGATAAATGTAGGTATCGGTTGTCTCAAGCTTTTCTCCATCAATCTATAAATCTTCGTTTCTTGTAAAAGCATTGTACATACATCACTTTTGTCTTCTGAAAGTTCATTTTTAATTCCCACTTCTTTACTCTTGTCAGCAAGTTCTTGGAACATAATCTGCAGCTCTGAAGGGGTAGTTGCAAAGATGACTACGTCATCTGCAAAACGAAGGTGAGTTAGGTAATCTCCATTAATCTTTATCCCTTTGTTTTCCCAGTTCAATGATTCAAAGACATTTTGAAATGTGGCATTAAAGAGCTTGGAAGATATGATGTCACCTTGTCTCACTCCTTTTCCAATTCTTATTAGTGCTGTACCCTCACATATACGAACCTTTGCACTTGCATTTTCATAGATGTTATTAATAATGCTAATGTATGCATCTTCACTACCGCAAGATTTCAAAGCCATTGTTACTGCTGATGGTTTCATGGAATTGAAGACCTTTTCATAATCAATAAAAGCCATGCATAATGGAAGTTCATATTCTCTTGTTCTTTCAATTAGTTCTCTCAATACATGGATATGATCTATAATGCTGTAGCCACTCCTGAATCCAGCTTGTTCTCTTAGTTGAGCCATGTCTAGTGTTATCTTCAAGCAATGTGAAAGAACCTTAGTGAAGATTTTATAAACCACTGAAAGAAGGTTGAAGGGCCTGTAGTTCCTGAGATCCTCAATGTCACCTTTTTTATGTAGCAGGATCATTGTAGCATTGTTCCAATCCTCAGGAATCTTCCCTTCATTAATACATCTGGTAAAAACTTGGGCAAGAGTAGTGTCAATTTCTCCACTTGCTTCTTGTTTAATGTCCACGGTAATTCTATCTTCTCCTGGAGCTCTTCCCCGTTTCATGTTCTTAATTGCATATGTAACTTCTGCAGGGAGGATTGGAGGGACTTTGGCGCTGGTACCTGTCGTAATGTCTGGAATAGATGTATCATCCCTTTCATATAGTTTTGAATAGAAATCTTTCACCCTTGTCAAAATTTCGCTTCTATTTTTTGTTACACCATCTACTTTTCTCAAAGTCATAATCTGTTTTCTTTCCTTACTGAGATGTCCTTTTGCTCTCTTCAGGCTTTGGTTGTTTTCAATTGCTTTTCTCACTAGTTCACAATTGAATTTCCTTATGTCTTCAATGATACTTTTCCGCACTGTCTTGCATAGCTCCACATATTCCACTTTGGAAGTTACGTCTTTATTTGTCCTCATCTTGTAACGTACCAGGAGATGTGACGTACCTGCCAGAAGGACGCACACGACATAGAGGCAGATAGGAATCAGAATAAAACGTCCGCGTAGCTCAATTGGTAGAGCAACTTATTCCGGAATGAGGGGACCCGGGTTCGAATCCTGGCGCGGATAAAAATGACGGAGAAATTTACTTCGTTATAATCTCCCTTCTCTTTTGCATCAACATTTTTGTTTTTCCTGAAATTTTCGTCATATGTAACTTGTTCTTAGTACCACCTATTTTTTTTTGCTATTTCCATAAGAGACTTGGTGAGTTATTTGTTAACTTCAGAAATATTAACTTCTTCCGATGTCAGGCCTTCTTAATCAGAGAATCTGTTCCTTATTTTGTTTGTCTTATGAGCATGCCACGGTTTTTCATCATGAACTCCTTTTTCAAGAAAAGGCCACACGGGAAATGGACATGGAGACATCCGAATGGGACAAGTGAAACTGAAATATATCTCACCTCTTGGCTACGCCTCTGAGAACAACTATTGTCGAAATAAGGAAGAGGAACACGGGTATCTGGAAAATGGCAAGAGTTGATGACATCATGATCAACGTGAAAAGACTTAAGTGCCAATGCGCTAGACATATTGCGAGAACTGATCACTGTTGAACAACTGATTTTTAGGTTGGACACCAAGAGGCAAGAAAGGACCGAAAAGAAGACAACGTGGGAGATGGGTGGATGGCATTCGAAAGAATGATGGGGAGACACGTTCTCCAAAGTTTCTGTGGAAGGCACTTGACGAGACCATTCAGTAGAAGATTGATAATAATTAATGATATATGTAAAATTATATATACTTCGATGAGCTATATTACATTATGACCACCTTCCTAATAAGCTGTAGGACCACCTTTAATCCTCAAAACAGCGGCTTCTTGGCGATGCATCGATTCAATGATGTGGCGATAGATATCCTGGGGTTCAGAACACTTTGATGGTGATTTAGGATAGGTATCCTGGGGTTCCGAACACTTCGATGGTGATTTAGGATAAGTATCCTCAGTTTCCGAACATTTCGGTGTGGTGGTGATTTAGCGCGAACCCGCTTTTCCAAGTCGATGTATTCATGTCAGGTGAATTTGGAGGCCAGGGCATTAACAGAAAGTCACCAGCATGTTCCTCGAACCACTCCTTGACGATTCTGGTAGTGTGGCATGACGCATTATCCTGTTGGTAATAGCCATCACCAGCAGGGAACACAGAGTTGCCATTAATGAGTGAACTTGGTCCACAACGATGTTCAGATACCTGACAGCTGTCAGGGATCGTGCTATTGGGATAATGAGGCCTAAAGTGTTCCAAGGAAACATCGCCTACAGCATAGCATTGCCGCGGCCCGCCCTGTTTCCGCCCAACACTGCATCCAGGTTTTCAAAATCGCTTTATTTAAAATAATAAAATGTAGAAGAACGTGGACGGTGAAATGATTAACAGAACACACTGATGAGCAGAGTGTGTGGTATGTACAATGCGGCATTCTGGAGTGTTCATATGGGAGATGCGTATACGAAAAAAAAAACATTTCACTGACGCAGCAGTGAGAATAATAATAATCATACAGGTACGAAATCGCATGACAAAAGCAATATGATGAAACGATAACTGCATCCAGGTGCCATAGCTTCCGTAGGTAATCGGCGTAACCGCGCTCGGCCCTCTACGTGATGCACTAGGAATCTTGATTCGTCAGACCAGGCCACTTTCTTCCAATCATCCACGGTCCAATCTCGATGATCTTGGGTCCATTTCATGCGTTGTTGACGATTACGTGCAATGAGCATGGGGCCCCGGCTGGGTCTTCGGCTACGTAGGCCCATGCGCAGAAGGCTGCGATGAACTGTGTGCTGTGACACATTGCCCTGATCACCACTATTGTAGCTGAGGGGGATTTGTCGGACTGTGGCCCTACGGTCGCTGTGAACAATGCTCGACGATCTCTGCTCGCCTCTGGCATCGCCTAACAAGCTCATAATTAGGGTCTTACCCAGAAACAAACATATAGTTAGGATAATAGTTGCTACAAGTCAGAAACATATTGCTTAAAGTAAATATTCTACACATATCTTCCGCTCCTTTCTCCACGAATCAACTCTCTGTTCCCGGAAGTGCTCGTTGTGACATGCTAGGCTGGCACTCCCAAGTAAGTAGACTCTCACTTTCAATCTGCTACTTGTCTGACCTGTCTAACCTCTGCCGCATCTGAGCCTCTAGGTTCAATGTAATGTAACTTCGTTTGTTAAGCATCACAAAAGTCCCATGGGACAAATGTATTTGGGTAGGTGTAAGCCCTACGAGAAGCTGCTGGTTTATAGAAAATGCTCTTTGAATGACACGGAAAGGTTGCAAGCAAAAACTAGCAACTGTTTATTCGGGCAACAATCAACTAAGTGCGCAGCGGTAACGCTTTCGTTTTCCCCGTGAAATTCAGGAATGTTTTCCATGTTACGTCCACAGGTATTTTGGTCAATTGCACTCACCCTCCATGAGTGCAACTATCCAAAACACAATGAGTGCAACTGACCCTCCGAAAAGAGTGAGTTTTACTCACTCTCCCGGTTTATGGGCTAATTGCACTAAAGAGTCACCCCACTCTACTCATCCCCCCCCCACACACACAATTGCACTCAAGAAACTCCGACAAGGGTCAGTTGCACTCACAGCCTCTCCCGGTTTATAGGTTAATTGCACTCAAGGGACACCCCCACTCTACTCCAGCTCACCCCCCAGAGCTTCTCCTTGGTGAGAGGGGCCCCTGTTGGTCAGTTACACTTAAACTCTGAAAACGGTCAGTTGTACTCACAGTTTATGGGCTAATTGCACTCAAGGGACACCCTCTACTTCAGCCCACCCCCCAGGGCTTCTCCTTGATGAGTGGGATGTTGGTAAATTGCACTCAGCCTCTCCTGCTCCATACATTAAGTGCACTCAAGAGTCCCCAGTTCCAGAGCTTTGCCTTTCTCTAACTGCACAACAAATGCCAAAACAAAACATTTTGGCAAAGGGTATTTCTTTTCTCCGGGCAAATATAGAGCAATTTGTTTGCAATGTTTCAACTGAAATTGCACTGTTTTAATGGCATTTTCCGTGGTTAACAGATAACAACGGAAATATCAAGTAGCACATTAACAGAAACAAAAAGGAGGCACACAGAACTACCTACAAATGTACTCCCTTCTGTTACACATAAGTCTCCTGGAGGTCTTCGGGAAAGCTGAAGACATGGTGCTTCACGAATGTTGGCTTAATTTGATTTCCACATGGCAACACATTTCCATCAGGGCCGGATTAAGGCCATAGTGGGCCCCTAGACTAAGACATTTTAGTGGGCCCCTAGGCTAAGACATTTTAGTGGGCCCCAAGGCTAAGACATCTGAGTGGGCCCCCAAAGAACTTATGACTGGGAATTATTATGAAGTCTTTTAAAGCCGCCCCGGTGGCGCAGTGGTCTAAGGCGCTGGCCTCTGATCATTCGTCCGTAAGGTGTCCGGGTTCGAATCGCCCGGTCAGGTATGGATGTTGTGTTTGTCTTACGGCACTGGTTCTCTCCCTTCCCTGGAACCAGTGACCCTAAATTAGGGACGGGCGACTGCTTATAGCTCATTGAGTAGCTCACGGTGGTCGTTAAACCTCCAATCAAAAAAAAAAAAAAAAAAAAAAAGTCTTTTAAAACATGAAACTGTAACTACTAAATTATCTGAACAGTTTTGATAATAAGTTATAGTATATTTTTCATTATTCTCACAAGAACATGCGTTAAAGGCTTAAGATTTCTGGATTTTGTCTTGAATTTTCTAATGATTTGGCGTTGTATACTTTTCTTAGTGCATCTTTTTGTTATGCAATGTGAAGTCACAGGAAATTGTGACCATTAACGGTCTCAAGCGTAAATTGGGAGTTGTGGGTGGATGGTAGTGAAAAAGTTGAAACTGTCTCGCCAAAAACCCGCTGTACACATATGATTCATCTCTTTGGTGAGTCATTGCATTGAAATTTGTTCGTCTTCAAGGATCTGTTTCTGACCAAGTGGAATTTTTTTTTTTTTTTTTTTTTTTGATTGAAGGTTTAACGACCACCGTGAGCAACTCAATGGGCTATAATCAGTCACCCGTCCCTAATTTAGGGTCACTGGTTCCAGGGAAGGGAGAGAGCCAGTGCCGTAAGGCAAATACAACATCCATGCCTCACCGGGATTCGAACCCGGACCCCTTTCGGACGAATGATCAGAGGCCATCGCTTAGACCACTGCGCCGCCGGAATTCATACGAGACAAAAGTAAAATTATTTTATAAACCTCTCTCTCTCTCTCTCCTACCTATCTATTACTTACCCAGGCATGCATCCTGGGCCCTAGGTCATGGTGGGCCCCAAGGCTATAGCCCCTTTTAGACCCCCCTTAATCCGGCCCTGATTTTCACGGCATTTTCTATTATCTAAAATTGTGTATACTATCTGAATGCGGAATCTGTTGCTCATTCTGACAAAGGTCACAAATTTAAGTCCTAAACAGGAGAAAGACGAGCCCACTGCAACGCTGCTCAATTGTCCTCACCGCAGCAAAGCAACTGGAGGCAAGGGCAGACTGGGCCTCCGGGATACCGGGAGAATTCCCGGTGGGTAGCCATATTCTGGGCCGGTATGCCTTATGCCAACTCAAGAAAGAAAAAGTAAATATATACTTGCATTTCATTACTTGTAGAAGAAAAGCAAGTAAATGACAAAACGACAAAGTTTGTCTACCACTTGGACGGCTCCGAGAAACCAAGAGACTTACGTTGCAAATGTTTTGAGGAGCCAAACCCTGTTTTGGTACATCCTCTTTACCGAATTGTCAATTTAACACTCATCCCTTTGGCCTGATATCCTCTACCGCAGTTCGCTATTGCCAGCTACAGTTGAATAATAATCAATAGAATCTAAAGTGAAATATGCTATCAATAGTTTGGGATAAGAACTCGAAATTCATTGTATACGCATTTTTTTTTTTTTTTTTTTTTTTTTTTTTTTGGAGGTTTAACGACCACCGTGAGCAACTCAATGGGCTATAAGCAGTCGCCCGTCCCTAATTTAGGGTCACTGGTTCCACGGAAGGGAGAGAGCCAGTGCCGTAAGACAAACACATTATCCATTGATTGATTGGAGGTTTAACGACCACCGTGAGCAACTCAATGGGCTATAAGCAGTCGCCCGTCCCTAATTTAGAGTCACTGGTTCCAGGGAAGGGAGAGAGCCAGTGCCGTAAGATAAACACAACATCCATTGATTGATTGGAGGTTTAACGACCACCGTGAGCAACTCAATGGGCTATAAGCAGTCGCCCGTCCCTAATTTTTAGGGTCACTGGTTCCAGGGAAGGGAGAGAGCCAGTGCCGTAAGACAAACACAACATCCATGCCTGACCGGGCGATTCGAACCCGGACCCCTTACGGATGAATGATCAGAGGCCAGCGCCTTAGACCACTGCGCCACCGGGGCGGCTATACGCATTGAGGTTCACCCATGGTAAAATTTTTGGGTTGCTGCTTTTTATATGTGCATGGTTTTCTTTTTTTTACGCTTTTCAACCGTAGGTTGAAGAAGCGTATATGCTCCAGCTTTGTCCGTCCGTCCGTCCGTCCGCACGATAACTCACGTGAAAATGGTTCGATATCGACGAAATTTTAGTATGTGGTAGGGGACCACCTGGGGACGAACCTTATTGAAAATGGGCGAAACAGGGTCAAAGGTCAGAACAAAGGAGCGGGATCCATTCCATTGCTCTTATGCGTCACAACTTGCGTAAACATTGTTCCATTTCGATGAAATTTTAGTATGTGGTTGGGAACCACCTGGGCACGAGCCCTCTTTAAAAATGGGCGGAATGGGGTCAAAGGTCCGGACATAAAAGCGAGGTCCATTCCATTGCCTTTATGCGTCATAACATGCGTAAATATGGTTTGATTTCGATGAAATTTTAGTATGTGGTAGGTAACCACCTGGGCACGAACAATATTGAAAATGGGCGAAATGGGGTCAAAGATCAGGCACGGCATAAGAGCGGGATTTATTCCATTGCCCTTATGCGTCATAGCTTGCGTAAAAATGGTTCGATTTCGATGAAATTTTAGTATGTGATAAGGAACCACATGGGGACGAACTCTATTGAAAATGGGCGAGATGGGGTCAAAGGTCAGGATACTGGAGTGGGATCCATTCCATTGCCCTTGTGCATCATAACTTACCTAAAATGTTTGGATTGCGACAAAACTTTATCATGTTGTTCCGGAGGTATAGTGAACCAGTTCAGTCGAATATCAACGAAATGGGGTCAAAGGTCATTGCACAAAAACAAGATTTATTCCACAGCCATTATTCTCATAACTTGCATAAAACTGCTTCTATTGCGACAAAACTTTAGAATGTTATTCCTGAGGTATACTGAACCGGTTCTGTTGAATATCATCGAAATGGGTTAAAAGGTCAGGACACAGGAGCAAGATTTATTCCACAGCCATTATCCGCATAACTTGAGTAATAATTTTTGGTATGTTGGAAAGCGTATCATAATCAATGCTTTGCATGATTTTACTAACTTGTTTTGTACAAGATCTGCATCTGGTTTATTTCCTTTTCGGGCCTCCCAGTTACTGGAATTCTTGGATTGCAGATATAGAAAATATGTTTCAGCAAAAGTAAAAAGACTTTTTTGCTGAAACACACTTGAAAGTAATAAATAAATATTAATTTTCGAATTCTTTAATTTCCCTCACTTTATAAATTCGCACTGAAATTTTGGGCGTTTTAAATTTTCCCAAAATATGTTTTGTAATTATTTTATTAATGATATGTAAGTCTTGAGAAAGAAATTAATTTTTTGTCACATTTGGATTTCCGTTTTAGCTAAAAAAGAAACTATTACAAATTATGACAGAATTCAGTTATTATTTCTTTATTTCATAAGAACGAATGGTCCCGGCTGACCACTGGGCCACGCCCCGGCCCTCTTGGGGGGGGGGGGGTGTGACGTGCCTGCACCGCAGGACGCACATGAGATAAAGATAGATAGCAGTGACAGCACATGTTAGCGTAGCTCAGTTGGGAGAGCGACTTACTCCGGAGTGAGGGGACCTGCGCTCGATGCCCGGCGCTGACAAACTTGTGTTTTCACATACTCCCTTAAACATTCTCTCAGATGATTTCCTCCATTTAATAGAAAAGTACACTGAAGAGCAATTGAATTAGAGACAGCTGGCGTTATGCAAATGTGGTGCTGTGGGCGGCCCTGTAAACAGAAACGACATGACGTATGCAGCGATTCGACAATATAAGGAGTGATGCGACGGGAATCAGTAAGAGTCGGACGCAGTATGGGTAAGACGAAGGATCTAAGCGCATTTGATCGTGGGAAAATCGTCGGGGCCTGACGAATGGGTCACTCCATCTCGGAAGTCGTGCGGGCACTGGGATTTTCACGAGCCACCGTGTCACGGGTGCACCGTGTGTACATCGAATCCGGTAAAACCATCCCTGCAAGGGCCAACTGCCGTGGACGACAGCGTGTGGATGAGCGGGGTCATCGTCTACTAGCTCACATTGTAACAGCTGATAGACGGGCCACAGTGCAAGAAATCATTCGGCAATTTAACGCTGGTGCACAAAAACGTGGGAGCAGCCACACCATCCAGAACCATCTCCTCGCTATGGGGTACAGAAGCCATCGTCCCACGAGGGTACCGCTGCTGAGCGCACATCACAGGGTGCAAAGATTAGCATGGGCGCGGGAACATCGCCACTGGACCTTAGACATGTGAAAAAATGTTGCCTGGACTGATGAGTCGAGATTCACGTTGGTACATGCGGATGGCAGGATACGAGTACGGCGCAAACCACATGAAGCGATAGATCCTTCTTGCCAGCAGGGTACTCTTCAAGCTGGTGGGGGTGGCATTTTCGTGTGGGGACTGTTCACGTGGACTGAAATGTGACCCCTGGTACGTGTGACATCGTCCCTCACAGGTCAAAGTTACCGGGATATCCTGGACGACCATTTGCTCCCGTTTGTGCGTCTTCAACATCGCACTGGGGACCTCATCCTGCAACAAGACAATGCACCGTGCTATCGCTCCCGAACTGTATCCGAATGGTTGGATGAACACTCCACCGACGTGACCTCGCTTCCTTGGCCAGCTAGGTCACCTGACCTCAATCCCATCGAGCACATCTGGGATGCCATCGAGAGAGTTGTTCGAGGCTCTGACCCCCCTCCATCAAATCTTCGTGAACTGTGGGAGCTTGTTCAGGGGTCGTGGATCCATGTGGCTTCCCAGCGCTTCCGGTGTCTTGTCGAGTCCATGCCGAGACGAATCGCCGCCGTCATCAGGGCGAAAGGTGGTGCTACGCGTTACTAGACAGGTATCTCTAATGCAATTCCTTTTCAGTGTATAACACGGAATTGAATCAAAAAAATATATATATAAAAAAATTTCTGTGAATTCGAAAAATTTATTTAAATTTTTTTTTTTTTTTTGGAGGTAGGTGAGCTAAAAGAGGCTCAAAGAAAAGTTGGGTGGGATATGCATCGCTTAAACATGAGTGATGCTCTTGCCTTGACTCCGGCTTTCTCCCTTTCCTGGAGCCAGCGGCACCAAATTTAGGACGCCGCCCCGGTGGCACAGTGGTCTAAGCACCGGCTTATGACCATTCGTCCGTGAAGGGTCCTGGTTCGAATCCCGGTAGGGCATGGATGTTGTGTTTGTCTTACGGCACTGCTCTCTCCCTTCCCTGGTGACCATAAAGTAGGGACGGACGACTGCTTATAGCGCATTGAGTTGCTTACGGTGGTCGTTACCCCCCCCCCCTCTTCTCCAATCGAAAAAAAAATTAGGGACTGGCAACAACATATGGCTCTAAGTGTTACTCATGGTAGGCAGCTGAGATTCTGTCCAAGCAGTTTTGATTTCATAAAAAGCTGCTTGCCCTCAAGTGACAAATTTTTACTTTTACGTAGTCAGTACATTTTTAAAAGCTACAGGTTGCCACAATTTGACTTCTGTTGATCTAATTTATTTCTAAAAAATGTTTTGACTGTAACTGATGAAAAATATATATAGTATTTCACAAGTTTAGCATAGACTGTATAAACTTTGTATACTGGAAACAAAGTTTATGAAGATGCATTTGAAATAAAAAGTAAATCCTGAAACAAGAATAACCAAAAAAAAAAAAAAATGAAAAAATAAAAAAAAAGGCCTCGAGTCTGGATGCGGGTCTCTGTCCTTTTGTACTGCGGGGACTGAGTTTTTGAATCGGGGGGTGTAAGACGTGGATGTCGTGTTGGTACTTCCGGCAGGTGGGCTGTTTTCCTTTCCTCAAACCAACGGCTCTTAGTTAGTAATTGGCGATAGCCTTGTTCTTTATAAAGCTTGCTATAATTAATCCCTGCAAAAGGCACGCGCAAACAATTGTATCCATTATTCCTCTTGATAAAGTCCTGCTAACCAATACATCCGGGGGCCCAAGGCGAGGCCCCCATTGAAACAATCTTTTACCAATGTATAGCGCTGGAGATGTCACATGATATACACAATACGATATAGATACCTTTGTATAAATATTCTTTATATTTACTCATGTTTCTCAGTGATACAGAAGAGCCTTAGCGCGGCTTAGCGACGCCAAGGCATTTTTCGTGGTTAGTTGCGAAGAAAAGCAGGGCAAATATATTTTTTTAGATGATCATGTAAGAAAAACACTGATTTATTGTACCTGAAAGCATATTCGTACCTTAGCAGAATGTTTGTATTGCAGAGATACTGAACTGTCGGATCACCCAGTAAGGCGTGATCTTCCACGTAGACAGAGCGACAAGTGGCCGCTACCATGACGTTATACTGCTCAGTTTTCCCGGGTGGGCCTGTTCGGGTCATATCGACGCATAGGTAGTGTGATTATCTTACATAATTTTTTTTTCTCTCTTCCCAGGAGCCAGTGACCCTAAATTAGTGACGAATGGCTGCTTATATCCCTTTGTTCTTCATAGTGGTCGTTAACCCTCCGTCCGCCACCCACCACTCCAAAAAAACTATGGTTGAGGAGCAGGGACATCGCCAAGCGGATGCGAGGGTGGTGGGCCCACTCAATTCATGATGTGCCACTTTTTACGCTTTCCAACCGTAGGTTGAAGAAGCGTATATGCTCCAGCTTTGTCCGTCTGCCTGCCAGTCTGTCTGTCCGTCCGCATGATACGTAAAAATGGTTCGATTTCGATGAAATTTTACTATACGGCAGGGGACCACCTGGGCACGAGCCCTATTGAAAATCCCCACCAAAAATAATTGAAAATTCTTGCTTTCAGCGTTTTTGTGAATAAAGTTGCTCTCAAACTTTCCCCACCAAAAATAATATTCGCCCACCCGTCGCCCATACTGATTTTGAAGTCTAGCAACGTCCCTGTTGAGGAGAGCATTTCAGCTAAACTCTCCACCAGCTCCAATAAAAATAATCTCCTGAGCCCATTCTGTGATTCCTTACGAGTATACTGGCCATTCCCGGAACCAATGGCTCCAAATCAAGGTTCGGCGAATATGATCCTAAATGATCACGGCGGCAATTATGCCCAGAAAGAAACAAAAAGCAACACAAAAGATATCTGCCACTCCCACTCCATAATCTTAACAAGAGCGGCATATAAGTTACATGTATTCAGTGTGAGTGGCACATATTATTCACACTGAATATTTGGAGCCCGACAGAACGACAGAACAGTATCTAATGAGAAAACTTGACATTCTTAGAGCCTCAGGTTTCTGATCATTCGTCCGAGCTTGGACTGGGTTCGAATCCCGCGAGGCATGGGTATTGTGTTTGTCTTACGGCGCTGGAACCAGTGACCCTAAATTAGGGACGAGGGACTGCTTATAATCCATTGAGTTGCTCACGGCGGTCGTTGAATCCTCAACGAAAAAAAAAAAATTTGGTTTTCCAATAAACATTTTTTTTTTTTTTTAGTTTGGGGGATTTAACGAGCACCGTGAGCAACTCAATGGGCTATACAAGCAGTCGCCCGTCCCTAATTTAGGGTCACTGGTTCCAGGGAAGGGTGTGACCCAGTGCCATAAGACAAACACAACATCCATGCCTCACCGGGTTCCGAACCCATCTCGGAGGAATGGTCAAAAACCAGCGCTTTCCACTTAGAATTTGACTCCTACGTAAATTTTGTCTTTTTATTTAAAACTGCTCCAATTAAGCAATTTTAATAGCAGTTGATAAAAATAATTAGTAATGTAACTTTAATCAAAATACTAATCAAATTCTAAATTGCTTTTGAAAATTTCTGGGTCCAGTTTTCTGGGTTTGTTTCATCTAGCCCATTCGCAAAGGCATTTTTTTTTTTTTTTCTTAGAGCTAGATCACTAATACTTCCTTCTACTTAACCTTAGCATCAAATGAGAGAGCTGCTCATATGTCATATTACAAAGCAAATTTGATTGTGTAATAAGAAAAGGCGTAGAATTCGATTAATATTCTACGAATTTGTAATGATTTTTTTAATAACGTTAGTACTTGTAATACATTTTAAAGCAAAATTGCTTGGGATTTTTAATGAGGCAGGGATTTCAAAGAAGAGTAACAAAGGGTTTTGTGGAAACCGAAGCTGTTTCTTTAATGAAATCCCTGGAGATTAACATATACAGGGTGCAATAAAATTTCACATGAAATATTTTTTTCATAAAAATCTTAATGATGACAATAATAACAAGAAGGAAAAGTTCAGTAACGATTAGGTCATTTCGAGAAACAAATTTTTAAAAGTTGCCCTTTTTTTAAACAGGAACCTCAAAAGCCCTGTTGACCAGTGTGGTAATAAAGCGCTGCTGTGATACAACCGTATTACTATTTTTTTTTTTTAAAGGTTACCGGCCGCAAGATAGTCTGTGCTAATTACTCGTCGAAGCCCAAGAGTGCATTTAATTTGATTACTCTCACCAAGTAACTCGCTTTCGTTTATTATAATCGCTACGATTTCTTTCGCGCACAAATCACGTTTGTCTCCTCCCTGCTCAACAGAATCTGAGGCATAAGTTTGCTCTGAATTTCATCATGCCTATTATTGTTGTTCGAAAACCTTTTAGACAATCACCAAAAATGTGATTTCGACAACGGTTTCAATTCAGTGTTAAGAGAGATTCTTACGAGAAAAATGATAAAATACTCGTCATTTCAATTCCCTTAACTGTTTCGTTTGTAGAGGAAATTTTGAATGCGGATTTAAACTCCCTCGACCGGCTGTCTACAACGTTTCTTGCAACGAAGCGCGTTTTGGACCGAAATGTATCATGTCCGTGCTGATGCGTTCATTCCCACAGTCCGGACGACTAGTAAGGTTAATTCCCATTTTCCAGAACTCCCGCCTGACGATGGATGTATCATACATGCTCTTCTAATCTGGCCCAGTTTCGGAACACTACGCAATCATATTTGCGTTATTTCCTTGTTTAACGAGCATAAAATGGTTACTGCACAACGTTAAGGGGACGCCACGTTTACTATTTCTTGAGATATATTTTCTGAGCGTTACGTTCATGCTCTACAGGTTTTGGAAACGGTCGACGCGACGGTAACGCCGACTGTCTGGTGTTGCGGAAGGGTCGTTGACGTAGACTGGAGCAGTCCATTGACGTTGTAGGGTTGGTTCCGATGATGAGTTTGAAAAGGCTCCCGTTCGAAGCCAGCCACCAAGACAGTCAGCCAGTCCTCGTTCAGTCACCAGCGCCGTAGCAACAAGCGGACGGGGGGGGAGCTTGTGAGTGGGCGGGTGTTTGTGCTCATCCTCCCCACCGACGTCAGTTGGCAGTTCACATGCTATCAGTTGAGATTATTTCTAACGATGAAGAAATAACTTCCGTACGATTTTCCACAAACTTGATGAATTAGTCATTCCCGCACCTACGGGCACAATACGCATCTTTTATGAATTCCTTACTTATTCACTAATTTAACGTTCAGTGTCAGGCAATAAGACATATTAATAAAAAAAAAAACCTTCAGTCCGGGTGAAGGAGAGTTGAGAGGATGATGACGAAGCCCGCGCGTGTATTTATTGTTGCCTGTAGAGTGGGGATTCACGCTTCGCACGCAGGACCGAGGGTGTGCGGGAGGGAGGGCGGGTTGGATAGTAAAGTTAATGCAGGTGGTGTTTGAAGTGTTCAGAGATGGGCTGGGTTTAATTTCGAAAAAGAGGCACCCCCCAAAAAAAAAAAAAAACCCCAATTAGAATGGAAAAAGAAAGCTGAAGGTTTTTTTTTTTTTTTTTTTTTCAGAAATGGTGCACCTGAACCCTAGTGCAGAAAAGCTAAATTATGTACTGAAATGGCGAAGACTGTCTCTTCATGCTTTGGGCTGCGGCAGAATTTGCATTTGAGAGTGAAACAAAATGATATTGTGTTCATTCCGGGGTTCTGTTTCTGTGACTTCCCTGCAGCCAGTAACTGAAATTGGTGATCGATATTAAATGATAACACTAGATGTACTAATTTTTTTATTTTTTTTTTTATTGGAGGTTTAACGACCACCGGGTCATTGGTTCCAGGGAAGGGAGAGAGCCAGTGCCGTAAGACAAACACAACATCCATGCCTCATCGGGATTCGAACCCGGACCCCTTACGGACGAATGATCAGAGGTCAGTGCCTTAGACCACTGCGCCACCGGAGCGGCACTAAATTTCTCGACATCAGCTTTAATTTCTAAATATAATGTCAGACTTATTTTCTTATGAATTTTTTTTTTTTTTTTTGATTGGAGGTTTTCTTATGAATTCACTGCAGGTGGAAGCGCGGATAGCTTTTTTTTTTTTCTTCCATTGCCGCTCTGTGTTTAGTGGTCAGAGGTGTGGGCTTCTGGATAATCGTCCGAGTTGGGTCCGAGTACCGGATGCGGCATGAAAGGTGTGTCTGTCTTTCGGCGCTGGTTCTATTCCTTCCCTGGAACGAGTGGTCCTAAACAGGACTACCGGCTCCTAAATTAGAGACGAAGATTGCTTACAAGTCTTTGAGTTGCTTGGGAATGGTCGCTAAACGCCGAAAAAAAAAAACATTTTTTATTCCCGCATTCTGTAAATTTAATAGGTTTGACCGGCTGCGCTAGTAGTTCAGAGCTTGGGAGGGGAGGGGGCTAATTTTGTAAGGGGGAGCACAAATTTTGAAGTGCTTGACAGAAATTTTTCCATTGGGGGGGAGGTTAACGACCACCGTGAGACACTCGATGGGCTCCATCCCTAATTAGGGCAACTGGATCCAGCGAAGGGAGAGAGCCAGTGCTATAAGAATAAGATAAGCGCAGCACCCACACTTCACCGGGATTTGAACCCAGACTCATCTCGGACGAACGGTTAGAAGCCAGCACTTAGACCACTGCATTGCCACAAAAAATCCAGTCATCTAGATTTTACCTGATAATGATTGTCCCAATAAAAAAAAAAAATGGTATGTAGGCATCTATTCAGTGTTGTGAAAACTATGGTAATGAACCTCCACGGCCTTTAACTAGTTACTATAACTTTCGCAATTTTAGCTAACGTACGTTTTTCCAGTTAGGTTTTTCTAATATTTGCTGCCATAGAGGCTGTTTATAATACTGCATATCAATTTCTTAAACTGCATTTATGCCGCCACGGTGGCGCAGAGGTCTAAGCGCTGGCTTATGACAGTTCGTCCGTGAAGGGTCTGGGTTCGAATCCCGGAGAGGCATATAGATGTTGTGTTCGTCTGGCTCTCTCCCTTTCCTGGAACCTAAATTAGGGACGTGTGACTGCTTATAGCCCATTGAGTTGCTCACGGTGGTCGTTAAACAAACAAAGAAAAAGCTGTATTTGCGAAAATGGTATCTTTTTATTACGTACTTTAACATTCGCACACAGGACTCTCTCCCTCTCTCTATTTCACAGAATAGTGCAACACTAAATCTAACAAAAAAAATTCTTAAATTCATTTTATAAAACAAATTCTGGGAATTCGAGAAACTGACATACGTTTATTTTTTATTTATTTTTATTTTTGATTGGACGTTTAACGACCACCGTGAGCAACTCAATGGGCTATAAGCAGTCGCCCATCCCTAATTTAGGGTCACTGGTTCCAGGGAAGGGAGAGAGCCAGTGCCGTAAGACAAACACAACATCCATGCCTCACCGGGATTCGAACCCGGGCCCCGTTCGGACGAATGATCAGAGGCCATCGCTTAGACCACTGCGCCACCGGGGCGGCACATACGTTTATCCAAATTCCCTATAAATCTTAGTTGGTTGCATTCGCCATGTGTTCTAAATGCTTCAATATTTTTTTTATATAACATTTTTTTATGTAAATTTAAACGAGGAGGGGAACTAAAGGGTGTGGGGTCAGAGAAAAGTAGGTGGGCTGAAGCCCCCACCCATTGCTGCGCGGCTGGTTCCACGTAACAGGGGGCTCAAAAGTCCGTTTAAATTTCAAAACTTTATCACATAAGAAGAAATGCCTGTACTACAGTGCGGATTGCAGGGAAAAGCATCAACTAGTAGGTTTTTTTTTTTTTTTACTGTTGTTGTTAACGGAAAAACTTTTATGTTCGAGAACGCGACGAGAGGGATCTTTCATGCGAACCATGAAAGATATGCAAGCATACTAAGTGATAAGCTGTAGCTATTAAGCATCTGTGAATTGCCTTTCATACCTCTCGTTATTGAAAATAGTGTTCAAGAGGCGTATTACTAAGATATTAACTTTGCCAGATAGAGCCTTGTTAGCGAAGTTATTTTATGTAAGCAGAGAGTCTACAACAAAATCTTTCCGACAACACCACCTTTCCGAAAGTTCCGAGCCGCCCCGGTGGCGCAGTGGTTTAAGGCGCTGGCCTCTGATCATTCGTCCAAAAGGGGTCCGGGTTCGAATCCCGGTCAGGCATGGATGTTGTGTTTGTCTTACTACACTGGCTCTCTCCCTTCCCTGGAACCAGTGACCCTAAATTAGGGACGGGCGACTGCTTATAGCCCATTGAGTTGCTCACGGTGGTCGTTAAACCTCCAATCAAGAAAAAAAGTTCCGATCACAGAAAAGACTAAATAAAGTAAGGGCCAAGGTCCCATCACCTGTGTCAGTAGTATAAAAAGGCGGGTCCGGCGTCAAGGATGCATCCTTCTAGAGAAGGATGGGAGCGTGGCCTGACGCTAAAGGATGGGGGCGTGGCTCGCGGCAGAAGGATGGGGGCGTGGCATGTGCCCGAAGGATGTGGGGCGTGGCAGATGACGCTAGTGTGTTGGATCGATGTGCTGCCCCTAGCGGTGCTTCTTGGAACCTTTAATGGACCTTTGAGAGATGGCAACGACCGAGTGGGAGAAAGGGGGTGGATATAGGGGGATGTCAACTCGATGTGCTGCCCCCTAGCGGTGCTTTTTGGAACTTTTAATGGATCTTTGAGAGATGGCAACGACCGAGTGGGGAAAGGGGGGGGTGTACGTTGCCCCCCTAGCAGTGCTTTTTCGAACTTTTCTCGGGAGATTTATTGGACGTTGACAAATTTTTAAGAAGTCTTTCCAATATTTATTTTTTTAATTTTCTCGGGAGATTTACTGGACTTTGTCTAATTCTTGAAGGAAGTTTTTTCAATCGAAGCATCTCCTCAAATTTGTTTTATTAAATTTATATTTTTAGAACTCCGTGAGGTGTTATAATTTTTATAGACGTTGCATTATTTTTTTAATTCTTATATTTGTCCTCCCTCCAATTTTAATTTAGGCGAGGAAAGGCTTTGTTTGAAAAGATTTCGTTCCTGTTGATTCATGTTCCGCCATTTTAGTTTCACCACGTTGTCATTTTGTGAGCCATGTGTTTTGGGATGAGTCACAATTTTCTCTTTGACTCAGAAAATTTTGTAAGACACGTGTTTTGGGATGAGTCATTATGATGAGTGACGCATTCGTGATAGCAGACATGACATCAGCCAACGTCGTTTTCTCCTCAGCGGGGTCGGCTTTATTTATTTTTTTTATTTTCTCGGGAGATTTACTGGACTTTGTCAAATTTTTAAAGGAAGTTTTTTCAATCGAAGCATTTCCTCAAATTTGTTTTATTAAATTTATATTTTTAGAACTCCGTGAGGTGTTATAATTTTTATAGACGTTGCATTATTTTTTTCATTCTTATATTTTTTCTTCCCTACAATTTTAATTTAGACGAGGAAAGGCTTTGTTTGAAAAGATTTCGTTCCTGTTGATTCATGTTCCGCTATCTTTTGTGAGCCATGTGTTTTGGGATGAGTGACTATGCCGGATGACGCATGTCGTGATAGCAGACATGACATCAGCCAACGCCATTTCCTCCGCGGGGTCGGCGGTTGACGTCATTTGAGATTCTGTAGCCACATTAAGTTCCAAGACTGATTTTTTTTCAATAACTTGTTCATTTTGCAACGAATTTATTCCTTATTTTTTCCTCATAATTTCCCATTTTATATTCATAATTTTTCAACGTAACGATTTTTTTATTTTCTTTGAGGAGACTTCACGCATTTTCAACGGACGTTCCAACATAAAAACGTTTTCCAAAGTTTTGTGCTGCAGACATAATCTTAAAACACGATTGTTTATTAGCGTATTTACGTGTTCATGGCATTTTTTCAACGTTTTACCGTTTTCCACCGTACAAAGCCACAATTTTTTATGCATAGTTAAAATGTTTATTTTTTATTTCTTCATGATTATTCAGTGAAATGTACCCTTTAATCCATTATCTTAATCTACTTTTTTTTTTTCTAAATGCTTGCATACTCGTTAAACTTCTCGATGTACCATCATTATTTTATTTTCTTACTTTTCAATCTAACAACTACTTTTATCGAGGCTTTATTTTTTCTGATTTAAACAAGCCAACGTTTCTTCATTATTATTTCTTTTTCCTACGCAAAGAACTTTTCTTACTTGTTTTTAATGTATGACTTAATCTGGTTTTTTATATAGATGTTTCATGTTTGCGCAAGAAATATACAGATCTATAGCAGATATACATAAAATTCGTTCCTAACAGTATCTTTTTTTTTTTTTAGATTTAACCCAACATGCGTTTCTTAACGACTTGATATCTGTTCCACAAGGTGTTACAAAACTTCAGATTTTTAATTTTTTCCCTCTGAAACTGTTTTTTTTTCTTACTTGCTTTTAATGTATGGTTTAATCTATTTTTCTATCTTATTACTTTTCTATATGTGTACAAGAAATATACGAATCTATAGTAGTTAAAATACGATTGAAACAATATTTCTTCATTCTTACTATATTATTCCATTTCTTTCATCTATAGTAGTTAAAATTCGACTGAAACAATATTTTCTCCATTCTTACTGTATTTTTACATTTCTTTCCAACAGACGTTTTTTCTTCTCAATTCCCGCTATCTAACTTAATCTATGTTTTGAATATCATTCTATGTTCGCGTATTCGTCCATTATTTTATTTCAAACTTTGCTAACTACCTCATACTTATATTCTGACTTTATATTTTTCATTTCAACCAACGTTTCTTAACGACTTGAATTTCCGGATGTGACAAAACTTCAGATTTATTTTTTCTCCTCTTAAACTATTTTTTTCTTACTTGCTTTAAATGTGACTTAATTTATTTTTTACATCGCTGTTTCGTGTATGTACGAGAAATATACAGATCTATAGCAGTTAAAAATTCGACTGAAACAGTATTTTCTTTATTTTTACTTTATTTTTACATTTCTTTCTGACAACCATTTTTTTTCACATTTTCCACATATTTAACTTAATTTTGTGTTTTTGAATATCATTCTATGTTCACGTATTCGTCCATTGTCTTTTTTCTAACTTTACACTTCATTCTTACTGTATTTTTCCATTTCATTTCAAACAACGTTTCTTAACGACTTGATATCTGTTCTACAAGATGTGACGAAACTTCAGATTTTTAATTTTTTCCCTCTGAAACCGATTTTTTTCTTACTTGCTTTTAATGTATGGTTTAATCTATTTTTCTATCTCACTTTTCTATGTGTGTACAAGAAATACACGGATCTATAGTAGTTAAAATTCAATTGATTTCTTCATTCGTACTGTATTTTTCCATTTCTTTCATTTACAGTAGTTAAAATTCGATTGAAACAATACTTTCTGCATTTTTACTGTATTTATACATTTCTTTCTAACATACGTTTTTTCTTCTCAATTCCCGCAATCTAACTTAATCTATGTTTTGAATATCATGCTGTGTTCGCGCATTCGTCCATTATTTTATTTCAAACTTTGCAAACTGCTTCATATTTATATTCTGACTTTATTTTTTTCATTTCAACCAACGTTTCTTAACTACTTGAATTTCCGGATGTGACAAAACTTCAGATTTATTTTTTCTCCTCTTAAACTATTTTTTTCTTACTTGCTTTAAATGTGACTTAATTTATTTTTTACATCGCTGTTTCATGTATGTACAAGAAATATACAGATCTATAGCAGTTAAAAATTCGATTGAAACAGTGTTTTCTTTATTTTTACATTTCTTTCTGACAAACATTTTTTTTCGCATTTTCCCCTATTTAACTTAATTTTGTGTTTTGAATATCATTCTATGTTCACGATTCAGACTTTATTTTTTCATTTCATTTCAACCAACGTTTCTTAACGACTTGATATCACAAGATGTAGCAAAACTTCAGATATTTTGTTTTGTTTCTTCATGTAACGTAATATTTTTTCAAAATTCACTTTTAAGTATTCCTAAAAGCTTACATTTATGAGAAATATACAGATCTGTAGTGGTAAAAATTGGACTGCAACAGTATTTTCTTTATTCCAACTTTACTTTTCTATTTCTTTTCAACAGGCGTTTCTTCATTATTATTTCTTTTTCATATGTAAGCAACTTTTCTTTCTTTCTTTTAATGTATAACTTAATAAATTTTTCTATCTTACCTTTTCGTGGGTATACGAGAAATATACAGATCAATGACAGTTAAAATTCGATTGTATTAGTATTTTCTTTACTATGACTTTATTTTTTCATTTCATTTGAGTAAACGTTTCTTAACAAATTGATATCACAAGATGTACCAAACACTTCAGAATTTTTGTTTCCCTCACTTTCCAACTCACTTAAGTATTCCTAAAAACCTGCATGTATGTGAAATATTAATATTTTTTCATTCTATCCTAATTTGCTATACTTTTCTTTAACTGACCCAACAGGAAAAGCATTCATTGTCAAGACATTCATTCTAAAGCATTATTTCTTACGATAAAATTTATATCCTTTGCAATATATTTTCAGTATATTTTTTCTAAATCAACAGAAAAAACATTCATTCTGGAGACATAGCGACCAAGTCCGTACTTCCACTAAACATCGTATTCTTAGCAAACATTTTTTCCCCTACATAGCAATTTCCTAACTCACCAGAAAAGCAGCTATTCTCAACATGTATCTAAAATATCGAATTTCTCCAAACAAATGTAATAATTTTTTTTAAGAAAGACTTAGTTCTTTTCTCTGTATAACGACTTAATCTATTTTTCGAAAAACTGTTCTACGTTTACGTATTTTGTTTAACTTTGCTTTACACTGTACTTCGATTTTTTTCTTTGTAGTACTTTTTTCCTGTTTCATTCCAACAAACTTGTTTCTTTTCGACTCGATCACTCTCACATTTCCATACAAACTTTCCTAATATCAGAAATGTAACAAAAACTTCAGATATATTTTTTAACTTTAGAATAAGTCTCACCGACATTTATTATCATGACATAAACTAAAATTTCATACTTTTCCCAAAAATAGTTTTCTTAATGAGTTGTTTTACACTTTTTTCATAATTAGCAAAGACTATTTTTTTTTTTATATAAGGTTAGTTTCGAGAAAGTTAAATTTCGTCTAGTGTTAATCGAACAGAAGAAATATACATCAAGGAAAGAAAACTGAAATTATACATATGCAAAGAATTTGCTACGGCTGAAGGTCCACCGAGTGAGTTATTCAACCAATGCTCGTATTACCCATTCAAAGATGGAGGTATCAGGATGACCAAATCCCTCGTTGTTGCCTTCTTGTAGCAAAAGAGGTGGTGAACTTCACCAAACATGGTTCCATAATATTGGAGAAACACATTAAGGTGTACGGAGCAATTAAGCCCACGCCAGTGACCTTCTTCGTTCACATACACTCACATTCAAACAGAAAAAAATATAAATGAATGACAAAAAATAATGAAATAAAAGTAGTCCTGAAAAGGACTGTTTTGTAGTCCTAAAAAGGACTTGGTTTTCTTTAAACCTCGAAATCATCATCACACTCCATATTTTGAACAGTCTTGAGAATTTCGCAAAAAAATGTCGAGCCCCTCCCCCACAAAAATAAAATGGCGGCGACCGCTAGCAGGATGGCAACATGGTGACTCACCCACACACGTGGCGCACAAATCACATCTCAGAGACCAATCGCGTCGCCTTTTCCTTGGCAGCATATTCTTTATTAATAGGTCACGTACATTAAATTTGGTGAACTACTGCCTGGAAAAGCAACGCGATTGGTCTTTGAGATGTGATTTGTGCGCCACGTGTGTGGGTGAGTCACCATGTTGCCATCCTGCTAGCGGTCGCCGCCATTTTATTTTTTGTGGGGGAGGGGCTCGACATTTCACGATCACCGCCATTTTTTTCTCACACACGTAGTCAATTTCATTTTCTCCCCTTCGGGAAATTGTACTTTTTGAATGTTTATTTGACACTGGTTTTAAAGCGACGTGCTTAATTCTTGATCATTTGCACCTGTCCGTAATGTGCTCCTGCTTGCATCATCGATGACTCACGCATTCGTTAGTCGTACGTCTTATCTCAAGTCTGTCTGTTTCATTCTCGCTTCGTTGCTGGGTGTGAAGATACTGCTTTTTTCAATTACTGCTACATTTTCTTTCGTCTGAAGAAATGCATTCTTCTAAGATATGTCATAAGGATGGCCTCCATTTTTCATATGAGAAATTATTTTCTGATTCTGAAGCTACAGATTATCTTAACCGCCTTGAAAATGAAGTTGAATATTTTGGTGATGATCTCAGCAAAATTAAGATTTATGGAAAAACATATAAAATTCCTAGACAACATGTGGCCTACGGTGATAATCATGTCCGTTACTCATTTAGTGGATCACCACACTGCAAGAATGCTCCCAATATTCGTCTAAACCTAACCTTCAGATATTCCGTGACGTCACCCCAAGCGTTTTGCGTTAATACTGTTGCAGTCCAATTTTTACCACTACAGATCTGTATATTTCTCATAAATGTAAGCTTTTAGGAATACTTAAAAGTGAATTTTGAAAAAAATATTACGTTACATGAAGAAACAAAACAAAATATCTGAAGTTTTGCTACATCTTGTGATATCAAGTCGTTAAGAAACGTTGGTTGAAATGAAATGAAAAAATAAAGTCTGAATCGTGAACATAGAATGATATTCAAAACACAAAATTAAGTTAAATAGGGGAAAATGCGAAAAAAAATGTTTGTCAGAAAGAAATGTAAAAATAAAGAAAATACTGTTTCAATCGAATTTTTAACTGCTATAGATCTGTATATTTCTTGTACATACATGAAACAGCGATGTAAAAAATAAATTAAGTCACATTTAAAGCAAGTAAGAAAAAAAATAGTTTAAGAGGAGAAAAAATAAATCTGAAGTTTTGTCACATCCGGAAATTCAAGTCGTTAAGAAACGTTGGTTGAAATGAAAAAAAATAAAGTCAGAATATAAATATGAAGCAGTTTGCAAAGTTTGAAATAAAATAATGGACGAATGCGCGAACACAGCATGATATTCAAAACATAGATTAAGTTAGATTGCGGGAATTGAGAAGAAAAAACGTATGTTAGAAAGAAATGTATAAATACAGTAAAAATGCAGAAAATATTGTTTCAATCGAATTTTAACTACTGTAAATGAAAGAAATGGAAAAATACAGTACGAATGAAGAAATCAATTGAATTTTAACTACTATAGATCCGTGTATTTCTTGTACACACATAGAAAAGTGAGATAGAAAAATAGATTAAACCATACATTAAAAGCAAGTAAGAAAAAAATCGGTTTCAGAGGGAAAAAATTAAAAATCTGAAGTTTCGTCACATCTTGTAGAACAGATATCAAGTCGTTAAGAAACGTTGGTTGAAATGAAATGGAAAAATACAGTAAGAATGAAGTGTAAAGTTAGAAAAAAAGACAATGGACGAATACGTGAACATAGAATGATATTCAAAAACACAAAATTAAGTTAAATATGTGGAAAATGTGAAAAAAAAAATGGTTGTCAGAAAGAAATGTAAAAATAAAGAAAATACTGTTTCAGTCGAATTTTTAACTGCTATAGATCTGTATATTTCTCGTACATACACGAAACAGCGATGTAAAAAATAAATTAAGTCACATTTAAAGCAAGTAAGAAAAAAATAGTTTAAGAGGAGAAAAAATAAATCTGAAGTTTTGTCACATCCGGAAATTCAAGTCGTTAAGAAACGTTGGTTGAAATGAAAAATATAAAGTCAGAATATAAGTATGAGGTAGTTAGCAAAGTTTGAAATAAAATAATGGACGAATACGCGAACATAGAATGATATTCAAAACATAGATTAAGTTAGATAGCGGGAATTGAGAAGAAAAAAACGTCTGTTGGAAAGAAATGTAAAAATACAGTAAGAATGGAGAAAATATTGTTTCAGTCGAATTTTAACTACTATAGATGAAAGAAATGGAATAATATAGTAAGAATGAAGAAATATTGTTTCAATCGTATTTTAACTACTATAGATTCGTATATTTCTTGTACACATATAGAAAAGTAATAAGATAGAAAAATAGATTAAACCATACATTAAAAGCAAGTAAGAAAAAAAAACAGTTTCAGAGGGAAAAAATTAAAAATCTGAAGTTTTGTAACACCTTGTGGAACAGATATCAAGTCGTTAAGAAACGTATGTTGGGTTAAATCTAAAAAAAAAAGATACTGTTAGGAACGAATTTTATGTATATCTGCTATAGATCTGTATATTTCTTGTGCAAACATGAAACATCTATATAAAAAACCAGATTAAGTCATACATTAAAAACAAGTAAGAAAAGTTCTTTGCGTAGGAAAAAGAAATAATAATGAAGAAACGTTGGCTTGTTTAAATCAGAAAAAATAAAGCCTCGATAAAAGTAGTTAGATTGAAAAGTAAGAAAATAAAATAATGATGGTACATCGAGAAGTTTAACGAGTATGCAAGCATTTAGAAAAAAAAAAAGTAGATTAAGATAATGGATTAAAGGGTACATTTCACTGAATAATCATGAAGAAATAAAAAATAAACATTTTAACTATGCATAAAAAATTGTGGCTTTGTACGGTGGAAAACGGTAAAACGTTAAAAAAATGCCATGAACACGTAAATACGTTAATAAACAATCGTGTTTTAAGATTATGTCTGCAGCACAAAACTTTGGAAAACGTTTTTATGTTGGAACGTCCGTTGAAAATGCGTGAAGTCTCCTCAAAGAAAATAAAAAAATCGTTACGTTGAAAAATTATGAATATAAAATGGGAAATTATGAGGAAAAAATAAGGAATAAATTCGTTGCAAAATGAACAAGTTATTGAAAAAATCAGTCTTGGAACTTAATGTGGCTACAGAATCTCAAATGACGTCAACCGCCGACCCCGCGGAGGAAATGGCGTTGGCTGATGTCATGTCTGCTATCACGACATGCGTTATCCGGCATAGTCACTCATCCCAAAACACGTGTCTTACAAAATTTTCTGAGTCAAAGAGAAAATTGTGACTCATCCCAAAACACATGGCTCACAAAATGACAACGTGGTGAAACTAAAATGGCGGAACATGAATCAACGGGAACGAAATCTTTTCAAACAAAGCCTTTCCTCGCCTAAATTAAAATTGGAGGGAGGACAAATATAAGAATTAAAAAAATAATGCAACGTCTATAAAAATTATAACACCTCACGGAGTTCTAAAAATATAAATTTAATAAAACAAATTTGAGGAAATGCTTCGATTGAAAAAACTTCCTTCAAAAAATTAGACAAAGTCCAGTAAATCTCCCGAGAAAATTAAAAAATAAATATTGGAAAGACTTCTTAAAAATTTGTCAACGTCCAATAAATCTCCCGAGAAAAGTTCGAAAAAGCACTGCTAGGGGGCAACGTACACCCCCTTTCCCCCACTCGGTCGTTGCCATCTCTCAAAGATCCATTAAAAGTTCCAAAAAGCACCGCTATGGGGCAGCACATCGAGTTGACATCCCCCTATATCCACCCCCTTTCTCCCACTCGGTCGTTGCCATCTCTCAAAGGTCCATTAAAAGTTCCAAGAAGCACCGCTAGGGAGCAGCACATCGATCCAACACACTAGCGTCATCTGCCACGCCCCACATCCTTCGGGCACATGCCACGCCCCCATCCTTTTGCCGCAAGCCACGCCCCCATCCTTCTCTAGAAGGGTGCA
This sequence comes from Macrothele yani, assembly GCA_039090855.1. NCBI lineage: Eukaryota > Metazoa > Arthropoda > Arachnida > Araneae > Macrothelidae > Macrothele > Macrothele yani. The sequence continues at coordinate 30,069,460 of CM077026.1, forward strand.
TCTTTGACGCCGGACCCGCCTTTTTATACTACTTGTGTCGGTTAGCAGTGTCTCGCGAGACGCTTTAAGGAAACTGAAAGTTCGCTGGATCTCTCAGTCGGCAACAAAATCTTTACGAAGTTCGGACCACAGAAAAGATTAAATACGGGCCAAGGTTCCATCACCTGTGTCGGTTTGCAGTGTCTCGTGAGAGGATTTGAGGAAACTGAATTTGCTGGATCGCCCCCCGACGCGGAAGATTAGGATTAAGGGAGTCCTGTTCGAATGCTGTCGCATCGCAAACGGACGAACTAGCGTCTCAAACGGCAAGTGGAATAACCGGTGCTCGTGAAGCGGCAAGATGTTTGGGCACACAAAGAGCATCGATAAATCGTACCCATAACTGTCTTGATCTGTACCCATACAAACTGCAAACTTTACACCGGCTGTTACCAGCGGATACCGCACAGAAGACGAATTTGCCAAATGGATTCTGGTAGGGATCATTGAAGATCCCCAGTGGTTGATAAATTTGCTGTGGACAGAAGTAGCTCATTTTTCGTTACATGGATTTGTCAACACACGCATAATTACTGAATATGGGCACATAATAATCGGAAGCACTGCATTCACCTCGAGTTACTTTGTGGTGTGGATTCACTGCATCTGTTATTCTTGGGTCTTTTTTCTTTGAGGAACCGTGCTCCAGGAATGGCTGGAAGACTTTCTGAGTAAATACCGAACGCTACTTGAAACTTATGCCAGGTTTTCCAGAACAAAATCTGCTGCACGCATTCACGTTCATGCAGGATGGTGCGCCAGCTCATGTAGTATCTTCAGTCATGAACTTGTTACCACATGTGGGGCAGAATGAGTAGTCAGCAGATCTGCAGCACCCCGTGGCCTCTGTCTCCAGATCTACCCCTGGATTTTTTTGTTGTGGGATTATGTAAAGTCCCAGTTCGTCTATTTGGGAACAGGAACGTCGCCAAGGTGATGCGAGGATGTGCTGGAGCCCACCCTGGAATATGTCTTGCCCACCCAGTTCAAGATGTACTATTTTTCAACTTTTCTAACTTTAAAATATAATCTGGACTTTGCCAAGTAATAAGTCTCATGTTTTATGTCGTGTAGCTCTACTTGCTTTTTCCTAGAAAGTGCGTTGTTTACGTCTCCGTTGAAAGTCTGTCAAAAATGCATACCCAGGGCCACGAAAAATGCAGTTGTTATCCATTCTTCCAAATCTTTAGTTTAAGCCTTTTTTTTTTTTTTTTCACGTTAGCATGCCCAGGGCCAAATGAGGAGGGTGGATAGGAATTCACTGAGGAAGTTTATTACTGATTTCTTTGCTGTTTGTTTGAGCTACTAAATGAGAGATTCCAACACACAATGTGGAGTCGAAAGCTAATCCATGCCGCTCCGGGTGCATAGTGGTCTAAGCGCTGGCTTCTGACTGTTTGTCCCAAATAGGTCTGGGTTCGAATCCCGGTGACACATATGTTGTGTTGTGAGATGTGTTTGTAGTACAGCGTTGGTTCTCTCCCTTCTCTGGAACCAATGGCCAGAAATTATTAGACGGGAGACTGCTTATAGCCCATTATCGAGGAGTTACTCACGTTGGTAGTTAAACCCGGAAAAAAAAAAGCTATACCAGCGCTCTTAAGCTTTTCCCGGGGCAGTGAAGGAGCAGGCCGTGGGTGAAGACTGCTTTGGAGGAGAGGAGGAGTGCAAGGTAAGGTTGCTGGCATGAAAGAAGTGAGTTAATGAAGGGTTAGATATTGTGTCTGCGTCACGATGTTAAAACTTGATTTAGATAAACAAAAAAGACATTTTTTCTTTAAATAAATTATCCAAGTACAGTACTACTTTAATGAGCAGAAATTCAAAATTTTGAAAAGCAATTAGGATAATGCATTCACATCTAGAAAACAAGAAAGATGACACCGAATTTTCGGGTGTAAAATAAGCACGTCTTTTGAATCCGTTCTGACGCAAAGTAAATTTATCAAAGCTATTCAAAGTCAATGGAACCGGTATGGAAAACAATAGTATCTGACGGAAGAAAGAAGTTTTTCAATCGGGTCGTTAATCCCTCAGATATTGATGTAAACGGAATCGTGAGCTTACGAACTCTTAGAAACAGAGTCATCGACAAAAATAAGATGTGACTTTACGTCCCCTGGTGATAAAACCATGCATTCTTTTATGAAGAAAGTATTCTCAAAAGGTTTATCCATATGAGCTGTATCCGTCCAAGAAAAAAAAAATTTAGTCGAGTTTTCAGGAGCCCAGATTTTGCTACAAATACACCAGAAGCAGAAACAAACACTTATGACCCCTGGTGGCCAAACCATTCTTTACCAAACATTGGAAATTATATGAAAAATATTTTCCATCAGGTCTTGTATGCGATACAGGAAGAATTTTTCAAATCGGAGTTTTAGGAGCAAAAACACAATTTACCTTTGTGCGCCCTAGCGGAAATTCTATGATTTACTTGAAATTTTGAATTTATAGGAAACACATTTCGCATCGGAAACACTATCCAACAAAGAAGGATTTTTACAAATCGGACTTTTAGAAGTAGAGATATTGACAAAAATAGGATATACATCTACGCCCCCTGGCGTAGAAACTATGCACTATTTTAAGAAGAAAATGTTTCTAAAAAGGTTTGTCGACATGAGTAGTATCGGTCTGCAAACGAAGTTTTTTTCAATCTAGAATTTAGAAGCTCATATTTTGCTGCAAATACATCAGAAGCAGAAATTAAGGTTTACGCCCCCTGGTGGCCAAACCATTTTTTACAAAAATTAGAAATTATGTGCAAACGATTTCCCATCAGGAGCTGTATCTGGTTTAGAAAGAATTTTTCAAATCTGAGATTTAGAAGCAGAGATATAGGGAGAAACGCAATTTATCTTTACACCCCCTAGCGGAAAGTCTATGAATTACTTAAAAATTTTGAAATTATATGAAAAGCATGTCACACGGAAAACACTATCCAACAAAGAAGGAATTTTTCAAACCGGACTCCTAGAAGTAGAGATATTGACAAAAATAAGATATGCATCTACGCCCCCTGGCGGAGAAACTGTGGAATATTTTAGGAAGAAAATATTCCGAAAAGGTTTATCGATGTGAGTGGCATCAGTCCACGAAAGAATTTTTTCAATCGATACTTTAGAAGCTCAGATTTTATGGCAAATACATCAGAAGCAAAAATTAACACTTACGCCCCTTGGTGGCCAAAGTATTCTTTACCAAAAATTCGAAATTGTATGCAAAAGATTTTCCATCAGGAGATGTATCCGCTGAAAAAAAATTGAAATCGGGGTTTTACAAGAAGAGTTATCGGGGAAAATGTAATTTTCTGTTACGCCCCTAGCGGAAAATCTATGCGTAATTTGAAAAAGTAACTATATCTAAAACATTCTTCGACATAAATGGAATCGAAAGATAAAATAATTTTTTCAATCGGTTGTTTAGAAGCAGATATGTGGAATAAAACGTAATTTTGAATTCGACATCATCTGCATTTACGCCCTCTAGCGGCGAAATTGTACATAGTAAAAAAAACAACAACAACGAAATGAAGGATCATTATTCGCATATTTCAAGCTTCCGAATGCAAAAAGAATTTTTCAAATCGGACTAATAGTTGCAGAGATACCGTGGGTACAGACTGACAAACCGATAACATAAGCACGATCTTTTTTTACAAAAGACGTTCTAAAAAGTTCAAGGTTACATTCTACTAACATTTGTATCAAACAACAGTGGCGTAACAAATCAGATCCGCGCGTTTGTGTGTGTGTGTGTGTGTGTGTGTGTGTGTGTGTGTGTGTGTGTGCGCGGGTAAAGGGGGTGGAGACTGGACGAATTCCTTTGTAGCCGGTTGTGAAAATCATGAAATTCTTCCTTTTGGTGTTTCGTAAATAAAGTTGACATCAAACTTGCCTCACCTGATTTCGAAGTCTAGCGACGTCACTATTTGGGACTAATATTAAAGTCCGGAGTGTACCAGGCAAGTCCTTTCACACTACCACAATTGAAGAAAGCCATTCGCCGGGAAGTCTGCTGTATTCACCCGGACGTGCTATTTTACATTCGGTGGTCACTGGAGTTATCAGAGGCTTGAAATGCTAATATATTCTAGTGGAGGACATGTTGAGCAATTATTGTTGTAACAGGGTCACCAAAATAACGTAACGTATGTTTTTCATTGATTCTCACTGTATTTACCAACGTTTTTTTAGCCTTTATCGCCCTCTGTCGGTGTCTATTTAAACTAATTTTTTTTCCCGTTGTCAACCAAAATCCCCTACTAGCTGACAGAGATGGAAACGGATCAACGGGGTCACGGGATCGACAATTTCTTGCTGGTCAAACGGGTCGGGTCAAAGTGTTCCTGACCCAATTTCGACCCGATTTTATGTCCGTTTTATTTTAGAAAAGAAAAGAAAAAATATTTCAAAGAACCCTTCAGAGGCCTTTGAAATAATACTTTAGAGCTGCAGAGTATGATCCAAGAACTTGCTGGGAAGGGCAAAGAAATTAGATTAAAAACGAACTTTCGAAGACAAAACTCATGTACAATGCTTTTACAAGGAATGAAGATTTATCAGCTGATGCGGAAAAGCAGGAGATAACTAATTCCTACATTTACCTTGGTCAGCAGATATCAATCGGGGGTCACATTGATGAAGAAATTAATTGGCGTACAAAAACTTGGTTGGAGAGCTTTTGGAAGAAACAGTACAATTTTTAAGAGCAATGTACCATTATGGCTTAAAAGGAAAGTGTTTAATCAGTGAATCTTTCCAGTGTTTACGTACGGAACAGAGACGTATAGACTTTAACTAAAAAAGACGTACAAAAACTGCAGACAGCTGAAAGAAGCATGGAGAGATATGTACTTCGTGTAACCAAGAAAGTTAAAAAGAACTCGTGGATAAGGAAAATAACAAGAGTGGAAGACATCATGATCAGAGTAAAATCCCTGAAATGGCAATGGGTTGGACATATTGCCAGGAGAACGGACTACCGATGAACAACCGGAATTTTAGACTGGATTCCAAGGGACAGGAAAAGACCCAGAAAAAAGACCGCTTGTGAGATGGGTGGATTGAGGAGACTGGCCCAAGACAGTCCGTTGTTGAAGAAACTTGGGGAGACCTTCATCCAGCAGTGGATTGCTAATGATGATATATTCCAATTTAAAATACAAAGCAGATTTTTCCGGGTCGGGTGCAGTTATGTGACGGGTCAAAATTTTTTGACCCGTTTGCAACTCTGTTAGCTGACGCTTTTCGTGCAAACCGCACTGTAATACACGCATTTGTTCTTTTGACGTAGAACTAAGTTTTTCTTCGCGCTGGGTATAGGGAGAGGATAACATCGGGAGTACGGATGCGTCGAAAACATGTCACACTTTGAACGCCCATATCTTCGAAACTAATAATCGTAGAGCAATAAATGATACATCATTAGATAGTTTATAGAGTCCCATTTGTAACAAAATAAATTTCAACCCTCCACCCCTTAACTCTTCGATACAGTAGCCTTAGGAAGTTAAGCTAAATTTCACGTGATTTTGTTTCGCCGCATGCCGTTTTAAGGTTGATAACTAGTGAATAGATAATGATAGCGATGGCCTTAGCCTTCATTCCGTAGCTGACGGTCAAAGTTAACGGACCTATGTGATAAACCGAAATAAAGTGCATTCAAAATTTATTGTTTAGATTAAAAAAAGTTTTGGTGACGAAAATTTAGAAATATCGCGAAAATCCAGGGAAAATTATTGTAAGAACGGACGAAAGTTGAAGAAACAGCTAGCGGAGAAAGAGAGGAATCCGAAAAGGCCCACTAAGTCATCAACCGAAAGGTCACGGTAATGTAGGGAGAGTCAAAAGTCCGCCCGCCAGGTTGCGTTTCACCCGAGTTCTACTCTAGGGGCACAACCTTCCACTTCAACTGCACAAATTGAGCCTGAACAGCAAGAACAGATGGAGATTGATGTCATCGATTCAAATTTTCACAGCGAGTATGGAATACCAATGTGCATCGCCAGTCTTCTGTTACGGAGATTTAATTCTAAAATTTAGGCAAAGATATTAATTCTCATTTCGCAACCTTTATTTCATTTCGTGCTCCTTTTCCTTTGTTTCCACAAAGCGCCAGAGAAATTTCGCTGTGTCACTCCTCCATTAAACATGGGAAGCACGGTTCATTTAGAGACTACAATTTGTCTCATTTTAGAGTCTACACCTTTGTATACTGAGAGAGATTTTGTATTGTCGTGCTCATTTGATCTTTTACATTCTTTATTTCAAAGAAGCCGACTGAAAGTCTTAACTTTTACCTTGGTGCTCTGTATTAGCCGATATCGGCGTGTTTCTCACAGGAACATGATCATGATGATCATATGTAGAGGATTTTAGGAAGGGAGTGTCTGACCCCAATTCTTAAACAACTCTTAGAAATAGGAAACTAGGAGATTTGGACTAGAGTGCCCCATAGGAAAGAGACACGGAAGCGAAGTAGAAAGGGGGAGGAAGACGCCCTTATTTATTACCGGGGGCCAGTACCCGGGGTCCGACGGCTTAACGTGCCCATCTGACGCACGGCGGATATTTAGTGGATCGAACCTGAGGCCCTTTCCGTGGCAGTCACGAACGTTGCCCACTCGGCCACCCGCGGCCTCTCGCAGGAACTTGGGAGCCGATGGGGTTTTGTGGAGGAAACGGGGTAAGGAGGGGGAACCAGGGGGGCGATAACACTCTTTTCTGGATAGCAAAGCGAGCGGTGGTAGGAACACGAGGGTCAGGAAAAGCCTGAGGTGTTAGGGAGAGGTCTTAAGCTGACCGGGGCGATGCAGGAATTCTCCGCAGCACGAAAAGTTGACGGAAAAAAGATTTAGGGAAGGAAAATTAGTTTCAGACGAACAGCGAGGAACAATTACAGAGATATAAAATGATCGCAAGAATTATTGCTTATGACTATTTTCACTTATTACTATCTTCAACCACGCAAGACTTAGAAAGTTAACATCAACCACGTAACACTTCACAACTTCGCTGGATAATAAATGCATTACGTCTCAAACCTTTACACCGCCGATGCATTCTGAATCTAGAGAAGAACAAGAGCAACAACAAGAAGAGTACATTAGGCTCGAGAAATATCATCGCCACGGGACCCTAGACATGTGGGAAAATGTTGCCTGGACTGATGAGTCGAGATTCGCGTTGGTACATGCGTGTGGCAGGATACGAGTACGGCGCAAACCACATGAAGCGATGGATCCTTCTTGCCAGCAGGGTACTCTTCAAGCTGGTGGGGCTGGCATTCTCGTCTGGGGACTGTTTACGTGTACTGAAATGGGACCCCTGGTACGTGTGACATCGTCCCAAACAGGTCAAAGTTATCGGGATATCCTGGACGACCATTTGCTCCCGTTTGTGCGTCTTCAACATCCCACTGGGAACCTCATCCTGGAACAAGACAATGCAGCTCCCGAATTGTATCCGAATGGTTGGATGAACACTCCACCGACGTGACCTCGCTTCCTTGGCCAGCTTGGTCACCTGACCTCTCTTCCATCGAGCACATCTGGGATGCCATTGAGAGAGATGTTCGAGGCTCTGACCCCTCTCCATCAAATCTTCATGAACTGTGGGAGCTTGTTCAGGGGTCGTAGATCCGTATGGCTTCCCAACGCTTCCGGTGTCTTGTCGAGTCCATGCCGAGACGAATTGACGCTGTCATCAGGACGAAAGGTGGTGCTACAGGTTACTAGACAGGTATCTCTAATTCAATTGCTCTTCAGTGTATAAGTTGCTTTTAAGCAGATAAAGTAAAACATTTATTTCCTTTTATTTCTTAAAAAAATTATATCTGAAAAAAATCAAAAGGGCACAGTAGCAACTGTGCCGCAACCCACAACGTAGGGCTACGTCAACTGTCCTTCGCTGAATACTTTAAGGACGTAGAACTAGCGAGATAGTGCCATGAAATAGTGACAGTTGACGTAGTTCTACATTGCAGGTTGCGGCACAGTGTGCCTCTTTGATTTTCTGTTATAAAGTTTTGAAATTCAAACTGACTTTTGAGCCACCTCCAGGAGCGTGTTTGAGCCTGCAAAAAGAGCCTTTCTCCCTCGAAAGTGTTTCATTTTTATTAAAATGCGCCTTACATTAGAAAAAGAAATGCTTTAATAAAAATGCATCAACTACACACACACAAGCTTTAAAATTTTTCTTCTATAATTCATTAACTTTTATTTTGTCTTGGTGGCTTTCAAAAAAAAAAAAAAAATTTGTCGGTCTACCCCGAAAAAACAGAATTTACATACGCCCTATGTATTTCGATGATTAAATATGTAAGTTTAAAATTTTGTACTGCTCATGAGTGTTTCGTTCCATCGGCATAACATGGGGAGTAGACCTAATAAAGATTACCTTCCGGGAACGAGGTCATTAATATTACAGATGGGCGACTCTTCCTAACCTCAGAATCCTTAATTATATGTTTGTTACAGCAGTTTTCAACTTATGGAGGACTGAGATCCTTGTAAAGCTGAGAGGAAACGAATTTCTAAAACTCGTACGATTAATTTAACAAGTGAAACATTTAAGATGTCAAAGCCGTGTCTTACTGATTCGATATTGTTAATTAAGGTATAGCGCATTCGAAAGATATTTCGCATTCCAAGAATTGATACAAATTAAAACTGTAGTTGTATCGAGCTCATCAGAGTGCCACACGTTTCTTGGAAATTTGTGATTTTACCGTTACTAACCGTAACTGAAATTTTTTCTTCTCATATAACACTAATCGTAATAAAATGCATAACTATAATAAACGGTTGAATTATTAATAGGCAGTCTATTAGATGGGTCACCAACAACAAAATGTTCGTAGTATTCCCATTAATTTTTAATTTTTCCAAATACTCTTATACGAATTTAACGATGACGTTCCTCATTATTGTGTAAAATTGTGCTTACCCGTCGTCGACAGGCTTGCATTGGAGTATTAAGGCATTCTTTCAGTGACCCGAAATGATATCGTGTCTAGATAACTACACAATGGGGTTAAAAAAATGTGTTTTATTTTGCCAGTTTGGTTTCTACAATATTTTTTGTATCATTATATAATCTACACTAAAATATAAAGAGAGAAAATTTGTGTGTTTGAGGTAATCTCGAAAACTAAACTAGTTTGGAATAATTCTTTCACCGTTGGGAAGCTCCGCTGGACATAGACTATTTCGTTTATTTATTATTATTATTTTATTATTTTTTATTATTTTGGGCTGTACTGACGAATCAGATCGCTTTCAAGTAGTTCCCGATTTCCCGTGTGTCGTTCCGCTTTGTTTACATACAACCTGATCACACCCAACGGAAAAGAAAGTAGTTCACGATAACATGCGGAATTTTTTTTTTTTTTTACAAATCTCGAAAACTACTGAACCGATTCGGAGGATAATTACAACTACGTAGTTGATAGCGGAGGGTTTGGTTCCAAGTCCGACCACCGCAGAAAGGCAGATGGCGCTGCAAGTACTGAAGCAAGAACAAACTCCAGAATAACGAACGGTGGATTGTACAAAGAAAATACCATGGTAACATTAAAAAAATTATTTATGACTAAAAAAATTAGTGATGACAAATCTGTGGGTCAGTAGCTTTCATTAAAAAAAACACATGAAAATCGCTGCAGTGGGTGGCGCTGGCGGATTGTAGAAAGAAACGGCATTATGTTTTAAATACAAGGTTTCTCCGGAAAGTAATGAGGCCACTTTTCCTGGGCCAATCAGAAAGGGCCGGAGGGATGGGTCTCCGGGTGTGACGGATGGCGGGGTATGTTAGGTAAACAGTCGATGTCTTGTCAGTTGGCTCTGAGCTCTTACAGAGTGAGGATCACTTGCGAAGTGGACAGCTGTGTGAGCTTCACGTAACGGTCAAAATGCAGAAAAGTGTCGAACAGCGATACGCGGTAAAGTTTTATGTTAAACTTGAAAAATCCACGACCGAGACGCTGGCTATGATACAGAAAGGCTACGGGAAGGATGCGTTATCGAAAGCAGAAGTGTTTTGGTGGCACAAAACGTTCACAGAGAGAAGAGAGAGCGTCTAGGATGAGCCACGCCTAGGGCGCCCTTCAACGTCTCACATTTCGGACAATGTGGAAAAGGTGAAAGCGGTTTTGAACTCTGACCGACGTCTGAGTATTAGATTGGTAGCATAGCACGTGGGACTCGCGAAATCCATTGTGCATGAAATCATCACGCAAGAATTGCAGAAGCGGAAAGTTTGCCCTAAATTGGTTCCTAAGGTTTTGACCGATGAACAGAGGAACAACCATGTGTCGATTTCTCGTGAGCTTGTATGGACCGTGTGAGGAGTGAACCTGGGTTTTTGGAGAAAGTGATAACAGGTGATGAAACGTGGGTCTTTGAGTACGATCTGGAGACGAAAAAACAGAGCTCAGAGTGGTACACTCCCGAGTCTCCTCGACCAAAGAATGCTCGAATGTGCAAATCGAAGATGAAATCTATGCGCATAGTCTTCTTTGACTGTAAAGGTGTTTTCCATAAGGAGTTCGTACCACCCGGACAAACAGTCGACGCTGCATTTTACGTGGAAGTGCTACAACGGCTGAAGAACAGAGTTGCGCGCGTCCGCCCGGAGATCACCACCACCACTTGGGTTCTTCACCACGATAATGCGTCGAGCCACGCGTCGCTGAGAGTGAGAGAGTTTCTGGCGAAACACAACGTGGCAACACTGCCCCAACCTCCCTACATCCTGGACTTGGCCCCGGCTGACTTCTTTTTGTTTCCCCGGCTCAAATGCAGCCTGAAAGGACACCATTTTCGGACTGTTACAAACGTGCAAACTGCCGCGACGAGTGCTTTTAAAGCGATCCCTGTTCCCGACTTCCAGGCAAGCTTCGCGGTGTGGTATAATCGCTGGCACCGGTGTATGGATGTTCAAGGATGTTATTTCGAGGAATTTTAATGTTATGTAAGTACAACTTTAATTAAACGTCTGTTTTTGAATGAGTCGCATTACTTTCCGGACAGACCTTGTATACAGATTATCTTTAATTTCGTCACATCTGGGCTCATCCTACAGAGAATGTTTTCGAATTTCGGATACAATCAGGTTTTACTTTTGTTTTAAGGATCATGGCTTAAACTTATTTGAGAAACTTAGTAAATAGTAACGCTGTACTAGTGATCCGATTTATTGGCGTAGAAAATAAACACATAAGCGTTTCCAAGCTTTCGCACATCAACCAGATGGCTTTTTCAAGGAAGTTAGACAGAAACTGCAAACTGAAAAATAGAACGCTTAACAATTTGAACGCGGGAACTTGACAATAAATAGATGCGACGTTATATTCATTTAAAGATACGAGGCATCACGTTGGTTGCACGCGGGATCCTGGTAGAGAAAATGTGTTACTTGAAGAATTGGTTCCAAATTCGTGGCAACTCGAGCGAGACACAATCATTGCAAGCATCGCTGTTGGTAATGATCTCCAAGGTTTCCCGAATGGCTGTACATTTAGGGGTAGAGTAGCTAGCTAATTTCTTTATATCATCCCACATGGGAGTAGCTGACTTGAATTTTACTTCTCTGGATAGTGCCGTGGCTACTTTACCGTATTTTGTGTCCCTTTTATGTTCGTTGACTCTGATTCCAAACGAACGCTTGGTCATTCCAATGTAGTATCGTTTAGAGCCGTTCGGATACTGTAAGGGGATCGCATAAACGCCTGCTTCGCAGGAAAGAGGTGGTTTTTCACTATTTCTCTTTAGTATAGTATGTAAAGATGCAGGGGACCTTATGCCGACGCCGTAGTTCATCTTCTTGAGGGCGTTTTTGAGTTTGTAAAACATGCTTGGAATGTAGGGAATTGAGCCTATATAACGTAGCTGCGGCGCAGGAAGACCGGGATGTTTGGCTCTGGCTTTTTGGATAAAGCTACGTATCTGATTCAATGAATATCCTGCATCAGTGGCTAACTTTATGACGCTTTCAATTTCGTGTTGTCTAGAATGGGTATCAGAAGAAACGGCGAAGGCTCTTTGAATTCGAGAACGGAAGATAGCTGCTTTGTATTCTGCGGGACAGAAAGAGCTGCGGAGCATCAGGTTGGGGACGGACGTGGGTTTATAGTAGACTTGTGTGCCGAGGCGGTTGTCAGACGATTTCCTCAATAAAACATCTAGATAAGGTAAAGCGTTGTTGCTTTCTAGCTCCATCGTGAAATTGATCGTAGGATGTATATCATTGATTTTATCAAGGAAAATTGGAAGAGTCTCTTTTCCGTGGGGCCATACAAAAAATACGTCGTCAGCAAAACGCAGCCAAGTGGTAGGCCGTGGGGTAATGCTGGAGAATATATTCCGCTCAATTGGGAGAAGTATTGCTTCTGCAAGGATGGGTGAAAGTGAGGATCCCATCGGAGCGCCATTATTCTGTTTATATACTTGTCCTTGGAAACTGTAGGAGCTAGTATTAGAGACCAAGTCTATTAATTTGAAGATGCTGAGGCATGCCTCCTGCGTATAAAATGTTGAATTAGATATGGCATCCTTTAATGTTCTGATGGCTTCTGGAACGGGAATTGAGGGGTAAAGGGAAACCACGTCGAAGCTGCCGATAATGTCGCTTGGCAGGACAATGAGTTTCTTGACTTTCGTTATAAAATCCAGAGTGGAATTTATTACTAAGTCCGATTCAGGAAGAAAACTACGTAGGAATTTGGAAAGTGCTTTCTTTAAATGGTACGTTGGTGCAGATTTCTGGATACGATGGGTCTCAGTGGGTTTCCTGGCTTATGGTGCTTAAGTCTTACGAACAGCTTTGGGATCTGAGGTCCTGGTGGTAATCTGGCGGCTTTCCTAAGATCGTCTGGAATAGCGGGTAACCGGGCTGCTCTTTGCACCTGCGCAATCCAAGAATTTAGAGGGTTCCTTTGAAGGGCTATAGAACCAGAGTCAGTGATAAAATCTTCAATTTTCGTATTGTAGTCTTCTGCGTCCATAATCGCTATCTGGCCAGATTTGTCCGTTAGAGTCAATATTATGGATGGATCATTTCTAAGGATCGAAACTGGCCTCGGAATTATAAATGTATTAGGTGTTTTAGTAGGATCATACCAAGATCGTAATTTAGAAGAACAGAGCTGGCGTAGTTCATCTTTTGAGTCGTTTGGAACTCGCGATATTACACTTTTAAATTCGGAAACGACGCTTTTTGGGTTCGACCTGGTTCGGAAACAGAATTTTGGTCCAAGCTCCAAAACTTTTGTTTCATCTTTGGAAAGCGTCCGGTTGGAAATATTGATGAATGGAATTGTGAAATCTTTAGCCTTTGGAGTCTGGGAAGATCTCAAGTAATCCAGCTTTTTGTTATGCGTGGAGGATAAGGAACGTTTAATTTTATCAACTATCATATCTACACGGAAGGTCAAGATGTTGAAGGTGATCGGGTCGCACAATCCGTGCAATTTCATGTAGAGGGAGTAACTCTTGGTCTCCAGTGACATAACGTCCTTTCTTTTTCAAGTTCACTATACGTGACAGGGTCTGACGAAGAAATTTGTCCTTTTTATTGTCAAACCAGGATCCTTTAACTGTTGATTTGAAGTTGAGGAACTTTGGGATTAGGCCCGAAGTTTTGCAGGCTGATAAAAAGTCGAGGTGGGAGCGTTCCTTCTCCAGTTTAAGTCGAAGACTTCTAAAAAGTTTGAAGGTGTTCCACATTGCTCGGAGAATGGCAAAATCAAATGACGCAAGACAGTTCCCGCGTTCAAATTGTTAAGCGTTCTATTTTTCAGTTTGCAGTTTCTGTCTAACTTCCTTGAAAAAGCCATCTGGTTGATGTGCGAAAGCTTGGAAACGCTTATGTGTTTATTTTCTACGCCAATAAATCGGATCACTAGTACAGCGTTACTATTTACTACTTAATTGGTGTATTGTTCCTCGTTATAAATTTTATTTGAGAAACTTATTATATTCCAGTTACCTATAATTGCTCCATCTTTTGTCCTCACAACAGCATCGCCTGCGATCGGTTTGGGTCTGTTCCACTCTGCGCGGGGAATGCCCATGTCAACTGCCCATCACCCCTATCTGCAGAATGTTTTGTATACTGAGTGTAGATTGGAGATGATGGGCAGTACAGAACAGACCCAACCCGAAAGCAGACGATAAATAGGCGACAGTAGGGCTTCCCAGCCCTGTACCGCAATCGACGAACATGGGTAAGCCTGGTGATCTGGGTGACTTTCATGGTGGACACATTATCGCCGCAAGACAGATGGGCCATGCTATCGCCAAGCTGTAAGAACCCTAGAATTTCCTAGGGCAAGCATCGACAGACGTATCAGCGCCCAGAGAGCAAGCGGCGAACGACCATACGCCATTGATGAACGGGGTCGACGCAAACTATCCAGGGTCGTACAAAGATACTGCTTGGTAACGGCGGCAGCGTCAGCTAGCGAACGGTATGGCGCACGCTTCATAACATGTGTTACGGGTGCCAATTCCCTGCTCGTGTGTCTCTGTTGACTGCTCGTCATCGCACATTACACCTCCCCTGGTGCCAGGAACATCAAAACTGGACTTCTGATGACTGGCGCCGCTTCGTGTGCTCAGATGAATCATCCCGTTTTCAGCTGTACCGAGCTGACGGAAAGGTGCGAGTGTGGCGTCGACAGCATGAGGCCCTGGCCCCGTCGTTCCAGGTGCAACTGTTCAAAGCAGTGGTGGCTCTGTGATGGTTTGGGGAGCCTTCTCATTGAACACATTTGGTTCCCTTTGTGTGTCTGGAGAAGACCTTAACCGCTGAGAGCTACCAGCATGTGCTGCCCGATCACCTTCACGCTTTCATGGCCTTCGCGCATCCTCCGGCAGATGATCTGTTCCAGCAGGAGAATGCACCGCCTCACCGGGCCGCAATCACCCAGGCATGACTTGAGGAACACTCATCTGAGTTTGGAATCATCCAGTGGCCCCCCAAAATTTCTGGATTTAAACCCTGTGGAAGGGGTCTGAGTGGCCATAGAGCGGATCATCAGATCCATGGATCCTGGACCGACGTCTCGGGCAAAGTTGTGGACAATGCTGTAACAGGCATGGCTGGCCATTACCTTCAAAAACCCTCCGGCATCTGGTGGAGTCAATGTCTCTGCATGGACAGGCTGTTGATATTGCTGGCCATTGAAAGTGCAACACCACGAAAGACAAGAGGTATCGAAGCCATATTTATTATGCAGAAAGCACAGATGATACAATTGTTAATCGATTACAAATACAGCATGGTGAGACGAGGAGTACACGTAACAATCAGTATCTGGTGTAATCACCATGGGCGGCCATTACAGCTCCTACACGGCCTGGCATCAAAAGGAAGAGACGTTGGATGTGTGTTTAGAGAATGTCCGTCCACGCAGCTTCGATACAATGCCACAGTTCCACCGATGTAGCTGCGGGTTGTCGCTGTCATGCCGGTCGTCCGGCGATCATAGACCATGTGTTCAATAGGCGACATATCCGGTGACCGCGCGGACCAAGGAAGAGGTGGCACACGGTGGAGACCCAGGAAGGCTTGGACGTTGCGTGCTACATGCGGTCGTGCATTGTCCTGTTGGTAAATGGCACCAGACATTCTCTGAAGATATGGTACAACAGGCTTCAACATTACAGTGATGTAACGATGGCTGTTCAACGTACCGGTAATGCGGACGAGGCGAGTGCGGGAGTTGAATCCAGTGGCACCCCATACCATAACGCCGTGTCGGTATGGCGCAGCGTAATGCAGGACTCACTCTGCCGGTCACCGCTATATCGCCAGACACTGATTCGTCCATCATGGTGCTGCAAACTGAAGCGGGATTCGTCGGAAAACACGACGCCTTGCCATTCGCTCCTCCATACGTGACGCTCTTGTCATTTGCAGTCGCATGTATTGTACAGTGAAAGGTAGCCGAAGCAATGGGCGCCGTGTAAAAATGAATCTTCTTTTCTTGATTGATGGAGAAAAGCTTGAAACAACCGATACCTACATTTATCTTGGGCAGCAGATATCAAGTGAGGGTCACATTAATGAAGAAATTAATCGCAGTATAAAACTTGCCTGGAAAGCTTTTGGAAGAAACAGTACAATTTTTAAGAGCAGTATGCCATTATGTCTTAAAAGAAAAGTGTTTAATCAATCTACCCTGCCAGTGCTTACGTATGGAGCAGAGACATGGGCCTTAACTAAAAAAGATATACAAAGACTGCAGACAAGTCAAAGAAGCATGGAGAGATGCATGCTTGGTGTAATCAGGAAAGATAAGAAGAGAAACTTGTGGATAAGGAAAATGACAAGAGTGGACGACATCATGACCACAAAGAAATTACTGAAAAGGCAATGGGCTGGATATGTTGACAGAAGAACAGACCACCGATGGACAACTGACATTTTAGACTGAATTCCAAGAGGCAGAAAAAGACCCAGAAGACCCCATGGGAGATGGATGAAATTCGAAAGCATGCCGGAGTGACATGGAGGAGAGACAGGCTCAAGACAGACAATTGTGGAAGAAACTTGGAGAGACCTTCATCCAGCAGTGGATTGATAATGGTTGACAATGATGATGATATATATATATCGTCAATCCACTACTGGATGATGATATACTCTCAATTTATGCACAAAAAAGGATTCTTAGTGTGAACATTAGTGTCAAAAATGAAGGCGTGGGAATGTTTTTGGTATTTCGGTATCATCGCAAAGAAAAATTGGAAACTGCCTCCTTAAGTGCATAACGTCTTTATATGAGTTTCCCTAAAATGTTTACGATTTTTATAAAAATTGCCTTGTGAGAGATTGATACCAACATAAGGGGAGTTGTAACGTGCTGAATGTTAACAGAATGAAATATATATATATTTTGTATTCTTTTTGCAAAATAAATGGAAGTTATGTTGTGTTTAGAATTCCACGGGAGCGTGTGTTACTGTTAAGGGGAATGTAGTAATATCGTGATAACATTTAGATAGCAATAAAAATAGGTAAGCAAAGTCTGACAGATTTTTAGTTGTACTAGGAATCGGCAACAAGTTTTGAAAGTTTAAATTACGCTCGATCGCTTAAAAAGTTAGAGGTAGTAGAATATGTATTATTTATGTAAGAAAAATTTACATAGTAAGGAGTTGAAGTGAAAGAAAATTAAAAACCCAAACTGGCAGAAATGCTATTTTTTTTTTCAATTTTTCCGCAGAAGGATGGCTAATTTTATTGCCCTAATTAACTCTCACGATATTCTTGACAAAAAGAGGGGGAGGGGGAGCAGGAAAGGGAAACATACAACGAAACGGTAAACAATTCGCACATCCAGATAAAAAAAGCGCTCTGTGTGTGTTTAACATGCGATCGAAACGAAGAATAAGTTTATATTGCTGAAAGTACCATTTGCTATCCTTTGTGTTCAGTGAGTAATGAATTACTTTCGGAAGTTTTTCGTCCACTCCAAATTAAAACCAGCAATTAAAAGCAAAACAAAAAGAAAGAAAAAGCGATCTTCATGATTGCTATTTTTTTCTCCCGTACAATGCTTCAATGTACGCGCTCCTCCCCCCCACGCACAAAGATACAAACAAAACAGAAAAAGAAAAGAAAGGTGAAAACCAGCATGAAGTTCTCAGCACTGCTACCCAACTATCTAAATCCGTTAGAATATTGTCAATCGTGTGTTTATCTAGAAGCGCACCAGAAACTGTTTATTTTTGCAACACAGTGAAAAAAACGGAAGTTAGAAAAAAAAAAAAAAAAAAAAAAGAATTCTCATCCATTGTATGACTCTGTGCTATTGGTGCTAAAACAACGGAATATTATTGGAGAATAGTCAACTACCGTCGTTGATCTTTGAATACGAAAAAACAAAACACCACAAACAACAAACGGGGAGAATTCTCTTCAGAAAATTAAAACTAAAAAATGTTATGGTAAGAGGTCTTACGTGAGCGATAGAGCGTCGCTTTGCACCTGAAATAGAATTAAAGTAGAGGGGTCTCAAAAATAAAGAGACTAACAAAACGTAAAAAAGAAGCTTTCAAATTTTAGCGTGTGTGTGTGTGTGTGTGTGTGTGTGTGTGTATACTTTCCGTCAGAGACCATTTAAGGAAACAGGGGACCCGGGGGCTGGACAGTATCTTGGGTCCGCAGCATTATAGGCACATCTAGGATTTGACTATGGGCAGCCGAATAAAAATTCGCAGGAAAAAACATTCCCAAAATATAATGATGCCGTAAAAATATTTTTTTCCGCCATATTAAAGTATGTATCCCATGATTCGTGGACGAATCAGTATCAGCAAGAAAATGTAACAAGAAAGATGACACCGAATTTTCGGGAATAATAGGCACGTCTTTTTTTTTTTTTTTTTTTTTTTTTCAATCGGGTTTTTAGTCCCTCAGATATTGCTGTAAACGGAATCGTGAGCTTACGCCCTCTGGTTGCAGACTTGTGCTTTAAGAAAATGAGAAACATTTCCCACCGGGAACGCTCTCCAACACCGAAATAATTTTTCAAATCGGACTCTTAGAAACAGAGATATCGACACAAATAATATGTGACTTTACGTCCCCTGGTGGGAAAATCATGCATTATTTTAGGAAGAAAGTTTTCTCAAAAGGTTTTTCCATATGAGTGGTATCGGTCCAAGAAAAAAAAAATTTAGTCGAGTTTTCAGGAGCCCAGATTTTGCTACAAATACATCAGAGGCAGAAATTAACACTTATGCCCCTGGTGGTCAAACCATTCTTTACCAAACATAAGAAATTGTGTGAAAAGTATTTTTCATCAGGTCTTGTACGCGATACAGGAAGCATTTTTCAAAACGGAGTTTTAGGAGCAGAAATAACGCAGAAAACGCAATTTACCTTTGTGCCCCCTAGCGGAAAGTATGATTTACTTGGAAATTTTGAAATTATACGAAAAACATGTCACGCTGGAAACACTACCCAACCAAGAAGGAATTTTTCAAATTGGACTCCTAGAAGTAGAGATATTGACAAAAAAAAAAAAAAAAAAAAAAAAGGTATACATCTACGCCCCGTGGCGTAGAAACCATGCATTATTTTAAGAAGAAAATGTTTCTAAAAGGTTTGTCGACATGAGTAGTATCGGTCTACAAAGGACTTTTTTTTTCATTTTGCTGGAAAAACATCAGAAGCGGAAATTAAGATTTACGCCCCCGGTGGCCAAACCATTTTTTTACGAAAATTAGAAAATATGTGCAAACGATTTCCAACCAGGAGCTGTATCCGGTGCAGAAAGAATTTTTTAAATCGGAGATTTAGAAGCAGAGATATAGGGGGAAACGCAATTTACCTCTACGCCCCTTAGCGGAAAGTCTGTGAACTACTTGAAAATTTTGAAATTATATGAAAAACACGTGACACTGAAAACACTATCCAACAAAGAAGGAATTTTTCAAATCGGACTCCTAGAAGTAGAGATATTGACAAAAATAGAATATACATCTACGTCCCCTGGCGGAGAAATTGCGGAATATTTTAAGAAGAAAATATTCCGAAAAGGTTTATCGATGTGAGTGGCATCAGTCCACGAAAGAATTTTTTTCAATCGATATTTTAGAAGCTCAGATTTTATGGCAAATACATCAGAAGCAAAAATTAACACTTACACCAAAGTATTTTTTACCCAAAATTTGAAATTATATGCAAAAGATTTTCCATCAGGAGGTGTATCCGCTGAAGAAAAAAATATTCAAATCGGAGTTTTAGAAGAAGAGTTATTGGGAAAAATTTAATTTACTTTTACGCCCCTAACGGAAAATCTATGCGTAATTTGAAAAAGTAACTATATCTAAAATACTCTTCGACATAAATGGAATCGAAAGATGAAAAAAAATTTTCAATCGGATGTTTAGAAGCAAATATGTGGAATAAAAAGTATTTTTGAATTCGACATCTGCATTTACGCCCTCTAGTGGCGAAATTGTACATCGTAAGAAAAAAAAACGAAATAAAGGATCATTATTCGCATATTTCCAGCTTCCCAATGTAAAAAGAATTTTTCAAATCAGACTAATAGTTGCAGAGATATCGTGGGTACGGACGGACAAACCGATAACATAAGCACGATCTTTTTTTACAAAAGACGTGCTAAAAATGTATGGTTGAAAAATAGACACCACTTCAGTTCTGTTTTACCCCCCCCCCCCCCCAAGGGTTCAGCTAGTTGAAATTATATCAAAGTAGTGGACAAAATAACATAATACAAATATCATGATTCAAACGAATTCTTAGTCTATGAAAAGTTCCCCCAATTTTAAATGTGTATTAAAATAAAACATCTGTAATGCTTTCGAAAGATTTGAGGACAGACTGCAGGCGACTATACTTTTCGCGGACTTCTTCTAAGAAAGAGGAAATAAATAGTTTTTTTTCACAAAGTAGTTTCTTATATATATATTTTGCTGTGCTATCTGAAAAACAAAACAAAAACTACAGAACTCTGTTAATTCTTCGAGCATCCTGCATAATTCTGGGGCCTTTTGAAAATGCAGAACCCCGGGGCTCCTGCCCCTAGCCCTCCCAAATGGGTTCTGCTTTCCGTGTATGCTCCCACCGCGCCCAGTGTTTATACTTTCTCTGTTCATTACAGTGAAATACCAAAATGGAGGCATTATTTGGATGCCTCCATTTTGATTTCGTAATTTTTTCTTGTGTAGGTATAAGAATTACATATTTTATAACCTCAGTCAGAAGTTATATTTTATTAATTTCTAAAACGTAAAGAAAACTTTGCATTTCATATGGTATGAAGGTCTATTTTTTATTTCTTTCCTGGAGGCTTTTTTTTTTTAATTTGTTACGTTTACCTTCGGGCCCAGAAACCGAAGTTACATTTCGAAAAGGCAAAATGAGATGCGCTCAATTAAATTTGAGTTTCAAATCTTCGCTGTTTTTCCCTGTTTTTAACTTCAAGAAAGCATCAAGAGATTATTGCATTTTCACCGGGGCTCTACAATATAAAATAGTTGGCGTAAAAGCTTCGCGAACTGGATCTCGAAAGATTAAGTAGTTGCAGGACTTGATTCTCCCTATGACACAATCAGCCATTATGACCTGAAAAGCGGATGACGTCATTAAAAGTGTGACATCAAATCGAAGCCATTGTGACGTCACTGACTTCTAGGTATCTAGTGTTACCCGTTGCTATTCCAGAGCAGTCACGTGCACTATTTTCAGCAAATCTTAGAAAAGCAAAGGCGCTCACGCGTCAGTTTGGTCACGTCCACGAAGTTTAATTTTTGATGTTCGTAAATCATGCTTATTCGATGATGCGGGACATGCGCCGCTGATTTCTACAAATCAAACAGAAATTTATACCAGCATTATCGCAAAAGTACAAATAGCAGAAAGAATTAATTTAACACCAGTTTTCCGAAGGATTCGCATTTTTTTAAAATTTAGTTTTGATTTTGTTATTTTAAAGACGCCTGTGAGTGTCTAAGGCTATATCAAGAGTTGCCCTTCCTTAATTTAGGGCTTCTAGTTCAAAGGAAGGGAATGTGACGTATCCAGCTAATTAATAATAACTACATTTGTTTAATAAAACATTTTAGTTTTTAAAACAAAATATTTTAAACACAACATTTAAATAAATAATATATTTAGATTTCACCACTACCATTCGGCTACACCGACAACTCTTGCAACCTACTCCTCAATACAGAGTACTTCAATCTCTGCTGTTTTCATGTTCTTCCCTTCATCGCATTTCACTGGTCAGTTCCTTCGACAACGCGGTAGGCGAAGTGAGTGCAAAGAAATGGTTGGCCAGTTTCAGACTCTTAATTTTCTATAGAAATCGTCTGCTCATTACGGCCTATTCAGCTTGCTGCTTTTCTGGTGACTACGCAGGACAGGGTCAGAGCCATACGACATGCATGCTAATCATGCCTCGTCCGAGACCCGAACCGGAACATGGATGGTTACCCCAAAACCCCCTTCTCTGATCGATTACGGTGAAAATATGGGAAAAAATTGATTCTATTCAAACACACGAAGAATAACACAGAATTATATAGGATGAGCACGTCTTTTAATGACTTAGTCAACTCTAGTACGGCAAAGGTACTTTCACAATTTTCTCTTTAACCCTTTAACGACCATAACTCCCAAAATGCCCGTAAGTACAAATGGTCATAGCCGCCCGAAACGCCTGTCTAGAGTGAGTCAGATTTCCTACCCGTATTTGTTCTTCAAATTTTCTGGACCTAGGAGGGATCAGCCGGAGTCCCCCTCAGTCACTGTTGTTGTTTTTAAACAAAGAAGTGAAACAACAGACAGTTTCGGGGTTTATGGTATTTAGAGTGATACAAGATTTTTGGGTCATGGTCGTTAAAGGGACTATGAAATTGGTATTTACAACAGAAAGAAACTAACTTTTCTGTTTTTAAAACCCGTAAAGCTAACATTTGATGGCCCCGGTGGCCAGTGGTCAACGGCGCTGGGTTCTCATCTTTCGTTAGAGGAGGGCACTGGTTTGAGTCCCAGATGAAGCCACGTTGCTAGCTCTCCATCTTCTCCGGAACCAGCTGCCCTAAATGAGAGACGAGCAATTGCTTGTAGCCTTCCAAGGTGCTGAAGGTGGTCGTTGAATTGCTAAATGAAAAATAAAAGCGAGTATTTGCACCACGTTAGTTGAAAAATGCATGGAAAATCGGTATCATAGTTACAGCAATCAGATTGAAAAAAGAATTTTGAAAACTTGAGGTATAATTTTCACATGGGAAAGGGGAAAAATGTTTAAAATTATCGGTAATAATGGAACATAAAGACAATCTATATATATAATGTATAACGAAGTAAATTTCTCCGTCATTTTTATCCGCGCCGGGGCTCGAAACCGGATCCCCTCATTCCGGAATAAGTCACTCTACCAATTGAGCTACGCGGACGTTTTATTCTGATTCCTATCTGCCTTTATGTCGTGTGCGTCCTTCTGGCAGGTACGTCACATCTCCTGGTACGTTACAAATGGAGCATAAAGACAATCTATATATATAATGGAACATAAAGGCAATCTATGTATTAATTCTATAAGTTTTTTTACTGTAAGACCAGTTGTGCGAGAACGGCTGAACGTAAACATATGGTTTAGGTATCAAAATAAAGGTCTTACCATGTAGATGTGCCAGTCGAAGAAAAATTGAGATTGGGGTGGCAAAGTTCCCATGTAAAGTCAATGGGAGAAGCGTGTGGTTGACATTCGATCGCCTGTGGTTGACTCCCGCGCTCTTGAAGGCGGAAGTACGGCGGGACTCGGATAGTTGGAATTTTCTCTTCTCAGCGAACCGTTGTGCAAAACAAAGCTAGCAGAAATTTGTTTGAAAGTTCTTATCGGAACAGCGAACTCTCGAAGACCTGATTGCGTTGTGCCATTGGACTGTGTGATGTATATATGCAATTTAACATTCATTCAATCCAGTTTATTCACGTAGAGGATATATACAGACACGTCACCCATTTCACCGACCGCTCATACGAACTGCTGCTGAACACAACTTATATTACACTAGCATACGATCTAGAGGATATATACAGACACGTCACCCATTTCATCGACCGCTCGTACGAACTGCTGCTGAACACAACTTGTATTACAATGGCATACGACCTAGAGGACATATACAGACACGTCACCCATTTCACCGACCGCTCGTACGAACTGCTGCTGAACACAACTGGTATTACACTAGCATACGACCTAGAGGATATATACAGACACGTCACCCATTTCATCGACCGCTCATACGAACTGCTGCTGAACACAACTTGTATTACACTGGCATACGACCTAGAGGATATATACTGACACGTTACCCATTTCACCGACCGCTCGTACGAACTGCTACTGAACACAACTTGTATTACAATGGCATACGACCTAGAGGACATATACAGACACGTCACCCATTTCACCGACCGCTCGTACGAACTGCTGCTGAACACAACTTGTATTACACTAGCATACGACCTAGAGGATATATACAGACACGTCACCCATTTCATCGACCGCTCATACGAACTGCTGCTGAACACAACTTGTATTACACTGGCATACGACCTAGAGGATATATACTGACACGTTACCCATTTCACCGACCGCTCGTACGAACTGCTACTGAACACAACTTGTATTACAATGGCATACGACCTAGAGGACATATACAGACACGTCACCCATTTCACCGACCGCTCGTACGAACTGCTGCTGAACACAACTTGTATTACACTGGCATACGACCTAGAGGATATATACTGACACGTCACCCATTTCACCAACCGCTCGTACGAACTGCTGCTGAACACAACTTGTATTATACTGGCATAAGGCCTAGAGGATATATACAAAGACCTAGAGGATATATACAATAAGGGCTAGAGGATATATACAAGAGGATATATACAATAAGGGCTAGAGGATATATATATGCATAAGGCCTAGAGGATATATACAAAGAAAAGGTACACAAAAAATAATTGCAACGAGATATTGTTTTTTTCAGTGTAGTCTACACGAATGATATTAACCCCTAAAATCATGGGGTTTACATTATTTTGTCCAACCCCTGTGTGTATGAATATACTAATACAATATATCAACTATTATCAATCCACAGCTGGATGAAGGTCTCCCCAAGCTTCTTCTACAACAGTATATTGCGCCAATTTCCACCTGCATGTCACTCCCGCAATACCATTTTCTCCTGGAGCTTTTTCCCGTTTCATGTTCTTGATTGCATGTGTTATAACTTCTGCGGGGAGGACTGGAGGAACCTTGGTACTGTTAGCTCTCGTAATGTCTTGAGCAGATGTATCATCTCTTTCATAAAGTTTTGAGTAGAAATCTTTCACAAATCTGTTTTCTTCCATATGTTTTGCAGCCCTTCCTCTTTTCCTCCAGGTAGAGGCTCCAGTTTTTAGCTTTGTGAATTCGGATCTGGGTTTTTAAGGATGTTTGTAATTATTTTCCTATTGCAAATATACACTATCTACCAACAAGTAGTTGGACACCTGTGACAGCAAAGGAAAACGAAGTTTATTCACCTTCAATAGTTGGTGGAGCCTCCGCGTGCGGCGATCACAGCTACGACCCTCCGGGGCATACTTTCAACCAGGCGTTGTACAACGGCTTGCGGTATTTTCTTCCACTCGGCTTGGAGAAGACAGGTCAGTTCCTTCACCGATTTCGGACGGTAGGGGCACCCCTTTAAGTCGACGCTCCAACTCGTCCCAGAGGTGCTCGATAAGGTTAAGGTCCGGGCTCTGCGCAGGCCAATCCATTCGATTAACCCCATTGTCACCATACCAAGCCATGGTGGACCTCGCAACATGACAGGTGGCATTGACATCCTGAAAGTAACATGGGTCCATCCTGTAAAACTGCCACAACGTAGGAAGCGCATGGTCATCCAAAATGGTGCAGTTGGTCTCAGAGTTGAGTCTACCAGGAATTGCGACCAAGGGTCCCGTGCCATACCAGGAAAAAAACACCCCCATAGCATGATTCGACGACCGCCTAACTTCACAGTTGGCACAATACATTCCGGCAGGAGGCGTTCTCCAGGCAGACGCCAAACCCAGACCCTGCCATCCGAATGGTAGAGGGTGAACCTTGATTCGTCGCTCCACAGAACCTACTTCCACTGTTCAACGGTCCACTGTCGACCTTCTTTGCACCACGTTAGCCGAGCAGCGCTATTGTACTTGGTGATCAAAGGCTTGTGGGCGGCAGCAAGTCCATGATAATCGAGCAGATGGGCTTCCTTACGGATGATATTCATTGAAAGAACACTCCCGGATGCCTGTTGAAACTCCGTGCGGATGTGGCCCATCGATTTGGTGTGATTCTTCCGAATTTCCCTGGCCAGCACCCGTCAGTCTCTAACTAACAGTTTTGTGGGTCTGCCGGGTTGGGCCACATTCCGACAGTCACCTCTCATCTTCCACTTTCCAATCATGTAGGCCACAGTCGATTTTGGGCACTTCAACTAGCTGGATATGTCACGTATCGGCCATTTCTGTGATACCCGACGGTTACACCTTTCTCGAAATCAGAGAGCTCCGAACTGCGTGGCATCTTGCATGCGACTGGTTGCGTTGTCGTTTCCCACACGATATTTAACGGCGGCGGCCGTGACGTGTATCAAGACCGCAGATATCGTCAATTGCAGGGGTGTCCAATTACTTGTTGGTAGATAGTGTATAATCACTCGAGACATTCAAATGTTGTTAAACCGTAGCCGATGACATCAAACGTTCATGGGATAAAGGTGCCAGCAGCCACAGAGATGGTAATGTCTGGACGCTGGTGGAAGTGTCGTGGACGTTTCATATTTGTCGCTTGTACTGGAAACTGTTCAGGCCGAAAATGCCGGGTTCATGGCTTCACGGCTTCGGCAGGTTTATCGCCATTTCGATGCGTTTCAGAGAGGAAGAATTGTAGGCCTGTGTGAAGCGTGCTGGTCTACACGTCGCATCGCTGCACATGTGCAACGGGATGTACGAACTGTTGGACGCTGTTGGCACCAGTGGCTGCAAAAAAGTTCGTACGTGCGACGGAGCGGCAGTGGTGTAGTCCAACGTACGTCATCGCGCCTGTACGGGCGGATTGTTCGACATGCTCGTTCGTCACCAGAAAGCACTGCAGCCGACATTCGATGTGCTGTGTCATCGGCCATAGACGTCGCCATAAGGACCCGAACTGTAAACCGAAGGTTACATGTGGCAAACCTGCGCACTAAGCAACTGTTATGTCGACTGCCATTGACGGATAGCTATCGCAGCGCTCGTCTGGCTTGGTACCGAAATCATGTGAACTGGGGTCACGAATGGAACACTGTAGTCTTCAGTGGTGAATCCCGTTTCTGTCTGGGTGCTCATGATCGACGGATCCTTTTATGGAGACACCCTGGTGAGCGGGCGGATCCTTTTCTGGAGACACCCTGGTGAGCGGACGGATCCCAGTTTCGTTCGCGACCGCCACACAGCCCGTCAGGCAGGCATCATGGTATGGGGTGCTATTGCGCATGGTAGCAGGTCCCTTCTTGTCTGTGGGCACACTGACAGCTGTATGATACGTGAGTGAGGTTCTGCAGCCCATTTTGATCCCTTTCCTGTATGACATACAGCATTCCATTTTCCAGCAAGATAAAGCCTCTGTACACACAGCTCGGGTCTTCAGACAATGTTTATAACATGTTCAAACACTGTCATGGCCAGCAAGATCGCCCGGTTTATCCCCAATCGAAAATCTGTGGGACCACATTTGACGTTGTCTGCAATCAAATAGGCCTGCGCATGATCTCGATGAATTATGACAGTAAGTCAACCGTGCTTGGTGTCCCATTTCTCAGGACGATATCGTTCGACTGTATGACTCATTGCAATGCCGTATTGCTGCCTGTATTGCCGTTCGCGGCAATGCAACCACTTACTGAGACGAACCCATTATTCTGCATTATCTCATCTGATCACTGTACGTGGTTGAAAGTAACATCAAGGTAAACCGTTATAAATTCCTGTTTGTATTCTCAATTTCACGCCTCTATCCTTATTCTTTCTGGGTGAGGCAGTTCCTATGTAGAGCAGTATACATATATACATTGGCGTGCAAAAATTAAGGACGAGACGATTTTTCGAATGTAACGTCCTACAGAAGTGCTCCACATCGACTCAAATCCTACCATAAGATCCCCAAGATGTGAGAATATGGGACAAGTGAGGAAAACCGTCCAAACAAGGAATCCAAAAAATACAAAGGCACTTTATTGAAAAGGTAGCTTCGAGCACAACTGGATAGAAGACAGAAACGTCGATGTGACAGGCGGCTGCCAAGAAAAATACAGTCTTTAGTAGGGGATATGATCACCCCTGACTGCGTTGCAGGATTTACAACGTATGTCCATGTTGAGGACGAGGTTGTCAAGGGGCTGTTGAGCCATCGCGGCCCATTCCTCTTGTAGCGCCAATCGCAGCTGCGGAATCGTTGCTGGCGGCTGGTGACGTGCTGCCAAGCGTCTCCCGAGAAGGTCCCACATGTGTTCGATTGGATTTAGGTCCGGGGACCTTGCGGGACAATCCATGCGTTGAATATCTTCACTCTCCAACAGCTCTGCAACAGCCACTGTACGATGAGGTGTAGCGTTGTCGTCCATGAAGAGGAACTCAGGACCCACAGCACCTCTAAACAGACGCAAGTGAGGCACGAGAACCTCGGTACAATAGCGGACACCAACGACTGAACCTCCTTGGAAGATGTGGCGGTCAGTACGGCTACCAAGCATGATGCCGCCCAAACGAGAACTCCGCCACCTCCAAACCGGACCCTTTCGATGATGTTGGAGGTGTGATTGCGTGTTCCCTGCTCTTTCCAGATGTGTATACGTCCAGAATCGCTCGTCAGACTAAATCGGCTCTCATCCGTAAAGAGAACTCGACCCCATTGCTGATGTGTCCAGTTCTTGTGTTCCTGGCACCACAGAAACCGCCGTCTCCGATGAGCAGGCGTTAATGGCACACACCGTACTGGTCGTCGTGTGAATAAACCACCTTTGTGCCTACTGGCCACGGTAAAATGAGATAACGAACGTCCAGTTGTCTGTTGCATGTGCCTTGCGATTTCTCCCGCTGTATGCCGTCTGTCTCTCCTCGCCTGTAGGGCAATATACCGGTCGTCCGCCGCCGTGGTTGCTCGTGAACGACCACTGCTAAGCTCTCGGACAGCTGTTCCTGTCGTTTGAAATGCTCTCCAAGCTCGTGAAACGATGCTGTGAGCGATCCCGAACTCCTCGGCCACACTAGTCACACTTCGACCTTCTTCCAACTTCCCAAAGACGCGACCTCGGGTAAAGTAATCCAGATGTCGTCTACGGGATTGCCTGTTGGCCATATCACACGGTGGCAGCAACTCGACGTCTTTCAAACCGATGTACATCGTCAATAACTTTCACAGAATTCCTGAGCGTACACCGCCCGTGTGCTTTATACTATTCCGAGACTACCCCCTTCCCCTACGTCATGCTGCATATATGCGCATGCCCTACCGTACCGGACCCTAGTATATCTCCTGAGTGGTCTTTCGGTCCGTTCTGCCTGCTCGTTCCGGTGTTAAGTTAATTTCTCCTCTTCGTCCTAAATTTTTGCTCACCAGTGTATAATCGTATAATCATATCATCAAATTCCATCTCACTCACATTTTCTTGAAAGAGCTTGAACATAAATAAAATCTATCAGAATGTCTCGTAAAACGAGCTTTCCCAATTTCATTTTGCTTGTATGGTAAGTGTTGTGATTGCTTATTAAAATGGACTGAATAAGGGAGGAGAGGAGGTAATTCAAGGGAAAGATGAGAGATTATATTAAATACCGAAATAAAGAGCAAAATGTTCATTACATTCTTAACAAACTGCCAGAAATAATACCTCAAGCTCTGAGTTCAATAATTGTAGTGTGGTATTATGCAAAATTACTCTCAAAATGATTTTTATTCAGCCTTTATTTCAGCTACAAAATTAATACCTTCTAGATGAAAAATTCGGGTGTGCTCTTGCCGAAAAATGCTTCCGACACCCAGAGCAGAAGACTCATACCTCGCTCTTGCACTTTTTAAATTCATTTAAGAAGAAACAAGAAAACGAAAATCGCAATTTGGAGCCTTCCAGCATCACCGGGTTACGTGCCTAGTCTTCCTTGCAAATCTGCCCCTGGTCGATAATTCCCTGTTCAAATTTCGATAAGTCATTCCCTTTTCCTATTGCATGGGCTTCGTTTCGACAAACTGACACCCCGTGTCGTCTATATATATTCCACGCCGTTAGAGACGTCGCTACTACGTGCTGTGGGTTACCTCCACTCGTAGAAGCAGGGGTGGTTAAAATGATCTGTCCCATGAAAATTTAGAGCTTACACCAAATGGCACTACATGCTCTATATTGACAAGTCACCGGACACCCCTTCAAAAGCAAATGAACGGATCCGCTGCTTTGTTAAGGTGTGCGGTGCAGCTGCAAACGGTATAAAAACGAGCCTGCAGCTGACCGCGATCATATCGCAGTGTGAGGTTGAGTGAAAATGTCGCAGCGGGAGAAAGGAAAAATTGTTGTGTGTTATATTAGTGGGTTGCCCATAAGAGAAACCGAGAGCCGTTTAAACATACCAAAGTCAACTATTTTGGATGCACTGAATAAGTGAAAGACACATGGCGTGCCTGAAGCAGCAAAACGTACCGGCTGACCAAAGAAAATCAATGATAGAGACGTCGAAGCCTCAGGAAAGTCGTTACAGCTAATCGACGGAGTACTGCAGAAGACCTCAGTGTACAGGTGAGTAAAAATGCTGGAACTTTGGTATGTACACGTACCATCCGCAGAGAACTTCATTCCATGAGTTACCGTAGTCGTGCGGTTGCTCATAAGCTTTTCATCTCCACTCGGAATGCTATACTCTTCGTTTAGCACAGTGTAAAGAAAATTTATCGTGGACCGTAGATCAATGGAAACGGGTCCTATGGACTGGTGAATCCAGTACACGATCCATCAGTCTGATGGCCGTGTGTGGGTATGGCGGCAGCCGGGAGAACGCTATTTAGCACAGTGTACTGTTCCTGCGGTCAAGTTTGGAGCTGGTAGTGTACACGTGTGGGAGTGTTCTTCGTAGTATGGTCCCAGCCCATTGGTTACCGTGGACAAACCTGTTAATCAGCCCATCTACCTCGATATTCTGGAGAATTAGGCCCTACCAACTCTGTGGCAACACTATGGAACCGAGCCTTGTTGGTACCAGGAGGATAATGCACCGAGTCATAAAGCAAGGACTGTTGCGGCGTGGTTTGACGATAATGCCGTATCGTGTGTGGACTGGCCAGCACAGAGCCCTGATTTTAATCCCATAGAGCACCTATGGGATGAATTAGAGCGCCGCATAAGAAGTTAGGAACCAAGGCCTACTACTAAGCAACAGTTAGCGGCAGCATTATGTACTGAATGGAAGCTCATACCTATCGCTGTGTTTCAAAACCTTGTCGAAAGCATGTCTCGAAGGGTCAGTGCATGCATTAAGGCCAAAGGTGGACCGACACCGTACTATTATATGTCAATAAATGCTATGTTGTGTTTCACTTCTAAGTGTCCGGTGACTTTCGTCAATATAGTGTATGTTACCTACACGGATGAGATATTTTTACTTTCTCGTACTAATGAAGGAAAAAAAAATATTGTTATCTCAAAAAAAGTGCTTCGAGATTTCAACATAATTATGTCAGTCAGTCTGTCTGTGTGATTTGTTGCAGCCATAACTCAAAAACTCTTACAGCTATCAAGACGAAATTTAGTGTTTAGGGGGTATTGTGATACCCTGATGGGGAAGAAAGTGGGGATATTACAAATGAAGAAGCCTTTTTTATGCATGGTAATTGAAGCACAGCATTGGCATTTATCGTGTTACATATGGTAAGTTTATGGCATTGCTTTAATTGGTATTTACGCTAATGCATGCGTTGTGGGATCAGCTGTCGAATATTATCAGTTTCCACCCAGCTGACAGTCTTCCTAAAGAGCCCAAACATGGATGGAAATCCATGAACGTGTCTCGCAAAACCAGCTGTTTCAATGCCACTTGACTCGTATGGTAACAGTCTCGCAGAGGCGTAATTAGGTATTTCTGTGCCCGAGGAAAAACTACAAAATATTGCGCCTCCCACCCACCCCCACCGAAGTCGTTAAAACAAAAAAGCTCTACGGCCTGAAATATTTTTATCATGCTTTTTGCATGAGTTTTTAGGATAGTAAAACTGGTCTTGTGTGTTGATTGCGCACAAATTTGCATTATTTAGTACCAACACGTATAGGCCTTAGCAATTACAGTTTTTCAAAATAACTGACATTGACTTTCGGGAGTTGCTTCTGACATTGCGCTTCACACACTGAATTTCATACTTTCTTTTTTACGCTTTCTAACCGTAGGTTGAAGAAGCGTATATGTTCCAGCTTTGTACGTCTGTCTGTCTGTCCGCACGATAACACGCGTAAAAATGGTTCGATTTCGATGAAGTTTTACTATGTGGTAGGGGACAACCTGGGGACGAACCCTATTGAAAATGGACGAAATGGGGTCAAAGGTCAGGTCATAGGAGCGGGATCCATTCCATCGCCCTTACGCGTCATAACTTACGTAAAAATGCCGATTGCGACATACCTTTATCATGTTGTTACGGTGGTATACTGAACCCGTTTTGTTGAATATCATCGAAGTGGGGTCAAAGGTCAGGGCACAGGCGCAAGATTTATTCCACAGCCATTTTCCTCATAACTTGATTAAAAATGCTTCTATTGCGACAAAACTTTAGTATGCTGTTCCGGAGGCATACTGAACCAATTCTGTTTAACATAATCGAAATGGGATCAAAGATCAGGGCACAGGTGCGAGACTTATTCCACAGCCATTATCCTCATAACTTGAGTTATAACATGGGTAATGATTTCTGGTATGTTGGAAAGCGTATCATAACCAATGCATTGCATGAGTTTACTAACTTGTTTTATCACATTCTCTTGCAGTTAACTGATAACTAATAATCACTAGCGGTTGTGCAATAGATTTTGGGAATCGGTTAGATTTTCGGCGAACCAGAGGAAGAAACTTTGAATACATATATACACTGCAAAAAATTTCACCGTTAGATTACGGGCATCGGTCGGCAACCAGGGACCCATAAAAATACAGCTTAGCCCGTTTTTAGTGAAAGCCCGTAAAATTAAGATCTCAACCGTAAATACTAAGCCCGTAACACCAAACAGAAGTCGTCGCTCTTTCCACGTTAATAAGTGAGTCACGGAAAAATTCTCATCGTGTATGAATTAATAACTAAGCCTGTAATTTGAAGAGCAACGCCTGTAAAAATAAAGTTTGACGGTGTTCAGTTAAGCCGTAATTTGAAGGGCAATGCCAATAAAAATAAAGTTTGACCGTATTCAGTTAAGCGGTAATTTGAAAAACAGCCCAGTAAAAATAGTTTGGTCGTGTTCAGTTTAGACTGAATTTCACAGGCTTAACTGAATACAGTTTTCAGTTAAACCATAATTTGAAATTAAAAATAGTCTATCACTTGAATTTCAGAGCAATCCCCGTAAAAATAAAGTTTGCCCATATTCAGTTAAGCCTCATGGCGAGTTGTCACCCGACTTTTACGGTAAATGCGCATTTTTTGTGGAAGAGTGTACAAGTAAATGCACGTTTTTTGTGGAAGAGTGTGCGAGTGTAAAAGTGTTACGGTTAAATATTTTTATTGCCGTATGATACTGTAAATAGGGTAATTTAGAACTAGGTGTTTTTCTCATTCCAAAAGGGAACTGCATTTTACCTTCATTAACTGCGTCAGAAGAAATTAGGAAATGGGGGACAGCGCTCAGCAGAAAGGTTTCGTGCATTTCTCTTATCCTTGCTTACATCAAGAATGTTCTGGGTAGTGAAGTCGAACTAGACGCGGAACGCCATTTAGGGTTGTAAAATATAAAAGGTGAAGAGAGTGCTAGGATTCGAAACAGCTTCGAAGTTCCGACCTGTGGTACCACATTAAACGGACCGAATACAGCCTACAGTAGTGGCAGTAATAATGGAATTGCCCCCAGAGAATCTTTAAAAATATGAACGACATCCGTATCTTGTAACCTACGAACAACCGCACCGTCATTTCTCATTGTGAGTAACTTACATCCCCTGCACATTTTGAGGTAGAAATGCGAATTTTAAGCTGCCAAAGTACCGCAACTGACGAAGAATATTGTAGGCAAATTCTGTAAATGGACAACAAACGATATATGGCGAGAAAAAGCTGTACCAGAAAATTGGTGCAAAAATTTCAATTTCGATTTTAATCAGATTGTACTCAGTGATTTTTGCGCCCTATCTGGAGCTGCGCTTACACACCATAGTTACGCCTCTGCACCCCCCCCCAAAGATGGAAACGGGTCAACGGGTCGACAATTTCTTGCGGGTCAAACGGGTCGGGACAAGGTGTTGCGGACCCGATTTTATTTCCATTTTAGTTTTGAAGAGAAAAAAAAAATCAAATAAAAATGCGCACTGTGGAATTTTGTGCTCGATATTAGTGCCAGCGGAGTGAAAAATGATCTGTTATACAAAAAAATTGCAATCTCTTTTTCTTAAAGTAACCAAGATTTCCACTGACCGACGATACAGCTCAAACGCTAGACTCACCGACACTATGTCGTAAAATGATACTTTCTTTGCGTTTGTTTTCAGTGCGATACAGGCAAACTCCGGTCGCCTGCTTCTCTGGCGATTCACTTTCTCACACCCCGCGTGTCACATTGTAAGACTGAGAGTAACTTTTCACATCGTGTATTTTGTATTGAGCATTCAGAGGTTTTCGTTTAACGTGCTAACATTCCGTTCCATTGCATGTCGTGTCAAAATTAATGCCCTATTTGTTAATATGGATAAACTTAATATTAAGGGGATTAAAAAGGCGTCGAGGCTAACAAATACATTCTTGTTGAAAATAAAAAGGGGAAGAGTGAGTGCTGGAAGCTATTTCATCTCATTAAGAAACCATAATATATTTCAGAGCAACACCAATTTTCACAAGCTTGTGATGAGTTGAAAGTTTCCAGAATGTATAACGAAGTGAATTTCTCCGTCATTTTTATCCGCGCCAGCCAGGATTCGAACCCGGATCCCCTCATTCCGGAACAAGTTGCTCTACCAATTGAGCTACGCGGACGTTTTATTCTGATTCTTATCTGCCTTTATGTCGTGGGCGTCCTTCTGGCAGGTACGTCACATCTCCTGGTACGTTACATCATCTTCCCCTTATTTTTTTTTTTTTTTTTTTTCGTAGTGCTGGAGAAGGGATTCTCTTATTTTTCCTATCTCACGGTGTGGAAAGAACATCACACCAATGCGAGATTTTGAACGGTCGGGTCATCCGGATAGTTCGGGCGTCATTATAACGAAGTAAATTTCTCCGTCATTTTTGTCTACGCCAGGATTCGAACCCGGATCCCCTCATTCCGGAATAAGTCACTCTACCAATTGAGCTACGCGGACGTTTTTTCTGATTCCTATCTGCCTTTATGTCGTGTGCGTCCTTCTGGCAGGTACGTCACATCTCCTGGTACGTTACAAATGTAAATGTTGATTTCATGAATGTTCCTTCCTTCTGAGGGGCAATGATGAAATCAACATCCATATTTTGGAAACTTTCAACTCATTAGAAGCCGGTGAAAAGTGGCGTTGCTGTGAAACATATCCTGAAGCTTGATATGTTATCAGGAAAACAGCAAAACTGAAATTAAACATACACTAAGTTACTTCACTCAAAAATTTTGACTGTAGCACTGTCAGAATTAAGTGGAACAGCCTTAACATAATCGCGGAGGGGTTTTTTTTTCTCGCAGATGTATTTGTCGGGTCCAAAATTTTTGACCCGTTTCCAACTCTGCTCTATCCAACGGCGTAACTGCGCTCGGAGGAAACCACAAAATATTACACCACCATTTATCCTTATATGCACACACCGAGTGATCACTGAATTACGACCACCCCTATCAAAAGTGAATGAGGCCCGTTGACTACATGATTTCCGAGAATGCGCGATTAGTTAACCTACGTGCCATATATAAGGTGTTAGTGGAGCAGCAGATAGTAAAATTCTGGGCGTAATGGGTAAACGGAAGGATTTGTCGGATTTGGGGAAAGCACAGATTGTGGGAGCTCGGAGAGCGGGTGCCTCGATTTCTCAAACAGAGCATGGTGGGTAAACGGAAGGATTTATCTGACTTTAAGAAAGGACAGATTGTGGGAGCTCGGAGAGCTGGTGCCTCGATTTCCCAAACAGAGCATGACGGGTAAACGGAAGGATTTATCTGACTTTAAGAAAGGACAGATTGTGGGAGCTCGGAGAGCGGGTGCCTCGATTTCCCAAGCAGAGCATGATGGGTAAACAGAAGGATTTATCGGACTTTGAGAAAGGACAGATTATGGGAGCTCGGAAAGCTGGTGCCTCTATTCCCCAAACAGAGCATGATGGGTAAACGGAAGGATTTATAGGACATTGAGAAAGGACAGATTGTGGGAGCTCGGAGAGCTGGTGCCTCGATTTCCCAAACAGAGCATGATGGGTAAACGGAAGGATTTATCGGACTTTAAGAAAGAACAGATTATGGGAGCTCGGAAAGCTGGTGCCTCGATTTCCCAAACAGAGCATGATGGGTAAACGGAAGGATTTATAGGACATTGAGAAAGGACAGATTATGGGAGCTCGGAAAGCTGGTGCCTCTATTCCCCAAACAGAGCATGATGGGTAAACGGAAGGATTTATCGGACTGTGAGAAAGGACAGATTGTGGGAGCTCTGAGAGCGGGTGCCTCGATTTCCCAAACAGAGCATGATGGGTAAACGGAAGGATTTATCGGACTGTGAGAAAGGACAGATTGTGGGAGCTCTGAGAGCGGGTGCCTCGATTTCCCAAACAGAGCATGATGGGTAAACGGAAGGATTTATCGGACTTTGAAAAAGGACAGATTGTGGGAGCTCGGAGAGCGGGTGCCTCTATTCCCCAAACAGAGCATAATGGGTAAACAGAAGGATTTATAGGACTTTGAGAAAGGACAGATTGTGAAAGCTCGGAGAGCGGGTGCCTCGATTTCCCGAAAGGGCTAGGGCTTGCTCGCCAGCCGCTGTAGTTCAGTGAATCAGTACTGGCAAACAACGACCCGAAGGCAAAACTGCCAATGACAGCGAAAGCCTGATGTGATAGGTGAGCGCCAGGTCCTACGACACGTACAGGCCAACAGACACAGCACTGTTCAACAGTTGACTATCCAACACAACAGAGGTCAACCCGGAACAGCATCTGTCATGAACATGCGTCGCACGCTCGCACGTATGAGCTATAACAGCAGACGACCCAGGCGACATCTTTTCCTAACAACTGTTCATCGGCGCAAACGACTTGCCTGGTGCATAGATCATGCAAGTTGGACGTCGGATGACTGGAAAAAGGCACAAAATGTTCGCCTGGTGAAAAGAAAAGATCATGCAAGTTGGACGTCGGATGACTGGAAAAAGGCACAAACTACTCGTCTGGTGAAAGGATCATGCAAGTTGGACGTTGGATGTCTAGAAAAAGGCACAAAAGACTCTCCTGGTGCAAAGATCGTGCAAGTTGGACGTCGGATGACTGCAAAAAGGCACAAACGACTTGTCTGGTGAAAAGATCATGCAAGTTGGACGTCGGGTGACTGGAAAAAGGCATAAAAGGTTCGAAGGTTCGCCTGGTGAAAAGATCATGCAAGTTGGACGTCGGATGACTGGAAAAAGGCACAAACGACTCGTCTGGTGAAAAGATCGTGCAAGTTGGACGTCGGATGACTGGAAAAAGGCACAAACGACTCGTCTGGTGAAAAGATCATGCAAGTTGGACGTTGGATGACTGTAAAAAGGCACAGAAGACTCGCCTGGTGCAAAGATCATGCAAGTTGGCCGTCGGATGACTGGAAAAAGGCACAAAAGGTTCGAAGGTTCGCCTGGTGAAAAGATCATGCACCTTGGACGTCGGGTGACTGGAAAAATGCGCAAAAGACTCGTCTGGTGAAAAGAAAAGATCATGCAAGTTGGACGTCGGATGACTGTAAAAAGGCACAAACGACTCGTCTGGTGAAAGGATGATGCAAGTTAGACGTTGGATGTCTAGAAAAAGGCACAAAAGACTCGCCTGGTGCAAAGATCATGCAAGTTGGACGTCGGATGACTGGAAAAATGCGCAAAAGACTCGTCTGGTGAAAAGAAAAGATCATGCAAGTTGGACGTCGGATGACTGGAAAAAGGCACAAAAGACTCTCCTGGTGAAAAGATCATGCAAGTTGGACGTCGGATGACTGGGAAAATGTGTGCTGCTGTGACAAGTGGCATTTTTTACTCCACTCCGTAGATAGCCATGTACATATTTAGCGCAAACAACATGAGGCTCGGTCCATCCTTTATGGTCTCCACAATATAAGGCGGTGGAGCGGTTGTATGGTGTGGGGCATGTTTACCTGGCAGGATCTTGGATCCCTGGTGCATGTGGAACAACGTATGACTGATGTTCTTTATTGTGAATTGCTTGCTGACTCTGTACAGCCAGCAATGTTGCACTTTTCCCCGAATGGCAACGGTGTTTTGCAAAATGACAATGTGCCGAGCCACAGGTCCAATGTTGTGCAGGAATGGTTTGAGGAACACAATTTAGACATCCTTCATATCGATTGGCTTCCGAACTCCCCCGATGTAAATCACACAGAGCACTTGTGGGACACTATGGAACGGCATATTAGGCGTCTGGATACACCAATAACCTCCATTGAAGGCTGCATTACACACAGATTAGTTGGCCATACATCCCAACTGCTCATACATGTATAGTACAAACCCCAACTCCTTGGTCGTGGTAGAAACAGGGGGAACATTCTATATGCTTCTGCCCTTAACAAACCCTGCTCAATGGCTCCCAATGTTTCTGCCTTCCGCTTATATATATACATGTTCGAGTCACATTATTGTGACCACTAGCTAGTATCCAGAGTAACCGCCGTGTGCAGCGCGGACAGCAGCTAGACTGGTTGGGAGTGACTCAATAAGGTGCTGGAAGGTGATCACAGGTATGTGAAGCCAAGCTGACTGCAGTGCATCTGACAGCTGCTGGAGGGTGCGTGGTGGAGGATCCATATTATTGGGTTTAAGTGTGGGGAATGAGAGAACCAGGGAAGTACTTTGAAGTCTTCATCGTGCTCTTCTGACCACTCTCTGACATTTCTAGCTGAGTGACACGTCGCATTGTCGTACTGGAAGATCCCATCTGTCCCCAGAGGAGACAATCGGCATGCATGGGTGTATGGGGTCTGCAAGGATGGATTCATAACGAATTCTGTCCATAGTGCCTTCCACAGGTATGAATGGACCCAGACAATACCACGAAAATATTATCCGAACCATAACGCTGCCCCCACCACTTTGTGTTCTTCCAGCAGTTGTTGAAGAGTGTTTGTTCTCCGATGTTTCTCGCCTTATACACCAACGTCCATTATTTCCATGAAGCAGAAAATGTGACTCATCGCAGAAGGCAATCCTTCGCCAATCAGCGGAGGTCTAATTCCGATACTGCCGTGCAAATGCAAGTCTTTTCTGCCTATGCACCTTCGTTAACATAGGTGCAGTGACCATCCGTCTGCATCGGAGTTCCGTACACAGCAGGGTTCACAGAACTGTCGTTTTAGATACACTTTCGGTAGTGCCCTGGTTCATTCGGCCAGTGAGTTGCTCCACTGTAATGTGTCGATCGGCTCTCACGCACCTTCGAAGCCGAAGTTCACCTCTCACATCAATGGTACGTGGTGCTCCGCAGTTTCCACATCGCTTATTCGCAATGGCGCCATTTCTCCAATTACGACACACTTTAACCACAGCAGTACGCGAACAGTTCACACACTGCGGTGTTTCAGAAATACTGTCACCCTTGGTTCGAAAGCCGATAATCATCCCTTTTTACAAATCTGATGAATCGCTCCTTTTATCAATGACAGCAACAAGTGATGCGTTTTGAGAATGCCTACAGCACACCTTATATACCCTCCAAGCCAGCTCACGACACGTGCCTTCTTTCATTGGCTACGCGCTGTTGACAACAAAAGTAGGAGATGGTCAGGATAATGTGCCTCGAATATGTATATTTTATTTTAAACCGTAAAAAATATTTTATAGACTTAAAAATTCCGTAGTTCTGCTCTGCACAGATTTAGTATAAAAAGAGTTTTATTCAAGTTTTTTTTTTTTTTGTTAATGTCGGAACATTTCATCTGGAACATTTTCTTGAAACTGTAATCCTCGTTCACTTGTATCGAATGTTTTAGCATTTCTTCATGTGAAGTTTTTAGATAGCCTCTTCGTCATCATCACTCACTGTAGTTTCTTCGCTACATTTTATAACACTGCGTGTGGCTATATAATACTTTATAGCCCCATCTTCCTTCCTCATTCTTTTATCAATCATCTAAAAGTTTCACTTTATCCGCAAGGGACAGGCATTTTCTTCTCGTCATTTTGTGCGAATAACACAGACGAGTCAAGCGTACTGATTCAATGAGAATGAATACGTA
This sequence comes from Macrothele yani, assembly GCA_039090855.1. NCBI lineage: Eukaryota > Metazoa > Arthropoda > Arachnida > Araneae > Macrothelidae > Macrothele > Macrothele yani. Next base: position 30,109,706 of record CM077026.1, read on the forward strand.
ACTTCTACAGTCAGGCACGCACGAGTTATAACAAGTTTTACCCTGTGAAATGCAGTTTCTAAGCTGGACTTTCTGTCCACATTTGGAAAAATTGTTGCTTTGTACCGTTTCCATGGATGCGCCTCCTCCCGTGTAGTCTCCTTTCCAACAAGACTCCAGGCGCCTTACAGAATCGGCAGTTTCCGCACACACACACACACACACACACACACACACACACACACACACACACATAAAATGGTAATTTTAGTTGTAAAAAATTCGTTATATACAAATTGATTTTCGTAATATGGAGATTAATTAACACGCAAATGTCGTTCGAAGTCAAGGTTCTGCGAAAAATTTCGTTAAATGGAAGTTCGTTATATAGAGACCTTACCGCACACACACACACAATGCTTATGCGTATATAAAGCTTGATCTGCTCAACAAAACAAAAATAACGTCATACCCCGATGTTATTTCAATGTGGGAAACACAGTCATACTCTAACATATGACTGTTTGTACAGCTTTTCGCGACTGCTTCGGAGGTACGACATTCCGTACCACATCAAACAGACCGAATGTAGTCATAGTCGTGGCTCACAGACACGGAAATGATCGAATATCTTCCAGAGATTCTTTAATGATGTGAACAAAATCCTTATCTTGCAACTTACGTACAGTCCATCCAGTTAAAGAAAATATGCGTGCCCCATTGTTGTCGACGAGGACAGGGGTTACTCTTTAGTTGGACAGACTGCAGAAGAGCGCCTTCATTTCTGAACATGAGCAAATGACATCCCCTGAATATTTTGGGGAAGAAATGTGAATTTTGAGTATACCAGAAACTGGCGTAAAAGTTTCAATTCCAGTTTTAATCGGACTGCAAGCAGTGACTTTTGTGCCCTACCTTGAACTGCGCCCGTGGCAGCCGCACCGTCTGTCCCTCCCCAGTTATGCCTCTGAACAAGGGGATTAGAGCATGCAGATGAGCAGCACTGACGCATATGCGCACACCTTACCGAAGAGCAAAGCAAAGAAACCTATAAGTATCGCACTCACTGAGTCATTCTCATTCATTAATCGGGCGCTCTATAGCCCAAATCTCCTAGCTTCCTATTTCTAAGGGTTGTTTAAGACCTGGGGTCAGACACTCCCTTCCTAAAATCATCTACATATGATCTGATCTGATCATTCTCATTCATGGCCTAGGGATCAACGTTCGTGACTGCCACGGAGACCTCGGGTTCGATCTCAGGCAGGTACGAACGCTCGAACCACTAAATATCTGCCGTGCGTCGGATGGGCACGTTAAGTCGTCCGACCCCGGGTACTGGCACCCCGGAAATAAATAAGGGCGTCTTCCTCCCCCTTTCTACCTCGCTTCCGTGCCGCTTTCCTATCGGGCACCTAGTCCAAATCTCCTAGCTTCCTATTTCTAAGGGTTCTTTAAGGGCTGGGGTCAGACACTCCCTTCCTAAAATCCTCTACATATGATCTGACCATTCTCATTCAGTAGTATTCATGGGCCGCGGATGGCCTAGTGATCCACCGCTCGTGAGTGCTACGGAAAAGTCTCACGTTCGATCTCGGGCAGGTACGAACGCTCCTACCACCAAATATTCCAAGTGCGTCGGGCCCTGGGTACTGGCTCCTTGTTATAAATAAGGGTGTCTTCCACCAACTTTCTACCTAGTTTCCGTATGACAATCTTGTCAGGCACTCTAGCCCAAATCTCCCTACTTCTAAGGGCTGGTGTCAGACACTCCCTTCCTAAAAACCACCACATCTGATCTGATCATCCTCATTCAGTAGGAAGTGCAGCTGAGTTTCAGTGAAATGGTCTCTAAATAACGCGATTTACCAGAATCGACAGCCTGAAGAGAAGGCTGGAAGCTGTTGGAATGTCTCAAAGCATGATTAGTAAATTATAGAGGAGTTCTGGAAGACCGGAACAGTAGGAAGAAGACTAGGGGAAGGGTAGGCCAACATCCACAACAACATAAGGTGATCGGTATTTCCGTTTACTAACTCGCAGGAACCGCCGGCGATTTGCAACTGAACTGCTGAGTGGCGTCGTCGAAGGGTTGGGGGTGGAGTCTTTACCCCCATAGTTTCCACAGTCCTCTTTCCCAAAGGCACCCCAATTTGCAGCACACGTTTTAAGTAAAAACAGTGTGAACGCAATTTTAAGACAAATCTTCCAACCAGATGACTGCCCCTCCAATATAAAAGGCTAATAGCTTGCTGAGACCTAACTTTAAGAACCTTTTGAAATTCAAAACCATTCTTTTTACGGGATTTAACGACCGCAGTGAGCAACACTAAAGGAATATAAGCAGACTTCCGTCCCTAATTTAGGGCCACTGCTTCCAGGGAGCGGAAAAAAAACTAAGTGTCATTGGGGAAATATATCGCTCATATCGGGGCACTAACCCGCACTCATCTCGGACAAAGGCTTCATACCACTTGGCCACCGAGGCGGCGACCATTTTTTTGAACATTTGCTTTTAATCATTTATTTGGCTGTAGGCTGCAGCTGTTTCTCTCAGAATAAATAATTTTTGGGGTTCATCATTTTATTTTAGTATGTCCAATTTAAATTTTATGTTTTAAAGAACCAGATAGTAAGAACAACCTTTTTATGAGTGACATATATCATTAAGCTTTTGCAATACAGCTCCTCTGTGCCCTCCCCCGAAATCTGAATTCTTTTACTTAACCTTTTTTTTTTTTTTTTTTTTTTTTCTGACAGGGTCTTTTTTAAACTTGCGTCATGCACCCCCATATTGTTGTAACCCTGGGCACCCTATGATTGAAAGCATATGTTATTGACTTGACTACTTCCTCGTAATTGAAAGTAAAGCTCTAAAAAATCTGAACAGTGATTTCTTATTTTCATTTAAAAAGTGCATGAAAAAGAATGTTTAACAGTCATGAAGAGTGAATTTTCCTCATCTAAAAATTTATCACCCCATAATGAGTATTTCTTCCATGTTGCCGTGTGATGTGGTTACTTCTACTTCTGGCGTTCTGGCAAAACACAGGGTGTCCTTTTTTTCTTTTTCAAATTTTAGGCATGAGGCAGTCGCCTACTGCATGTACAACAGAGTTATTCCCTCTTACGTGTGACTAATGATTGATTGCACTTACTCTAAAACCATGGATTACTGATACGGTCTTGTTAAATGTTCGCTGTGAAGCTATTGTAATAAATTTATGTAATTATGCTGAATCTTGTAGAAGGAAGGACCCCAAAATTCTGCTGTGCGGCCCTGATCCGGTACATTCGCCTCTGCCTACAACAGTAATAAAGCTAAATGAACAATATTCAAGAAACTGATTTTCTTTTTTATTAGGTCAACCATTCTTCTTTAACAGGAATTTGTTTAACTCCGTACCTCTTTCTCCAGAAACATAGCGCCTCTCCTAACCCGCTGCTTATCAGGTACGGAGATAATATTGCTTATCTCGTATGCCAAATAATAACAGATATTTACGTAAATAATTGACGCAGAGAACAAGTTGCGAAATATCGTTCAGCAAAAGTTGCAAAATTTCGTGAGTTGGCATTGTTTATCTGTTTTTATAATCAGATCGATAACTAAAATGCGATTGCAGATACGGGAAGACACCCGAGACTTGATTAAATGCTACATGTCTGGTGTATTAGCTGCTGCGGTGCAGACACTTCCGGCCGCAAGTTCCAGAGCCCTTCACTCTTCGGCTGGTGGTGTGGGCCCGCCATTTTCCAGCGTAGAACGATGTCGAAATCGGGGCGCCATGTGAGGTGGTGGCGGTAACCGGGGAGGGAGAGGAGGTGGTAGAGGGAGGGGGGGGAATCATGAGGCGCTTGTGTGTTGCTGCCCAGCATGGCTGCCACGCACTCAAACTCGCTCTAGCGAGGAGTCAGTGTCTGTTAGTGTACAACGGCAAAATTCGAACGATTTCCGAAACTGGGAAGCTGCATGTTCGGTTCCCTGTCTGCTGTGCTGTCTGCCTACTCGCTGGAAAATTCAACCGCACGACGAAATGAGTGGCGTGTTATAACCTTGGACTTCGTTCGCGGCCGTTAGTGTTATAGATCTTGTTTGCTCTAACCACTGGAGGAGCACGCCCGCTGACGTGCGTTTGAGCAGACAGACGTGGCAAGCGGCCATATTACGACCGTCTTTCTTCCCGGGTCCTATGAATATCCCGGCGTACTTCGAAGACATGGCGGCATGATGAAACGTTTATCCGAACGCTGTTGACTGCTTGTTCTAGTTCTTGGGGAGAGGGCTTCGTGACGTTTTCAGGGGGGGGGGGGGTACTCACCTGTATTTCGCTGCTATCAGACAATTATCTGTACCACCTAAACGATTCTGCATTTCCGTGTGTACCCATGGCTTTTGTTTTTTTGTTTTTTTTATCATCCTCCCTCCATTTTTGTGGCGGGAAACAAACTGAACAAAGAGAATTTGTTTGATTTTCTGTACCATTACGTTATGTACAGTGAGTTGGCTCAGTGGCGTGGGACATGTTTTTCGCAGGGAGGGGAAGGGGGGGTAATAATTTTTTTATACAACTAAATGTGTTATGAGTGCATTTTTAAAATGTATGCTACATCCGCGCAAAAATGTTGAAATAAATATTGCTGGAATTTATTAATATTTATATTCCCAACGCTGTTATAATCACATAATGGTTGAGCACTTATATTTTGCTATTTATCTGTGCAGAAAACAAGCATACTAGACTACTTACTATTAAATGGTTAAAAGATGCAAGTAATTATTGAACGAAATAAACATTTACCCTCTAGTGAAACATTCTTTATTTGTATAATGCCGCTTTTTTTTTTTTTCGTTGTACGGTTATCCCTGACGACACTCATTTCGACAGATATTTTTTGATTTGATTCAACTCTTATGTTACTTTTACTTGAGTCGTATTTCCAGCCTCCTGGTTTTTTTTGCAAGTTCATCTAAAACTTCTTCAGCTTTCGGTGTGTATTTTCGATTAATGTGAAGTAATACTAGCCCATTGAGTCTCAGTTCTGATCAGTATCAGTAGCGTACGGGAAAAACTGGAGCCCCCTCCCCCACGCGGGAAGTATCGTCGAGGACCTTTTGCGAAAATCTATTAGCTTTCAATTACTGAAATTTTTAAATTTCATATTATTAAATATAGGCATTTTAATAATTCAAATTCTTTGGAATCTACAGGTATTTTTCGTAAAACCAAAATTATTGCACTTTGTGGCGTGTAAAACAAATGCGCCCGTAATTAAAATGATTGCCCTAATTTTATACTAATACAAAGTACTCAGTGGCATAACTACCACACCCGCAGCCCGCGCAGCTGCACGGGGGGGGGGGAGGTAACCAAGGGACGAACTGCAGCTTTCAGTTATAGTTTTTTTTTTTTTTGAAAAATTCGAACACGCACAAAGACAAACAACACATATGGCCAAACACCTCCAAAATGACTCTACAACATAAATCTTGGCCCTCAGTCTCCGGCAGCTGGAATGTACCTGGCCAAGGCAGCGGCCAGTGCGACATGAAGGGTGCTAAGAATCCCCGGAGGATCGGACTAGGCTGCCATTTGATGCTGACCTTGGCTACCTATAACGGACGCTCCCTATCTTCTGATTCAAGGCTTCTTGAATTGGAAGAGGAACTACAAAGGATCAAGTGGGACATTGTTGGGCTAAGTGAGGTAAGGAGAAAAGGAGAAGATCTCATTGAACTGAAAAGTGGACATCTCTTCTATTATCGTGGGACAGATACTGGCAGAACTAGTGGTGTTGGATTTATAATAAACAAGAAACTGAAGGATAAAGTTGTAGAAGTTGAAAGTTCCTCTGACAGAGCTGCACGACTCGTTATCCAACTATCGAGAAGATACCAGGCTCAGATTATTCAAACTTATGCACCCACCACAAGTCATCCTGAAGAAGAAATTGAAGAATTTTATGAGGAAATTCGTCATCTAAATAATAAAGGTAAGCAGCACTTGAAGATAATTATGGGAGATTTCAATGCAAAAATAGGGCAACGACAACAGAATGAAACTTCAGTAGGTAAATTCGGTCACGGCAACAGAAACCAGCGTGGAAATACTCTCGTTGAGTTTGCAGAGGCAGAAGGATTTTTCATCTTGAACTCCTTTTCCAAGAAAAAGCCACACAGGAAATGGACATGGAGACATCCAATTGGGACGACAAGTGAAATTGATTTTATTATGTGTAACAAAAAATTCGTCATCGAAGACTGCAGTGTGCTGAACAAGTTCAACACAGGTAGTGACCATAGATTGGTGAGATGTAAGATGCACCTCAACACTAAACTGGAACGTGGCAAGCTCATAAGACAAACAAAATGTATTGACATAACCAACCTTAAAAAACACCATAATACTTTCAAGTTGGAACTGAAGAACAGATTCTCTGCTTTAGAAGGCCTAACATCGGAAGAAGTGGATATTTCGGAAGTTAACAGAAAAGTAACCAAAGCTCTTATGGAAACAGCAACAAAATTAGCTGGGTCTAAGAACAAGTTGCATGTGAACAAATTATCAGGAAAAACCAAAATGTTGATGCAAAAAAGAAGAGAGATGAGGACAACTAAAGAAGATGTGACTTCCAAAGTGGAATATATAGAGCTATGCAAGACAACATGAAAAAGTATCACTGAAGACGTAAGGAAATTCAACTGTGAGCTAGTGAGGAAAGCAATTGAAAACAACCAAAGCCTTAAGATAGCAAAGGGACATCTCAGTAAGGGAAGAAAACAGATTAAGGCTCTGAGAAAAGAAGATGGTTCTATAACAAGAAATAGAGGCGAAATTTTGACAAGAGTGAAAGATTTCTACTCCAAATTATATGAAAGGGATGATGCATGTACTCCAGACATCGTGAAAGGTACCAGAGTTCTTCCAGTCCTCCCAGCAGAAGTTGCTCATGCAATCAAGAACATGAAGCGGGGGAAAGCTCCAGGAGAAGATGGAATTACTATAGACATCATACAAGAAGCAAGTAGAGAAATTGAAACAGTACTCGCCCAAATTTTCACTCGATGCCTTAATGAAGGGAAGATTCCTGAGGATTGGAACAATGCTACAATGATCCTGCTACATAAAAAAGGTGACATTGAGGATCTCAGGAACTACAGACCTATCAGCCTCCTATCAGTGGTTTATAAAATCTTCACTAAAGTTCTTTCACACCGCTTGAAGGTAACACTGGACATGGCTCAACCGAGAGAACAAGCTGGATTCAGGAGTGGCTACAGCACAATAGATCATATCCACGTACTGAGAGAACTAATTGAAAGAGCGAGGGAATATGAACTTCCATTGTGCATGGCTTTTATCGATTATGAAAAAGCCTTTGATTCGGTGAAACCATCAGCAGTTACCACGGCTCTGAAATCCTGCGGTATTGAAGATGCATACATTAATATTATTAATAACATCTATGAAAATGCAAGTGCAAAGATTCGGCTGTTTGAAAATACAACACACATAAAAATTGGAAAGGGAGTGAGACAAGGTGACACCATATCTCCGAAGCTCTTTAATGCCACATTGGAAAATGTCTTTCAATCACTGAACTGGGAAAACAAAGGGATAAAGATTAATGGAGATTATCTAACCCACCTTCGTTTTGCTGATGACATAGTCATTTTTGCAACTACCCCATCAGAGCTGCAGAGTATGATCCAGGAACTTGCTGACAAGAGTAAAGAAGTGGGATTAAAAATGAACTTTAAGAAGACAAAAGTGATGTTCAATGCTTTTACAAGAAATGAAGATTTATCGATTGATGGAGAAAAACTGGAGATAACAGATACATACGTTTATCTTGGACAGCAGATATCAAGTGAGGGTCACATTGATGAAGAAATTAATCGGCGTACAAAACTTGCCTGGAGAGCTTTTGGAAGAAACAGCATAATTTTCAAGAGCAATATGCCATTATGTCTTAAAAGAAAAGTGTTTGATCAATGCATCCTTCCAGTGCTTACGTATGGTGCAGAGACGTGGACCTTAACTAAAAGAGACATACAAAGGCTGCAGACAACTCAAAAAAGCATGGAGAGGTGCATGCTTGGTATAACCAAGAGAGATAAGAAGAGGAACTCGTGGATCCGAAAAATGACGAGAGTGGAAGACATCATGATCAGAGTTAAATCCCTGAAATGGCAATGGGCTGGACATACTGCCAGAAGGACAGACCATAGATGGACAGCCGAAATTTTAGATTGGATTCCAAGGGACAGGAAAAGACCCAGAAAAAGACCACATGGGAGATGGGTGGATGAAATTCGTAAATATGCGGGAGTGACATGGAGGAGACTGGCACAAGACAGACCGTTGTGGAGGAAACTTGGGGAGACCTTCATCCAGCAGTGGATTGATAATGGTTGACAATGATGATGATGATGAATTAACCCAAAAGTTCATATTTTCTTTTAAGGTGCGTTTAGCTTTGCCTAAATAAATGCCAAGTTTCACTTTTAAAGCACTGGATGTCCTATAGATTAAAGCTATTCCGCACTTTGGCTCCGAGTTGTAATACGATCGCTCTCCGATCGCCCTCTTTCTGCGCTACTGAGGAAAAGCGTAAGGCCACATGGGGATTCCCCATGGAGGATGTGGGGAAACAGTCAGTCAGTCACCAATGTACAAGTGGGTGATTTCTCCAAGTGATTTATTTTAGTTTTGTACAAAACAATTACATGTATTGTTAAATCTATTACTTAAAAAGTTAAAACTACATAGCTCTAGGTACCAGCATTGTTTTTCCAGACACTCTCCCTGACTTCCTCACTCCCACCCCCTCCCATCCACCACACTCCCCCGCGAAAAACGCATCCTTCCTCATGCTTGAAATCCTGGGAAAATTACTACGCTTAGGGGCGCTAAAGTAAATCCTGCGGGGCGGGGGGGGGGCACACGTTGGCTAGTTACGCCACTGAAAGTACTATACAACACTTGCGCCGAAGCTAATCATATGCAAATTTTATTCTTTTAGAGAACCCTCTTTAAAATGCCTCATGATTACACACATGAAACACGTAACCGCCATTGGTTGGTTAGAGTTCATTAGCGCAAGGGCCCTCAATGGGTCAAAGAGGGCCATACCAAACGGCTTACTCAGAAACAAAAGCAACCTCAAAACTCTGACAAAAGATAAGGTATGAAACAGAAATATCACAAGAAATGGTGTAAATGGCCAACAATCAAACAACGGACTTCACGAAACGAAAACACCACACGTAACTGCCGTATGACACTGTCCAAGGACCTTTACCGATTTATAAGAAAATAAGTCAGTAACAAAGAATTTTTGCACGCACAAAAAAAGCAAAATTTCTTAAACTATTTACTCTTGAATATAGAAAAGGCATCTGACATCATGCCTCAATATTTTGCACGTAGTCCCTGCGAAGAACATCTTTTAGTTCATTATATTCTGAAGGACGCATAGTTTTGTGCAAACGACTGTAATGCTAAGCCGCGCATTGGTACGAAAATTTCATTCATTGAACTCATGTTGCTTTCACATTAAAATTAATACACATGTATAGGAACTATTGCTATGGCTGTGAAAAGGGGCCTCAAGTCATCTCGAGTAGCTTCTTTTCCGTGATCCAGTTTTCATAAACTTAAACAATGAAAATTATTTCTTCTTTATTGAAAAAAAAAAAGAAAAACTATTCTCTTTAATACTTCATTCAAATCTGCCGTCAAAATTACCGGCTATTTCCTTAGTCAGCTTCATATGAAATCTCCTGTAAAAAATTTCGAAAATCTTTTTGCTGAGGCCCTCAGCAATGAGCCCCCCCTCCAATGCGGGGGTTGTGGGGGCTATCAGTACGCCTTGATAAGATCATGGCACATTGGGGTCTGTTGGGGAAAGTGACTGGAATCCTGATAAGACTGATTTGTGTGCTAGAAATCTATTTTCCAAAGCACTAATAAACATGGTACATAAATTGAAATCCTGTAATGGTCTTCTGGACTTTCTGTTTATGTTACACCGTCGATTTTGTTTTGATGTGATTCTTGGTATTTTAATCATCAGGCATGTGCAAACGCAGGAAACTTGTCGGGGGAGGGGGGGGTGCTTAATATAAAAGATATCAAATATAAGGAATTTCTGGACCGATCGGGAGATTTTCAGCGTTTACAAATACAGCTCAACAAATTCTCTGCGGGCATGTGCTAACGCACGAAACCTGTTGGAGAAGGGGGGCTTAATACCAAAAATATAAAATATAAAATTTTTTGGGACCGATTGGGAGATTTTCAACGTTTACGAATATAACTCAACAAATTCTCTGCGGGCATGTGCTAACGCAGAAAATCTCTCCGAGGGGGAGGGAGGGGGGATGATACCGTCGAAAACCCAAAATATAAAGCATTTCTGGTCCGATTAGGAGATTTTCGGAGTTTATAAACCACAACTCAACAGAACTTCTGCGTGCATCTGCTACCGTAGGAAACTTGTCTTTCGGAGGGCGGGGTGGGGACTTACCGCCAAAAATATAGAATATAAAGAATTTGTAGAGCTGTAATTTGTGAACGCTAAAAATCTCTCGATCATACCAGAAATTTTCTAAATTTTATATTTTCGGCATTACCCCTCGACGGGCTTCTTGCGTTGACTAATGTGTAGAGAGCATTTGTTGAGTTGTGTTTGTAAACGCTGAAAATCTCCCGATCAGACCAGAAATTCCTTATATTCTATATTTCTGGCATTAAGCAACCGACAAGTTTCCTGCGTTTGCACATGCCCGCAGAGAACTTGCGGAGCTGTAGTTTAGAAACCCTGAAATTCTTTTAAGTTGTAGATTATAAACATTTTTTTAAATAAAGAATTGCGTTAAATATTACAATTAAGAAAATACGAAATTACGGAAACTTTGTAACTCAGATAACCAACCTGTGGGGATGTGGCCACGAAGCGGTCAAAAACAAAATTTTTATAAGGCTCTTTAACATTTTTGTGGCCAGTTCTCCGAGTGGCCACTTCTTCGGGTGCCAGTTCTCCGCTTTGTCTTTGGCCCGAAAATCATGGGAATGTCTAAATTTCTTACTGAAAATGAAATATTAAAAGAAAAAAAAATTATGAACAATAGTTAACTGCTCAAGTAGTGGGAAATATAGCCACACGATATTTGTTTATTCAGAACAACTTTATGGCACTGAAATCGCAATTTGGCCAGTTCTCTGTACCCGAAAAATGTATCCTTGTTTTATGTTTTTAACACAATTTACTAAAATTTTAAAAATGTTGCATACGGAAATGTGGAAATATCTTTGTTTCTCATTAGAATTTCTACATTTTCAATCTTGTCATATCTTTCGCGACCTTGCTAACATCATCATACCTCGCCGAAGTCGGCCTTCTAAGAGCTGAGGGGTAACCAAGTCCTTCCTTACTGAATTCCCTTGATGAGCCAATGGAAACGAAGCTCCTCGCTATTGTTATCATTTTTGCAGAAGTTCGGGGTGTCTGGCTTTAACTAGAAAGAGAAAAGTTCGCTTTTTGACAAAAAACGTCTTACCCAGCGGGTCCGGTATGGGGGGAAGGCGGGGGGCAATGCGAAAGTCGGTGTTACGATTTTGTGTATACCAGACAAATCTTAATAACTTTAAAACTATAACGCATATCGAAATAAGCAATACACGGTTTAAAAGAGCAAGGATGAAAGAATGTCACGCGACATTATCCTAGAGCGCGTGACGTCACACGCCACCACAAGATTGTTGCCAAGTTGGAGTGGAAAATTAGCGGTTCGCCATGCGGCAAAATTAGTATAGCTCGGGAACGCGTACGCGTAAGACGTTGTGCGAGGTGTCGTTTAACAGAGCTAGACTAGTACTATAAAATAAAACTCATAGTGACAATAGTGAAAAAACTTGAAAAAATATACAGTGACAAAGTGTTGGACAAATTTTCGTTAAAATTTCAAAAATGTCGAAATATCTTCAAAACAAGAAGGTAAATGCCTATCGTAAACGCTTACAAAGTGAAAAAAGAATAACTAAGGAATACAAAAAGGCCCCTATGACAGCAGCAGAACGAATGCGGAGAATGAGGCAGTGTCCACAAGTTGAGACGAGTACCAGTCACGCAGACGCCGCAACGCCTAACGACAGTTCACAGGCAATGGATGTCGATAGTGAGATAGAACAGATGGAATGCGACGAAATACAAGCAGATGAGAAGTTTGAGAATCGAGATTTAGCATTTATAACCCATTGGCGTCTGGCGACGAAGCACTTTGGAAAGTCGTTCTATGGTAAGAAGTTGGGTTTTATTTGTGGAGTTTGTGATCGCATGTGGTTCCAAAATGATTTAAAACGGCACAATGCAGCCATGTTGCAATTCTTACAACAGGAATTAACAGATGAAGACGTTCAACAGTTGATGTTGGGCTCAAACTGCTGGACGTCAGTAAAGCAAGGAAAGGTGCCAACGTTGAGTTAGGGTAACGGCTTCACGTCAGGCGTGGTGACTATTGTATTGCGAGCGGTGCCAACGGACCAGTCCAGAAAATTAGTGTGTTGCAATGCACCACGCCAAATTCATTTATCGTGTTATAAATATTATTATTATAATCAGAAAAGATAAAGATGTGTGTGTTTTGCCCAATCTTTCAGAAAATGAAAAACAAAATATGTAAAGCCTAGTAGGCGTTCTGTTTTAGACGGTTAACTAGGGTCTTTCAATTTCCAAGTGATGCGCCGTTCGCTAACTCAAATACACCCTCATCCCAAAAAGCAACTTTCAAGTGAGGTGACAGTGGCATACCAGGCTACAGCAGCATGTTGGCTGGAAGCATCCCTGAGGAAGCATTGTGCCATGATGACCTTCAAAAGTTTCAGTGACTTCTTCCGGTATGCGGGCCGGATAGTGGAGGAAGGGGAGAGGGCTTCTTTCTGGCTCAAAAAAAAAAAAAAAAAAAAAAAAAAAAAAAAAGAAAGAGCAAGAAATTGCTAGAAAACGCAAGAAATCGATGAAAGATCCCAGAGGGCGGCATTTTGTTTTAATGTGAGAGTCACATTAAAACAAAATGCCGCCCTCTGGGATCTTCCTCTCACATTAAAACAAAATGCCGCCCTCTGGGATCTTTCTCTCACATTAAAACAAAATGCCGCCCTCTGGGATCTTTCTCTCACATTAAAACAAAATGCCGCCCTCTGGGATCTTTCTCTCACATTAAAACAAAACGCCGCCCTCTGGGATCTTTCTCTCACATTAAAACAAAATGCCGCCCTCTGGAATCTTTCTCTCACATTAAAACAAAATGCCGCCCTGTGGGATCTTTCTCTCACATTAAAACAAAATGCCGCCCTCTGGGATCTTTCTCTCACATTAAAACGAAATGCCGCACTCTGGGATCTTTCTCTCACATTGAAACAGAATGCCGCCCTCTGGGATCTTTCTCTCACATTAAAACAAAATGCCGCCCTCTGGGATTTTTCTCTCACATTAAAATGAAATGCCGCCTTCTGGGATCTTTCATCGCCGAAGTAACCCGCTTTTTGTAAATCAATGTCATAATTGCACTCCATCTAATCTGTGTTCGTCTGATGTTCGTAGCCATGCTTTCAACGTGTGGTTCGGTGGTTCCTTATCTTACTTCACATTTACACCTCACCGGGGAAGGAATTTCTTGGGGCTAAGAAGGCTTGATTGATTTATTTTTGGAAGTTTAACGACCACTGTGAGCAACTCAATGGGCTATAAGCAGTCTCCCGTCCCTAACTTAGGGTCACTGGTTCCAGGGAATGGAGAGAGCCAGTGCCGTAAGACAAACACAACATCCATTCCTCACCGGGATTCGAACCCGGACCCCTTTCGCATGTATGATCAGAAGCCATCGCTTAGACCACTGCGCCACCGGGGCGACAGGGCTAAGAAGGGGACTTCTATTCGGGATCGTCCTCTGCTGGTCAGCATGGGAAAATATACAAAAAACCACTTTTCAAAACAGGCCAAATTGACTCCCCCACCCTCCACACACACACCCAGCGTAGCGTACCCGCAAGGAGGTCAAGGGCGGTAAAGGTTCTTTGAAGTTTTCCTGGGTCTTTCGCTTCATGCGTTACAGCAAATGCCCTTACTCTCCTCCCCCTCGACTTCAGGCATCAAGACATGGAAATAGTGCTATTGAAACAATAGATTCGTGGAATAAGACCTTGTCTGATGAGCTATATCTCCCAAGTAAAGAAGGCCCAAGGGGCAATGCGAATGCAAGTCCGAATATGAATTTTTTTGATCACTCACACTCAATAGTCAGTGAGACAGACATCGTTTTAAAATTGGAGCATTCAAATATCGCCAAGCCATAATATGTTTTGAGTTCTACTATTACTAAAGTGTTAAACGCAATATATTATTTTGCCACGAGCTCTAAAAGGCGGCAATCAACATTATTTTATTTTGTGAAAAAATTGAGAAGAAACAACGAAAATGTTTAAAACCGCAATAAGTGCGAAATCAAAGCAGTTGGAAAAAGTTAAGTGCGTGAAATTCACTCTTGTCTATCAACGCAAAATGAAACCGGTCCATCCCCGCAAGATAAAGCTGGGTGCAGAACAGATACAGTTCCCCATGCTTCAAGATGTAAATCTCGAGTGCACTGGAAAATTCAATTCCCTTGGCTAAGACTAAACGCTGATGGGAGAGCTATTTGCCACCGGGTACGGAGAAGTGGTCACCGGAGAACTGGCCACACGGAAAACTGGACACATTGAAATTTCAATGCCATAAAATTGTTCTACATATATTTCGTATGGCTATATTACCCACTACTTGAGCAACTATTGTTCATTTTTTTTTTTTAATATTTCATTTTCAGTAAGAAATTTAGACATTTCCATGATTTTCGGGCCAAAGACAAAGCGGAGAACTGACCACCGGAGAACTAACTGACTGCCGGAGAAGTGGCCACCCGGAGAACTGGTCACAAAAATTTTAAGGGGCCGTATAAAAATTGAGTTCTGGACTGCTGCGTGGTTACGTCTGCAAATTCTGCGTCGGTATGTGCAAACCCAGGAAACCTATCGGGGGGGGGGTAATATGCCCTTAGATAATTTGTTGAGTTGTAGGTTGTAAAGGCTGAAAATCTCCCTACGATCGGACCAGAATTTGTTTATATTTTACACTTTTGAAATTACCCCCCACACACACACACACACACATACGACAGGCTTCCTGAGTATACACATGCCCTCAGTTAATTTGTTGAGTTTTAGCTTGTAATGGCTGAAAATCTCCCTATCGGACCAGAAATACTTTATATAATTTAGATCCCCCCCCCCTCTCCCCACAGGTTGCCTAAGTAGGCACATGCCCTCAGAAAATTTGTCGAGCTGTAGCTTGTAAATGCTGAAAATCTCCCCCGATCGGACGAGAAATTCTTCATATTTTACACTTATGGTATTACCCCCCCCCCCTCCTCCCGGACAGGTTTGCTGAGTAGGCACATGCCCTCAGATAATGTGTCGAGTTGTACGTGGCTTGTAAATGCTGAAAATCTCCCGATCGGACCAGAAATGCTTTATATTTTACACTTTTGGTATTACACCCCCCCCCCCCCGACAGGTTTCCTGGGTTATAGCATATGCCATCAGATAATTTGCAGACTTGATTTCAGGTTTTCAAACCCTGAAATCTTTTGTTGAGCTTTAGATCATAAACATTTTTTTAAATAAAGAATTACATTAATTATCGCAATTAGGAAAGACAGAATTACGGAAACTTTATGGGACTCAGATAACCAACCTCTGGGGGTCGTGGCCACGAAGCGGTCAAAAAAGCAATTTTTATGCGGCCCCTTAAAATTTTTGTGGCCTGTTCTCCTACACCCATTTGCCACATCTGCACAGAAGCACATGAAAAAAGTTTACCTTTGCCTAAGGACAGCAACTCCGGAGGTCTTACGAAGCTTTTGTTCAGCACGGCTTTCAAGCTTGGGCGCGCGCCGAGGATGCTTTTCGAAAACACGAAAACGGTGACTTCCACGGAAGTGCAACGTCTACTTTAACAAATGGGGACATTGTTGTATGTATGATTTCTAGCGCAAAGCAGGAAGAAATGCAAGAAGCGCGTGTTGCTCTCGAAAAAAATTTCAGCACTATTAAATTTTTCAGTCGGCAGGGCATAGCTTTGAGAGGACAAGGAAGTGATGGCAATTCTAATTTAAAACAATTACCGCAGGTGAGAGCTGAAGGTAGCCCGGAATTTGATATCTGGTTAAAAAGAACTAATTGCAAATTACTTCATCATGACGCTGTAAATGAACTAATTAATTTAATGGCAGAATCAGCGGTGCGAAATTTCTTTGATGAAATAACAGCTGCTGAGTTCTTCGCCATCATTCTCAACGAGACGTGTGATTAGTATTTCTTTCAGGCATATATTCGGAGGGGAGGGGAGATGTCGGAAACGACCATTCGCCCCCTTCCCCCGGAGACATTTTAGGTTACCGAGCCAAATGTTAATATATTCAGGCTATGATGAAAACGAAATTTTCGTTTCTTTTTTATGCTACAAATACTTCTCCAATTACTAGTATATTATTTTTAATATTTGTTCTAGAATTATAGTTTATTTTGATAAAAAGTATATAACGACGCATGCTATTCTTCAATATATATAACAAGTAAACTAATCATACCTAACTGTCTGGGAATCGTGTTTCAGGATCAAGAGTGTGCTAAATGTATTTTATTAGATAAAAATTTCAAGCCTGCCCCCTCCGAACCTCCTCTCGTTTAGCTGAAAAAAGTTTGTTATTCTTGAAATGTTTGAAGAAGTAATTACTATATCAGAGGTGTATACAGAATTTTGCTTGGGGGTGTGTGTGTGGGGGGGTGGAAGTTTTAGGGAATCCACTAGAACAAAATTAAAGTTAATGAAAAATGGCAGAAAAGTTAAAGCATATTTTTTCTAATGTAAGTTGATACATTTTCATTAAATTAAGGCATTTTTTTCTAATGTAAGTCGCATTTTAACGAAAAACAGAAAAAAAAAAAAGAAACAATTTCTGAGCGCCCCTGTATGTTATATATATAATAATTACTTATATATATATATAAGTAATTATTATATATATAACATACAGGGGCGCATTTAGAGGAGCCCAGGAGGGTCTTGGCCACTCAGAAATTGTTTAATGAAGGGAAGATTCCTGAGGATTGGAACACCGCTACAATTATCCTGCTACATAAAAAAGGTGACATTGAGGATCTCAGGAACTACAGACCTATCAGCCTCCTATCAGTGGTTTATAAAATCTTCACTAAAGTTCTTTCACACCGCTTGAAGGTGACACTGGACATGGCTCAACCGAGAGAACAAGCTGGATTCAGGAGTGGCTACAGCACAATAGATCATATCCACGTACTGAGAGAACTAATTGAAAGAGCGAGGCAATATGAACTTCCATTGTGCATGGCTTTTATCGATTATGAAAAAGCCTTTGATTCGGTGAAACCATCAGCAGTTGCAATGGCTCTGAAATCCTGCGGTATTGAAGATGCATACATTAATATTATTAATAATATCTATGAAAATGCAAGTGCAAAGATTCGGCTGTTTGAAAATACAACACACATAAAAATTGGAAAGGGAGTGAGACAAGGTGACACGATATCTCCGAAGCTGTTTAATGCCACATTGGAAAATGTCTTTCAATCACTGAACTGGGAAAACACAGGGGTAAAGATTAATGGAGATTATCTAACCCACTTTCGTTTTGCTGATGACATAGTCGTTTTTGCAACTACCCCATCAGAGCTGCAGAGTATGATCCACGAACTTGCTGACAAGTGTAAAGAAGTGGGATTAAAAATGAATTTTCAGAAGACAAAAGTGATGTTCAATGCTTTTACAAGAAATGAAGATTTATCGATTGATGGAGAAAAGCTGGAGATAACAGACACGTACGTTTATCTTGGACAGCAGATATCAAGTGAGGGTCACATTGATGAAGAAATTAATCGGCGTACAAAACTTGCCTGGAGAGCTTTTGGAAGAAACAGCATAATTTTCAAGAGCAATATGCCATTATGTCTTAAAAGAAAAGTGTTTGATCAATGCATCCTTCCAGTGCTTACGTATGGTGCAGAGACGTGGACCTTAACTAAAAGAGACATACAAAGGCTGCAGACAACTCAAAGCAGCATGGAGAGGTGCATGCTTGGTGTAACCAGGAGAGATAAGAAGAGGAACTCGTGGATCCGAAAAATGACAAGAGTGGAAGACATCATGATCAGAGTTAAATCCCTGAAATGGAAATGGGCTGGGCATACCGCCAGAAGTGCAGACCATCGATGGACAGCCGAAATTTTAGATTGGATTCCAAGGGACAGGAAAAGACCCAGAAGAAGACCGCATGGGAGATGGGTGGATGAAATTCGAAAGTATGCGGGAGTGACATGGAGGAGACTGGCACAAGACAGACCATTGTGGAGGAAACTTGGGGAGACCTTCGTCCAGCAGTGGATTGATAATGGTTGACAATGATGATGATGATATATAGTAGTTAAAAATTATATATATATATATAGCAAATGGAAAACTTGCCCCCTCTAAGGAACCCCCCCCCCCTCCCCGATCCAAAATTCCTGAAAGAAACACTGCGTGCGATGTAGCTATGCACGAGCAAGTCTATATCGTTTCGTTTTGTTTCCGAAGATACTGAAGTGCACGAAATCTTTTTGGGTTTTTATGAAACCAGCAAAACAAAATTTGAAACTTTGTATAAACCGTGAAAGATGTTCTCCACCGTTTCGCCCTGATTATAAACAAACTGCGTAAAGCAACGTAAGTGGTCAACTTATGGGACCGCAGTCTCGTGTATGAGAAGCTGAACCTCGCGCCTTGTTTGTTCGTTGTATGGCTCGTCGTCCTTAACCTGTGCAATCAAGATGCTATGAACAATGTTGTGTCACCGTAACTTTATTGGTGTGTTAAAAGAAATGACACCTTTTGTGAGAGACTCGCCAAAGCGGGTTGCATTTTTTAAGTCTTCAAGCTGATGATCCTCCTGCTTTATCGCCTTTTTGCCCGACAAGTTGGTGTATGCGTGTCAAAACAAACTCTTTTGTGCAGCTACGAAGTTCTCATGACATTTTTTTGCGACATAAGCAAAACTCCGTTCATTGACGCTGCAGTACGGCAAAAGCATCAGGCTTCTTAAAAAAAAACAAAAAAAATCTTCAGAGTTTCGAATTTTTTTTTATTTTCTTAAGGTGACAATCAATATTTTTGAAAGAGTGGAAATTTTGAATGCTGAACAGCAGAAATCGAATCTGCGAATAAACGAGTCCCACGAATAGGTTGATTTAACAGTAGATCGCTTGGCTTTTTTTGCGAAACTCAGAATTTGAAAAAGTGGAATTCTTCGGTGAAAGAAGCTCACAAATTAAATTTATACAATCCAATGCTTCCACGCAAGAGGAAAATTTCCCAGAAGCGGGATTCATGCTCAAAAGCCTATCAATTCAAAGACCCATGTGAATATTATTGATCACAACATTATTTAGTGTTAGACGAGGTGCTTCCTTAAGAATAAGATTCGACTCTAGCACCATGAGTGTTCTCAATAAGATTAAATATTTCGTAGTCGGAAAAGAAAATGCTAGCATACAGGATGTAATGAGTTTGTACGGAGACGATTTTGAAGATGGCGAAAAGCTGCTTTTACACAGAAACATGTTTCTCGAGATTGCAGAAATTAAAAACGCTGCGGTAACCAATCTGAAAAACGTTGTAAAGAGCAACGGTTCTCTAAAGCCTATGGTGCCGGAATTTTCGAAATTAGTGCAAATAATGTTGACTATTCCCGTTTCATCATTCATTGCCGAACGTTCATTTTCGGTTCTGAGGAGATTGCAAACATATTTACGCTCAACTACACTGGTGTGCAAAAATTAAGGACGAAGAGGAGAAATTAGCATAACAGCGGAACGAGGATTCAGAACGGACCGAAAGAACACTCAGGAGATAGACTACGGTCCGGTACGGTAGGGCATGCGCATATATGCAGCGTGACGTAGGGGGAGGGAAGCGGGGGATGTCGGAAGGGTATAATGCACACGGGCGGTGTACGCTCAGCAATTCGGTGAAAGCTATTGCACGGTGTACATCGGTTTGAACGACGTCGAGTTGCTGCCACCGTCTGATATGGCCAACAGGCAATCCAGTAAACGACATCTGAGGATGACTTTACCCGTGGTCGCGTCATTTGGAAGTTGGAAGAAGGTCGAAGTGTGACTAGTGTGGCCGAGGAGTTCGGGATCGCTCACAGCCTCGTTTCACGAGCTTGGAGAGCATTTCAAACGACAGGAACAGCTGTCCAAGAGTTTAGCAGTGGTCGTCCACGAGCAACCACGGCGGTAGAAGACCATTATATTGTCCTACAGGCGAAAAGAGAAAGAGGGCAGACAGCAGGAGAAATCGCAAGGCACTTGCAACAGACAACTGGATGTCCGTTATCGCGTTTTACCGTGGCCAGGAGGCTGCACAAAGGTGGTCTATTTGCACGACGACCAGTACGGTGTGTACCATTAACGCCTGCTCATCGGAGACGGCGGTTTCTGTGGTGCCAGGAATACAAGAACTGGACACATCAGCAATGGGGTAGAGTTCTCTTTACGGATGAGAGCCGATTTAGTCTGACGAGCGATTCTGGACGTATACACATCTGGAGAGAGCAGGGAACACGCAATCACACCTCCAACATCATCGAAAGGGACCGGTTTGGAGGTGGCGGAGTTCTCGTTTGGGGCGGTATCATGCTTGGTAGCCGTACTGACCTCCACATCTTCCAAGGAGGTTCAGTCACTGGTGTCCGCTATTGTACTGAGGTTCTCCTGCCTCACGTGCGTCTGTTTAGAGGTGCTGTGGGTCCTGAGTTCCTCTTCATGGACGACAACGCTACACCTCATCGTACAGTGGCTGTCGCAGAGCTGTTAGAGAGTGAAGATATTCAACGCATGGATTGTCCCGCAAGGTCCCCGGACCTAAATCCAATCGAACTCATGTGGGACCTTCTCGGGAGACGCTTGGGAGCACGTTACCAGCCGCCAGCAACGATTCTGCAGCTGCTATTGGCGCTACAAGAGGAATGGGCCGTGATGCCTCAACAGTTCCTTGACAACCTCGTCCTCAGCATGGACAGACGTTGTAAATCCTGCAACGCAGTCAGGGGTGATCATATCCCCTACTAAAGACTGGAGTTTTCTTGGCAGCCGCCTGTCACATGGACGTCTGTGTCTTCTGTTCAGTTGTGTTCGAAGCTACCTTTTCAATAAAGTACCTTTGTATCCTTTGGATTCCTTGTTTGGACGGTTTTGCTCACTTGTCCCATATTCTTACATCTTGTGTATCTTATGGTATGATTTGAGTCTATGTGGAGCACTTCTGCATGACTTTACATTCGAAAAACCATCTCGTCCTTAATTTTTGCACGCCAGTGTATATCGCAACAGCGGTTGTTGTCTAACTTTGGTTCACGCACACTCCGAAGCCACTGATGATTTGGATTTAGATTCCTTGATGGACAAATTTATAACGAAGGCTCCAGTTCGCGGACACACGTTTGCTCTTTAACAGGAGAAAACTAGAGATCATTCATAATTCTTTTAACTTGTGCATCGTGGGAAGCAATTTTATTTTCTTGTTTGTTAAGCAGAACATTTTATACATTTTGGGTTCCAGTTATAATTGAATAAACAGGAAATACATTACATATGAAGCAAAGTTAAATTGTGTAAACAACAGGTATGTAACATCATACATAAATGGGAAACGAATTTCCCCGAAGAAAAAATTCTTCTCAAATACAGGGAAGGCGATACAAATGTATAATCATTGGCACTAATGTGCCGTATTTTCGCTGTTGTCCATGTAGCCACTCTTTCAGAAAACTTGAAAATTACATTGCCCTGGAGCGGGAATCGAATCCGCACCTCCCGAGTACCGGTCGTGCATGCTTTCAGTTACACCACCCAGGACAAGGAAGTTCCAAGCAACTGAAGCTAAGCAGATGTAAATTAGAAACCTGAGAACATTTCAGATTTGCGCTAATCGAAGCAACTATAAGCATCATCGTAGCGTCCCAACGACCTTTTCTCACATCCGGGGTCGGATATAGGTTTTTTAAGACCCGGTGCTTCATAGAACATCATACATAAATGGGAAACGAATTTCCCCGAAGAAATAATTCTCAAATACAAGGAAGGCGATACAAAGGTAAAAGAGTGGCTACATGCTGGACAACATTGAAGATACGACTCATCAGTGCCGATAATTACATTTGTATCGCCTTCCATGTATTTGAGAATCATTTCTTCGAGGAAAGTAGTTTCCCCATTTATGTATGATGTCCTATGAAGCACTGGAACTTAAAAGACCTACATCCGACTCCGGATGTGAGAAAAGGTAGTTGGGACGCTACTATGGTGCTTATAGTTGCTTCGCCTTACACAAATCTGAAATGTTCTCAAATTTCTAAGTTATTTGGTGTGCAACTTAATCCTTGGCCCCTAACCGCAAGCAATCAAATGCAAATAGCTGTGTGCGACAACAGCTGATTGCAGCGCCATCCAACAGCTTTCCAGGCAACCGTAACCGCTCACAGCTGTAGTGACAGAAGGGACGAAAGTTGACGGTGAAAGCAATGTCGTTCGAGAAGCAGCATTTCAGGCACTGCCTCCTGTTCGCATTTCAGCTGAAAAAAGTGCCGCGGAAGCCCAGAAAATGATCTGTGCTGCTTTCGGCGAGGCTGCTGTGTCCTACAGTACGTGTAAGAAGTGGTTCCAGCAGTTTAAGCAGGGAAATTTCGATCTCCGTGATGCAGAACTTCCGGAACAGCCATAGAAAGTTGACGATGAGGAACTGGAACAACTGTTGGACGCGGATCCCTGTCGCACACAGTTAGAGCTCGCCCAGAAATTCAGATTAACACGGCAAGCCATTGTAAAGCGCCTGCACAAGCTTGGACGGATTCACAAGGAGGGCCGTTGGGTGCCTCACCAACTCACAGCTGCGAACAAGTCTAGGCGCTACGATGTTGCTGTGTCCTTGCTCTACAGATTCAAGAAGAAGGATTTCCTCCGCAAGATTTTGACCTGTGATGAGAAGTGGATCCTCTACGATAATCCTAAGTGGCGCAAATCGTGGGTTTATCCAGGTTAGCTACCACCGGTACCGCCAAACATAATATCCATGCCAGGAAGTTGTTGCTGTGCATATGGTGGGATCAGCGCGGTGTCGTACACTATGAGTTGCTCAAACCTGGTGAAACGGTCAATGCTGAGCGTTATTGTCAGCAACTCATTCGTGTGAGTGACGCACTGGAGGCGAAGTGGCCATACACCTGCAAGGGCAGAAGGTCGGTCCTGTTGCTTCAGGATAGCGCGCGTCCTCACACCGCGAAAACGACTTTAAACACGATCACCGACCTGGGATGGGAGATTTTGTCCCACCCGGCGTATTCTTCAGACTTCACCCCGTCGGATTATCACCTCTTTCGCTCCCTGCAACAACACCTGAGGGATACGCACTTCACTTCTGTCGAGGAGGTCCACACAATTATTGATGACTTTATCAACTCGAAACAGCCCTCATTTTTCCGCAGTGGAATTCGGCAGCTCCCTGACCGATGGCTCAAATGTATCCAACACGACAGGGATTATTTCCCTGATTAGGTACGTATTCGATATGCTATAATTTGCTGTCAATGTGTCC
Organism: Macrothele yani; assembly: GCA_039090855.1. Lineage (NCBI taxonomy): Eukaryota > Metazoa > Arthropoda > Arachnida > Araneae > Macrothelidae > Macrothele > Macrothele yani. The sequence goes on from CM077026.1 coordinate 30,133,454, forward strand.
TGCCTGTGGACGAGAATTAAGTTGCACACCTAATACATGTGCGTAGTTTCAGTTGCTTGGAACTTCCTTGTCCTGGGTGGTGTAACGGATCGGTATTCGGGAATTGAGGGTTCGATTCCCGCAGCGGGGGAAAAGTAATTTTCATGTTTTCTGAAAGAGTGGCTACATGAACAACAGTGAAGATACGGCACATCAGGTATGTAACTTTTGCTTTAAAATCGTATGCAGCAATTTCTATTGTCATTTCGTATTTACATACATTTTATTTTTAGAGTAGAAAAATAATTAGCGGAAAATATGCTCATTTGAAATTTACAGAACTTATCGATGAAAAAGTTCATAAAAACAAAAAAAAAAAAAAAAAACACCGCGATAAATCAGTTTCCAGGTTTTTATGCTATCATTTTTATGGACATTAAAAAATTCGGGTACGGAGAACTGGTCACATTGAAATCTCAGTGCCATAAATTCGTTCTGAATAAACAAATGCCGTGTGGCCATATTTCCCATTACTTGAGCAACTATTGTTCGCAAAACACTTTTTTAATATTTCATTTTCAATAAGAAGTGTAGACATTTCCACGATTTTCTTGCCAGCCAAAGACGCAGCGGAGAACTGACTCCCAGCGAACTGGCCACAAACGTTTTAAGGGACCGTATAAAAATTGCATTCTTGACTCCAACGTGGCCACGTCTCCAGAGACGATTGGGTGGGTATCTGACTCACATAAAGTTTCCGTAATTTCGTATTTTCTTAATTGCGACACGGCATTCTCGACACTTCTACATTCAGTTTGCTTTTATTTTATCCTTTTTTTACTCATGCCAGTCAGAATATGAGTTTTACATTGTTGTTTTTGGAATCTTGGTTAGAAAATTGTTTTTGCTAATGTCTCTTCTTAATAGTACATATATATATATCATCATCATCATCATCATCATCCATTATCAATCCACTGCTGGACGAAGGTCTCCCCAAGTTTCCTCCACAACGGTCTGTCTTGTGCCAGTCTCCTCCATGTCACTCCCGCATACTTTCGAATTTCATCCACCCATCTTCCATGTGGTCTTCTGGGTCTTTTCCTGTCCTTTGGAATCCAATCTAAAATTTCGGCTGTCCATCGATGGTCTGTTCTTCTGGCAGCATGTCCAGCCCATTGCCATTTCAGGGATTTAACTCTGATCATGATGTCTTTCACTCTTGTCATTTTTCGGATCCACGTGTTCCTTTTCTTATCTCTCCTGGTTACACCAAGCATGCACCTCTCCATGCTTTTTGAGTTGTCTGCAGCCTTTGTATGTCTCTTTTAGCTAAGGTCCACGTCTCTGCACCATACGTAAGCACTGGAAGGATACATTGATCAAACACTTTTCTTTTAAGACATAATGGCATATTGTTCTTGAAAATTATGCTGTTTCTTCCAAAAGCTCTCCAGGCAAGTTTTGTACGCCGATTAATTTCTTTATCAATGTGACCCTCACTTGATATCTGCTGTCCAAGATAAACGTACGTGTCTGTTATTTCCAGCTTTTCTCCATCAATCGATAAATCTTCATTTCTTGTAAAAGCATTGAACATCCCTTTTGTCTTCTGAAAGTTCATTTTTAATCCCACTTCTTTACTCTTGTCAGCAAGTTCCTGGATCATACTCTGCAGCTTTGATGGGGTAGTTGCAAAAATGACTATGTCATCAGCAAAACGAAGGTGGGTTAGATAATCTCCATTAATCTTTATCCTTTTGTTTTCCCAGTTCAGTGATTGAAAGACATTTTCCAATGTGGCATTAAAGAGCTTCGGAGATATGGTGTCACCTTGTCTCACTCCTTTTCCAATTTTTATGTGTGTGTTGTATTTTCAAACAGCCGAATCTTTGCACTTGCATTTTCATAGATGTTATTAATAATATTAATGTATGTATCTTCAATACCGCAGGATTTCAGAGCCATTGCAACTGCTGATGGTTTCACCGAATCAAAGGCTTTTTCATAATCGATAAAAGCCATGCAGAATGGAAGTTCATATTCCCTCGCTCTTTCAATTAGTTCTCTCAGTACGTGGATATGATCTATTGTGCTGTAGCCACTCCTGAATCCAGCTTGTTCTCTCGGTTGAGCCATGTCCAGTGTCACCTTCGAGCGGTGTGAAAGAACTTTAGTGAAGATTTTATAAACCACTGATAGGAGGCTGATAAGTCTGTAGTTCCTGAGATCCTCAATGTCACCTTTTTTATGTAGCAAGATAATTGTAGCGTTGTTCCAATCCTCAGGAATTTTCCCTTCATTAAGGCATCGAGTGAAAATTTGGGCGAGTACTGTTTCGATTTCTCCACTTGCTTCTTGTATGATGTCTACAGTAATTCCATCTTCCCCTGGAGCTTTTCCCCGCTTCATGTTGTTGATTGCATGTGCAACTTCTGCTGGAAGGACTGGAAGAACTCTGGTACTGGTACCTTTCATGATATCTGGAGTACATGTATCATCCCTTTCATATAATTTGGAGTAGAGATCTTTCACTCTTGTCAAAATTTCGCCTCTATTTCTTGTTACAGAACCATCTTCTTTTCTCAGTGCCATAATCTGTTTTTTTCCCTAACTGAGATTTCCCTTTGCTATCTTTAGGCTTTGGTTGTTTTCAATTGCTTTCCTCACTAGTTCACAGTTGAATTTCCTTACGTCTTCAGTGATACTTTTTCGTACTGTCTTGCATAGCTCTATATATTCCACTTTGGAAGTCACATCTTCTTTAGTTGTTCTCATCACTCTTCTTTTGCATCAACATTTTGGTTTTTCCTGATAATTTGTTCACATGCAATTTGTTCTTAGACCCAGCTAGTTTTGTTGCTGTTTCCATAAGAGCTTTGGTTACTTTTCTGTTAACTTCAGAAATATCCACTTCTTCCGATGTTAGGCCTTCTAAAGCAGAGAACCTGTTCTTCAGTTCCTACTTAAAGGTATTATGGTGTTTTTTAAGGTTGGCTATGTCAATAGATTTTGTTTGTCTTATGAGCTTGTCACGCTCAAGTTTAGTGTTGAGGTGCATCTTACATCTCACCAATCCATGGTCACTGCCTGTGTTGAACTTGTTTAGCACACTGCAGTCTTCTATGACGAATTTTTTGTTACACATAATAAAATCAATTTCACTTTTCGTCCCATTTGGATGTCTCCATGTCCATTTCCTGTGTGGCTTTTTCTTGAAAAAGGAGTTCAAGATGAAAAACCCTTCTGCCTCTGCAAACTCTACGAGAGTATTTCCACGCTGGTTTCTGTTGCCGTGACCGAATTTACCTACTGAAGTTTCATTCTGTTGCCGTTGCCCTATTTTTGCATTGAAATCTCCCATAATTATCTTCAAGTGCTGCTTACCTTTATTATTTAGATCACGAATTTCCTCATAAAATTCTTCAATTTCTTCTTTAGCATGACTTGTGGTGGGTGCATAAGTTTGAATAATCTGAGCCTGGTATCTTCTCGAGAGTTGGATAACGAGTCGTGCAGCTCTGTCAGAGGAACTTTCAACTTCTACAACTTTATCCTTCAGTTTCTTGTTTATTATAAATCCAACACCACTAGTTCTGCCAGTATCTGTCCCACGATAGTAGAAGAGATGTCCACTTTTCAGTTCAATGAGATCTCCTTTTCTCCTTACCTCACTTAGCCCGACGATGTCCCACTTGATCCTTTGTAGTTCCTCTTCCAATTCAAGAAGCCTTGAATCAGAAGATAGGGAGCGTCCGTTATATGTAGCCAAGGTCAGCATCAGATGGCAGCCTAGTCCGGTCCTCCGGGGATTCTTAGCACCCTCTGCCTTCATGTCACACTGGCCGCTGCCTTGGCCAGGTATATTCCAGCTGCCGGAGACTGAGGGCCAAGATTTAAGTTGTGGAGTCATTTTGGAGGGGTTTGGCCATAACTCACCATATATATATATATATATATATATATATATATATATATATATATATATATTCTATAAAGAAGATACCTAAGCAAAAATACATATATAATTTTGACTCACACCTAGTACAACATAGAAAAGGTTATGTATCTACCTGTGTGATCAAAAGGAAAAAAGGTAAAAAATAAAATAAAACAACTGAATGTAGAAGGTGTCGAGAATATTGAGTTCCGTTTTTATCAAGGACCAGCAAAAACTCTGCATTTTCTCACTTCCACAAAGACCTAGTTGGAAATGGGTTTCGGTAGCAGGCCATAGATGCAAGTAACATTCCCACCTAAAATAGTTTAAAAAATATATATATAAGTCATGTCTCCTTAGAGTTGCATGACCCTAGCACTAGTTAACATTTTCGCTTGCATCCATTAACCTTCCTAATACTCTTCATCTGTTACTATTAAACAGAGAGAAGAAGATTAAAGAGAACTCAAGCTGTGAGAGTGACATAATAATTAGAAATGATTTTCAGCCATAACGAAATTCCAAGTTCGTTTGAGAGAGAATTTAAACCTGAAAAACAATGCAAGAAATCCAAATTTTACATTGCAATTAAAAAAGGAAATGTTAATTTATAACGAACAGATTTTGAAAGAAAACTTGAGTCTAAAACCCCCTACTCTACAACTTATGACAACACAAAAACGAGAATAAGTTAAAGATAATAATTAACTAAAGAAAACTTTGTGAAAGTTATATACCTTAAACAGTTAGTTGCAATATGTACAAAGTATTTCAGCAGTGCTTTAAGTGCATAATTAATTAGTATTAAGAACTTAACTACTTTTGAAAAAACAGCGCATAGACAGCGCATAGAAAAGGAACAAGCTAAGCCATCTTCTGTTCCTAGGTACAAAAAGACGCTCAAAGCAAAGAAAAGAAAAGAAAGAGTTAAAACCCGCAAAATGTTAACAGACAAATCAATGCCTAAAAGTTGAAAAAGCTAAAACGACAGAGAAAAGGTACATGAAGTACAAACATTGAACTTATAAAACCTAGAACCTAAAAACAAGTGAAGAGAGCTTATTCTTGTGTTACAAAAACTTTTCTCCTCACAAGAGAAGAACATGGCTGACCTCTTCTGCCACACCCTAGACGCTGGGGGGCAGTGAGGGTGGGGCTGATTACCTCCACATACAGCAAGAAAACAACGCGCGGAGATTTTAACCAGAGAAAAAAAATATATAAACATAAGACTGTGGATCTGTATGATCAGAAAGAGCAGAATTAACTCTCCAGAATACATGAGAAATATTATAAAATACACTAGCAGTTTATTTAATAATCTTTGCATGTATTAAATCACTTAGTGAGCTTCTATAGATTAATCAGAATCTTATTAATTTTAATGTTGGTTTTACTATTTTAGTATAGCTATCCTAGTGATGAATAACTAGTTTTCTTTTTTATTTGTTTTTATTTTCTTTTTATAAACAGATTTTTTAGTTTTTTTTGTGATTTTGTTTATATTATTTAATTTTTTGTTTTAATAGGACCGTCATATCCATAGCACTAAGGTTCCCTTTAGGTAGTTAATAGGCATCCTCTAGCCAACTTCTTATGGCTTTGATTGTCAGAATCATATTATTAACTGTGTAGAAAATTAAAGCAGATCTGCCAACCTTACTCTATTATTCAGAATAATTTTTCTTAAAGTTCTTTGATGAAAGAAGAAGGAATTTCGTTCTCTAGAAAACTTTCTAATAGTATATTAATGTTGTAATTGAAGTCCAAATTGTTGCTGCAAATTCTTGAAATTCTTAGGACCTGAGAAATTAGTACATTCTCAATTACTTTGGTTGAAATGTTATTATTCCAGTGTAGATATTTAATTACTTTGAAAGGAAAATTAACTCTTTTATCATAGAGGCATTAGATGGGTTACCTCTGTTGAGCTTAATGCTTTAAAGTCTAGGAACTCAAGTTCCTGATTACTGTGGTTGGTTTTACATAAGTTAAGAGAGCTAGGATAGATATTATCAAAATCACTCTCTATAACTTCTGAATTATTGATACACAGCAGATCATCAATATATCTAAAAGTGTAAAGGTAGTTATCTGAGCAGGTGGGGTGATTTTTAATGAATTTATATTCCTTAAAGAACAGGAATAGATTAGCGATATGCGTGGACGTTGATGTTCCCATTGGAATACCGTTCACTTGTTTATAGAGAGTATTATTATATAAGATATGGTTATTTATTATGCAGCAATTGAGATAAGAGTTCCAAGTTCCTACATCAACAAATTGGTTAAGTTTAAATTCTGCATACAGCTCTTTAAAGGTAGTGATTATATCTGATAGAGGCAGATTAGTATACAGGTTTTCAAATCATAACTATTAATATCTAGGGGACAAACTTTGAGTATAGTAGAAATTACTTCTATTTCTAACAAACTTTGAGTATAGTAGAAATTACTTCTAATTTCTACTATACTCAAAGTTTGTCCCCTAGATATTAATAGTTATGATTTTGAAAACCTGTATACTAATCTGCCTCTATCAGATATAATCACTACCTTTAAAGAGCTGTATGCAGAATTTAAACTTAACCAATTTGTTGATGTAGGAACTTGGAACTCTTATCTCAATTGCTGCATAATAAATAACCATATCTTATATAATAATACTCTAAGCAAGTGAACGGTATTCCAATGGGAACATCAACGTCCACGCATATCGCTAATCTATTCCTGTTCTTTAAGGAATATAAATTCATTAAAAATCACCCCACCTGCTCAGATAACTACCTTTACACTTTTAGATATATTGATGATCTGCTGTGTATCAATAATTCAGAAGTTATAGAGAGTGATTTTGATAATATCTATCCTAGCTCTCTTAACTTATGTAAAACCAACCACAGTAATCAGGAACTTGAGTTCTAGACTTAAGCATTAAGCTCAACAGAGGTAACCCATCTATTAGCCTCTATGATAAAAGAGTTAATTTTCCTTTCAAAGTAATTAAATATCTACACTGGAATAATAACATTTCAACCAAAGTAATTGAGAATGTACTAATTTCTCAGGTCCTAAGAATTTCAAGAATTTGCAGCAACAATTTGGACTTCAATTACAACATTAATATACTATTAGAAAGTTTTCTAGAGAACGAAATTCTTCTTCTTTCATCAAAAGAACTTTAAGAAAAATTATTCTGAATAATAGAGTAAGGTTGGCAGATCTGCTTTAATTTTCTACACAGTTAATAATATGATTCTGACCAATCAAAGCCGTAAGGAAGTTGGCTAGAGGATGCCTATTAACTACCTAAAGGAACCTTAGTGCTATGGATATGACGGTCCTATTAAAACAAAAAATTAAATAATATAAACAAAATCACAAAAAAAAGCTTAAAAATCCGTTTATAAAAGAAAATAAAAACAAATAAAAAAGAAAACTAGTTATTCATCACTAGGATAGCTATACTAAAAATAGTAAAACCAACATTAAAATTAATAAGATTCTGATTAATCTATAGAAGCTCACTAAGGTGATTTAATACATGCAAAGATTATTAAATAAACTGCTCGTGTATTTTATAATATTTCTCATGTATTCTGGAGAGTTAATTCTGCTCTTTCTGATCATACAGATCCACAGTCTTATGTTTATATATTTTTTTTTTCTCTGGTTAAAATCTCCGCGCGTTGTTTTCTTGCTGTATGAGGAGGCCATCAGCCCCACCCTCACTGCCCCCCAGCGTCTAGGGTGTGGCAGAAGAGGTCAGCCATGTTCTTCTCTTGTGAGGAGAAAAGTTTTTGTAACACAAGAGGTAAGCTCTCTCCTTGTTTTTGGGTTCTAGGTTTTATAAGTTCAATGTTTGTACTTCATGTACCTTTTCTCTGTCGTTTTTTAGCTTTTCAACTTTTAGGCATTGATTTGTCTGTTAACATTTTTGCGGGTTTTAACTTCTTTCTTTTCTTTTCTTTGTAACTTTGAGCGTCTTTTGGGGTACCTATAAACAGAAGATGGCTTAGCTTGTTCCTTTTCTATGCGCTGTCTATGCGCTGTTTTTTCAAAGTAGTTAAGTTCTTAATACTAATTAATTATGCACTTAAAGCACTGCTGAAATACTTTGTACATATTGCAACTAACTGTTTAAGGTATATAACTTTCACAAAGTTTTCTTTAGTTAATTATTATCTTTAACTTATTCTCGTTTTTGTGTTGTCATAAGTTGTAGAGTAGGGGGTTTTAGACTCAAGTTTTCTTTCAAAAATCTGTTCGTTATAAATTAACATTTCCTTTTTTAATTGCAATGTAAAATTTGGATTTCTTTGCATTGTTTTTCAGGTTTAAATTCTCTCTCAAACGAACTTGGAATTTCGTTATGGCTGAAAATCATTTCTAATTATTATGTCACTCTCACAGCTTGAGTTCTCTTTAATCTTCTTCTCTCTGTTTAATAGTAACAGATGAAGAGTATGGGTCGGGCCAGGAAGGTTAATGGATGCAAGCGAAAATGTTAACTAGTGCTAGGTCATGCAACTCTAAGGAGGACATGACTTATATATATATTTTTTAAACTATTTTAGGTGGGAATGTTACTTGCATCTATGGCCTTGCAGAAACCCATTTCCAACTAGGTCTTTTGTGGAAGTGAGAAAATGCAGAGTTTTTGCTGGTCCTTGATAAAGCCAAGGCTCAGTATTCTCGACACCTTCTACATTCAGTTGTTTTATTTTATTTTTTACCTTTTTCCTTTTGATCACACAGGTAGATACATAACCTTTTCTATGTTGTACTAGGTGTGAGTCAAAATTATATATGTATTTTTTTGCTTAGGTATCTTCTTTATAGAATGTGAATTCTGAATTTTCAAAACTGCTGCGTTGCGCGTTTTGATTTTCAGGTTATTTTGCACCCTTCGTTTTAAATTCTAAAATTTTTTCCTTAGTCTTCAGTTTTGCTCTTTAGTATATATATATATATATATATATATATATATATATATGGGATGTAAGGTCAGGTGATGCGTAATATCACAGCCTCTCCTTGACAAATGTCAACCCCTCCTTCTCGTGGTACATCCTGTTCCCACTAAAGGGGCTCTGACGACCGCCAATAGCGGTATAACTATACCATCGGAATTAGAGGAAATGCTATCCCACACTCACCAACCTGCTTGGCCAGCGTGGTGAGTTATGGCCAAACCCCTTAAAAATGACTCCACAACTTAAATCTTGGCCCTCAGTCTCCGGCAGCTGGAATGTACCTCGCCAAGGCAGCGGCCAGTGCGACATGAAGGCAGAGGGTGCTAAGAATCCCCGGAGGATCGGCCTAGGCTGCCATCTGATGCTGACCTTGGCTACGTATAACGGACGCTCCGTATCTTCTGATTCAAGGCTTCTTGAATTGGAAGAGGAACTACAAAGGATCAAGTGGGACATCGTCGGGCTAAGTGAGGTAAGGAGAAAAGGAGATCTCATTGAACTGAAAAGTGGACATCTCTTCTACTATCGTGGGACAGATACTGGCAGAACTAGTGGTGTTGGATTTATAATAAACAAGAAACTGAAGGATAAAGTTGTAGAAGTTGAGAGTTCCTCTGACAGAGCTGCACGACTCGTTATCCAACTCTCGAGAAGATACCAGGCTCAGATTATTCAAACTTATGCACCCACCACAAGTCATCCTGAAGAAGAAATTGAAGAATTTTATGAGGAAATTCGTGATCTAAATAATAAAGGTAAGCAGCACTTGAAGATAATTATGGGAGATTTCAATGCAAAAATAGGGCAACGGCAACAGAATGAAACTTCAGTAGGTAAATTCGGTCACGGCAACAGAAACCAGCGTGGAAATACTCTCGTAGAGTTTGCAGAGGCAGAAGGGTTTCTCATCTTGAACTCCTTTTTCAAGAAAAAGCCACACAGGAAATGGACATGGAGACATCCAAATGGGACGACAAGTGAAATTGATTTTATTATGTGTAACAAAAAATTCGTCATAGAAGACTGCAGTGTGCTAAACAAGTTCAACACAGGCAGTGACCATAGATTGGTGAGATGTAAGATGCACCTCAACACTAAACTTGAGCGTGACAAGCTCATAAGACAAACAAAATCTATTGACATAGCCAACCTTAAAAAACACCATAATACCTTTAAGTAGGAACTGAAGAACAGGTTCTCTGCTTTAGAAGGCCTGACATCGGAAGAAGTGGATATTTCTGAAGTTAACAGAAAAGTAACCAAAGCTCTTATGGAAACAGCAACAAAATTAGCTGGGTCTAAGAACAAATTGCATGTGAACAAATTATCAGGAAAAACGAAAATGTTGATGCAAAAAAGAAGAGAGATGAGGACAACTAAAGAAGATGTGACTTCCAAAGTGGAATATACAGAGCTATGCAAGACAGTACGAAAAAGTATCACTGAAGACGTAAGGAAATTCAACTGTGGACTAGTAAGGAAAGCAATTGAAAACAACCAAAGCCTAAAGATAGCAAAGGGACATCTCAGTAAGGGAAAAAAACGGATTATGGCACTGAGAAAAGAAGATGGTTCTGTAACAAGAAATAGAGGCGAAATTTTGACAAGAGTGAAAGATTTCTACTCCAAATTATATGAAAGGGATGATACATGTACTCCAGACATCATGAAAGGTACCAGTACCAGAGTTCTTCCAGTCCTTCCAGCAGAAGTTGCACATGCAATCAAGAACATGAAGCGGGGAAAAGCTCCAGGAGAAGATGGAATTACTGTAGACATCATACAAGAAGCAAGTGGAGAAATCGAAACAGTACTCGCCCAAATTTTCACTCGATGCCTTAATGAAGGGAAAATTCCTGAGGATTGGAACAACGCTACAATGATCTTGCTACATAAAAAAGGTGACATTGAGGATCTCAGGAACTACAGACCTATCAGCCTCCTATCAGTGGTTTATAAAATCTTCACTAAAGTTCTTTCACACCGCTCGAAGGTAACACTGGACATGGCTCAACCGAGAGAACAAGCTGGATTCAGGAGTGGCTACAGCACAATAGATCATATCCACGTACTGAGAGAACTAATTGAAAGAGCGAGGGAATATGAACTTCCTTGTGCATGGCTTTTATCGATTATGAAAAAGCCTTTGATTCGGTGAAACCATCAGCAGTTGCAATGGCTCTGAAATCCTGCGGTATTGAAGATACATACATTAATATTATTAATAACATCTATGAAAATGCAAGTGCAAAGATTCGGCTGTTTGAAAATACAACACACATAACACTTTTAAAAGGAGTGAGACAAGGTGACACTATATCTCCGAAGCTCTTTAATGCCACATTGGAAAATGTCTTTCAATCACTGAACTGGGAAAACAAAGGGATAAAGATTAATGGAGATTATCTAACCCAACTTCGTTTTGCTGATGACATAGTCATTTTTGCAACTACCCCATCAGAGCTGCAGAGTATGATCCAGGAACTTGCTGACAAGAGTAAAGAAGTGGGATTAAAAATGAACTTTCAGAAGACAAAAGGGATGTTCAATGCTTTTACAAGAAATGAAGATTTATCGATTGATGGAGAAAAGCTGGAGATAACAGACACGTACGTTTATCTTGGACAGCAGATATCAAGTGAGGGTCACATTGGTGAAGAAATTAATCGGCGTACAAAACTTGCCTGGAGAGCTTTTGGAAGAAACAGCATAATTTTCAAGAGCAATATGCCATTATGTCTTAAAAGAAAAGTGTTTGATCAATGCATCCTTCCAGTGCTTATGTATGTTGCAGAGACGTGGACCTTAGCTGAAAGAGACATACAAAGGCTGCAGACAACTCAAAAAAGCATGGAGAGGTGCATGCTTGGTGTAACCAGGAGAGATAAGAAGAGGAACTCGTGGATCAGAAAAATGACAAGAGTGGAAGACATCATGATCAGAGTTAAATCCCTGAAATGGCAATGGGCTGGACATACTGCCAGAAGAACAGACCATCGATGGACAGCCGAAATTTTAGATTGGATTCCGAGGGACAGGAAAAGACCCAGAAGAAGACCACATGGAAGATGGGTGGATGAAATTCGAAAGTATGCGGGAGTGACATATAGGAGACTGGCACAAGACAGACCGTTGTGGAGGAAACTTGGGGAGACCTTCGTCCAGCAGTGGATTGATAATGGTTGACAATGATGATGATGATGATATATATATATAGCTAAAAGCTGGAGATAACTAATACGTATATTTGTCTTGGACAGCAGATATCAAGTGAGGGGCATATTGATGAAGAAATTAATCGGCGTATAAAACTTGCCTGGAGAGTTTTTGGAAGACACAGCATAATTTTCAAAAGCAGTATGCCATTATGTCTTAAAAAAAAAAAAGTGTTTGATCAATGCATCCCTGCAGTGCTTACATATGGTGCAGAGACGTGGACTTTAACTAAAAGAGACATACAAAGGCTGCAGACAACTCAAAAAAGCATGGAGAGGTGCATGCTTGGTGTAACCAGGAGAGATAAGAAGAGGAACTCGTGGATCAGAAAAATGACAAGAGTGGAAGACATCATGACCCGAGTAAAATCCCTGAAATGGCAATGGGCTGGGCATATTGCCAGAAGGACAGAGCATCGATGGGTAGCTGAAATTTTAGAATGGATTCCAAGGAACAGGAAAAGACCCAGAACAAGACCACATGGGAGATGGGCTGATGAAATTCGAAAGTATGCAGGAGTAACATGGAAGAGACTGGTACAAGACAGACCGTTGTGGAAGGAACTTGGGGAGACCTTCGTCCAGCCGTAGATTGATAATGGTTGACGATGAGGATATATATATATATATATGGGAAAAGACCCAGAAGACCACGGGGGAGGTGGGTGGATGAAATTCGAAGATATGATGTAGGAGTGACATTGCGTGGCTCATGACAGAGAGTTTGTGGAAAAGACTTGGGAAGTCCTTCGTTCAGCAGTGGATTGATAATGGTTGACGACGATGATGATAATATATCATATTTTACATAATCGATAATTATTCTACGAAAGAATGTGCACCACTCCGTAAAAACCAAAGTCGCCGCCCCTGCTTCACGTATCACGCTCCAACTACTTGGCACTTACGGAGACTTGGATGAATGAAGACAAAACCGTCGACATACCCGGCTTCAAACGCATAGTCCAAAGAGTGCGACAGACACCGCGATGACGTCGACTAACAGCCCAGTACGAGTCGTGGCACCGGCAAGAAGAAGCGTAGTGGAGTTTACGGTGGCACTGCAGTCTTCAAGAATCAGAAAACGTGTAGGTCTCATGTCGCTAGCCCCGTTCCGCGACGGCCAATACCTAAGTATTCTGGATTCAATTGTCTACAGGATATTCATGTCGGCGAAGGCGTACTAGTGGAAGTTGTGATACCCAACTAATTAAAATTCGTTCTTGTGTCAGTCTATATTCATTCACAGACACCACTCAACTAAATCGAGATATTTCTCTTTCAACTAATGCTTTTTACTACACAGAGCATGTCAGAACAACAGTTAGCGACTGGTCCTGCGATCCCAACATACCGCCTCTGCTCACCGGGGACTTTAACATTGAGGCGTCGAACGATCGTCTGAAACAGTTTCTGAATGACAAGTTCAGTCTTACATATCGTACTACTCGTACCATTGTCCTGTCTTCAACAAAAATTTTCAAATTAATCAGCATTGTGAGAAATAAATAAAATAAAAGGCATGCAAGTTCGTTGCGCTCATTTCTTTCTTACCAACATTACAAACACCCTGCCCAGATAACACCGCCTGGGTAAGCCTCAGCAGTAGTGACCCCGACATTTCCTACACCGAATTTTTTTGTTGCTCGTAACCAGGGCGCACCAAAAAATTCGGAAGGGGGGGGGGGTTCTGCAAGTAAAAATGCTCATGTATGTGTACTTACGCGACGTGACTGTTATAATAAATGATTTGATCTGTGAAAGAATTTAATACATTGCATTCATGAATTATCCAGCTGCAAATGGTGTTTTCATTGTTGTTTTTACTTATAATAAAAATGCATATTTCAGAAAAGGAGTTAACCACAAATGCAAATATTTTATCTATTGTTATGTTATAATTTCAGAGAATGTATTTTAAGATAAATTGTATAATGCGTGATTTCAGCAATTATGTAAATTGAAATTCACCAATTAGGAAAAATTGGAGAACAGTTAAAGGGTTAGGAATCTCTCGTGTCGGACATCGATGGTGTCGGAATCATATTAGAAAACACTTAGCCTCATGGGGGGTTCGGACACCGCCCCTGCTCGTAACTACATGATATATCAGATAAACGTTCTATTCTCAAATATTTTGCAATTCCACATTTTTGAATAATTGGAGACTTCTCATGCCATTTTTCAAGTGATCAGGAAGCAAAGAAAAAAAAAATAGCAACAGTATGTATACATCAACAATTTTCAAGCCACTACTGGATGAAGGTCTCCAAGTTTTTTCTATACAACTTTCTATCTTGAGCCAGTCTCTCCAAAGATATTCCAGTATGTTTTCGAATTCCATCTACCCATCTCCCACGTGGTCTTCGCCTGGTTCCTGTCCCTTGGTATCCAATCTAGTATTTCAGTTGTCCAATGGTGGTCAGTTCTTCTAGCAATATGTCCAGCTGATTGCCACTTGAGGGACTTCATTTTGATCATAATGTCATCAACTCTTGTCATTTCCCTAACCCATGTATTTCTTCTTCTTTCCTGATTATACCCAGCATGCACCTCTTTGTGTTGTTTGCAGCCTCTGAATGTCTCTGATCCATAAGTGAGGACTGGAAAAATGCACTGATTAAACGCTTTCCTTTTAAGATAAAAATGGTAAATCGCTCTTGAAAATTGCACTTCTTTCTAAAGCTTTCCAACCAAGATTTATGCGCCCATTTATTTCTTAAGTTATGTGATCCTTGCTTGATATCTCTTTTCCTGGGTGGTGTAGTGTGGCTGGAAAGGCGTTCCTATGCTTTTTTTTTCTACCTGGCACCTGAGATGGAAAACGGACATTGGTCACCGGGTCAACAATTTCCAGCACGTCAAACGGCTCGCGTCAAGGTGATCCTGACCACTACTGGATGAAGGTCTCCAAGTTTCCAAGGAGTCAAGGTGTTCCTGACCCGAATTCAACTTAGTTTTTATTTCTTTCATTTTTGAAAAGAAAAACCAAAATTCAAAGAAAAGTGCGTACTGTGGAAATTTGTTCTCGATACTGGTGCCCGCGGAGTCGCGGACTGAAAAATTATTTGTCATGCGATATTAAGGAAGAGTGTCCTGAGAAGGAAAAGTGTACCATCCTTCTGAAGGGCAATGATGAAAACAACATCCATATTTTGGAAACTTTCAACTCATCATAAACTTGTAAAAAATTGGTGTTGCTGTGAAACATATTCTGAAGCTTGATATGTTATCAAGAAAACAGCAAAAACTGAAACTGAACATACAACAAGTTGCATAATTTGAAAATTTCCACTGTAGCACCGTCAGCATTAGGTGGAACAGCCTTAATATCACTGCGAAGCGACTTTATGACTCTCACAGAGGTGTTTGAAAACGTGTGTAAAACAGTTAGGTTATGTCTTGCAATTGAAGGACGACAGTTTCAATACTTACTGTAAATAAGTGAGTAAATTATATGTACCTTTAATATATTTGATTGATTTCCATATAACCTAAGACACTCATTGCGGAGAGACTTTTTGAACCCCTCCCCTATATATATATATATATATATATGATGGGCTGGACATACTGCCAGAAGGACAGACCATAGATGGACAGCCGAAATTTTAGATTGGATTCCAAGGGACAGGAAAAGACCCAGAAAAAGACCACATGGAAGATGGGTGGATGAAATTCGTAAATATGCGGGAGTGACATGAAGGAGACTGGCACAAGACAGACCGTTGTGGAGGAAACTTGGGGATGATGATCATCATCATCATCATTGTCAACCATTATCAATCCACTGCTGGACGAAGGTCTCCCCAAGTTTCCTCCACAACGGTCTGTCTTGTGCCAGTCTCCTCCATGTCACTCCCGCATATTTACGAATTTCATCCACCCATCTTCCATGTGGTCTTCTTCTGGGTCTTTTCCTGTCCCTTGGAATCCAGTCTAAAATTTTGGCTGTTCATCGATGGTCTGTTCTTCTGGCAGTATGTCCAGCCCATTGCCA
This sequence comes from Macrothele yani, assembly GCA_039090855.1. Lineage (NCBI taxonomy): Eukaryota > Metazoa > Arthropoda > Arachnida > Araneae > Macrothelidae > Macrothele > Macrothele yani. Next base: position 30,149,564 of record CM077026.1, read on the forward strand.
TTTCAGGGATTTAACTCTGATCATGATGTCTTCCACTCTTGTCATTTTTCGGATCCACGTGTTCCTCTTCTTATCTCTCCTGGTTACACCAAGCATGCACCTCTCCATGCTTTTTTGAGTTGTCTGCAGCCTTTGTATGTCTCTTTTAGCTAAGGTCCACGTCTCTGCACCATACGTATATATATATATATATATATATATATATATATATATATATATATATATATTCGGTGAAACCATCAGCAGTTACCACGGCTCTGAAATCCTGCGGTATTGAAGATGCATACATTAATATTATTAATAACATCTATGAAAATGCAAGTGCAAAGATTCGGCTGTTTGAAAATACAACACACATAAAAATTGGAAAGGGAGTGAGACAAGGTGACACCATATCTCCGAAGCTCTTTAATGCCACATTGGAAAATGTCTTTCAATCACTGAACTGGGAAAACAAAGGGATAAAGATTAATGGAGATTATCTAACCCACCTTCGTTTTGCTGATGACGTAGTCATTTTTGCAACTACCCCATCAGAGCTGCAGAGTATGATCCAGGAACTTGCTGACAAGAGTAAAGAAGTGGGATTAAAAATGAACTTTCAGAAGACAAAAGTGATGTTCAATGCTTTTACAAGAAATGAAGATTTATCGATTGATGGAGAAAAACTGGAGATAACAGATACGTATGTTTATCTTGGACAGCAGATATCAAGTGAGGGTCACATTGATGAAGAAATTAATCGGCGTACAAAACTTGCCTGGAGAGCTTTTGGAAGAAACAGCATAATTTTCAAGAGCAATATGCCATTATGTCTTAAAAGAAAAGTGTTTGATCAATGCATCCTTCCAGTGCTTACGTATGGTGCAGAGACGTGGACCTTAACTAAAAGAGACATACAAAGGCTGCAGACAACTCAAAAAAGCATGGAGAGGTGCATGCTTGGTGTAACCAGGAGAGATAAGAAGAGGAACTCGTGGATCCGAAAAATGACGAGAGTGGAAGACATCATGATCAGAGTTAAATCCCTGAAATGGCAATGGGCTGGACATACTGCCAGAAGGACAGACCATAGATGGACAGCCGAAATTTTAGATTGGATTCCAAGGGACAGGAAAAGACCCAGAAAAAGACCACATGGGAGATGGGTGGATGAAATTCGTAAATATGCGGGAGTGACATGGAGGAGACTGGCACAAGACAGACCGTTGTGGAGGAAACTTGGGGAGACCTTCGTCCAGCAGTGGATTGATAATGGTTGACAATGATGATGATGATGATATAATTATGGGAGATTTCAATGCAAAAATAGGGCAACGGCAACAGAATGAAACTTCAGTAGGTAAATTCGGTCACGGCAACAGAAACCAGCGTGGAAATACTCTCGTTGAGTTTGCAGAGGCAGAAGGGTTTTTCATCTTGAACTCCTTCTTCAAGAAAAAGCCACACAGGAAATGGACATGGAGACATCCAAATGGGACGACAAGTGAGATTGATTTTATTATGTGTAACAAAAAATTCGTCATAGAAGACTGCAGTGTGCTAAACAAGTTCAACACAGGTAGTGACCATAGATTGGTGAGATGTATAAGATGCAATTCAACACTAAACTTGAACGTGGCAAGCTCATAAGACAAACAAAATCTATTGACATAACCAACCTTAAAAAACACCATAATACCTTCAAGTTGGAACTGAAGAACAGGTTCTCTGCTTTAGAAGGCCTAACATCGGAAGAAGTGGACATCTCTGAAGTTAACAGAAAAGTAACCAAAGCTCTTATGGAAACAGCAACAAAATTAGCTGGGTCTAAGAACAAGTTGCATGTAAATAAATTATCAGGAAAAACGAAAATGTTGATGCAAAAAAGAAGAGAGATGAGGACAACTAAAGAAGATGTGACTTCCAAAGTGGAATATATAGAGCTATGCAAGACAGTACGAAAAAGTATCACTGAAGACGTAAGAAAATTCAACTGTGAACTAGTGAGGAAAGCAATTGAAAACAACCAAAGCCTAAAGATAGCAAAGGGACATCTCAGTAAGGGAAGAAAACAGATTATGGCACTGAGAAAAGAAGATGGTTCTGTAACAAGAAATAGAGGCGAAATTTTGACAAGAGTGAAAGATTTCTACTCCAAATTATATGAAAGGGATGATACATGCACTCCAGACATCATGAAAGATACCAGTACCAGAGTTCCTCCAGTCCTTCCAGCAGAAGTTGCACATGCAATCAAGAACATGAAGCGGGGAAAAGCTCCAGAAGAAGATGGAATTACTGTAGACATCATACAAGAAGCAAGTGGAGAAATCGAAACAGTACTCGCCCAAATTTTCACTCGATGCCTTAATGAAGGAAACATTCCTGAGGATTGGAACAATGCTACAATGATCCTGCTACATAAGAAAGGTGACATTGAGGATCTCGGAAACTACAGACCTATCAGCCTCCTATCAGTAATTTATAAAATCTTCACTAAAGTTCTTTCACACCGCTTGAAGGTAACACTGGACATGGCTCAACCGAGAGAACAAGCTGGATTCAGGAGTGGCTACAGCACAATAGATCATATACATGTGCTGAGAGAACTAATTGAAAGAGCGAGGGAATATGAACTTCCAACTTCCATTGTGCATGGCTTTTATCGATTATGAAAAAGCCTTTGATTCGGTGAAACCATCAGCAGTTACAATGGCTCTGAAAACCTGCGGTATTAAAGATGCATACATTAATATTATTAATAACATCTATGAAAATGCAAGTTCAAAGATTCGGCTGTTTGAAAATACAACACACATAAAAATTGGAAAAGGAGTGAGACAAGGTGACACCATATCTCCGAAGCTCTTTAATGCCACATTGGAGGGTGTTTTTCAGTCACTGAGCTAGGAAAACAAGGGGATAAAGATTAATGGAGATTATCTAACCCACCTTCTTTTTGCTGATGACGTAGTCATTTTTGCAACTAGCCCATCAGAGCTGCAGAGTATGATCCAGGAACTTGCTGACAAGAGTAAAGAAGTGGGATTAAAAATGAACTTTCAGAAGACAAAAGTGATGTTCAATGCTTTTACAAGAAATGAAGATTTATCGATTGATGGAGAAAAGCTGGAGATAACAGACACGTACGTTTATCTTGGACAGCAGATATCAAGTGAGGGTCACATTGATGAAGAAATTAATCGGCGTACAAAACTTGCCTGGAGAGCTTTTGGAAGAAACAGCATAATTTTCAAGAGCAATATGCCATTATGTCTTAAAAGAAAAGTGTTTGATCAATGCATCCTTCCAGTGCTTACGTATGGTGCAGAGACGTGGACCTTAACTAAAAGAGACATACAAAGGCTGCAGACAACTCAAACAAGCCTGGAGAGGTGCGTGCTTGGTGTAACCAGGAGAGATAAGAAGAGGAACTCGTGGATCCGAAAAATGACAAGAGTGGAAGACATCATGATCAGAGTTAAATCCCTGAAATGGCAATGGGCTGGACATACTGCCAGAAGGACAGATCATCGATGGACAGCCGAAATTTTAGATTGGATTCCAAGGTACAGGAAAAGATCCAGAAGAAGACCACATGGGAGATGGGTGGATGAAATTCGAAAGTATGCGGGTGTGACATGGAGGAGACTGGCACAAGACAGACCGTTGTGGAGGAAACTTGGGGAGACCTTCGTCCAGCAATGGATTGATAATGGTTGACAATGATGATGATGATGATGATATATCTTATAGTTCAAAGCAGATTTTTCCGTGCCGGGTCCAACTTTTTGGATTGGATTGGAAGTTTAACGACCACCGTGAGCAACTCAATGGGCTATAAGCAGTCGCCCGTCCCTATATAATTTGTTTTCTTTTTAAAATGCGAATGTCGTATAATTCCTTTCCAATTAAAAAAATATATATATAACAGGAAAACTGCAGGAAAACTGGTGGAATTGTCGTCCCATGTTTGCTTAAGGTAGAGTTAATCTCTAAATCCATTTTCACTGGGCAGTCCCAAATAATGAAATCTAGTTTGAATGCGAAAATATGTAAATCTGGAAGTCTAATTTTGACCGATCACTATACTTTCTTATAATTAATAATATAAACATCCAGATACGTCTCTCTGGAACGCTTGACGTGACACCAACGTCTGCATTGTTGCGTCATCACTTATCGATCAATTCGTGTGTGCTCTCGCGATGTCAAAATGATTGCCTGCTATATAATAGCACGATATAACTTTCAATGTCAAGGTGATCGCGTGCTAATTAAAAAAAATTGGATTATTAGTGACTCGTGTTCTGTTTTTCCGATCTACAAAATTCGAATTGAATTCTTAATATCACAGCAAGTTGAGTTTGTACGTGATCACATTGAGTTGTTAAGCTGATCGCGGGCTAATTTCGAAACATTGGATTATCAATGACTCGAGTTCTATTTATCCGATCTACAAAATTCGAAATAAAAATCGCGGCAAGTCGCGTTTGTATATTAATTTAATTTAACGCAATTTCGAATATTAATTTGTACGCTTTAATTATTTTTTCACTTTTTTAATTAAACTAACTTTCCGAGTTTAGTGCTGATTATACTAAACATTTTGCAAAATATCTATCTAAACGCTCTAACCTACAATAAGAACTGAAATCTTGAGATGTCAAAGTAAGTAGGGTTGCATCTAAAAGCAGATGTCGCCCCAAAACCACATTTTAACTAATTTAGTTAGTTCCGATTTGTAATGCCAGATGTCGCATTATTTTGTAGAAAAAGCTTCGGTATAAAGCTTCAAACTAAACTTCGATTAGGACAGTCTAAAACAAGCCGTGAACGGAATAACATGTGTGCCGGAGAAAAAGTAATGTAACGCCAAAAATCAAAGTAAGGTAAGTTTACGCGAAAACTACTGGACTACAAGGAAAATTGTTAACCAACAACAAATATTTCGCACAGAATGTTTATTTGTTCCGAGGCTTTTGAAAAAACGGAAATAGCATATAATTTTCAGTTCTAACATGATTGAGTTCTCACTATGTAAGTTTTTGCTACATTTCCTTACAAAAAAAAAAAAAAAAAAAAAAAAAGCCAGCGCCTATTTGATTTGTTTTCAATCTCCTTCAATTAAGAATTTCACCGTCCTAAGACGGGAAACATCCTCTATATATTATTAATATTTATTTAAAGCCTAAAAACAACCGTCCTAGGACGGGCTATAATAGGCTAGTATAAATACGAGAAAGTAAGAAGGTAAGAGGCTGAATGAGAGGGGAAGGAGGGGGGGGGTTAGAAAGCTATTTAAGATGTAAAGGCACCGCGCTATTTTTTCACTTACCACTAAAACGAGGGACGTTGCTGGACTTCAAAATCAAGATGGGCGAGCATTTTTTTTTTTTTTCTTTTCCAGGGGCAAGCTTGATATATTTTTTTTTTTTTACGATACACTGAAAGAACGAAATTTTAACGCTTTTCACTACCGGCTACAAAGGAATTCGTGCAATCCTCCCACCTCCACTTGGACACACACACACACACACACACACACACACACACACACACGGGTCTGACAAGTTACGCCACTAATGTAAGATACAGATGTTGCGAGAATGTCGCCTTCAACTTTTTGTTTGCTCTGAATGCATTGTCTTAAATTGTTTTTTCAAAAGTTTGCATTCTTACTTACGAAAATAGTACTGTACTTGAACAATTTAAAGGAAAACGTCGTTTTTGTTTATCTAAACTAAATTTTAAGTCGTGCCACGCAGACACAATACCTTCCTTCCCCTTCCTTAACACTCTCTTCCGTCGAGCCAGCAACTCGGCCTTGCGCTCCTCTCCTTCAAAGCAGTCGTCAGCCACTTCCTGCACTTTCACTGTCCCGGGGCAGTTTTAAGAGCGCTACTGCATCTTTAGACATCACTTTCAGTGTTGAAATCTCCGTTTTTGTAAAGAAAACAAACAGCAGAACAATTAGTAGAGACCCCCTCAGTTAATTCGTATCCATCCTCCTCATTCCAACTCCCCCCCCCCCCCCCGGCAATACAAACATGAAAAAAAGATTTAAACTAGGAATTGGAAGAGTGCAGGACAATCGAATTTTCATGGCCTTACGGATGCTATTTTGATAACCTTTCTACGGAGAAGTTAGCAACGCTCTCCCTAGTGAAAAATACGTGGGGGTTACATGAAATAAAACACAAGTTCTGATCAAGATATCAGGTTCTCGTGCGGAATGAGTTAATCACAAAAACTTAAGGTAGCAAACTTAAACGTACGATAATTAAAGCACTACGCAGGCTTCCGATAAAGTGAAGAACTTATTTAATGTATAAGTTAAAAGATTAAAAATAAAACAATAAGAACCTTCGGTCTTCCTAAAGACCATCATCAGTACTTCTATCTGATGATCTTTTTGGAAGACCGAAGGTTCTTATGGCTTTATTTTTAATCTTTTAACTTATACATTAAATAAGTTCTTCACTTCATCGGAAGCCTGCGTAGTGTTTTAATTATCGTGCTTTTAAGATTTCTACCTTAAGTTTTTGTGATTGACAAGTTCTGATTATGTTTTAAAGTTAAATATGCCGAAAAATGGTCCATTTTGAACTGGGTGGGCAAGACAAATTTTAGGGTGGGCTTAAGTCCACCCTCGCATTCCCTTGGCGACGTCCCTGTATACCACTGGTTGACCAAGGTAAATGCAAGTGTACGCAGCGATTACTTCTGGAATAACCCATGAAGTTCCAAAATTTCAGATAAAAGCATTATGTATCAGTTTTGTCTTCTGCAAGTTCATTTTTAAACCTACTGTTTTGCTCTTGTCAGCAAGTTCCTGAATCATACTTTGCAGCTCTGAGGGGGTATTTGCAAAAATGACTGTGGTAAGCCAAACGAAGATGAGTTAAATAATATTCCATTAATCTTTATACCTTTTGTCTTCCCAGTTTAATGTTTGAAAAATATTCTGCAATATGGCATTCAGTTGTCCCCAGGGACGAAGCCATGGTGTTTCGTAGGCAGGATCTAGTGTATCAGATGGGGCGCTCGATAACAATAGAAGCAGAGAACAAAACAATAGTACATTATTATTATTCTCTTAATAATAAGAGACATTTTATGTCTGAAACTGGAATCTAAGATTAAATCTTAAAGTTCTTGAAATATTTTATATTTCATTTTATATTTTTAGAAATCAACACCATCCTCAACCACAAGCGCGGACTAGGCCGCCATATCCTGAGCCGCCTTATGCTAACTCAACAGAAAATAAGTATATACAATATAAAGAATATATACTGTTCATATTCTGTTGAAGCAAGCCAAATTATACTAAAAGGGAAAATTTTATTACCCTTTGACGGCATCAGAAAAAAAAAAAAAAAACCCGCTTAGCAAATGTTCTGTTGAGCCAAACATTGCTTTTGATACACCCCTTCCCCTTTGTCGACTCCATATCAGCACCGTCCCTTTGAGCTGATATCCTCAACCTCAGGCCGCTTTTGTCAATTGCATTTAAATAATCAATACAATGTAATGAAATGTGATCTGAGAAGACTGGGATGGAAACTCGAAATTCATTGTGTACGTTAATTCGCTGAGATTCTCCTACAGTAAAATTTCTGGGTTGCTGCTTTTTACACGCATATGTTGTTGTTTTTTTTTTTTGTTTTTTTTTTAACAAGGTATGCATTTGGTTTACATTTTCAGCCTTACAGCTACATGAATTCTTGGAATGCAGTTCTGGAAAGTCTGTTTCAGTTACAGCAAAAATACTTTTCCCATTTGAAAGTAATCTCTCTATTCTGCTGAAAAAAGGTAACGGCCGCTGCCGCCGCCGCGGCCGTTGTTTAGAAATTTCGCGACACGCGCGCTTTCCTAGCTCGCAAGCCAAAAAAATAATAAACACAAAAATATAAAATTTACATCGTTTGTAGAGAATTGTTCGGAGAACACGCTGAAATAAACCTCTTTTCGATTCTAGCCATACTTTAAGAGCAATTGTATTTAAAAATTAAGGTAAATAAAAAAGTGCTCTCAGTTCGCGTTCCGGACACACTAACAGCAACAGAACCACGAAACTTTCTAGGCATGTAGGGCCATGACCGAATTTTTGCACCACGTCCCCATTTTTTTCAATTCCGGTTTAGTTTACGAGAAATTAAATTTTTAAATTTCACAAAATTCTCTATTTCCCGATGGGATCCATTTTAAAAAACGGATATATGGCAAACTATAAATCATAACGCATTGCAATTTTTACAGCATAAACTCACAAGTATCATTCGTCTTTTACAATTTTTTTTTTTAAGAAAGCATTTTCTGATTTTTGAGCATTTTTTAAAGACTCAAACGAAAGAGACTAGCGGCTTACTCTGTCTTCAGCGTTAACAACACAGGAAAGTTTTGGTCCCGTGACCTGCTGCCATGGTGACGCAGCTATTTTTAGCTCCCTCTTCTCATTGGGTGAAAGGACAGGCTACAATCAAACTGGTAATGACGCAATGCTTAATGACGTAGCGACAGTTTTAAAGTTCAGTGTTTTCCTCCAGGCATACGTGAATACCTATGTAAATATAGGCTTTCGCCTTGTATATAAAAGGCAAGGAGGGAAAATGCGAGTGTGTTCGTCCGCGAATTGTTCGACCACTTCTAAATGACCTAGAGATCTGAAAATTGCGATGCTGATGATAGGTCTTAAGGTCGGTATACCTGGGAAAGTACGAAAACAAAACAAAACAAAACAGAATCAAAATGTGGGCTCTGAAACATTGTCTTCTTGAATTTTTTGCAATTTGTTTTACCACTTCTAAATGATCTAGAGATCTGAAAATTGGCATGCGTATAGGTCCTAAGGTCTGTATACCGAGAAATGTACTAAAGCCAAAAATAAATAAATACATAAAATAAAATAAAAAGTCAGCTTTGGAACATTGTCTGCCTGAATGTTTCGCGAATTGTTTGACCACTTCTAAATAACCTAGAGATCTAAAAATTGTCATGCTGGTAGGTTTTAAAGTCCGAATATCTGCAAATGCGCGGAAACCAGAAAATAATAATAATAATAAAATAAATAAAAACATACAGCGCTTTGAAACATTGTCTGCTTGAATATTTCTACCATTTCTACACCTAGAAAAAAGTCTAAAATCCAAAAAAAATCAAAAGGATCGCTTAGCTTTACTGTTTCAAAATGCTGATAGGTTTAAAGCAGTACCGTATATTCGAGGCTAGCTGCGAAGCCCAGAGAATGAACGAATAAAAGGCAATTAAATATACACAAATAAAAGTCAATTATCAACGGTATTAAGGTATGTTGATGCTTTCGCTGCGAAAAATACACGTGCGCATTCGCTTCTTTGACTCATTCTCGCGAGCGAAGCCCACGGCATAGAGCAAGCAGCTCTCCAGAGTCTTCGTTGTTCTGATTCGAAGACTGCTAGCGTTTCAATGACAACATGAATGAACTTTTGGAGGGGAATGGACCATTGCTTTGCGCAACGGTTCGCTCAGTAAAGAGAAGCCTTCGACTACCTCAGTCACCCGCATGCTTCCGCCTGTAGCGGTACGTGTTTCGCGAGAGTTGTTTCAGTTTGTGTGAAGTGTCAATGAATTAAAATCAGTAATATTATGTCTTAAATTCGTGGCTTTGTTGGATTCGAACTGTTTTGATAAATTTTGTGAAAGCTTCCCTGAACATCTACTGTCAGAACTTAAAGAACTCTATGCTTCAATTTTGATACAGCTCAATTAAAAAATGAATTGAAGGTGTTTTATTCCTTTGATGAATACAAAAACAAATCAGTCAGAGACATTACTTGTTACATAAAGTTAAATAAATTGGACATAGTGTTTAGTGAGGTGTACAAATTAGTAGACCTAATATTAAAGTTTCCATCCACAACTGCAATGCCGAAAGAAGTTTTTTAGCATAATAAAGAATCAAGATATATTTTAGAGCCACACGAGGATATGTAAACTTGAGCAACTTGGGTGTTTTGTCAATAGAAGAATGTGTCAATAGAGAAAAACATTCTTTTAAATATGAAAAAATACTCGGAAGAAACTTTTTATGAAAACGTAACACTCAAGTTCACGCGTAAGGAAAGAAGACGGGAGTTCATGCAGAAATAAAGTATCCTAATCCTCATAATTATTTGGTATAATGTTAGCAATAGCATGTGCCTAAAACAAGTTACTTTTATTACTTAACAATTAAAAAAAAACAGTACTGGGAAGGGGGGGGTGATAGCTCAGGTCTCGGACCCAAGATACGCCATTGGTTCAAAGATAATTTTGTCAGAATCACTGAAATGCTTTGAAAATTTTAAATTTTGATTTAAAATTAAGCGGCGCCCAAGCCTACTCAGTTTTACGTTAAATCGTAGGCATTGACATCACGACGCTTTCTAAATTGTGAAACAGTTACGCATTTTAAATTACTTTATTTTCCTTAATTACTTACCCTTTCTTTAATTTTATGTTCAAAAAATGATTTTACAGATTCACCGTTCGGAGAACGGGCATGATTGGTAGTTAAGTAAAAATTAATTTTCGCGTTCATTGATTTCTCTCACTTTATAAATTTACACTGCAATTCTTACAATTCTGGATATTTTGAATTTTTTTTCAAGATTTTTTTTTAAATATTTTCTTAATGATAGGTAAGTTTTGAAAGAGAAATTTTTCTAAAACTATTCATGAATAATATTTAATATTATTCATATTATATATTATTCATGAAAAATTTAAAAAATATATATATATATATAGAGAGAGAGAGAGACAAAAATATAGTATATACTAAAGTAGGGTAAGCGTAAAACACGAAAGATTAACCAAACCATGCAAACTATGAGCACAGAAAGAAAGATTCAAACAGATCCCCATAGTAATGGACAGCCCATTCTACACGAAAAAAAAACAAAAAAAAAAAAAAAAAAAAAAAAAGAACACCCGCTTAAAATCCAGATTAAAACCAAGTAATGAACTTCATACCAACAGAACATACATGTCGAAACAACCTAAAAGCAGCATTAAAAGTCATAAAAGACATATTCCCGAAACCCCCTAAATGCAAAATATGAAACGCAGACAGAAACATTCAAACATATCACCATAATAGCGGACAGCCCAGTCTACACGAAAAAACCAAAAAAAAAAAAACCACCTTAAATCCCAGATGGAAACATGGTAATTAACTTCAGGGCAGCAGAACAAACATGTCAAAACAACCCAAAGGCAGCATTAAAAGACATGTTCCCAAAACCCCATAAATGCAAACCATGAAACACGAAGAATCAGAAAGTCAGAAAATCGTAGTATGAAAGAAATACATATAATTCTAACCTGACAGAAGTAAAAGAGGACAACGTATCAAAATACCAACCTCAAAATTTAGGAAGCCATTCGTTCTCATCAGGGGAACACCGAATAGCGTGTGGCCTTTCAAATCACGGCAAGAGCTGAAACAAACCAAAAGCTCGCCGGAGTGTTCCCTAGGCCACCACAAGCAATACGAAACGGAAGCAGAAGGCTGTAAGAGACAATCACTAAGCCACGACAGAAAGTGAAAAACACGAACCAAGATTTGGAAGTCGTGCAAGGTCACGATTAGGTGTAGCTGTGAGAAAATTAAAAGGAGTAGGTGTGTTATAATATTTCATTATTATATAATTACTGTTAGATAATAATGAAATATTATATCATCATCATCATCATTGTCAACCATTATCAATCCACTGCTGACAAAGGCCTCCCCAAGTTTCCTCCACAACGGTCTGTCTTGTGCCAGTCTCCTCCATTACTCCCGCATACTTTCGAATTTCATCCACATATCTCCCATGTGATCTTCTTCTGGGTCTTTTTTGTCCCTTGGAATCCAATCTAAAATTTCGGCTGTCCATCGATGGTCTGTCCTTCTGGCAGTATGTCCAGCCCATTGCCATTTCACGGATTTAACTCTAATCATGATGTCTTCCACTCTTGTCATTTTTCGGATCCACGAGTTCCTCTTCTTATCTCTATTGGTTACACCAAGCATGCACCTCTCCATGCTGCTTTGAGTTGTCTGCAGCCTTTGTATGTCTCTTTTAAATAAGGCCCACGTCTCTGCACCATACGTAAGCACTGGAAGGATGCATTGATCAAACATTTTTCTTTTAAGACATAATGGCATATTGCTCTTGAAAATTATGCTGTTTCTTCCAAAAGCTCTCCAGGCAAGTTTTGTACGCCGATTAACTTCTTCATCAATGTGACCCTCACTTGATATCTGCTGTCCAAGATAAACGCATGTGTCTGTTATCTCCAGCTTTTCTCCATCAATCGATAAAATCTTCATTTCTTGTAAAAGCATTGAACATCACTTTTGTCTTCTGAAAGTTCATTTTTAATCCCACTTCTTTACTCTTGTCAGCAAGTTCCTGGATCATACTCTGCAGCTCTGATGGGGTAGATGCAAAAATGAATACGTCATCAGCAAAACGAAGGTGGGTTAGATAATCTCCATTAATCTTTATCCATTTGTTTTCCCAGTTCAGTGATTGAAAGACATTTCCCAATGTGGCATTGAAGAGCTTCGGAGATATGGTGTCACCTTGTCTCACTCCCTTTCCAATTTTTATGTGTGTTGTATTTTCAAACAGCCTAATCTTTGCACTTGCATTTTCATAGATGTTATTAATAATATTAATGTATGCATCTTCAATACCGCAAGGCCGCCCCGGTGGCGCAGTGGTCTAAGGCGCTAGCCTCTGATCATTCGTCCGTTAGGGGTCCGGGTTCGAATCCCGTCAGGCATGGATGTTGTGTTTGTCTTTCGGCACTGGCTCTCTCCCTTCCCTGGAACCAGTGACCCTAAATTACTGACGGGCGACTGCTTATAGCCCATTGAGTTGCTTACGGTGGTCGTTAAACCTCCAATAATAAAAAAAAAAAAAAAAACAATACCGCAGGATTTCAGAGCCATTGTAACTGCTGATGGTTTCACCGAATCAAAGGCTTTTTCATAATCGATAAAAGCCATGTACAATGGAAGTTCATATTCCCTCGCTCTTTCAATTAGTTCTGTAGCTCTGATGGGGTAGTTGCAAAAATGACTATGTCATCAGCAAAACGAAGGTGGGTTAGATAATCTCCATTAATCTTTATCCCTTTGTTTTCCCAGTTCAGTGATTGAAAGACATTTTCCAATGTGGCATTAAAGAGCTTCGGAGATATGGTGTCACCTTGTCTCACTCCTTTTCCAATTTTTATGTGTGTTGTATTTTGAAACAGCCGAATCTTTGCACTTGCATTTTCATAGATGTTATTAATAATATTAATGTATGCATCTTCAATACCGCAGGATTTCAGAGCCATTGCAACTGCTGATGGTTTCACCGAATCAAAGGCTTTTTCATAATCGATAAAAGCCACGCACAATGGAAGTTCATATTCCCTCGCTCTTTCAATTAGTTCTCTCAGTACGTGGATATGATCTATTGTGCTGTAGCCACTCCTGAATCCAGCTTGTTCTCTTGGTTGAGCCATGTCCAGTGTTACCTTCAAACGGTGTGAAAGAACTTTAGTGAAGATTTTATAAACCTCTGAGAGGAGGCTGATAGGTCTGTAGTTCCAGAAATCCTCAATGTCACCTTTTTTATGTAGCAGGATCATTGTAGTGTTGTTCCAATCCTCAGGAATCTTCCCTTCATTAAGGCATCGAGTGAAAATTTGGGCGAGTACTATTTCGATTTCTCCACTAGCTTCTTGTATGATGTCTACAGTAATTCCATCTTCTCCTGGAGCTTTTCCCCGCTTCATGTTCTTGATTGCATGTGCAACTTCTGCTGGGAGGACTGGAAGAACTCTGGTACTGGTACCTTTCATGATGTCTGGAGTACATATATCATCCCTTTCATATAATTGGAAGTAGAAATCTTCCACTCCTGTCAAAATTTTGCCTCTATTTCTTGTTGCAGAACCATCTTCTTTTCTCAGTGCCATAACGTGTTTTCTTCCCTTACTGAGATGCCCCTTTGCTATCTTTAGGCTTTGATTGTTTCCAATTGTTTTCCTCACTAGTTCACAGTTGAATTTCCTTACGTCTTCAGTGATACTTTTTCGTACTGTCTTGCATAGCTCTATATATTCCACTTTGGAAGTCACATCTTCTTTAGTTGTCCTCATCTCTCTTCTTTTTTGCATCAACATTTTGGTTTTTCCTGATAATTTGTTCACATGCAACTTGTTCTTAGACCCAGCTAATTTTGTTGCTGTTTCCAAAAGAGCTTTGGTTACTTTTCTGTTAATTTAAGAAATATCCACTTCTTCCGATGTTAGGCCTTCTAAAGCAGAGAATCTGTTCTCCAGTTCCAACTTGAAGGTATTATGGTGTTTTTTAAGGTTGGTTATGTCAATACATTTTTTTTGTCTTATGAGCTTGCCACGTTCAAGTTTAGTGTTAAGGCGCATCTTACATCTCACCAATCTATGGTCACTGCCTGTGTTGAACTTGTTTAGCACACTGCAGTCTTCTATGACGAATTTTTTGTTACACATAATAAAATCAATTTCACTTGTCGTCCCATTTGGATATCTCCATGTCCATTTCCTGTGTGGCTGTTTTTTGAAAAAGGAGTTCAAGATGAAAAACTCTTCTGCCTCTGCAAACTCAACAAGAGTATTTCCACGCTGGTTTCTGTTGCCGTGACCGAATTTACCTACTGAAGTTTCATTCTGTTGCTGTTGCCCTATTTTTGCATTAAAATCTCCCATAATTATTTTCAAGTGCTGCTTACCTTTATTATTTAGATGACGAATTTCCTCATAAAATTGTTCAATTTCTTCTTCAGGATGACTTGTGGTGGGTGCATAAGTTTGAATAATCTGAGCCTGGTATCTTCTCGAGAGTTGGATAACGAGTCGTGCAGCTATGTCAGAGGAAATTTCAACTTCTACAACTTTATCCTTCAGTTTCTTGTTTATTATAAATCCAACACCACTAGTTCTGCCAGTATCTGTCCCACGATAGTAGAAGAGATGCCCACTTTTCAGTTCAATGAGATCTTCTCCTTTTCTCCTTACCTCACTTAGCCCGACGATGTCCCACTTGATCCTTTGTAGTTCCTCATCCAATTCTAGAAGTCTTGAATCAGAAGATAGGGAGCGTCCATTATACGTAGCCAATTTGAGCATCAGATGGCAGCCTAGTCCGGTCCGCCGGGGATTCTTAGCACCCTCTGCCGGAGACTGAGGGCCAAAATTTAAGCTGTGGAGTCATTTTGGAGGGGTTTGGCCATAACTCACCACGTTGGCCAAGCGGGTTGGTGAGTGTGGGATAGCATTCCCTCTAATCCCGATGGTATAGTTATACTGCTATTGGCGGCCGTCAGAGCCCCTTTAGTGGGAACAGGATGCACCACGAGAAGGCGGGCTTGACATTTGTCAAGGAGAGGCTGTAATGTTGCGCATCACCTGACCTTGCATCCCGAAATATTATATATATATATATAATATTTTATTATTATCTTATAGTAATTAAACATTATTTAATAATATTTAATTATTTCATTAAATATTTTTTGTAAATATTACTGCAGGTAAGTACTGAAAAAAATTTTTTTTTGGCATATTTTGATCTCCATTCTCTATTGCAAATTCTGGATTCAGTTATCGCAATAAAATTCATAAAAATGGAATCACGTCTTCGATAGTTTCTCTCAGAGAACGTAGCTTGCCTGTTGCTTCTCAGCAGCAGAAGTGACTTAGTTCTTACATTAAGTTTTACAAGGGATCTGCAATCCAGTAAAATGGGTAATAAATGTTGTTAATTAATGCCTCAACACAAGAAACTGCAATGATTTGTAGACCTGTGTTAAAAAGTTGATTATACAGTAAACTATTATGCTGACATGTCTTGATAAATTTGCCTTGATAAATTTTTACAGAAGAGGGCAGCACGAAATATCTTCCAGGGCCGTATATAGATCGCCTGTCTGCCACTGCTCAGCCATTATCAATCTATTGCTGGATGAAGGTCTCCCAAGTTTCTTCCACAACGGTCTGTCTTGGGCCAGTCTCCTCCCTGTCACTCCCGCATGCTTTGGAATTTCATCTGCCTGTCTCCCACGTGGTCTTCTTTTGGGTCTTTTCCTGTCCCTTGGAATCCGGTCTAAAATTTCGGTTGTCCATGGGTGGTCTGTTCTGCTGGCAATATGTCCAGCTCATTGCCATTTTAGGGATGATTTTACTCTGATCATTATGTCTTCCACTCTCGTCATTTTTCTTACCTCTTATTTTTCCTGGTTACACCAAGCATGCATCTCTCTATCATCGAGAGATGCAGGGTTTCCATGCTTCTTTCAGTTGTTTGCAGTCTTTGTATGAATTCTCTTTTTTTTTTTTTTTTTTTTTTGTTTTTGTTCAGGTACACGTCTCTCTACGTAAGCATTTGAAGGATGAATTGATTAAACACTTCTTTTAAGACATAATGGCATATTGCTCTTAAAAATTGTACTGTTTCTTTCAAAAGCTCTCCAACCAAGTTTTACGCGCCGATTAATTCCTTCATCAATGTGACCCTCTCTTGATACCTGCTGCCCAAGGTAAAGGTAGGAATCGGTTATCTCCAGCTTTTCCCCATCAATCGATAAATCTTTTTTTTTTTTTTTTTTTTTTTTGTAAAAGTATTGTACATCAGTTTTGTCTTCTGAAAGTTCATTTTTAATCCCATTTCTTTACTCGTATCAGCAATTTCCTGGATAGTACACTGCAGTTCTGAAGGGACAGTGCAAAAAAATGACTTCGTCATCAGCAAAACGAGGGTGACTGAAATAATCTCCGTTAATGTTTATCCCTTACATCAGTATAAAGATTTCTAATTCAGTGGCCGGTGTGTGTACATCCTCGTTGTTTTAGTATGGTGTTTACCACAGCACTGGTGCATGAACAGAATTTAGTTGACAGCTAGCAGTACTTATATCTACAAGGGCTTGACTACGCTCTGAGCCTACATTCAAATTGAGAGCCCTTATTTTGAGGAAAAATCAGAGCTGTATTTTTTCTCAGACACAGACAATTTGGGTCTCTCGGAAAAATAAAGGCCCAGGTAGACCCGTGCCTGGGCGTAGACTGGTACGGGGAATCGGGAGGGGGAACGTGTCCACCCTCATTTTTAGTTTTATTTTGTCACGTAAATTACTACTTTCCTAGACTTTTCAATTTCAAAAGCTCATTATTTCTAGAATTTAAATTAAAATTCAGTATAATTTGAATACTACATTTTCCTAATGCCAAGTGTCTTCATATCAACGTGTTTAATGCAATCACATGGAAACAAAATTTGCTGGGTGACGTGGGCGGGCAAGGCATGGTTTGAGCTCTGAGCCTCCACCCTCTTTCACTGTACCTTTCCTAATCCTCTTTGCTTTCTTTGGATGTCACATGCAGTCTGCAAACCCTGAGTGACTTTCCTATTTCATGGCATGTCATTTAATTATTTCCTTCGTTCGGTGATCATCTCACTGTGAACTACAGTATGAATTTTTAATTAAAATGATAGTAATTACGGTAATTCTTCAATGAAAAATAATTATGCACTTGAAGTGCCAACAGTCATGGGATACGTACCAAGTATCGTGTAGGACCTCCTCTACCCCGGCGAAGTGCAGCAACTCGAAGTGGCATCGGTTCCACAAGTGGCCGCAAGACTTCTGGAGAGATGTTGAGTCAAGCCGTCTGAACAGCCGCCCACAGATCCCTGGTATTTGTAGGTGCGGGATCTTGGGTGCGAATGGACCTTTCCACCACGTCCCATAAGTGCTCTCTTGGGTTCATGTCGGGCGAACGTGGTGGACACACCATCCGTCGGAACTCCTCAGAATGCTCCTCGAACCAATTTTGTACACTTGGGCCAGATGACATGGTGCATTGTCCGCCTGGAAAATCCCATCGTTGTTGTGGTACATGAAGTCCATGAAGGGCTGCAAATGGTCATCCAGCAGAGCAACAAAGCGATTACCTGCTAATGACATGTTTACGAGGAGTAAAGGACCGAAACAGTGCTACGTAAAGACACCCTAGATATGTCTGAAACCACCGCCAGCTCGCACAGTACCTTGTTGACAGCTTGGGCCCATGGCCTGATGGGGTCTGCGCCACATCTGAACCCCACCATCAGCTCGTAACAACTGGTAGCGTGACTCATCGGACCATCCCACATGTTGCCAGTCTCCCAGGGTCCAATTACCGTGTACACGAGCCCAGGTGAAGCGCTGTGTCCGATGTCGTGGTGTTAACAAAGGCACTCTGGTGGGTCTTCTGCTCCCATACCCCGGGGACGCTAAATTACGCTGCACTGACCTGATCGATATGTCTCTAGTATCTCCTGCATTGAATGTGGATGTTATTTGAGCCAGTGTCGCTTGTCTGTTAGCATGGACAATCCTGGTCAGACGTCGCTAGTCACGGTGATTCAGCACACGTGGTCGCCCATTGCGCTGTCCAGGGTAGGTGATAATGTCTTCCATGGTGTATTCTCGATGCACACGTGATACCGTGGATAAAGGAATGTTGAATGTTCGCACAAGTTCGGAAATTAAATGTCCCATCCGTCTGGCTCCCACTACCATGCCTCGTTCAAACTCCGATAATTCACGTCGGCTTGCCATAATCCTACTGGCGGTTGTTCAGTCTGACTCACGAGATTACACCTCGCAACTGAAAAAAATCGTGGCGTGAGTCGAAGCCTTTATAAGACGGCAGCGCCAGTTAAAAATTTGCATATATACATGACTTTTGGCACTTCAGTGTATATTGTGTGTGTTAAAGATTGCTTGAAATATTTTTTTGATTGGTGGTTTAACGACCACCGTGAGCAACACAATGGGCTATGAGCAGTCGCCCGTCCCTAATTTAGGATCACTGGTTCTAAGAAAGTAAGAGAGCCAGTGCCGTAAGACAAACACAGCATCCATGCCTCACCGGGATTCCAACCCAGACCCCTTTCGGACGAATGATCAGAAGCCATCGTTTAGACAACTGCGCCACTGGGGCGGCTGAAATATTTCCTTTGATCATAATAATCATACCCCACTCCGCACACGCGCTCACTCGCTCGCAACTTCTTTTGGGACAAGTCTACACACATCCATCTGTGCATAAATCAGGCGAGATATTCAGATGCTGCCCCAGTGGCGCAGTGGTCTAAGCGATGGCTTCTCATCATTCGTCCGTATGGGGTCCGGGTTCGAATCCCGGTGAGGCATGGATGTTATGTTTGTCTTACGGCACTGGTTCTCTCCCTTTCCTGGAACCAGTGGCCCTAAATTAGGGACGGGCGACTGCATATAGCCCATTGAGTTACTCACTGTGGTCATTAAACCTCTAATAATAAAAAAAAAAAAGATATTCAGATATAAAAACCTTCCGCTGTACTTATGGTCACCTAAATTTTCACTGCATGTTGTTTCACATTTCCGCGAAACGAAGTTTGCGATTCATCCGAACTGAGCTGTTAAGAAAAAACGGTTTGTGTTGCTCTTGCGAATATAAACTTCTCCCTCATGTACCGCGGATGTTTATAACACATTTTATTGCCTAGACAAGGCAGTGGAAAGTCGCCAAACTACGTGTACTGTCCTCTTAAAGATCGAAGTGTTATCTCACAAGCATAGAGGAAGGAGAACATGGGGAGACATATCATATACGCAGATAGCACGATCTGTGAAAGAAATGTTGAACGTGTAACGCAAGATAAGTGTTAATTTATAAAATAGATACGCTCGTTATACCCTACTGAACCGGAGGGGGAAAAAACTGTTCACGAAGGAAAGGTATAATTATACTGAGAGTAAACTAGCGTCTCAGACTGAGACGCTAGTTTACTAGGTACACCTGCCCTTGTAACATAAATAACCCACTACAACACGCAGTGACGTGATGTTCAATGTAAAAAGCAGGCAGACAAGCTCGTCGAGCATCAGAGTTCGATTGAGGATCTGAATGGCCAAAATGAGTGATCTGAGCATGCCACTTTTGGGCGCCAGGAATGTGGTTTCTCCCAAACGGAGCCGCCCGTCTGGCGCAGTGGTCTAAGACATGGCTTCTAACCATTTCAGAGTTTTCTGTTATTTTACGAAAGGAATTGTTGAAAGGTTTCTGAAAATTCAGAATTTTTCTGACGTACGAAAAATTCGTGAAATTCAAGGTTTTCCCCGTCATGTCGCGGAAAAGGTTGTCAGAAAGATGCTTCCTCAATTTAGGAAAGGAATAAGGGAAAATGGCTCATGAATTTCAGAAGCCACCCATGTGGCGCAGTGGTCTAAGTGATTGCTTCTGATCATTAGTCCGAGATGGATCCGAGTTCGAATCCCGGTGAGGCATGGATGTTGTGTTTGTCTTACGGTGCTGGTTCTCTCCCTTCCTTGGAACCAGTGGCCCTAAATTAGGGACGGGCGACTGCTTATAGCCCATTGAGTTGCTCACGGTGGTCGTTAAACCTCCAAACAAAAAAAAAAAAAAAATTTTACAGTGTATTAATGTTTTCATCCAAAAGTGTTTTAAAGATTTTGAAAAATATTCTTTCAGTTATATACAGATGAGGTAACAGAAAAAAACGAAACACATTCTCATGTTTTCTGATAGCTACGATAGAAACAGATATATTTTCTTAAACAAATTGCAATTCACAGAGGATATAGCCCTTCCGTTACACACTGAAGAGCAATTGAATTAGACATACCTGTCTAGTAACGTGTAGCACCACCTTTCGCCCTGATGAAGGCGGCGATTCGTCTCGGCATGAACTCGACAAGACACCGGAAGCATTGGGAAGCCATACGGATCCATGACCCCTGAACAAGCTCCCACTGTTCACGAAGATTTGATGGAGGGGGTGAGAGCCTCGAACATCTCTCTCGATGGCATCCCAGATGTGCTCGATGGGATTGAAGTCAGGTGATCTAGCTGGCCAAGGAAGTGTTCATCCAACCATTCGGATACAATTCGGGAGCGATGGCACGGTGCATTGTCTTGTTGCAGGATGAGATCCCCAGTGGGATGTTGAAGACGCACAAACGGGAGCAAATGGTCGTCCAGAATATCCCGGTAACGTTGACCTGTGAGGGACGATGCCACACGTACCAGGGATCCCATTTCAGTCCACGTAAACAGTTCCCAGATGAGAATGCCACCCCCACCAGCTTGAAGAGTACCCTGCTGGCAAGAAGGATCCATCACTTCATGTGGTTTGGGCCGTACTCGTATGCTGCCATCCGCATGTACCAAAGTGAATCTCGACTCATCAGTCCAGGCAACATTTTCCCACATGTCTAGGGTCCAGTGGCGATGTTCCCGTGCCCATGCTAATCTTTGCACCCTGTGATGTGCGGTCAGCAGCGGTACCCTCGTGGGACGATGGCTTCTGTACCTCATAGCCAGGAGATGGTTCTGGATGGTGTGGCTGCTTACACGTTTTTGTGCACCAGCGTTAAATTGCCGAGTGATTTCTTGCACTGTGGCCTGTCTATCCGCTGTTACAATGAGAGCTAGCCGACGATGATTCCGCTCATCCACACGCTGTTGTCCACGGCAGTTGGCTCTTTCAGGGATGGTTTTACCGGATTCGATGTGCTCACGGTGCACCCGTGACACGGTGGCTCGTGAAAATCCCAGTGCCTGCACGACTTCCGAGGATGGAGTGACCCATTCGTCGGGCCCCGACAATTTGCCCACGATCAAATGCGCTTAGATCCTTTGTCTTACCCATACTGCGTCCGACTCTTACAGATTCCCGTCGCATCACTCCTTATATTGTCGGATCGCTGCATACGTCATGTCGTTTCCGTTTACAGGGCCGCCCACAGCACCACATTTGCATAACGCCAGCTGTCTCTAATTCAATTAGTCCTCTCAAAACCAAGGCATTTTCCTATGATTTATGGTATGTTGGAAAGCGTATCATAATCAATGCACTGCATGATTTTACTAACTTGTTTTTTATTTAGTCCATGTCTATGATCCATGAGTGAGAACAGAAAGGCACTTCAGTGTAGTTTATTCTATGTAATGTACAGTAGGTTACTATTCTCTCCCCTTTTCTGGAGAAAGGGGGAGCCGAGCCGCTCTGGTGACCGAGTGGTCTAAAACATTGGCTCTAAACTGGGGACGGACGACTGCTTATTGCTCTTAGAGGTGCTCATGGTGGTCGTTAAATCCGACAAAGCCGCCCCGCCCCGGTGGCGCAGTGGTCTAAGGCGCTCGCCTCTGAGCATTCGTCCGTAAGGGGTCCGGGTTCGAATCCCGTCAGGCATGGATGTTGTGTTTGTCTTACGGCACTGGCTCTCTCCCATCCCTGGAACCAGTGACCCTAAATTAGGGACGGGCTACTGCTTATAGCCCATTGAGTTGCTCACGGTGGTCGTTAAACCTCCAATAAAAAAAATAAAAAAATCCGACAAAAAAAAAAAGAAAAAAAAAGAACGAAATCTGAGTCTCGCTTCGGGTACATTCAGCTTTTTCTTGCCCCAAGTACATTCAGGTACATCCAGGGCTTAATTTCTAAACAAAAAAGTATCAGAGCCCCCCTTTTAAGCTACGTCATTAAGCACTGCGTCATTACCAGCATGTCCTTTCACCCAATGAGAAGAGAGTGCTAAAAATAACTACGTCACCATGGCAGCAGGTCACGGGATTAGAACTTTCCTGTGTGGTTAACGCTGAAAATAGAATAAACCGCTTGTTCGTTCCTTTCCTTTGCGTCTTTAAAAAATGCTCAAAAATCAGAAAATTACTTTTTCTTTAAAGTGTTTTTTTTTTTGTAAAAGAGGGATGGTAGTTGGGAATTTATGCTGTAAAAATTAATGCGTTATGATTTATAGTTTGCCATATATCCGTTTTTTGAAATGGATCCCATCGCGAAATAGAGAATTTTGTGAAATTTGGAAATTTAATTTGTTGTAAACTAAATCAAAATTAAAAAAAAAGGGCGACGAGGTGCAAAAATCCAGCCATGGCCCTATATGTTTACACAGTTTCGTGTTTCTGTTGCTGTTAGTGTGTCCGGAACGTGAACTGATAGCACTTTTTTGCTTACCTTAACTTTGAAATGCAATAGCTGCTGAAGTATCGCCAGAAGTGAAAAATGGTTTATTTCAGCGTGTTCTCCAAATAATTCTCTACAAACGATGTAAGTTTCATATATTTGCGTTCAATACTTTTTGTGCTGCGAGCTTAAAAATGCGCGAATGTCGCGAAATTTCTAAAACAACGGCGGCGGCAGTTTCTTTTTTTAGAATAGAGAGATACAAATACCAAACCCTGCTGGTTTGACCAGTATGATGGCAAATTTTCTGAAAAGGTGTTTCAACCTGGATTCTCTTCATTTGAAACACATGGATGGTTTACCGTCGTCGTCTTCAGTTCGTTATCACTCGGAGTCGGAGTCACGATGGGCGGTTCCGTCAAAGGTCTTACAACCGAAATAAACATTAATTTTTCGCTTATTCATATTTTAATACAAACCTACGTGAAAATTTAAGACCCATTACAGTAGAAAAATCAAACGAAACGAGCAAGGCAAAGTGTGGAACAACAACATTAACGATAACCAACAGGCAACAGCAGTTACGGTTAATCCTCATACACTTTTCCCTGCCCGGTGGCGCAGTGGTCTAAACGATGGCCTCTGATAATTCGTCCTAAAGGGGTCCGGGTTCGAATCCCGGTGAGGCATGGATGTTGCGTTTGTCTTACCGCACCGACTCTCTCCTTTCCCTGGAACCAGTGGCCCTAAATTAGAGACGGGCGACTACGTATAGCCCATTGAGTTGATCACGGTGGTCGTTAAACCTCCAATTGAAAAAAAAAAAAAAAAAGTACTTTTCTCTATTTGCCAGAGACTACTGCAGAAGAACTGTGTGCGCTGTATCGGTCAAATATGTATCGGCGAATCAGAAATATGTATCGGCGAACGGTGAGTTGTTGCTCGTGCGTTCCTAGACTTTATCAAAAGACGAGGATTGATTTTGACGTGCGGTCTCCCTCACTCCAGCGTTCGGGCGTGCAAAAAAAAAAAAAAAAAAAAAAGTCCCTTTCGAAGCTCCAGAGCTCTCCAGCTAATATTGAAATTTTCGCCAAAAATGAAGTACCGGAGCTGAGCTCTGGTGAACTTCGGCGCAAATTAAGCACTGGGTACACCAGTTTTCGCTCCGAGTGCATTCAACTTTTTCTTGCTTCGAGTGTAGTCAGTTTTTTTCTGTGTGTGACGGTACGAACACACACACACACACACGCACACACACACACACACAAACTGACTACACTCGGAGAAAAAGCTGGGGTAAGAAGTTCAGCAATTTGTGTTAATTAGTGGCTATTTCAATGATAACCACTTTTAGAGCGTGTTCTAAAAAGGTGCCGATGTAATCCGTTTTGGCTATCCGTCCGTCGGTCTTTACGTGGACAATTTTTTTAAGGCGCTCTTTGGCCAAACCTAGCCCTTACGTCATTAAAATGAACTAAATTTTTTTTTAAAAGTTGTTTTAATTGAAATAGCCGCTAATTAACAAAAATTACCTAAACTCTCTTTTTTTTTTTTTATCGTAAGGGAACAAACAAAAAAAAAAAAAAAAAAAGAAAGGAAAGGAAATGGGAAGTCATAGGTGCAATTTGAGTGAGAAGGAGGCAATCACCCCTCTAACATTTTTCCGTTTCCCAAACAATTGTTTTTTTATCTTCAAATAATATATTTGTTACACTAATTTTAGTTTCAATTTCATTGATTTAACATCGCCACAAGAATTTGTGCAGGCTTTGCTGAATTGCTAAAAAATTGAAGCAGCCCCGGTGGCGCAGTGGTCTAAACAATGGCTTATGATCATTCGTCCGAGATGGGTCCGGGTTCGAATCCGGTGAGGCATGGATGTTGTGTTTGTCTTGCGGCACTGGCTTTCTCCCTTCCCTGGAACCAGTGACTCTAAATTAGGGACGGACGTCTGCTTTTAGTCCATTGAGTTGCTCACGGTGGTCGTTAAACCTTCAGTCAATAAATAAATAAATAAAAAAAAATTGAGGGTTACATTTTTGGGCTGTACGAGCTAAGATTTGATAGCTTGTCCTCCCTACCCCCAGAAAAATAATAAAGAATTGCGCAAGTTAAGCTTATGTCGTAGGCGACATCAGATAGCTATGTGCCTACCTAGTACAAAAAAAAAAAAAAAAAAAAAGTGATCTTTGTTCCTGCTGGTTGGTCAGCATTAATAATAGTTTTGAAAATCAATTAATACCATGAACAGATAGCAAAGGGCTATTGTACACTTCCCTTCAAATCTAATTTATCTTCAGAGCTCAGTTTATGCATGATTTTCCAGAAGTACTGTCTTCTACGCTAAGCGTTCCTGAGAAGAAAGTAATGTTTTGCAAAACAATCCGCTAAAACCGGTTGGCGTTTCTTGAGGGTGGACATTAAGAAACTGGTTGGGAAATAAGCTTTCTTGAGAACGACAGGCAATCGTGTACAGCGGTTGTCAAAAGTTGAGGAACATTTTGTGTAAGGCGCAGGCACTTCGTAATACATATGCGTAGTAGCTTGAAGTTAGACATAATTCGTCTAAGAATTTCGCTAAAGGGAATTCGACGTAACCTATGCGCTTACAGAAAGTGCAATATTAATTGATTGCAGAGTTTCAAGGGTATGGAACAGGGACGCCGACTTCTCCAAATTATTGGAGGGCGGGGGGGGGGGGGCAAGGTGTGAAGATATCAGACGAGGGGGGCATGTCTCTTCCATTGTTAGGAGGAAAATAAAAAAAGGGGGGGGGGAGTTAAACTACGAGATTCAACGTATATTTTAAAATGCAATTGCCATTGTCCACCAGCAAATGAACAAGGAAACATAAATATTATTTTGCTGAATATTAATATTTTTAAAAAGAATATTCAGCCTGTGATTTTATAAAAATATCCAGAGAAATTTTATTTCCAAAAATTACTAAAAAATATGAGAAATTAGCTGGGTTACCCAAACAAAGAACAAGAAGCGCAAAAGATAAATAGATAAGTAAAGGCCCTAGAGATTAACGTTTCTGTATTTTATTTATTTTACTTTTGATAATTGTTTTAAGCGTTTACCACATATCACGAGTTCATAACAAACACTATTAACACGGGGCTGCCAATCCAGTTTCTTATCAAATGAGCAATGCTGAGAATGAGAAAAAAGTTTTTATTTATTTTGTTATTTATTAATTTTCCCCATAAGGTGGAGCTTGGTTCACCTTATGAGGCTAAATTGATTATTTAATTAAACAGGACCAAAAATATTGGGTGCCTCCCCCTTCGTAAAATTATTGGAGTGGCAAGATTCGCCTTGGTTCCCTATACTCGGCGCCTATGGTACGGAAGCTTCTGCCCAGGTTCCCGCTCTTTGGAAGACCCCGCTCATCACAGGTATAAAAATTAAGGTGAAAATGCAATATAGAGAATTAAAAAACATAAAAAAAAAAAAAAAGATGACCTGCACAGCCAAACGAATGTTACTTTATTTGCATGGGGTGTATTTTAAAATATCAGTATTGTTTTAAAAATTTCATTGGAAATTTCAGTTACTACTATCACAGCCGAGCGAAATTTCTTTTTTTTTCTTTTTTTTTTTTAATTGAAGGTTTAAAGACTACAGCAACTCGATGGGCTATAAGCAATCGCCCGTCCCTAAGTTAGAGCCATTGGTTTCAGGGAAAGCAGTGCACCAGTGACGTAAGACAAAACACAACATCCATGCCGCACCGGTATTCGAACCCTGACCCTTCTCGGGCGAATAGTCATAAGCCAGCGTTTAGACCACTGAGCCATCGTGGCGGCCGAAATTTCTTTGCATTGAAATTAGAAAAACAAACTATCTTAGAACTGACGCGAGAAAGGTTATCTGATTTGGCATTACTGTCAAATAGAGCACATAATATGTGAAAATCTAGATTACAATAAAATGATTTTACCTAAATGAAAACAAAAAATAAATTTTCTAATATAAACGTGTGGCAGTTATGAATTTTGTAGGTCATTTTATATTTTACGCCCTATGCAAGAACGTAGCAAGCTTTTCTTATCTGGAAGGGCGAGCCGTGAAATTACGCTACTTTTGAGTTCAAAAGTCCCTTACTTCTACTAAATAGTAAGCAGTTCTTAGTTTCTCATACCATCGTTATAGGGAAGTATTAAGATTGTTAAAAAAATCTCACTTCCAGTTTCGACATAATTTTACTCAAAATTTGAAAATTCGGTGTAATACCCAAGAGCCAACGGTTTTAAATTTCTCTATTCTAAAAAAAACGTAACTGCCGCCGCCGCTGTTTTAGAAATTTCGCGACACTCGCGCTTTCCTAGCTCGCAGCACAAAAATTATTGAACACAAAAATATGAAATTTACATGTTTGTAGAGAATTGTTTGGAAAATACGCTGAAATAAATCATTTTTCGATTCTGGCGATACTTCAAGAGCTATTGTATTTCAAAGTTAAGGCAAGCAAAAAAAAAAAAAAAAAAAAAGTGCTATCAGTTCGAGTTCCGGACACACTAACAGCAACAGAATCACGAAACTTTGTAGGCATGTAGGGCCATGGCCGAATTTTAACACCTCGTCGCCCTTTTTTTGAATTTCGATTTAGTTTACGAGAAATTTAATTTTTAAAATTCACAAAATTTTTCTTTTTCGCGATGGGATCCATTTTAAAAAACGGATATATGGCAAATTATAAATCATAACGCATTGAAATTTTTACAGCATGAACTCACAACTATTATCCCTCTTTAAAAAAATTAAGAAAAAAATTGTTTTCTGATTTTTTAGCATTTTTTAAAGACTCAAAGGAAAAGAACAAACGGCTTCATCTGTCTTCAGCGGTAACCACACAGGAAAGCTCTGGTCCCGTGACCTACTGCCGTGGTGGGGCAGCTATTTTGAGCGCTCTCTTCTCACTGGGTGAAAGGACAGGCTACGATCAAACTGGTAATGACGCAATGCTTAATGACGTAGAGACGCTTTTAAGGTTAGGCGTTTTACCCCGGCATACGTGAAATTAAAAAAATTGCTCTACATATCTTATATTATCCCGTCATTAATGACGGGCTTTCACCTTGTATTGCAAACACCGGCGGCACAACACCTGCAGAAATTCCGAATGAAAACGAACCAGCACAGGACAAATGAGTATTGATAGTAAACGTAACAATAGGAAGATGTTTTCGGAGTAGGGCTTGGAAAAATTCTGTTCAAGGTTAATTCTGTCTCAGAGGAACTTCCTGCAACAGAGTACAAATGGCTAATGAGCTCTTCATCCCTATGACGTATTCGGAAAAATCACAGAGGTTAGGCATATCAGCATATTGTTTTACATACTTCCTACCAGTGTTTCGGACAATTCCATGCATCCACATGAGGTGGTTCACAACACATAGTGTAAGTTCTGTACTCTGGTTAGCTGCGCGTAACAGCGTATGCGATTAACTTAAGTACTTGCAAAAGAAGATACTAAAATGTGTAACTTTGTTTTAGAGTTAAATTTTTCGGCAAATTTATTCACATTCTGTGCATTTCTATTTTTTACGCTCCTCAGAGTATGAAATTACTCCCCTCGTATGACCATCCTGGAAGGGCAGCCGATTTCCCTTCCCTCCCAGTAGCTACGGCCCCTGGCCCTGTGGTCTATTAATAGAATACCCAAACGTTCGCAGTCTTGTATATGTTACCGTTAAAGTGTATAATTCAGTTATTTCATAGAATACCTAACTATTTCATGAAATAACTGATCAAGTTAGTTAAAGGGTGTAATAAATTAATAATTCCACACTTTAACTAGTTATTCTATGAAATAACTAGGCATTCTATAAATTAACTAATCATAGACAGTTAAAGTGTAAAATAAACAATTTGACTGAATTATACAGCATACAAAATGCTATTTATATAAAGACACAATAAAATGATTTGTTACAACAGGGATTACTAAAATGGCATTTGGAATTGCATAGAACATTATTTCTAAAACAAATACATTTTTTTTGTTGACACACTGCGTTTTACATGAACGTTTTTTAAATCCCTGACCGGTACCTAAACTTTGAGCTGTAGCAACCGACCGGCGCGATTTCTCTATATCCGGCACTTATTCTATCTGAATTAGGTTTTGTTCACAGACGCTGAACTGGGATCGGGAATATAGCTGTTTTATGCGGCCGTTTCTTGTTCCCAATTGAAAAAATCCTTCTTTGGTTATTTTCATGATAACAGCTAAAATAGATGTGGGGTCACCCCTTCCTCTGTCAACTTCAAGTACTGGGATACGAACTGTAAGCCCCACAGAGGCTTCACAATGAGATTTATCTGACATTTATTTCATCTCCTTAGCCTGCATTTCCAAACATTATTTAGAGTTTTCTCTTTCCCTCTGAACATTCAGTTCATTAAAACACAATTTGCAGATCTTCTGTACAACTTATTTCCGAAAAATTTATAAATAACAAAACGAAACATAAAAGTTAATATCATTATTATTATATAACACTTTATAGTGGGTTGAAAATGGTGTGCTATTTCTGACCAGTGATTCTCACTTTACAGCCTTTTGAATTTGGGATTTATTTATTTGGTTATTTTACACTTTAACGGGGTGTGAATCGTTATTCTATGAAATAACTAGTTAAACCATAGAATGCAAGTGAGTTTTACGCTTTAACTGACTTGATCAGTTATTTCATGAAATAACTAGGTATTCTGTGAAATAACGGATTTCATACTTTAACGATAACATATACAAAAGAAAGACTAGTTTGTAATCCGGATTTCAGCCTCATCTAGTCTCAAATTTCAAGTCATTGCGTTTGTCTTAATGTGATACATTAAGATAAGGCTTGCTACCAATGAAATGGGAGTGGAAAAGCCCTCCTTTTCGATATTTGTTTCATTGTCGAGCGCTGTAGAAGACTCCCAGGGCTAACCCCGGTGGCGCAGTGGCCTAAGCTCTGGCTTATGATCATTCGTCCAGGTTCGAATCCCGGTGCGGCATGGATGTTGTGTTTGTCTTAAGGCACTGTATCTCTTCCTTCCCTGGAACCATTGACCCTAAATTAGGGACGGGTGACTGGCCCATTGAGTTACTCGCGGTGGTCGTTAAACCTTCAATAAAAAAAAAAAAATGAAAAGAAGGCGCCCAGGGTCATGGTCAGTAGCAGATCTCGAAGCTCATCTTAGGAGAGATGCGTTTGCTACTATATAAAAAACAAGAGATCCTGTGGAGGACACACACACTTTAAACTTAGGGCGTTATCCGTTCCTGGCATCTCAAGGCTTTTCAAACATTTTCCATTAAAAATTATTCAAAATTTTTAAATCCCGAACTGCAAACGAGAACTGAAAAATCAGCCCTATTTTCATGGCTCTCAGTTGCCCTCTTTTCGAGGAAACCAACTTGATGCTTTTTAAATCTCACGTCTGGATAAAATCTTTCAAAATGAAGTGTATAATCCCATCTATTCAGATGGGTTAATTGAACAGGAAACAGCTTGGAAATTTGCCCCCAGTTTTTGATTATGGCCCAATTGAGGTACGTACTTTGCTCTGTCACTCACACTATTTCACACACACTTCAAAGTGTACTCCACATGCATTGGGAAAAGCAGATGATTTGTTTTGGGAGAACGCAGTATTTCGGGTTTAAAGACTGGGCGAATTTATGCCCACCACACCAGGGCCGTAACTGGTGCTAAATTCTAAGGAAGGCTATGAAAAATGCAGGGGAGGCAAGAAAATTTTTAGATACTTTCATATATTAATTTTAATCTATATTATAAGCTAAAATATTATATCATACACTCTTGAACAAAAAAAAAAAAAAAAAAAAAAAGCAAAAAACGAGAAAGTCGTTCGATCCTGATGAAACTCCGCATGCAAGTACCTCAGGGCAGATCTCACAAATTATTAAAAAATAACGACCAATGATTAAATTGTGGCTTGTCAGAGCACATGGGAACCACGCATTGAGGAGGGTATATCAAGAGCAAAGCTCGCACACAGGGACAATTGTGACAGAGGACTGCAGCTGCATTAACCTCCACGGAATGTGCGATTGCCTCGACGTCGGATCCGTGCACATTACGAGGAGTTGAGCGAGTTTGAGGGACGACGATTGGTCAGGTCGCCGTATCGCCAGGCATTTTGGGTCGGAGCGACGTGGCAATAGGACGATGTTAGCGCCAATCGGTCGAGAAGGGCACAACCCAGCGGCACGCGAGCAGTGGACGGCCGAAGGTAACGACAGAACGCGAGGATAGAGCTCTTAGGAGAGCCGCACAAACAGAACCGAATTCGTCTCCTCTCAACCATCCACAGCCATGCTGCGTCGTCTACAGGTACGGAAGTGGACATCCGGACCGCTGCCAGATGACTTGCGGAACGGAAACTGCATTCGAGCATGCCACTCCGCCTCTCACCACTGACATCGCCTGATCGATCGCAGTGGTATCGGGCCCGATCAACGTGGGATAGTGTCCAGTGGCGTCGCGTTGCATTCAGTGATGAGTAACGGTTTGTACTTGGCGTCGATGACCAGCGCGTACGTGTCTGGAGACGAGCCGGCCAACCCAAAGATTCTGCCTCTACCGTGGAAAGGGACACGGCTCGCACGCTTGGAGTGACTGTCTGGGGAGCCATTTCCTACGATAGCCGGACACCCGTGGTAGTCCTCCGTGCCACCCTCAGTGCTCAACGGTACGTCGCCGACATTCTATTTTGTTGGTTTGGTTGGAGGTTTAACGACCACCGTGAGGAACTCAATGGGCTATAAGCAGTCACCCGTCCCTAATTTAGGGTCACTGGTTCCAGGGAAGGGAGAGAGCCAGTGCCGTAAGACAAACACAACATCCATGCCTCACCGGGATTCGAACCCGGACCCCGTTCGGACGAATGATCAGAGGCCATCGCTTAGACCACTGCGCCACCGGGGCGGCTCTATTTTGTTATGTTGCCGTTCCTGTCGCACCATCACAGAGCAATGTTTCAACAGGATAATGCCCGGACACACACGGCACTCCCAGACATTCCTCCGTAATGTCGATGCCCTTCCATGGCCAGCCCGATCTCTCGCAGCAATCGAAAATGTCGAAAATGTTTGGGACATGATGGGACGCCACCTACGTTTATCCCAGAATGTCGGCAAACTGGCCTGCAATTTGGACACCATCAGGCATGCTCAGCACAGTATCCATGAACTGTATGCGTTTCCGAGCCAGAAGTGGCGCTACAACGTACTGACTTGTTCCACTCGTGTAGCTGCTGTTTTATCCGAATTAATCGACCAACTGCTCAGGAATTGCAATCATTTCTTTTCCCATACAAGTACATTGCACATACCGATTCTCATCTCGATTGGACGATTCCTTCGGAATGCTTCGGGGTTTTTTGTATTTTTTGCACAGAGTGCACTTAATTGCAGTATTTATTGAAAAATTTATAAACACAACAATACTGTTTCAAGGATCTCGAGCGTACGTCCTCTTTTGATGCCTGGCGCTCTTTGACCAACCAGTGGCCCTTGCGCCATTAAAATCAACCAACCAACATCTTTTGATGCCCAAAAGTGGGCTCCAGCATTGAATTCCGATGATACCTGCGAGAGTGATGCACGCCTATCGCGTGAAACGATTCTTGACAGCCGACGATGGTCACGTTCACCCAATGTCTTTTTCCGGCCACACTGGTATCGTAGGTTGGAGGTTTTTGCCGGAATTCTTGTAGTCTCGGTACACCCTTGCAATGGACGTCCGTGAAAATCCGAACTTCGTTTCTACCTCCGAAATACTATGGCCCATCTCACGAGCGCCAACTATGACACCGCTTTGAAAATCGCTTAAATCGTTATTATTTGTCATTCTCATGCCGAAAACAGCTCTGACAGCTGGCAAGGATGTCTATCGCTTTATATACGCACTGGCGGACGCAACTGAGTACGCGCATAGCTGTGTATTTTGCATAAGCTCGTCTGTACCAGTTTTTCTGGCACTTCAGTGTATATCCTATAAGTAATGTTCTTCTATCAAAAATGACAGTACGCTTCTAGGATGTTTTGAAGTTCTGCAAGAGTATAATAATACTGAGATGGTGCACATATGCTGTATTCCATGCGTTTCGAGGCTTTATGTAAAGACATGATTGAAAAATCAGCTGGTAGCAACGTCTCAACGAAATGGCATGCACCTTCTTTTTCACGTTCTTGTCTGATCGATTGATTTATGAATGATTAGATTATGTTTCAGATGGGTTGGACCTCTACAAAATTGTTAGGTTCTTGGATATAAAAAAAATAAGAAATAAAAACAACAATAAAAAAAACTTAAAAGGGAGATGATGTGACCTGTACTCTAATTTAACTTACCTTTATAGTTTCTTTCTCTATGTACATTTGCGTTCGTTCTCTTTAGCAATTTTCAAACTTAAAGTGATATCTTCTCTCTCGAAAGAGTATGATTGGCAACATCCTGAGGTCAGAACGATTGACGTGTATGTCTGAGATAAGAACTGAACGATATATGCACTGCCGGAAAGTGAAAAAAGAACACCAAGAAGGAATTGGCGGACGATCATGAAATTTACATATGTTAATGGGTCGAGTTTACGTAAGTGTGATGTTAATTTCGGGACAAACCGGTGAGCGCTTACGCCACAGCACGGCGTAATATGCAAATTATCGTCGGTGTTATTTAAGGAGTACGGCGAAGTGAATGTAATCAGTCGTCGGTATACGGACACGTGCGAAGACCCTGAAGAAGCTGCAATGCCTGCACATGAAAGACGTGTACGATTTCAGTAGTTATCGGACTTTGAGCGAGGTCGTCTAGTCGGACTCCGCGAAGCCGGGTGGTCGTACCATCGTATTGCGGAGCGAATTGGACGGGAAGTATCGGTGGTGGTACGATGGTGGCGTAGATGGTCCGAGGAACATTCCCACACGAGAAGACGTGGAACAGGGAGTCACAGACGGACTGATGAGCGGACCGATCGACGCATAAGAAGAGCGGCGTTCTCAAGCAGAACATCCACTGCGACGCAAATTCGAGCTGCCGTTGCACCTGAGGTGACTGTGTGAACAATCCGCAACCGTCTACTGGATGCAGGACTAAGTGCACGTGTGCCTCTGGCATGTGCACCTCTGACTCCAGCCCACCGTCAGGAACGGCTGCAGTGGTGTCGCCAACGTCTGCACTGGAGAACGCAATGGCGATCTGTCGTGTTCAGCGATGAAAGCAGATTCTGCTTGGGAGCCTCCGATGGCCGTATGCGTGTTCGCAGACGCACGGGGGAGCGTCTCCACCCTTCTTGCATCCGCCAGCGACACACAGGGCCTACACCTGGTCTCCTGGTGTGGGGAGCGATCAGCTATCACTCCCGTACACAATTAGTGTTTGTACCGGGTACGTTAAACAGCACCTCCTACATCAACAACATCATTCAGCCCGTTGTTGTGCCATTTGTAAGGTCGGTCCATCGTGGTATTTTCTAGCAAGATAACGCACGCCCACACACGGCACGTGCAACGCAACATGCACTTCAGGGTGTGAGACAACTTCCATGTCCTGCACGTTTACCGGATTTGTCCCTCATTGAGCACGTGTGGGATTTTATGGGACAACGACTTATCCGGTCTCCACGGCCAGCCACGACCATCCCCGATTTACGCGTCCAGGTTGAGGATGCTTGGAACTCAATACCCCAAACTTACATCCAACATCTGCACGACAGACTCCATGCCAGAATTACACAGTGACACAGTTCATGGCGGTTGAACCTTGTACTAACCATGTTACATGGAAATGTTATTTTTCAGTTTACCAGCAAATACAGCTGAATTTTGCCATAATGTTTTGATCACGTTATCCTCTGTATTCCGTTATTATGCTGTATAAATTTCGTTGGTATCAGACGCCTCCTTCTTGGTGTTCTTTTTCACTTTCCGCCAGTGTGTAATGTTTTGAGAAGCAGCAGTGTGTTGTTGGTGGAAGTTAATGCTATTTGTAAAAGAGACGTTGTTTAGTTAAGTTGTGTCTATTTAAAGGCTGCGTATTGTGCTGTTATTTATATAGTTATCGTTAAGAGCTCTACCAGTTAATATTGTTTAGTTCTGATGTTTACTACTAATCGGGTAAGTTTAACGTTCGACGCTTAAGTGTTCTGTTCTATTGATATGTTACTGTTGAAGGATCAGTTGACAGAGAATAAAGGAATCAATGTGTAAGTAACCTTTTCTGAAGTTATATGAGTGACTCCTGATTCGCTTAAAAGTGAAATTATTAAGAATTGATTTGTGTAGTGTTTAGACAGCTATATTCCACGAAGTTTTAGAAGAATCTGAGATTTCTTAGTCATTTCATTTCTAAAAATGATACGAAATGATAACAAAAAGTTCCTTACGAGTTCTATTTTATTTGGAAATTACAGTGTTTGATTGAAAATACCGCATTTCCGTGCGGATGCTAAATGTAGAAGCTTTGTGACACCTTAAGAGTTTTTGTTATCAAGCAAGCACTCAAGATAACGGCACGCTGAAAGCAAAGATTTTTTTTTTTTTTTTATCGTTTTGGAAGTTGCATTTACGTATATCAGGTAATTTGGTTGTATTGGATTTAGTTAATCCAATGAGCTACATTTAGATTGAGTGGAAACCACTGTAGGCTTCCAGTGCAACTGAACACCGTAGACTTCTCAGTTAATATGTAATATAAAGCGAGAAATTTGACTTCAAATATGCAAAGTCTGAAGGATTTCAAGCACACTGAAAGAAAAGTTGGTACAAGAAAAGATGTGAAGTTAAAGTGCACAGACACTAGTGCCTCTTTGTTGTGTAGCTACTTAACGTGTGTAATAGGCACCCCGGACAAAACATTACGGAATGCTGCAATCCGGAGGAACAGTTGGAAACTGGTCAGACAGAGAAAAATGCGTGTATATAAGGGAATGGAAAGTATTGTATGTTACTTGTTACATTTTTAGCCTTGTAAGACGTGCAGGCCTAATCAGTGTTATTGTTGCTTACAGGTGGTACCATGGGTAGAAAAGGTGACGTAACAGAGTGGCGAAAGGGAGCAATCGTCTTTGGTCGTGAACATGGTCATTCGCTGAGGGAGGTGGAGGAGTTCGTTGGCGTGTCCAAGTCCACAGTTAGTAGTGTTCATTTAGCGTGGAAGGAGTCGGCCAGAGACAATTCCCGTTGGAGCAGGTGCGGCAGAAAAACTACAATGAGCAACCGTGATCGTCGGCGTCATGGGCGATTATCAGCCGCAAAACGGTACCAAAACCGGCAGAAATTGCTGCAAGAGTACAATGCGGGACCCTGTCAGCCTGTTTCCGAACGAACGCTACGACGAGAACTGCATGGTGTAGGAATGTTCAGTCGTGTACGCCCCAAGCTGCCTGCCATA
Organism: Macrothele yani; assembly: GCA_039090855.1. Classification (NCBI taxonomy): domain Eukaryota; kingdom Metazoa; phylum Arthropoda; class Arachnida; order Araneae; family Macrothelidae; genus Macrothele; species Macrothele yani. The sequence continues at coordinate 30,185,990 of CM077026.1, forward strand.
CACAAGAAAAAGCGGCTGGAATGGGCGAGGGAACACAGACACTGGGCCACAGATCCGTGGCGATGCATCATCTGGTAGGACGAATCCAGGTTCTGCCTGTATTCCAATGATGGTCGATCCAGGGTCATGCCGAAGGCCGGAGAAGCCTTCAACGCAGAGGGCTGTACAGAAGGGGAGTGGAAATGTCATGCTTTGGGGGTGTACATCCAGTGCTGGGATGGGTCCCTTAGTTCACGTGTCAAATGGCATGAAACCGGTGGACTACTTGAAACTGTTGGGTGAGAGGTGTTGCCATATGTCCAGTTCCTCCAAGATGCCGCCATTCCAGATCCATGTTATCAAGACAACTGCACTGTCAACTGAGCTGCCATTGTGCAGGATTGGTTTGCAGAACATGAGTTCGACGTTCCACATCTCACCTGGCCCGCCAATTCGCCTGATCTCAATGTTATAGAGAAAATGTGGGACATGCTCAAACGGGCGGTTAAAAAGAGACAACAACACCCTCCCAATTTGACTGGTCTTCGGGACCAGTTGTTCACGGCGTGGGACAAACTGGGCATTATTGTCATCCGCTCCCATATTGACAGCGTGCCAAAGAAAATCATGCCTATGCTTCGAGCTCGTGGTGATGTAACCCCATATGAACCAATAAAATGAGCATTCCGTGATTTTTTGTCCGGTGTGCTTATATATAAATAACATGCATTACACATACAACGGGCGTTCCATGAAACTGAGGGTAAAATCACACAAAATGAAGAAATATAGGTACAGCAAAATATATGTTATTCTTTGTCAAAGTATCTTCCCTCGGATGATATGTGACGTTCAGTCCACTTTTCAAAGCATGTGGCGAAGGCATTTTGTCGATGCTGCTTTAGCGACCCCTGTACAGCTTGAATACCGTCAGTATCTGTGTTGAATGTTACGCCAGGGAATTTCACCTTCATTGTTGGAAACAACCACAAATCGCACGGGGCAAGGTCAGACTTGTAGGCAGGAGGGGCATGATTTCAATACTGAATTTCCTAAGAAACAGTTGAACACAATCAGTCACATGTGGAAGGGCGATGTTATGGTGTAAGGTCCACTTGCCCACCAGTTCCGGTCGCTTAATCGATATGTGTCGTCGCAGACGCTTTAACAATGAAATGTAATGCTCAGCATTGACAGTAATTTGTGGAGGAACGGCATACTGGTAGACTACACCTTTATGATCAAAGAAAATTATCATAATCATCTTTACAGCTGATTTGGTTTGGCGGACTTTTTTCGGAGGAGGCGAGCCGGTGTGTTTTCAGACACTCGTTGCTCGCTTCGCGAGGGGGTCAAAACAGAGCACCCATGTTTCATCGGCAGTTATTACTGTGTTTAGAAAGTTTGGCTTCTTTACAATCATTTGCTTCCACTCATGACGCACCCGAACTCTGGCTAACAACTCTTCTCTCGTCAGGTGATGAGGTACCCATCTGGAAAACACGCGATGCAGCAGTAATTTGTCGCGTATAATGCGGAATACCGGCATTTTTTGAAATAATAGTTGACGCCGCTATTTCTTCACATGTCATTCATTGGTCTATCTTCTTTCAGGATTGCCCAAACAGTTTTAACAATACGCTACGTAACAACACTTTCAGGTTGACTAGGCCTAGGAGCGAGTTCTGCTGGCAAACGCACGGTGCCATCGAAAAATCATTGACTCACCCAAACATTTAGCTTTGTAAGCTTTTTTCATTAAATCAACTATTTCTGGAGCCGTTTTATCCAAACTACAGCAAAATTTTATCGCACAATGCATTTCACTTAACTCTGAATCGCTCACTTTCATAGCTGTATGGTGAAATGCAGACGCACCTTAAACAACTGTGCAACAACAAAACTAGAGCGTCTGCCATGGCTAATAACTGTTGCCATATATACTTCCTTAATTCAATTAGTCGTCTGTGTGGTTATTTTTCTCCTTCGCATTGTTGCCAACTCAAAAACAACTTGCTCTCAGTTTTTATGAAACGGCCTTTGTATAATGTATATTGGCACTGAGCTCAGAAGTTCGGGTTTTTTTTTTGTTTCACCTCACAACCACCCCTGCAGTATCATTAAAAGCTTCTGAAACATGAGGATTTAATAAAACATGAAAAAATCAGTATATAGAAATAATGCATTTCTCCTAAAAAATCACTAAACGCGTGAAAAAGTCAGTAGACCTGGCAGTCGTGTTATATTGTCTCTTTGCCTATGGCATTCACCTAACCTTCAGGAATTAAATCCTTTCTTGTCCTCATGTGTGATAAGTTTCGTTTTATTTAGTGTATTCCTTGATAGTGTGACATTTTCTATGTATGTATTCGGTTTTTTTGTTGTTTAGGATGTTCGTGGAATGTTTCCTAGTAAACTTGTGCTGATTAAAAACTCTTCTGATTTTTCAGAAAACTGAAGAGTGCTTATTACTGATCTTAAGTTATTCTGTTGGCTTCCCGCTGCAACCAAACGTTCCATGATATCAAAATTTAATGCTTGTCTCAACAATCAGAAAAATTATGCAAAGTAAGCAAATTTTTGAAATTATGGTATCAAAAAAGTGTATTTATGGTTTCAAACAAATTTGAAAGCAAACTCTATCACTTAAACAAAAAATATCTAAAATATCTGGGGTTCTTGAATTCGTATAATCTGATTTAAAAAAAAAAATGTTAAAGGAATTCCTGCACTTTGAATTGAAACGTTAAGTCACCCAGGAAGTTTCTTTATTCACTTTCCGCCGCCCCGGTGGCGCAGTGGTCTAAGCGATGGCCTCTGATCATTCGTCCGTAAGGGGTCCGGGTTCGAATCTCGGTGAGGCATGGATGTTGTGTTTGTCTTACGGTACTGGCTCTCTCCCTTCCCTGGAACCAGTGACCCTAAATTAGGGACGGGCGACTGCTTATAGCCCATTGAGTTGCTCACGGTGGTCGTTAAACCTCCAGTCAAAAAAAAAAAAAAAAAAAAAAAAAATTTCACTTTCCGCCTAAGAAAGCACTATTTGAAGAAGATAAAGATTTCGAATGTAGTTTTCCATTTTAAAAAAGATAGAAAAAATGCATTTGAATTCCAGTACTTTTGAAGCAACACTTTCACTGATAATTCACTCATTGACCAGCAGTGTTGCATTCAGAGTTTTTTTCGGGGAGGAAATTACAAATTTTGAGAATTCTGAAACATGTTGACTGATTAACATATAATCACAGTATTGTAATTCACACATACATTAATATATGTAAAATTTTTAAATAGAGTATAAAATTTTTCTTATGCTCGTATATCGAAATTGCAAATTCCAAGTAATCCACACACTACGTTCAAAAAGTTCCGGAACTTTTAGAATATTTGCCAAATGTCAGTGAATTACGTCATTCCCCGCTGAGCAAGCGAAGAGTAGGATGTGACCAACCAGCCAGAACCTGTTTGATCCAGATCCAACGCGTACAGCGAATGTGCATAGTTTGTGATTACAAGCATTCGAGGCTCTCCATCGCGAGGACAACGATGTCGAATTTTGAACAACGTTCAAGTGTAAATTTTTGTATTCTGCTCGGAAAATCTTTCGCTGAGACTTTTCAAATGATTAAGTCAGCGTACGGTGAGAGTGCAATGAGTCGAACTAGAGTTTATGAGTGGCATCGACGATTCGAAAACGGGCGACAGAGTATTGAGGATGATGAGAGGTCAGGACGACCTTCAACATCCACAACGGATGAACAAATCGCCATTGTCAAAGAAATTGTGAAAAATGACCGTCGAAAAACTATTGCAGTGATTGCAGAAGTTGGCTGCATGTCAGTTGGAAGTTGCCATGCCATTTTAACATAGAAACTGGGCATGCATCACGTGTGCCAACAAATTGTTCCCAAAAACCTGACACAAGAAAAAATGGATGAGCGCATGCAAGTTTGCGGGCATAACATCGATGCAGTGGATTCAGATCCCGATCTCTTGAATCGATTGATCACTGGCGATGAGACTTGGTGCTTTCTGTACGACCCCCAATCCAACCGACAGTCAAAAGTGTGGAAATCACCGTCGTCACCACGACCAAAAAAGTTTAAGGCTGACCTCTCCAAAGGAAAGGTCTTGTTAACAGTTTTCTTCGATTGCAAGGGTTCGCACACAAGGAATTCCTTCAGCATGGTCGAAGAAGAGTACGTCAGCGTCCTGAAACGTCTCCGAGAATCAGCGAGACGCAAGTGACCCGGTCTTTGGAAGATCAACTCGTGGGTGCTCCATCACGATAATGTGCCGGCTCACAGATCCCTCCTGGTGTCCGATTACCTGTCCAAACATCACATTCCCCCGTTCTTCTACAACCAACTTATTCCCCTGAACTCTCCCCATGTGACTTATTCCTTTTTCCCTGGATGAAGAATTTGCTTAAGAGGCGATGCTTTCTCAAGTTCCGAAGAAGTACAACGAGCTGCGACGGAGGCACTGGAGTATGTGGCAAAAGAAGGCTTGCAATCTGCATTTAAATCTTTGTATGAGCGCTGGCAAAAATGCATAGCTGCACAGGGTAACTACTTCGAAGGAAACACCGCATAAACGGGTATTATCTGTACTCATTCTGTTTTAATATAAAAATTTCCGGAACTTTTTGAACGTAGTAATAAAACTGATTAAAAATGTAAAAATGTTATACCTTTGCTTTAATCCGTAATGCACTACGGATATCACCATGGGGTGGTCTAAAATATTGAAGCTACTAGTGAGATAACGCTGCGGCGGAGAACCCCTTTCCTCCAAAACATTAGGATTGGTAAAAATGTCCTCCCCTTACTACAAGCGTGTTTCTGATTATTAAGGAATCATTACAGTGTTACCTGAAAACGTATGGTGTAAACCATTTCCCTGCCGTTTGGTTTCAGCCCCTTTAGATTATTTAGATTAGCACATAGTAGTAAAAAAAAAAAACAACAACTAACAAAACGTTTGGATGCCACTTGTGATAAAAAAACAACAACAAAAAAACCTGGCACCTCAGAGTGTAAACCACCCACCGACAGAAAGAAAAAAAAAAAAAAAGCACTTTTTATGGGAATAATTTCTAGTAATTTGCTATTGTTAAAAGTTAGGTAGCAAACACTGTATTTTGTTGTATTGGGAGTACTAACGTCACGTTAGCTACACTGAGGCTTAAATTCATGAAAAGTCGGCATCCAGAAGACTATAAAGCTTCCAAAATATGAGATTTATGGCAGTGCAAACAACTCTATTCTGTGGAATTGGGTTTTTATGGCGGAAGTAGTCCGAGTTGTCAGTGCTTGAAAATTCAGTCCTTCAGCGAGGACTATTTAATGTTTTATTGAAGGATGATAGAAATTTCAGATTGAAGTCCATGTGGGTGGTGTTATTATTATTATTACCTTTTCCCTCATTAAATATCTTTTAATTAATTTCTCCAAATATTCAGCTTTAAACGAAAACAATTAGATTAAATATAAGCGGAGATCACTCAAAAACCTACGTGAGGAGGAGGGGGGGTCATGGATTTTCGGGGGGTGGGGGCTAAGCATCCCCGAGAAGATGCCTGAATACATCACTCTTGACGAGTCACTCATTACTTAATTTTGGTTACTGCTTTGAGGACAAGACTGACTCGCAACTGTAGAACAAGCACTGCACGCACATCTCACGTGGAACTCGACCCTGGATCTTGTTACTAAACTCACTTACCCTCTCCTCTGTCCATGCGCGTTCTAATCGTTTTATATTCCAGAAGACCATATGAAAAGTTTCTGAACTTTTGAAAGTCATCTACTTTGGATTGGAAAAAAACATTTCTTTTTATATTCGGCGATATTATGTGATTAAAAAAAAATGACTGCATTCTTTTAGAGTTCATCTTGTTCCATTACTCCTTTTATTTATTTACATGATTCAGGTGCACAAATAAGTAACGTTAGGAAATGTGCGTTCAAAATGGATGTGTAACACTGAATGTTTTTGAAAAGAAGATAAATCATGAAAATTTACGTGTGAACCAAAAATGAAAAGTTTAATAAAAAGAGTGAGCAGAGCCGGAAGCCATATTGTGCTCTTTCTGCAGCTCGATGCATTTTGGTTATGGCCAGCATGTGTCTGTCCTCTGTCTCTCTTCCTATCTGTCTTTCTTTCTCTCTCTCTTCCATGGTGGTCTCTGTTTGAGGTACGAGTCTTTTATCGATCGCTTCGTAACCACGCTATAAAAGAGAGTATGAGTGCGAGTGAAAGAGAGAGAGAGAGAGAGAAAGAGAAGAAGAGATAATTTCGCTGCGCTACGTTCGTGCATTTGTAGTGCTACTTACATTTCGTGCAACTCCACTAACCTACCAATTTCTATCCAATTGAGACTTCAATAACAAATCCACTTTTCTGAGAACTAGAAAGAAATCGTCAAGCATAGGAGTGAGGTAAAAATTATAGCGTGTACACCAGTTGTACGTTTTTTTGAGCAAGAGAAAGAGAAGGAGAGAGCAGAATCTCGCGCGCTGCGCTATGACGCACAACGTTTCTGCATGGGGAATGAGGGGAACGTATATAAATTTACTGGGTTAGTTTGTTTTTTACTCGGGCGTTCGATCGGTAACCTCGGCTGACGATGGGCAACATTCTCGCCCGCGGAGAAACACCAGATTTGACTTACGTCAATTTTTTCTTCTCTTCTTGTATTCACGATCTCCGGGTGCGCTTTCCAACTACGGCTGAAAGAAAGCTTTTACTCGTAGCTGTTGTTATGAAAATGATCGTTATTCTTAACTCTCGGCGCGATGCGGGTGGGAGGAAGGAGTAGGAGCTACCACTATTTATCAGTTCGATTTTAGTAGAAAAATAAATAAATAAATGCTTTTACCAGAACAGCAGATTTAGCGATATATATATATATATATATATATATATATATATATATATAATTTAACCAAACTCAGGAATATATATATATATATATTATCTCTTAATATATATATATATATATATTGTCAACCATTATCAATCCACTGCTTGATGAATGTCTCCCCAAGTTTCTTCCCCAACCGTCTGTCTTCAGCCAGTCTCCTCCATGTTACTCCGGCATGCTTTCGAATTTCATCCATCCATCTCCCGTGCGGTTTTCTTCTGAGTCATTTTATGCCCCTTGCAATCCAGTCTAAAATTTTGGTTGTCCATCTGTAGTCCGTTCTTCTGGCAACATGTCCCGCCCATTGCCATTTCAGGGATTTTACTCTGATCACGATGTCTTCCACTCTTGTAATTTTTCATATCCACGAGTTCTTCTTTTTATCTTCCCTGGTTACACCAAATATGCATCTCTCCATGCTTCTTTCAGTTATCTGCAGTCTCTGCATGTCTTCTTTAGTTAAGGTCCACGTCTCTGCTCCGTACGTAAGTACTGGAAGGATCCATTGATTAAACACTTTTCTTTTAAGACATAATGGCATATTGTTCTTGAAAATTGTACTGCTTCTTCCAAAAGCTCTCCAACCAAGTTTTATGCACCGATTAATTTTTTCATCAATGTGGCCGTCGCTTGATATCTGCTGTCCAAGGTAAATGTAGGTATCGGTTATCTCCAGCTTTTCCATATCAATCGATAAATCTTAATTTCTTGTAAAAGCCTTGTACATAACTTTTGTCTTCTGAAAGTTCATTTTTAATTCCACTTCTTTACTTTTATATAGTATATATATGGGAGAAAAGCTATATATACTCTGATCACGATATTTTCCACTCTTGTCATTTTTCTTATCCACGAGTTCCGCTTCTTATCTTTCCTGGTTACACCAAATATGCACCTCTCCAGCTTTTTTCCGTTGTCTGCAGCCTTTGTATGTCTTTTTTAGCTAAGAGCCATGTCTCTGATCCATAAGTAAGAACTGGAAGGAAGCGATGGTTAAATACTTTTTTTAAGACAAAGATAAATTGCTCTTGAAAATTGTGTTGTTTCTTCAAAATGCTGTCCATACTTTTTTGTTGTCGTAGCCTCGAGATGTCCTTTTTAGTTAAGGTCCATGTGTCTGACCTATAAGTAAGAAATGGAAGGATACATTAATTAAACACTTTTATTTTAAGGCATATTGACATATTGCTCTTGAAAATTGTACTGTTTCTTCCAAAGTTCTCTAACCAACTTTTATTCGCCGATTAATTCCTTCATCAAGGTGACCCTTGCTTGATATCTGTTGCCCAAGGTAAATAAATGTAGGTATCGGTTACCTCGAGCTTTTCTCCATCAATCGCAAAATCTTCCTTTCTTGTAAAACTATTTTACATCAGTTTTGTCTCCTGAAAGTTTCATTTTTAATCCCACTTCTTTACTCATGACAAGTTCCTGGATCACACTGTGCAGCTCTGTAGGTGTAGCTGCAGAAATTATTAGGCGTATAAAACTTGGAGAAAATTTGGGAGAAGGAGTAAAGTTTTCGGGAGCAATTTACCACTATGTCTTAAAGAAATGTGTTTAATCAATAAGAAATGAGTAATATTTTTTAAACAGTTCTTACTTACTCATTAGGTATTTCATGTGTTTAGTCCAGTGGCGTACCGGACCCCCCCCTCGCAAAAATATGTTCGATGCCCTTTCGTAAAAATCTGTTAATTTCAATTACTGAAATTTTTAAATTCCACATTATTAACTAGAATTTATGGGCGTTTTAATAATTCAAATTTCTTGGAGCCTACACGTATTTTTCGTAAAACCAAAATTGCTGCACTTTATTGGGTGTAACACAAATTCTGCACGTTGCAGTTAAAAAGATTGCCCTAGGTACTACAAAACACTTACGCTGAAGTTAATAATATCATGCAAATTTTGTTCTTTTAGAGAATTAAGGCCAGCGTCTTTGAAATGCATCACGATTACACACGCAGAACACGTAATCGCAGCCGTGTCATAGTGTCTGATCACCTTTTTTGATTTATACGAAAATAGAAAACATAAGTAAGCTAAGCAACAGTTAGAAATTGCGGCACACACAAAAAAAAAAAAAATAATAGTAAAACAATTTAAATTATTTACTCTTGAATGTCAAAAACATACTTAACCTAATTCCACAATGTTTTGCACATAGACAATCTTTTTCTCTTGATTCTGTTGTAAAGAAAAATGACAGAGGTATCTTTTTCTTCGTCCCCGAGAAGAATACCTTTTAGTTCATTGTATTCTGAAGGATGCGTCGTTATGTGTAAGCAACTGTAATACATAACACCTGTAACGTATACTCTAGATTCACTTTCCTTTTGATTTTTACTATCTCTGGTTATTTTATTTTACTATGTAAATTATCTTCTTACTGAACGAGATGTTATTTCTCCCGCTGAATGAGATCTGGCAATGAGTGTAAGTCATGACGTGGTGGTAGCCAGTATAAATAGGCGCGTTCAACGATACGTAGAAGAGCGTTTGTTGTTGTAGAGAGAGAGAGAGCGTTTGTTGTTGTATAGAGAGCGTTTGTTTATGTGAGAGAGCTTTTTGTTGATGTGCGTAGAGTGAGCTGTGGTTTATGTGTCAGAAAGCTGTTGTTGTATAAAGAGATCTTCGTTTATGTGAGAGCCAGAAGTTTCACTAATAAAGAATTTGTTGTAAGTACGTTTTTCTCAGTTCATAGTTTTGTCAGATCTCTGTCTGGCTGTTAGGTTTATTTCATTAGGTGATTATTATTAACAACCAGCATAAGACTTTATTCATCTTAATTACTACTACAACATTACTAGCAGTTAAAAGCTTGTTCATTATTATTACTACACTACTAGCAGGAAAGTTTATTCATGATATAATTAACAAACAACAACCATTACTAGAAGAAACTAGTAGCAGAAGCATTATATTCATTATAAAGCATTAGAAGAAGCTGAATTCATTATAATTAGCTTAGTAGTTAAAAGCTATATTCATTATACACCTTATCCTCATTGGTGCAGAAATTTCATTCATTGCAGTGATATTTCTTTCACATTATCTTTTTACTATACATGTATAGGTACTATTTGAATTGCTGTGAAGAGGGGCCTCACGTCTTCTGGAATAACGGCTTTCTCGTTATCCAGTTTTTATTAACTAAAACCGTGAAAATAATTTCTAAATATTTTAATTATGTACTGAAAAAAATTATAAAGAATTGCTGTTCTTTTTGACACTTCTTTCCGAGCGGACGAAAAAAGTACTTGCTATTTCTTTAAATAGCTTCGTATGAAGTTTTCGCAAAAAAAAAAAAAAAAAAAAAAAATGTAAAATCTTTTTGTGAGGATAGATGCCCTCTTAGCTGTGAGAGCCCCTGGCCGCTGTCAAAGCCAATTTGACAGCGGCCAAATTGTAGGGGCCCGGAGGGCTTGTGCCAGTATTTCGGAAACAGCCGCACTTGTTGGCCGCTCCAGTACCACTATATCAAGAATGTAACCAAGACTGGATTAAATATGCACAGACATGATTCTATTGGGTTGTCGGAAAAGTCATGACGTATTTTGGCACCCGATGGCGGTTGGGCGGTTTTGGAAGTACTAGAGGCATGCGCAGCTCTGTTATCGCTATGGCATTCGACAGGTGCCAGTTGTAGCTGCAGTCTAAAAGGAATAGTGAGCGATTTGGCTGATTTGCCGAGATTTGACATCAAGTTGAAGATGGAAGACCAAAGTGTGCATTTTCGCCATATTTTACTGTTTTACTTCCGTAAAGGGAAGAAAGCGCGTCAAGCTTGTGAAAAGTTGCGTAAAGTGTACGGTGATAATACTCTACAAGAACGTCAGTGTCAGCGGTGTTTCGCGAAATTCCGTGCTGGTGATTTTGACCTCAACGATGCTCCTCGGTCCGGGAGGCCAACCGAGGTTGATGACGATTAAATCAAGGCATTGATCGAGTCAAACCCACGTTACACGACAAGAGAGATTCCAGACACATTGCACATCCATCGTTCAAGCGTTCACGAACACCTGAAGAAGCTGGGATACGTAAGCAAGCTCGATGTGTGGGTTCCTCATGAACTCAAAGAAGCTGAATTGACGGCGCTTATAAACATGTGCGATATGCTCATTAAACGTGAGGAAAACGATTCTTTTTTGAGGCGACTGATAACTGGCGACGAAATGTGGATTGTGTACAACAATATGCTGCGCAAACGGTCTTGGTCCCAACGTGCTGCTTCGCCTCAAACGACATCCAAAGCAGAAATTCATCAGCGGAAGGTTCTGGTCTCAGTGTGGTGGGATTTTAAAGGTGTCGTGTTTTTCGAGCTCCTACCACGGAACCAAACAATGAATTCGAATGTGTACTGTCGACAATTGGACAGTTTGAACGAATCCATCATCCAGAAACGTCCAGAGATTGTTCATCGAAAAGGTGTTGTGTTTCATCACGACAACGCGAGACCACACCAAGTTTATCCCCAAGTTTAATCACCCGCCAAAAATTATTGGAGCTTGGGTGGGATGAGTTGCCACACCCAGCATACTCGCTTGACCTTGCGCCGTCAGACCTCGACTTGTTTCGCTCTCTTCAACAGTTCTTGCGTGGTATAACGTTCAATTCAGATGAGGCTGTAAATCAGCACCTTGTACAGTTTTTCGCCACGAAAGACAGGTCCTTCTATGAACGAGGCATTCTGTAGCTCGCTGACAGATGGCAAAAGGTCATCGAACAAAACGGGCATTATATCGTTGATTGACCTTTCTTCTTTCTATCAATAAAGGATTTTTGCAAAACATGGCTAAAATACGTCATGACTTTTCCGACAATCCAATAGAAGTGAGCGTCGGGTGTCACGATTGGTATCTCAGCTACGATGTGCAACAGTCACCCAGCTTAGAGGTCTGCGCGGGCCCGGCCAGGCCCGTGGGCCGAGTCGGGCCTTTGCTAATTTCTAAGTTGGGAAAACGGGCCGGGCCGGGCCAGGCCTTCAATATTTCATGTAAAACAGACACGGGCCGGGCCGGGCCAGGCCTTCAATATTTCATGTAAAACAGACACGGGCCGATCTGGTTTGTTTTTTTATGAGCAAAACAATCGCTGTACGATGCCTTTCTCGTTTGGAAATCTCACAACATACAACAGCAGGATAAGATTGAATAATTTCGCTGTTGGAAAAAATATAAGTTTTACGACATCCTCCCCTCCTACAAAACAATTAGAGTGCGTAAACTCCCTTAGTTTTTCAATGTGAATGTGGTCCCTTCTCTCTCTCTAACTTTCACCCTCCTGTCATGCTTCAGGGCAGAAACTGCAGCATTTCTAAACGGAGCCACCCGCTCGCAGACGATCTTTTCCATTGTTCTGGTCGGCGGCACTTTGTTCTCTAGATGTGTGAAAAGCTTTTAAGTTGTCTTAAATGGCACGGGAGAAATGAGCTGGGAGAAACTTACTTCTGTGTATAAATCTGTGCCGCATTTTCCCCATTTTTACTCTCAGGTAGCCGTTTTCACAACTTCTGTCACACTGGTTAGCTGGGCAGTCTGTCGTTGTTTTCCCTTAGCATATGCTCACTTCACTGTTCCTGATAAATACTCTTCCATACTTATTACGGAGTTTAAAAAAAAGCGAAAGATTTTCGCGAAAAAATCGCTTCCGGAGAAAATGTGCTTGTAGACAATGTAAAGGGGAAAAGCGATATTTGGAAATATTGTAAATTACTGTCCTGTTCTGAAACTAGTTTGCCGGAAAACGTTGTGCAGTGCACTAAACGCAAAATCTTTTTGAGTTGCGATAGTATAAAATTTGGAACATCGCATCTTAAGCGGCACAAATGTGTTCCATCCCCACACACGAGAGACATATTGGGTTCCAGCGATATGATATGCCAGTAGAGATAGGTGCAATTTATAAAGCCACAGAATCTTCTCCCAGTAGAACGATCGGACTCATAATTCTGGATATTTCGTACTTTTCGAATTAAGCCCCCCTGCCCGCTCCTTATCCCTAAGGATATTTCCGAGTCCGGAGGTGGGGAATAATAATTTGAAAACCCAGTAAAATTTAAAAGGCATGGAAATTGTCCTTTTCATGCAATATTTTTGAGTATACAACCCAACCCCCCTTCCTTGGAAGTCTGGTGATTTAAACAGAGTCTCGGAAATATTCTGAATTAACGTTTATTGTAATAGAATACGTGTAGCAATTAAGAAAACGAAAACTCTTCAGGAGTCGAATGACCGAGTGCACCAGGTGTCAAATTCGTGTTTTGATAATTGTCGAAATTTTACGGGCCGACCCGGACCTTGGAAACAGGAGAAATATACGGGCCGAGCCGGGCCTTGGACGTGCGGGCTTGGGCCGGGCTTTCCAAATTAAGGCCGGTGCAGACCTCTAACCCAGCTCACCCACCAGTACAACAGCGGTGCAGTTCGACCTATTTCCACATACACCATGCGCCGTACCTTGCTTCGCCTGGGGTTCCACAGCCGGAGACCAACGAAGGTACCCATGATGACACCCAACTCACCCACCAGTACAACAGCGGTGCAGTTCGACCTATTTCCACATGCACCATGCGCCGTATCTTGCGTCGCCTGAGGTTCCACAGCCGAAGAACAACGAGGGTACTCATGATGACACCCAGTCATCACAAACAATGCGTAGCATGTGCCAAGGAACGCTGGCAATGGACCCTCGACAGATGAAAGTAGGTCGTATGGAGTGATGAGTCCCGTTTCCTGCTGTATTATGCTGATGGCCGGGTTCGCATATGGAGCCCTATCCTCTGGTTGCACAGTTGGGGTTCAACAGGATGGTGGTGGTCTGGTCTGGTCTGGCGTGCTTTTTTCTGGCAAGCCCTACGTCCGTTGGTTGTCATCCCATAAACATTGAATGGTGGACGCTACAGGGACTGTTAACCGACCATTTCCATCCATTTCTGCAGGAGGCTTACCCGGACAACCATCTTTCAACAGGACAACGGACCACGACAACGGACCATGTCATCGGACTAGTGTAACTACTGAGTAGTTGGAGATACACAACAACGAATTCCCAACATTGCTTTGGACCCCAAACTCCCTGACTGTAACCCAATTCAGCATTTGTGGAAGATGCTAGAATGGGATGTGAGAACTACTAAATGTTCTCCATATAATGAGCGTGAACTAACGAAGCTGGTGCAGGGGACATGGATCAAGTTACACATGGAGAATGTTAGACATCTTGTAGAATCTATTCCTAGGCGTCTGCGAGCCGTTATTGCACAGAAAGGTGGACCAATGCGTTATTAGGTAGGTGTTCCTAATGCAGGGCTAACTCATTGTACACAGACTCAAAAGTTCATGAGCACCAACAGCCCTGCGATTCCTATGTAAAGGAAAGCCTATACCTGTAGTAAATATACGTCATTCGAAGAAAATTGAATACGGAAGAATCGAACTGAATGCCCTGTGGGCCTGGACACTAATGACTCATTTAAGTTCGGTGTTACCTTGTAAATCAAGGACCAGATTTTGGCGAAGATGCTGATAATCAGCGGCGTTACGAGGAATTTCTGCGCCGGGCCAAACCACAAAATATCGCACCCCCATCTGTCTTTCTATGTTATCTGTATATCATCATCATCAGCAGCAATTATCTATGCACTGATGGATAGTCTTTCCAAATTTCTCTCACAACTTTGTCTTGAGCCTGTCTTCTCCATGTCACTCGTGCTTCCGAATTTTATCTACCCATCTCAAACATAGTATTCTTCTGGGTCTTTCCCTGTCTCTTGGAATCCAGTCAAGTATTTCAGTTGTTCCGCGCTGATCAGTTCTAGCATTATGTCCAGTCCATTGCTATTTTAGCGATTTTACCTTGATCATAATAATCCTCAACGCTGGTCATTTTCCTGATCAATGAATTCCCCTTTCTGTCTTTTCTGCAAGCATGCGCCTCTTCATACTTCTTTCAGTTGCCCTGCAGCCTCCGCGGTTTCTTTTTTTTATATTAAAATCCTTGTCTCTGATTCATAAGCAAGTACTAGAAGAATTCACTGATTTAACACATTTCTCTTAAGACATAATAGTGAATTGCTCTGGAAAATTGCGCTGTTTCTTCCAAATGCTCTCCAACCAAGTTTCATACCCTATCAAATTATTCCTCGACGCAGCTCTGTTGTTCAGGGCAAATGTAGGTATCTGTTACTTTTAGAATTGCTCCATAAATCAATCGCTAAATCTTCAGTTCTTGAAAACGCATTGTGCATCAATTTGGTTTTCTGTAAGTTCCTTTTCGAGCTCGCTTGTTTATTCTTGTCAGTAAATTTCTGCACCGTACTCCACAGCTCCGATGGGGTACTTGCAAAACTGACTACTTCGTCAGCAAATCTAAGGTTTATCAAATAGAAGTCATCGCTCTTTCCACGTTTGTAAGTGAGTCAGGGAAAAATGCTTATCGGCCGCCACCGGGAATCGAACCCAGGATATTCCAGTTACGCGCCGGACATACTTCCACTGCACCACAGCTGCCTCAAAATTCTCCAGACTCATATACGACAACCTGCCAAACCACTTGGCAGGTTGCTTCTTTGGAGCCCCGCACAATGCTGGGGATTCACCAAAGATGAACAGCAGCAACTGAGCAAATAACTAGAAGGCGAGTGAAAAATAAATACACAGTTGACGTGGATTACGAACATCAAATAGAAGTCACCGCTCTTTCCACGTTTATAAGTGAGTCATTTGTTCAGTTGCTGCTGTTCATCTTTGGTGAATCTCCAGCATTGTGCGGGGCTCCAAAGAAGCAACCTGCCAGGTGGCTTGGCAGTTTGTCGTATGTGAGTTTACAGAATTCGAGGCCACTGTGGTGCAGTGGAAGCATGTCCGGCGCGTAACTGGATGACTGGGTTCGATTCCCGGTGGCGGCCGATGAGAATTTTTCTGTGACTCACGTATAAACATGGAAAGAGAGATTACTTCTATTTGATGTTCCTAATCCACGTCAACTGTGTATTTATTAAATCGAAGGTTTTTTTTTTAATGTGTATGTATGCACATACACATTAAAAAAAAAAACCTTCGATTTAATTTTGCTCGACAAAAGAAAAGTAACGTTACACTCAAATGTTATCTGTCATCTCCATGTGGAAGACACAATCAAACTCTGACTGTAAGTATAACTTTTCCCAACTGCTTTCGAGTTCGGTACCACATTAAATGGATCGAGTGCAGCTGACCGTCGTGACTTGCAGTCGCAGTAATGAAGGAATAGCCCCCAGAGAGTCTTCAAAAATGTGAACGACATCCTTACCTTGCAGTGTACGTATAGTCATCCAACTAAAAACCGTGGGCTCCCTTGTTGTGGACGAAGGCCATGGTTCTTCTTCAGTTTGACAGACTTCATTTCTGAATGAAGAAGCGTACTTTTTACTCTCTCTCTCTCTCTCTCTCTCTCTCTCTAAGATAGAGGGAACTATGCACACACACAATCTTCGTTGAAGATTCGTAATTATTTCTGAATGTGAGCAGAGTTGAAAACGTGTCAAAAATTTTGGACCCGAACGTCACATAACGGACCCCGACCCGACCCCCGGGCAAATTTGCTTTGAACTATAATATACAGTACTGTATACAGGGTGATTCAGATAAGCGTGTACAAACTTCTGGGAGGGGTAGGTTGAACAACGACAAATCGGAATCACATAGCAATGCAGGGTCGGAAACGCCATCTTCATGCGGTAGATGGCGTTGTTCGGCCGTGAGACTGCTCATTCGTTCTTTCAGGATACCGTCAATTGTAAACCGCCCGTAGTGGTAGTAAGATGGCTGAGTTCACGAACGCGGAAATGGCTGATATACACCTCGCATACGGAGCAGCGGACTGCAACGGACAAACCGCCGTGCGATTCTAGTAGGAACGGTACCCGATGAGACGAGTGATAGACCACCAAGTGCTTGCACGGCTGCATCAGAGCTATTGAACGAACAACAGGTCCCTCAGTAGCTGCGCCGTGCAATGTGATTCCAGCACGATGGGGCCCCTGCCCATTTCAGCAATGAAGTTCGTTATCCCTTAAACATGACATTTGGACATCAGTGGATGGGGCGTGGTGGTCCCGTTCATTGGCCTGCAAGATCGCCGGACTTAACATGCCTTGATTACTTCTTCTGGGGTTACGTCAAAGGACTGGTGTACGACACCCCTGTTGAAAATGATGAGGACTTTGTAGCACGCATCTCTGTAGCTGCTTCGGAAGTCCGAGACACGCCAGGAATTTTCCAAAATGTACGTGATTCCATGCGGCGACGATGTCAAGCGTGTGTTGCATCTCATGGTCGCAACTTTGAACACCTTCTGTAACTTCAACGCATTTCGCAAATGTCTTGTGAGTAATAAAAAGCATTTTGTTCTCTTAGGTGCTGCTCTTTCATTTCTCGTCCTCTCTGTACACTAGTACATGAAGATGGCGTTTCCGACCCTACATTGCTGTGTGATTCCGATTTGTCTTTGTGCAACCCACCCCTCCCAGAAGTCCGCACACGCTTAGCTGAATCACCCTGTATATATACTGTCGTCCTTCATTTACAAGACGACATAACCTAACTGTTTTACACATGTTTTCAAACACATCTGCGAGAGTCAAATAGTCCCTCCGCTGTAATGTTAAGACTGTTCCACCTGATTTTGATGGCGCTACAGTCAATATTTTTGAATTAAGCGACTTGTATGTTTAATTTCAGTTTTTGCTGTTTTCTGGATAACATATCAAGCTTCAGAATATGTTTCACAACAACACCAATTTTCACAAGTTTACGATGAGTTGAAAGTTTTGCAAAATGTGAATGTTGTTTTTATCATTGCTCCTCAGAAGGAATGGACACTTTTCTTTCTGAAGACATTTCCTTCATATTGCATGACAAATCATTTTTCAGTCCACGAGCACAAAATTCCACAGTGCGGATCAGAGGCGAACCCAGAAATTAATTGGGGGGGGTGCATACCGTCACCGCAATGTCATAACCACGAATACGAAATTTTGTAGTTTGAATTATCTCTATTTAAAAATTAAATTTCATCAAAGAATCACTTCTGCAATTACATCAGACTGTTCAAGTACAATACATTGCATTTACATCAAGTTGCATCTGTATAATGCATCAGTGAATAAAATTTTATATGCTGTAAAGTCAACAATCGAAAAATTCTCACATTCTTGGTTTTATCAGTGCAGCTACGATATCATTCCTTCCTGAAGTGACGTAAATCACACCATCTCTGAAAGATCAGCCCAGGATCGAACCCGAGGACCTTGCATTGATAGTCTGACTCGCTAACCACTAAGACATCCGCGGCTCTATTGAGGTGGGTACGGAATGCTGGCATTTTATATGAGCTAGGGGATACGGACTTTGGAGGGATGAAATTTGTCACTGTTGTTGGTTTGTAATATACGGTGGAGCATAAGCGGCCATCTTGGGATCTGCTTAACTCAGCGTCAAGAAACGGAGGCTTCCCGTCATTTTCTATTTCACAAGTGAAATTAATGGAGGGGTGGATAGTGTTGATTCGTTGTCGAAAATCCTCGAGGTCTCTGAATGTAAAATGGAGGGGGAAATTTTCGACAACGGAAGCTAAATGCAGCGAAGTTTTCTTCTGTATTACATTTTTTTTTTTTGCGCGTGCTTTACTTGCACTCTGCTATTGCTTAAATAACATTTAATTACAATAATGTTTACGTTTAAGATCGGAAATGGAGAAAAATTCTCTGAAAACGGAAGTAGGACGGAGCGAAGATTTCTCCTGTAATCGTATATTTTTTTTTTTTTACAATGCTCCCTCTGCCATATCATCATCATCATCATCATCATCATCATCCTTGTCAACCATTATCAATCCATTGCTGGACGAAGGTCTCCCCAAGTTTCTTCCACAACGGTCTGTCTTGTGCCAGTCTCCTCCATGTTACTCCAGCATACTTTCGAATTTCAACCACCCATCTCCCATGTGGTCTTCTTCTGGGCCTTTTCCTGCCCCTTGGAATCCAGTCTAAAATTTTGGCTGTCCATCTATGGTCTGTCCTTCTGGCAATATGTCCAGCCCATTGCCATTTCAGGGATTTTACTCTGATCATGATGTCTTCTACTCTTGTCATTTTTCTGATCCACGAGTTCCTCTTCTTATCTCTACTGCTGGTTACACCAAGCATGCACCTCTCCATGCTACTTTGAGTTGTCTGCAGTCTTTGTATGTCTCTTTTAGTTAAGGTCCACGTCTCTGCACCAGATGTAAGCACAGGAAGGATGCATTGATCAAACACTTTTCTTTTAAGACATAATGGCATATCGCTCTTGAAAATTATACTGTTTCTTCCAAACGCTCTCCAGGCAAGTTTTATACGCCAATTAATTTCTTCATCAATGTGACCCTCACTTGATATCTGCTGTTCAAGATAAATGTAGGTTTTGGTTATTTCCAGCTTTCCCCCATCAATGGATAAATCTTCATTTCTTGTAAAAGCATTGTACATCACTTTTGTCTTCTGAAAGTTCATTTTTAATCGTTCCAATTTTAACGTATTATGATGTTTTTTTAGGTTGATCATGTCAATACACTTTGTTTGTTTTATGAGCTTGCCACGCTCGAGTTTAGCACTGAGGTGCATCTTACATCTTACCATTCTATGGTCACTACCTGTGTTGAACTTGTTTAGCACACTGCAGTCTTCCATGACACATTTCTTGTTACACATAATAAAATCGATTTCACTTGTCAATCTATTGGGGTGCCTCCATGTCCATTTCCTGTGTGGCTTTTTCTTGAAAAAGGAGTTCAAGATGAAAAACCCTTCTGCCTCTGCAAACTCTACGAGAGTATTTCCACGCTGGTTTCTGTTGCCGTGACCGAATTTAGCTACTGAAGTTTCATTCTGTTGCTGTTGCCCTATTTTTGCATTGAAATCTCCCATAATTATCTTCAAGTGCTGCTTACCTTTATTATTTAGATGACGAATTTCCTCATAAAATTCTTCAATTTCTTCTTCAGGATGACTTGTGGTGGGTGCATAAGTTTGAATAATCTGAGCCTGGTATCTTTTCGAGAGTTGGATAACAAGTCGTGCAGCTCTGTCAGAGGAACTTTCAACTTCTACAACTTTATCCTTCAGTTTCTTGTTTATTATAAATCCAACACCACTAGTTCTGCCAGTATCTGTCCCACGATAACAGAAGAGGTGTCCACTTTTCAGTTCAAGCCATTCCATATAGTGTCATTAAATATAATTTTATTCCATACATCTTTGGCAAACTTCTAGGTATAGAGGGCAGAGTGTTCTTGATCCTAGTTATTGAAATTGCTGTAGTACCTATAGGTTAGGCTTTCTTTTTCTTTCTTTATTTTTAGGTAGAAGAAATATAGGGTTAGTTCCTCTCTCTCTCTTTCTCACTAATTTCTACCTGTGCAAATTTTTATTGTTTTTGGTTAGTTCCTCTCTCTTTCTCACTAATTTCTACCTGTGCAAATTTTTATTGTTTTTGGCAACTAGTAATTATATTGCCCAGTGCCACCCTTCTCGCATTGTCTTCCCAATGATCGCCCTATCACATTTGTGGCACCACGATATCTGTTGCAGCGCCCATAGCTTAGTTTTCAGGAGGGGGCAAAGATAAATTGTAACTACGAACAACATATGCAAATTTCTCTGCGCTTTCTTGTATTTAACTTTTTCTGCCACATCCTAAAATAATCTGAGCCTGGTATCTAAAAACCCGAAATACACAAATTTATAAATTTATTAGTGGAAATCAGAAGACCAAAAAAAAAAAAAAAAAAAAAAAACTGCTTAAAAATGGATGGATAAACGGAATGAGACAGCATGTTAGGACAATAAGGAAATTTCTTTGTCTTTATTTTTTTTATCATTCTGGTCACTTCAGTCACATGCAAGGACGGCGCCACGGGGGGGGGCACATAACATTTTAGTGAGCCCCCAGTCACCCGTCCCCCCAGAATTTTTTGGATGAATGAAGAAAATGTAGTACACTTTACTATCGGAGCTGCATGTTCTTCTGTGGTAATGGGAGAAGGGTAGCATTATGCAATTATGTTCCTCCAACCACGATCCATGAAGCAGACGGGAAACCTTATTTGCATGTTGGGCTTCCACTTTGCGCACAGATGTCAAAGACCGGCCGGAAGTTCAAAGAACATCGTCAATCCGATGCCGCGGCTCATGCCAGTGGGTTGAAAAGTTGAATATGCATCACTCTGCCAATCCCATCACCGCCCTGGCGCCCTCGCAGTCTACGACAAGTAATGCGCGTTATCAGGATCGTCGAAAACAGCAAACAGTGATCGGCGTCAGTCACCACCAGACAGTGAGTGAAATTTCTCTTGACTAGTTAGTAGTTACACTCGTGTTCTTTCTCGTTCTGATTGAAAGTAATTTTTCCTGCTTGATTTTTATTTTTTTTTTTTGCTCATATACATGAAAGTGGGGTATTTCTTCCCAAACCAAATTTTGAAATAACATGTCCGCAAAACGATCAATCCATGATTTTTTCGAACAAGTGTCAATCAGAAGAAGAAAAGTAAACTATGCGATAGTGTCTACAAAGCGGATAATGATTATCAGACGGCTTCAACTTCATCAACAGCGTGTGGTGAATCATTAGGAACCAACGAGGATTCTTTAAGTGCTTGTAGTGATTCAATGGAACATTTTTATGAACGCAATGTTTGTGAAAATTAAACACTGGAAGGAACCATATGGTAGCAAGACAAAAAATGTTGAACTCGGAGAGCTTGATTACCAACTTCACTTTCGGATCAATCCAAACAGTTTTTATTAAAACAGTTCCCATAAAAAAATACGGTAAGGAACAAAGAAGCTTCCAGACATATTAGTACGCCATGTTTCCATGGCTTGCATATAGTATAAAGAGAGATTCCGCCTTTTGTTTTCCGTGTAGAATGTTTTCATCGGACGCTCAGCGAGGTTACAACAATTGGAAAAAAGCACTTGAAAGAGATTCGGGTTTTAAAAAAAAACCTAAAGAGCTTGACCCACAAAACTTGCTTGGTGTCGTGTACCTCTTATAAGAAAATGAAATCAAGAAGAGCAGAGTCATCAGTTGCCACACTTCAAAGTGCTGTACGTGCAGCGGAAGTCAAGGAAAAGCTTTGTTTAGGGCAAGCGATGGACTTTAATAATATATACACTATCTACCAAAAAGTAATTGGACACCTGTGATACCAAAGGAAAACGAAGTTTATTCACCTTCAATAGTTGGTGGAGCCTCCACGAGCGGCGATTACTGCTGCGACCCTCCGGAGCATACTCTCAACCAGGCGTTGTACGACGGCTAGCGGTATCTTCCACTCGGCTTGGAGAAGACAGGTCAGTTCCTTCGCCGATTTCGGACGGTGGGGGCACCCCTTAAGTAGACGCTCCAACTCGTCCCAGAGGTGCTCGATAGGGTTATGGTACGGGCTCTGCGCAGGCCAGTCCATTCGATTAACCCATTGTCACCATACCAAGCCATGGTGGACCTCACAACATAACAGGTGGCATTGTCATCCTGAAAGTAACATGGCTCCACCCCGTAAAACTGCCACAACGTAGGGAGCGCATGGTCATCCAAAATGGTGCAGTAGGTCTCGGCGTTGAGTCTACCAGGAATTTCGATCAAGGGTCCCGTGCCATACCAGGAGAAACACGCCATGTATTGGCGTAATACATTCCGGCAGGAGGCGTTCTCCAGGCAGACGCCAAACCCACACCCCGCCATCCGAACGGCAGAGGGTGAACCTTGATTCGTTGCTCCAGAGAACCTGTTTCCACTGTTCAACGGTCCACTGTCGACGTTCTTTGCACCACGTTAGCCGAGCAGCGCTATTGGACTTGGTGATCACAGGCTTGTGGGTGGCAGCACGTCCATGATAACCGAGCAGATGGACTTCCTTACGGATGGTATTCATCGAAAGAACACTCCCGGATGCCTGTTGAAACTCCTTGCGGATGTGGCCCATCGATTTGGTGCGGTTCTTCCGAATTTCTCTGGCCAGCACCCATCGGTTTATAACTCCCAGTTTTGTGGGTCTGCCGGGTCGCGGCGCATTCCGACAGTCACCTCTCATTTTCCACTTGCCAATCACGTAGGCCACTGTCGATTTTCGGTACTTCAACTCGCTGGATATGTCACGTATGTATCGGTCATTTCTGTGATACCCGACGATTACACCTTTCTAGAAATCAGAGAGCTCCGAACTGCGTGGCATCTTGCATGCGACCGGTTGCGTAGTTGTTTCCCACACGATATTTAACGGCGGCGGCCGTGATGTGTATCAGGACCGCAGATATCGTCGATTGCAGGGGTGCCCAATTACTTGTTGGTAGATAGTGTATATGTATATAAAGCATAATTCGCTCCCCCTAGATTTTGGAGCCCCCCCCCCGTGGAAAATTTTCTGGCGTCATCCCTGGTCACATGCGCCCCGAAACCCCTAAGATTTTCAATGCTCATCAAGAATGCAAAAATACCCTCAGGAAAAATTTTTGGGAGAAATTTCGAAAGATCTTTGTTCCAGTAGTGAATAGCTGTTGCAGAGGATGATATATTTTTCATTTCTTCGGGTTTCATATTTTCCCATACTACACTGCTGGCCACCCAAAATGCAACACCAAGAAGGAAGCATCCGATTGGCCTGAAATTCGCAGCATGCGTCGCCCGCGAGAGGACATGCAAACGATTAGCATTGCAGGGCATATACAAATCATGTGCGCTCGACACGCCACCGAGAAGCACTATAAGAAGGGGGCACAGAAGGCTGGGTGTAAGTAGTGGAAGTGTGTTGTGCTGCCGGACCTGTGCGTGGGAAGCTTCCTGATGCCTCGTCGCAGAATACGGTAGTCATTCCAGCACGTTTCGAAGTTCGACAGAGGACGAATAGTGGCTTATCGCGACAGCGGTTTATCGTACCGAGACAGAGGACGAATATTGGCTTATCGCGACAGCGGTTTATCGTACCGAGACATCGGCGCCTGTGTGGGACGACATCTAACCACAGTGAGGCGAGTATGGATTCGGTTGGTGTAGGAGGGACGGACGGACCGACGTGAGCGATTGCCGCAGCCGCGGCACACCACCGATCGAGAGGACCGGCATGTTGTGCGGCGGGCATTGACGGCTTGCACCGCCACATCACGAACATTAGCGCAGGAATTTGGGTGTGTTACGCAACAACCTGTCTCAGCACGTATCGTTCGATGCCGTCTGCAGGAGCGGGGACTTGTCGCACGGCGCCCATTGCTCCGATTACCATTGACGGTACACCACCGGCGAGTGCGGCGGCAGTGGGCTGTTGAACGCCGCACTTGGACTACGGAATGGCACGACATTGTCTTCTCCGACGAATCCCGCTTCTGCCTGCAACACCACGATGGTCGGATCCGCGTGTGGCGGCACCGCGGCGAGAGACTGTATGAAGCCTTCATTATGCATCGCCATACCGGTCCGTCACCTGGCGTTATGGTTTGGTGCGCAATTGGACACGACATCCGCACCCCTCTGGTACGCATCGCTGGTACACTCAACAGCCACCGCTACACCTCCGACGTTTTGGAGCCTGTAGTCCTCCCTTACCTGCAGGATCTGCCACATGTCACGTTTCAACAGGACAATGCGCGCCCGCACGTGGCACGTATCGTGCAACAATTCTTCACGGCCCACCAGGTGTCACTGCTGCCGTGGCCCACCTGTTCTCCCGATATGTCGCCCATCGTACACGTCTGGTCGCTGATCGGCAACCGAGTGGCTCTACAAGCAGCACCCGCGGCTACGTCTGATGAACTGTGTCAACGTGTGGAAGCAGCCTGGACCGACATACCCCAAGCCTACATCCAAAGCCTTTTTCGTTCGATGCCGCGGCGTGTAGTGGCCGTTATTGCCAGCCATGGAGGCCACACGAACTATTGATGTCTGAGTGTTCCGCAAGTCGCACGGGCCTGTAAGCTCAATCGTTTCATCTTTGTATCTGTTGTTATGTGTCCAGTAAATGTGGCTTTGCTATCTCGTGTCCTTCTTGGTGTTGCATTTTGCGTGGCCAACAGTGTACTACATAAATGTGCTGTTGTTCAACATGCAATGAGAAATTTCATTATTATTTTCTAAAGTAAAAATGTTCGTTTGTTCTATTGGAAATTTCCAACGTTTTTTCTGTTTTCTTCTGCATAAACACGCAGCCAGAAGTTCTACAGAAAAATTAGCAACCATAATTAGTGTTATAGTGAACATTTCTGTAGTACCTTCCAAGAACACAAAGGTATGCTCCATTTTTTTTTTTTTTTTTTTTTTTTGGAGGTTTAACGACCACCGTGAGCAACTCAACGGGCTATAAGCAGTCGCCCGTCCCTAATTTAGGGACACGGGTTCCAGGGAAGAGAGAGAACCAGTGCCGTAAGACAAACACAACATCCATGCCTCACCGGGATTCGAACCCGGACCCCTTTCGGACGAATGATCAGAAGCCATCGCTTTGACCACTGCGCCACCTGGGTGGCGTTCCAATTTCCAGGGGAGGGCAACTTCCCTCTCTTGCCTTCCCCTATATGGGCTCCCATGGTTGCAGATTGATCAGGAACTTTCTGCTATGAAGATTTTAAGTAACAACGCCCTCAAACTAATTTTTAGTCAACCTGCATTTAACGTATTACAGTTGCGCACCGACGGTCGGGGGTCAACGGTCCGGACTCTCCCTTAAAAATAATAGCAATGACCCTAGGATATTGTGCTATTACAAAAAATAATACATAGTTAATTCATGCATACTACATATTTGCATGCACACGCAAGGTATGTTCTTCACATTAAGAAAAAAATGTTAAAGCATGTTTGTTCTTTCGGTAGGCGGTAGGGGATGTATAACATTGTTGATACATCTACTCGGTAAAAGGGCCTATGACCTTGCTGAAGGCTGCGGTGACCTCTGATCCTTCGGCCTCCGGACAGAGTTACTTCAGGTTCCTAACGGCTATCCAGAAATTTCCTTGTTTTCATATCAAACCGCTCCTTAGATATTCATCGAAAACATACGATAGACGGACGGACGAACAGACACACAAAGTGCAAACATGGTGTGACGGTTATGTGCAGTCCGTATAAACCAACCACAAAATTTCATATCTATCTCCAACTGTTAGCTAGATATTTTTCAAAAACAGGCGGACGTACAGACTGACGGACAAAAAAGTGCTAACGTGGTATTAGGTGTAAGAGTTGCTCATATATTTCTAGTGTCAGTATTTATCTATACGAGGTCGACACACACACATTTATCTACGAGAAGATATTTCTTGGAGCCCATTCCCCATCCCCCACCCCCGGTTGCCAAAATCTTGGGTGCGCCACTGACATATTAAGTTCATATTTGTAGATGACGTACTTGGAGAACAGGCGGAATCGTGCTTCCCCCAAAAAACAGAATAATGAATTTATCCCTCGCTAAGGCTTTTTTTTTTTTTTTGAAAAGCAAAATGAAAAAATAAATAAAAATCGTTATTTTGGGGTTCCTCTACATCGCGAGGCGCCTGGGCTTTATGAGCTTCCCTGTAAATCCGCTCCCTCTAGTCACGCCTTTGGATAGCTCTTTTGCACATTTTTTTGACGTCACGCGCGACGTGACATTTTTTTTTCTGTTTCTTACAACCCTTTTTGCTGCCTTTTAAAAAAGGTTCATTAGTGTTTTAGAAATGCTTTATCAGACGGTTATGAACAACGACAAAAAATAAAAAGAACTGATGTGACCTGGTGATGTTATTTCCATTAGCCAGTGAGAAGTTACCTGAATGCAGTCACTTTCTATAGGTTGATCGTAAGCTATTTCGTATAATTCTTGGCTGAAGACAGAAAAATTTTCAGGGACTAGAGCACCCTACCCCCAAGTTTTTCAGGTTAAAGTGCCCGTCGATTCGAATCCTCCTGTCTCTACGTCTTTAATCCACTTTGCTACCTTTCTAAAAGGGGCCCATCAGTGTTTAAGAAATATTTTTTTAGACGATTGTGATCTCCCCTCCTTTCCTCCACCCCCTACAGAAATGACGTGACCTAGTGATGTCATTGCCATTAGCCAGTGAGGACTTTCCTGAAGTCAGTCACTTTCTAAAGGCTAATTTGTAAGGCATTTCGCATAATTATTATGTGAAGACAAAAAAATTGTCAAGAACTTACAGTCTGCCCCCCGCCCTCCCCCACCCAGCCCTTCATAAGAAAAAAAAAAAGTTTGTTAGGTGTGGGTATTTAGGGCGCATGCAGATTTGAATTATCCTGTCTCAATGCATCACTAATTCCACCCGAGAAGCAGCATTTTTCTATAAATTGAAGCTATTAAATGTAAATAAATTAACAACTCTGGTAGAGTTATAAATTTAGAATCAATGCTTCAAGAATAATGCACAAATTATAGAACAATGTTTAATGAGTTCTGACGGCAGAAAATAGTATTGTTATTGCGCACTGACGTTGGTTGTCTACTACAATTTCGGTAGAAGTCATTGAAACGGGTAGGTAGCTAGCCATTTTTGTAAAAAATGGTATTGTTACGTTGCCCATAACAGTTTATTACAATCAATCAATCAATCACTGACATAGCTAGCTCTTCAACTTTGCTTGATGTGTAGCAGATACAAATGAATTTTAATCTCAAATTAATCCCTTTTCTTATTCTTATACAAAAAGCAAAACGTTCCGTAACCGGTTGCTTTGATTGCCTTACTTTGTTCCACATGCGCCGGAAACTCCAACAATGCTAACACTGCCATCTGTGTTTATAAATGCAAACTAATTGCTTCGAAGGCAAAGGTTCCGTGAACTCGCGACGAAACCAAACTTTTAGCCATCTTCGTTAAGCTAATATAGTAACCTTTAAAGAAATATTAATTAATAACTTATTTCTACTAACATCATGTAAACTATATATAAATGGAAATAACATTATATATTTTCATAAATTTAAATGTGCAGACAATTTAATGTGGTTCTGTGGTGTAGTGGTTATCACGTCTGCTTTACACGCAGAAGGTCCTCAGTTCGATCCTGGGCAGAACCATCAGTGATTTTTTCACGTCTGAATTTTTTTTTTTTTTTTAATTATAGAAATAATAAAAAGTTGTCGCATAATGATAATATAGAAAGAATAAAAATATTTAAATTTTTATTATAGAAATAAAGAATATATATTGGAAAAGAGTTTAATGTACTGATTTTGGGGGAAAAGGGGAGGGAGGAGTGTGAATATAAAATGGAATAGCTTCAGATTTAAATGCAAGGAAATTTCATTTCAAAGATGGGAAACTAAATGTTTAACGAAATAAAAATGAAATAACCTGCATTGTGATCAACAATATCGGCGAAGCGCAACGGCTAACGGTGTTAACAGCAGATACTTATGCAACCTCATACCAAATGAGTAGGTTTTTCTTGAATTATATTTTATTTGATTCACTTTTTCTTAATCTAAAACCATAACAAAAGCAGAAATTAAAACTGAGACAAATACAGTCTGTAAAGTAACTGTAGTACAAAGGGCATCCTGAAAGTAATGTCTCGTCCCTCATAAGATTTTTATTTTCAGCAGCAAAAATTTGAAACTCGGTGGCAAAATACTTAGACATATTGCTAATAATGCTAGCCTATTCAAAATATTGTCCATCACTTTCCATAAATTTCCGCCGTCTTTGAACTCATTGGTAAAACCCATTTTGGAAAAAGTCCAGAGGCTGTCGTTTCGCCAATAAGTGCACAGCCAGTTTAACGTTTGTCACATCATCGAATGTTCCCCACGAAGGGTGTTTTTCAAAGGGTGCAAACAGGAAAAATCCTGAGGGAGCCACATTAGGACTGTAATGGTGTTGGGCATCACCGTCCACCCCATTTTGGCAAGTCTCAATTGGCCGCCCCGGTGGCGCAGTGGTCTAAGGCGCTGGCCTCTGATCATTCGTCCGTAAGGGGTCCGGGTTCAAATCCCGGTCAGGCATGGATGTTGTGTTTGTCTTACGGCACTGGCTCTCTCCTTCCCTGGAACCAGTGACCCTAAATTAGGGACGGGCGACTGCTTATATCCCATTGAGTTGCTCACGGTGGTCGTTAAACCTTCAATCCAAAAAAAAAAAAAGTCTCAATTGAGGTGTGGGAACGTGCGTTATCATGGTGTAAAACAACACTATAAAGTGGAATGTCACGTGTTTTCCTTCTGACAGCTTCCTTTAGCTTCTTCAATGTCTGCACATAGTGAGCACTGTTTATTGTTGCAACTCCTGGATGGTGACACGACGATCAGCTGTGATGAGGTCTGTCACTCGTTGCCTGTTGGCATCTGCCACTGCAGTTGTGGGTCATCCACTCCGTTGTTTGTCCGACACTGAACTTTCTCCTTCTCGAAACCTCTTCATCCATCTTCGGGCATTACTGATATCGATTGTGGCAGCTCCATACACCTCCAGAAGTCTTCTGCGGATTTCTGGAGCCTCTCATCCCTCTTTCTTCAGGAATTTAATTACGGCTCTCTGCTTTTCTCTGTCATTCATGATCTTTATTTCCGATTCCGAAAAAAATATGTTCCCACATTGGTAACATAACATGTAGTACGTACATACATACATGTCAGTGCAGTTTGATTCCTCACACCCAATTATTTTGGACCGTACATTATTTATAATTACAGCAATAATCGAAAATGAAATGAAGGGTTTTATTTAACACCCATGTGAAAAAACTAAGATTG
This sequence comes from Macrothele yani, assembly GCA_039090855.1. NCBI lineage: Eukaryota > Metazoa > Arthropoda > Arachnida > Araneae > Macrothelidae > Macrothele > Macrothele yani. The sequence continues at coordinate 30,215,655 of CM077026.1, forward strand.
TTGGTGGATTCTGAAGTTCGAAGTAGAACGCATAAGCTATTCGGATTTCAAACAAGACATCCTATCGGCCTTTCTGAACAAGGATCATTACATGGATCACCTGATGTGGGTAATGGATTGGACTTGCATGAACTGGACCATGACAGCTATAACTCTGATTCACATAATGGAGTCAGAAATCTTAGTGATAAGGTTCTGAATCCCATTCAACTAAGAGCCTTGCAACCAGGTTACAAGTTCGCTTACCCTAATCAACGTAAAGTGGACTTATTCAAAACTGTTCCACAAATTGAGAAAATTCTATATTCACTTCCAATTGAAGATAGGAACTTCGCAAGAATGAAAATTGCAAGGTCTCTTAGAAGAAATAATCCAAGACGGTACAAAACCACCGAAGAATGCCAGCTTCATGATGAAATGCAACAACTGATTGAACTGAAAAAGGATCCACATATTGACATTCTTTTAGCTGATAAAACTAGTCAAGTTGTGATTTTGTTCAAAAAATGCTAAATGCCATTTCTAGTATTCCTCATGTAACAGTGGAACGAGACCCCGCCAAGGCTACTGTTAGTGCTTTAAGCCGCCTTAAGAATTCTTCAGTTCCTCCGGACTCCTTTTCAAAAGTCTTCAATTACACCCCCCCCCCGGCTGCCATGTACCTGATTTATTTGATAAATTAAAACTACACAAGGAAGGGTACCCAATTCGCCCTCTTGTGGCAAGTTACATCGCCCCCACCCGACCTTTGGAAAAAGCTTTGGCAAGTTATCTCACCAAATTTACCATGAATTCTTCCTACGCAATAAAGAGTACCACACAAGCTATTGATAAGTTAAAGTTAATTCAGCCACTACCAAATTCCTATTTTTTAGCGTCCCTAGATGTGGTTTCGTTATACAAGAAAGTACCTATGGAAGCTACATTTCAGTTGATTCAGGCTTTACTCATTGATTCTAACATTTCTGCCAATGATATTTCTTTCATAATGAATGCTCTTCATCTCATTAAAAGGCGTTCATTTTTCAAATTTCAGGACATTTTTTACCAACAAACCGACGGGACAGCCATGGATTCACCTTTATCTGCAGTCTTAGCAGAAATTCTTCTTCAGCATATTGAAAATAAAGTCATACAGGAATTCCCACAAAAACCCAGTTTATATATCCGTTACGTTGATGATATCTTGGTAATTTGGCCATATACCATAAATCAGTTACATCAGTTTGTCAACGCTATGTCTTCTCAATACCCCTCCATCAAACTCACGATAGAACTTGAAAATAATTTTGTTTTACCTTATCTAGATTTTCAAATTACTCGTAACCCTTCTGACAATTCCTTGTCTTTTGCCGTTTATCGAAAACCCACTTCCACAATCACTCTAATTCCGTACAATTCTGCTCACACTTTTCAGCATAAAATTTCTGCTCTGCACTTCCTATTTAGAAAAGCATATTCATATTCTTCTAGCCATTTTGCCAGAGCTCAAGAACTACAATGTATATCATCCCTTGCTAAAAACCATGGTTATCCGGACAACGTTGTTAAGGGGGTGCACAGTAAAGTACGGTTTGCTATGTCAACTGCTTTAATTAGTGAACAAGTGCGTAAAAAGTATGTTGGATCTGTTGATTTTAATCCACATATTGTAAACCTTCTTACCAACATTTGTTCCCGTCATAAAATACAATTTGGAATACGGTCATGCAATCTATATATCATTATCTACAACGATCGTGACAAAATTAACAAAGGGAAAAATTGGGGTGTGTATGTTATTCCTATGCTCGACACTATTTCTGGTGAACTAAATAATCATTATGTGGGTTCAACCAAAAAAAATATTTGGATTTGAGATTAAATGAACACATATATGATTTAAAAATGAATCACAAAAGCACCTCTTTTGCAAGAACTGTAACTGCTGGAAATTCCATCCCAGACTGGGACAACGCTAAGATCATAAATACACCTAACTCTGTTTGTTCCTTGTTATTTACAGAAAGCCTCTATATTTCGGCTTATAATACACGTTGCTGTAATGACTATTATCCTTGTGTTTTGCCTGAAACCTGGAGCAATCTTGTTGGGAATGACAGCACAATAACTTTTGTTTCTGTTGAGTAATTTTCATTGGCTAATTATGCTTTTTTGACTGTCTTGCTATTTGGTATATCATGTGACACTGACATTACCTTTCCCATGATGCATCTGCTCCACGTACTTAAGACCAGCATATACCCACATGGTGAAATCACATCTGATGAAGGATGTCACTGTGACACCGAAAGTGCTTATGTGTTTTTTAACATGTACATAGATTTCGTTTTATAGCTGAATAAATATTATCGTGCAACAAGACGGAATTCTTTAATACTACTATTCATCAAAATCACTTCTAAATTTCAGAAGTTATTAAGGGGAAGGCATTACTTTCAGGATGTCCCTTGTACATCTGAGAATACATGGAGAAATTAAAGATAACAATGAATGAAATAATATTAAAAATTACAATGGTGTCATATTTACACCAAAAACCGATTCACAACTTCAAAATCTGTATTGAAATTAAAAATAAAATTATGCAAACCATGAGAAAGTGAGGTAGGGTCCAGAATAATGTGTAACTACAATAGAACCCGCTTATAAAGAGCCCGCATTAAGCGAGATTCCGGATTTAACGAACAAAACAGGAACTTCTGTTTGGTATAATGTTTATTCAAAGCTAATTTGATCTTTTTTTATCAAACAAAATTTAATGGAGTCCCCGGATTTAACGAGGGAGAGAAAAGATAAGTGATCACTTTTTTTTCTAACAAGTAAAGGAAAAAAAAATAATGAAATTCCATATTCAACGGAGAATTTAATGCATAATTTTCAAGTAACTGTAATAAACGTGTATGCATATTTTTTCATGGCGGGGGTCTTTCATCCCAAATCAGGTTTAGAGAGGTTTCCCTCGTTCCCGAGCTCCTCGTTATAAGCGGGTTAATAAAAGAATTACTTGCGAAATCAGGTCGTGGATTAACAGCAAGGTAAACAATAATCATGAAACGCATATAGCATATTAAATCCGTTTATTTTTGTGGTGTACTCAGCACAAAGATTCGCCAAGTTTTCGCACACCACTGGGACTCAGAAATTTCTCGTGGGGGTAGGGGTGGGTGGCACACAGCATTTCCCCAAGGTGGGGGTGACCCACTAAATTTAACGGGAAAAATAGATTCTTATCCAATTACTAGTAATGTTGCAGTACAAGAAAGTTAAATGATTAGAAGAAGCAGTAGATGAAATTCTTTTCTTGGTTAGATTTTTCTAAATTTATTTAAGTACTACTCCGTTATAATTACTGTGTGTTATAGTTATACGGTACACAATTAAGAAGTACATGTAGATCGCGTATAGTGACTTTTCGTTTCAAACATCGACGTAATAATTTTCCGCTCTGTCAGCCCAAGGAGGGGGCCCGGGCCCCATCTGCCACCCCCGTGGGTGCGCCACTGCACTAGGAGGATTTTTCAAGGCATTTTTTAAAAACCATCTTCGTTCTTTACGTGTTCCAACTCCCTGCATTTTTATGTCTACCATTGCCTTGAAAAAGCCTCCCAGTGGAGTTCGAAAGCTTGGCGAATCTTTGTGCTGACTACACCATAAAAATAAACGGATTTTTTTTTTAATACGCTATATGCGTTTCATGATTATTCAAGTCTGGTGTATTTAAAATAAAGCAAGGTAAACTATAATCAACAATAAAAAATATAGTTCTAAAACAGAGATGCAGCCACGAATGGTGCCCACAGGGCTAGGCTAGCCCCTTTTGGGAGCACTATCCCTGCGCCCTCTTTGTTCATAAAACTCATCCAACTTATCACCACGTAGAGCAACCCAGATTATATATTAAAAAACAAGTTAGTAAAATCATGCAATGCATTGATTATGATACGCTTTCCAACATACCAGAAATCATTACTCAAGTTATGAGGATAACGCTGTGGAATAAATCTCGCTCCTGTGCCTTGACCTTTGACCCCATCTCGATGATATTCAACAGAATTGGTTCAGTATACCTCCGGAACAACATACTAAAGTTTTGTTGCAATCGAAGCATTTTTACGTAAGATATGCGCGTAAGGGCGATGGAATGGATCCCGCTATGTCCTGATCCTTTGACTCCATTTCGTCCATTTTCAATAGGGTTCGTCCCCAGGTTGTCCCCTACCACATACTAAAACTTCATCGAAATCGAACCATTTTTACGCGAGTTATCGTGCGGACGGACAGACAGACAGACAAAGCTGGAGCATCTACGCTTCTTCAACCTACGGTTGGAAAATACGATTTAATACGCTTTCTCATTTATCTTCTTCAACCTACCATTGAAAAGCGAAAAAAAAAAAAATGATCAGCATGCATGATGATCATATGTAGAGGATTTTAGGAAGGGGGTGTCTGACCCCAGGTCTTAAACAACCCTTAGAAATAGGAAGCTAGGAGATTTGGGCTAGAGTGCCCGATAAGAAAGTGACACGGAAGCGAAGTAGAAAGGGGGAGGAAGACGCCCTTATTTATTACCGGGGGCCAGTACCCGGGGTCTGACGGCTTAACGTGCCCATCCGACGCACGGCGGATATTTAGTAGATAGAGCGTTCGTACTTGCCTGGGATCGAACCTGAGGTCCTTTCCGTGGCAGTCACGAAAGTTGCCCACTAGGCCACCCGCGGTCCGATCAGCATGCATTTATACCTCGTTTACGATTTGTACTCTTTTAAACAACGGGGAGGGGGGCGCAAGTGTCGGGAATATCCGGGGACTTTTCTGATATTTTCCCGCAAAATGAAAAAGTGTTCTTAGCATGTCTATAAATGTAATATACTTTTGAGTAATACTTTCTTTCACGGAAAAAGATATTCAATTTGTTATTGAAACATAACAAATCGAAGCTTTCCTTGGTTCCTAAGGGTGGGGAGGGGGTTGAGCGCCCCTACATCCCCTCTTCCCTAGAGTTGGTGCTTATTGCTGTAGTGCCTTCACGCAGCTGTTTTACGTAGGCAAGGTAAGAATAAAAAAATAAAAAGAAAGCCGTTAGATCTAGTTGCTTTCCAATGAAGCATGAATGAAAGGTCTCCCCATTGTCAGGATAACATGCTGAGTGCATTGGTTGTGGTTTGCAGGCTCCACGCTGCGGGTAAGTCCCCCTTTAGCTCCCCCCAATATATATAATTAAGGTGTAACAACTTATGGCTGGTCCAACCGTCTAAGATTTTAGAGAGCTTGGATAAACGTACCTGAATTTTTCGAATTCATAAAAAATTTATTATGAATTTTTTTGTTAATTTCAGTGTTTGTACTTCTGGGAAATGGAGGAACCCCTCTGAGCAAATTTCTGACAGAGTAGTAGAAACTCACCATTTTTATAATTATAGTTTAAAAGATGAGAGAGAGATTCCTTTTCAAGTTATAAACTAAAATCCATAAACAGCCTTATGACAGAAAAGAAAGAAAAAGCTAAGCTAAAATTGCGAAGAAATAGTAACTTGCTGTAGAGATTCGTATCCGTGGTTCCAGGGGCGTAATGATAGCCCCCGCAACCCCTGCATCGCGGGGGAGGGAAGGAAGGGGGAGAGGGAGGAGTGTCTCGGCTAAGAGGGCCTCCAACCTCGGGAAAAATGTTTTACAATTTTTTTTTCCGGTAACTGCATATGAAGATGGTTAAAGAATTATCCAGGATTTTTTTTACACGAGTTTTGAAGTATTAAAAAAAGAAGGCGAATTTTTGTAATTTTTTTTTTCATTAAATAAGTACGTAAACATTTGGAAATCATTTTCGCAGTTTTAGTTTATAAAAACTGGATGACGGAAACGTAGCTACCTACGCAACTGGAAGCCCCTTTTCGCAGCCAAACAATAGTCCCTGCACATGTATGTGAAAGAAATATCAGTTCAGTGAATGTAAGTTTTATACCAATGAGGATAAGATGTCATGTATTACAGGTGTTTGCACATAACTACGCATCATTCAGAATATAATGAACTGAAAGGTGTTCTTCGGGGGGGGGTGTCAAGAAACGGAAACCTGTGCCATTTTTTATCACAGCCAAAAGAAAAGAAGTTACTATGTGCAAAATATTTTGGCATTATGTGCAGTGTGTTATTTATACATATAAGAATTAAAATAATTTATGTATTTCAAATTTTGAAGATGACAATCCTTGTCACATTTACGCCAAAAATCGGATTGTCCTCTTCAAAATTTGAATTATATGGCGTAATCCCGTATTTCTTTCATAATTTATGTATATTTATATTTGAAGAGTGCATAATTCTTAATTGTCATTTATTTTTTTCTTCGTTGGCTTATGTTTCGTACAAAATGGAAAAGGTCATTTGACACTGTTACCCCGCAGTTAGGTGTTTTGTGTATCAGATCGTTAGACATTTCAAGAGGATGGCCTTACGTCTCTAAAAGAATAAAATTTGCATGATATGATTAATTTGGGCCTAGTTTTATACTATCACAAGTCTTTTTTGTAGTACTTTGTTATGGTACAAAACTCAGACAATAATTTTAGTTATAGCGTGCACATTTGTTTTACGCAACAAAGTGCAATAACTTTGGTTTTAAGAAAAATACCTGTAGGTTCCACAGAATTTGAATTATTAAAAAACCCATAAAACCTAGTTAATAATATGGAATTTAAAAATTACAGTAATTGAAAGCTAACAGGTTTTCGCAAAAGGGCTTCCAAGATATTTTTTGCGGGGGGGGGGGCTCAAGTTTTTCCTGTACGCCACTGCATGGTTCTCATACTATTGTACATACGTTGAATAAATACTACGTACAGTATGCACCTGAAAACTTTTTTGGAATACGGATAACATTATAAGCGTCGGGTAAAATAGGGAATTTTTTGCCGAAATTCCTGCCTAGCACTTCAAAATTTAAGTGCCCCAAAGCCCCGCCCCCCAAGAGCCCAACTCAGTTCCGAGAAGCTCGCGTTGTTATTGGTTGCAACCATCTATATATAGCTTTTGCAACTAATGGCGAGCGGCTGACGTCGCCATTATTTGCAACCGGAATTATATGCAAAAGTTTTGCATATAATTTCTAATACCAAATATTGGAAATTATAAAAGAAGAAATAATTATAAAGGAAAATATTAGAAAATATAAAAAATAATTATACGAAATATTAGAAATTATATGCAAAATTTTCCCCATTAGGAGCTGTATGCGATACAAAAGGAATTTTTCAAATCGGAGTTTTAGAAGCAGAGATATCGGAAGAAACGCAATTTACTTTTACGCCTGCTAGCGGAAAATCTATGCGTAACTTGAAAAAGTGAATATACCTAAAACAGACTTATATATAAATGGAATCGAAAAGTAAAAAAATTAAAAAATAAATAAATAAATAAATAAATCCGATGTTTAGGAGCAAATATATGGAATAAAATATATTTTGAATTCGATATCATCTGCATTTATGCCCTCCAGCGGCGAAATTGTGCAACGTAAAAAACAAGAAAAAACAAACAAATGAAGGATCATCATTTTCAAGCTTCCCGACGCAAAAAGAATTTTTCAAATCGGACTAATAGTTGCAGATATATGGTGTGCACAGACGGACGGTCAAATCGGTAACATTAGCACGATCTTTTTTTTACAAAAGACATGCTAAAAATACTGCTGAATATAAAAGCAGCAGCTTAAGATTACTCATGAAGGGCCGCGTGTAGCCTAGTGGGCAACGTTCGTGACTACCACGGAAAGGACCTCAGGTTCGATCCCAGCCAGGTACGAACGCTCGATACACTAAATATTCGCCGTGCGTCGGATGGGCACGTTAAGCCGTCAGACCCCGGGTACTGGTCCTCCGGTAATAAATAAGGGCGTCTTCCTCCCCCTTTCTACTTCGCTTCCGTGTCGCTTTCCTATCGGGTACTCTAGCCCAAATCTCTTAGCTTCCTATTTCTAAGGGTTGTTTAAGACCTCGGGTCAGACACTCCCTTCCTAAAATTCTCTACATATGATCATACTTATGAAACACCTATGTAACTGTATTTAATATTGTATAATTATGTTTCACCAGGTAGTCCCCACCCCCCAAATAATCAGTCACATTTCGCAACGCACTCTACTTAGAAACATGACATGTGGTTTACAACGTACCTTAGTTCATGTGATTGTAGCACCATTCACAATAAATGCCCACAGATATCGAAACACACTCGGAAGCGACGCTGCATATTACCGAAGGTCCTCTGCAGCGTGTCCTCAACAATAGTCCGGATTGCTGCACTGATGTTGCTTCCTCAGTCTTCTACCGTGCGAGACTCATTGCTGTAAGCACGGCACTTCAAATGTCTCCATAAGATAAAATCGGGAGGAGTCAAATCGGGTGAACGAGGTGGCTACAGTCCTTTGGAGATCACCCGATAACCGAAGAGAGGAAATTTCACTCATGCTGACACGGGACGTGTCGCTCCATCCTGTTGAAAGTACCCCGTTACCAAATTGAGGTCGGTTAATTGGTCCACAAATTGCCTGAAAATGTTCACATATGACGGCGACTTTACTAAGCTACTGAAGAAAGTGGGTCCAATTATTCTGGTTCGGGACACAGCACACCAAACACCAACTTTTGCAGAATGTAATGGGATTTCATGTAATTCATGCTGTGGATCTGTATCTCAGATGCGGGAGTTTTGGGAATTGACATACCTGTCCAAATGAAACCATGTTTCGTCAGTGACCCATGTGAAATCCAAAATGTTCGGAATTCCGAGTAAAAATATCAGGAGCCAGCGACAATAAGACACGCTTTTCAAGAACCGGTTCTTGCAACTCTCGCACAGCTGTCACAGGGTACGGATGAACCAACGCTTTCTTCGCGGCTTAGGAACAGAATGCCCAGTTTCTTGTGATAAACGTCGTAGTGACTTCTTCGGTGATGCCAGCAGCCAGCGCTTCACCTCTTCGATTTTTTCTTCCACTAAAGGAGGACGTCCACCACTGTATTGGTTCAAAACACTGCCCGTGGTTTCAAATATCTTCGCTAACCTGGCGATCTAACGTTTGTCTGGTGCTTTTCTTCCCCAAACTTCTCCAGCAATTCATGCTGTGTTATATTTATAGACTTTGTTAAACAATAACTTTTCACAATAAACACCCGCTCCGCAACGGTATACACAACCATCCTAAACGACGTTCAACGACGAAGTAAAACACGCAGATTGCCTCCGGACAGAATTAGCATGCCCGGAAAATCCCAGAAAAACATTCAACCCGGCCATCTGGTAGTGTGACGTCACAATGAGTCATCGCCTTATCAGGAAAATCACTCCCGCGCATTTCTCAAGGTCAAGGTCACTTGTAAACCAGACGTGTTTCTATGTAGAGTAGGAATAAAACAGTAGTTGGTTCTTTGGGGAGACTACCTAGTGAAACACCCCGAATTTGTTATCTGTTGTATCTGGACATATTTGTTCAATTTTTGAGGGCACAGTACTCTCTAGCCGACTATCTCAAAAATATATATATTTGTTCAATTTTTGTATAACAGATACATTACATACACTGTATCCCAGAAAAACATTCAACTTTTTAAAAATTTGCTGTTAGGGAGGGGATATTTTTTCTTTGCTGAGAACAGTTGTTTTGGCACAAAATAAAACGCATCTATAGAAATAACAGGGAGACCCTCTGTCATTTCTATACGCCAGGGGGTCGTCTGTGTCCTTGTCCGCAAGAAAAGTCAAAAATTCCCCTTGTCAAAAATTTGTGGGTCCGCCACTAGCTCAAGGGTTGATTGCCTTACCTGAATCATCTTCTCTTTGATTATTTCTTTCTATCTGGAGAACGAACGCATCGGTAACAATTCTCGTCACTGCAGCGTTCGTTATGGTCAAAATCAGTATTTTTTTTTTTTTTTTTTTTTTGAAGAGAAGTAGGTTATTCGTTGCAATTGATGCCATCAGTCCAAATTCCTTAAATACCCCGGCGCCAACGGTGTAACGTGTCTATCCAACGCACGACGAATATTCAGTGGTTCAGAACAACTCAGAATGCGGGCTTTCCCCCTGTCTCAGGTTCGATCCTTCGCTCACATCTAGTCGGAAGGCGGTTGCGCTAACCACTGGGCTACTCGCGGCTCTTTGCAAATATTTAAATATTGATTGTTTTCAAATAATACATTTTTTTCAGAATTATAACTCGAGTGTCAACCAACGAGATTAATATGTTTTCGCATGTAAGAAATTCCATATATTGAAAAATATTTAGGAACGTGTGTGACCCAATGGAATTTTTTCATGTTTGGTATTTACAAAATGCAAATACTTGAATTTCTAGTTCTGTATCTCCCCTCCTCACCAAAAAAAAAAAAAAAAAAAAAAAAGAGAGAAAATCGTAGTTTTGATATATCCCAAAGAAAGAAAAAGCTTGTGTACGAGTGAATGGTGTTTTATCAAAATGGTTCCATTGGTGCAGGAGTTAGACAAGGTTGTGTAATGTCACCATGGCTGTTTAATATATTTATGGACGCATGCATGCGTGAGGCCAAAATAGATAATAGTGGTTTATGTCTTGGTGATATCCGTGTGTGCAGATTGCTGTATGCTGATGACACCGTCCTGTTGGCAGAGAGCAAAAGTCAGTTGCAGAGTATGTTGACTCGGATGCACGAAGTTTGCATGAAATTCAAATTGAGTACAAATAAGGGAAAAACCAAAGTTATGGTGTTTGAGAGAGGAATGGGTAGCACTGAATGTAATGTAAGTATAAATGGCACTGTGATTGACTAGGTGAGTGAGTTTGTGTATTTAGGAAGCATGTTTGACAGAGAGAACAAGTTGGATGGTGAAATCAGTAGGCGAGTGAATTCTTCTTTGAAAGTCATAGCTGCTCTGGGAGGTTTTCACAGGAATGATGGGTTCTCTAGAGAGTCCCGCATGGCTGTGTATGAAACAGTAATTGTTCCTACTCTGATGTATGGCAGTGAAACCTGGGTACTGCAGAAGAAACAGGAGTCGTTTGTGTGCTGGAGAAATGCGTTACTTACGTGGGGTTTGTGGCAAGACACGATCTGATTGTGTGAGGAATGAAGATGTATTGCAGTTGTGTGATGTAAAGCAAAATGTTGTTAGCAAGGTGGAGACCAATATGCTTCGGTGGTTTGGCCATGTTGAAAGAATGAGTGATGAAATGCTTACTAAGGAAATATTTTCAACCCAAGTGGCAGGAAGGAAAGGCAGAGGAAGGCCAAGAAAGACATGGGTGGATCAGATTCAGGAGTGTCTGCATGAGAAAAAGATTGAGTATTGAAGTATAAAAGATCTTGTGTACGGCGTGTAATGGATATCAGTGAAGCACGAGTTGTGTGTCAAGATCGCTGTAAATGGCGAAGTTTGATACTAAAACAATAAGTAAAAATATCTGGAAGTTTGTATTTCTTTTTGGAGCTAACCTCTGAATCTCAGAGAACAGCTTAGTGAATATATAATATGATAATACGCCAATGAAAGAAAGAAAGAAAACAACAGGGGGAGGCGTAAATTCATGCTCTGAGGGAGTAAAAAATAGAAAGGCACAACATGTGAATAAATTTACTGACAGTTGTAACTAAGAAAGAAAGCTATAAACTCTTCAGCATTTTCTTTTTCGAAGACTTTAGTAAGCCGCATGCTGTATTTAGTACAGCTAACCACGGTACAGAGTTACCTATTTTGTGGGGACTCCTCACTTGTATGAAAGTAATTGTCCGAAAAAGCTGAGAAAGGCATATGGATATTCAATACCTATCCTCTGTGACTTTTTCGAATACGTTGTAGAGATGAATTAGTCATTTGTGGTCCCCCGCAGAAAGACCCCTTTGAGCGTTTAACCTATGAACGAAATTTTTCCAAACCCTACTTTGAAAGCATCTTCCTATTGTTATGTTCACTATCTGACACTACTTCGTTCTGTGCTGGTTCGGTTTTCATTCTGCATTTCGGCGGAGTGCTGTAGGCTGTCGGTATTCACTTAACTTTTACGTTTTACTTGACTCTTGGGTGCAGTCGGAAGTCGGTTGCGCTAACCACTAGGCTACTCGCAGCTCTTCGAAAATATTTAAATATTGACTTTACCTAGTTTTACTTTTTTACTGAAATTATGCAAAAACAGGAAAGTGCGATTTCTGGGCGATCAAAATTTCCTTTAACAGAGGTATGAGAAAACTAAAACTGCGCAGTATTTGAGTGGAAGTGAGGAGCTTTTAAAAAAGCTCGAAGGACGAATTTCAAGTCGCGCCCTCCCTGAACAAAAAGCCTGCTCCGGCCAGCCATGCAAAAATGTATAAACATACTTCTGTAAATCGCACGTATATACATCCTTTTTAATTTTTAGAATGAATCTTTTATTTAGCTTTTATTATTCAATCAAATTTGTTTTTCGTGCTTTATACGTTTTCCTCTTTCTCTTTTTGTGTGGTTTTATTCAGACCTCAAATTTTGTTTTGTTGTTGGAGTAGGCCTACAGAGCATACTTTGATATTTTGAGGAACAACCTGGATTGCTGCTAACTCCATAAAAACACAAGGTGAAACACACACACACACACACACACACACACACACACACACATTTGTGTATGTGATTTTCCCCCAGTGGATTTAGTATACGTAATTATACGGTGAAGGTTGACGGTCGCAGATGTTATTTTACTACATCAAACACCTGCTGCCTGGGGAAAACACGAATTTTTCTTTTTTTTTTTTTTTGGCCCTCGTTTTTCTCCTTTTGACATCCGATTGTTGGTAACAGCTGCAAAATGGTACAGAAACGTGATTGAGCCCCATATTCTGGTGGACGTAACTGTTGACTAACGTCAACGGCGAATCGTGGGTAGACAAAGTAAGTTCGCGCAAAAGCTTGCACATTCATCTGATGGTGTCGAGTCCAGAAAATTTGTCAGGGCACTGATACAAAACTCAGAGATAGTAGGAACTTTTCATATTAAAAGCATACTTTTACGCCTTGGCACAAGAGAAATGAGGAAGTAAAAATCCAACTTAAATCGTGGATATAATGTTACAAAGGACTTAAAAAAGCCTGTGCCAGTATGCTTTTATTTGATAGATTTCATTGTTACGGGAATCCTAAACGTTTTTGTTTTTTTAATATTTTTTTTCCGACAGGTGGCAAGAAGTTCGAAGCAGGGCCGTATTAAGGAGGGGGGCTATAAAAATATAGCGTTGGGGCCCACCATGACCAAGAGCCTAGAAAGCATGCCTGGACAAATAATAGATTAACAAAGGCCGTTCAATTAAAACTGAGAGTATTTTCTTTTTGCGTTGGCAACAGTGCAAAGGGAAAAATAATCACGCAGACGACTAACTGAATTAAAGAAATAACTATAGCAACAGTTATTAGCCGTGGCAGACGATTCTGGTTTTGTTATTGCGCAGTTATTTAAGGTAAGTCTGCATTTCGTCATACAGCTATGGAGGTCCGTGATTCAGAGTTAAAAAGTGAAATGCGTTGTACGATAAAATTTTGCTATCGTTTGGGTAAAACTGTTCTCGGAAGCAGTTGATATAATGAAAAAAAAAACCTGATTTAACTATTTAGATGACACCATGATTTCAAAAAAGGGAGTTTGTGGACAGAACTCGCTCCTAGACCAGGTTGACCTGTGAAAGTGTTGTTACGGAGCGTATTGTTAACACTGTTTGGGCAATAATGCAAGAAGATCGATGAATGACGTGTGAAGACATAGCGGCGTCAACTAGTATTTCAAAACGTCGGCATTACGCATTACACGCGACAAAAATATTTAAAAAAATACTGCTGCATCGAAAGAACAATTGTTAGCCAGAGTTCTGGTGTGTCATGAGTGGAAACAAATGATTGCAAAGGATCCAAACTTCCTTAACACAGTAATAACTGTCGATGAAACATAGGTCCACTATTTCGACCCCCTCACGAAACGCGCAACGAGTGTCTGGAAACACAGGCTCGCCTCCTCCGAAAAAAGTCTGCCAAACCAAATCAACTGGGAAGGTGATGATGATAATTTTCTTTGATCATAAAGGTGCAATCTACCAGCATGCCGTTCCTCCAGAAGTTATTGTCAATGCTGTATTATATTTCAGTCTTGAAGCGTCTGCGACGATACATATCGATTAAGCGACCGGAATTGATGAGAAAGTGGACCCTACACCATGATAACGCCCGTCCACATGTTGCTACTTGTGTTCAACAGTTTCTTACGAAAAGCAGTATTGAAATCCTGCCACAGCCTACCTACAGTCCTGATATCGCCCCGCGTGATTTCTGGTTGTTTCCAACAATAAGGAGAAGTTCAGTGACACAACATTCAATACAAATGCTGACGTTATTCAAGCTGTACATGAGTCGCTAAAGCAGCTTCCACAAAATGCCTTCGCCACATGTTTTGGAAAGTGGACTGAACGATAGGACAGTTGCATATCATCCAAGGGAAGAAGATACTTTGAGAAAGAATGACATATATTTTGCTGTACCTATATTTCTTCATTTTGTGTGATTTTACTCTGTTTTTATGGGACGGCCGTTGGAGAGAGAGAGAGAGAGAGAGAGAGAGAGAGAGAGAGAGAGAGAGAGAGAGATTTATAAAATGACGAACACATTTTCAAGTCAGTTTTTCACCTTCCTGTTGCTGTGTACAGCCAACGCCCCCTGAAACAAGGCCCAAACACCTCCTGCCCTCCGACGTCTGACGTCACTACATGAAGACCTGTTATTTTGACGAAAGACCGTAACCATAGTTAGCGTGTGTGATTATTGTAGCTTTGTTCCATGAGGTTGTTCGTTGTCCTTGCTGCTGACTGATTCATATTATTCCACTCTTTGCAATTTATTTGACAGTATTAAAAAATAAATAAATTAGCAGTTCTAATATGCCTTTACGTTGTTGTGTACCAAATTGCCGTAGCAATTACGACACAGGTCCTAAAGCGTCAGCGTTTAAATTTCCCGAGAATGAAGAACTACGCTTTAAATGGATTCGTGCAATTCCTCGAGATTTCCAGCCTACAGGAGCTTCAAGGGAATGCGTGTTTTATTAGCTCTTTTATAATACAGTTTCTTTGCCATTTTATATTAAGTGTGGAATATAGTCTAGTTGAGAGAACGATCTTAACTTTAGTAATGTACCGCAATAAAGTGTTCTATCTGAAGATGTTTGCACAAGCATTAAATCGCGTAGTATACTATAATGGTTACCAATCTGTAAACTACGTTGTAATGTACTGTTAATAAAGTTAAATAATTATTAAAACCATCCAGGCAGGAGATGTTACACGTGTGGCCCACTGAGATAAATATGCTGTTGGATGATTTGAATCATGTAAGTACTATAGGCAATCACTACTTGAAGAACTGGTTCCAAACTCGTGGAAACTCCAGTGAGACGCAATCATTGCACAATTCGCTGTTAATTATAATCTCCAAAGTTTCACGAATGGCAGTAGATTTTGGGGTGGGAAGCTATAATTTCTTTACGTCATCCCACATAGTAGGAGCAACGGACTTGAGTTTGACTTCTCTGGATAGGGCCGTGGTTGCTTTGCCATTCTGTATGTTCCATTTATGTTCGTTGACTCTAATTCTAAATGAACGTTTAGTCACTTCAATGTAGTATCGCTTGGAACCGTTCGGATATAGTAGAGGAATGGCATAAACACCTGCTTCATTGGAAGGCGAGGTCTTGCCAGTGTTTCCCTTAAGCATGGTATATAAAGATGTCGGAGACCTAATGCCAACACCGAGGTTCATCTTCTTGAGCGCGTTCTTCAGCTGATAGGAAGCATTTGGTATATAGGGAATTGAGTCCAGGTAGCGTAGCTGCGGCATAGAAAGATTAGTACGACTGGTTCGGGTTTTCTCGATGTAGCAGGTTCAGGGCGTATCCTGCCTCAGTGGCCAACTCGACAACGTTTCTCAATTCGCATTGCCTAAAAGAAACATTTGAGGAGACTGCAAAGGCTCTTCGGATTCGAGAACGGAATAAAGCTGTCTTGTAGTCAGCGGAGCATCAGGTTAGGTACGGATGTGGGTTTATAATAGACTTGCGTGCGAAGGCGATTTTCAGGTAATTTACTCAGTAAAACATCCAGATAAGGCAATGTGCCATTGTGTGCGAGCTCTATAGTGAAATTGATAGTAGGGTGAATATCGTTGATTTTATCTAGAAAAAGCGGGATGGCTTCCTTTCAGTGAGGACATATGAAAAATACATCGTACGTATATCTTAGCCAGGTGGAAGGCCTTGGGGTGATGTTGGTGAATATATATTGCTCAATTGGGCGAAGTATTGCTTCCGCGAGGACGGCTGAAAAGGATGATCTCATCGGAGTGCCATTTAATTGTTTGTAAATTTGCCCTTGGAAACTCAAGTAGCTGGAATTTGAGACAAAGTCCGTTGACTTGATAATGCTAACTTGATAATGCTCCTGCGAATAAAGTGACGAATTAGTTATGGCTTCTTTTAGCGTTCCAATGGCTTCCGACACGGGTACCGAAGGGTAAAGAGAAACGACGTCGAAACTGCCGATAATGTCACTTTGTTGGACAGAAATTTGTTTGACTTTCATGATAAAATCTAGTGTGGAAGTTATTATAAAGTCCAATTCAGGGAGATGATAAGCCAGAAATTTGGACAGTGTCTTCTCTAAAGAGTACGTCGGTGCGGAACTCCTTGATACGATGGGTCTCAATGGATTACCGGGCTTGTGATGTGTAAGTCTTCTGAAGAGCTTCGGGATCTGAGGGCCTGGAAGTAATTTGATGGCTTTCTTGAGATCGTCCGGGATAGCAGTCAGCCTGGTAACTCTTTACACTTGAGCAATCCAACAATTTAGAGGATTCCCATGCAGTTCTGTAGATCCAGAAGCAGAGATGAAACCTTGGAGTTTCTGATTGTAATCCACAGCATCCATAATCGCTATCTAGACGAATTTGTCCGTAATAATAAAAGGACACTTAGGGGACAAAGCCCCCTTGCGCCCCTAAATACCCGGGAGGATATGTACGAGTATATATACACTGGCGTGCAAAAATTAAGGACGAGACGGTTTTTCGAATGTAACGTCTTGAAGAAGTGCTCCACATCGACTCAAATCATACCATAAGATCCCCAAGATGTAAGAATATGGGACAAGTGAGCAAAACCGTTCAAACAAGGAATCCAAAGTATACAAACTCACTTTATTGAAAAGGTAGCTTCGAGCACAACTGGACAGAAGACAGAAAAGTCCATGTGACAGGCGGCTGCCAAAACAAATTCAGTTTTTAGTAGGGGATCCTACTAAAAACTGAATTTGACTGCGTTGCAGGATTTACAACGTCTGTCCATGCTGCGGACGAGGTTGTCAAGGAGCTGTTAAGGCATCGCGGCCCATTCATCTTGTAGCGCCAATCGTTGCTGGCGGCTGGTGACGTGCTGCCAAGCGTCTCCCGAGAAGGTCCCACACATGTTCGATTGGATTTAGGTACGGGGACCTTGCGGGCCAATCCATGCGTTGAATATCTTCACTCTCCAACAGCCACTGTACGATGAGGTGTAGCGTTGTCGTCCATGAAGAGGAACTCAGGACCCACAGCTACTCTAAACAGACGCACGTGAGGCAGGAGAACCTCGGTACGATAGCGGGCACCAGTGACTGAACCTCCTTGGAAGATGTGGAGGTCAGTACGACTACCAAGCATGATAACGCCCCAAACGAGAACTCCGCCACCTACAAACCGGTCCCTTTCGATGATGTTGGAGGTGTTATTGCGTGTTCCCTGCTCTCTCCAGATGTGAATACTCCCAGAATCGCTCGTCAGACAAAATCGGCTCTCATCCGTGAAGAGAACTCGACCCCATTGCTGATGTGTCCAGTTCTTGTGTTCCTGGCACCACAGAAACTGCCGTCTCCGATGAGCAGGCGTTAATGGAACACACCGTACTGGTCGTCGTGCAAATAGACCAACTTTGTGCAGCCTCCTGGCCACGATAAAAAGCGATAACGGACGTCCAGTTGTCTGTTGCATGTGCCGTGCGATTTCTCCCGCTGTCTGCCGTCTGTCTCTTCTCGCCTGTTGGACAATATACCGGTCGTCCGCCGCAGTAGTTGCTCGTGGACGACCACTGCTAAACTCTCGGACAGCTGTTCCTGTCGTTTGAAATGCTCTCCAAGCTCGTGAAACGATGCTGTGAGCGATCTCGAACTCCTCGGCCACACTTCGACCTTCTTCCAACTTCCCAATGACGCGACCTCGGGTAAAGTAATCCAGATGTCGTCTACTGGATTGCCTGTTGGCCATATCACACGGTGGCAGCAACTCGACGTCGTTCAAACCGATGTACACTGTGTAATAGATTTCACCGAATTGCTGAGCGTACACCGCCCGTGTGCTTTATACCCTTCCGACACTCCCCTCCCCCCACGTCATGCTGCATATATGCGCATGCCCTACCGTACCGGACCCTAGTATATCTCCTGAGTGGTCTTTCGGTCCGTTCTGCCTGCTCGTTCCGCTGTTATGCTAATTTCTCCTCTTCGTCCTTAATTTTTGCACACCAGTATATATACACTATATTGACAAAGTCACCGGAAACACAACATAGCATTTATTGAAATACATTAGTAAGGTGTCGGTCCACCTTTGGCCTTAATGCATGCACTGACCCATTGAGACATGCTTTCGACAAGGTTTTGGAACACAACGATAGGTATGCGCTTCCATTCAGTACATAAAGATGCAGCTAACTGTTGCTTAGTAGTAGGTCTTGGTTCCAAACTTCTTAGGCAGCGCTCTAATTCATCCCATAGGTGCTCTATGGGATTAAGATCAGGGCTCTGTGCAGTCCAGTCCACACACGATACGGAATTATCGTCAAACCAGGCCAAAACAGTCCTTGCTTCATGGCTCGGTGCATTATCTGCTGGTATCAACAAGGCTCGGTTACACAGTATTGCCACAGAATTGGTAGGGCATAATCGTCCAGAATATCCAGGTAGACGTGCTGGTAAACTGGTTTGTCCACGATAGCCAATGGGCCGGGACCATACCACGAAAAACACCCCCACAGGAGTACACTGCCAGTTCCAAACTTGACCGTAGGAACAGTACACTGTGGTAAATAGCATTTCTCCGGCTGCCGCCATACCCACACACGGCCATCAGACTGATGGAACGTGTATCCGGATTCATCAGTCCATAGGGCCTGTTTGCATTGATTTACGGTCCACGATAAATGTTCTTTACACCATGCTAAACAACGAGTAGCATTCCGAGTGGAGCTGAAAGGCTTATGAGCAGCCGCACGACCACAGTAACCCATGAAATGAAGTTCTCTGCGAATGGTACGTGTACATACCGAGGTTCCAGTATTTTTTCTCACCTGTACACTGAGATCTAGCGCAGTACTCCATCGATTAGCTGTAACGACTCCCCTGATGCTTCAACGTCCTCTATCACTGATTTTCTTTGGTCTGCAGGTACGTTTTGCTGCTTCAGGCACGCCATGTGTCTTCCACTTATTCAGTACATCCAAAACAGTTGACTTGGGTATGTTTAAACGCCTCTCGGTTTCTCTTATGTACAACCCACTAATATAACACCCAACGATCTTTGCTTTCTCAAAGTCAGTTCTCTCCTGCCGCGAAATTTTCACTCAACCTCACAGTGCGATATGATCGCGGTCAGCTGCAGGCTTGTTTTTATACAGTTTGAAGCTGTACCGCACATCTTAACAACGCAGTGGATCTGTTAATTTGCTTTTGTAGGGGTGTCCAGTGACTTTTGCCAATACAGTGTACACATAGTGCATAAGACAGACGGATCTACATTAGGACGGGCGACTGATTATAGCCCATTGAGTTGCTCACGGTGGTCGTTAAACCTACAATAAAAAAAATCTGTTCTGTTAACTGTTAATATTCAGCAGCCTGAACAAGCTACTCGTTGGCAGTGAAAGCTTTACGAATGTTTTGTTGTAATTTTTTACGCTTTTTATTCTATTAACGGATCAAAATAAAATACATATTAATGCATTAAGTGGAAAAAAAAGTTCAGAGAGAGACAGCAAAAAGTGTTAAAATCTACGATTTTCTTTCCGGAAAGATGGGTTTGAGGGGACATTGCGATTCTTACAAAAACTTCCTCACAAAATTATAAAATGGTTACTTCAACTAATCTGCGTAGCGAATATTAATAAAAATCCCGCTAAAATAAAAATTCGTTTAAGCATTTTTTCTCCTCTGATACAGGTTTTAATGATTGATTTTTGATGCAAAGCGTTGTAACTGACAAATTAGTGATTTTTTAAAAATGTATATGCTCACATATGAAAATTGCTTTTTTATTTTAATTCGAAGTACTGTTTTTAGGTCAGTCTCTGAACAATTGGCCTCCACAATGTATTAGGCAAATATTCCGTAATGGTTGGCATCTCCGTGCGTACTCCGTAGGAAGTGGCTTCACAGCAACTTCGATTCTCGAAGGATCTCACAAAAGCGAGAACGCATTCGCGTACATCGCAAATTCAAGAGTGAGAGTTCTTGGCGATGACATCATAAATAGTTTCTTTCTCTCCCTCATTCTCTTGTTTCGGTACTTGTAAACGCTGGATGATAAATCACTATACATATGTATAGGTTGCTATTTATTCTTAAAATTTCAGGATTACACTCCAATTTTTAGGACATAGAACAAAAATGACATTTCAGGATAAAATAAAAATAAAAATCAGGAACTTCAGGAAAATCCCCGTCCCCTGTCGCGGTCATCTAGGGACATAGTCGCCGAACCCTGATTTGGAGCAATTGGTTCCGGGAACGGCCAGCGACGCGCGCACCCCGCCCATGCCTCGCCCGGAGGTCGAGCGATTGGCCAGAAGCCAGTGCCTCTGACCACTCGGACTCAGGAGCGTCCATCTGCGTTACTCATAAGGAATCACAGAATGGGCTCGAGGGATTACTTTTGTTGGAGCCGGTGGCGAATTTAGCTAAAATGCTCTCCTCAACCAAAAAACACTTTTCACCTTGGGGGCGGGAATTAACGACCACTACGAGGAAGTCTAAGCAATATAAGCAACTGTTGATCTCTGAGTTACGGTTGCTGGTTCTAGGGAGGGGGAAAAGGCAGTGCTGTAAAACAAGCACACTACCTATGCCTCAACTGGGACTTGAAATCAGACCCACCCAGACGATCAGATCAGATCATATGTAGATGATTTTAGGGAGTGTCTGACCCCAGGTCTTAAACAACCCTTGGAAATAGGAGATTTGGGCTACAGTGCCCGATAGAAAAGTGACACGGAAGCGAGGTAGAAAAGGGGAGGAAGATACCCTTATTTATTACCGGAAGGGGCGGTACCCGGGGTCCGACGGCTTAACGTGCCCATCAGACGCACGGCGGCTATTTAGTGGTTCGAGCGTTCGTACCTGCTGGAATTGAACCTAAGGTCTCTCCGTGGCAGTTCCGGACGCTGACCAATTGGCCATCCGCGGCCTTGCCCCACCCAGACGAAAGGTGATGGGCCTACGCCACCGTAGTGACACTTGTCGCTTTGTCTACATGCATGTTAAACTTTTCTGTGTTGCTTTCCTTCCTAGCATGGTCCGATTACGCCTTAAATCAGTGTTTTTACATGATGATCTAAAAAAAAAATTCTTTGCCCTGCTTTTTTCTCCCAAGTGACCACAAAAGTGCCTTAGCGCATAGCTCCACTATGCAGAGCTAAGGCTCTTCTACACCACTGGGTTTGATCAGGTGTTCTTAAACTGGGGTGCATTGAACTTTTGGAGGTCTGTGAAGCGCAGCTTTGCTTTGAAAAATAACACTAACAAAATAAATGTTAAAAATAAATTAAAAATTTCAAATTTTTTCAATGTCAATTATTATTGATATACACACTGAAGTGCCAGAAAAACTGGTACAGACGAGCTTATGCAAAATACATAGCAACGCCTCCTATGCGCGTACTCGGCTGCGTCCGCCAGTTCGTATATAAAGCGATAGACATCCTTGCCAGCTGCCAGAGCTGTTTTCGGCATGAGAATGACAAGTAATAACGATTTAAGCGATTTTCAACGCGGTGTCATAGCTGGCGCTCGTAAGATGGGCCATAGTATTTCGGAGGTAGAAACGAAGTTCGGATTTTCACGGACGACCATTGAAAGGGTGTACCGTGACTACAAGAATTCCGGCAAAACCTCCAACCTACGATACCAGTGTGGCCGTAAAAAGACATTGGGTGAACGTGACCATCGTCGGCTGTCAAGAATCGTTTCACGCGATAGGCGTGCAACACTCTCGCAGGTATAATCGGAATTCAATGCTGGAGCCTCAACAAGCATCAGCGTCCGGACTGTGCAACGTACACTGCACGACATGGGCTTTGGGAGCCGACGCCCAACTAGAGTCCCCTTGATGGGTGCACGACACAGAGTTATGCGCCCCTCTTGGGCACGGCAACACCGCCACTGGACACTTGATGACTGGAAACAAGTAGCCAGGTTTGACGAGTCGCGTTTCCAACTGTATCGGGCAGATGGAAGGATTCGTGTGTGGCGCAAACCCCATGAAGCCATGGATCCCGCCTGCCAACTGTACCGGCTGGTGGTGGTTCGTAATGGTACGGGGTGTGTTTAGCTGGACTTTACTGGGACCCCTGGTACGTCTGCAAACGTCTGTGACCGGACAACGCTATGTGCGCATCCTTTCTGACGCGGTACACCTGTTCATGTCCTGCACTCATGCTGATGGGTTGGGCCAGTTCCAACAGACAATGCACCTCCACACAAGTGTCGGGACGCCACATTATGGTTAGAGGAGCATTCATCTGAGTTTCGGGTGTTGCCATTCCCACCGAAGTCTCCAAATCTGAACGTGATAGAACACATTTGGGATGCCATGCAACGCGCTATCTAACACAGGAATCCGATTCCTCTGCAGGAAGTATGGTGTGCATTGCCTACAGCATATTTCCAGAAGCTAGTGGAGTCCATGCCCCGTCGTATTTCTGCAGTCCTGCGCTCCCGTGGGGGACCTACCAAGTATTAGACTGGTGTACCAGTTTTTCTGGCACTTCAGTGTATACTATACATTAATACACTATTTTGACAAAAGTCACCAGACAGCTAGAAGAGAAACACAACATAGCATTTATTGACATATATTAGTACGGTGTAGGTCCATCTTTGGCCTTAATGCATGCACTGACCCTTTGAGACATGCTTTCGACAAGGTTTTGGAACACAGCAATAGGTATGCGCTTCCATTCAGTGCATAATTCTGCCGCTAACTGTTGCTTAGTAGTAGGCCTTGATTCCAAACTTCTTATGCGGCGCTCTAATTCATCCCATAGGTGCTCTATGGGATTAAGATCAGGGCTCTGTCTGGTCAGTCCATACACGATACGGAATTATCGTCAAACCACGCCGTAATAGTCCTTGCTTTGTGGTTCGGTGCATTATCCTGCTCGTACCAACAAGGATCGGTTCCATAGTATTGCTACAGAGTTGGTACACCATAATTCTCCAGAATATCGAGGTGGATGTGCTGGTTAACAGGTTTGTCCACGATAACCAACGGGCCAGGACCATACCACGAAAAACACAACCACAGGAGTACACTGCCAGCTCCAAACATGACTGTAGGAACAGTACACTGTGGTAAATAGCATTCCCCCTGGCTGCCGCCATATCCACACACGACCATTAGACTGATGGATCGTGTATCTAGATTCATCACCCTATAGGACACACTTCCATTGATTTACGGTTCACGATAAATGTTCTTTACATCATGCAAATGACTAGTAGCATTCAGAGTGCAGATGAAAGGCTTATGAGCAGCCACACGGCCATGGTGTGGTTTGACACTAATGTAACCCATGGAATGAAGTTCTCTGCGAATGGTACGTGTACATACCGAGGTTCCAGCATTTTTACTCACCTGTACACGGAGGTCTTGTGCAGCACTCCGTCGATTGGCTGTAACGACTCTCATGAGGCTTGGATGTCCTCTCTCACCGTTTTTTTTTTGCCGCTTTTTTTTTGCCGCTTCAGTTTTTTTTTTGCCATGTGTCTTCCACTTATTCAGTACATCCAAAACAGTTGGCTTGGATATGTTTAAACACTTCTCGGTTTCTGTTGTGGACGACCTACTAATATAACACCCAACGATCTTTCCTTTCTCAGTCAGTTCTCTCCCGCCGCAACATTTTCACTCAACCTCACATTGCGATATGATCGTGGTCAGCTGCAGGCTTGTTTTTATACTGTTTGCAGCTGTACTACACATCTTAACAACGCAGCGGATCCGTTCATTTGCTTTTGAAAAGGTGTTTGGTGACTTTTGAGAATATAGTGTATATGTAACTATTATATTAAATTTGTAATATATCATCATCATCATCATTGTCAACCATTATCAATCCACTGCTGGACGAAGGTCTCCCCAAGTTTCCTCCACAACGGTCTGTCTTGTGCCAGTCTCCTCCATAACACCCCTGCATACTTTCGAATTTCATCCACTCATCTCCCATGTGGTCTTCTTCTGGGTCTTTTCCTGTCCCTTGGAATCCAATCTAAAATTTCGGCTGTCCATCGATGATCTGTCCTTCTGGCAGTATGTCCAGCCCATTGCCATTTCAGGGATTTAACTCTGATCATGATGTCTTCCACTCTTGTCATTTTTCGGATCCACGAGTTCCTCTTCTTATCTCTCCTGGTTACACCAAGCATGCACCTCTCCATGCTGCTTTGAGTTGTCTGCAGCCTTTGTATGTCTCTTTTAGTTAAGGTCCACGTCTCTGCACCATACGTAAGCACTGGAAGGATGCATTGATCAAACACTTTTCTTTTAAGACATAATGGCATATTGCTCTTGAAAATTATGCTGTTTCTTCCAAAAGCTCTCCAGGCAAGTTTTGTACGCCGATTAATTTCTTCATCAATGTGACCCTCACTTGATATCTGCTGTCCAAGATAAACGTACGTGTCTGTTATCTCCAGCTTTTCTCCATCAATCGATAAATCTTCATTTCTTGTAAAAGCATTGAACATCACTTTTGTCTTCTGAAAGTTC
Organism: Macrothele yani; assembly: GCA_039090855.1. Lineage (NCBI taxonomy): Eukaryota > Metazoa > Arthropoda > Arachnida > Araneae > Macrothelidae > Macrothele > Macrothele yani. The sequence goes on from CM077026.1 coordinate 30,240,759, forward strand.
ATTTTTAATCCCACTTCTTTACTCTTGTCAGCAAGTTCCTGGATCATACTCTGCAGCTCTGATGGGCTAGTTGCAAAAATGACTACGTCATCAGCAAAATGAAGGTGGGTTAGATAATCTCCATTAATCTTTATCCCCTTGTTGTCCCAGCTCAGCGACTGAAAAACACCCTCCAATGTGGCATTAAAGAGCTTCGGAGATATGGTGTCACCTTGTCTCACTCCCTTTCCAATTTTTATGTGTGTTGTATTTTCAAACAGCCTAATCTTTGCACTTGCATTTTCATAGATGTTATTAATAATATTAATGTATGCATCTTCAATACCGCAGGTTTTCAGAGCCATTGTAACTGCTGATGGTTTCACCGAATCAAAGGCTTTTTCATAATCGATAAAAGCCATGCACAATGGAAGTTCATATTCCCTCGCTCTTTCAATTAGTTCTCTCAGCACGTGGATATGATCTATTGTGCTGTAGCCACTCCTGAATCCAGCTTGTTCTCTTGGTTGAGCCATGTCCAGTGTTACCTTCAAGCGGTGTGAAAGAACTTTAGTGAAGATTTTATAAACTACTGATAGGAGGCTGATAGGTTTGTAGTTTCCGAGATCCTCAATGTCACCTTTCTTATGTAGCAGGATCATTGTAGCGGTGTTCCAATCCTCAGGAATCTTTCCTTCATTAAGGCATCTAGTGAAAATTTGGGCGAGTACTGTTTCAATTTCTCCACTTGCTTCTTGTATGATGTCTACAGTAATTCCATCTTCTCCTGGAGCTTTTCCTCGCTTCATGTTCTTGATTGCATGTGCAACTTCTGCTGGAAGGACTGGAGGAACTCTGGTACTGGTATCTTTCATGATGTCTGGAGTGCATATATCATCCCTTTCATATAATTTGGAGTAGAAATCTTTCACTCTTGTCAAAATTTCGCCTCTATTTCTTGTTACAGAACCATCTTCTTTTCTCAGTGCCATAATCTGTTTTCTTCCCTTACTGAGATGTCCCTTTGCTATCTTTAGGTTTTGGTTGTTTTCAATTGCTTTCCTCACTAGTTCACAGTTGAATTTCCTTACGTCTTCAGTGATACTTTTTCTTACTGTCTTGCATAGCTCTATATATTCCACTTTGGAAGTCACATCTTCTTTAGTTGTCCTCATCTCTCTTCTTTTTTGCATCAACATTTTGGTTTTTCCTGATAATTTGTTCACATGCAACTTGTTCTTAGACCCAGCTAATTTTGTTGCTGTTTCCATAAGAGCTTAGGTTACTATTCTGTTAACTTCAGAGATGTCCACTTCTTCCGATGTTAGGCCTTCTAAAGCAGAGAACCTGTTCTTCAGTTCTAACTTGAAGGTATTATGGTGTTTTTTAAGGTTGGTTATGTCAATAGATTTTGTTTGTCTTATGAGCTTGCCACGTTCAAGTTTAGTGTTGAGGTGCATCTTACATCTCACCAATCTATGGTCACTACCTGTGTTGAACTTGTTTAGCACACTGCAGTCTTCTATGACAAATTTTTTGTTACACATAATAAAATCAATTTCACTTGTCATCCCATTTGGATGTCTCCATGTCCATTTCCTGTGTGGCTTTTTCTTGAAGAAGGAGTTCAAGATGAAAAACCCTTCTGCCTCTGCAAACTCAACGAGAGTATTTCCACGCTGGTTTCTGTTGCCATGACCGAATTTACCTACTGAAGTTTCATTCTGTTGCCGTTGCCCTATTTTTGCATTGAAATCTCCCATAATTATTTTCAAGTGCTGCTTACCTTTATTATTTAGATGACAAATTTCCTCATAAAATTCTTCAATTTCTTCTTCAGGATGACTTGTGGTGGGTGCATAAGTTTGAATAATCTGAGCCTGGTATCTTTTCGAGAGTTGGATAACAAGTCGTGCAGCTCTGTCAGAGGAAATTTCAACTTCTACAACTTTATCCTTCAATTTCTTGTTTATTATAAATCCAACACCACTAGTTCTGCCAGTATCTGTCCCACGATAGTAGAAGAGATGTCCACTTTTCAGTTCGATGAGATCTTCTCCTTTTCTCCTTACCTCACTTAGCCCCACGATGTCCCACTTGATCCTTTGTAGTTCCTCTTCCAATTCAAGAAGCCTTGAATCAGAAGATAGGGAGCGTCCATTGTAAGTAGCCAAGGTCAGCATCAGATGGCAGCCTAGTCCGGTCCTCCGGGGATTCTTAGCACCCTCTGCCTTCATGTCGCACTGGCCGCTGCCTTGGCCAGGTACATTCCAGCTGCCGGAGACTGAGGGCCAAGATTTAAGTTGTGGAGTCATTTTGGAGGGGTTTTGCCATAACTCACCACGCTGGCCAAGCGGGTTGGTGAGTGTGGGATAGAATTTCCTCTAATCCTGATGGTATAGTTATACCGCTATGGGCGGTCGTCAGAGCCCCTTTAGTGGGAACAGGATGCACCACGAGAAGGCGGGGTTGACATTTGTCAAGGAGAGGCTGTGATGTTACGCATCACCTGACCTTACATCCTTGTAATATATATATATATATATATATATATAACTATTAAGACAGATGGGAAGGAGCGGATTGGCCCACCTGGATATTTCCCGGTGGACAACAGTAGAAATGGCCCACTATTTCTCTTATACTCTTTGTCTACATTGTTTGGAAAGAACGAATAATTACGTATTTTGGTACTTGTAAATACAAATCGCTAACTTCATTTGAGCTTTGTACTTTATAATCTGGGTAAAATGTTACTGTCTTAGAAAAAATTGTGTTTCATTCTATCTATATATATGTACGACGGGCATTTGCTCTAAAATAGCAAAGCAAAATTATCTGTACTTCAGTGAACATTTTGCCGCCGGACAAAGCATGTTCTTATAAATAAATTAAGCTGACTGCGGTTAAGCATAGGTCTTTGGACTTGGAGACAAAGGGACATTTTTAGGCCTTGCCTTCCTATTGTAATCTTGGAGGCATTGGCAACAATTTTGGTAGTCCATCATCTCCATTCTCTTATCCATGTACAGACATAGAGCACAAAGCGATTCTTCCGCAGAAATTAGTCACATTTATCTTAAAAGAGACTATTTACCAGTACTAGTTCATGAAATTGGTTCTACCTAATAGGTCACGAGTCAAAATAATGAGTACACGTTTAGAAAGGAGTCTGTTCAAGGAGGTGGTATGAATACCATTGTGTAGTAAATGATCAGTGACCAAATAAAGAGAATTATCTGATACATCATCACATTTTGAGCATGATTTGATATACTACATTCAATCATAAGTAGATATTTTAGAATTCTTTCACTCTTAAATTGTTGCTAAAATTTGTTCATGATCAAATTATTTTGTCAATGCATATTTCAACAAGTCTATTTCATACAGGAGTTAACAGAATATTTATCATGAGGGAATTTATGAGGTGTTTGTCTGTGGGAACGTGCGCTTCTGTAGGTGACCACAAGACTAAAATTCCCAGCCTGGTTTCGTCGACCCGATCCACCTCTGCAGGTGGAGGCAAAATATTTTGTGGTTTGCTCTGGGCACAGAAATGCCTAGTTATGCCTCTGACTAGCAATATGTCTTCTCACTCTAAGAACTGATAGTAAGTAGGTCAGGAGCTGGAGGATGATAATAATAATGTGGAAAAAAATAAAGAACACACAAAAATGTGTAGCACACTTTTAAAAAAGCTGTAGCCTCATTAGATGTGGTGTGGATGTTGCTGTTTTTTGCAGCTGTAAAGTACATTATGCAACAAAATAATTTCACTAAATAACATGTTCACAATTCCCTTTTTTCTCTGATTTCAAGATGTTTGAAACAAGCAAAGATTAGTGAATAATTTACTCAGCATAATGCTAAATCAACTAATGGACCAGCTGCTTTGCAAACAGCAATGCATATATAAGTAAAGAATGTGTAATAGGGGAGCTCAATATAAAATTAAATCTCATTCAGATTTACTACCTAGTATTTCAAAGGTGACCGCCAGCAGCGGTATAACTATACCATCGGGATTAGAGGAAATGCTATCCCACACTCACCAACCCGCTTGGCCAGCGTGGTGAGTTATGGCAAAACCCCTCCAAAATGACTCCACAACTTAAATCTTGGCCCTCAGTCTCCCGCAGCTGGAATATACCTGGCCAAGGCAGCAGCCAGTGCGACATGAAGGCAGAGGGTGCTAAGAATCCCCGGAGGACCGGACTAGGCTGCCATCTGATGCTGACCTTGGCTACGTGTAATGGACGCTCCCTATCTTCTGATTCAAGGCTTCTTGAATTGGAAGAGGAACTACAAATGATCAAGTGGGACATCGTCGGGCTAAGTGAGGTAAGGAGAAAAGGAGAAGATCTCATTGAACTGAAAAGTGGACATCTCTTCTACTATCGTGGGACTGATACTGGCAGAACTAGTGGTGTTGGATTTATAATAAACAAGAAACTGAAGGATAAAGTTGTAGAAGTTGAAAGTTCCTCTGACAGAGCTGCACGACTCGTTATCCAACTCTCGAGAAGATACCAGGCTCAGATTATTCAAACTTATGCACCCACCACAAGTCATCCTGAAGAAGAAATTGAAAAATTTTATGAGGAAATTTGTCATCTAAATAATAAAGGTAAGCAGCACTTAAAGATAATTATGGGAGATTTCAATGCAAAAATAGGGCAACAGCAACAGAATGAAACTTCAGTAGGTAAATTCGGTCACAGCAACAGAAACCAGCGTGGAAATACTCTCGTAGAGTTTGCAGAGGCAGAAGGGATTTTCATCTTGAACTCCTTTTTCAGGAAAAAGCCACACAGGAAATGGACATGGAGACATCCAAATGGGACAACAAGTGAAATTGATTTTATTATGTGTAACAAAAAATTCGTCATAGAAGACTGCAGTGTGCTAAACAAGTTCAACACAGGTAGTGACCATAGATTGGTGAGATGTAAGATGCACCTTAACACTAAACTCGAACGTAGCAAGCTCATAGGACAAACAAAATGTATTGACATAACCAACCTTAAAAAACACCATAATGCCTTCAAGTTGGAACTGAAGAACAGATTCTCTGCTTTAGAAGGCCTAAAATCGGAAGAAGTGGATATTTCTGAAGTTAACAGAAAAGTAACCAAAGCTCTTATGGAAACAGCAACAAAATTAGCTGGGTCTAAGAACAAGTTGCATGTAAACAAATTATCAGGAAAAACCAAAATGTTGATGCAAAAAAGAAGAGAGATGAGGACAACTAAAGAAGATGTGACTTCCAAAGTCGAATATATAGAGCTATGCAAGACAGTACGAAAAAGTATCACTGAAGACGTAAGGAAATTCAACTGTGAACTAGTGAGGAAAGCAATTGAAAACAACCAAAGCTTAAAGATAGCAAAGGGACATCTCAGTAAGGGAAGAAAACAGATTATGGCACTGAGAAAAGAAGATGGTTCTATAACAAGAAATAGAGGCGACATTTTGACAAGAGTAAAAGATTTCTACTTCAAATTATATGAAAGGGATGATACATGTACTCCAGACATCATGAAAGGTACCAGTACCAGAGTTCCTCTAGTCCTCCCAGCAGAAGTTGCACATGCAATCAAGAACATGAAGCGGGGGAAAGCTCCAGGAGAAGATGGAATTACTGTAGACATCATACAAGAAGCAAGTGGAGAAATTGAAACAGTACTCGCCCAAATTTTCACTAGATGCCTTAGTGAAGGGAAGATTTCTGAGAATTGGAACAACGCTACAATGATCTTGCTACATAAAAAAGGTGACATTGAGGATCTCAGGAACTACAAGCCTATCAGCCTCCTATCAGTGGTTTATAAAATCTTCACTAAAGTTCTTTCACACCGCTTGAAGGTGACACTGGACATGGCTCAACCGAGAGAACAAGCTGGATTCAGGAGTGGCTACAGCACAATAGATCATATCCACGTACTGAGAGAACTAATTGAAAGAGTGAGGGAATATGAACTTCCATTGTGCATGGCTTTTATCGATTATGAAAAAGCCTTTGATTCGGTGAAACCATCAGCAGTTACAATGGCTCTGAAATCCTGCGGTATTGAAGATGCATACATTAATATTATTAATAACATTTATGAAAATGCAAGTGCAAAGATTCGGCTGTTTGAAAATACAACACACATAAAAATTGGAAAAGGAGTGAGACAAGGTGACACCATATCTCCGAAGCTTTTAATGCCACATTGGAAAAGTTCTTTCAATCACTGAACTGGGAAAACAAAGGGATAAAGATTAATGGAGATTATCTAACCCACCTTCGTTTTGCTGATGACATAGTCATTTTTGCAACCACCCCATCAGAGCTGCAGAGTATGATCCAGGAACTTGCTGACAAGAGTAAAGAAGTGGGATTTAAAATGAACTTTCAGAAGACAAAAGTGATGTTCAATGCTTTTACAAGAAATGAAGATTTATCGATTGATGGAGAAAAGCTGGAGATAACAGACACGTACGTTTATCTTGGACAGCAGATATCAAGTGAGGGTCACATTGGTGAAGTAAATTAATTGGCGTACAAAACTTGCCTGGAGAGCTTTTGGAAGAAACAGCATAATTTTCAAGAGCAAAATATGCCATTAAGTCTTAAAAGAAGTGTTTCATCAACGCTTCCTTCCAGTGTTTACGTATAGTGCAGAGACGTGGACTTTAACTAAAAGAGACATACAAAGGCTGCAGACAACTCAAAGCAGCATGGAGAGGTGCATGCTTGGTGTAACCAAGAGAGATAAGAAGAGGAACTCGTGGGTCCGAAAAATGACAAGAGTGGAAGACATCATGATCAGAGTTAAATCCCTGAAATGGCAATGGGCTGGACATACTGCCAGAAGAACAGACCATCAATGGACAGCCAAAATTTTAGATTGGATTCCAAGGGACAGGAAAAGACCCAGAAGAAGACCACATGGAAGATGGGTGGATGAAATTCGAAAGTATGCGGGAGTGACATGGAGGAGACTGGCACAAGACAGACCGTTGCGGAGGAAACTTGGGGAGACCTTCGTCCAGCAGTGGATTGATAATGGTTGACAATGATGATGATTTCAAAGGTAATTTTTTTCATATATTGAAAATGCTGTACTTCGATTCACCCTAAGATGACACTGCAGTTTAAGGTACAAGAACCTATGCACTCACTGAGCCTTCGAGGACAGCCGAGAGTTATGTTCATCCACGTCATTCCCCACTGCGTCCTGCTGTTAGCAGCTGTCAATCACTTCTTCCATCAACTCATTGGCCTCCTGGTCTCCCTAACACTGCATTACGCATGCATGTGTTGGTCTAATTTTAAAACTTAATTTCTGAAAATAGGTCATTTTTAGATTTGTCTAAAATAACTATATATACTTATAAGCAAACAGAAAATATAAGGACGATATAATGTATGATTCTGGGCAATAAATGCGTTGGTTTTCACGGAAAATGTTGAGAACTACTTTTAGACGTGGCGATAGGTTTCACGTACTTCCCCCTTTACTGTAAAAACTAGGTTAAGAAATTCTGTATGATTTATGCTTCGATTCACCCTTCAGTGTGATCTTAGGGTGAATTGAAGTATAAATCATACAGAATTTCTTAACCTAGTTTTTAGAGTAAAGAAATTAATACAAAATTCAAAATAGACATACACTTAAGGTATTCATGTCTTATATTCCTCTTGCCAATAAATTAGTACATACATACATATCACAAAGCTCTTCTCTGATATTCAAAGGTTAGCTCCTCACAGGAAGAACTTACCGTTGCTGTATCAGGTATCTTCAATTACAGCGATCTTGGCATACAGCTCGAGTTTCATTGACATCCATCACACGCCACACACAAGACCTTTTGTACTCCATACTCATTATCTTTTCCTCATCAGACATTCCTGAATCTGGTCCTCCCTCTACCTTTCTTTCCTGCCACTTGGGCTGAATAAGTTCTCTTAGTAAGCATCTCGTTACTCATTCTTTCAACATGGTCAAATCACATAAGAGTATTAGTTTCCACCTTACTAACAATATTCTGTCTCACATTACACAACTGCAATACATCTTCATTCCTCACACGATCATGGTATGCCTTACCCCCCCCCAACCCCCGTAAAGAACGCATATCCCCAGCGCACAAACAACTCCCATGTCTTTTCTGCAGAAACCAGGTTTCGCTGCCATACATCAGAGTAGGAACAACTACACTTTCATATACAGCCATTCAGGACTTTCTTGAGAACCCATCATTCTTGTGAAATCCTCCTAAAGCAGCTACGACTTTTAATGAAGAGCTCAATCGCCTACTAATTTCACCATCTAATTTGTTCTCTCTGTCAAAGATGCTCCCCAAATATACAAACTCACTCACCTGATCAATAATGGTGCCATTTAGATTTATCCTACATTCAGTACTAACAGTTCCTCGCTCAAAAACCATAGCTTTGGTTTTTCATTTATTTATACTCAGTTTGAAATTCATACAAACTTTGTACATCCAGGTTAGCATACTCTGCAACTTGCTTTCACTCTGTGCAAACAGGACTGTGTCATCAGCATATAGCAGTCTGCACACACACGGACATTACCAAGAAATAAACCAGTATTGTCCACTTTGGCATCACGCATGCATGCATGCATCCATAAATATACTGAACAAGCATGGTGACATTACACAGCCCTGTCTACCTCCTGCCCCAACAGAAAACCATTTCAATACACCATTTACTTGTACACATGCCTTTCACACTGTTGAATAGATTCCCAGTGATACCATATTTATTCAGTACCTTCCACAAAAGAGTCCTATTTACTCAATCATAAGCTTTTCCTAAGTCGATGAAGGCAGCAAAATTTTTCTTACCAACAGACAGATACTTCTCAATCATCAAATGTAATGTGGAAATATGGTTAGTGCAGCATTTACCAAGCACATCCCACACTTTTTCTCTGATGTAAGACTCTGTATTTAATCAGTAACAATCTTTCCAAATACTTTCCTTGGCACACTCGTCAAACTGTTACCACAAAACTTCTTGCATTCAGTCTGATCACCCTTTCCCTTGTACACGGGAACAATGATAGCATCCTCCCAATCCTGAGGGACCATCTTAACTCCCAGCATAACTGGCAAATTTCAGTTAACCAGTCAATTACACAGTCACCACCATATTTTAGCATCTCGTTAGTTATGCCATCAACTCCAAGAGCCTTACCACTCTGAAGAGATTTTAAAGCTTTACACACCTCTTCTCTTTCATCTGCTTCTGCCTCAGAATCACCTTTGCTTTCATGCTCTAATAACTCACAGAAGTATTCACCCCATCTTTCACTTAATTCATTGGGCTCCCATATCATTTCTCCAATCCTATTCTTCACACAACTAAGAATTTTATTTCCCCTATGTCTAATGTACTTCCAGAAAGATTTTCTATCTTTCCAAAAAGCCATTCCACCTTTTCCTTCTTATCTTTTGCCTTACTCTGGCAAACCAGCTTGGCTGCTTCATGCTTCTTACAGCGATATTCAGCCAAGCTGGATTGCCAGAGTAAGGCAAAAGATAGGATGGAAAAGGTGGAAAGGCAGGAATCGTTTTTTTTGAAAGATAGAAAACCTTTCTGGAAGTACATTAGACATGGGAAAAATAGGGGAAAAAAATTCCAAGTTGTGTGAAGAATAGGATCGGAGAAATGATATGGGAGCCCAGTGAGTTAAGTGAACAATGGGGTGAATACTTCTGTGAGTTATTACAGCATGCAAAGTCAATAAACTAGTATAATCTAAAATGACGTTTTTTTCTTTCTTTCTGGAGGCATTCAAAATTTTACATTGTTTAACATTTTGAAATTCCTTTTGTACGTTTCTTTTTTTAAGGCCATTCCCTAGAAAAATGTATAACCAAGGTTCTACCGTATTTATTTACGGACAATTTTCTGAGAGGGAATCCTTAGCTTTCATCAGGTTCTTAAAGGGGTCTGTCGCACAGAAAAGGATAACTCCTCTGTGTGTGGGCTAGGAAAAACTGAATTCAAAATTGCACTTATTAAAACTTCAAACTTTTTTTTTATCTCTCTATATATAAAAAAGTAAATTTCAAAGTACAGAAAAATGAAACATCATTTTAAAATGTTTCTGTGAACATTCAGAGCTTTGTGCAATTTGATGCTTTGGCTACAACTAAACTACTACTGGTTACAACTAAATGTTTATATATAATCATAATAGATTTTAGAGGTAAACAATACACATAACAGCTAAAACAATACTAATAAAACTTAAGTTTTAACCAGAACTTCATATTTCATTATTTTCTTTTGCTATATGCTGCATACTCCAATTAATTTTCAGAACTGATTGCAAAACATTTTTTTTAATGTTTAAACAAAATATTTTATATTTGAAAGCACGATGAATTTAAATATGCACAAATTAACAGCCAGAGTTTAGGTGGATTTAAATATGTTCATAAGTTAAGGCAGATGTGTGTTGAAACATACAATGGGAAAGAAAAGTATTTGCACATGTACATTACTTTCTTTACATAAATGTGGAAAGCAACTGTGATGAAATATTTTTAACCATTGGATTACTTTTACAATATATACACACACATTTCTTTTTTTACTAATCAGAAGAAATATCTATAAGGGTTGTTTGATAAATAAGTGGACTGGGCCTGTGATTTCGGTATATGTAGAACTCAGGAAAAACCGATTGTGTTTATTGATACACGTCTATTGTGCATGTGACATGCTCATGGTTTGTCATCTGTTTTGTTCGCAGGTAGACGTTCGACGCTCAACTGCGATCCGGGCATTCTTTGGATGCCCGGATCGCAGTTTATTCTCTGTGCCACCACTCTCTTTTTTCTTCTTTATTACGTACCAAACACTAGAAAAATTCAACTTTAATTTCTTACCAATTTTGCAATAACTTAAACCATAGTCATGAAGAGCTATAATCCTCTCCCACATTGCAATGGAAAACTTGCACACTTTTTTGGAGCTGAAACTAACTAATTCCAAAGATCTTTTAAACAGTGTGAGCTTCATTTGTTGTAAATCTGCATAACATACTATTTAACTGCTTTAAAATAAAGCGTTGTTATATGTGCAGATACGTTTTTTGGCATGGAAAATTAAGATTTTCATTTGCTATAGATACAGGGTGTCCATAAAGTCTTTCCCACATCACAAAAATTAATATAAAAAAATATATTGCAGGTACGCGAAAGGAATTGAACTACAATGATGGTGCACAAGTGAAGTGTGTTTTCCAGTGTCAGCACACCTCAACATGGGCGCCATTTGTGGCCCGGAGGACATCTAAGCGACATTAGACTTCACGCCATGTTTTGTTTGACATCTTAGCAGAGACAAAACCAATGGCATCCGTTATTCTGCTCTTCAACGTCTTGATATCCGGACCACTGCTAGAGTAAACTTGGTCTTTCGTATAACCCCACAGGAAAAAGTCTAGAGGGGTTATGTCGGGCGATCGAGGTGGCCATGTCATGAAACCATAGCGGCCAATCCATCTGTCCGGAAATGTGGCATTCAGACTCTTGGACCATTATTTAACAATGTGGTGGTCCACCATCTTGTTAGAAAATAACCGAAGGCTGGAGTGCATGCAACTGAGGTGCTACAAAAAGTTCCAGCATGCCCAAATACATGTTACAGTGGGCTCTGTAAAAAAGAAGGGTCCGATGATTCTGTCATGCATGAGGCTGCACCATATGTTCACTTTTGGGCTAGCCCTCTGTGGTTCGATTGCATAATGGAGATTTTCTGATCCACAGATTTGCACATTGTGCCTATTCATTGTACCAGAGATGTGAAATGTGGCTTCATCTGAGAAACTGACACGATGCAAATAATCATTTATCATGAGCTATCCGCTGCAAATGCAGCATGGTAAGGCTGGTCATCAGGCTGAAGAGCTTGAATGATCTGTACCTTATTAACATACAAATGAAGATTTTTGTGAACCATGGCATGAGGAATCCCAGTTTCCCGGGAAGCACGACGAACGGATTTCCTAGAGCTTCGCAGAAATGTCTCCTGAACAGCTGCCTCTTGTGTAACCGGTAGTCGGCCTGCTCAGGGGAGATCGGCAACACTACCCGTCGCTTTAAACTTTTCGTACCAAGCTTGTATGCTTTTTTGGTCCGGTGGTGATCGTCTGTACTCTTTTCTGAAATGACACTGCACACTAACCGCCGATTTGGTCTCATGGAACCACAACACGCATGCCGCTTTTTCTTGCATAGAAGCCATTATCGATTAAATGCTTTTATTATTTAGCCGCAGTGCTCACCTAAAGAATGGGGGGGGGGGGACCTTTATGAGTGCTGCTATATTATGTTGCCAATCATTTTATTTTAACTTACATAGATTCTTTTTGTAATGTGGGAAAGACTTTATGGACATCCTGTATATATATATTTCTTCTGATTAGTAAAAAATTAAAATGTGTGTTTTTGTAAAAGCAATCCCATGGCTAAAAATATTTTGTCACAACTGCTTTCCAGATTTACTTATGCAAATTAATGTATGTGTGCAAATACTTTTTTTGTCCATTGTAGTTGTCAACCCACATAAACTTACACATTTGAGGTTGGTAAAGAACTACTGCACACTAAAATAAGTATGCAATTAGTAGTTTTATATAAAAAAAAATAATTCTGAAGCAGCAGCAGAGGATAGTAAGAAAGCATTTCATTGGAAAAAGGTGGAAAATCATGGTTATGGTTCAAGATATTGGATGCAAATAAAATTCTTTAAATCATGCTTTTGGTGAGATCCAGATAGTCAAAATGCAAGTATATTTTTATGTTCTCTACTATAGAGTACAGTGCATCAGCCAAACCAGAAGACACGTGTCACAATACAGATCCATGATAAGAGTTAGCTACAGTTAAAAGGAGTTTCCCAATTCAAAATAGTTTCGATCCCAGTCAGACTGCTATGAGCACTGTGTGGCCCATTAAGCTGGTGAACATGGGGTATTGGACCTCTGTTACAAATGAGGTCATCTGTTCCTTCCTTTCTCATTCTGATCTTTCTTGGAAGACGCCTTGGACCTCCCACTTCCATTTCCACAAAGGAGATAAAGTAAAGCTCTCAAACACATGTGGTACCCCTTGCTAACTCCCAATCATCTGAATAATGTCAATGCCCAATCCAAAAATGGAAAAGCTAAATTATCATTGAATAAAAATTTAGGTTACACAGAAAGCTGTTGCAGCAGAAAAAAAACTTAAGGTTATGGTTCAGATGAAAGCAGAATTTTATTTTTTTTAAACAAACTTTGCATATATAGTTTTCAAAGGCAAATAATTGAATAAGCTACTCAAAAATAAATGCAATAGGATTTATTATATAATATTACTGTTTTACAAAGATACAAAATTGGACACATTTGCTAAAATGACATATTACACAACATTTGACTTGCACAGTAAAGAAAAATGCATAAATATTATTTCATAGTAAATGTTAGAATGTTACAGAAAATATATAAATTTATGAATACAGTGAATCACACCATTGCCTTTTTAAGGTACTAAAGGTATTTCATGGGAACACCTTTGTTGTCTTCCTTAACAAGCTGATGCTTCAACAACAACAGACAATATGGGTACCAGTAACATCTGTTTTAATAGACCAACACGAATTATATAAATGCATATGCTTTTAGCAACTCTCAAGTATACAGGATGTTTGATCCTTTTATTTTTTATAAATATTTCTTGATCTTCATTACAAACATTTTAATACCATAAATAAAGTTTTATAAACCAAGAAGAACCAGGACCCATGCAATTTTATCTAAGGTACTATCTACAGAATAGCATTTCAATCTAGCACAGAAACAGCAATTTGTGAGAAGACAAATTTTTTGACTGCTTGTGTTGTTCTAGCTTTTAATACAAAACTGTTTATTTAAGCATTTATCTTTGACTTTTATGGTTATCATCATATAAAGCTTTCTATCAACTCGAAGTAAAATGCACATACTCAGCCTTACTTACTAGTTCAGTTTATTTATAGCAGTGTTCATGAGAGAAAAAAACACATTACAGTAGAGCCTGCTAAAAAATGAAGAGATCATGATTAACAGAAATCCTCACTTAAATCCCATTTGGAGGGTGGGCATGTAAAAATACACGTAATAAAAGCTCATATATACCTATATATATGAGCTTTTATTATAACACCGACGAGACATAACATTATGACCACCCCCAGCTTAGAGAAACGAGTGCGCCTGGAGATGGAATGGTGGCGCATGTGAAGTTCACAGAGCAGTACATATACAACCCGAGGATTAGCTTTCAGTTAGTAGAGTGTTCGGAGTCAGAATGGGAAAAGCTGCCGATTTATCGGAGTTTGATAAAGGACAAATTGTGACGGCACGGCGCCGCGGAACTACGATCTCGGAAACAGCGCAGCTTGTGGGTTTGTTCACGAGCCACTGTAGTGAGTTCATCGCAGCCTTCTGCACGTGGGCCTGCGCAGCCGAAGACCCAGCCGGGTCAACATGCTCACTGTACATCATTGCCAACAACACACAAAATGTGCCCAATATAATCAAGATCGGACTGTGGATGATTGGAAGAAAGTGGCCTGGTCTGACGAATCAAGATTTCTGCTGCGTCACGTAGACGGCGGAGCATGGATATGCCGATTACCAACGGAGGCTATGGCCCCTGAATGCACAGTTGGGTGACAACAGGTCATCATCGGGTAGTGCTATGCTGTGGGTGATGTTTTCTTGGAACACTTTAGGCCTCATTATCGCAACAGCACAATCTCCGACAGCTGTCAGAACATCGTTGCGGACCAAGTTCACCCATTCATGGCAACTGTGTTCCCTGCTGGTGATGGACATTACCAACAGGATAATGCGCCATGCCACACTGCCAAAATCATCAGCGAGTGGTTCGAGGAACATGCTGGTGACTTTCTCTTAATGCCCTGGCCTCCAAATTCACCTGACATGAACCCAATCGAACATTTGTGGTTTGACTTAGAAAACCGGGTTTACGCTAAATCACCCCCTCCCAAAAAAATGTACTGGAACTGGAGGACCTGCTGTTGATATTTTGGTAACAGATACCCCAGGATATCTATCGCCACCTCATCGAATCGATGCGTTGTCGAGTGGCCGCTGTTTTGTGGGATAAAGGGGATCCTACAGCTTATTAGGTAGGTGGTCATAATGTAATAGCTCATTGGGGGGGGGGGTGTATGTGTGTGTATCCATAACAATTGGATATACTTGGAAGATTTAATCAAATACTAAAAAAAATAGGAGACTTATTACTGGCAAACTGCATTTCACGCATGGTTTTCGGAGAGATTGAGGTAAATGAATTAAATGAGCTTTGTCTGCTTAAGTGTGTATTTACTAAGAAAATATTTTAGTGATCTGTTGTGTTAGAGTTTAATGGGGTTTTGCTAGAATATTTAACTAACAGCTTAGAAAGAATACGAATACGGTAAGCATAACTTCTCGCCAGGAGATCAAGGCCTAAGTTCGAAAAAACTACGTGCATGAAATGTGCTCTTTAGAATGGGATCTGACAACATGCAGTTTGCCAGTAATAATTCTCTAATATTCGCATTCAAGTGCACATTTTTTGTGTGAAATGGGAGGTGGTATGTGGAAACGTTTTTTAAAAGGAATACATGTGCTTTTTTTGTTTTATATTCTCTTAATTTTTCACTGAATAACAGTTTCATTACTCCCATATCCCTCACTACAATTGTTGTTGAAAAATCCATTTAATACATGTGTGTCAGATCCTCTTTCTGCCAATGAATAGGTGGCCTGTTCTCAACTCTGCTGATGTGACACTCCCATGGCATTGCCCCTTGGAGTGGGTATCTCGCACAACTTGCTTGTTGAGCATTGCTCCCTCCCCATTGCTTTTCAATCAACATTCTTCCACTAGCATAACAAGATCATTTTGCACTGTTGCAATTTCATAAGGTATATCACCATTTCTTTTCTGCCTCATTAAATAATGAATTTCATTAAAATTTGTTACTTTGACTGTTAAAAATGATCATCTTAGCTTTTCTCTCCCTTGTTAAATCTAGAGATTTCATTAAATTTTATTCATTGAAAACAATCAAATTAACCTTATACCAAGCAAAAGCTCCTGTTTGTTCAATATAGGTTTGTTATAAGTGGGTCCTACTGTATATTAGAAAAACAATTATAACAAGAAAGGCATAATCCATTTTTTTTTTTTTTTAGAATTGCATCCTGAGTTTTTCTTTTAGTTTGCACTTCACAAATTTTTATACCATTCAGATATTAATCAAACTTGTAAAAACATGGTGACTTTGTTTAGCTTTATAGTTAAGCCTGTTAATTACAGTTTAGTTTCAGGTTTTCAAACAACTCTTGTACCCAGTGTAAAATATGCAGAAATATCTTTACCACTACATCAAATTCCATCACTTTTTAGAACCACCTGATCCTTAAGAGTGATAAAGGTTATAGGGAACCACCCATTTGACTTGTAGTTACATGCTCCACAGAGATGCTCTATAATGTTGCCCATTCTAGATTCAAACAAAGACCCCAGGCCACACTTGTCTGGTTAATTACCACTGTGGTATACAATTTTCTAAAATTACAAGCAAATGAAACTAAAGTAAACAAAATCTAGGTGGGTAAAAATAACTGGAATTGTGCACAATACAATTAGATGATTAATGAGAATGGAATAAGTACTACAGCATTTCATATTAATTTCATGAAATAATGAAATTCTGATAGCGCTAAAATAGTATATTAGACACAACACAAATTACTCCACATTTTTATTGTATTTAAGCCTAGCTCTTAAATAACAAGTTCATACACAAAATTCTTAGTCAAAGAAAAAACGACACAAATTTAAATTTGCATTTCACAAATGCGTAAATTGGTTAAGGAGTGGTGTAAGCATTTTCCAAATCAGATGTATTGTTATGGAGCATCCAGCCAACACACACAAAACAAATGCAAAAGGGTACCTACTACAGACAAACTCCCACAAAAATGAATCAAATAATGCCCCTGAATTGACAGAGAAACTTCCACATAGACATTAAAAGCTTAAAAATTATGACTGTATCTACATTTGGTATTTTATGGCACTAACTTCTCATTTCTGTTACATGAAAGATATTTCCGATTGTACAAATGGAGAGAATGGCATTAAACAGTCATCAAATACTATAGGGGGAAAAAAATCCCTAAACAAAAATTTAAAAGATGGTGTCACCAATATACTTGAGCTCAAGACTGATAAAATTCCACAATTTTCATAAAATGGAGATTATTGGCATGCATTTAAAAAATAAAACCAGACTCCAGGATTTTCAGGGTTCAGCAACACTTTCCCATAAATCTTGAGAGCTATGGACCTAAGCTTTGGCTAATCATCACTTGACATCTTCATTTTGCATTCATTGTAGAACAGTACCATTCCCCCTCCCCATCTTCTCCATTAGGTCTCTAATTTTTGCAGACAGTGGGAAGAACACAGTATGAATTTTGTCAACATTCTTCTTTATGTTCAGTATTGCTGACTCACACAGGTTGAATGTACACCCAAGTACAGATGACCCTTAACTAGCATCAGGGAGTCATAAAAATTTCTGATTTCCTTTCTAAAGGTTAGAGAGGTTCCCCTTCCACCAGTAGTAAAAGTACATGCAGGGTGTTGGAATCCAAAATAACCAATACAATGATAGCAGGATGCAATAAACAGGATATATGATATACTCATTGCACACAACAGCACAGCACCTGCTGACAGACTAAATGATCCTTCTTTTACACTACGATACCTCCCACATGTGTCCCACCCAGGCCACACTGCACAAAATTGCAATACGGATTTCTTTTTTTTTCTTTGCCTATAACAGCTGGCAGAATTTCACTCTCTCATATTAGCAAATAAAATAAATCGAGGACTTACTGTGTATGTATACAACACTAGGACAATACAATTATTCTTTGTGTCTTTTATTAAAACACAAATTGCTTAGAAAGGGTTCTAATTATACTTTCACTTATGTCAATATTTTGGAAAAACCAATTTCCATTCTGGTACAAAACAATGTTTTTGTCCTCAAGAAAAATGGAAGTTTGTAAGCACTTGTATTACTTCTTCAAGTATTAAACCTTCTATTTTCTTAGAGAACAGAAATCATACTTCAGTTAAAAAATCATTAGGATATATATATATATATATATATACTTAAGAGCAAAACTGAAGACTAAGGAAAAAATTTTAGAATTTAAAACGAAGGGTGCAAAAATATGGGTATTTTTTTGCTTAGGTATCTTCTTTATAGAATATATATATATATATATATATATATATATATATATATATATATATATATATATATATATATATATATATATATATATATATATATATATATATATATATATATATATAAAGGTCCAGGAATTGTGTACCTAAAAGTAAGGTAGCTTTGCTCAATCTTGCAGATACTTCGATGTCTTATAGGTGATGCTTTGTTTTTTTTTAAACACAACACAACTTTTAGCACAGACACCATCCTTTAATTTGCCCTATGATGAAAATACTTAGACATAATTTCATAACACAAAAAACATCTGTGGGATATCCAAAGTTTAAACACAGGTTCTCCCTACAAGTGATTATCCATATGCTGCCAAAATATCACATGGAATAAAGATACACAGCATGTCTGACACTTAATTTTAACAATTACACTGTGTTTGTCACTAGCCTTGGCCTTGTGCAACTACTAAGTTCAGAAAAACGGCATCTGTGGGTTCTTTCATGACAATTTTCTTGGTTGTTATTTAAAGAAGTATTACTGGTTCCCTTTTCTTTTTACTGAGAAAATCAAAGAAAGCTTATTTGGGAACAGCAAGCACACACATTCAGGGGGTGGACAACATTAACGGTTAAAACTTTTTGTAGAATGCCCTTTAACAGTGTTTTTTTTTCAGATCAGATCAGGATCACAGGAAAGGAGTGTCTGACCCTAGGTTTTAAATGACCTAGGGTCAGACACTAGGTCCTTTAAGACCTAGGGTCAGAAATAGGAAGCTAGGGGATTTGGGCTAGAGTGCCCGATAGGAAAGTGACATGGAAGCAAGGTAGAAAGGGGGAGGAAGATGCCCTTATTTATTACCGGGGGCTAGTACCAGGGTGCGACGGCTTAACATGCCCATCCGATGCACAGCGGGTATTTAGTGGTTCAAACGTTTGTACCTGCCCAGGATCGAACCTGAGGTTATCTCCATGGCAGTCACGAACGCTGACCACTACGCCACCTCCCATTGTTTTTTTTTTCTTCTATGGACTAGTGTGATAAAGCCTCCAAAAGGCATGTGTGTTTTTAAAGTCTTTAACCTTTTAACACATGGCATTTTAGCTGCTGTTATACAAACAAGACATGTTTGGAATGTTGTAACAATAAGTGCAAGAAAAATTAAAGCCTACATGCAAGAAAAATTATTAGAAAAAGACATTTAGAAGATTCCCCCTTTCACTTGTATGTGAAGTATGACTAAAAAGTACCTAGATTAAGTCCAAACCTCCAACACAAGGCGATGTATGAGAATGCCACCTGTCAGTAAACACCTTGATCATTTGTACATGCCCAGACCCAGCTGCAATCCATTACATCCCTTCAATCTTATTCCAACATTGTTCAATATATGAGAGGTACAGTCACAACCATTTGTAACAAAGTCATTTACAGAGAATTTATGGTTACAGTGAAGCAACTTTCATTTCCTATGATTGACTATTTATTTATAAAACAAAGTCAAAATTCCTACTTACAGAAATTGTGAAGTCTTGAAATTCCCTTACTGAGTAGTTTAAAATGGCAAAGAAGGGGAAGAGGAATGTCTGAAAAATAAAGCAAGGAAACACAGACTTCTAACATTTGTAATTGCTTTCCACAGTAGAGGTTTTTATTGGGTTGTGTTGGTATTAAGGAATGGCCAGGACAGTGGAAGGACCACTTATCCTGAACTCATTCAAATTGACAGAATCAACTAAATGACTTGTGCATTGCCGACAATAGCTTTGTTGTGAGTCCAACGCTGAGATCATGTATCAAATCCAGTGGAAAAGGACTGGCATTATCAGCTGCATCTGCAATATCTTCATTGAACACCATAGCAAGATTGTTGATGTCACACAACATGCATACTTCTAGTGCAGCAGAAAAATGATTCCAAAGAAAAATTAAAGCCCTATGTTGCACAAGAAGCACAGTTTTTTTAGAGTGATGGATATTAAAAAGTAAGTCTAAAGTGAGCTTTCCTGTCTATATATGAATAATGTACATATAGTTGTTATATCATCATCAGCAGCAACATAGTCATCAACCATTATCAATCCACTGCTGGATGAAGGTCTCCCCAAGTTTCTTCTAAAACGGTCTGTCTTGTGCCAGTCTCCTCCATGTTACTTCCACATGCTTTCGAATTTCATCCACCCATTTCCCATGTGGTCTTCTTCTGGGTCTTTTCCTGTCCCTTGGAATCCAGTCTGAAATTTTGGTTGTCAATCGATGGTCCGTCCTTCTGGCAATATGAGTTTCTCTTCCAGACCTGCCAACCCCTCAGAACCAAAAAACGTAACAGTCGGATAGAAAAAATCGTAACACAACACATGCTGATAATTTTTAAAGCCTATTTCAGCTATATAAATATTTAGCTTCCGTTTTCGGAAATTTTGAAAGGCAGAAAACTTGCATCTTAGGGAGTATGCAAGATGGTTTAATTGGGTTCTGGGGATGTCGTTTTTGTCTGCAGGACCAAAAAATATCTGCGATGTGCATCGGCCGTCACCGCGATTCTTCTACAGGAGTGGGTACAAAATGGATCTGCGATGTACGTCGGCGGCGCTGCGATTCTGCTATGGGGACGAGTACAAAATAATTCTGCGACGTACATAATCTTTTACGAGAAAAAAAAATGATTACAGAAGAAATCCTCACTACGCCTAACTTCCATTTTCAGAAATTTTGAAAGGTGGAAAACTTGCATCTATGATAGGGAGTCTGCAAGATGGTTTAATAGGGTTTTGGGGGATGTCGTTTTAGTCAGCACGACCAAAAGAAATCTGCGGTACGTCACCCGTTGCCACGGTTCGGCTACAAGGCTTCTGTCTGAAAAGGGAAAAAAATGGGGGAAAGCATGACTTATTAAAAAAAATCGTATTTTTGGCTGCAAAATCCTATTAGCGTACTGCAGCATGATTCATTATACTAAATACAATTAAATCGTAACAGTTGGCAGGTCTGCTCTTCTTATCTCTCCTGGTTACAATGAATGATCTATGAGTGATGATCTATGAGTGCAGAGCATGCACCTCTCCATGCTTCTTTCAGTTGTCTGCAGTCTTTGCATGTCTTTTTTAGTTAAGGTTCACATCTCTGCACCATACGTGTAAGCACTGGAAGGTTGCATTTTTCTTTTAAAAATTACACTGTTTCTTCCAAAAGCTCTCCATCCAAGTTTTATACACTGATTAATTTTTCATCAATGTGACCTTCACTTGATATCAGCTGACAGTTGTTATATACATACATTTAATTGATATTTATTTTGTAACTAACTTTTCCTCAGGTCTTGACTTTGTTATAAATGGGGCTTACTGCATTTTAACCTTTCATAGACAATAAGAAGGACTTTTTGCAGGAATCTGGTAGTATGTTACTCTTCAACTTATCTTCATTTGAAGACAACATATTTTTGCCAACAATGCTGCAACATTTAGATTCCAGTAGTGCAATTTTTTTTTTTTTAGATTTCTGAAATGAAATGACTTATCTGTGTGAATGATCTCCCAGGAATGAATGATCTATGAGTGCAGAGTAAAGAGCTCTATAGGACGTCATGAGAGTGGTTGGAAGAAAACTAGATGGATTCTCAGTGGCAAAACAGAATAAGCAACACACATACAATTGAACTGGATAATTCTTTGGTAGAAGAGAAAACCATCGATGTGTGTGGTATGGACACGTGTTTTGAAATTTACAATACAGGTGTTAAATTCTGTGGCACCAACCCAAGCTGCATACCAAGACTTAGAGCTACACCAGATTGGTTGAAGGCATAAAAAAATCGGCCATTAATGACTGAGGAAGCAATGTGGAAGACGCAGAAAGAAGTGAACAAAGTTATTGGGGGAAACAACTTTTTTAGAATCACAATCAAGTGCCTGTAACATATGTTTGAATTCTGCAGTTTGGCTGATTACATCAGGGTCTTTAAACAAAAAAGAGATTGTTTGAAACACACTGAAATCTGGTGTGCAACTATACAAAAAGCTATACATCATGAAAACAAAATTGGAGCACCACCTGCTGATACTCAGGTCATTGACTTTTCAAATATTTCTCATAGCGCTGTTTCTATCATAATTCATTCGCAAATGAAAAGAATAAGATATATGGCATGAGTTTCAAAAACTCAAGGAGGGAGTTACTGAAATGTAAATATCACTTAATGAAAGCTAAGTGTATTTCACATGATTTTCAATAGTGTACTTTACAGATACGAAAACATCCAAGAAAAGATGTGTGTAACCTGGACACCCTTCATTAAACAGGTTGCTCCTGTTTACATAATCTACATCACTTTTGCCCTTATACATAATCCACATGACTTATAAATGAACTGCCTCAGAGAAATGAGTAATGAATTAGGAACATCTTTTGACTCATGCTAAGCCCAGCATAAAGTGAAACACACCTGTGCTTTTGCAATGACTTTGGGGGAGGGGGGGGCAGACTCAAATTCAACATTCCCCAGGCACAGCTCTATGCAATCTTTTCCTAAAAGTTAAGAAAAAATTTGTTGGCATTAAATTAAATATCAGGGTGGAAAACTTCCAGTTTTCAAAACTGAGTCTACTTTGAAGGGTATTAATTTTCAGTTATTGTGAGTAACTATTTATTTCACAGCTATCACTTATATATATTTTTGATAATACCAATATACCAAATAAAAAAACATTGAGAAAGCTTTTATGAGGAGAAAAGATAAGCCAAACCCCCTAAGAATAGTCATGTCTTACCCACAACTTAAAAGCTCATATTCCTACCATTTGTTTCACAAGTGGATATACACAAGCCATTAACTACATTCTACGAATTTGCATGTAATGAAATACTCCCATTACTTTGTCGCAAGCTGCCTACCTGAAGTTATCTCGTATGACACCTACATAAGCTGATGCCTTTCATGCATGCCTGAAATTTCAATACAAAAATTTGGCCACAGGACTAATATTTATTATATGGCAAGCAGGAGTCCTAAACATTACATCTAGTTTTATCTCTGCTTTATATGAGATTAATGAATTTCTAACTTTATTTCATATTTAGGTTTTTTAATGCTGCCTTCTATATGTGTCAAACGACACAGGAAAAACAAACAAACAAAAAACATACAATAAAGCTACAGTCTTAGAAACTTAATGATATCAGAACAGCTTCAAATTCTATTTTAAATTTCCAAAATACAAAGCAGTGTAAAGCTGGTTACTGAAGACTTAATAACAGAACTCTAATCAAAACACAAAATCCAAGTAAAGTAAAAAAAGGTAAAAATAATGCCTAATCAATGCACTCAGAACATGGAAACTCATTAATATTCAATTTCCAAAACACATGGTAGTCACACAATATTACTTTGAATAAACAGTATGTGTGCATCATTTCCTCAATTAAGAAACCACTTCTCCAATATTTCAAGCTCCCCCCTATGTATACCAATATACATGAAGAACAATAAAACCTAAGAGCAAGAAACAATGGAAAATCAGAACATGTACTGTGAATATCACAGAAATGGTTTCTCTAACAGGTAAGAATACAACATAAATGTAATTAAATAATGCTACTTTGGAAAACTATGCTCAACACCTCAGCATATTAAGTGCATGTACATTCCTCCACAGAATTACCATATCAAGAATCAAAGCTGTCATCAACTGTGCTAAAAAATAAATAAATAAACACAATGCTTGGGAAAGTTTCTCCTTCCAAAATAATGTCTTAGGTGAAAAAGATTTTAAACTTTCCATTGTCACAGGAAAAACATTTGGCATCATTTCATCCCCTCCCCCCAAACTATTTCAGATATGAAGAAATAAAATGGAAAGCCCATATATTATTTTTCACAAATATCTACACCTTTCATAACCATTACAATACTTCTTCAGCAATGTCAAAATAATGAAATCAGGTACTTGATCAAAAAAACACCCATGAGATAAAAGATCAGTTTTGAACACAATTTCTATTGCTGAGGGGGAGGGGGGGGATCACACAGCATTCTGCATAACTCTTTCCTGAAGAGACTAATTAATCCAAACTCGATAAACAACATATTAAAAAAAAAAGAAGCTGATTATATATATATATATATATAACTGAAACTAAAAGTAAAAACTACTTCAAGTGTGCACATATAACAGTAAATGCAGCAACTTAAATTTTACACATGAATGATATGTAGCTTACTGGGAGAAACAGACACTTAGAATCCAGAAGTTAGCAGTGAAATAAAAATTTAATGAACACAACAGCCCCAATTTACACATACAGACACCCAAATTCTGCTAGTTTTTCTTTTTGTGAGGCACACACATACATCAATAATTACTGCTGGTAACACTTATCTACCATACAGGCTTTACATTCTGATTTATTAAAATCACTATAACCACTGAACACACAGGAAAAAAAAAAGAAAAATACATAAATTCAAATCATGATAGCACTCATTTTAAATGCTCATAATATAATATTACAATCCACTTGCAATTCTTTTAATTATATTTTCATATGTGTAATACACTTTTTGCTTCACAAATTTATTATACAATTTGTAAGAATACCTACCCCAGTATATACATACCTAATATATTTTTGTCTTAAAATATCCATTCATTAATACTGATCACATGTTTGCACTTTCCTGGTTAGAGTCCTCACTTCTGTTAAAAATTTACAGTGGTCCATATATCAAGAATTATCATCAGTTCCACAAACACACTGTGTCCTTTACAAAGTTTTTCCAGAATGAATTTCCTCAATGATAATTGAAAAAGCTCCATTACAACAGTTTTGAGTAGAGATGATAAAACAGGAAATTTTGAAAGGGAAAATCTGAGAGTATAACTTCCTTCCTCCCCAAAATATATATATAAAAAAAAACATTTTTATGCCATGAAATAAAAGGCAGGGTTGAGGAATTAATACAGCAGTAAAACTGGCTTACTAAGATTTAGAAATGAATGCAAATCTGCAATTGCATTTCTAAATGAGGAAGAGGCAACTGAATAACCACTAGAAATATCGGAATTTATTTCAATATAAATTTTTCCCTTATTATTTGGTACCGAAAATTTCATTGAGATGTTCAGCATGGCACACTACATGAAATTTTAACTGTTGAGTGATAGGGAGTAGACTAGTTTAAAATTTTGACACTAAAAGCATCAGAATAAAGTAATAATAATAGTTCCACACAAGTTTATTGATTTCTTCCATAAAATAAATATCTTAATCATACTAATGGCATTTCATTTAGCACTAAAGCACACAAAATTCTGAACAATGAAATTACACAGGCTTATAACAAAAATACAAAAAGGAACAGCTCACAATGTAAAACCAAGATGTCACTGAATACATTTCTTGAGTAAACTTAAAAAAAGTAAAATTTATATTATAAAATACAAGTTAAAAAAAGTACATCAAATAATTCTGATAAATTTGTGCATTGAATAGAAGCCACATATGAGTTAACCATATGGCACAAAATAAAATGTTCCCATGCTGAAATATCACTAAACAGCAACTCGTTGTGCTATGTACACTTTTTAGACAAGGAATCAGATCATTGCAAGTACGAACATGGATACAGAAGCATCTGAAGTTGGTCTAATTTTTATTTGCTTGCATAAATTTTTCTGATCAACTATAACTAAGATGGAGGCAGAATCACTCTATTGAGGTAGGACACACTTTGCACACTTTTCCTGGCAATATTTACAGTCCATAAAAGTCCATTTGACTCCAGCATTGTCTCCTAGACATGATGGCATTCTAAAACCACAATGGAAGACAAAGCTTAAAAGTGATATACAACAGGTTGGAAGAGGATGGCAGACCATAAAAGCGTTAAACTCTGTGCAGCTGTTAAAACAAACCTTTTTTCTTTTCTTTCTTCTTCTCTTTAGATTCACTTTGTCTGAAAAATAGATTGAGGAAAACATTTTTCTTTTTCTGCAGCAACATATGGGTCAAAAACTGCACACACAAAACTGAAATATTAAAACTAAGGCACAAAACAAACTCAATAGGTCTTTTAAAGCTTCATGTAAAACAACTTGAGAACTCAGCTTTCTTGTATCACAGTTGGGTTGAAACATAAGGGTGCTCTTCTTTTCATGCAAATCATCAGTTCTAAAAATTCCTACATAGTTATCTAGCTATGCAATAAGCACAAGTTCATTCAAAAAACTTTAACACTAGTAGTAACCAGGAATTCCAGTAAAATTATTATCAATTATGAAGGTAACTTACCCTTATTGGGTCTCCTTCCTCTAATGAACATTTCGTACACATACATTTCCGAATCCTGTGTAACCCCTGCAGGAACAGGGGTTCTGTTCTGCTTATATGTCATTTCTATAGAGGTCGATGTTATCGGCATTATACTTCCTGTTCCACTATTTGCTTTGTTGTCAGTACTGGTACTGGAAGCTTCCATTTGAAAAATCTTTCTTAAAATTAACTTCAATTAAAAACGCTAAAGACAAATACCCTTTTAATCTGGCCAAAAGTACAAGAAAAGCTGCGCATTCATGGCTAACTCGTTTATACATTGTGACATTCATCCTTACATAAATTTGACCACACAATTTCTGAACCTTAAACCAATTCTAACTCCCATTACCACCATATAAAACACTTATAAATTCTTAATTCAACTATAAAACTTCTATTTACACTATATGTAAAACAATATACTCCTAGTTTCACATCTGAAACCAGTACTAACACACTACTGCTCAATCTCCTCGTGCCAATTCCCTACACTTAAACTCTTTCGGAAGACGCATACTTTCCCATGCCCCCACATACCTGTCACACCTGGCTTCTAGTGCTTTCAGCCAGCGCCCTGGCCGCTGCCAGGAAGCACACATAATGTTCCTGCCATGTCTTCCGAAAGAGTTTGAGTGTAGGGAATCAGCATGAGGAGATTGAGCAGTAGTACTGGTTCGAGATGTGAAACTAGGAGCATGTTGTTTGAATATATCTCATGTGATTCTATCGATAAAGTTCACATACCATTACGAACACCGGAGACTTTGACAGAGAGTGAAGTCTCCGTTGAAAACGCCAGGGATGAGTCTGGGCAAAACGTGCGTCTGGCGATTGGGACAGTGGACGGTATGAGGTGGTGTACATAATGTATATAGTGACTTTAACTTTGGATTTTTTAAGCCTCTTTATCTTGTATGAACCTGACCTAACTTGGAGGTTTCTTCGGCACCTCTATGAGAATTCAAAATTGACAAAATAGCCCTAATGGCCAAGTACGTACGACATAGAGCTCCAAGTGGAATGAACTTAATGAAACTTAACCACCAACCAACGAAGGGATATAATATTGCACAAGATATGTAAATAGTGTATATAGTGACTCTTAATTCAAGAATTTTTTAATTGTTATCTGGAAAACCTTTAACTACTCTATATGAAGTCAACACAACACAGTATGCTGGAACCGAGTTAGCCCTAATGGCTGGACATCACATACAACCATATAGAAGTATGATACAACTTTTGACCAAAAGGCTCTCAATAAACTACAGATGTGGGACCAAAGACACACTTCGGTAAGTAACATTTTTAGGACTTTTAACTGAATTATATCTGAATTGAATAACTTCATGCACTGCTGCAGACTGTACCCTCTTATAATGTGTAAACTTACATACATTAAAGCATCTTTGTGAAGTATGTTGTTTGGTATATAGTGTAAATAGAAGTTTTACTGTTGAATTAAGAATTTAATTGTTCACAAGTGTTTTTTACGTTGGTAATGAGAGTTAGAATTGGTTTAAGGTTCAGAAATTGTGTGGTCAAATTTATGTAGGGATGAATGTCACAACGTATAAACGAGTTAGCCATGAATGCGCAGCTTTTCTTGTACTTTTGGCAAGATTAAAAGGGTATTTGTCTTTAGCGTTTTTAATTGAAGTTAATTTTAAGAAAGATTTTTCAAATGGAAGCTTTCTCAAGAGCAAGACAGTACCAGTACTGACAACAAAGCAAATAGTGGAACAGGAAGTATAATGCCGATAACATCGACCTGTATAGAAATGACATATAAGCAGAACAGAACCCCTGTTCCTGCAGGGGTTACACAGGATTCGGAAATGTATGTGTACGAAATGTTCATTAGAGGAAGGAGACCCAATAAGGGTAAGTTACCTTCATAACTGTTAAAATACAGTTTTACATGTGAATATAACGGCAGTATGGACAGATTTAAGCCCATAGGGCTGTGATGGTATACAGTAAAATTATGTTCGATCTGTGTTAAAGGCATATCATACGTAGGGCATTCAATAAGTTTTAAGCCAAACATAGAATGACAATTGTTTTTTCAGAAATGCACCTTTATTTTTCCACAGTTCCCCGACTTGGCTACACTTGTTGTACTGCTCATAGAATTGGTTAACCTCTGCTGTGAAAAACGTTTTATCTTTCTCCTCAAGCCAAACACTGCATTGCCTCCTTCAGTTCAGAATCTCCCATAAAACGCCAGCCCCACAGATCTTTATGCTTTCCAACCGTAGGCTGGAGGAGGTTCAACGACCACTGTGAGCAACTCAATGGGCTATGAGCACAACCGTAGGTTGAAGCGTATATGCTCCAGCTTTGTCCGTCTGTCTGTCCGCATGATACTCACGTAAAAAATGATTTGATTTCGGTGAAATTTTAGTACATGATAATAGGAGACAACCTGGGGATGAACCCTATTAAAAGTGGGCAAAACCGGGTCAAAGGTGAAGACATAGAAGCGGAATCCATTCCATCGCCCTTATGCATCATAACTTACATAAAATGCTTCGATTGCAACAAAACTTTATCATATTGTTCCGGAGGTATACTGAACCGGTTCTGTTGAATATCATCGAAATGGGGTCAAAGCTTAGAGATTTATTCCACAACCATTATCCTCATAACTTGACTAAAAATGCTTCTATTGCGACAAAACTTCAGTATGTTGTTTGAGAGGTATCATCATCATCATCATTGTCAACCATTATCAATCCACTGCTGGACGAAGGTCTCCCCAAGTTTCCTCCACAACGGCCTGTCTTGTGCCAGTCTCCTCCATGTCACTCCCGCATATTTACGAATTTCATCCACCCATCTCCCATGTGGTCTTTTTCTGGGTCTTTTCCTGTCCCTTGGAATCCAATCTAAAATTTCGGCTGTCCATCTATGGTCTGTCCTTCTGGCAGTATGTCCAGCCCATTGCCATTTCAGGGATTTAACCCTGATCATGATGTCTTCCACTCTCGTCATTTTTCGGATCCACGAGTTTCTCTTCTTATCTCTCCTGGTTATACCAAGCATGCACCTCTCCATGCTTCTTTGAGTTGTCTGCAGCCTTTGTATGTCTCTTTTAGTTAAGGTCCACGTCTCTGCACCATACGTAAGCACTGGAAGGATGCATTGATCAAACACTTTTCTTTTAAGACATAATGGCATATTGCTCTTGAAAATTATGCTGTTTCTTCCAAAAGCTCTCCAGGCAAGTTTTGTACGCCGATTAATTTCTTCATCAATGTGACCCTCACTTGATATCTGCTGTCCAAGATAAACATACGTATCTGTTATCTCCAGTTTTTCTCCATCAATCGATAAATCTTCATTTCTTGTAAAAGCATTGAACATCACTTTTGTCTTCTGAAAGTTCATTTTTAATCCCACTTCTTTACTCTTGTCAGCAAGTTCCTGGAT
The DNA here is from genome assembly GCA_039090855.1 of Macrothele yani. Classification (NCBI taxonomy): domain Eukaryota; kingdom Metazoa; phylum Arthropoda; class Arachnida; order Araneae; family Macrothelidae; genus Macrothele; species Macrothele yani. The sequence goes on from CM077026.1 coordinate 30,270,835, forward strand.
CATACTCTGCAGCTCTGATGGGGTAGTTGCAAAAATGACTACGTCATCAGCAAAACGAAGGTGGGTTAGATAATCTCCATTAATCTTTATCCCTTTGTTTTCCCAGTTCAGTGATTGAAAGACATTTTCCAATGTGGCATTAAAGAGCTTCGGAGATATGGTGTCACCTTGTCTTACTCCCTTTCCAATTTTTATGTGTGTTGTATTTTCAAACAGCCGAATCTTTGCACTTGCATTTTCATAGATGTTATTAATAATATTAATGTATGCATCTTCAATACCGCAGGATTTCAGAGCCGTGGTAACTGCTGATGGTTTCACCGAATCAAAGGCCTTTTCATAATCGATAAAAGCCATGCACAATGGAAGTTCATATTCCCTCGCTCTTTCAATTAGTTCTCTCAGTACGTGGATATGATCTATTGTGCTGTAGCCACTCCTGAATCCAGCTTGTTCTCTCGGTTGAGCCGTGTCCAGTGTTACCTTCAAGCGGTGTGAAAGAACTTTAGTGAAGATTTTATAAACCACTGATAGGAGGCTGATAGGTCTGTAGTTCCTGAGATCCTCAATGTCACCTTTTTTATGTAGCAGGATCATTGTAGCATTGTTCCAATCCTCAGGAATCTTCTCTTCATTAAGGCATCGAGTGAAAATTTGGGCGAGTACTGTTTCGATTTCTCCACTTGCTTCTTGTATGATGTCTATAGTAATTCCATCTTCTCCTGGAGCTTTCCCCCGCTTCATGTTCTTGATTGCATGAGCAACTTCTGCTGGGAGGACTGGAAGAACTCTGGTACCTTTCATGATGTCTGGAGTACATGTATCATCCCTTTCATATAATTTGGAGTAGAAATCTTTCACTCTTGTCAAAATTTCGCCTCTATTTCTTGTTATAGAACCATCTTCTTTTCTCAGAGCCATAATCTGTTTTCTTCCCTTACTGAGATGTCCCTTTGCTATCTTAAGGCTTTGGTTGTTTTCAATTGCTTTCCTCACTAGCTCACAGTTGAATTTCCTTACGTCTTCAGTGATACTTTTTCGTGTTGTCTTGCATAGCTCTATATATTCCACTTTGGAAGTCACATCTTCTTTAGTTGTCCTCATCTCTCTTCTTTTTTGCATCAACATTTTGGTTTTTCCTGATAATTTGTTCACATGCAACTTGTTCTTAGACCCAGCTAATTTTGTTGCTGTTTCCATTAGAGCTTTGGTTACTTTTCTGTTAACTTCCGAAATATCCACTTCTTCCGATGTTAGGCCTTCTAAAGCAGAGAATCTGTTCTTCAGTTCTAACTTGAAAGTATTATGGTGTTTTTTAAGGTTGGTTATGTCAATACATTTTGTTTGTCTTATGAGCTTGCCACGTTCCAGTTTAGTGTTGAGGTGCATCTTACATCTCACCAATCTATGGTCACTACCTGTGTTGAACTTGTTCAGCACACTGCAGTCTTCGATGACGAATTTTTTGTTACACATAATAAAATCAATTTCACTTGTCGTTCCAATTGGATGTCTCCATGTCCATTTCCTGTGTGGCTTTTTCTTGAAAAAGGAGTTCAAGATGAAAAATCCTTCTGCCTCTGCAAACTCAACGAGAGTATTTCCACGCTGGTTTCTGTTGCCGTGACCGAATTTACCTACTGAAGTTTCATTCTGTTGCCGTTGCCCTATTTTTGCATTGAAATCTCCCATAATTATCTTCAAGTGCTGCTTACCTTTATTATTTAGATGACGAATTTCCTCATAAAATTCTTCAATTTCTTCTTCAGGATGACTTGTGGTGGGTGCATAAGTTTGAATAATCTGAGCCTGGTATCTTCTCGAGAGTTGGATAACGAGTCGTGCAGCTCTGTCAGAGGAACTTTCAACTTCTACCACTTTATCCTTCAGTTTCTTGTTTATTATAAATCCAACACCACTAGTTCTGCCAGTATCTGTCCCACGATAATAGAAGAGATGTCCACTTTTCAGTTCAATGAGATCTTCTCCTTTTCTCCTTACCTCACTTAGCCCGACGATGTCCCACTTGATCCTTTGTAGTTCCTCTTCCAATTCAAGAAGCCTTGAATCAGAAGATAGGGAGCGTCCGTTATAGGTAGCCAAGGTCAGCATCAAATGGCAGCCTAGTCCGGTCCTCCGGGGATTCTTAGCACCCTCTGCCTTCATGTCGCACTGGCCGCTGCCTTGGCCAGGTACATTCCAGCTGCCGGAGACTGAGGGCCAAGATTTAAGTTGTAGAGTCATTTTGGAGGTGTTTGGCCATAACTCACCACGCTGGCCAAGCGGGTTGGTGAGTGTGGGATAGCATTTCCTCTGATCCCGATGGTATAGTTATACCGCTATTGGCGGTCGTCAGAGCCCCTTTAGTGGGAACAGGATGCACCACGAGAAGGCGGGGTTGACATTTGTCAAGGAGAGGCTGTGATGTTACGCATCACCTGACCTTACATCCCTGAGAGGTATACTGAACCAATTCTGTTTAATATCATTAAAATAGTGTCAAAGGTCAGGGCACAGGAGCAAGATTTATTCCCCAGTCCTTATAACTTGGCTAAAAATGTTTCTATTGCGACAAAACTTCAGTATGTTGTTCTGGAGGTATACTGAACCAATTCTGTTCAATATCATCAAAACAGAGTCAAAGGTCAGGGCACAGAAGCGAGATTTATTCCACAGCCATTATCCTCATAACTTGAGTAATGATTTCTGGTATGTTGGAAAGTGTATCATAATCAATGCATTGTATGATTTTACTAACTTGTTGAAGAGAAAGAAGTTACTAGGGGGTGAGGTCAGGTGAGCACAGCGAGTGGGGAAGCCACATTCTGTCGCTGCTTGCATGGAAATATTGGCGGTGTGGATTGGAGCACTGTGCGTTGCCCTGCAGAAGCAGAACAGCCCCACAGCGATTTTCCTCACAGTTTACACTTGATGGCTTCATGCAATTGTTGCTATAGAGTGGAATAAGAGGCAGCATTCATAGTCCTCTTGGGAGGCAAGTAATCAATTAACAGCAACCCTTTTGAGTCCCAAAAAATGGTGGCTATAACCTCCCCGCAGATGGTTGTGTTTTGAACTTCATTGGTGGAGGTGATCAATGATGTTTCCACTGCATGCTCTCTTGTTTAGTAACAGGGTTTCAATGGTGAAGCCACACCTGATCACCAGTCACAATGCAGGAATAGAAGTCACCTGAAGCGCAGTTAATGCAGTCAAGTTGAGCCTAACTTGCTTCAACACGATCATTCTTAAAATCGGGTGTCAACATTTGAAGAATGCATCTGGCATAGACCTTTGACATCCCTAACCTTTCATGCAAGATGGTCCAAACACTGCTGGTACTTAACTTCAGTTCCTCAGCAATCTGTACGCAAGGTTCGTACTCTTCAAAGCAAAATAAATTCAAGCTCTTTTCAAGGACTATTTAAAACCAAATTAGCATATGTGTGTGCGTGTTTGGTAAGTAGGTACATATTTAGCAAGTTAAAGCCACTAAACTTAGCTAGGATGAGCATACCTTTAGTGATCGGCCTGTTATCCCTGCCCCCTGTCGGTTAATCTTATTAACTTTGAATTACCCTTCTGTTTTAGTGCTTTTTGAAATAGTTTTATTTTGGGAATATTTTGAAAGGGTACATTACTTTCGTATTCAACTTCCAGGAAGAAAGCATCCTGTTCCCAGACAACAGAAGCCCATCACGATTTACGAATACATCATTCTACTTATTTTACTCTGTCCTGATGTCAAAGCCAAGGTACCAGCTGTCTATATGCTCCTCTAAGTTAAACGCAAGTTCTGCACTATTTGACCAGCTTGTTGTTTTTATAAGAACTACACAGAAATCTACACAACTTTTTAGCTCAAACAAATATTTTACTCATGCTCTTTCATATCATTTACTTAAAAAACAGAAGAAATTTTTTCAAGCACTATTTACAGAGTCTTAAACTTTTTATTTTCAAGGAGCGTACGAACCAATGTATGACATGGATTCACCAAGTCCTCTACTTTCTTGCACACTTCATCTGTGGTCAACTCCACTGAGCATCCCTCACAAGCAGGGACGCTGCCAAGGGGGTCCAAGGGTGGGTTTTAGCCCACCCTGAAATTTGTCTTGCACACCCAGTTCAAAATGTGCCATTTTTCAATATATTTAACTTTAAAATATAATCTGCACTTTGCCAAGCAATAAGTCTTGTGTTTTATTTCATGTAACCCTACGTATTTCCCCCTAGGAAGTGCGTTGTTTACGTCTCCCAAAAAAAAAAAAAAAAAAAAGTTTATCAAAATAGCATTGCAGGACCATGAAAATTCAGTTGTTCTCCACTCTTCCGATTCCTTAGTTTAAGCCTCTTTTTCATGTTTGTATGGCCAGGGGGCTGATGAGGAGGGTGGATAGGAATTCACTGAGGGGGTCACTAATAATTGCTCTGTTTTTCTTTACAAAATAGGGGATTCCAACATGAAAAGTGGAGTCTAAAGCTACACTAGTGTCCTTAAGACTGCCCCAGGACAGTGAAAGTGCAGAAAGTGGTTGACAACTGCTTTGTGTGAGAGGAGTGCAAGGCAAAGCTGCTGGCTGGAAGGAAGGAAGTTAAGGAGGGGTAAAGTATTGTGTTTGCGGGGAACAGAGTTAAAATTTCATTCAGATAAACAAAAATGACATTTTCGTTTAAATAAATTGTTCAAGTACAGTACTAAGCAAAAACGGAAAATTTTGAAAAGAAATTTAAGACAATGCATCCAGAGCAAGCAAAAAGTTGAAGGTGACATTCCACCAACACTTGTATCTTACACCTGTGGCGTAATTAGTCAGGTCCATGTATGTACGTGTGTCCAAGTGGAGGGGGTCAGAATTGCATGAATTATTTTGTAGCCGGTAGTGAAAAGCATTGAAACCACCCCAGTGGCACAATGGTCTACGATGGCTTATGACCATTCGTCGAAGAGTCTGGGTTTGAATCCTGGTGAGGCATGGATGTTGTGTTTTGTCTTACGGCACAGGCTCTCTCCCTTCCCTGGAACCAGTAACCTTAAATTAGGGACAGACGACTGCTTATAGCCCATTAAGTTGCTCACAATGGTCGTTAAACTCCCAATCAAAAAAAGTTGCTATAAAGCTTGCCCCACCAAAAATAATGTTTGCCCATCCTAATTTCGAAGTCTAGCGACGTCCCTGCTCACGAGGGTCATCTTTCAACAAGTCTCTTCCCCATTTAAAGAGAGCAGCCCATCATTGGACTATGGTACATGAAAATGCACTTTCAACATACACACAGCCTATTTATCTGTTCACGAATACTGTGTGGTGTTTCATCTTCCTTTGTCAAAAATTTAATCACTGGTCAGTTCCACTATTTCATCTGTAGCTAATCCATTGTCACAACTTATAGATTTCAGTTCACTGTGGTGTCATATGAAATTCTGACATAGTGAAATGGTATGCCTGATATATAACTGAAAGGTGATGCAATACTTGCATCACCTGCCAATCACTATGTTCAAGGTCAGGCTTAGAATTTATTGAATGCCCTTGTATTTTGTGAAATATAATACCAAATGCTAATTTTTTCATGCCATTTCAAATGCTTATATGGTGTAGTAATATAGCATGTATAAGTCATTAAGCTTTCTTAAGGCAGTGGTCAAATGTAAAAAAACAAAGATTATTTTTGAAGATAGCATGGAAGACGTCACAAGCAGTATTATTTATTAAGCGACTGCACACTGCATTGCAATATTTTTCTATCCTTATACATAAAAGACTAAGTTGCCGATGACCTGGATCACTTTTTAAGTTGTCATAGCAACAACCGAGAAACAAATGTTTATGACGTCACGATTAGCTTTTTGTGTTCTCATGCAGGTGACATGACCTACACGCAGACAGTTCACATGTATATCACTTTGTTTTGTTGTCATAATAACAAAGAACACAGCTGCTGGTTGATGTCATCTGATCCAAATCATTCTCACATGACATCAGAGATGCGTTATGGCACAAGGTCAACTGACATTCCATTACAACATAGACCAACATCTTTTACTAAGTGTTGTTAACCAATGTACAAGGGTTACACAAATGCAATACTATCAACATTGTCTTTCGATCCATGATGAATTTAATACATTATTAAGCAAAGGAAAGCTTACGCAGCAATGCAATGTTGATGCATATGTAAAAATCAAAGCTAATACACTGAATTACATACGACAAAATTGGTCTCAGTTAAGGGTCAAAAAGTAAAAAGGTCTGATGGACCAAATTCAGAATGCTGGAGATGACGAGTTTCTTCCTGGAAAAGCTCTTATTTTGCCATCTTCATTTCAAGGTAGTCCACGAAATATGGCGCAAAATTATCAGGATGCAATGGTGATAGAAAGTATGTCAAGCTTGATATTTTCCTTACTATGACTTGCAACTCAAAATGGGAAGAAATTACTGAAAACTTGAACGATCAATCTGTCGAAAACTGTCCAGATTTAGTTGCAAGAGTCTTCCAATTAAAGTTAAAAGAATTAACGGATGATATAACCAAAAGGTATATTTTTGGAGTTCCGGTGGCCAAAGTTCATGATGTAATCGAATCCCAAAAAAAAGAGGGCTTCCCCATGCTCATATGCTCTTGATTTTGAAAGAAGAGGACAAACCAACATTGCCCGGAAAAAAAAAAAAAAAAAAAAAAAAAAAAAAAACTGACCAAATTATATCAGCAGAACTACCAGATAAAGAGCATTTACCAGTTTTACATGCAACTGTTGCAAAACACATGGTTCATGGCCCATGTGGTAAAATAATCACAATTCATCCTGTATGGAAGATGGCAAATGTGCCAAGCAATTTCCGAAGTCTTTCCAAAATGAAACAGCAGCTAACAAAGGCTGGTATCCTTTATATCACTGTAGAAAGAATGGTGCAACCACTACTGTACTTGGTAAAATTATTGATAACATCTGGATTGTCCTTTATAATCCATATCTTTTGCTAAAGTACAATTGCCACATTAATGTCGAGGTGTGTGCTACTGTGAAATGCGTGAAATACCTTTTGAAGTACGTATATAAAGGTCATGACTATGAAAATGTGCATATAACAGAGCACAACACTAAATACGATGAAGTAAAAAGTCATGTTGATTCCCGACACGTTAGCATACCTGAGGCAATGTGGCAAATACTTGGTTATGATATGCATCAGCAATCTCATGCAATAGTTAGATTACCTGTTCATCTTCCTGAAGAACAGAACATTACCTTTAATCCGGAGCGTTTAAACAATGATCGAAATGCAGTTGTTCATCATGCTCAGAGAGATACAATGCTGACAGCATGGTTCAAACTAAATGAGGGTAATGAAGATGTGCAATCCATTTCATATAATGACATGCCAAGACATTATGTGTTCAATCAAAAAGAAAGACAATGGGTCCAACAGAAACGTGGTGGAGATAATGTGATTGGAAAAATGTATTCAGTCAACCTTGGCTCTGATCCAGAAAGATATTGTTTGAGACTACTGCTACTTTATGTGTCTGGAGCGAAAAGCTTTACAGATTTAAGAACAGTCAATGGAATTCCATATGATACCTTCAAAGAAGCTGCATTGCAGAAAGGTTTAATTAAGAATGATGAAATATGGGAGAACACCTTAAATGAAGCATCAGTTTGCAGCCTGCCTCTACAACTATGAGATTTATTTGCATACATTCTTATCTTTGTTTCACCACCCAATGCACGAGAATTGTTTGAAAAACATAAATCCCATCTTTGGGAAGAATTTGCACACACGAGAACTTGAAAATTTCTGATTTTAAAACATTTGCAAAGAAAGCCATTCTGTGTTCCAAAAACTCTAATGTTGACAAATTAAATGAGAATGTTCATGATCTCTTAGAGGGGACAGCAAGCACATACTTGAGCTGATTCAATTGATGCCAATGGCGAAGAAAATACTGAACAGTATTATTCTATAGACTTTTTAAATGAGCAAACTCAATCAGGAATGCCGCTTCACAGACTCAAGTTGAAGATTGGAGCTATATTATCATGCTCCTGAGAAACTTCAATACACAATGAGGTTTATGCAATGGAACAAGACATTGGTTTATGCAATGGAATTAAAGAACTAAAACCCAATTTGATCATTGCAGAAGTACTCACAGGCTCAGCATGTGGCAAAACTGTTTTTATTCCGCGAACTGACCTCGCACCTACGGATATAGACCTCCCATTCACATTAAAACGACAATTCCCTGTAAAACTCACCTTTGCTATGACCATTAATAAGTCCCAAAGTCAAACACTGGAGAAAGTAGGTATCTACCTTCCTGAACCAGTGTTTAGCCATAGACAACTTTATGTTGCATTGTCAAGAGTTCAACGGTTTGATGTCAAAGTAGTCCATGGGCAAGAACAAGGAAAACTACTTCCAGATTTCGATAAGATATTTTCCACTGTCGTTAATAAACGCTTGAATAGCAATAAGTAATATCTAGAATCCGTTGTATTCTTATCTGAACGGGCTTTACAGCTAGTCTCTTAATAATGCACAACAAACCATTGGTAGTTCCATAAACAACATCCATGCATGCTAGCTTGTTGGAGAGAATTTCAACTGTTTTGCTAATGGCAGTCACTTTAAAGTTCATGTAAGGAGCAACTCTCCTAACATTGTTCTATATAAGAATGGACAAGCAGTTCATAACTTCCCTGGCAAGTGCTGCATTCTGCATATCTTGGTTGACACTTCTCCTGTGTTCTTTACATCTAGTGGCTAAGGATCACTTTAACAGCTTATACTAACAGTATGACGTACACACCCACTTTTTCTTTCTCACACCGTATCTATTGGAAGTTAAATATTACATGTGAAAGAAAGATTAGTGGTTTTAAAGCTACAGTGATGTTATTACCAGATTCTTTAACCAATGCATAAAGCCTGTGATATATGAGATGGTTTATTCATATCTCCTTCTTGTTCTAGCTGCTTTTGTTACCACCACCATTATGCCAATCTACATCATACATACATATCACTAAGCTGTTCTCTGAGATTCAGAGGTTAGCTCCAAAAAAAATACGAACTTCCAGATATTTTTACTTACTGTTGTCGTATCAAACTTCTCCATTTACAGCGATCTTGACAGACAACTTGTGCTTCACTGATATCCATTACACGCCGTACACAAGATCTTTTATACTTCATACTCATAATCTTTTTCTCATGCAGACACTCCTGAATCTGATCCACCCATGTCTTCCTTGGCCTTCCTCTGCCTTTCCTTCCTGCCACTTGGGCTGAAAATATTTTCTTAGTAAGCATTTCATCACTCATTCTTTCAACATGGCCAAACCACCAAAGCATATTGGTCTCCACCTTCCTAACAACATTTTGCTTCACATCACACAACTGCAATACATCTTCATTCCTCACACAATCAGATCGTGTCTTGCCACAAACGCCACGTAAGTAACGCATTTCTCCAGCACACAAACGACTCCTATGTTTCTTCTGCAGTACCCAGGTTTCACTGCCATACATCAGAGTAGGAACAATGACTGTTTCATACACAGCCATGCGGGACTCTCTAGAGAACCCATCATTCCTGTGAAAACCTCCCAGAGCAGCTATGACTTTCAATGAAGAATTCACTCACCTACTGATTTCACCATCCAACTTGTTCTCTCTGTCAAACATGCTTCCTAAATACACAAACTCATTCACCTGGTCAATCACAGTGCCATTTATACTTACATTACATTCAGTGCCACCAGTTCCTCTCTCAAACACCATAACTTTGGTTTTTCCCTTATTTATTCTTAGTTTGAATTTCATGCAAACTTCGTGCATCCGAGTCAACATACTCTGCAACTCACTTTTGCTCTCTGCCAACAGGACAGTGTCATCAGCATACAGCAATCTGCACACACGGATATCACCAAGACATAAACCACTATTATCTATTTTGGCATCACGCATGCATGCGTCCATAAATATATTAAACAGCCATGGTGACATTACACAACCTTTTCTAACTCCTGCACCAATGGAAAACCAATTTGATAAAACACCATTCACTCGTACACAAGCTCTACTACCAGCATACATGGCTTTTACACTATTAAGTAAGATTCCCAGTAACACCATATTCATTCAATACCTTCCACAAAAGTGTCCTATTCACTCGATCGTAAGCTTTCTCTAAATCTAGGAAGGCAGTAAAAACTTTCTTCCCAACAGCCAGATACTTTTCAATCATCATGCGTAATGCAAAAATCTGGTTAGTGCAGCCTTTACCACGTATAAAACCACTCTGAACATCCCACACTTTCAATGATGCAAGACCACGTACTTTTTCAATAACAACCTTACCAAACACTTTTCCTGGCACACTCAGTAGGCTAATACCACGATAGTTCTTGCATTCAGTCTGATCACCTTTTCCCTTATACAAGGGAACAATAATAGCATCCTTCCAATCCCGAGGGACCATTCCTAACTCCCAGCACAACTGGCAATCTAGATACCGGGAAAATCAATTTAACTTCACGTTCTCTGACGGAAAAACTGGGAACTATTTGAAAAAGTAATTGTGCCCAAAACAGTCTTCGTTATAAACGGTATTGAAGAACAAAAAAAAAAAAAGATTTTTTCAATCAAATATTTAGAAACAGTGACATGGTATAAAACGCATTTTGAATTTGATAGCATGTGCATTTATGCTTTCCAGCAGCAAAGCTTTGCATGAGAAAACAACTGGAATGCAAAAATCATCATTCTGACATTTCAAGCTCCTTAAATGCAAAAAAGAAATTTTCAAATCAGACTAATGGCTGCACAGATATGGTGTCCAAAGTTATAACATAAGCAGTTAAACACATATCTTTTTTACTAAAGATGTGGTAAAAAAGATGATATAAAAATAATACACAGAAATATAAAGAATGATATAATATTTGCAGTAAAAAAATCAACTACAATGACCACAAGATATGCAGGATTCATCATATAGCTTGAAGGATCTAGTACGTAAAATAATAAAATGGGAAGGTTAAGAAACATGTTCAGAAACAGGTACGACTGAATAGCACAATGGATTTTTTTTTAAACAAAACTATGACAGCCATATTGCTTTAGTTTTGAAAAAGTAAAATGAATTTTAGCAGTGTACAACACAAAAAAAAAAAAAAAAAAAAAAAAAAAAAAAATAAGGTAAGCTATTTAATTTTACAAATGTAATCATTGGCACTGATGTGCTGTATTTTCACTGTTAGCCACTCTTTCAGAAAACTTTAAAATTACATTGCCCTGGAGAGGGATAAGAACCTGCACCTCCAGATTACCAAGTTTTCTAAGAGAGTGGCTGCATGGACAACAGTGAAAATATGGCACATTTGTATCACCTTCCATGTATTTGAGAAGAATTATTTCTTTGGGGAAATTCGTTTCCCATTGATGTATGATACTTTAATTTTACTTTATTCATTGAAATTTGATGCTGTCATTGTGTCCAATAATTCACGAGGTAACAAACTGCACTGAGCCATTTGAGCAGTGTACTGTATAACCATTATAAATTTTATGAAATATGAACTCTTCATTCAGCTGAAAAAGCAGCAGCTTTTTTAACTTTAAAGCTATAAAGTTAAAAAAAAAAATCTGTGAAACTAAGCCATTTAGAAGAATGTAAGGAATTACTTTATCAAGGTCAGAAGTAGCAGCGACGTATGCCACATAATAGTAACATACGTGATGGTCATCACGTATGCCGCTAGTTACAACTGACAGTGCTGTGGTCAATGTTGGTATGTGTCCCTTTCACCCCATGATACCATACGGCCCGTAGAAGCTGGGTTGAGGAACATGATGAGTGGAGTAAGTTCTCTTTTCTGACGAGTCGTGATTCAGCCTAGAGTCTGATAATTGACGAGTTCTTATCTGCAGGGAAGCTGGAACACGAAAGAACCCAGCTTTTGTGCAGGAAATATCACATTACAGCAGATGTGGATTGGTTGATCTAAGCCGTCAAAAGTATCGGTAAATGTACAAACCTATATATCATCCAAAATGGCAGTCTGACTGCCCACAGATATAGATATGAGATTCTCAGACCTATTGTCATGTGCAGCTGTCAGAGATTCATTCCCAGGGCCAGTTCTGGGGTGTTAGCCGCCTGCGTGCCACACATATTTGGCCGCCCATGCCAATGCGGGTCGAGTATAAATAAATATGCTATTAGATTCCTAACCTAACGCATGGCACAGGGGATGTTTTTTTCCCCACTGATTATATGATTGATCTATTTTTTCACTGATCTACTCCTTACAACTGGAAATTCTGCCTCCACGTTTACTTCTGCAGCTAAAGATTTTGCATCCGTAATATATTTACTAAATGCCTCACCAGATCTGGCTGTACTTAGAAATTTAACAAGCTCACACAAAACATTAAGAGATTCATTTATGTTGGATTGAGGGTACTGAAACATTTTGCTTACATCAATTTTTGACAGAAAATAGTTCCATATAATGATTGAGGAAATGAACTTAAAAGACGCAATTCGATCTAACACACATTGAGCTGCATGTTTTGTTTTCTTGTCTCTGGAATTGTCGTCTATTAGATCATTTAAACTTTTCCTTTTTTTGATTGAAGGTTTGATGACCACCATGAGTAACTCAATTGGCTATAAGAAGTCCCCCATTCCTAATTTAGGGTCACTGGTTCTAGGGAAGGGAGAGAGTCAGCGCCGTATGACTGACACAACATCCACGCCTAACCGGGATTCAAACCCGAATCCCTTCACGGATGAATGGTCATAAGCCAGCGCTCAGACCACTGCGCTACCGGGGTAGCTTAAACTTTTCATGACTTCACGTAATTGCAATCTCAGAGGTCACACTGCTTTTATATGTCGTCGAAGTGTGACATCACAAGATGGCGCTGGGCATAAACAAAGGTCTGTTCTCCCATGATTCACATAATGTTTCAACGTGATTGGTAAAATGTGCTCATATTTTGCTATTTCTTCATTTTTTCGGACAATTTGAAGATAATTTAACACGTTAAAAATGCTGTGAAGTCCTTTCACATCCAATCAATTTTGTTATGAACCGCATAGCAATGAAATACCTGGTCAAATTCATGCTTCTGTGAAAGATAAGATATATAGCATGAAGGTACTGTCTGATTTTTATGTTTCTGTTTCGTACATTATTTTATCTTACTTCTTTCAGTTTTATATCATATTTGAACTGACCACCCAAAGAACCCACAACTTTAAGGCTGGACCGTTTCATGTTTGTAGTAAAGATGGATGAAATGTCCGGCCAGGTCATAATTTCGTAGGAGCATCTGCTGATTCACTGGCGAGAAACTTCCCCAATTCACTGATTGGATTTAACCTTACAATATTTAAATACCTAATCATTTAATTTTAACGCATTTTGGTAAATGAATTTCATCTTACAGTATTTTAACTTACAAAAATTGTAGTCCTATTGCTTACCAATCACACACATGCCACATAGTTTTCCAAACTGGTGAGAAACTTTACCAATGTACAATATGTAACAAGTCATTTATGCAAAAAAGTGATCTATCAGTTCATCTATGGATTCACACTGGTGAGAAACCTCATCAATGTGATCTTTGCAACAAGTCATTTACACGTAAAGGAAATTTGACAAGTCATTTGCTAATTCCTGTCCATTTACATACTTACATTGCAAAGTGTACATTTTTATGGATGCTCTTCAAATGTGTCCATATATTTTAACACCTATTAGTGAAATTTATATTTTTGTACAGGTTAAGTAAAATCTCCCAAAGGCATCGCAAGCTATAAAAACTTTGCATGAGTTCACCCGTAAATCGGTACGGAATTTGATATAACAGTCTTGAGGCAAAACCTAATGTCCAAAAAACAATAACAAACCAAAAAAAGAAAAGGAGAGGGGTAATCCAAATTCATATTTTACAGACTACAAAAATATAATATATATATAAGCATATTGATACAAAAAATTTGCTTGTTCACAAGAATACCAGTCAGTCCACAGATGCTTACCTTGACATTTTAGTCCATATGGCATGTTTTCGTTTGTTTCTCGGAAGTCTATAAAAAGAGCACTGATTTTTGACAGTCTGGCGATTACAGTACGCTGATAAACATAAAACCGTATCTAATATATTCAGTTTCACCTTAAAAAAATCAATTTTCAGGACTTTCAACAGCCGCCAACGATAAAATAACGTGTGTTTGTGCCCAGTCACCATTCGGTGACGTCATGACTTCGACGACGTATTCAACTCTCCCACTTTGTATAACTTACAGATTTCAGTGTTAATCTACTAATATTATGCTTTAGTATATTCCACCTGTAAGGGGATGCAGAAAAAAATGTGTACAATTCTTTGATAACGTTTAAAACATGAACTGTTTCAAGTGTTACTTTGGCAGCATTATTTACAACTAAATTTAATGAATGGGATGCAACAGGTATGAAAAGGCTGTAGGATTTACACTCCTAATTTTCTTCTGCAAGCCATTATGCTTACTACACATATCTTGAATATCTAGTTCATAATCTGTTAATAGTTCACTTGGAAGATAATTACATAGTCCTTCCCCCGTAGTTTCTGAAATTGGATAAAACCTAAGTAATAATTCTCTAACTGCAACATCAGAATTGTCAATATTTACAATTCTAACTACAAACACTATATGTTCAAGGTGTGATGCCTGGCATCTGGCGCGCAGTCGAGAATTACCGAAAAATATTTTGCTTTCTTTACAAATTCCTTGATTTTTGATTTTATGCCACTTGCTAAAACAGATATGATTTCATTTTGAAAAGCATGGCCTAAGTAATTAGGCATATGACTTTTAGCAGGTTGAGATTTTGTTATGCTATTGACATGCTGTGAGATAATGGGGTCAAATTTTGCTAACATTTCTATAGCCCTTAAAATGTTCCCAGTGTTTGCTTCTATTTTTCAGTTGCAGTTTCTGTCTAACTTCCTTGACAAAGACATCTGGTCGATGTGTGAAAGCTTGGAAACGCTAATGTGTCTACTTCCTACGCCAATAAATCGGATCACTAGTACGGTGTTACTATTTACTGCTTCATATAATTTATCATTTTCAACCCTGAAAGCTAAACACTGCCTTCCTAGAAACTGGACAACTGCAATGATCCTCTCAATAATTGCTCCCTATCTTCTTTTTCAGATTCAAAGTGCCGCTGTTGTTCTTTATCAATTGTACAACTGTTCTCGAGGCATGTTTTTAATTCATACCACTTTCTACAGTTTTGCATATGTTCTGCACTCGCTACATGCCGCGATGAATGAGTAACTAAATGTCGCCAATCTGAAAACCCCTGACAATCTGTTTGTTTGTTTTGTTTTAAATCAAACAACTTGCAACAAAAGCAAAACACACTATTGGACTTTGTAGAACAGATTGAAGCTCTTTGAACTTTTTCACCGTTAAATAAAACTCATGTTGCCAACGCAAGTCTAGAGTGAAAATTCAGAAAATGGTGGTTCCGCAAAAGTACCATTGAAAGAGGCCCCTCCGACTGCCCTTAGAATTTGGCCGCATGCGTGCATGCACGCACTGCACACCTGCCAGAACCGGCCCTGTTCATTCCTTTTCATGGATGATAACGCTTGTCCTCATAGAGCTTGGCTAGTGGACAACATGCTTCACGAGGAGGGAATTGAGCATATGGAGTGGTCATCATGCTCCCGACTAAAATTCAATTACGCATGCCTGGGACACACTTGGCCGGCAGGTCTATATTGACCCTCCACGAATTGGAGACTACTCTCATTGAGGAGTGGGGAAGATATATCCAAAGCCTCCACAATAATCTCATCAATTCCATGCCACACAAGTGGGCAGTGGTCTCAGCCATTCGAGGAGACCATACACTCTACTAGAAGCCAGTTACCACCTTCAAAAATGTGTTTTTTCTCGGTGTATAGATGTGCATATTGTCGTGCTGTGCGCATTCTGTGCATATTGCACAAAAATTTGCTTTTTTTATATTGAAATACATCAGTCGCACTTGATTTTCTTTACAATACCTCTTACTCCCCTAATTCTTTTGAACAGTGTATATAAAAATCTCTCAAAAGATCCAACTCACACAAAAAAAAAAAGCTCTTTTATTTAAAGGGGAAAAGCAAAAGGATTTCAGGTAAACATTTAGTTCCTAGAAATGTGGCATATTTATCCTAAATATTAAATTACAATATTTTTAGTTTTGGGACATTTGGCATGAAGTGTCATTAGATATGCAGATTACTCTTTTGCATGAAGGCAGTGATCAGTAAAAATTTCACTAAGTACATATGTCAGCTTCAGAACAAAACGAAGAATGTAAGACTAGATGCCTGCCAACAATTACCGACTCAATATACAAAAGTGTAGGTTATGATTTTCTGTACAGCACTTTCACAAGTGATGTGATTGAGAAGCAGGACTATGACCCAGAATGAAAAAATTGATCAAGAAGAACATAATACCATAGATGTCACCTCTAATGGCTTGCACAATCATCCATTGTCTGCGACAATGAAGGTTAAAGGCAGTACGACACAAGATTGTATATCAGTCTTTCGAAGATCACCAACAAGGACTTGGTGCCCACGTACACCTCTATGTTTCCACTGAAAAAGGCAAAGTTCTTGCCAAAACATGTTTGGAAGTGTGTTGCAGTGGTGAATTATTGTTTTGGTCCTTCTTCTATCCTTTTAATTCATTTGGTTTTTAATTTTCATGTTTTAATCGTCGTTCCTAGCGAATATCTATACATAGGTATAGAATTTTAACTTGAAGTATTATTTTATTCAATCTGTGAATCTTCCATTCAGGCAGGCAGACTGATTAGGATTTAGTTTGAATATGTTGTTGTCCATTTTATGGTGCAAGTACTATACCACTGTGGCAGAATATACCTACATATGTAATAGGCCTAAATTGCTGTGAGTAAGGTAAGTTTTTTACCATTAATGCTCATTCTGTATATATTTTACATCATTATTTGGACCTAACTGCTTCATCCTGCATACATGTACAAGAATATACATGAAGAACAGTATTGTTACTACTCTTGATAGCAGTTGTACTTTAATGAAAAACTAGTCTCTTGAATCACATTACATGTGCAAATTTAAAACATATTCCTAATCTGAGACTGCACAGTCAGTTACATGGTACAAGAGTAAAAATATTTCAAAAATTTAAATGTATTTTCCTAAAACTATTCTGTTCTTCTCATGTAACCCAGGTTACAGCTTCTGTGATAATGTTTTGTGCAAGAAACAGGTTACATACAGTCCAACACAAGAATTTTTTAAAATATTCTTCTTGCCCGACTTCCCAAGGATTTTCCTGTTTATTTCATTCTATTATTGTTTCCATTCAAGAAAAATAAGGTTAAAAATAGGGTCAATTAAAAAAAAAGAAAGAAGCCTTTCTTTTGTGAAGTTGTTAATAACTAATAGCGACAGGTGTGTGTGTGTGTGTGAGAGAGAGAGACTTCTCATTGTTCTGATAAGAATGATAGTTGTATAGTTTCCCTTACAACCTGAAAACTTAGTCCATCCAACATTCATGTTCTGTTCAAAACCTGACAAACTTGAAATATCACCATGTGCATTTCTACTGGGTCAGGCTAGCTTTCATCTGCAGGACTACCTCAGAAAGTGAGGTGAACATCGATGAGAGAGGTTCATGTGGTGCCATTTATCACGTGCTGCATTTTAATTTGCTCCAGATCTCCATGCATCATATTGTGTTACCAATCTGTTGTTAGGTCCTGAAATTTTCCATATTTTGACGGTCAGGTTGATGTTAAACTGCTGTGTATATTAATTAAGAAGAAGGTAGTGTAGAAAGCGCTAAGTTACGTATAAAAGTTTAATGCAAATATATTTCAGCCATTACTATGGCCTTCATCAGTGTGACTACTATTGGTTTATGTTGCCAGATTGGAAAAATAAGTTTTGTAATGGTAACTCCGGGTGACGTAATGCAATGAGGGATTTCCAGATGTTAGGAACAAAAATGGGGAGCTCAGAGTGAAAAAATTGCAACTCTGAGCTCCCCATTTTTGTTCCTAACATCTGGAAATCCCTCATTGCATTAGGTCACCTAGAGTTACCATTACAAAACTTATTTTTCCAATCTGGCAACATAAACCAAGAGTAGTCGCACTGATGAAGGCCATAGTAATGGCTGAAATATATTTGCATTAAACTTTTATACGTAACTTAGCGTGTTCTACACTACCTTCTAAATTAGTTTGTTAGTTACATGCATTGCTTACCACTGATTTATGCTGTGTATATATTTTTATTTTATTTTTGTGACCACTATGTTTTTTCTCCTCTTCCTTTATTTAGTTGCACCAGGTTTTTGAGAGGTTAATGGAAGCATGGTTGTCACATTTAAGGCCAAAGGTTCTGCAGAAAGAAGGTGATTTTACAATAAGGATTTTGCTTTCTTTTTTGTATTCAGAAATGAGGCTGCATCTTCCCAAATGGGCTCAAAATCCATTTCATGGTACTATTGAATCATTGAAGATCTAAGATTTTTATCATTTCAATCCTTTAGGTGTATCTGTAGTCTTGTTTTAAGATTTCTCTTAAAGTGCTTTCTACATATACATGTATATATATTTATTTATTTTAGAGATATTTCATGCACACTAGCTATTTGCAACAGATTGTTGGTTTTGCCTGTATAAAATTTCCTGTTAGGCATTTCTTACAATACAAAACAAATACAGAGGTCGGACAGAATAATGTGAACACCTAGGAAAAGGTTGTACATACCTAGTAGGGTGGGGGACTGACCACCTTTTTTTTTTTTTTTTAATTGGAGGTTTAACGACCACCGTGAGCAACTCAATGGGCTATAAGCAGTCGCCCGTCCCTAATTTAGGGTCACTGGTTCCAGGGAAGAGAGAGAGCCAGTGCCGTAAGACAAACACAACATCCATGCCTGACCGGGATTCGAACCCGGACCCCTTACGGATGAATGATCAGAGGCCAGCGCCTTACACCACTGCGCCACCGGGGCGGCGACCACCTTTGGCATTCAAAACCATCTAAATCCTCCTTGGAATGAATGCATATAAATCCTGGAAGGTGGTTAGTGGGGTGTTACACTATTCTTCATGCAGAAATTGCTCCACGTCCTTAAAAGATGCAGGAGGAGGATAACAGAATCTTACTCTGTTTTCCAATGCAGACCACAGTGGCTCGACGATGTTTAAGTCTGGTGGAAGAGGATAATGAGATCTTACTCTGTTTTCCAACGCACACCACAGTGGCTCAACGATGTTTAAGTTTGGTGATTAGAGATGCCAAGGAAGGTGTGAAAGTTCGTCCTCGTGTTCCTCAAACCATGATTGGGCATTCCAAGTTCTGCAGGGATCATAGCATACTTCTGGAAAATTTTAGGTAGGAATTTTAGGAATTTTTAGAAAAATTTTAGGAAAATTTTAGGAGTGTATTTCAATAAAAACTAGATGTATATTTGTATACATCTAGTAAAACAACTTTGTATACATTGTAAAGAGTTTGCTTCACACCCTTCAACCATATATACTGATAGACTGCGCATGACATCAAAATTTCTGGCTCCAACATAAAATTACATGACAACAGTCAAAAAGATGGGTTACACCTGCTGTGCTTATGGTTGCTCTGACCGATATAGTAAAGAAAGTTCTATGATTTTTCATGGGTAAGAAACGAATTAAATACCTAAGTCAATAAAGTTCAATTACTTAACCAGAAACTTGCAGCTATTGATATAAAAATATAGTAACTTAAGAAAAAAAAATGGAATGCATGTTCCAAATTCTTCGCAAATGTTCATCACATTATAAATCACAAAATGTAAACAACCCAATCATGCATGTATATAGCTCAAAAGTAAACTTACCTGAAGAGTTTTCATTATATATGAGGCGCATTCACATAATACACCGAAAACACTGAAGTTCTGCAGCATAAATTAGTAATCATAACAGCATTTTTACACGAAATTTGGAGTCTGATGATGACGTGCCCAATGTTTGAGCCATGGCGGCTTTGATGCAGCTATTGCCAATGTGCAGTCCATTAGTATATATGGTCGAAGTTAACACCCAAATTTTTTGCATAACGTCTAATGTCTAAAGTTTAAGTATGATTTACTTCTAATGTTCAGTTCTTATCTTTTCACGTGTTATTATCATATTCAAGTATATTTACCACATTCAAGTTTCACTTTGAACATTAATATGCTGTTGAACCAGAAGCAATTCACGATTTTCACAGTAAAGTTTTCAGGTTTCACATTAAATTATAATATCCTAAAAAGGTAATTGAAAACCAAGAACTATGTACAATTGTTCACTGAATTACTTTTTTCATATTATTGTTTTAACCTTTTCCTGATTAGCCTATCTTTTTCTGCTTCTACCACAACTAATTTACTTTCAGTTTTCTTTATTTCAGCTGAACCTTGTATGATCAAGTTAGAGGCAACTGCTATTTCAACAGTATTTTGTTTTTCTACAGCTTTTCTCATTCTTTCTGTTCCCTCTTGAATTATTGCTAGGGAGGCTTCTTTATCGTTTTTAAGTCTATTTATTTCTGCATCATTTTCTTTTATTTTGTCATCAAACTCAGCTTTTCTTTTTTCTCTAGCTGCTTTTCCTTATTTTCCCTCTCTTTCTGCTTCCTTTCTTTTACCTTTTTTGATTCTTCTTCCTTCAGCTTATCAACATACTCTTTATAAAATTTATGTGAATCACAAACACTATTTAACAAATTTCTTGTTATGGGAACTTTACTTACACATCCATAGTGTTTAATGGCCCCTTTAACTATTCTTAATGATGTTATAGTTGAGTCTTTTAAGTTAGCCTTGTCCTTCCTTAACAGAGCAGTGTTAACCGAAAATCCCCTTTCTGCATCAGCATTACCATGAGGTAAAACTAAAATTGACTTTATGAGTTTAGCAAGATTTGAGTATTTTTCTTTTCCGCTAGAGTCTTTAATACTAAATATATTACGCCAGTAATGATCAATCCGCACTGGAATATGCCCGTCCTCTGAAAATTTCACTAGTTCATCTAGAGTTGGCTTATCGCAATTTAAAAGTTTCCACTCTTCTCTTACTCTATCAATTTGTTCCTCAGAAAGATGCAAAACACTTGAAATTCTGGTTATTTCCGAAAGTCCTTCAGTGACTGAAAGTTGAGTTGACTCTTTCTTTGGTTCTTTTACCTTTAAAACTTCTATGTCTCTTAGCTTTTGATTGCAGAATGGCAAATTTGACTTTAAATATTTTGTGGTTGCAATTAGTGATGATCTTACATCTAAGAGAAATAATTTCTGCCTGGTCTCCTGAACATTCCTGAGGAGATTTTTTGTCTTCATACCAACTTCTAACTCCCCTAGTTTTTTCCATGAATTTTTGTTTTCAAAATCTACATTCTTTAGGTCTTCTCCAAATTTCCCTGCTATAACATCATCTTGGATAAACTGAGCCATAACATTCCTCATTAAAGTATTTAAATCAGAATATAATTGGTGTATTTTTGGTTCTTCACTCTGATAACATAATGAAAACTTTTCAAAATTTTGGTGTGAAAATGAAATTAATGCTAAATAGCAAGGAGTAAGCTCATTTTTCAGGAAACAGTGAATTCTTTTATACCTTGCCGAATTGCGCAGTTGTTTTTCAAATATTTTTTGAGATGGCAAGAAGTTTAAAAAATATTCTGTAATATTTAGCCATTGATCCAAGAGCCTCTGGGCTACAGAACCAATGGTTAACCATCTGTTGCTGACATGACGCAAAAGAAATTTGGCAGTGACCAATGTTATATCCTCGACAGATTTATAATCCTCTCGTCTTGCAGCACTACTCTTTAAAAAGTAATGCATATCAGTAGCAAATTCGTCAAAATCTATATTTAAGCTTGTCAAAAAAATTTTAAATGCATTACTAACAACATGCAGGTTGCAAAAACCTAGTTCCAAAGATTTCTGGCCTGTTTCTTGTTTTACAACTTCATTGAATTTGCGTAAAAAGCACTTATTTACATTTGGGCTGTCCATGGATACACAAATAATTCTGTTCAACGAAATATTGAAGGATGATAACACATCAAGAATTTCTTTTAGCAAAATATCTGCTGTTGCATGACCCAGAAAAACGCTTGTTAGGTATCGGCAAGAAACTGAATTTATTTCTGAAGACCAGTACCTGAGATACACATCCAACTGCCGTTTCACTTGTGTATTTGTAGTTTCATCAAATGCTATAGTAACCTTTCCTGGGCTACTAGATGCAATGTCTTTTTTCAAATCCTCTTCAAAATATTTTGACAATAATATTTTGACAATCCATGTGATATCACATAAGCAACTTTTTTCTTTAAGTTGCATTTTGGCTGCAATAGCAGAATCAGGAAACATTTCTTTGAAAAGTTCAACTGTTTCAGTGCATGAAACAAAAGACATATTGTCCTTAGCAACTTTCATGGCCCATAATGCTTCGGCTTTAGCCAACTGTAAATCATGACTCAGTACTTCACTAATATTTGTTTTGGGCTGAAGATCCCGTCCTCCAAAGGCTTTCAGGATGGACTTATTTTGAAATTTACTTTGAAATTTCTGCAAATGTTTTTTTCCTTTATGATGCGCTTTTACTTGTGAAAAGCCACTATTAGAAATGTTGAAAATTTCTGAACACAATATACACTTAGCAGAAAATATTGTTTCAGTTGCAGAACACCATTCTTTCAACTTCACTCCGTCCAATTCTTTGGCGAGCCACGCATCTTGAAATTTCGTTTTGGATTTAGGCATCTTAAACACTTGTATTACTAACCAGAAAATGAAAGGGAAGTACAAAAACACGTTCCAATATTGCAAAACCAGACAACTTCCCGAAATTTGGCTGCGAGGATGTCAGAAGATACGAAAAAAAAAAAAAAAAAAAGCAGGTCACCACTAGAGAACTGAACCTGCACACAGCACAGAGAACACCATAAAAGACGTAAAACCAGAAACTATCATACGCATCTCACGCAAGTTCAGTCAAAGCGAGTCGGAGCCGAGATATATTGCGCATCGAAGGTCGCTGTCGCCGACGCATGATCGAAGGTCAATGATCACGTGCTCTACTGCCTGCCAAGATAATACTCAGCTACCATCCCATCGTCATTACCGGAGGTTACGGAAGGAGACCACATGTTTCCTCTTTGCTTCCACCCACCTGCGGTTTACAATAACAAAACATCAGCAGAAAGAGGAGGTTCCACAAGGCATGTACAAAAATAAAGTACGATCTTCTGCGTGCCACGGAGTTCGTCTGCAAAGCGCAAACCAGGGGTGAAAATGACCCCTCCCCTTTTCCCTTAGATCTCTTGTTACTCTCGAAAACTGTTCGAAGGCAAAAAAATGGAACGCCCGCCCCGAAGCAAGTGCATCTCGATGGCGTCATTTTTCCCTCCCTTCAGCAGCACAGCATATAGGCTGTGTTTCTACAATAACAGGTCTTTTTACCTTACCGTAATGGTAAATTTATTGGCGTTAATAACGGTTGTGTTTTTAATAAAAATAAGCTTACGAAAATTTTAGGATGAATAGCAAATTTTAGGTCTAATTTTAGGAATTTAAGGAGGGTCACAAAATATTAGGAATTTTAGGAATTTTAGGAGGAATGCGATCCCTGGTTCTGTGAATTGGGGTGTTATTATCTTTATAGATGGCATCTCCTGCAGGAAACAATGCATGAGCCATTGGATGAACTTGGTCGGCCAAAATGGTTTCATACGCCCTGCCAGTCATCCATCCTTTCAAGGTGATCAAGGGACCAGCTGAAAACCATGATATGACTGCCCAGAGCATGACAGAACCAGCAATGCTGCACTGTTGGGAGCAGACAGTCTGGATTGTAGGCTTCTGCCAGTGTTCTCCACACGTAAACACATCCTGCGGCGGGGAAGAGTGTGAATGTGAATAGTGTGAATATATATTAAGTGTGAATGTGGATTCATCCAACCACACTACATGCTTTCATGCATCGACAGTCCACGTTGTATGCTCCTGGCACCACTGCCGTGGCTGTTGTGCATTCACCCGGGTCACCAGAGGTTTTGCAATAACAGCTCTGCCATGAATATCTTATTTATGCAGTTCCCTGCACACTGTTTTAATTGATACTGCGATCTGGAGATGCAGATTGAGCTCTGCACTAATTTTTGATGCTGTGATCATCTTATTATGGGTAACAATCCCCTTCAATGCTCTCCGGTCTTTATCAGTCAGGGTCGCTTTCCGGGTGCTCTTGTGTTTTGCAGACAAGGTTTCGGCCACAAAAACGGTATGCTGTCATGATGTTAGACACAGTAGCTCTCTACACCCCTACTACCATGATGAGTGTTGTCATGGAGACACCAATAATCAGCCCTCTTTCAATCCATTAGGTTCATTTCGTCATCACCCTGAAAGAATTTTGCAACAAGACACTTTAAATGCACTTAAACAGAACCTTGAGGCTCCAAACAAAGCTATTACAACCAAAAAGTGGTGGATACCGTTGCTTATTGTGACATACACAGCTGTATTAAAAGTCACGTCTCTGAGCATGGTGTTCACACTATTCTGTCCAACCTTTGTACACTGCTTTACGAACCTTTTTAATGGTACCAGTAACCCTCATATAATATGGAATGGTTCCACGGTACTTTTTAGGTCATGTTTCTTTCACACCTGTTTTAGTAGACTGTCGGAGGTATATTCATTAAAAAGAAAATTTACTTTTTTTTCATTGCAAGCATGATTTCTGGCAATTTTTTTTTATCCAGTTTATTTCTTTGGATATATTTTGGTTGTCTCATGAATGTGTTAATGTTCATTGGATGTAAGATCTGAATGTGGCATATTTATATTTCAACAGTTGAAATTTACAACAACAAATATTAAAAAATAATATCTATTAATGAGATATGTGGATGATGTTTTGATTTTTTGGTGGCACGGTGATAATGAGCTTGAATCTTTATTCATGCAATTACTTAAAAATACCCAACTATCAAACTTACCCAGGAATGCAAATAAATTGTACTACTTTGCTGTATCTTGATATCCTACTCACCAGAAAAGCAATGGGGAACAGAATACAAGGTCTACCATAAAAATATTTTAATAGCATCGATCATACCTACCAATTCATATCACCCATTGAAAATTAATATGCTGCCTTCATATCTTACACCCAAATAACATTTTTGCATTCATCACACAACCAAAAAATAACTAAAGAAATAAATCGGATAAAAAACTTATCTAGAAATAATGGATACACAGAAAAAGAAATTAAAAATTCCTTTTAATGAATATATTTTTGATAAATTTCATAAAGGTAAAACCAACAATCAATTTTGCAATGAGCTGGTGTGTATCAAATACCTCTAAAGTAAAAAGAAATATATATTATGTAGGAAGCACATCAAATATTATGCAAGAAAACTAAAAAAAATATGAAAACAAGACTATAGGAACACCTAAAGAATTGGAATGATAAAAAACTTAGAACCTCAATGATTCAATACTGCCATGGAATGGATTTTGAACCCATTTGGAAAGATACTAGCTTCATTTCTGAACACAAGAAAATAAAAAAAATCCTTATTGAAGAATAAGCTTGTATCTAAAGAACTGGTCTAAGCTGTGAGACAACCACTCTCACATTGACTTTTAAAAACTTGGTGCAACCAAATAAAAGAAAAGGAGAAGACAGACAGACAGACTCACTCACTCACTCACTCACTCACTCACTCACTCACTCACTCACTCACTCACTCACTCACTCACTCACTCACTCACTCACTCACTCACTCACTCACTCACTCACTCACTCACTCACTCACTCACTCACTCACTCACTCACTCACTCACTCACTCACTCACTCACCACTCACTCACTCACTCACTCACTCACTCACCACCACCACTCACCACTCACCACTCACTCACTCACTCACTCACCACTCACTCACTCACTCACTCACTCACTCACTCACTCACCACTCACTCACTCACTCACTCACTCACTCACTCACTCACTCACTCACTCACTCACTCACTCACTCACTCACCACTCACTCACTCACTCACTCACCACCACTCACTCACCACCACTCACCACTCACTCCTCACTCACTCACTCACCCTCACCACTCACTCACTCACTCACTCACTCACTCACTCACTCACTCACTCACTCACTCACTCACTCACTCACTCACTCACTCACTCACTCACTCACTCACTCACTCACTCACTCACTCACTCACTCACTCACTCACTCACTCACTCACTCACCACTCACTCACTCCTCACTCACTCACTCACTCACTCACTCCACCACTCACTCACTCACCACCACTCACTCACCACTCACTCACCACTCACTCACTCACTCACTCACTCACTCACTCACTCACTCACTCACTCACTCACTCACTCACTCACTCACTCACTCACTCACTCACTCACTCACTCACTCACTCACTCACTCACTCACTCACTCACTCACTCACTCACTCACTCACTCACTCACTCACTCACTCACTCACTCACTCACTCACTCACTCACTCACTCACTCACTCACTCACTCACTCACTCACTCACTCACTCACTCACTCACTCACTCACTCACTCACTCACTCACTCACTCACTCACTCACTCACTCACTCACTCACTCACTCACTCACTCACTCACTCACTCACTCACTCACTCACTCACTCACTCACTCACTCACTCACTCACTCACTCACTCACTCACTCACTCACTCACTCTCTCTCTCTCTCTCTCTCTCTCTCTCTCTCTCTCTCTCTCTCTCTCTCTCTCTCTCTCTCTCTCTCTCACACACACACACACACACACACACACACACACACACACACACCTTAGTTTAACATTAGCCTGACCACCAAAATATAGGAAATTTTGGGACTATCAACAGATGGTGACAAATAACAGAACATCCGATACAGACATGGCACGAGTTATATAAGGCATATGAAGGCCTAGAACCAATAAATGAGCCGCGGATGGCTTAGTGGTTAGTGATTCAGATTATCGATGCAAGGTCCCCAGGTTCAAGCCTGAGCTGATCTTTCGGAGATGGTGTGATTTACTAACAATCGCTACCCATTTAACCAGTGGGCCCCCAGGCTGGACCCACTGGTTAAATGGGTATCCTTTCCTACGTCCCCCTGAAATTCCCTCACCCCTCTATGTGCAATATTGTACTTGTACGGTGGCGCCATCTACTGTGCTCTAATCTTACTACAAACTGTTCTTTCAAAAGTCGCTAGACTTGCTCTCATTCCTTCCGTTTCTTTGTCCTGCCCAAAAGGCCATCTCGCTGTAGGTGGCTGGGACCTAAACTCTACTCACTGTGGACGGAAGTCCTACAAGAAAATGACAAATACTTGATTGATTGGAGAACCAATGGAAATATGGCACGTGATGAACAGCACCATGTGAACCTCTCTCATGCTCACCATGACAAAGGTAATTTCACCTCACTTTCACAAAGTCCTACCAATGAATTCTGGTCCAACTCAGTAGAAATACACAAAGTAATGTTTCAAATTTGTTAGATTCAGAACAGAATATGCATTATGGACTGATGAAGTTTTTCAGGTTGTAAGAGAATTGCAGCAGCTATCACTTTTACCAGAACAACAAGTCATAAAATGCTGCAACTATTACCTTTACAGGAACAACAACAGATCACTAAATCATAAGCCAAAAGATCTTTTAACTCTTTTTTTTTTTTCTGCTTGGTTCTTTTAATGAACACCACTTTTAACCCTCTCTCATCCTTGATTTTCTAACAACTTTCAAAAAGAAGGACAAAGCCTTTTTTTTTTTAATTACATTTACAACTGTATTTTTTGACCTTACCTCTCTTCCATAGAGACAATTACATAATGAAATAAATGGGAAAATCAGGCCTTTGAAACTAAGGTAAAAAGAATATTTTATAAATTATTTTATTAGAATGAAACCTGTCTCTCATAATGAACATTATCACTGATGCTATAACCAGGATATGTCAGGCTTTTCAATATATAACATAACACGTAAGGAACAGAATGGTTTCATGAAAATACATTGATATTTTCAAGATATCTGCAGTCTCTTGAATATTTTGTCACCCCTACATCTTCCAGAAAGAAAAAAATTCAGAATTTATTCTTCCACTGGAAAATAATGCAAAGTATGTGGTTGAAGGTATAAAAATCAGCTCCACGACTTATGTGAACAAGCTATAAAATCAACTCCGAGACTTATGTGAACAAGATGTTGAAACAAAGACACTACTATATTCATCAGGGAAAATCCAGCGTCACTACTTCACTAACGACAGAGAGCAACTGATTTGAAGTTGTTCTAGATTTGGCACTGTCTACTTTCTGGTTCCTTACAACACTCAAGAAACATCCCATACAAATTCATTTCTCACGTGAAGAAGTTCAAGCTGCTACACTAAAATGGTTTCGAGAACAGTTTCATGAGTTCTACAGATATAGTTTTAAAAAACCTGTCCAGCATTAGCAGCATTGTATCAAACAAGGAGACAATATGGAAAAATACGGCATAAAAATGAATTACATGTTCTGAGCTATATTTTGTTTCATTGAGATACCTTATATGGGAGTAAAAACTTATATATGGAGGCATTATTTTCAAAATAGTCAACATAGTGAACACCACTCAGTGAACAATAAAAGGTTTCATTATACCAAAAATTAAAAAAAAAGTACTTACTCTTTTAAATTGACATCTAGAGTCATTCTCCTAATAGTTTCATCATCTTTTAGAGCTTCAAAATCAGATTTTCCCTTTTCAAACTCCTTCCATTTCTCTTCTAATTCATGCCTCTGCGCTTCCAGATTTTTTTTCATTTGCTCATGGCGACGCTGCAACTGTGTTAAAAATTATGATATTTGGGGAATTCAGATACATAAATGTGAAACAAAATCATTATATTTTTTACTCACACAGGAATTGCAATGAGAATAATGATATGTTGTGGAGGCAAAAGATGAAATACGAAATAGGATGCCTACACCCAACCTTTGCAGTAACATGACCTGAATTTTGAGTGGTCCTGTAGCTATCAACAGTTCATGAAAATTTGAAGAAAAGGACTTTCAAAGCACATTATAATTATTATTATTATTACCGTATCCATTACAAAACGAAATTCAGCTAAACCAACAAAACCATTCAATCAGTTATACAAAGCTACAACATAGTCAATGTACAAAACTGTTTACAAGGATTTACATAGTAAAACACTATGATGTTTCATTCTGTGGTCTTTTATAAAATTATTATCCACTAAGAGGCCAATTTATTAGGACCACCTACATGACAATGAGCTGAATTGTATTTGGCTTTCAGAACTGCAGCAATTTGCCTCAGCATTGTTTTAACCAAGTTTAGTTTTGGAACTATTTTCTTTAAATCTTGGCCAGCATGTATCTTCTGATTCATGTACGGGTAGATTGGACAGTAAAGAATTAACATGTCTGATGTCCCACTAAACTTCATCCTGCAAATGCTTCTTGGAACTGAGGTCTAGAGTACTAAAAGCCTACGCGATTTTCCTGTTTGCGATGTCAGCAACCACAGGGGTGTCAGTGCCCCTACCATGAGAAAATTTGCATTTTGAAGAAGCTAACGATAGTATTTTTAATTGTTTTAAGTCCATGCTGTGCTTTAAGTTATGTTTATATACTGAATTACCATTATTTTATGAACTACGAAAAAAAAATTATATTTCAGGTTTGTTGACATTTTACTGCTTCTCTTACGACTGGTAATTAGCATTTCTGTCGTTCCTACAGTGAGATAATGGGAAAACAAGTATGTAGTTTTCAATAAATCGTGGGTAGTATGACTTGCAATATTTAAAGTATAACACATTAATATAAAAGATTTTCTTCTGAATGCATCTGTTTCGCTGTAACACGAATAAGATGCTGCGTCCAAGAACTGTTGCTATTGTTACTGAACGCTTGCGAATATACACTTAGGAAGAATAAATAATATGTAAATACTGTTTGTTGTTTGGTTGGTTCTTAGCAGCATATTTATCGAGATGCGTGGTATTCAGATGAAAATACATTATTTCTGAAACCAATCAACTGGCAAGCCACGCGTACATGGTTTGCGTGTGCATCACAAACTACTAAGGTTTTCTGAAGGAAAGCGTACCTTTGATATACACTGCCAGACAATTGCTAGGACGGATGACAATAGCAACGATAGCAACCATAAAATGGAAGGCAGGAAAATGTGGAAATTAGCATAAGTGCGGGATACAGTAAGACGTGTTGTGCGTATGCAAATTTTGGATTGCCGAACTTGTTCGTGACGTCATAGCGCTGATAAGAAATATAAAGGATTTGACGCGTATTGACCGTTGTTGTTCAAACGCAAAGTTGAAAAGGGAAGAATCAATTGACGAACCTGCAATTTTCAGTATGTCTTCCCGACATCACCTAGATGATTTTACGCGTGGCCGTATTATTGGCAAGATTGAAGAAGGGCGAAAAATAACAGATGTTGCCAGGGAGTTCGACGTCAGCCACAGTGTTGTTTCAAGGCTTTGGAAATCATTTCAAACAAATGGAGAGTGTAGCAAACGTCACGGGGAGGTCGTGTTGGCAGTACGACACCTGCGGAAGATCGGTACATACTGCTATCAACAAAAAGACACCTGCACACCACAGCTAGTGAGGTAGCAAATCAGTTTATGGCTGCTACTGGCAAGCGGATTTCCCGAAAAACTGTCGCCAGACGTTTGCATGAAGGAGGACTATACGCCCGCCGTCCTGTTGTGTGCATCCCATTGTCCAGACGTCACCGTACCGCCCGTTTGCAATGGTGCCATCAACATCGCAATTGGACTGATAACGACTGGTCTGCTGTCCTCTTCTCAGATGAAAGTAGATACAGTCTATCATCTCTTCTCAGATGAAAGTAGATACAGTCTATCATCTCTTCTCAGATGAAAGTAGATACAGTCTATCATCTCTTCTCAGATGAAAGTAGATACAGTCTATCATTGTCAACGACAACTGATCTGGCGTGATAGTGGTACTGCATATTTTCCAGCAAACATACAGGAAAGGGACCGATATCTGACATGTAGTGTCATGGTATGGGCTGGCATCATGATCAATGGCCGTATGTCCCTCTATGTGCTTCCAACTGGGATTATGACTGGCCAACGATACAT
The DNA here is from genome assembly GCA_039090855.1 of Macrothele yani. NCBI lineage: Eukaryota > Metazoa > Arthropoda > Arachnida > Araneae > Macrothelidae > Macrothele > Macrothele yani. Next base: position 30,302,192 of record CM077026.1, read on the forward strand.
TAATGATGTTCTGCTACCTCATGTTCGCATGTTCAGTGGTGCTGTCGGTGATAGATTAATTTTCATGAACGACAACGCAACATGTCATCGAACAGTCGCTGTCCAAGAGTGTCTTGAGAGCAAGGATATTCACCGCTTCGTATGGCCAGCACGTTCTCCAGATCTGAATCCCATTGAAAATGTGTGGGATGCTTTGGGGAGGAGTCTTGCTGGTCGCCAATGCCCTCCAATAAACAAGGACACCCTCATCCGTGCACTGACAGGGGCATGAGATAAATTACCCCTACAGCTGCTTGATAATGTTGTGCAAAGCATGACACGACGTGTGGAATCTTGCATCGCCCTCCATGGTGGCCATATCCCGTATTGACATCTTACGCCGGAATGCCTGCGGACAGTAATTGCATTTTTTTCACATTTACGTATTCTGCACAAAATGGCCTGTTTGTTCCTTGAACATGTTCCAAAGCCTTCTGGATTTCAGGGCACAATAAATTGTCTTTCTTGTAATGTCCTGGCATTCTGACATTTTATTTCACTTGGCATCCAACCACAATTACTTTTTTATGCTCTATATATCCGTTTATGATCCGTCCTTAGCAATTGTCCAGCAGTGTAAAAGGAAAACTAATGTAACATTTAATAATCAAATTGTAAAATCACCTTTCAGCAGTTGCGCCATGATACTCTTCACACAATGTTTTACATCCAGTAATTATCAATATCAAACTTTCGTTATTGGTGAACAATTACAACTGGAACCAAAACTATAAGATAACAGTGAGATTTAGTAACGTTGGTTAGATAAAAGCTGCTTCCATAGCTTAACGCTTGCGCAGTGACATTTTGGCGCTGGACCCCCCTTCCACCCCTCCTTCTTCAGTAGTAGTAGAATCAGTTTATGACTTTTTTGTTGTTGCTGTCTAAAAGAGCCACTGCTCTTGCATACATGGGGACCTGCGTGTATGGACATGGACATTACGCAGAAGATTGCGAGTTAGTAAGTGGTTCAACGTACCTTCCATCTGGAAAAAGAAAAGTGAGGGTGAAGATGTTCCCCAAGGTAGGTCAAAATGAGAAAAAGAAAACCTCCTAAAAGTTCTGCTCTCTGAACGTATGGAGCAAAATTAAGACTTTAAGTAAGAACCAAATGATCAGTATTCCTGATAATTGATTACAAGTTACGCGATATAAACAATTCTTTCATTTATCCATAGCGTTCGTGAGTGATTTTAATTAACATACATGAGACTGACGAAGAAAAAAAACAAAGCTGTACTTTTTAATTTGGTGAAAAATCAGACTGCACAGTAAGAAAGTGTGAATATTACACAGCATGAACAAAACTTAATCGTTCACTGTAATTTATTTATGAAAATATTTAACTAGATCACACCACTGTATTCACAATTATAAAATTACTGAATTCCAAACAAAATAGGGTGGTTTTGAAAGAGAGCTTCAAACAGTTTTTTTCCCCCTGGTTTTCTTCTTGTATTTACTAGAACATTAGCTCTGGTTTCCTATTGTGAGCAAACCATACTTTTTCTCAGCAAGTTCCACAGCCAAATTTGAGTTTTGTTGACTCTGCCACTGCATGGCATCATCCACTGTTTACTTTTTTTTCTGCTGATAGTTTCCCCTTACCATTTTTCTTTGTTACTTTTCTTTCTTTTTTCGTTTTTTTCTTTTTTATTTCCTCAGATGACAATTTTATCCAACTAGCTTAAAGAACTTTCAGCCTGAGAACCATGAATTCTGATATCAGAACTTTCAATAGTTTAGATAAATGCAGAGATGCCAAGTACTATGGATTGTCTGTAATTTCTACGGATATCATGTTCAAACTACAGACTACGGAGAAGGTGTGAAAAACTACAGATTTTTCCAGAAATCTCGGATATTTCCGGAATTTTTTTTTTTTTTTAATTATTTGAAAAAAAAAAAAAAGTCAGGTATTGAAAATGTAGTGTTTTTTGCGGTAACGTCATGAAGCCGTTACACAGCAAGCATGTTTGGCTGGCCGACAAGCAAGCGGAAATGTTGCAGTGGGGATCGTTCTGTATGATCACGTGACTTTGTACCTGGCTTGCCGTGGGAAAGGCGTTTGTAATGCACGACGTCTGTTAACTTTGGGAAAACCTTAACCGCGTTCTGAACTAACGTAAGTTGTCGGAGGATGGATGTAGACTAGAGTCGATTCCACATTTTCAGCGTGTTCAGTGGCTTCCAGTTCCAGTGGTGTGAAAAAAAAAAAAAAAAAAAATTTGCAGCAGTACAAGGAATGTTATTTGTTGGAATTTCCATGTTTGCAGTGGTCGCGTGTTTCCGTGAATTATGTTTTTTTTTGCTATTGCATATTTGTTTCACCAAAGTAAGGGGCGTGCGGGGTATCAAAATTAAAAAAAAAAAAAAAAAAAAATGCTCTGAGCAAATAGTCATCAGATCGAAGGAAACAATTGTAGATCAAAGAAATCCTGAATGTTTGTTTTTTCCAGCAGAGCACATAACTAACTACCTGGATGTGTGGACGCTGTTATTGCCTGTTTTTATGTTACCTCCTCGGGAGTTTGTTCTTCGCGAGCAGTATGTTTTGCCCAGAGCAAGAGAAAGTCTCTCCATGTGTCTTTGGCAAGCAGCCAAAGAAAACGTCTAGCAGCAGTTGCGATGAGACGTTTCTTAGCTGCTGGATGTGTGCGCACAGTCGTGACCTATTTTTCCACGCTCCTTGCTGTTGGTAGAGAGCTTAATTGTTTATGTTACTTTGACAGATTTGCGAAGTGCAGTTCTTTTTTTCTCTTGTAAAAATGTTCTGCTAAACAAAGGGATGCTTTATTTTATCATTTTTTTTTCCAGAATTGATTGATTTATGCAATTTAAAATACGCTTTTGATTAGTTTTTTTGTATCATAAGCATTTAATGCTAATTTTCTATTTATCCACATAATAAAGCTATGAAATCTTTCAAAGTTAATTGTTCTTTCTTTGCTCCCATTGTGTTTGTCGTATACGAATTTACTTGCAATAGCGTCGGGTAAAGGACCACCTGTCTCTACTAATATTCTTGAATCTAAAACACAAAAAAGTTGTCAAAAATTCAAGGAGAGTTATTTGCAAAAATTTCTGTGTCTAAAATTGTCTCGGGTATCCGAAAACCATGGGTTTTGTTCCCCGTGTGCTGTTGATTTTTCAATCGCACACGGCGGAAAAGACGATTGCGGTCGGCATTTTTACTCTAAAAAACAGGAGGAGTAACCATAAGTGTGTGGCATCACACACTTACGGTTACTGGTAGAGAGCTTAATTGTAGAGAGTCATAAGTGTGTGGCATCACACACTTATGACATAACATATTTATTAAAAAGTGGAGTTGAAATGGTATGTATTTTTTGTGTATTTACTCAAGTTCCCCCCCCCCCATTTTAAAGGGACTTAAATATGTTGCAAAATTTATCCAAGTATTGTTCCCCGATTGAGATTAATATATTGCTAAAAATGTAGCAGTATATTCTGGGAAATACGCATGCTACCCTGCAAATTTTAATGTGGGAACTTGACTTGACTTGAAGTCACTGCGGAAGAACTACAGGCGCCGTGCATATGGACTACTGATGACTTCCTTCAGATGTTGGCATCTCTGTAAATGGTGTGATTTTCACAGAATGAATACTTTTTTGAACACCATGCACCAATTCTTACAAATTTCCAAACTTCGTCGCTTCCGTTTTTGGAAATTTCCCCCATCCTTATCAAGCTAAAATGCACACACACTTATGAGGGTGATGACATTTAACAACTACATAGGAGTGGGAACATCACGGGGAAGGGGGGATACAATCGGAAGAAATCTTCGCTCCGTCCGATTTCCGTTTTCAGAAATTTATCCAACATTTTCAAGCTGAAATACAAATATTTATGGAATAAAATTATATCTAACGATACTGGGTAGAGGAAACATCGCGAGAAATCTTACCTCCATCTACTTTCCGTTTCGAAAGACCAAATTCCATCCAAACACGCCCCCCCCCGCCATCAATCCTCCCAAAAGGTCCACATGATAACAAAAAAGACGTAATTCCTTGAATCAGCATAAGAATCTTGTGGCCGAAGATTATGGAGAAATTTTTGGGCGGCCTAACTTCTGTCTTTGGAAATTGGTGCCTACAGTTTCAAGCTGAAATTATGCAATGAAATTATATTTAACAACAATACTGAAGAGAAGCAACATCACGAGAGCAAAAAAAATATGATTATGGGAAAAATCTGCACTCAGTTTAGCTTCCGTTTTTAAACATTTAAAAAGACAAAACAACGTCCTCAGGCGGAATAAGACACCCTGCCCTAACTAATACCCCGAAAAAAGGAAGGGACTCCGTGAATCTGCAGAAGAATCTAACGTACGAATTAGCTGCTGAATCAATTTCGAATGTCGTAAGATTATGCTAAAATATCGATGACCAGTAAATTTTAACTTTTGGCGCAAAATTGGCGCAGATTTTGTCAAACTCACAATTTTTTTTAACAGTTTGGAAGAACATTGTTCTGGCACGGGCTGGCGCAATTGCCGCAGGTCTGGCAGCCCTGCAACCAGATCATAACAAACTTTACTACAATGACCAAACCTGCTATGACTGGAACCAAGAAATGGTCTGTTTGCTTGGGGTGTGTCTCCTAGTGAGAGTGCTGATGAGTTGATGCACTATACAAGGATTAGAAGAGTAGTTAGTATTTTTATTAATTTAGATTTCTTATTTCTTATGAATTGATGAACTTGGCTATTTTATGGCAAACATAATAGTTCACGCAAAATTAAGTAGGTTTAAGTAACATTTTGTGAATCATTAAGCTTAAGCAACGTTTCATGAATCATCCGTTGCTGTTTCTTTATTTTGTATGAAATATTTAGATCTGTGTTTTTCCGACATCATGTTCGAAAAAAAAAAAAATGTATCAGTCACACATTGCATTGCTCAAAGAATATGGAATTACCACAGTAATAATAATGTGAAGCATGGAATATTCCTTTTTTAACTTATGAGATAAAGTTTTTAAGGTAAGTCTTTTTTTTTCTCCTTAACTTATTTGGATGAAATGGAATATTTGTTTTTAAAAAAATGCACAGTGCCTATGGTATACCAATAACCAATGAATTTGTGCAAAGCAACAACCCATTGATGAAAAAAGTTAAAGCTACTTTTATATCTGAATTAGTCTGCAAATATGAAATAATCACTGAATCCATTGCTCCCACAACTCATAAAATGTTTGCATTTTGATTTTTACCAAATGTTTTGCATTTACTCAGAGTTATAACATTTTTCCCATCGATTTTGTGAAGTTGCAAAAAATCAGAATCCTGATATCGTCTCGCCGTACGTAACCTTGCTGCTAGCTAAGACGGCAGTCACAGAAGCTTTTGTTACGACCAAAGAACTTCTACACTTCATACTCATAATCTTTTTCTAATGCAGACAATCCTGAATCTGATCCTCCCACGACTCCCTTGGCCTTCCTCTGCCTTTTCTTCCTGCCACTTGGCCTAAAAAGAGATTTTCTTACTAAGCATCTCATCACTCATTCTTCCAACATGGCAGAAGGAAAGGCAGAGAAGCATATTAGTCTCTACCTTGCTAACAACATTTTGCTTCACATTACACAACTGCAACACATCTTCATTCCTCACACAATCAGAATGTGTCTTGCCACAAAATCCCCGTAAGTGTGCTGGAGAAATGCGTTACTTACCGGGGGGGGGGCAAGACACGTTCTGATTGTGTGAGGAATGAAGATGTGTTGCAGTTGTGTAATGTGAAGCAAAATGTTGTTAGCAAGGTGGAGACTAATATGCTTTGGTGGTTTGGCCATGTTGAAATAATGAGTGATGAGATGCTTACCATGAAAATCTTTTTAGCCTAAGTGGCAGGAAGGAAAGGCAGAGGAAGGCCAAGGAAGTCATGGGAGGAGCAGATTCAGGAGTGTCTAAATGAGAAAAAGATTATGAGTATGAAGTACAGAAGATCTTGTGTATGGCGTGTGATGAATGGCAGTGAAGCCCGAGTTGTATGTCAAGATCACTGTAAATGGAGAAGTTTGATATGGCTAAGAGTAAGTAAAAATTATCAGGTAGTTTATATTTCTTTGTGGAGCTAACCTCTGAATCTCAGAGAACAGCTTAGTGTAATGCATGTATGTATGTTTGACAAAGAGAACAAATTAGATGGTGAAATTACTAAGCGAGTGAATTCTTCAATGAAAGTCATTGCTGCTTTAGGAGGATTTCATAGGAATGGTGGTTTCTCAAGAGTCCCAAATGGCTATGTATGAAAGTACAATTGTTCCTACTCTGATGTATGGCAGTGAAACCTGGGTACTACAGAAGAGACATAGGAGTCATTTGTGTGCTGGAGAGATGCACTACTCACCAGGAGTTTGTGGCAAGACTCTCTGATCATGTGAAGAATGAAGATGTATAATATGAGTGGTTAGGTGGTTTGGCCATGTTGAAAGAATGAGTGATGAGATGCTTACTAAGTAAAATTTTTTCAGCCCAAGTGGCAGGAAAGGAAGTTACAGGAAGGCCAAGAAAATCGTTGGATGATCAGATTCAGGAGTGTCTGCATGAGAAAAAGATTATGAGTATGAAGTACAGAAGGTCTTGTATGATGGATGTCAGTGAAGCTTGAACTCTGTGCCAAGATCATTATAAATATAAATGAAGATGTTTCATATAGCAACAGTACATAAATCCTGAGTTAAACATTTATCTGGCAGATTTTCTTTCTTAGTGGAGCTAACCTCTGAATCTCAGAGAACAGCTTAGTGTGATTATTGTTGTTGTAAAAAATATTATAAACGTTTTAGTCAACTTTTTGCATTGCCATTTTAAAGGTCTGTATTCCAAATGTTCAATGCACAAACGTGTGCATCTTGAGTCACTTGCTCAAGTTACGCTAAAGACCCAACCTTACCACTAAGGCCTGTGCAATATTCTGCGTTTGCCCAACCCCCCTCACATCGTTAACTGTAAACACCAGGAGCAAAACTACATCTGGTCCCAATTTCAGGACCCAGAACAAAATGTAATTAAATAAATGATATTCTCCTGTCTTTGGCACTCCATAACAATAATAAAACTTCCAGTGATTTGCAGGGAAATGAAAAATGATAAGTGAATGTCCTTTTTCTCATAAGAGAAAATTCTCCATTCCAAACATTTTTTTTATAAATCTAGTTGCCCGACTGGGCAACTAGATTTGTTTCTTTACTTTTCCAAGCCAATAATTTGCGTGCCCCGAGCATCATATTTTTCAAGCTCTGAGTTCATTATTACTGATCAGCTTTTGAAAGTTATAATAATTATGGAGCAGCTGATATGCATGGGTGAAAGTTTTCCGTCCTGGGAACGGAATTTCGTCTTTGACAAATTTCCGAAAACGGAAGTTAGACGAAATGGAAATTTTTCCAGTAATAGTACAAAAAAAGATTTCCCCGCAATTCACCCTCTGTCATATCATCACCATCCTCATTGTCAACCATTATCAATCCACTGCTGGACGAAGGTCTCCCCAAGTTTCCTCCACAACGGTCTGTCTTGTGCCAGTCTCCTCCATGACACTCCCGCACACTTAAGAATTTCATCCACCCATCTCCCATGTGGTCTTCTTTTGGGTCTTTTCCTGTCCCTTGGAATCCAATCTAAAATTTCGGCTCTCCATCGATGGTCTGTCCTTCTGGCAGTATGTCCAGCCCATTGCCATTTCAGGGATTTAACTCTGATCATGATGTCTTCCACTCTTGTCATTTTTCGGATCAACGAGTTCCTCTTCTTATCTCTCATGGTTACACCAAGCATGCACCTCTCCATGCTTCTTTGAGTTGTCTGCAGCCTTTGTATGTCTCTTTTAGTTAAGGTCCACGTCTCTGCACCATACGTAAGCACTGGAAGGATGCATTGATCAAACACTTTTCTTTTAAGACATAATGGCATATTGCTCTTGAAAATTATGCTGTTTCTTCCAAAAGCTCTCCAGGCAAGTTTTATACGCCGATTAATTTCTTCATCAATGTGACCCTCACTTGATATCTGCTGTCCAAGATAAACGTACGTGTCTGTTATCTCCAGCTTTTCTCCATCAATCGATAAATCTTCATTTCTTGAAAAAGCATTGAACATCACTTTTGTCTTCTGAAAGTTCATTTGTAATCCCACTTCTTTACTCTTGTCAGCAAGTTCCTGGATCATACTCTGCAGCTCTGATGGGGTAGTTGCAAAAATGACTATGTCATCAGCAAAACGAAGGTGGGTTAGATAATCTCCATTAATCTTTATCCCTTTGTTTTCCCAGTTCAGTGATTGAAGACATTTTCCAATGTGGCATTAAAGAGCTTCGGAGATATTGTGTCACCTTGCCTCACTCACTCCCTTTCCAATTTTTATGTGTGTTGTATTTTCAAACAGCCGAATCTTTGCACTTGCATTTTCATAGATGTTATTAATAATATTAATGTATGCATCTTCAATACCGCAGGATTTCAGAGCCATTGTAACTGCTGATGGTTTCACCAAATCAAAGGCCTTTTCATAATCGACAAAAGCCATGCACAATGGAAGTTCATATTCCCTCGCTCTCTCAATCAGTTCTCTTAGTACGTGGATATGATCTATTGTGCTGTAGCCACTCCTGAATCCAGCTTGTTCTCTCGGTTGAGCCATGTCCAGTGTTACCTTCAAACTGTGTTAAAGAACTTTAAGTGAAGATTTTATAAACCACTGATAGGAGGCTGATAGGTCTGTAGTTCCTGAGATCCTCAATGTCACCTTTCTTATGTAGCAGGATCATTGTAGCATTGTTCCAATCCTCAGGAATCTTCCTTTCATTAAGGCATTGAGTGAAAATTTGGGCGAGTACTGTTTCGATTTCTCCACTTGCTTCTTGTATGATGTCTACAGTAATTCCATCTTCTCCTGGAGCTTTTCCCCGCTTCATGTTCTTGATTGTATGTGCAACTTCTGCTGGAAGGACTGGAAGAATTCTGGTACTGGTACCTTTCATGATGTCTGGAGTACATGTATCATCCCTTTCATATAATTTGGAGTAGAAATCTTTCACTCTTGTCAAAATTTCGCCTCTATTTCTTGTTACAGAACCATCTTCTTTTCTCAGTGCCATAATCTGCTTTCTTCCCTTACTGAGATGTCCCTTTGCTATCTTTAGGCTTTGGTTGTTTTCAATTGCTTTCCTCACTAGTTCACAGTTGAATTTCCTTACGTCTTCAGTGATACTTTTTTGTACTGTCTTGCATAGCTCTATATATTCCACTTTGAAAGTCACATCTTCTTTAGTTGTCCTCATCTCTCTTCTTTTTTGCATCAACATTTTGGTTTTTCCTGATAATTTTTTCGCATGCAACTTGTTCTTAGACCCAGCTAATTTTGTTGCTGTTTCCATAAGAGCTTTGGTTACTTTTCTGTTAACTTCAGAAATATCCACTTCTTCCGATGTTAGGCCTTCTAAAGCAGAGAATCTGTTCTTCAGTTCCAACTTAAAGGTATTATGGTTCTTTGAATAAAGCTCATGTTGAGAAATGGCTTCCTAGTTTAATTGAATTAATAATCTAAAGCAACTTATGGGAATTTACTAGGAAATTTTTTCATTAATAGCAAATTTGCGGAGAAAACTCTTCTCCTTCTTCAGGCTGTCTTGTTGTAGCCTGAAGAAGGAGAAGAGTTTTCTCCGCAAATTTGCTATTAATGAAAAAATTTCTAGTAAATTCCCATAAGTTGCTTTAAAGTATTATGGTGTTTTTTAAGGTTGGTTATGTCAATATATTTTGTTTGTCTTATGAGCTTGCCACGTTCGAGTTTAGTGTTTAGGTGCATTTTACATCTCACCAATCTATGGTTACTACCTGTGTTGAACTTGTTTAGCACACTGCAGTCTTCTATGACAAATTTTTTGTTACACATAATAAAATCAATTTTACTTGTCATCCTATTTGGATGTCTCCATGTCCATTTCCTGTGTGGCTTTTTCTTGAAAAAGGAGTTCAAGATGAAAAACCCTTCTGCCTCTGCAAACTCAACGAGAGTATTTCCACGCTGGTTTCTGTTGCCGTGACCGAATTTACCTACTGAAGTTTCATTCTGTTGCTGTTATAATTTTATCCCATAAATGTTTGCATTACAGTATTTCGACTTGATATGGAAGGTAAGTTGATTTTACTTTGCATTAGGAGCTTTCGTTCATATATATATATATATTTACAATGAGAAGAAGCAAATCAACGGGAGCCAAAAACAGTGAAAAAAAAAAAAAAAAAAAACCTTTGCGAACAAGCAGGGAAAAAACATGCAAGAATGCAGAAAGTATGGAAAATGCTGAGCTTTGGCTTTATCAAGGACCAGCAAAACACAGCATAAACTCATTTCTACAAAGACCTAGTTAAATATGGGCTTCTGCTATGTCATGCATGAATTTCGGGTAAATGACCCCACAGATCAAAAAACACCTTCCAAGCCATGAAAAGGTAAAACTTAAGAACACATTTTAGCAATACATACATGACATATATATATATATATATACACACACTAAAGGCGGCAAATGCGGGCCCAATCCTAATTTGTTAGGGTTTTAAAGGCCAAGGGGAGGGCGTTAGAGAAAAAAATTCAGTCTTGGCAATTCCTCCTAACTTTCACCCATGCTGAGATGACCAGTGACAGTGGAAGGCCGTTTTTTTTTAAGTTTTGTGCCCCCCTTCCTAAGTGATGTCCTCACCTTGTGCTGGGGGGGGGGGGGACTTGTGTACTACGATGAACCTTGAAGTTATGCCGGCGGGAGCATTTGTTCCTGGTAGGACCACCCAAGCCAGACAGGCTTAAGGAGAGTGGTCAAACAAAAAGGGTACCCTGATCCCCCAGGTTAGTAGTGATAGTGTCCTAGGTCAGTAGTGATGGTGCAGATGGCCAGTTGTATATCAAATTGTAGCCAGTAATAACGTGTATCTAAATCATATTGTGTTGTGTGATTGTGGCTAATGGTTTTTTTTGGTTTTCAGGTCCGGAAGTACGGAGTGTCAAGTAGAGAGTAATGAACATTTCTGACATCTGCTCCTCTACAAGTTTAACAAAGGATCTACAGCAGCTGAGGCTAGTTGACAAATTTGTGTTGTGTATGGGGAGGATGCTATTGCTCTGAGGACAGCCCATAAATGGTTTGAGCTGTTCCGAGGTGGCAATTTTGACCTGAACAACTCCCCACGCTCAGGTAGTCCATCTCACTTTGATGAGGATCGTTTGAACCATCTCATCTACTTGGATCCAAGTCAAACCACATGCAAATTGGCCACTGAGATGGAGTGTGGTCAGGCCACAGTGGTGCAACACCTGGAACAAATGGGAAAGGTCCAGAAAATGGGGTTTTGGGGTGCCTCACACTTTCACCGAGGACAACAAGAATCAGCGTGTTGCCATATGTGGTTCCTTGCTCGCCTGTTATCGCGAATGTTCTCAGCAACACAAATCTTTCTGTCACAAATTGTTACTGGAGATGAAAAGTGGTGCCTGTATGTGAATTTCAGGCATCGGACGGAATGGTTAAGCCCAAACAAGATGCTCACACCACATCCAAAACATGACCTTCATTCTGCGAAGATTATGTTGTGTGTCTGGTGGGACATGGAAGGCATTATTCACTGGGAAATGCTGCCAAGGAATCGGAACATCAACTACGCCATGTATAGGGATCTATTCAGCATAAACGAACACATTGGCACCAGGGTGTTGGTTGGTTGGTTAGTTAGTGTTTAGTGGCACAAGAGCCTCTAACGGTTTGAGAGCGCTAAGTCCCGTGGTGTCAGAATCAACTTCCTCCCAACGATTTTGGCGACATGAGGAATTCCAGACACCAAGAACTGGTTTGATACTATGCAGTTTATTGTCAATCTGTTGGTCCCACTGACCCTGCCACATTCACTTGATATAATAACGGATCAGAAAACGGAAATCCCAGTGAAACAATGGCAGAGGCGTGATGACCAAAGAGGAAACAGATCTAGCAGCCACATCAGCAGACTCGTTACCCGAGATTCCAACATGCCCAGGAATCCCGAAAAAGTGAACCTGGAAACCGGCCACGAGTAAACAATGAAGCAACCTTCTCACGTCAAAAGAAAAGGATGGTCACTGCAATCCGCAGATTACAAGACACTTAAGAAATCCGTATAGACCATAGCACGATGATAAGAACTTCCGCTGAAATCACCATGGCTTCAGCTGGGATCCGCGCTACAGAAACGTGATCAACACAGACTGCGGCAGATCCGACACCACCACCCATCTTAGATCTGTTGGTGAAAACTGGAACATACTCAGAACTGAGGGAACGGTGTTCAGCGATGAGCTGCTGGTACACAGAAGCAAGGGTTGAGGACTTATCAAAAGAAGTAAAACTAAGATCAGTGACTGCCTCAAAAGAAAGCCATGGCAGGTCCTCAACAACCCTGTTCTCTCCAACAAGTGACAAGTTGAGCCCTGCATCACGAGCTATGGCCAACATACGAAGACTGAAAGCTGGAATGCACGAGGGCCAGTTCTAAAAATAAACGAGCATGCTGGGGATGAAAACCTGCATCGTACAAAGGATGGTCTGGAAGAGATCAAAGTTTCAAGTAAAATTGAAGAGACAGCTGCAGACAGTGTAATTCAAGCGATGATTCATTTGTGTGAGCATAAAGGCTGGGTATCGGGGATGTTCAAAATGCTCCCATACAAAGCTGCAGCGCTTGATGGTGAATAGTATCCAAGGGTCGGAGAACAGAACGACGAGCAGAGCATTATACAATACAGCATACCTGCCAACTAAATTTAATGAATATGCAAAAGTTTGCTTTCTAAAATTCAGAAGATTTTTTTTTTACGTCAATTTGTCACACGATAAAGTGATTTAAAACTCATACTGCTTAAACAAAAAAGGAATACAGGACACTTACCTAACTAATACCCGAAAATTTCTTCATTTTTGCATCGATCTCGAAAATGACAAGGGGGGGGGGGGACTCCGCGAATCCACGAAAGAATCTCACGTACGAATTAACCGCTGAATCGATTTCGAATTCGAATGGCGTAAGATTACGCTAAAATATTGATGACCGGTAAATTTTAACTTTTGGTGCAAAATTAGCACAGTTTTATCAAAATCGCTTTTTTTTTTTTTTAGCTGAATGGTGCAAAAACAACGTTTTGGCACAGGCTGGCCCAATTGGCGCAGGTCTGGCAGCCCTGAGATTAAGACTAGTAAGTTATTGCCATGTTTTTCAACTTACAAAAATTAATAAAACAGGTTATTTTTCGCAAAAAACACAGAAATTTTTCGAACGGCAGAAGAACATGAGTTTGGTCGGAAGATCAGAAGAATGTATAAAAAATCGGAAGACTTCTGCCAAAATCGGAAGAGTTGGCAGGTATGATACAACCATAATCCAGTTTTGACCATATTAGAGAATGGTAAATGCAAAATAAAGACATCCTGTCTGCACCCCACGAGACAATTGAAAGGATCTTAAGTATCAACATGGCCCGCAGACAGGAATTTTTGAGCCGCTGGATGTGCGCACAGAACGTAAGCGCACGATAGGCAGTCACTCCATGGAACCTAGTCTCTGGCAAAACTGATATGGCTGCATGGTCTAAATAGAGCTCTGGGTCAGGATGGAGGCCACGCGCCTCTGGCAGAAATGGACACACGCTGTCTTGTCGGGAAAAAGAACGAAACCATTGCTTTTCGCCGCTTTAACAATCTGGTTAATCGCAGACTGCAACTGCCTTTCAATAAAATGCATACTTGATGAACAGAAAATGTGCAAATCATTTACATAAACAGTAGCAGAAACCGAGGGAGGAAGATTTTTGAGAAGACAATTAATGCGTAGAATGAACAATGTGACAGATAAAATGCAACCTTGAGGAACATCTTGTTCTTGATGGAACAGTGCCGAGAGCATCGTACCCAGGCGCACCTGGGACACACGATTGCGAAGAAAACTGGCGATGAATGTTGGGAGGTTTCCTCGCAACTCACTCTCGTAGAGGTCATGGAGAATATCATGACGCCACGCTCAATCGTATGCTTTCTCAATGTCAAAGAAAACAGAAACCAGGTGCTGACTATGCACGAATGCCTCTTCCACAGATGTCTCAAGGCGCAGGATGATCGTGAGATGAACAATGCCAGTGAAAGCCGCTTTGTGATGGTGAACATACTTGATGTTGTTCTAAAAAGTGAAGTAACTGGGAATTAACCATCCGTTCAAGAACTTTACACAGACAGCTAGTGAGAGCAATTGGACAATAACTAAAAAGGAGACTTAGGATCTTTGTTTGCTAGGCTTGGGAAAAGGCAGAACAAAAGCTTTTCGCCAAGATTCCGGGAAACTTCACTCCAAGCAAATGCGATTGAAGAGGACTAAAATATTATCAAGAGACGATTGCGAGAGATGACGGATCATATCATAGTGGATGCCATCGGGACTGACAGATGTCGCACCGGACCGATGCAGAGCCATCCGTAGTTCAACCACGTTGAAGGAGGGAGTTATAGACTCTTTTGAGAAAAGGCGCAAACGAGATTTTCTGGCGTTCGGCTTGTGACTTAATCCTCTGAAAGGAGGAAAGATGCACCAGATCACTGGACACAGAGGCAAACGCCTCACCCAAACAATCTGCAATCTCCCTGACTTCAGCGTGTTTGCAGCTGTTACTCTCGAGAATGGAAATCTGGTGAGAACTATAGTTACCCCAGATCTTACAAATATTTTCCCACACACTTTTAGAACTGGCATGTGAATTGATAGATGAAACATACTGAATCCAAGACTTCCTCTTGTTTCGTAGGCGCACCGAGCGTAGGATTCTGCTCGTTTAAATGCAACGAGATCAGCATCGGTTGGATAACGCCGAAATATAGACCAGGCCTTATGTTGAGTTCTCCTAGTCGCTGCACATTCAGGAGTCTACCAAGGCTTCGGGCTTCTTGGGAGCGTCGTAGATGTCTTTGGTACTGAAAGATCAGCCGCCTGAATAATACAAGTTGTGACATCGAAAATAGCTGTGTCGATTAACTCTTGGGTAACCATGGTAGAAGATATTACTGCGGACGATGTGAAGATCTCCCATTTGGCACGATCCACCGCAGAAGATGGCATACTCACATAATGCGATAGCACAATTGGGAAATGGTCGCTCCCATGGAGGTCGTTACACACCGTCCACGACCAATCAGCAATAATCGATGGTGATCTCAAGCTCACATCGATCGCACTGAAAGATCTTGTTGGCTCGTGGAAGTAAGTGTCACAACACCAATGTTAAAAAGGCACAAAGAGGACAAGGACAGAAAAGACTCGATTCTACGGCTTCTCGTGCTGATGCTGACACTACTCCATAAAGGATTATTGACATTGAAGTCACCCAGTAAAAGGACGGGTGAAGGTAGTAGATCAACCAAACTCTCCAGAACGGAGATGCTCATGTCCTCATCTGGCGGCAGATAGACACTGCAAACAGTAAGAGACACAGGCACAGAAATACGAATCACCACGGCCTGTAATGTTGTGGAGACCGTAACGGGAGAAACCAGAACACTGTGAGGGACAAGAATAGCAACACTCCCACAGGCTATATCTTCTGATACATTATCTTTCTCAAATGCAGAGTAGCCTTGAACTAAAAGCAGGTCTGATGGTTTAAGTTTTGTCTTCTGTAGACAAAGAAACACCGGAGAGTAAGACAAAAGCATATGTTTCACGTCGTCAATTCGTGTCCGAAAACCTCGACAGTTCCACTGAATGATGGAACCGATGGTTAAAAGAAGAGAGAGAAAAGTAGAAGTAAATAAAATAAATAAAACGGACCACTTAAACAAGGTCAGTGTCTATCTGTGCATTTTGTAATGTGTCCACCAGATGTGGAGGCATTTTATCTGGTGACAATATGGGACGGTACTTTGTCACACGAGTTTTGAGTGAAGCACCCTGATGTTACGTTTTAGGATGAGAGTTTGGAGAAGCAGTACCCTTCTTCTCTTTGTTCTTTTTCTGTCCAGAATGAGTGCTGCGAGTCCCGGTAGCTCACGTCGGCGAAGTAATGGCCATCGCTGTTAAGACTCATAGCATGTGCCCGGAGTGCTTCCAGCCCAGCTGCAATTTCATCATCCAGATGGTATGGACATTTTACAGGGGTCTGGGCATCCATTTGGACAGCGACCGTGTTCTTGGAGACCACCACCGATGCGTACGATCGCCAAACAGGTTGAACTGGGACCACCTTCCTTTTAGCTTATGGGTAAGAAATATTCTCAACCGTTTTCAGCCGTTGGATTTTTTTTTTTTTTGCTCCACCCATCGCTGACACTACTTTGCTGATACTGAATGGGAACCGCTGCAGTTCACACAAAATTCAATGTCGGCCACACAGTCTTGTAAATGGTGCTCTGTGGCGCCACAGCATTCACACCGAGGGAAACTCCTGCACGACTGCTGAGAGTGACAATAGTTCTGACACTTAAAATATCTCGGAGGGTTAGGGATGTATGGACGTACCTCAATGTGGAGATACCCTGCCTTGATGGATGTGCGCAGGGATGTCAAACCTCAAAATGATGTTACGGGATGGGACTAACTGCCCATTCTGCTGAAAGAGGATACGCCGTACACTAGTAACGTGTTAACTACTCAGTTCTTCCAGGAGCTCCTCCTCAGTACATTCAATTAAGTCGCAAGAGGAGACAACACCTCGAGATGTATAAAGGGGTGTTATTTTGCCAGGAGTCTCAACAGCGAATTAATGTTTAGAAGTGTGGTACTGTAGCTCGTAGTTGACATCTCCATGAAAAAATCTCCAGATGAAAGCTTCTTGACGCTCTTCAGAGAGCTTGCTATAAACTGTAATGCTTTATTTTTCCAAAAAGGCCTTTCGGCCCTTAAAGACTTTGAAGGATTCAAAAAGTGGATGAAGAAAAACTGAGCATTAGGAAAATCAGGGACTTGTTTCTTAGAGGAAGGGGCTGAATCTTCTTCCATACGCCATTTGCTGTTGGCCTCCTAGGAAACATTATTGGTAGCCATAAAGAAAAAAATTTGTCCGCCGACTTCCCTGCCCACCACCAACATGGGAGAGCCAGAGGTCCACAAGCCCAAATGGACACAGGACATGGCTCGAGGGTTGAGCAGTGGATGTAGCAAGTTCATAGGGCAGACATGCGCTTGGTGAGTACCGCAACTTTCCCGTGTCTTGGCAACACCCCTTTGGCATGCCCACAATATTTCCAGACTCACCTGGTCATACAGAAAGACAAGCCGTTAGACAAGCCATCCACTCGGCCACAGACTTCCTTGACTAGGAGTGGGTTAGTTCTTAGCCGTTCGTTTAGGGTGAAGCAGGAGGGCAAAGAGGAGTGTTGGTAGTTGGTGACAACTACAACTCGACCCCCAGAAACCTCAGCCTCCAGCATCCCCTTTTCCACCTTATGGGTCACTGCACATGGCAAACGTGCAAGTAGGTCTCTCTATCCAGCTCGGGAAAACAAAGAGGGAAATATAAATTGGAGAATAAAGGAAATAGAATGAGAAACTAAACTCCGGCGCTGGCGCATAATCACAACCTCAGCAACCTACAACTGAAGCGGTTGCATTTCAAGAGAACAACAAAAGCTAAAAAATGGGAAAATATATAGTATACGTCAGCTTGGGTCGTGGGGTCACCACTCCCCTTCAGCTGGATGAATAGCTGTCCCTGTGGTGATGTAATCACACAAAGATGAGAAAGAAAGATAATCGGTCACAAGGTCAGCTTGGGCCATGGGGGCGCTACTCCCCAAATAACTGGAAAACCAATCATCCCCGTACAGGGTGCCTCTCTAACAAGATAACACAAGCCCTCACAGTGCAAAGATGACCAAAATGGTCATTCAGGATATGAAATGGGAGATCTTTCTACATTTGGCCTATTCCCCAGATGTCGTCCCTTCAGACTATCACCTGTTCTGATCGCTGTCGAATGTGCTCCGTGGCAGAAAGTTCAACAATGATGTTGATCTCCAGAATTTCGTTGATGATTTCTTTGCAGTAAAACCTGCACGTTTTTTAAGATTGGCATTGCAGACCTATCCATACGCTGGGACACCATCGTAAACAATGGGGGGGGGTACATAGTTGATTGATTCTGTTTTCCCTTCTGATGTAATAACATTCCTGTAGTGCAGTGAAAAAAATGACATGAATTTATGCATCAACCTAATATCTGCAACAACCTAATACATAATTTGGGGCAGATAATGTGGCAAGGATTTGAGAAGTGCTTTCTGCTGACACTACCAGAAGCTGAGAGATAAGTCACAGATGCTATAAAATTAACACTAGACAGGTTCTTTGTTCGTAAAACAACCCAAGCAAACTGCAGCCTTCTTCTCAACAGAAGAGTGGCAAGTACACTGACACCCGAGGATAGTATCACTTCTTCAACTTCAGTCTGGCTGCATCCAACCTCTGAAAAGTTGAACCAGTACAACATCAACAGTATCAGCGAAATATTCAGTTGCCACAAGCTCTCTGCCAAAACCAGTGGGGAAGGAGTACCTAAAACTTCTCTAGAAACAACAGGAATTGACAACAGATTGTACCTTGCAGCAAGAGCCAGAGTCATGCTTTCTTCAAACCTTCGGACAGAGAGGAGAGTCTTTTAAATAAATCTCTGAATCTGTAAAAGACATTGCTTACAAGCCAGGAATGAAACCACTCCAGCAACCCAAGCTGTTTTCATCAAGTTTGACAAGACTGTGGTGTACATTGGAAGCAGGGACTGCCATGTGTCCAAACCCTTCATGGGGTTGGTGCTGGAAGCCCTTATAGCAATTAAAGCATTCACTGCTCCTTAAACCTGGAATTAAAAAGGAAAGTAAGCTCACCTGACTTTAGAATTTATAGTCTGATGTGCATTTAGAATAATAACTTAACACTTCTGGGTTAAATAGGTTTTTTTTTTTTTTTTTTTTTTTTTTTACTGATGTTCTGCTTTTTCACTGATGGCTAATATTGAAACAAATTTGTCTCACTGAACAAGTGATTAAAATGCAGACTGCCATTATGTGGTGGAAGGTGATATTGAATTCATATTTATACCTGTTACATAGTTTTAAAATAGTTGTCCAAGAGTTACGAGTGCTTGACTGGTACAATAAATTGGGAAATATTCAATCTAGTTCAATAATGAACAAGCAATGGTTAACTACCCAGATCTCACTACTAGGTAATTGGCTATTACTTGATCACTGTGTGTATTTAGCCAGGTTACCTAGGGCCTACCTGGATAATCTGGCAGAAATACACATTCTTGTTTACCATTTACCCCTTGCCTGAGTACCAAGAGGAGCAAATCTAAAAAAGCAGCCAAATATATTAACAATAGTATGAACACAAATTGGTCTGTTTAGATGTTTTTATATGGAGATATATATAAAAGCTAATTTACACAATTATGTGGCCATACATTAAATGCATTTACTTACATCAGCTTCTGAATCTTTTAACTTTTGAAGCTTTTCTCGAACTTTCAACTCAAATACTTGTTCCATTTCTTGCTCCATTCGTTTCATTTTGATTTCATGTTCTTTCTTCTCTTCTTCCATTTGGGCAAGTGGATTCCTGCACATGTAAAAGCAAGTTGAGCATATCAACAAATTTAGCATAGATATTTCGCAACATAAATTTTAATATCAGAAAGTCATTAACTTTACTTTCTTTAATAATATCACTGGAAGTATTTCCATTTCCTAAAGGAGAGCAGTAGTATTTCTTCTATTTGGAAGACTTAATAACTACATTTCTCCCCCCAATAAAGGTACCAAAGCATAAGTGCAAAGGGAGGAGTGAAGTCCTCTTTGAGGACTCTGTGTTTTAGATATGAACAAATTTTGTAAAGATCTTTCAGATCTAACTGAATAAACCCCACAAATTTTTATTAAAATGATTAAGGCATAGATAGAGTGACAAATAAATGTTTATAGGTTCTACATTTTGAATACAGGCATTTCAACCTTGAAAGCATTTGCTGAAATATGCAATTTCAACATATTTAATCATAATGTTCATCTTTTTAAAAAAAAAGCAGCAGCTACTTATATATGATGAATGATGTGGTCTTTCTTTCCTAACATTTTGTTTAGTGCACCCATAGGGGGATTCAGGATGTTTAGTGCACCCATAGGGGGATTTAGGAATCAAGAGATTACTGCTAATTATATGGTGTCACTGGACTTTGAATGACAAGGACTATGAAGTGATGAATCCTGTCATCACAGACTGAAATAATATCATTGTATGTATATAATAAATAATAATAAACAGCGGAAACCCAGCATATTGGTTTTTTTGTTTTACGGTTTAATGACCACCATGAGAAACTCCTAGGACTATAAGCAGTAACCCATCCCTAATTTGGGGCCAATGGTTCTAAGGAAGGGAGAGAGCCATCAGATATGATATTTTCGTGCTAAAAATGATCTAAGTTAAAAAAAACAATGCCGTCTTACACACGATTTAAAAAAATAATATTAAAAAATATATACACACGTTAGACCTTTCAAGTTTACAATAAACTCATCCTCAGATGTAATAAAATGCACAAACACAAGCAACAAGGTGCTAGTTATATACACCATGACAATCGTGTCACAAGTGACGTATGTCCGAAAAAAGAGGTTTAACGCACGTGCGGAAATAATTGGTCAATCTCAATTTTTGGAGACTCGGGGTCTTTCTCCCAGTCCATTTACTGTTTCCAAGGGAGGAGGATAGTACAAGGAGAATCTTCATTGCAGCATAGATTACTGTATTTATAAATCAGTAAACTTTCTGTGAAAAGAATAGTAGAACTAAGTCTAGGGGTATTCAGTATTGCTGCCTCCCAAATAGGAGTATGCATACCCGCTAAATAGGACCTGGAGAGAGCTGTAGAAGTTGAAGAGGTTTTAATGTTATATCTGTGTTCCGAAACTCTACATTTTAAGGAACGAGAGGTCGAACCCACATACATCATGTTCTGTCCGTCCTCCAGCGAAGCCTTCAGTGGTATGGCATAAATGCCATGTCAATTGTCCAGTTTAACTCTGTCACTTTTTTATAATTGCTAAAATGTTATTAGTCTTGATCCCGGATCTGATTTTATATATTTTACAAATACCTTTTAAGGGGTTGGTAACTCCAGGTATAAAAGGAACAGATACATATTTGATGGATTGGTGATCTCTAGTTAAGGATGAGACAGAGTTTAAATAAATTCGTCGGAGTAGTTTTTCCACAGTAAAAGCTGGGTATCCATAGTCACTGGCCAACTTCTTAACTCCAAATTGTGCAGGGCAATGTCCGATGACTGCGATATTGCTCGTTGCAGCAAAAAATGTAGAGATGATAACTTTTGACAAAGCGGATGGAAAGAGTTAAAAGGGATCAAAGTTGCATTAGAACCTGGTTTTTTTTGTAGGCTGAATAAGAAGGGAGAGAGCCAAACAATCCACTGCATGATTTTTCCTCATGCCTCATCTGGGATTTGAACCTAGATGCAACTCAGATGACTGCCAGGAACCTACATCTCTGAGCACTTGGCCACCAAACTGGCCATAAGCACAAAAACTTTCTGCAATCAGCGAATGCACGTCCAGAAGACATGAAAGCCAAGGAGCAGTCTCAAAAAAAAAAAAAAAAAAAAACCACTGCACAATTGTTAGGAAAATGCTGAATACACATACATGGAAAGATTGAAGCATATAAAAGGATTTGCAGGTAATGAATTTGAAAATATATAACACATGCAACAAAGTTCCAAGTTACACTGGTATACCAATGCAACTCGAAATTACATGTGGCAGCACATGAATCAAGGGCATGCATACAGGGGTTGGAGAAGCTGCACATTTTTGGATTGCTTTACTCTCTGTAGCCATTTGTCACAGAGTGCAACATTCTGCTGTCAGCAGTGCCTTTTGAAGATGATCACCATCAACTACATGTGACTTGTCCATATCCAATAGTCAAACCCTTCCAGAAGATTCAGTATTTTCTGCAAAAGTACACAGCAGTTTCTTCAATTCATGAAAAGTTGGTAATATTAAATTACAAACAAACAAACAAACAAACAAACTCAAACAAACACACACACACACACACACACACACACACACACACACACACACACACACACACACACACACAATGCAAAAAAGAGTCATCTAAACCATCCTGTCTTCTTTCTTTGTAAAAACTTGGCATTCAGCTAATTAAAACTGCCACTTAAAAATTGGAAATTTTCCTTAGTTCCATATAATCTAATAATAACTAAATAGCAGACATCTCATTAAATTAATCACCAGTAACATCAACATGAAATCTCCCCATCCCCTACACACACTTAAAAAAGTTACTACATTGTATGTTATGTTTCTTCTTTACACAAAGGAAAAACTGCAATGACAGTACATAAAAAAACAAAATCTTATAATGTTAAAAGGTGGAAAAAAATGAGACTACAATATATGTTAAAATAGTTGGTTTTTTTTCACATAAGAAAAAATGCAATTATAGTGAACAAAAGCCAAGCCTTATTAACAATTCAGAATGCTAGAAGGTGGAGAAAAAAGAGACAATGTTAAATAGTTTTTAAATAAAGAGAAAAATGCAATTACAGTAAACAAAAGCTATGTCTCAGAATTCAGAATGTTAAACATGGAGAAGAAAAAAGCCAGCATTATATGCCATATAGGTTTTCTACATAGAGAAAAAATTGCTATTACAGCAAATGAAAACCAGCCTCCCAGTGAGAACGTTAAATGGTAGAAGCCTAAACAAAAACAAACATTTTGATCGAAAGACTAGTTTCCATGAAGAATTTTGTAAAAATATAATGCGTTATTACTGGATATATGTTTCATGGCATTACGGCTAAATGAAGACTGCTGTAGATGATAATACAAACACTGTACAAATAATACAAACACTGATATTTACACAATTCAACAATAATTAAAGAAAATGCGTGCATTTCAGAGTGACATAAAAGTTACACGAATAACAGACTTTAAAATTTTTTGTACTACTTTTTATATTTCACAAACTCCAGGAATAAATTTTCACCTACATTTTTTTTGTCTAGGATGAGTGATTATAATTCATGCATCTACAGGGTTCGTACAGATTTTTTTGCCTAGGATGAGCGATTACAATTCATGCATCTACAGGGCCCACAAATATCTTATTGTCTAGGATGAGTGATTATACAGGGTGTCCATAAAGTATTTCCCGCATTACAAAAATTAATATAAAAAAATCTATGTAAGTTAAAATAAAATGGTTGGCAACATAATATAGCAGCACTCAGTTTTTTTTTTCTGTTCCGTAGGTGAGTGCTACTGCTGAATAAGAGGAGAATTTCAACAATAATGGCTTCCATGCAAGAAAAGGTGGAGTGCGTGTTGTGGTTCCACGAGACCAAATCGGCAGCTACTGTCCAGCGTCATTTCAGAAACGAGAACAGACGATCATCACCAGACCAAAAAAAATAAATTTAAAAGCTTGATATGAAAAGTTTAAAGCGTCGGGTAGTGTTGGCGATCTCCCCTGAGAGGGCCGACCACCGGTTACACAAGAGACAGCTGCAGCTGTTCAGGAGACATTTCTGCGAAGCCCCAGGAAATCCATTCGTCGTGCTTCATGGAAACTGGGATTCCCTGTGCCATGGTTCACATAATTTTACACAAACGTCTTCATCTGTATGTTTATAAGGTACAGATTATTCAAATTCAGCCAGGTGACCGGCCTTGCCGTGCTGCATTTGCAATGGAGATGATGCAGTGCATAGCTCACAATAGTGATTATCTGCACTGTGTCTGTTTCTCAGATGAAGCCACATTCCACGTCTCTGGTACAGTAAATAGGCACAATGTGCGAATTTGGGAATCAGAAAATCCCCATTATGTCATCAAACAACAGAGGGCTAGCCCAAAAGCAAACATACAGTGTGGTCTGATGCACGACAGAATCATCTGACCCTTCTTTTTTACAGAGCCCATGGTAACATGTACCTGAGCAGGTTGGAACATTTTGTAGCACCTCAGTTGCATGCACTCCAACCTTTGGTTATTTTTTAACAAGATGGTGCCCCACCACATTGGTTAATAATGGTTCATGAGTTCATGAATGCCATATTTCCGGACAGATGGATTGGCCATGACGGTCCCATGACATGGCCACCTCAATCGCCTGACATAACCCCTCTAGACTTTTTCCTGTGGGGTTATGTGAAAACCAAGTTGACTCTAGCAGTGGTCCGGATATCAAGAAGTTGAAGAGCAGAATAACGGATGTCATTGGTTCTGTCTCTGCTGAGATGTTAAACGAGACATGGCATGAAATTGAATATTGCTTAGATGTCCTCCGGGCCACAAATGGCGCCCATGTGGAGGTATATTGACACTGAAAAAAAAAACCCTTCACTACTTTACTTGTGCACCATCATTGTCGTGCAATTCCTTTCTTGTACCTGTAATAAATTTTTAATATTAATTTTGTAATGTGGGAAAGATTTTATGAGCACCCTGTATTTCATGCATCTACATGGTTCATACGGATTTTTAGAAGTCCATTAGGGAGTTTTTAAGGAGTTTTCCAGGTGTCGAAGACGACATCAACTTTTTGAAGTTCAATTTCTCGAAAATGTAGTATAGCTTCCCATTGCCTGGTCACTTCTTGCTTCATCACCACACACAAAAAAAGTAAAAAAGTAAGAATCGTTTGTTTACAAAAAAAAAAAAAAAAAAAAAAAGAAAAAAAGAAAAGTTCAAAATAGGAACGACTTGCCATCACAGTTTTTTGTTCCACATAAAGTTGTTTTTTCTGCACACTGTACACCAGAAGCATTTTGGAACATAATTTCACTTTACACAAAAGGAAAAAAAAAATGCTTGCTCTGCCACCTTATATAGCATGACATAACTAAGGAATGGGAAAACACATGCTTTGAAGGAAATTAAATATAAAAAATCAGTACAACTTTGTTCATTCTGCCATAAAAACAATTCTACAGGTCATAGAAATGGCTCAGATTCCATCACAGACAGAATAAGTACAGATTTTGAAATTTAATTTCACTTTTAAAAACAGGATGGGGGCAAAAATGCTTGCTCTACTGATTGGATTTGAAGGGACTGTTAGAAATAGAAAAACATATATTTCATTAAAAAATATTCTTAAAAAATATGATGCTCTTTTTCACAATTACCAAAGTTATTAAAAACAAGGAATGTGATTGGAAAAACAGAAAAAATAAGAATAGAACTGGGAAGTGAAACAGACGGGTCAGAAAAACTTGAAATTTCAAAAATCACGGAACATTCTCATCCCTGCTAGAGCAATAAATTTCCAATGGTGCCAAAATTTTTGGATGGCACGAAAATGGACAAACATTGAAAAATGTTATGATATTAAAAACCATTTAATAAATAATCCCGAAAATAAATTTTATACAGATGTTGAATACTATTTCGCAGAGATTTTTTTTATTTCTATAGTATATTTGGCTTCCCGCACTCCACTGCAGACCAACGATTTTTGTCGTGACTATGGATAATTCATAGCAGGTGTTGTTCTCTGAAGTAATGTTTAGGGGCGTGACAAAGTTTTTCCAATCACACCTGTTACCTACGCCATCAGGAGGAGTGGACCAAGTGCACGTTAGCTGGGGAAAATTGAGCTCAAAATAGCTACCCACAGATGAAAGAAAATAATGAATTTTGGGGGGTGGGGCACACCTCAAAAAAGTTCAGCTCTTGCCCACTAAATGAGCAATGGAAGACATCAAAAAAAGACAGAAGTACAATAACTCTCAAAAGTCATATGTAAGTTTAAGAACTTTTCCAGGAGTCTCAGTGAAAATACAGAGGAAAAGAAATATAACATTTAAATGTCAGTGTGTGTGTGTGTGTGTGTGTGTGTGTGTGTATGAGAGAGAGAGAGAGAGAGAGAGAGAGAGAGAGAGAGAGAGAGAGAGAGAGTGTGTGTGTGTGTGTGTGCAAGTTCAAAAACAAAAGACATTACCTAAAAATTTTGAAATTTTGAAACAAAAATTTCTAAAGTACCTGACGACCATGACGCGCAACGCAGCTGCCATGAAAATTCAGATAGTCATTGCTCACATGCCTCATTTTGTTAACTACATGGCTTCAACTTTAATGCATAATTTAAGCTATAAAGTTTTAAACACACCTCACAAAAACATGAGAGGGAAGACAGTGAAAACATTTATTAGTCAAAATCAGAACCAACAGTAATTCAACTATATGGTAAGAAATACACTGAAGTGCATGATTATTACATGTGATCCACAACACTGAAAAGTAATGTGAAAGAAGTTTACTCACCAAAACACCATATAGGTGTTTAATATCCTTTGTGGGCAAAAACTGACAATAAAATTTATCAATTCACGATAAATAAAATTCATACATTTTTAAAAACTACTCACACAATAAAAATTAAACATGCACAACTCAAAGAATGTTCAAATGCATTAGGGTGCAACGCACAAGATTTTCATTTAGCGAGAAAGTCAATTGCATACCCTATGTAGTAATTATCTAGTTTTCACTTTACTGGCTCTACAGGTGAAATTTAACCAAACAAATACAAGTGAAAATGGATTTTAAATGATGCAAAAAGTAATTTAACTTTCACATGAACACATTGTGTATAATAATGAAAAGATAATTACTAAGCAGCCTTTAAAACATTACAACATCAATAATTTTTTTCTGGATTTCATAACTTCATGCAAATTAACAGCTGGGGAAAGGAAACTTCTGTCATTAATTCAAATTTACTAGACTCCCAAGTAAGGTGAAAATTACTCTGGAGTCCAGAAATAAAAACAAAATTCATATCTCACACAGGACTCAGTCCTTAACATCAATAGGCATAATCAAATGATCACATTTGAGAAACACAGTTCTCAAACATATTTTTACTAAATTTAATGAAAACTCACACACACACACACACACACACACACACACACACACACACACACACACACACACACCACTAAGCTGTTCCCTGAGATTCAGAGGTTAGCTCTAAAAAGAAATACAAACCACCCGATATTTTTACTTACCGTTGTCATATCAAACTTCTCCATTTACAGCGATCTTGACATACAACTCGGGCTTCACTGATATATCCATTTACATGCCGTACACAAGATCTTCTATATTTCATACTCATAATCTTTTTCTCATGCAGACACTCCTGAAACTGATCCACCCATGTCTTCCTTGGCCTTCCTCTGCCTTTCCTTCCTGCCACTTGGGCTAAAAGATTTTCTTAGTAGGCATCTCATCAGTCATTCTTTCAACATGGTCAAACCCCGAAGCATATTAGTCGCCACCTTGTTAACAACATTTTGCTTCACATCACACAACTGCAACAAATCTTCATTCCTCACACAATCAGACCGTGTCTTGCCACAAACCCCACATAAGTAACACATTTCTCCCGCACACAAAAGACTCCTATGTTTTTTCTGCAGTACCCAGGTTTCACGGCCATACATCAGAGTAGGAACAATTACACTTTCATATACAGCCATGCAGGACTCTCTAGAGAGACCATCATTCCTGTGAAAACCTTCGAGAGCAGCTATGACTTTCAATGAAGAATTCACTCGCCTACTAATTTCACCATCCAATTAGTTCTCTCTGTCAAACATGCTTCCTAAATACACAAACTTACTCACCTGGTCAATCATCAATCACAGTGAAATTTATACTTACATTACATTCAGTGCTACCAGTTCCTCTCTCAAAGACCATAACTTTGGTTTTTCACTTATTTATACTCAGTTTGAATTTCATGCAAACTTCGTACATCCGAGACAACATACTCTGCAAATCACTTTTGCTCTCTGCCAACAGGACAGTGTCATCAGCATACAGCAATCTGCACACACGGATATCACCAAGACATAAACCACTATTATCTATTTTGGCATCATGCATGCATAAATATATTAAACAGCCATGGTGACATTATACAACCTTGGCTAACTCTTGCACCAATGGAAAACCATTTTGATAAAACAC
Source organism: Macrothele yani (assembly GCA_039090855.1). Lineage (NCBI taxonomy): Eukaryota > Metazoa > Arthropoda > Arachnida > Araneae > Macrothelidae > Macrothele > Macrothele yani. The sequence continues at coordinate 30,330,367 of CM077026.1, forward strand.
CATTCACTCGTACACAAGCTCTACTACCAGCATACATGGCTTTTACACTATTAAGTAGATTCCCAGTAACACCATATTCATTCAATACCTTCCACAAAAGTGTCCTATTCACTCGGTCATAAGCTTTCTCTAAATCTATGAAGGCAGTAAAAACTTTCTTCCCAACAGCCAGATACTTTTCAATCATCGTGCGTAATGCAAAAATCTGGTTAGTGCAGTCTTTACCAGGCATAAAACCACTCTGAACATCCCACACTTTCAATGATGTAAGAACCCGTACTTTTTCAATAACAACCTTACCAAACACTTTCCCTGGCACACTCAGTAGGCTAATACCACGATAGATCTTGCATTCAGTCTGATCACCTTTTCCCTTATACAAGGGAACAATGATAGCATCCTTCCAATCCCGAGGGACCATTCCTAACTCCCAGCACAACTGGCAAAATTCAGTTAACCAGTCAATTATAGAGTCACCACCATATTTCAACATCTCTGCAGTTATGCCATCAACTCCTGGAGCCTTACCATTCTGAAGAGATTTTAGAGCTTTACACACTTCTTCTCTTGAGATCCCTCCTGTGCTTTCATCCCTCATTGTGACATCATCTGCGTCTGTCTCAGACTCATCTTTGCTTTCCTGATCTAATAACTCACAGAAGTATTCACCCCATCTGTCACTTAACTAATTCGGCTCCCATAACATTTCCCCAATCTCATTCTTCACACAACTTACAACTTTGTTTCCCCTATTTTTCCTGAGTCTCATGTACTTCCAAAAGGACTTCCTATCTTTCCAAAAAGCCAGTTCATGCCTTTCCACTTTCTCCTTCCTATCTTTTGCCTTACTCTGGCAAACCAGCTTAGCAGCTTCACCTACCAAATAATGGGAATAACCGCTCTTGGCCGGATGACAGCTGTGAGACAGTGTGGCATGGACACAATGGGGCCCTTGAAGGTTGCTTGAGGTATACATGCCCATTCGAACTGCAGCAGAGCACAGAGATCACAGAGATAACATGGTTGTGGGTCAGCACGTCAAACCTGTCGATTCAAATAGTCCCACAAGTACTCTATGTGATTGAGGTCGGGCGATTTCGCCAGCCAATGGAGAACGGAGACATCGCTGTCGTTTTCCTGGAACCAGTCACGCACTCCTTAGCTACATGGCCCGGGGCATTGTCCCATTGATAGACACCATCACCACCAGGGTAAACGTCCAACATGAAGGGATGCATGTTATCAGCATAGCCTTTGGCGTTCAGGAACCCATCCAGTGGTACCAGTGGTCCCAGGTCATACCAGGAAAACATCTCCCAGACATGCACACTACTACCGCCGGCCTGTACTTGACCGACAAATGTGAAAAAAAAAAATTCAGACAGGTTTCTGTTGGTTAAAAAATGTTCCTTTTTTGGACAGGTTTCTGTTGGTTCTTGTGTGTTTGACGCTGTATCCACCACCACCCATCACTTCTGCGAAGTAGAAACCTCAATTTGTCAGAGAAGGCAACCTTTTCCCACTCTTCCACTGTTCAATGACAGTAGTCCCATGCTAACTGCAGGCATTGTTGCTGATGGACCTGGGTTAACATGGATGCCTTGACGTAGCGTCGACTCCGGAGACCCATGCGTAACAGGATTCACTCTACTGTTATTGGGAACATATACCTGTGTGTGTCTCAGTGTTCATTTGCATAGTCAATTGTTGCACTGTTGTGCGTCAATTACACTTGACCGGTCGGCGGAGGCCTCATTTTCCTCTGGGGTCGATGGCCTTTGGGGCTACACAGTTATGGCGTCGGGGGTACTCAGTGTGCTAGCGGTCCATTCTTGGTACACCCTTATTACACCACCTTGCAAGCAGCCCATGAAATCTGCTGTTTCTGACATACTTCCATTCTTGGGGCAGCAGCCGATGATCATTCCTTTTTTTCGGGTTCGTCAAATCACTACCTCTGCCTACTGTGCTCACGTAATGCACTATGGCTCATCTGTCATGGTCAGCTGCTTATATCTATATACGGTCGACCTTGTCACATGCATTCTCTGACGCACCTCAGCAGGTACACTGTGATTCTGGGGATGGTCATATTATTCTGATACGACAATGTATAATGTTTTGTATTCAATTAAAATATCTGATGGCATAGTATCATTTGGAAGCGTTCCATTGTTACTAGTTTCATCTACTTTCTAGCCATTTCCATTTCTGCATTAGGCCTGCTCCATTTTTGACAGGTCAAATACCATGTAATTTTCTATTTTTCAGTTCATGACTAAAAAATTTTTTTCCTTTTTTGGACAGGTTTCAGTTTCATGCAAGTTTCATCTGAAACAGGTTTCACTGTACCAAGCAAAATGTCTGCCAGATTGCAGTGGTAACACTAAAGAATCAGGGCTTGAAAAATATCTAAAAGGTTACATGCCCGTGTGGGCATGTGCAGAAATTATGCATATTATACCTGCCTAGGTAGTAAAAGCTGGATGCCTAGGAAAATTTATCTTTTAAGATAAATCACAACCCTTATTTATTTTAAGTTAAGAAAACATGAACTTTTTTTTACATATTTTGCATTTCTGTTTTAAGCATCTGTATTTAAAATGCAGACCTGCCAACCTCTCAGAACCAAAAAAACTTAACACTCAGATAGAAAAATCGTAACACCACGCATGCTGATAATTTTTTAAGCCTATTTCAGCTATGTAAATTCTTGGTGAGAAAGTAGGGATTTTTTCCCTACATCAAAATTTTATTGAAAAACTAATTAAATCTAAATCAGGAAACACTTTTATGTTGTTAATTATTAGAAAAAAATTATGATTATGGGAGAAATCCTCACTCTGTCTAACTTCCATTTTCGGAAATTCTGAGAGGCGGAAAATTTGCATCTTAGGGGCTCTGCAAGATGGTTTAATCAGGTTTTGGGGATGTCGTTTTTGTTTGCAGGACCAAAATAAATCTGCGATGTGCATCGGCTGTCATTGCGATTCTGTAATGAGAATTAGTAGAAAATGAATCTGCGATGTACGTTGGCCATCAACGCGATTCTTCTATGGGGGTGGGTACAAAATAAATCTGCGATGTACGTCGGCCGTCGCCACTATTTTGCTACGAGGATGAGTACAAAATAAACCTGCGATGTATGTCACCGCGATTCTTCCATGGAGATGAGTACAAAATAAACCTGCGATGAACATCGCCACAACTCTTCTACGGGGATGGGTACAAAATAATTCTGCGATGTACATCGTCCTTCGCGAGCAAAAAAATTACGATTACGGAAGAAATCCTCACTATTCCTAACTTCCATTTTCGGAAATTTTGAAAGGCGGAAAACTTGCATCTATGATAGGGAGTCTGCAAAGTGGTTTAATAGGGTTCTGGGGATATCGTTTTTGCCTGCAGGACCAAAACAAATTTGCGACGCACATAACACGTCACCGCGATTCTGCTACAAGGCTTCTGTCTGAAAAGGGGAAAAATGGGGGAACCATGACTATTTTTAAAAAATCGTATTTTTGGCTGCAAAATCGTATTAGCACACTGCAGCATGATTTATAGTACTAAATACAATAAAATCGTAACAGTTGGCAGGTCTGAAAATGTTCAATGCACAAAAGCATGTATCTCAAGTCTTAAGATGGCGATGGTGAAATTAGTATTTGAGAAATTCAGCAATTTTGCTATGTTCCTTTCATTAAAGATTTCGCCCCTTGTCACTGGAGGTCAGTACCATCATAGGCATGCATCACGTCATTGACCAAAAAAAAAAAAAAAAACAACAAACAAACAAACAAACAAACAAACAAACCAACCAACCAACCATTCATACATACATACATGCCATGCCATGCCACGCCACGCCACGCCACGCCACGCCACGCCATACATACCATTAAGCTGTTCTCTGAGTTTCAGAGGTTAGGTCCTCAAAGAAGGACCATATGCCAAGTAAACGTTTAACTGGTGGAACTAGAATTTATTTACAGTTGGTGTATACAATGTCTCCATTCACAACAATCTCGGCACACAGCTTGAGCTTCATTGACATCCATCACATGTCGCACACAAGTCCTTTTGCGCTTCATACTCAATCTTTTTCTCAAGCAGACATTACTGAATCTGGTCCTCCCATGATTTCCTTGGCCTTCCTCTACCTTTCTTTCCTGCACAGAAAAAATTATCTTAGTCAGCACCTCATCACTCATTCTTTCAACATAGCCAGACCACCTAAGAATATTAGTCTCCACCTTACTAACAACATTTTGCCTCACATTACACATCTGCAACACATCTTCACATGATCAGAGAGTGTCTTGCCACAAACGCCCTGTAAGTAACACATCTCTCCACTACACAAACAACTCCTATGTCTTTTCCGCAGTACGTAGTTTTCAATGTTGTACATCAAAGTAGGAACAATTACAGTTTCATATACAGCCATTCGGAACTTTCTTGAGAACCCATGGTTCCTGTGAAATCCTTCTAACGCAGCTATGACTTTCAAAAAGAATTCACTCTCCTACTAATTTCACCATCTAATTTGTTCTCTCTGTCACAATGATATCTTTAGGAAGTATGTCAAACATACTTCCTAAATATACAAACTCATTCACGTGGTCAATCTCTGTGCCATTAAGACTTGTCTTGGATTCAGTACTGACAGTTCCTCTCCCAAAAACCATAACTGGTTTTTCCCTTATTTATACTCAGTTTGAATTTCATACAAACTTTGTACATCTGGGACAACACTGCTACATGTTTCCAATTTCTGGTCCTAGAGCATAATATAATCAAAGAAGTGGTACTCCTTTTGATACTCTTCTTGTAGTAGGAAATTCTATTTCAAACTTTTTAATTTTTTATTTATTTGCCCAGGTCAACAATTTACATGCCCCAGGTATCTCGTGGCATGGTATTTTTCAAGCCCTGAGAATATTAGTTACTCATTGGTTGGTTCCATAATCCAGCTCGAGCAGAAGGGCAGATGGTGCAGTGAAGGTCAGTTGGCTGAGACTTACTCAAAAGCAATATGTTGTGCTTCTAGAGGCCTATTTTCAGAAGTTCTATGAAAAAAGTGTTGAAATCATAACTGCATGAAATCATGATTATCAAAGATTGGGTAAAAGTACTCTTTATTATCTCATTTAGGGTTTTGGGGAAACAGGAAGTGTGTGAAAAGCAACAAAGTGGAAAGCCACCACTAGTAATGCCAGAGCTAATGGAAGATGTCAGGCATCGCTTGTTGCAGTCACCCAGGAAATCACAACAGGAATGTACATCTCTGAGATCAATTTATTAAGCTATGAGGAAATTTAAAATTCATCCATACAGGGGTAAGAGTTGCACACAAAGGACATGCATAAGCATGCTCATTACTGCCACTGGTTTCGACAATTCACTCTAATGACACTGCTGTGCTTAACAATGCATCTTTCACTGATGAAGCATGGCTCTCACCTCAGCTGTTAACACGAGTATGGGCTACTGAAAATCCACATGACCAACACATGGTTTGATCTAAATGCAGAAAAGGTGGGTGTTTGGTATGCTATTACCCACCGAAGAATTATCAACACAATATTTTTTGAGACCATTGTGAACTCGGAGGTCTGTGTGTGCTGGTATTGTTGAATAGTTTATCACCTTGCTTAAAGTGGATGAGCAATATAGTTGATTTCAACAAGATAGCAGAACATGTCTTACGCCAAATTAGTCTAATGAGTCTATGGCTTTACTTGAGAGAATTCTTCGAAAATCAGCTTATCGCCAGAGATCTCTGGGTACCAAGATCACCTGACTTATCTCCAAGTCTATGCCAATAACCCCCATATGAGGGAAGACCTGAAAGTGAACATAACAAATGCTTTTTCAGCAGATAAATGGTCAATCACTGAAAAATGTATGTATGTTTTGGGGAACCTTTGAAACACCTTATTTATAGTTTGAAAACTTGACAAATGAAGCAATATTTTTTTATAACCTCTAAAAACTGGATAACTTAAATGAATTCTTTCAACTATGTTTTTTGTCTATTTTCTTTTCAGTCACATTTTGCTTAGCTGCTTGGAATGATCAATCAGAAGAACTTTTGACAGGATGTGCATGTGATAATTCCTTTTTGTTTCAAAGTGCAAAAACAAAAGTAATGTTTGAGGAGTCAGTTTATGTGCTTTGCTTGTGTTACTGTAAACAATGTTTTATTGGAAGTAAAGCTTTCTAGACAAGAAAACTTTTTTTCTGTGTTGCCATCATCCTTTCTGAGGTATGGAAAAGGATTCATTCACCACAGTTTGTTATTGTTTATGCATAATTCCATTAGAACATTTTGGAGTTCTGGTCACGCGATCAATGGTGGATGCAAGCGAGAAAAAGCACAAGGTTGTTAATGACACTTTGTGCTTTTTTGACAGGCGAAAAAGAACATTGTGTTCTGAGATGCAGATATGAGTGAACAGAACAAACCACCTGAGTGTTAAAACATTAAGCAAAATAAATGGATACACACTTAGCAACTTAACAGGCAGCCATTGTTTTATAATGAAAACAACTGAGGTGTATTCACTTCAAAGCCAGATATAGTAACATAGAATGTTCACAGAGGAAAGAAATCTATTGCCCATCTGAGCATAGAAACTATTCACACTCACACTGAGCTGTTCTCTGAGATTCAGAAGTTAGCTCCACAAAGAAAGAAAATCCACCAGATAAATGCTTAACTGAGTATTTACTTACTGTTGCTATACAAAACATCATTTACAACGATCCTTGGCACACAGTTCAAGCATCACTGACATCCATCACACAAAACCTTCTGTACTTCATACTCAATCTTTTTCTCATGCAGACACTCCTGAATCTAGTCCTCCCATGATTTCCTTGGCCTTCCTCTAAATTTCTTTCCTTCCACCTGGACTGACATTTTTTTCTTAGTAAGCATCTCATCACTCATTCTTTCAACATGGCTAAACCACCTAATATTAGTCTCCATGTTATTGACAACATTTTGCCCTCACATTACACATCTTCATTCTTCACATGATCAGAGAGTGTCTTGCCCCCCCTTCCCCCCATAAGTAATGCATGTCTCCAGCACACAAATGACTCCTATGTCTCTTCTGCAGTACCGAGGTTTCACTGCCATACATCAGAGTAGGAACAATTACACTTTCATACACAGCCATTCAGAGCTCTCGTGAGAAACCATCATTCCTATGAAATCCTCCTAAAGCAGCTATGACTTTCAATGAAGATTTCAGTCGCCTATTAATTTATTCTCTCTGTCAAGCATGCTTCCTAAATACATAAACTCATTCACCTGGTCAAATCACTGTGCCATGTTTGGGATAATAGACCATCTTATATTCAGTACCAATAGTTCCTCACTCAAAAACCACAACTTAGGGTTTTCCCTTATTTATACTCACTTCGAATTTCATACAAACTTCATAGATCTGGGACAACACACTCTGCAACTCACTTTTGCTCTCTGCCAACAGGCAGGAATGCTAATTTACATACATTCTATGTTAGTTCTTTTTTATTAGTGGAATTGTGCTATGTTAATGAACTTTGAAGCTGTATTAAAGTGATTAAATGTTTCATTCATTCATTTATTTAGGATTAATGCTCTCTGGGAAATGTCTTCTTAACTGCTCTATGATCGTGAGGTCAAATCCAGAGGTGCCAACCTCTAGCAGAACGTATCAGTAATCAATAGGAGATTTTCCAGTTATGGAACACAAACTTTCAGTAATATTTTCAGTAATGTAACACGCAATTTTTTTTTCAAAGTTAAGGACAATATTATATAGTATTAATGTGTAACCTGTAATACTTGTATAAGGTGCCAACCTTCCGAGGAGCCTATCAGTAATCACCATACAAAGCCTCATCTCATCGTTAACGCGCAAAAAGGGTATTTCATGAGAAATTAATGCATGAAATGTGTAATAACCTTATATGTTTACACTATCCTGACAAACATTTATGAAATAAAATTATCAATATTGTACTTAACTCATGTCATTGCTGACATAAAGACTCAATTGTTGCTTGTTTTGCAGTGGTATATTCTTTTTCAGAAAACTTCTTTTTTATAACACGGCTCACCTGAGGAAAATGCTTTACTTTTCTGTACAAGAAGGGCACTTAATGTTTTTGGTGCTCATTGTTGGACGGAAGTATGTGAGGTTTTTCTGCACTATACTAAATATTCTCTCTGTAGAGGAATTGCTGTGAAGGATAGTCAATATTGTCAAAATTAGTTTAGGCAATACAGAATACTTGGAAAGGCCAGATGAATCCTTCATCTTAGATATTTCATTTTATGCCACATCTGCTCTAGGATATCCAGCTTCATCAATATCAGAGTCTGGGAACATAGCATGAAACAAGGGACCAGCATGATCACAGCTTGGTATAGGTAGGTTATGCTACACAACAAATATAGTAAACAGCAATTAAGCACTTATTACGCTATTTTCATTCTTTTTTGAAAAAAATTATCCAAAGGCTTTGAGTCTTTAATTTTACATAATCCTCGGTTTTTTTGACTAGTTATGCCTTCGGCAATCATCTCATCCTGCATGGGCTACTGAAAACTACATGGGCTACTGATTACTCCCATAAGACATGTAAAGAAACCTTTATTTAAGCATTTGTAACATTTTTCCATTTCCTAACTCGAGATTTGGGAGAAAGATTTGGATGTTCCTGGAGAAACCTCTTTGCATATTTATTTGTTTCAAAAACAATAATTCCAAGGATGAAATTGGTAAAAAACAAGTCAAAATATGCTATAGGTGCTGCATCAATTGCAGGAGCATGTTTGGACCCCTGCATTTCATGATAATCAAAAGGATGCTGAGGTTCTTCATCACTTTCCTCTGTTACATCCTCCCATTTCACTTTAAGAACTTTCATGATCTGAAGATTCACTAACAAGATCTTCACTTTAGGAAGAAGATATTGTGTGCGTGGCATGGTGGCTAGCTTTCTGGCTTGATGTTGCTTGGTCAATATTACTCTCAGATGATTCAAAATCATCACTATCACTTGGCAAACTTTCACTCTCATTACAAGATATTTCAAATAACCTTAAAAAAAAATTCACACAGGAGGAAAAAGCACGTCTGCTAGTCTGAGGAACAAGCTGTCAATAAAGTTATCCTCTGCTAACACGAGTTTGGAAAACGAGGGGGATTCGTAATTCATGGAGTTTTGCAATTGTGTCTGTTTGTTTGGGAAAAAAGAAATGAATAATGTGAAGAGCTTCTAGCAATAAAACACCGCACTTCGTCCTCCCACGCGGTGAAAGTCCGCAAGAAATATAAACACACTGTCATCGTGGGACCACGCGGTGCGACGAGTTGTGTGTTATTGCACTTTGAACGGGGCTCGAAAAGGTGATTTTTGACAGTACGACATCTTATAATTCACCAACAACGCCAAGTGACGGACTTTCAACATGGGATGATTGTAGGAGCTCGGAGCCATGAAGCGAGTATCACCGAAACCACCGCATTCGCGAAATGTTCCAGAGCAGCTGTTGTTAAAGTGTTTAAAGACTGGACTGTCAGCCAAAAAACTGGGTCTCTACGTGCAACGTGTGGTCGTCATCGATTAGTGACTGCTCGGGTGGAACGGAGAGTGTCCAGACTGGTAACAAGACAACAGAAGGGAAAGAGTGCAGCAAATTACAGACCATCTTAATCAAAGATCCCCTCAAATGATCTCTGCACACACTGTTTGCCGAACACTGCATCAGATTGGTTATGGCAGCTGAAGGCCTGTTCGAATGCCTTTGCTGTCTGCAGTTAACAAGAGAAAACGTCTCCAGTTTGCACAGGAGCACAAGGATTGGACAGTCGATAATTGGAAACAAATTATGTGGTCCGATGAATCACGTTTTGAGTTGCACCATGCCGATGGCCGAGTGAGCCACAACTGCAGCAGGAAACGTTTTAGCTAAAGTAGCCTTTCTCACGTCACATGGAGAAAGTGCGTGGGAAGCTGATAGCAAGCGCAAACTCTTTCATGATATGACACTTACTGCATATTACCATTCTTTCGATAATATCGCTGTTTGACGATATGATTCATGGAGATTCCATTTCAAAATGATATGATCATCAACACTGATATCTGCCATCTGATTCGGGAAATACGCGAATCAAAATCGAATGCCGATCGTTCGGCCCACCGCACTTTTAGCATAAGATGCACGGGCCGACGAATCGGCCATGCCGCACTAAAAGAGTTAACAAAAAAGGATACAAAATTGAGATTCTCCAAAACACACTGAAATCCGTATTTCTTTCAGTCTGTCCGTAATTCCGTAATCTGACAGTCGAAACTGTAATAATTACGAACAATCCGTAATAGTTGGCACCTCTGCAAATCTGACTGATCCAGTTCCAGACGCTGTGTGGTTTCTCAAATTTTGTTTGGGATAATAGACCATGAGCACAACAACTATTTATAGGAATGATTCAACAAAAATTTATTCCAAGGAATGTTTTACCAAAAGTTCCTTTCACTCCATCAACACTCTTTGTCAAGAACTTTTTCTTGATTTTCAATCAAGAAAAAGTTTTTTGATAAAGCACACTGTTGTTTTGATTCATAGATTACCCTGCAGGGAGCAATATCAGGACAAAAATAAAATCTGATACAATGCCCATACCAGCTTGTGATTTGAAACAGTTCCATCTACATTTCCCTCAAAAAAAAAAAAAAAAAAAATGTTAAGAGTACATACAGTAAAGACAAAACTTTTTTTTTAACATTTCCCCAAGCAGAAACAGAAACTCAAGAGTCATTCCAAGGGTACTCACTTATTTGATATTCGGGCAGACTTCCCATCAGCTCCAACACCAGCAAGTTTTCTACACCTGTAATTTTCATAGTGGACATTGTTTGTCACGTCTTTTAGGTCCTGCATATGTGTCCTGAAATAAATATGTTTAATGGCAAAATTGCATAAATACATTTACAAAATGAAAATATTAACACAATAATTCAGAACTGTTCACACAACATTAGTATGTTGTTTAAAAATAGCTCTTTTAGTGGGACTTGGTCTCAGATTAACAGTCTTCAAAAATTGCACATGGGAACTGCTAAGTATTGTGTGATAAAACCTTTCTGCCCAGCTCATGTAACAATATTAAAACGATATAAAGAAATATCACCACCTCACCATTAATTAACTAAAGTGTGTTAACTTGGTACCACTACACTGTATAATTGTACTTGTACATATAATCTAAACTCAGCTGCAGATTTCACTTTTGTATATGCCTGTTGTTTCTTTACACAGTTCTACTTAATCTCTTGCACAGTATTAAAAAGCAGTTCCTCAGTTAGCCCCTCTATCTTATTCATTCATTCACTCACTCACTCAATGCTTTGTTTCTTCACATGATCCTTTGAAATTTCTCACCATTCTGTAGTTCCATATGCAATCCAGTAAGTGTTTTCTGATAAAGTGTCATGTCTATGAATAATCAGTATTAAATGCAATATTAGACATGAAAGTATTGGATAAGTTTTAGCACAAATATATATATAAAAAAAATTAAATTCAGAGGAAATTAGGGGCTTCAGGGGCTTGTCAGGCTAAAAATTCAGCCTTTTCTTCCTGGCTCCTTGCTGTACATTTTAAATTGACATTGAAGGTGTTTTAGTCATATTGACAACATTTGAGTGTGAATTTGTTCCTGTATTTTATATTGTAAAGTATTTATCTTCGTAACATGGGAATTATATTGTTAAAAACTGGAAAATTGTCTTACTTATATTGGTTTCATCAGTGTATTATATATTCTTGTTATTATTAACCTTAGATTACGTGACATATTGTTCGTTCTTTCGGGTGTTGTATTGTGATATTGTACAGCAAAAGAGTTCTAATAAATAAATAAATAAAATAAAACTATATGATCAAAATATTCATATACCCCTTTTGAACATTAATGGGGTTTGCCCATGAATGTCATGTTTGCCAGGCCATGTGTGTGTTTTTTATGCTTTCCAACCGTAGGTTGAAGAAGCGTGTATGCTCCAGCTTTGTCCATCTGTACGCACGATAACTCGCATAAAAATGGTTCAATTTCGATGAAATTTTAGTATGTGGTAGGGGACAACCTGGGGACAAACTCTATTGGAAATGGGTGAAGTGGGGTCAAAGGTCAGGACATAGGAGCGGGATGCATTCCATTGCCCTTATGCATCATAACTTGCGTAAATATGGTTCGATTTTGATGAAATTTTAGTATGTGGTAGGGGACCACCTGGGGACAAACTCTATTGAAAATGGACGAAATGGGGTCAAAGGTCAGGACATATTATCGGGATCCATTCCATCGCCTTTATCCCATACTATTAAAGGAGCAATTCTTTTATGTATGTAAATGTTAATTTTGAAAACGGCTCTAAGGATTTTGATGAAAGTCGTTAACCTACCGTTTTCTGGTACTAGAAATCAATTTAGCTTGATCTCAACTTTCAGAAAATACGTTTAGTGGGTTAAATAACCACCCCGAATTACCACGTTTTTAGTGTCATGGCGTCGTCCCATTGATGTTACCCATGCTTAGAAATCTTATGATGTCGCACTCTCGCGATTGAGATGTTGGCGCGCCGTCACAGCATCTGTCTCATTATGTTACGCGTTGTGTGTGGATTCTATTAAAGTTTTAAGACGTCTCACTCTTACAAACAGATGGTCGTGATTCCCATCTGTCTCATTACATCACGCGTTGTGTGCGTATGTCCGTCCGTACAATAACTCGTGTAAAAATCGTTCAATTTCAATGAAATTTTAGTATGTGATAGGGGAACACTTGGGAAGGAACCCTATTTAAAGTGAACGGAATGGGGTCAAAAGTCAGGACATAGGAGCGGGATCCATTCCACTGCTCTTATGCGTCATAACTAACATAAAAAAGGTTCGATTTCGATGAAATTTTAGTATGTGGTAGGGGACCACCTGGGGACATACCCTATTGAAAATGGGCAAAATGGGGTCAAAGGTCAGGACATAGGAGAGGAATTACTTCCATCGACATTATGTGTCATAACTTATGTAAAAATGCTTCAATTTGGATGAAATGTTAGTATGTTGTAGGGGCCTGCATGGGGACGAATCTTATTGAAAATGTGCAAAATGAGGCCAAAGGTTAGGACACAGGAGTAGGATCTATTCCATAGCCCTTATGCATCATAACTTACGTTAAAAATGCTTTGATTGCGACAAAACTTCATCATGTTATTTCGGAGATATACTGAACCGGTTCTGTTGAATATCATCGAAAATGGGATCAAAGGTCAAGGCACAGGACCGAGATTTATTCCCCAGCCATTATCCTCATAGCTTGAGTAATGATTTATAGTATGTTAGAAAGCGTATCATAATCAATGCATTGCATGATTTTACCAACTTGTTTATGCTTTCCAACCATAGGTTGAAGAAGATTATATTATAGCTTTGTCCGCCTGTCTGTCTGTCTGTCAGCACGATAACTCACGTAAAAATGGTTCGATTTTGATGAAATTTTAGTATGTGGTAGGGGACAACCTGGGGACGAACCCTATTGAAATGGGTGAAATAGGGTCAGGACATAGGAGCAAGATCCATTCCATTTCCCTTATACGCATCATAACTTACGTAAAAATGCTTTGATTGCGACAAAACTTCATCATGTTGTTCCGGAGGTATACTGAACCAATTCTGCTTAATATCATCAAAATGGGGTCAAAGGTACAGGAGTGAGATTTATTCCACAGTCATAATTCCTCATAACTTGACTAGAAATGCTTCTATTGTGACAAAACTTTAGTATGTTATTCCAGAGGTATACTGAAATGGTTCTGTTGAATATCATCAGAATGGGGACAAAGGTCAGGGCACAGGAGCGAGATTTATTCCATAGACATTATCGTCATAACTTGAGTAACGATTTCTGGTATGTTGGAAAGCGTATCATAACCAATGCATTGCATGATTTTACTAACTTGTTTATTTCATACCCATATAGGTATTAAAAAAAAAAAAAAAAAAAAAAGCACATGTGGTCTGGCAAAATCATAACAGACAGTAGAATGGGCTGCCGTATAGGGGAGCTCAGTGACTTTCAATGTGGCATGGTCACAGGATGCCATCTTAGCAACAAGTCAGTTTGGAAAATTTCTACCCTGCTGCAGCTGCCCTGATCAACTGTAAGTAATGTTATTGTGAAGTGGAAATGCCCAGGAGCAAAAGCAGTGCAATCACAACCTGGAAGGCCACGTAAATGACAGAGTGGAACCGCCAAGTACTGAAGTGGATGGTGCAACAAACTCGTCTGACTTCCGTTACACTTACTATCGAGTTTCAAAATGCCTCAGGAAGCAACACCAGCACCATAATGGTTTGTTGAGAACTGAACAGAATGTGTTTCCATGGCTGACCAGCTGCATATAAGCCTAAAATCAGCAAGATCAGTGCCAAGTGTTGGTTGTAGCGGTGTAAAGCTTAGTACCAGTGGACTCTTAAAGTGGTGAACCACCCTTCAGCATCTGGCAGTCCAACAGACAAATCTCAGTCTGGAGGATGCACATGTGAAAGCTATCTTTCCGACTGTGCTGTAGCAAATGTGAAGTTTCATGGAGGAGGCATCATGTTCTGGGACTGTTTTTCATGGTTTGGGATGGGCCTTCTAGTTCCAGTGCACGGACATCTTAACACTGTGTGTGGCCTATGATGGCATTCCTTGACAACTTTCTGCTCCCAACATTATGCCGACACTTTGGTGAATGCCCTTTCCTTTAACATCAGCACAATACCCCCATCCACAAAGTGAAGTCCCTGCAGGAATGATTTGACAAGATGGGTGTAGAAGAACTTGGCTTGTCTGAACAGTGCCCCAATCTCAACCCAATGGAACAACTCTGGGATGAAATAGAATGCCGACTGAGAGCCAGGCCTGATTTCTCAACATCAGTGAACCGATCTGACTAATGCTCTTGTGGCAGAATGGAAGACAATTCCTGCCGCAATGTGACAAACTCTAGTAGAAAGCCTTCCTAACAGAGTGGAGGTTGCGATAGCAGTAAAAAAAGGGTACATCAACTTGATAATAAGTCCTTTCCTATTACAGACTTTGTGGATAGGCAAGTACCCACATACTTTTGATCAGAGAGTGTATCTATACCTAAACATAAATTAAGCTTAATGACTTCTTTAGCATCTGTGATTAGGATGGTCTGCCTGTCCTTATCTCTCCCCCACACTAGTACACAAATGCTATTCATTCCTTAGTCACAATTTACACCATGTATGCTATGCTAGTTTCCATGCAACAAGGCAATACCTGTGTTTATGAACAGAACATTCATCAACACTCCCACTGCTGTATGATACTTTGCACCAGTAAAGCCTAGTTGAATTCTATAACATCAATATATGTGCATTAACTACATTTTTACATCAATATATTTTTTTATGTCAACATGTGTGCATTAACTCATTTGATCTCCCTCCTTATTAACTGTAGGTATTTAGTACCTACAGTTAATAAGGAGGGATACAGTCTATGTACATAAATATAAAAAACAAACTAAAAAATAAGCAACAACAGGCTACTGAAAACGAAAATAAGCACTTCATTAAATTCCCATACTTCCGCCATTGAGCGATGTAATTAAAAAGGAATGTGCTAATCACAACATTAAGCTTGCTGAAACTGTTCATTGCAATGGGAAATTGTTGACTAATAATAGTAAGATGTCCATCCTTGAAAGACCGGGAGTGTATTCGATACTTATAGTTAATAAGGAAAGAGATCAAATGAAATGTTATATAGGCAGCACAAAGAGACGACTGCAATGTAGGCTGAACAAACATTTACCAAACTGGCACAAGAAAGAGATGAAGACATTGTTAATGCAGTATTGCCTCAAGGACCTTTTAACACCAGATTGGTCTAACACCAAATTAATAACCGTTTCATAAAAAAACATGAACAACAGTTTATTTCCGAGGCTATCATCATTGAAAAGACGAGAGAGAAGAACTGTAATAGTATAGCACCAACTGAATTACCATACGCTTAGAAGTACCTGATAGAGGTTGAACAAAAACGAAAGAAGAAACAATTCCCATATAAAAAAAGAAAAAAGAAAAACGATAAAGTTGATTGCATAAGAAAACAAAAACAGCATTAGCAAACGTTAGATGGCGCTAGTGACGTATAAAACCATGATGCTTAGTGTCATGGCGAAAATTTTAACCTCTGGTGAATTTCAGAAAGACCTGATCAATCTTTCTGTTGGTTTATCAGAGATTAATTAATGCAAAATTTTCTCCCATGACATACGTTAGAAGAAAATTCCTGGCTGAAAGGCAAAGGAATTTGTGCGCAAAATTCGCTTGTCTTAATCACAACCAGGAAAACAAAATTTCATGTTAAAGAAAAAAAAAGAAAAAGAGATAATAATATTTGAATTTAACTGACTTTGGGGTTTTAGAAATAATTATTTTATCTGTTCTTTTATCGCGATAGGAAAAGGCGAGTAGGTGTGCAGCTCAGAGAATCAAAATTAATTTTACTTTCACATCACGGAATGGAAAAAAAAAAATGTTTCTGAAAAAAAAAAAAAAGAGTTGTGAGAAAAAGGGAATCTTCCTTCAGATCGACCATTTTAAGGGTTCGGTAGAAGTCGCTCAGAAAATGTTGCAAAAATGCTTTCTTGGGTTGGCGTTCTATTTCTGGGACAATGTCACAGCCGCACATAGGAAGTTACTTGGTCCCTACGTGTGAAGGTCAAGGGTTCCTCTCCCCTGGCTGACCGAAGATGCCATGTGCCTGGTAACAATTTTTTTTTTTCTCGTTGAGAGTGCGGGACGCTGCAACGATGCTGCCCGAGTGAAGGTCAGAGGTCACTCGAGGCGTGGGAGAGAAATTTTGTTGGGAAGCCGTTGGTTACTAGGGGGAGAGTCTTGTCCAATGGGAAGACGGCTAAAGGTCAAAGTTTGCTAAGAGCCGCTGAGATTTCTCACAGAGACGGTTTGATATTTTTGAGGAACGGAGTGAAAATTTGACTCTCCTGTCGCCCTTTTTGGCGGGAGGGGTGGAGACCAACCTTATTATCTCATGTACCGGAGATGTATGTTCTATGATGCACTCCAGCTTCAGGGGAAAAAAAAAAAAAAAAGGAGAGGGCTTAGCTGAGAAAGGCAACGCTACTGCCCACCTACAAATTGAGGACCTGAAGTGTTTTTTTTTTTTTACCAACCACTTTCTTCGTTTGGGGATCAGACAGACGACTCCTGGTCGAAAAATAATGAGAAGAAAAAAACTAGCAGGGAAGATTGATAAACATTTCTCCCTCGATTGATGCCCTATGAAGAGGCACATCTACAGGAGACTCAGGCAAGTTCCTCCTGGCACTAGAAGTTATGGCAACGCCATTATGGAGCCATGTGAACAACATCTACTACGGTAGCTGCGAATCGTCGAGCCTGGCCCACTGCCTGACGGAAGAAAACCTAAAAAAGGGGTCCGCCGTCCCAGGGAGAGAAATTCCCAAGGGCTGTTCTGCTTCCTGGATTTTTGGCTATGCTCGCTGGGTCAACAAGAAGAAAAACAATTCAACCGGGACAGTGTAACGAGAGGACTTTCCTTAAATTTTACTTCGTCTGTGAAATAGTTTTTTTTTTTTCATCGGTTAGCTTGTCAAGAGTTGTTCCTGCCCAGCCCAAAAGGTAAATTCTTTCTTGATTTTTTTTTTTTTTTTTGCATTATGTTGTGACCGCTGTGGAATTGTTGAACGAGTGGGTCAGCATTGTGCAATGGGAATTTGTGGTTCTGCTAAAATTTCTTTTTTTGAGGTTAGCTGGGTGTAGGACAGATGTCCCCATATTGTTGTCATGTCTGGTATTTTAGCAACTCCCCAGGCCAGTAAATTTGGTTTAATGTTAAACCGAAAAATTTGGTTTAATGTTTGAGCACAGTGAATTTTGGTGCATCGATTGTAGTTTAGTTGGGCATGTGATAATTGAAAAGCAGTGTTATTGTGATGCAGTGTGTGATAAAATAATTGTAAACATTTTTCTCTAGCCTTTTACAGCGTTGTTTTTTTGTTTTTTTTGTTTTTGAGTGAAGATAAATTATGGGATGATTTACATTGGGATTTTGGGAGCATATGTATAGTGTGATGAAATTGGAAACCTAAAGTGCTGTTTTTAAGTGCTGTTTACATTCTTGGAGTGTTGTGTCAAAATTAAGATTGCTGGTGTGTTATTTGGAGGACCAGTATTTTGCATGCTCCAGATGAGTGTTAATCTCCCATTGGAAAGGGGTGATCTTAGGGCAAGCCTGGGAACTTGTCCTAAGGCAGAGGGCTCTGAGTAGGGAATTTTCACCAGGATGCGATATGTGCAAAATAGAAGTTAAGGTATTTGGGTTCACAAGTTTAGTATTTCACAAAAAGAATGAACATCATGGGTTGAGAAGACACACTTTCGCTCACCAGTTCCAGTATTAATTGTTCTTTTCTTTGGCCTAAATTTTCTTGTTTTTACTAAAAGTTTAAGAGTCTAAATGTAATTTTAATTTTCAATTAAGGTGAAAATATTTAGTAGGTTATGTAAATGGTCAGTGTTATTATCTGCAGTACGACCTGCTCAGTGCCATGGTACAGAAGAATTTCCTTGCTTAGTGATTTTTCCTGGGATTTGGATGTAGTGTGAGATAAGTGATTTTTCCTGGGATATATGTGGATAGATAAGTGATTTTTCCTGGGATATATGTGGATATTGTGATTTTGGATTTCTTGGGATATATAGAGATAACTGATTTTTCCTGGGATATATGTGGATATGGTGATTTCGGATTTCTTGGGATATAGAGAGATAAGTGACTTTTCCTGGGATATAGTGTGTTAGTTCTGGGCCGGATGTGACTGGAGTATTTTGGGTTGAAGTACGACAGGCTCTTGCAGGCGTGGTTGATCAAGGTGGGATCATGCATTGGTTCGAAAAGGAGGAGTCTTGAAGACGTGGTTTTTGGGGAAAACTTGTCTTCAACCCCCCCCAGTAGTTTCGCTGCCCACAGAGATATGTACTGCCAGCGAGGGTCGGTCGGGCGTTGCTTCAATGGATGTTGCGAGATCATGTTAGAGGAAATTCTGTACCTGATGATGTGTCGCACTTGAGGATTTTTTTCCCTTTCCCTAGGCTGAAATTGGATTCACGACCCAATTTCACGCCTTCAGCCTGACTAGTATTTTCTTCCTGTGTTGGTTCTCAAAACCCAGGGTAGTGTCTGAACTGAGAGTATTTGCCTCACCGCTACCTCAGTAATTCACTGCAGGTGTTAAATTTTAAGTTTTGTTTTGTGATTTAAAGTATCTAAATTAATTTGTTTATGATATGCTGTAGTGCTAGGGATGTAAATTCTAAATTCTGGTTGTTAGTGTTAGTGAGCATGATATTTAGTTTGGAAATTTAGTTAATTGGTATTTTGAGCTTTTGTTTACAGTATAGAGTTATTAAGTATCTTGAGCTATTATTTGAAGTGCAGAGTGAGGTGATTTTTATGAGCAAGCTAGTGCAAGAAGATTGTTTGAATTTCTGAATTATGTTGATGATGTTATGAAGATTGAAAATTTTTAAGTTAGTTAGTGAGGTTTCTTTATAAGTGAAGTAGGTTCATTCAGGGTAGTTCTATAGGTTATGTAATGTTAATTAATGCTTGTGCTCAGCGTGAATTCTGTTTTGAGGATAATTTACTTGGTTTGTTTACTTGCAGATGGTAGATTTGGTTAATGTATAATTTGTGGCTCTTATTATAACTGTAAATTTAATTGAAGTCTTTGAAGCTGGTTTGGGGAGATTGCGGAGTTTACTGACGTTGTTCAGGTGCTGTAAATTTAAATCAATAAGTGTAAAATTGTAAATTTGTCATTGAGCTAATTAGGTGAGGGAGAAGAAAGTACATGTTTCAAAAAGAACAGAACTTGTCCACCTTGTGGAATTAAAAAGAATACAGTATTTTTTGTGTGTAAACTATGTGAATCGTAGTATAATTTTGGAGGCATAAAGTCAATGCCTGGTGTTCAAACCAACTGTGTTGAAATATGTCAAGCTGTGCTGTTCATAAGGCCAGTGGCCAAATAGAAAAAAGGATTGAGATTCTGTTTTTATACTGCTGTGTGTAAGCAAACAAGAAAAAAGAAATACCACAGCTGATTGTCCATTAAATTACCTTGTTAAGTTTTTAAAGAAAAATAATAAATATAGGCAGTAGCCTTTCAAAAAAAAAAAAATCCAAAATTAGTGCAGTGTGAAAAATTTTGTGTGCTGTTGTCTTCCATGACTTGGACCCATGTATTCACCTTAGCTTGACTAAGGCTATCAATCCGAAACCTGGTATTATAAGGTATTTCATAACTGCAATTTTTGTCCTGTCCTTTTAAACTGACTTTCACAGCCTCCACAAGTTGTTATTGAACGAGTACATTTTATCCTATGACTTATAGTGACACATTTTCATACACAGGCAACAATATTCACTTATTTTTGCACTTTCAGATGACTCAACTCTGTGTGAACACAAACAGCACAAACTTTTCAATAACTTCTTGTGGAATGTAAATTTTTAGATGCATTTTTGTTTAGGATGTTCATGGCCTTCATATGCTTAGAAAATATTTTTGTTTCGAAATGCATCTACCCATCTCCCAAAGTTAAATTTTAGTCTAAATTCAAAATTTCCCTTTAGGTTTATTTTTGGCTATCAATCATAATAACTATTATATAAATGCCTAAGATAACCCCCACAACATTAAATATTAATGTTGTGGCGTTATCTCAGCCCACGTTATATAATAGTTATCATGTAACGTGGGCTGAGATAACGCCACAACATTAGTATGTTATGACTGAAGGGTGTGGCCTGCATGTCATGTGTGTATACTGCATAGTTGTATGTGCATTCAGGCGAGCATGACAAGTAATAGCTGATACCACAGATGATGGCATTAAAATATGCCAAAACTGGTATGGTAGCCTAGTTCAGCGGCATTGACCTTATCCTTGTCTTTTACCTCTTTGGCCGATATTCTTTTATTGTCTTAATCATGTTGTTATTTGAGCCTTTTGTTGTCCGGGATTTCTATACATTTGGTTTTTGTTGCTATGTATGTTTGTCGTTCGTTTGCTAGTATGCTTATCGTCCATGACATGCCGTGCGTATGACTTAGTCCAAGCTCCGGATTGAAACCGGTGTTACATTTATGTATGAACATTTTTTTGATAATTTGATGATGCAAGAAGTTTTCACATTGGAATTTTATTACGTACGACGATGGATCAAGGTGAGCTATGAAACCACTTGTATGAGTATAATATGCGAGAAACATCGTGAGTAGCCATATTATTTTAGTGTTCAAATGTTGTATAATAAGTCCTTCTATAATGCAAATTTATTAAACATAGGGTCACGCCAGTATGAACTATGTATCGAACCAAAACATAACATGAAGTGCAGTAACGATAATGTTTATGTTGAATTAATCATAAGCCTAGCTGAAGCCTGGTACTGATGGTACTACACAGCATCATGATCTCTCCTTTGATTCTGTTAAATATTTCTCAAGAAGTATCACTTGATGTCTGAAATTTGTTGTATAACACTTTTAGTTCCAAGGTATCTTGGAAATGACCCTGGACTACAGGTAGATGACTTTTTTAACTACCTCAGGGTTTTCACTCAAAAGTAAAAAAAAATAAAAAAATCCTAGACTTTTCCCGGAGGTTTTGAAAATGTTTCCAGAGTGATGACCTAAAAAATTTCCTGACCTTTCCATGAGGTTTCGAAAATTTTTCCAAAGTTGTGACTCAAAAAATGTTGTGATGATTTGTTACATTTCCTAGAAAATAGTAAACTATACCAGTGATCTGATTTATTGGTGTAGGAATATATAAATAAGCATTTCCAAACTTTCGCACATCAACCAGATGGCTGTTTCACGAAAGTTAGACAGAAACTTCCTTGAATACCAGAGTGGCCACTGTTCTATCAGTTTTAACCCTTTACTTTGTATGCTTTACCAATTATGATTAACTTTTGTGTGTGTGTGTGTGTGTGGGGGGGGTGATAACTTTTTTTTTACCCAAGTGATAACACAGAATATACACTGCTGGACAATTGCTAAGGACGGATCATAAACGGCTATATAGCGCATAAAAAAGTAAGTGTGGTTGGATGCCAAGTGAAATACAATAATGTCAGAATGCCAGGACATTACAAGAAAGACAATTTATTGTGCTCTGGATATCCAGAAGGCTTTGGAACGTGGGAAAAACAGGCCATTTTGTGCAGAATACGTAAACGTGAAAAAAATGCAGTTACCGTCCGCAGGCGTTCCGGCGTAAGATGTCAATACGGGATATGGCCACCATGGAGGGCGATGCAAGATTCCACACGTCGTGTCATGCTTTGCACAACATTATCAAGCAGCTGTTGGGGTAATTTATCCCATTCCTCTGTCAGTGCACGGATGAGGGCGTCCTTGTTTATTGGAGGGCATTGGCGACCAGCAAGACTCCTCCCCAAAGCATCCCACACATTTTCAATGGGATTCAGATCTGGAGAACGTGCTGGCCATACGAGGCATAGAATATCCTCGCTCTCAAGACACTCCTGGACAGCGACTGTTCGATGACATGTTGCGTTGTCGTCCATGAAAATGAATCTATCACCGACAGCACCACGGAACATGCGAACATGAGGTAGCAGAACATCATTAATGTATCGTTGGCCAGTCATAGTCCCAGTTGGAAGCACATAGAGGGACGTACGGCCATTGATCATGATGCCAGCCCATACTATGACACTACATGTCGGATATCGGTCCCTTTCCTGTATGTTTGCTGGACAATATGCAGTACCCCTATCACGCCAGATCAGTTTTCGTCGACAATCAGACGATAGACTGTATCTACTCTCATCTGAGAAGAGGACAGCAGACCAGTCGTTATCAGTCCAATTGCGATGTTGATGGCACCATTGCAAACGGGCGGTACGGTGACGTCTGGACAATGGGATGCACACAACAGGACGGCGGGCGTATAGTCCTCCTTCATGCAAACGTCTGGCGACAGTTTTTCGGGAGATCCGTTTGCCAGTAGCAGCCATAAACTAGTTTGCTACCTCACTAGCTGTGCTGCGCCGGTGTCTTTTTGTTGATAGCACTATGTGCCGGTCGTCTGCAGGTGTCGTACTGCGAACACGACCTCCCCCGTGACGTTTGCTGCAGTCTCCATTTGTTTGAAATGATTTCCAAAGCCTTGAAACAACACTGCGGCTGACGTCGAACTCCCTGGCAACATCTGTTATTTTTCGCCCTTTTTCAATCTTGCCAATAATACGGCCACGCGTAAAATCATCTAGGTGATGTCAGGAAGACATACTGAAAATTGCAAGTTCGTCAATTGATTCTTTCCCTTTCAACTTTGCGTTTGAACAACAACGGTCAATACGCGTCAAATCCTTTATATCTCTTATCAGCGCTATGACGTCACGAACAAGTTCGCAAATCCAAAATTTGCATACGCACAACACGTCTTACTGTATCCCGCACTTATGCTAATTTCCACATTTTCCTGCCTTCCATTTTATGGTTGCTATCATTGCTATTGTCATCCGTCCTTAGCAATTGTCCGGCAGTGTAGAAGAGATATGCAGACATTTTGGATATTTAAGTGAATGTGATGACCCAGGTGAGACAATAACAAAGTGACTTTCCCTTCCCATAGCTTCCAGTAGTTATAGGAACAAAGTGAAAAGAATATCGTGTATGTGAGCGGAGGGGTATTTTGAAGTCCAGTAAAGTAAGTTTTCTTTAATACAAGTTGTTTATTTTTAGAGTGCATTCATCAAACTTTATTGATCCACCTTGTAGAAAAGCCATTCATGTGTGATCTTTATTCTTCACAATCTCTAGAAGAGCTTACCCTAAATTGTAGATGACTACTGTATTTTCTTCTTATAATCTACAGCCTGTGAAATTCAAGAAGAAAAATCACCATATTATTTGTACTCACAATGTTGATCCCAAACTGTGATTTAATACAGGAAAGTCACAATTAACGGGATGACCCAGCAGTCCACAGAAATACAGGGGTGGGGGCTATTTTGTTGTATAAAGAACCTTGCTATTTTAAAATAATTTTCCTGTTACTTCCAAGTGTATTTTTTGAATAATGAGCAAAAACTATGAGTTTTTCAGTATTACTTCAGTTCCATAGGTAGATACCATAGTATGCAGATCCATAGTTAGACCTGTGGCACCCATGAATGTATGTGATGCTGAGCTATCCACTGCATGTGATGGTCTGCGAGAACACATATCATCACCTTAGTTGCACCGTATTTTCTGTATAAATGCTTGTAAATAAAACAAAAATAAAAACTTTCCAATTTTTTGTGGACTTCTATCTTTATACTGTATTACATTTTCCTGTTACTAACATATTTCTGGCAATTTTCCAAATACATGTTGAATCCTGACAATTACAATGCATTTTTTTAAAAACCAACGTGCCACAAATAGTTTTTTTTTAAATGCGGCATATTAACCACATCAGCATATAATCCACAGGACCTAAATTTATAACTTTTTAACTGAAAATTGGCAAATTACATGATGAAAAATATGGTACTTGCATTCTGTGTTGTTCAAGAGATTTAAAAAGCCACAAAAAATAAATAAATGTAATTCATCACTAGCCCCAAAACTATGATCAATATCCACATAATTAACAACTCAAATATTTCCCCCTCTCATCACTAGGCAGCCACTTTTGGAATTACTCTGCTTTAAAAACACTTTATTTTTGCTAGGTGCAAAAATATATTTGTATCTAAAACACATGTCTGAAAAAGTCACAAAATATCATAACTGAGAAATTAAAGATGAAAAAAGTATTGCATAAATTAATTAACAATGAAAAAAACACGTGAAAATCTTTTCAATAACTTTGTATGGCCTACCTAATCAACATATTCCTAAGGGCAATAAAGTCACAATGTTCCATGTTTTCCACTATACAAGAACAGAAAAAGGGGAGATTAAAAAATAAAAAAAATAAAAACATTGAATGACATTGTAAGAAGGGTTTATAAAGCATAACTTACAACATTTGCATGCAGTACAAACACACACTAAAATAGAACAGTAATGCAGACTGATATACTGTTAATATAGGGATGGCATATATTTAAAATCATAAAAACCAGAACAAACTGATAGAGAGAAGAGAGAAAAGTGTGGCCATTAATATATTTAACATAGTGTCCCTTCTTGTTCTGTTTATGATACTGTAAATGTTCCAAAATTTATGAAGCTTTAAATCAAGGTCAAATGTGATATCACAGCCATGATTAGTAAATTGGACAACTTGCTTCAATAATATGGTTGTCAATGACTGATTTTGATCTTATGGCAGATGCATGACTAATTTTGACTTCATAAACTCTAAATGCTATGATTTTAGTTTTCAGAGTAGTAATTTTCACCTCATAATTACTGCACAGTCTAAAAATACATCTCTGGAGATAATCTTCATTTCAGTAAATAATCATGTGGTTGTTTTCAAAAAAGCATTGTGTTTACACAGGTCTTGTAATTTTCTCTGCATGACAGGGACAACAATGAAGTTTCCACGAGAAGACAATGTCACTGATATAGATGTTAAATAAAATTATATATAGTCTACAGCCCTGTCTTTCTCACTCTCTGATTTATTCTAATTTGGCAGCTGTGATTTTTCTCTACTAGGATTTTTCTATCCTGGTAGAGACTTTGCACAGCTTGAATCAAATGCAGAGGATAAACCCTTTTCCTCATAACCTGCTATATTAATTCTCTGTCCATATGGTCAAATGCTTTTTTCATAGTCTACGAATGCATTAAGTGTTTATAAGTTATATTTTCTACATTTTTCTATGATTTGCTTTAGAATGAATACATTATTATCAATGAATGATCTGCGAAATCAATGCTACTCCTCTAGCAGTAAGGTGTGTGGAATATTAATTATTTATGTTAATTATTTTGCTATATACTTTATATGCGATAATTTCCTTACATTCCAGGCTGCAAGGTGTAATTTATAAGCTATTTTAAAATTCTATTTAAGTTTCTTTCTGTTTTGTAGACCATGAATCCCATTCATTTAATTTCCTTTGTGAGATTTATGAGTTGAGGAGGTTTTACATGGTAAGGGCACCAACCTTAAGTCTACCCCTTAACACACACACACACACACACACACACACACACACACACACACACACACACACACACACACACACACAGAGGACAAGGGGTGTCTCTTGATTCAACATCTACTCCTTGACCAGCACAGCTTGAGTGGCTCTACCAGTAGTGGAAACTACCATTTCATGTGTCCAGGGTCATGGACACATGCAAGTCATTCCTATCACAAGAAGGTGAAAACACCATAGGAAGGGTGTCACCACCCATCCTGTGGATTATAGGAATATATACAGTTGAATCTCTATTTAACGAAGCCCCATCGTTCCACTTTTCAATCATCATGCGTAATGCAAAAATCTGGTTAGTGCAGCCTTTACCACGTATAAAAACACTCTGAACATCCCACACTTTCTCTGATGTAAGACCCCATACTTTTTCAATAACAACCTTACCAAACACTTTCCCTGGCACACTCAGTAGGCTAATACCACGATAGTTCTTGCATTCAGTCTGATCACCTTTTCCCTTATACAAGGGAACAATGATAGCATCCTTCCAATCCCGAGGGACCATTCCTAACTCCCAGCACAACTGGCAAATTTCAGTTAACCAGTCAATTATAGAGTCACCACCATACTTCAACATCTCTGCAGTTATGCCATCAACTCCTGGAGCCTTACCATTCTGAAGAGATTTTAGAGCTTTACACACTTCTTCTCTTGAGATCCCTCCTGTGCTTTCATCCCTCATTGTGACATCATCTGCATCTGTCTCAGAATCATTTTTGCTCCCCTGATCTAATAACTCACAGAAGTATTCACCCCATCTGTCACTTAACTCATTGGGCTCCCATATCATTTCCCCAATCTCATTCTTCACACAACTTACAACTTTGTTTCCCCTATTTTTCCTGAGTCTCATGTATTTCCAGAAGGACTTTCTATCTTTCCAAAAAGCCAGTTCATGCCTTTCCACTTTCTCTTTCCTATCTTTTGCCTTACTGTGGTGAACCAGCTTAGCAACTTCACGCTTCTTACAGCGATATTCATCCACAGAGACTCTATCTACCTTGCAACATCCCCAAATAGGCTTCCTTCTTTTTCTTTACTGCCTCATCAATCTCACTATTCCACCAAGCATCACCTCTATTGTTACCCACTATTGTGGTGCCACAGACCTCTTTAGCAGCAGTAACAACACAGTTCTTAAAACATTCCCACTTCTTTTCTACATCCCTCTCACAAGATTTCAGATCCTTCAGTCGTTCTCTGAGTAAGTCAGAATACCCCTGATGATCTTCAAGGAGCCTATAAACCTTTATTCTTTCTATCCTGGGTCTCTTCCTATTCCTTTTCCTCCAACCAACATTAAGTTTCACTCAAGACACTACCAAGTAATGATCAGAACCAACATCCGCACCTCTCATCACCCGGGTGTCAACAACTAAGTGTTTAAAACGCTGATCGTAAACAATAAAATCTATCACACTCTTTTGACCATGATAGAAATTGCACATGAATTAGGATTCACAGAATTAAAAGCTTCAGCCGGCTGACTAAAAATTCATTTAGAAAACAAAATTTCACAAGAATGTATTAGACAAACAACAATACTTGATTATTTTGCTTCTTCAGTTTTGATGGATATTTTTTAATAAAGGTTAGTACAAGTTTGCTCTATGTATTGCATTTACATACTTATATTTACTTATCTTTTTAACTGCTTTTACCTTATAAAAATAATACATGTATCCTGTCATAAAGCATGATTTTCCTCAATAGCGGACAGTTTTTCTTTCTCCTTCGATGCCCGCAATTCGGAAGCTTTACTGTACTTATTTTAAACTGTAAGAATTTCGTAAGTCTACTACATACAGATTTTCTATAAAACAGCATTTTGTTCATAAAAAGTTTCACATTTTTGTAAATATCAGAACATTTTGTCTGAAACACTTTCTTGAAATTGTAATCCTTGTAGAAACATATTGAATGCCTTTAGCATTTCTTTATGGGGAGATTTTTTGATAGCCTCTTCATCACTCACTGTAGTTTCTTCACTACATTTATAACACTTTCCAAGAAGTCATTTTCTGTAGGATATTCATCAATCACAACATTCTCATTAACACATAGCTCTGCACTTTCAACATTTCCTTTGTCTTTCTGATACTGCCATTTCTCCTGCCAGGCTCATATTGGATTCAGATTCAATTTCTGCAGTATTAAAGACTGATAGCGCAGAAGCTCCGTAAGAGACAGGCATTTTCTTTTTGACATTTTGAGCGAACAACACAGGCGAGTCAAGCGTACTGACTGAATGAGAATGAATACATAACTTCTACAGAGTCAGGCCAGGGCTGTCTAGAAAATACAGGGCCATGACATTAGAGATATGAGTTCCTTCTTTTAGTGATGTCACGCAGAAACAAAGACATCTGATTGGTTCCAATGCTGTCATGTATGACATCAAACACAACATCGACGTATCAGGCTGTGCAACATGAGAGTGATATCAGAAAAGGAGGGGCACTAATCTCTCTAATGTCATGGCTTTGTACATTCTAGGCAGCCTTGGTCAAGCCCACAGCAGTTACAACCTGTTTTATCATGTAGAATGCAGTTTCTACACACGTTTGGAAAAACAGCTGTTTCGTACTGTCTCCAATGATACGATTCACATGTGTCGTTTCGCTTCCAACAAGACACCTGGCGCCTCACAGGACCAAAAGTTTCAAGATAAGGAATTAAGAATGCTTTGCTTCCACTGCATGCTAAAAAAATTGTAAAGCACAACTTTTGAAAAAAAAAATGTAATTTTTAGTTGAAAAAAAAAACTTCATTATATAGAAAATGATTTTTGCAATAGGAAGATTAATTTACATGTAAATGTTTTTCAAGGTCAAGGTTCTGCAGAAAACTTTCTTACATGGAAGTTAGTTATATAGAGACTCTACTATATACATATGAAATTTATATGTACACATGCTGGCCACTGAATTAGAAACTTTAATTCAATACCGAGTTGGACCTCCTTTAACCTGAATGGCAGCACATATGCACTTTAGCATAGATTCTACAAGGTGTTGGAGATCATCTTCATCTACAGTATACCAGAAATTCACCACATTCCTTTGATTGGCTCATACTGACAGAAGAGGGCTGTGTTCTCAGATCTGATTTTCTAACATGTCCCATACATTCTCAATGGGGTTCAAATCTGGGCTTTGTGGTGGCCAGAAAAGATGGTGGAAGTTGTTGTCATGCTTGCTGAATAACTGCTGAACACATCTTGTACAATAGACAGCAGCACTGTTGTCCATGAAACAGCTGTCACCTGCTAGATAAAAAATCAATATTGCAGGATGGACTTTATCAGCAAGAATGTTCAGGTAAATCAATGAAGGAAGAAATATTCTTCGTAATACACGGAAAATTGACAGAATATTCAAAGCAAACTGAATTTGCTTGTACCACTTACTGGTCATCCATGTAACACTTCTCAGAAAACTTGAAAATTTCATCGTCCTGGAGCGGGAATCAAACCCTGCATCTCCCGGTTAGCATACTCGACCGGTAACTGGATAATGTAGGTGTGATTTTAGATGAAGAACAACTTGATTCACTATAGTTGCATAAGTGAAATAATTCTTTGGATTCATTTGAAAGTGAAACTTCAGAGAATAGCAATTGTTATAGTGAATGCTTCTTGTGACTCGGAACCTTCTGATAAGAAGGAAGATTTCTAGAATGAGCTAAAAGCTGTTTTGAGCCAGTTTGGTGCTAAAAAGAAAGTTATAATAGCAGGGGATTTCAATGCTAGAGAAGGTGTGCAGAATGTAATTTCTGACAATGTTCTGGGCAAGTTTAATGATCCTTGTGTGAATGATAATGATGAAAGATTAATTGAACTCTGCATTGCGAATGGCTTGTGTGTATTTAATACGTTTTTCAACCACAAGTATATCCACACATATACTTGGGAAAATCGTACTTTTGGTCAAAAGAGTGCGATAGATTTTGTTGTCTATGATCAGCGTCTGAAACACTTAGTAGTCGACGCACATCTGATGAGAGGTGTGGATGCTTGTTTTGATCATTACTTGGTAGTGTAACGAGTGAAACTTAATGTTGGTTGGAGGAAAAGGAATAGGAAGAGGCTTAGGATGGAAAGAATAAAGGTTGAAAGGCTTTCTGAAGTCTTGTGAGGGGGATGCAGAAAGGAAATGGGAATGTTTTAAGAACTGTGTTGTCACTGCTGCTGAAGATGTCTGTGGCACCACAATAGTGGGTAACAATAGAGGTGATGCTTGGTGGAATAGTGAGATTGAAGAGGCAGTAAAGAGAAAGAAAAAAGCCTATTTGGGGATGTTGCAAGGTAGAGTTTCTGTGGATGAATATCGCTGTAAGAAGCGTGGAGCCACTAAGCGGTTTCCCAGAATAAGGCAAAAGATAGGAATGAGAAAGTGGTAAGGCATGAATTGGCTTTTTGGAAAGATAGGAAGTCTTTCTGGAAGTACATGAGACTCAGGAAAAATAGGGGAAACAAAGTTGTAAGTTGTGTGAAGAATGAGATTGGGGAAATGACATGGGAGCCCAATGAGTTAAGTGAAAGATGGGGTGAAAACTTCTGTGAGTTATTAGATCAGGAAAGCAAAGGTGATTCTGAGGCAGAAGCAAATGCTGTCACAGTGAAGGATGGAAGCACAGGGGGGATCTCAAGAGAAGAGGTGTGTAAAGCTATAAAATCTCTTCAGAATGGTAAGGCTCTGGGAGTTGATGACATAACTGGCGAGATGTTGAAATATGGTGGTGACTCTACAATTGACTCGTTAACTGAAATTTGCCAGTTGTGCTGGAAGTTAGGAATGGTCCCTCGGGATTGGAAGGATGCCATCATTGTTCCCTTGTATAAGGGAAAAGGTGATCAGATTGTCTGCACGAACTGTCGTGTTATTAGCCTACTGAGTGTGCCAGAGGGAAAGTGTTTGGTAAGGTTGTTATTGAAAAGTATGGGGTCTCACATCAGAGAAAGTTTGGAATGTCCAGAGTGGTTTTATGCATGGCAAAGGCTGCACTAACCAAATTTTTGCAT
This sequence comes from Macrothele yani, assembly GCA_039090855.1. Classification (NCBI taxonomy): domain Eukaryota; kingdom Metazoa; phylum Arthropoda; class Arachnida; order Araneae; family Macrothelidae; genus Macrothele; species Macrothele yani. Next base: position 30,361,732 of record CM077026.1, read on the forward strand.
TACGCATGATGATTGAAAAGTATCTGGCTGTTGGTCAGAAAGTTTTTGCTGCCTTCATAGATTTAGAGAAAGCTTACGACCAAGTAAATAGGACACTTTTGTGGAAGGTATTGAATGAATATGGTGTTACTGGGAATTTACTTAACAGTGTAAAAGCCGTGTATGCTGTCAGTAGAGCTTGTGTACGAGTGCATGGTGTTTTATCAAAATGGTTTTCTAATGGTGCGATAAGTCAGACGAGGCTGTGTGATGTCAGCATGGCTGTTTAATATATTTATGGATGTGTGCATGTGCGATATATTTATGGATGTGTGCATGCTAACCTCTGAATCTCAGGGAACAGCTTAGTGATATGTATATGTGTACCAACAGAAAACAAAATGAATAAAAATGTCAGATGGTTTCAATCATGGGTACTATTTGTGCGAAATGAAAAACTTCTTTAGCACACATCACATTATATGATAGCGAGCACAGACCAACTAGCGAGCACAGACCAACAGAAAGCACTAGAATACAGACTTTGAATTTATGAAATTACTTATTAACAGAGCAAGCAGTTTCAAATTGCAGAAATTCTTGTAGAGCACCACATGAAGTGAAGGAAATCCTTGTTCAAAGTGCAAAAAATTTGCAAAAGTACACATTTGCTAAAATAATTCACTGTGTGTCACATAACAACTCTTGTACTTCAAGCTGAAGAGAAATTCCATTTTCACAAATACTTAGTCTAAAAAATAACTAAATATTTTGCAGATGTATTGTTCAAGAAGATAGGAAAAACAAATATATTACCTTCTGCAACACCCCATGGATACTGTCTTCCTCTAAGTCGTTTACCGCCGGTTTCTATAACAGTATTGCTCCCCACAACAGCAAATGGCACGCGGTCCTGGAATTTAAAGTTTAAGCTTCCATAAAAATACTGCAATATTCAGAATAAAATTATAAATAGAATCCAGCAAACATTTTATACTGATATGTAATAAATAATTTTGCAGATTATTCCCAGGCTATCATAATTCAGCCAACAAAGCAGAAAGTGTTTGTTCAGAAATTAAATGATATGGTTTAAAACTCAGGCTTCACGCTAAAATAACACATAAACATAGAAATTGAACCCTCTGCAATAGCAAACATAATCCCATTTTCATCCCACTCCCTCACTGCTCACAAATTTGCCGCCTTAAAAACTTATGTTAATCGTGCCAAGATTGTCTGCAACACTGAATTTTCCTTCAATGAAGAAATTGACACCATAAAAAAAATTGCTGAAGCTCATCAGTTCCCACCTTCTACAATTGAGAAATTCCTCCAAAATCACCATTTGAAAAATCTGTCCGCTCTCTCACTAATACTAATGGAAAAACTACCATTCATTGGTTCCATCCCTTTCCATGGATCCTTCTCTTATAAGATGTGCAAACTCTTCAAAACTATGGGCTACATTCTCACAGTGAAACCAAACCCTTCTGCAATAATGTGCCTGCTTAAAGACAGGGATCCTGCCTCACCCGTGGAGTTTATGCTATTCCCATTTCAACTTCCTCTGGTCTCTCAGTGTATATTGGGAGCACATACCGAAGCATCAATACAAGACTTGGTGAACACAAAAAAGATGTTTCCAATGGTTTTCCAAAGACAGCTTTATCTTGCACTAACCCTTAAAAGACACCTCTGCAGTTCCCATTTGGAAAGAAACAAAAAAAGTTTCCCCATTCATCAACAAAGCATCTCTGCATTTCCAAGAAAGCATTGAAATTTTGTACACCAAACACTGCAATTCAGAGACCCCTCACCAATCCCATTTATTTGGATCTCTCTACTAAAATCTGGCAACAGTTCCAACACTCCAACTTTGAATTGTAGTTCTGGCAATTGCAGGTTTTCAAAGTCACAGGATGACTGAAAGCTACCGCTAAAAGAACCTTTTACCATACGCGACTGTGTGTTTTCGCTCGGTTTCTATGTTTATATGAATGACATGTTCAAAAGTATCATAACCAGAGCCCAGATATTGATAACCTAAAAATTCCTAAAAAATGCCCTTAAAATTGAAAGAAAAATCCCCCTAAAACAGTTTGAATCATATTTTTTCAAAATTATAAATTAAATGACTTAAATCTTAGACGATTCATATACTAGAATTGTGTCTTTTCTTTATTAAATGCACTATAAAACCTCAGAAGAAAAGGAAAAAGCAAGTAAATACCTGTTACATATGAATTGCAATGAGCTGTACTCTAATCACTGGTGAGTACATAACAATTACACTGCATAATTCAATGTGTTTTAACACTGTCAAAAATGAAGGACTATCTTATTATCTGAAAGCAAGTTCTTATAACTTGAGAAACTCTTCTCTACCTTGGAGGTATTAGCAAGTTCTTATACCTCCAACATGTGTGACGGTAAACCTCTTTCTCTGCTGCAATTTTAACTTGACACCCTTTGCAAAAGAGAATTACTCCATCTATTGAAAAAGTATCCTTCCCAATAATCCTCTGCACTGGTGTACTTTTCTGATTAAAAAGACAATGAAGCTCGAGTTGTGTGTGAAGATTGCTGTAAATAGAGAAGTTTGACACAGCAACAATAAGTAAATAATCAGTTAAAAATTTAGTTTGTGGCTTGTATTTCTTTGTGGAGCTAACCTCTGAATCTCAGAAAACAGCTTAAAGATATGTATATGTAACTAGTTTACTAGTTTTTGTAAATGGCAAGTGTTGGCATCTTTTTAAATGGACAACTACTACCCCCACCTCCACCTATTTTTTGGATTGGAGGTTTAACGACCACCGCAACCAACTCAGTGGACTATAAGTAGTCGCTCATCCTTAATTTAGGGCCACTGGCTTCAGGGAAAGGAGAGCCAGTGCCGTAAGACAAACACAACATCCATGCCTCACCGGAATTTGAACTCAGACCCATCTCGGACAAATGATCAGAAGCCATCGCTTAGACCACAGCGCCACCGAGCCGGCTACTTCCCTAAATTTAGAGATGTGTCATTTACGAACGATTTGTTAAAAAAAGAATGAATCAGCAAACTGAGTCGTTCACAAACGAATCATTCCTGAAAAGAATTAATTCTGCAAAAGAGCCAATTCTCTGAATGAATCAGTCAGAACTACTCAAAACCAATGTCTTTGGAACTACTTTTTGCCAGACATCAAATTTTCACCACAGTGTCTCTGTGAGGTTTTATGTTCTAGTAAAAAATCTTACCTTATTCAGAAGCGTACAAATGCAATAAATCACTTGAATATTTCAAAACGAACTTACAAGAAACCCAAGTCGAACAAAATTTGCATAAGAATTAAAAACAAATTTAAATTTAAAAATTGTTCACTAAACCAGAAACTATCAATAAGTGAAAGGATCCAACTCCGAATTGCTTTGCTAGATACAAATCATTCTCTAAACCGGAAGAATCACTGACTAAAATAAACCGAAGGATCCAGCTCAGAATACATTCCGAGACACCAATTGTTCTCTAAATCGGAAGAATCAAACAACCAAAACGAATGAATTTTTTTAGCAAGTTTAATCGATTCTTTCAAAAAAATTGGTTTGCCCATCTCTACTTCCCTTTCCAAATTGAAAGTGATATTATCCCACAAGTCCTCAGGTGTCTAGGAGAAAGATTGCACACCTAAAATCTAGCCAGAACCACTTACTATAACCTATTCTGCCAGGTAGTATATAAAGGGTTTGGAATGTCAGCAATAGTACAAGATAAGAAGATCTGAATTCTTTTGTTGACTAACCTCCCAAACAGTCAATTTCAAAAGTGGACAATGGGGATTCTCTTTCCCCAAAACTGGATAGCATGAAACAGTGTCTTGAAGAGTTACCAGAATGAGCTACATTTGAAGGTTTTTTTTGCTTTGATCATCTGGCAATCCTGGTTTCGAATGTTACAATTTGAACGTATAATCCTTACAAAAATTTAATTTTTATTAAAAAGATGACATAAAATGCAAGAAGGGCCTAAAAAAGCTTTGAAAACAGAAAAAAGAAATGCCCCCAAAGCTCAAAAATGCACTAAAAACTACTAAAAAAAAAAGCTCCGAAAAGACAAAAAAAAAAAAAAAAAAAAAAAAAAAAAAAGGCAGAAAAATGCAAATGTCATCAAAGTTCGGGCCCTGATAATCACCCTTGTGTGTTCCCCATCATCACTGTACCCAGTCGACACCGACATATGTTTTACACAGGAATGGAGGCCCAAGGTCGTGTACCTCAAACTAAGAAATCATCAAAGTCCGGACTTAGATGACTCACCCATAGGATTTGAAAAAAAGAAAAAAGAAAAAAAGTATAAAAATCCCCTTTCAAAACAAATGATTTTTGCATCTGCCCCAGCATTCACAAAATATCCTCAGAAACTAAAATACAACATGGACAACAAATACAATTTAAACCTAATTTCACCCATTCATCCATTTTGGTCTAAGCAGTATTTTTGCTAATGCATTTAAAAAAGATGAAGTAAATAAAATACAGGTGAAATTCACGCATAAGATTTAATTCATAATTTACCTTCAAATACTTCTGCATCTTGTTTTCCTCTTCATCTTCACAATCAGGAAATTCATAAACTTTAATCTTGTTCTTGAAAATTTCATCTAATATCTATAAAAAATTAAAAAAAACTTTGGACAACAACAAAATTATTAGATAACCAATTTTCTATGATGATTCAGTTAGACATAACCTTTTAACAATACCAAAGAATTTGTTACAATCACTATTATATTGGGTTGATGCATAAGTTTATGCTGTTTTTTTCACCGCACTACAGGAATGATTACAACAGAAGGGAAAACGGAATCAATCAACTACACACCACCCCACCCTCCATTGTTTATGATGTTGTCTCAACGTCTAGATAGATCTACAACGCCAGTCTTGAAAAACGTGCAGGTTTTGCTGCGAAGAAATCATCAAGCAAATTCTGGAGCTCGACATCATTGTTGAACGTTCTGCCACGGAGTGCATTCGACAGAGATCAGAACGGGTGATATTCTGAAGGAGCAACATCTGCAGAATAAGCAGGATATGGAAAGATCTCCCATTTTATGTCCCAAACGGCCATTTTGGTCATGTTTGCACTGTGAGGGCGTGCGTTATCATGTTGGAGAACGACACCACAGCACCGATGTGGCCGTTTCTGCTGAATTGCTCCCTCCACTCAGCGGAGTTGGTCACAATAGAGTGCAGCGTTGATGGTCTGATTCCTTGGCAGCATTTTCTACTGAATAAATTTCTTCCATGTCCCAACCAGACACACAACATGATCTTCACAGGATGAAGGTCATGTTTTGGACGTGGTGTGAGCATCTTGTTTGGGCTTAACCATTCACTCCAATGCCTGAAATTCACATACAGGCACCACTTTTCATCTCCACTAACAATACGTGACAGAAAGGGTCTGTGTTGCTGAGAATATTCATGATAAAGGGAGAGCAAGGAACCACATATCGCAATACGCCGATTCTTGTTGTCCTCAGTGAGAGTGTGAGGCACCCAAGACCCCAATTTCTGGACCTTTCCTATATGTTCCAGGTGTCACACCACAATGGCCTGATCATAGTCCATCTCAGTGGCCAATTCGAGTGTGGTTTGATGCGGATCCGAGTGGATGAGATGGTTTAAATGATCCTCATCAAAGTAAGATGGACAACCTGAGCGTGGAGAGTTGTTCAGGTCAAAATTGACACCTCAGAACTGCTCAAACCATTTGCAGGCTGTCCTTGGAGCAATAGCATCCTACCCACACACAGCACAAATTTGTTGAGTAGCATAGGTGGCTGTGGATCCCTTGTTAAACTTATAGAGGAGCAGATGTCGAAAATGTTCATTCCTCTCTACTTGACACTCCATACTTTCGCACCTGAAAACCAAAGAACCATTAGCCGCAATCACACAGAGCAATATGATTTAGATACACAATATTACTGGCAACATTTTGATATACAACTGGCCATCTGCACCATCACTACTGACCTGGGAAATACTCGTGAAATAAAAAAGCATGAACTTATGCATCAACCCAATAGTATGCTAACCTGTAATATTCAGACTTTTATAATAGACAAACTTTTATTTTTGAAACAATCTTGTGCATTCCATTGAAGAGAAAAACGCAATGGAAACACGGAAAAACAACACTGTACTATTATGCATTAAACAGGCAGATTCAATTATGTTTATGTTCTAAATGAATTTCACAAAATTGTTACAAAATTACTTTATACACACACACACACACACACACACACACACACACACACACACACACACACACACACACACACACACACACTGAAAGAAAATGGGCTGGACATGTTTGCCAGAAGAATGGACCACAGATGGACAACTGAAATTTTAGACTGGATTTCAAGGGACAGGAAAAGACCCAGAAGACCACACGGGAGAAGGATGGATGAAATTTTTCAAAAGCATGCCGGAGTAACATGGCTCAAGACAGACAGTTGTGGAAGAAACTTGGAGAGACCTTCATCCAGCAGTGGATTGATAATAGTTCACAACGATGATATATACTGTATATCATCATCATCATTGTCAACCATTATCAATCCACTGCTGGATGAAGGTATCCCTAAGTTTCTTTCACAATGGTATGTCTTGTGCCAGAGTCCTCCATGTTACTCCCACATACTTTCGAATTTCATCCACCCATCTCCCATGTGGTCTTCTTCTGGGTCTTTTCCTGTCCCTTGGAATCCAGTCTAAAATGTCGGCTGTTCATCGATGGTCTGTCCTTCTGGCAAAATCCAGCTCACTGCCATTTCAGGGATTTTACTCTGATCATGATGTCTTCCACTCTTGTCATTTTTCTGATCCACGAGTTCCTCTTTTTATCTCTCCTGGTTACACCAAGCATGCATCTCTCCATGCTTCCTTTGAGTTGTCTGTAGTCTTTGTATGTCTCTTTTAGTTAAGGTCCATGTCTCTGCACCATATGTAAGCACTGGAAGGATGCACTGATCAAACACTTTTCTTTTAAGACATAATGGCATATTGCTCTTGAAAATGATACTGTTTCTTCCAAACGCTCTCCAGGCAAGTTTTGTACGCCGATTAATTTCTTCATCAATGTGACCCTCACTACACACACACACACACACATACACAGTATGGCCTTGAAATTACAATGGCTTTGAAATCCTGCGGTATTGAAGATGCATACATTAATATTATTAATAACATCTATGAAAATGCAAGTGCAAAGATTCGACTGTTTGAGAATACAGCACTCATAAAAATTGGAAAGAGAGTGAGACAAGGTGATACTATATCTCCCAAACTCTCTAATGCCACGGTGGAAAGTGTCTTTCAATCACTGAACTGGGAAAACAAAGGGATAAAGATTAATGGAGATTATCTAACTCACCTTCGTTTTGCTGATGACATAGTCATTTTTGCAACTACCCCATCAGAGCTACAGAGTATGGCCCAGGAACTTTCTGACAAGAGTGTCTGATGAAGAAAAGCAGTCAAATGCCATAATAGTATCGAAAGACAACCCCATGGAATGGAAGACTGAAACTGAGGTATAAAGACTGAAATTGAGGCATAGTAACAGCAATTTTGGACCCAAAGCATTGCTCAGACACGACTAAAGGTGACATTCTTATCAGCAAATTTGAAACTGTAACTTTTGGTTACTGTTCATAATGGTGACAGTGATTTTTCAGTAATGATAACAAATGAGGTGATATCCGACCCATCTCTATTAGGCAGTAAATCCAAATATGATTTTTTTTATAAGCCTATTCAATACCTCTATTACACATTCTTTACTTATAAGCATCACTCTTTTCAAAGCACTCTGCCCACACTAGTTGATTTAGCATTAGTGCCAAGTAAAATATTCACTAATCTTTGTTTGTTTCAAATTTCTTGAATTCAGAGAAAAAATGAGAACTCTGAACATTATTTAATAAATTTTTAGTTGCATTATCTATTTCGTGGCTGCAAAAAAAAAAAAAAAAAAAAAAAAAAATGCTCTCTCAATTCTTTCAAAGTTGTAACATACCAGAGTATGTATAAAAGAATCAAAGAGCAATGCATTTTTGATAAATGAAATTCAATATTTAATGTAGTCACAAAAAGCATATAAATGAATTTTGTGCATAACCAAATTGAAAGTGACAAAAACTGCAGTAAAATATCAGGACTAATGCAGAATTACATACAAAAGTGAGAAACATAACCGAAGTTCCACTGTATCATTGAACGAACTATCTGACAGCTGGAGTGAAAGAAAACCCTGTTTAGGTCAAAAATTATCTGAACACCGTGAAAGGGTTAAAACATTGAACCACGTTAAATATATGTTCATAAGGAAAGAGCAATAACATAAAGAAGTTTACTTCTTCACTCAAAGATGCTGATTTTCATCATTTGATTTTTTCTGGGTTTCAATAAAAACACAAACATCTTTGCCCTTTCAATTACTTTATCTATAAAAACAATGCCTGCATGGAAGCATTTCTTAATCCACTAATCACACAACAATTTCTGACAAACACCATTTTTTTTTTTTTATGAATTAACATTACTTCCTTTACCCAGATGAAGCACTAAGAACTTTAAAGTATTTCATAAGGACAATTCAACTACATTAAGAATATCTACTTATTAACAAAGGAGGATCACCAATCAACATACATAAAAAAAAGGGGGGAGGGGGGGACTTACTGTCCTTTTAAATGATGCACATTCTTCAGGTGTCATAGTATCAGCTTTAGCTATTACTGGGATGATATTGACTTTATCATGCAATCTCTTCATGAATTCAATATCTAAGGGCTTCAGGCTGAAATGAGAATATAAACAGTCAGCAAGAATATCACTGTAAAATTTCTGTTATAAAAAAGTAACATAAAAAATTAATATTGAAAGGCACAACAAAAAGTTTCAACACCTAATCATATCTTTAATAAACAGCATTAATAGGGAAGCACGTTCTCAAATGTGTGCATATATAGATATAACAGCCCACTTAACTGCTATATCCATTCTTGAAAATCATTTTTAAAACATGACACCTTCATAAATGACTCAAATTTAACATCACTGTATGAAACTATTAGCTATGCAGTAACCTTAATTTAAAAATTAGGAAGTTAGTTACTAATATCTTCTAACTGACTTTGCAAAAGTGATCAGTGCATCTATTTTTGAAAAGTCCTGTGATTATAAAAGGTACATATTAATGCCAAAACTACAAAAGGCTAGAATTTTCATTAACCATTTGAATTAATAGCCAAAGTTCATACTTCAGTAAAACAAATAATATCCATTCACAAAACTTGACACAAGAATTTTCATTTCTCATACACCAAACCATTTTACCTGAAGATTTTGGAATTCAGGACAATTCAGCAAAGATCACTCAGTAACTCAAGATACTTAACTGTCCCTATACTCCAGAAGGAAACTGAAACATGCTATAGCTAAATTTTTCTAATAGTACAATAGGCAGCATACATAGTTGATTGGTTGGTAATTTTTAATTACATAATGTGCATAAATGGCAAAACATTTCCAAGCACTATGGCTTATAATGGAAGCAGAACGAAAAATAGTATCAAAACAACAGGAAAGCAAAATTATGAACATGATATGGTACACATGCAGTGGTGTAAAATTCTGAACACAAACTGAGAACCACCAATACAGTGCAAAAATGAAAACACAGAAGACACATCACACTGATCATTTAAAAGGAGACCTTAGTTTGGGGGTCATCTTGTAGTATAGGCAAAAGAGCACATTCAGCACTGTCCCAATGGAACTGATGACACACAAAACATCAGCAGTAGTCAAAATTAGAGACAATTACATGTCTCACAAATAAAGGAAGGGCCACACACACAACAGATTATGGTGAATGAAGCAACAACATCCAGTGTGGAGATATTCAACTACAATTCTATGATTTTGGTGAGAACTTGAAGACCAGAAGCAAAGAACATGATGCAGGCTATTTCCTACCTGTTGGTCTCACAGAGTGTGCCATGTACCATTTATCTAGCACAAATGAGAGAACACAAGTCCCAGTGGTACAGTGACAGGGTATTGACAATTGATACAGAAACAGACCTGGCAACTACATCAGCCAACTCATTTCCATAGCTGAGAATCCAACACTAACAGACCTGAAAACTAGCCTTGTGTAAAGAATGGAGCACGCCTCTCTCGTGGCACAGGGAAGGATGGTCTCCACCCTCCACAGAGAAAAGGCTTTGCAAAGAATTCTGATAACTATAGCATACTGATAAGGTTTTCACTGCACATGACGAAGCACGAGGCACACAGCACAGTGAGTGTACTTGTGAGGCGATGCATAGTAATGCAAGAGCATTGCTTCACACACTGAACTTGTGGGGCAAACTTATTCGTGGGGTAATGCAAGAACATTATCTCACCTCACACACTGAACTTGTGGAGCAAACTTATTTATGGGGTGATGCACAGCAATGCAAGAGCATTACCTCACACACTGAACCTGTGGGGCAAACTTATTAGCAGGCTTATGTACAGTAATGCAAGAGCATTACCTCAGACACTGAACCTGTGGGGCAAACTTATTAGCGGGTTGATGCACAGTAATGCAAGAGCATTACTTCACGCACTGAACTTGTGAGGGCAGACTTATTTGTGAGGTGATGCACAGTAATGTAAGAGCATTACCACGCACACTGAACTTGTGGGGCAAACTTACTTGTGGGGTGATGCACAGTAATGCAATAACATTAGCTCACCTCATGTGGGGCAAATTTATTTATGGGGTAATGCAAGAGCATTACCTCACACACTGAACTTGTGGTGCAAACTTATTTATGGGGTGATGCACAGTAATGCAAGAGCAGTACCTCACACACTGAACTTGTGGGGCAAACTTATTTGTGGGGTGATGCACAGTAATGCAAGAGCATTACCTCACACACTGAACTTGTGAGGCAAACTTATTTCAAGTGAGAACTTCCACATTTATGAATGTGAATATCTGAACATCACAGTACAAAGTCATCAAGTTTCCCAAAAGTGGCAGTCCCAGAATGCACCTTACACAACTCAAATATACATCACTATGCACTGATTTTACCTACTGCAAGTTCACATACTTGGAAAAAGTTGCTTCATCATGCCACTCCTACCTTCTTTTTTTTTTCTTTTTTTTTTCTGCTCTGTTCGGTTTGACGACGCAGATTAAAATCTGTGCCACCTAAAAATAAGTTGGCTACCAAAACATGGAGCAAATCTTTGTTATCCAATAGGCAACTACTGAAAACGTAGTTGTCACTCTCTTTCAAACAGAGTAAAGTCTCTATTTATTGACACTTGTTCATCTGGAACTCTGTGCCCCGATGCCTCCCAAGTTAGGTGTAATTTAAAAAAAATTTCACCCAACCTTTGCATGAGATCAAGTGCCAAGGTCACACACTATTTTTATTTCCTTATCTCCCTTTCAACTGTGCAGATGCCAACCAATCAGCAGTAAGAAAAATAAGAAACATCAGCCAATGGTAAGAGAAAGCTATCAAACTCTCAACTCACTGTGTCTACTTCCTTTTTGCTGTTGGTTTTACATCAGATCAAAAGCTTTCTAAGTGGTAGGTAAGATGGCACCCATCAAGCGAAAGCAGGTTCTTTCGATGATGGACATCTTCCAAAACTATGCTGACAAAAACCTCTATTTAAACCAGTGTAAACACAATGCGAATAAGGTACTGCATATATACTATGTAAGTTTAATGAATAAACCAATTTATAGTAATGCAAAATTCCCCTTATTTAGTGATGACTGGTCACCTACAGTGTTCTTTATTATCTGGAATTTTCAATTTTCCGACAGCACAGTCACAAATAGATCAGATAAACAAGGTTTTACTGTACTTTTGTCTCTAGGCAGCACTAACATCCACAACAGGGTTTAAACTGCGATCGCATTTCGCGAAAATAAATGCAATATTGCTAAAACATTTATATTTCTTTTCGCATAAATGCAAAAACGTTTAAATGGCGCTGTTTCTTAGCGAGCACCATTAAAATTCCGCGATTCCATCGAATGCATACGAAATATCGCCGTAGTGGAATTTCTCTTCTTTCATCGTGTGAAGTCAAATGATGCATAGAAACTAGTAGCCAATCCAGTTTCTATGATGTCATAAACTAAGCTCTTCCCTACATTCTCCTCATTTTGGGTTTTTGAAAAATGGCAACACCTAGTCGCTAACCGTAGTCATCTCTCTCTCTCTCTCTCTCTCTCACGTGTTCGCTTTCGCAGTAGTATTTTTTCATGTGGCCTTATTCATGTGTGTTGAACATTTTTTCATAGTCTAAATATGGATAAATGGTTAGGAATAAATTCCAAACGAGAAAACGATATTGAAAGTGTTACTACTACATAATAGCCAGCTAAAAAACCTACGGTAACCAAATCTTTAGTGGAGAAGTGGCTTTCACTTTATAAGTAGGCCAAAGTAAGATGGCATGACGGTGAACCTTACATTTCATTGAGCTATGCCAGAAATACAAGAAGAAAAACATCCTTGCAACTGCTGAAGGTAAGTCTTTTTCCTCTTTATTTACTTTTTTTCTTTTGGTTAAATTAATTTTTTCTTTGTCACGCTTGATCGGCGTTCAAAAACAACGTGTCCAAGATGAGCAATCGCATTTGGCAATCAATCAATCTACGAAGAGGAATTTCAAAACATCGCCATGTTTACAAATTTCGGAATAAATTCCACAAATTTAGTTTCAAATTGGAATTATTTTTTGTTTTTGTACATGAGAGTAAATGTGTAGTTTAGTGTCCTAAATTATTTCGCCACAAATGTTGAAGGATTTCGAAAAAGTGAGACATACAAATTTTAAAGTATGTAACATACTTGCCAACTTTTACGGATTATCTGTAAAATTTACGGATTTCTGCTTAATTTTTTTTTATTTACGGATAGAGGACTTTTTTTACGGAATTTTTAATATTTCGATTGCTCAATCAAAATATTTCAATCTCCTACAACCATCCACTTAGTTCTACCAGGCCTTACGAGCGTTGTTTGCAAAGATTGGTGAAGAACACCTGCGTGTGTTCCCACGTTTTCCTCCTGCTTGTCATTACTGAGCTTGCGCACCAGCAGTAATGATACATTTTCTGACGCTCCGTAACATAAACAAACACACTTTAGCGAAGCTCGGAGTGTGTTGTTTATGTTACTTCGAAAGATCTGCAAAGTACGTTTTCACATTTTTTTTTTTTTTTTTTTTTTTGCTGCTCACGGAGCAAAAATGAGAATTTTATGCTTGACATTTACAGAACGGATCAAGTTTTTAAATATCTGGAAGTTTGTATTTCTTTTTGGAGCTAACCTCTGAATCTCAGAGAACAGCTTAGTGATGTGTATGTACGTACGTACGTATGTATGTATGTATGTATGTATTGTTTTCAAAGTGATTTTATTTTATTTATTTTTCTTTTGTTTTGTCTTTACATTTCCGCTGTTTTTTGTACGGTATTTTCTCATTAGAAATTGTTTATCAACAGAAAATGTAAAACACATATTAGCCATTAACATAAAAAGACCAGGTTATAAGGAATTCAATTTTAGAATTGCATATGAAAAATGGTTAAATAAAAAACATCGTCGCATTGTAAATTAATGAAAAATTTTTATTAATTTTTTTTTTTTAAACTCGAGTGTTTTTATTGGTCTCTAAATATATCTTTCTAAATAAATGCTAAAATGTTTCTGGAGATTTTAGCTAAAATGCTAAAAAGGTTTTTAAAAGCCAGTTCATACCCTGATCCACAATCACTCTCTTTACAGTTCTTGCATGTATTAATTAATGCATGTGGGTTTTTTGCCTTTGATCAATAACTCCTCAGTAGATGCTCTTGTCACTACCTCTTCCACTAATAATGTTTCAGTACCAAAGTGATTCTAATGTCACAATGTTCAGATATTCTCAATAACATGTAACAATTTCAACACTGATTACCATAATTTGTTGAACATCTGATCAACTTTATTCTCACAAGCCAAACTCAGCTTAATCCACAGGTGTAAATGATTTGTGTTTAGCATAGGATAACACTGGCAATATTCCCATATAAAGTTTAATTCCCACCTTTAGTATTCCTACAGATTCATTTTTTTATTTTTTTGAAGTTTTGAACCTAATCATTTGATTTTGTATTTCTTTGAAGAGTGGGAAATTTAAATGGTTGCATTCAAATCCTGTTCTGATGAGATTTATTCACAATAATTGAAATAAAAAATGTTTTCACCTCTGAAACTTTTAGCATATACAGTTATTTATTAAGCATACATTCACTGCAAAGAAATATAATTATCCATTTATATACCCATGGCCGGAGGGAGCAACAAAGTAAAGACAACAATTAATTCGGCAGTCAGGAATCAAGGTTCGGTGAACTCTAGATTCAGCATTCAGAAACTCTTCATATTTGCTCTCAACATAATCAATAATGGGCTGCCAACTGGAATGAGAAAACAAAGAAAGTAGGACAATCTGATTAAAAAGGCAATGTATGTCCAACAATGAGAGTCACTTCTTAACATTTTTAAAATGATAAAAACCTAGGACATATTTAGGCAAATTTAATTACCTAGATAACTAAAAAAAATGTGCTAATTATACTTATAACCTTCAAATTAGGAAATAATAACTGCACCTACTTAACTATCCAAAACGAGCATCACATTTGACCAAAAAAAGTAAAATAAAAAAAAAAATAGTTAAGAGTTACCACCAAAGCTTGCAAATATTAAGAATTTGCAATAACTGACATGAGCATTAAACCTTGACCATATCCATGAATAAAATGCCAAACTCCAGTACTGTGAATAAAAGAGTGTGGCAGTGGACAAACAACCAGGAGTGAAAGGAAAGCTAAGTAGCAACTTTGCTCTGAAGATGTCCATATGACAGGATGAAAATGTCAAACAGGGACTTGGTTTAATGCTGGTATTTATGCTGGTATTTACAGGCTGTGTTTTTTAAAATTGTTATTAACTTTTAATTAAATGTTTACAATTTGAAAACATGTTAAGTTAATTAAAAAATATTCAGTTGCACAGATATCGGAGGACTATATGCAATAAGTAGGAAGCTTGTTACTTAGTAAGTGCACTATTTTGCCTAACTTTGGCCTGGCCTTTCTGTCTGTCCTGAAGTACAGTTAAAATGTACAACGTTTGCTAGTGAAGAAATTATGATCATTCTTCATTGAACAGCCCTTGTAAATATGGTAAAAACCATTATGAAAAACATAATACTTAACATTTTCCTTTCACCATCCAAATAGGAAACAAAATACACCCACAGTTTTTTTAAGTTCATGCAAATGTTTGAAGTCATGGAGAAACATTTGATTTTATTATACATGTTTATACCAACAACAAAAATTGATACATAAATTAAAAAAAAAAAAAGTTTTTCAGTACGAAAAAATTATATGTTGTATTTATATTAAATATAAGGTCACCATTCCACACCTTTGAAATTTGACAGGTATCTTCTGGACAAATTTTAATAAAAAAAATAAATCCTAATTCACATAATTGATTGTAAAAATAGAGCAACTCATAACAATTTGGTCAGCTGCCAATTTCCCATTTTATAGCCTTTTGTCCAGGTACATTACCTCTCAAATTTATCCTCTATAATTCCCGTTTAGTATTTATGGTACTGAAAGTAATTAGAGGAAGCCATGAAGTCAATAATTATTAGTCTTTTGTTCTTCAACACAGGCACCAAACTTATCTGAGCAATATACTCCTAATAACTTTTATTTCCACTGAAGAAATACCCAGCTAAGTTCTAATGTTGGCATTGCTAATTTGGTTTGCCACTCAGATCCACTTGCTTCCCTCTGATGCTCAGTTTACTATTCCTCATGCCTTCAGCTTCTATAAAACTTCTACTTGCACACTCCACTCACTTTTAATAAAAGATGTACTATGTAGTATACAGTCAGCATTCTTCTTTGACCACTCTCTTCCTAAATGAAAGTAGTTCAATACAACTACTAAGTTCTAATGTTGGCATTGCTAACTAGGTTTGCCACTCAGATCCACTTGCTTCCCTCTGATGGTCATCTTACTATTCCTCATGCCTTCAGCTTCTATAAAACTTCTACTTGCACACTCCACTCACTTTTAATAAAAGATGTACTATGTGGTATACAGTCAGCATTCTTCTTTGACCACTCTCTTCCTAAATGAAAGTAGTTCAATACAACTACTAAGTTCTAATGTTGGCATTGCTAATTTGGTTTGCCACTCAGATCCACTTGCTTCCCTCTGATGCTCATCTTACTATTCCTCATGCCTTCAGCTTCTATAAAACTTCTACTTGCACACTCCACTCACTTTTAATAAAAGATGTACTATGTGGTATACAGTCAGCATTCTTCTTTGACCACTCTCTTCTTAAATGAAAGTAGTTCAATACAACTACTAAGGAACTTTTCTTGCTTTGCTAATTCTACTGTTTAATTCATTATCAAGATTTTCTGTTGCCCCGTAACTACACCCAAGAACAGGTTCACAATCCCTTTTCTGAAATCCCTAGAACCAGTTGTGTTTCAGATTTCAGAATAAAGGTAGTGCCCCCCCCCAAGTGGGATCTAGTGCAGCACCCCATAATCACTTTCTCACTGTTACTCATAGGGGTATCTGCAGCTCTTTTTGACATTTTCATAGTGCAATTAAACACAGTCACAAAATAAAAAGCAAAAACAAAATGACAGCTAACAGCAGACGCACATGTGGCCAGTACAAGTGCTGAGACACAACTGACGCCTGCCACTCACTGTCAGTGCTAGGTCATGTCACACCTTGAGTGGCGTGTGAGTGGGGGAGGAGTGGGTCAGCTGTTTGAGAGCCTAACAAGCCTTGTTATGCAGAGATGACCGAGGTTCCACACTCCACAAAAAACTTTGGATTTCGGAATTAGGATTGTGGACCTGTACCATCTTTTTTTACTTTTGCAGTATGAGTCGAATGGGTAAGATGTCTCAATTTCTTTATCTTCTTTCATATATACATCACTCCTGAATATAAGATGAGGTTAACATAAATACAGTTAGTGTTCCAAAATTCTGAAAATATATTTTTAATGTTTCAGTAAATATTAAAAGGAAGATGAAGTAAGTATTAAAACTTCAAAACACACTTAAGTTACGTAAAAAATATAATGTAAGGAAGCTTTCAACCGATAACTAGTCTTCATCACCCTTGTGGCAGATGGACAACAATGGTAAGTGGTTGTCAGATCCAAAAGTCATGAGTTGAAAGCTTCCTTACACTATATAGTCCGAGAGATAGGACGGGTTTTATTTACCCTTGATTGCCAAAAGCACCATTGTGATTTTTGGAAAGCCTACCACTTATGTAATCAAAATATGGCAGTCTTAGTAAAAATTAGTGGTGGGGGAATGAAATATGACATCAACATGGCCGCCATGTCATATTTACATTGAGGCATTACAACGGCTGTAACTTCTTACTGGGTAATCGTAGAGAGATTTTTTTTTTTCAAATGGTAGATAATTTAATGATAAAAAAGTTTATTATGTCAAATTTTTACGTAATGTGTAAACTTTTGCCGTTTTTTAATGTCGAATTTCAAAAATTGGAATTTTTACCATTACATGCATACTGGATTGCACTAAAAACGAGCACATCACAACAACAAATGGGTATAATGAACGTATTTATGAATCACTTGACCTTCAAGTATTGTAAATCATTATAATCAATGTTTTTTCTAAAATTTTATACAAGAAGTTTCATATGTTTCGCATAGAGTTCGAAACCACATTTCTGGTTGTCTCCTCTCAGTCATCAATTTCATCACTATATGCATCCTCTTTTTCATTTTCTGTGCCTTCATCATTTTCCATTTCAAGGTATTCAGGGCACATAAGTCCTTCAAACCACTGAATTCTGTAATTTCCATTGCATAAACACCAGCCATGTTTTAAGGGGTCAATACCTTGTTGTGGGTTTTGCTGATTAGCTTTCTTCCATATCAGCACAACAGCATTGCTTCTTTTTAATTTTTCACGAATAGCAGCTCTTGAAGGGGGAAGAAGAGTAGGATCAATGCTTTGTATCTTCTGTAAAGGTTGTTGCTCCTGTTTAGGAGCACATTTTATTTTGAATAGACTGTATCTTGCGTGTGTTACTGACGTGCCAAAAGATTGTCCGTACAGGGAACAAACATACTGCTCAGCGCCAGTGAACAAGTTATTTTCTAGATCCACTGTCTCTCCCAAACTTGTTAAAAACTTCTCGTGTGCTGCATTATTAGACATTATCCTGAAAGGTTTAACCTTTCCTTGTCTTGCGAAAGCTGCTGTAAAGTCCGATCCAGTAAATGCGTGGAAGCCAGGTAGAGCCGTAGCCAAACCATCACAAGGTTCTTCTGCAATATTTGTAACGTCTATAAACCGTCTTGTGTTATTTGAGGCCAGGCCACTATCCATCCACACCTAACAGTTCTGGAAGTGACTTTGATGATACACCAGCAAAACAAGAATGTCCGTGTCATTGGCTCGAACAACGATGTTCCTTTCCGAGCTGTGTTGTGCTATGTGCTGGATATGCCAAACTAATCGCGTGTCTGCTTCTTGATGATGACAATTCAGTTCAGGAATTTGTATGGAGATCATAACATTGTTTTGTGCACTATATTGATAGCATATATCTTCAGTATCAACATACAGTATTCTTTCACCCAGAGGACATACGTATTTGTCCTTTTTCTATTCATTGCAAATGAAAGCAAGGAGGGAGGACTTAAATGAACTGTTCCTCAAGGACTCCTGAGGTTTGTTTGGAGTTTTCTGTTCTGGCCCTGTCACTTTTATGTCACCCGAGAATGATGTTCCTCAATGATGGTCATGCTCAATATTCTTTATGCTTGGAGTCTCATACACATCGCAAACTAGGTGCACTTCTTTGGCGGATGTGCTGCAAATGTTTTCCAGTAGTTTGTATGCAACACCTGCATAAGTTTTGAGAAACTTCAAGCAATGTATCCTAAACATTGCATCATATATGACAGCATAAACTTCCAGTGGATTCTCTTTACTTGACGTTTGATACTCCTTTAATTTGTGCATCAGTTTGCTCTAATCAGTTTTATTCATGGACCCTCCAATTTGGCCCAAAGACATGGGTATCGGTGTAAGTGGAAATTCAATCACCTCTTCAAAATCCCATTTCTGAACCGCTGCAAGGTACAACAATCTCCCGAAGAGATCTCGTGTGCACTTCAAAGCCTCTAACTTTGTTTGACTCTTAGTGGGATTTTTGGGCTGAAATGCTAGCACAGTTTTTAACAAAATTTCTGGTTATCGGCTTTTCAACACTTTGAGGATCCTCCTTATTTTGGAAGCAAATTCCAAATGTATCATGCAGTGTCCCTTCACCTGAGAGAGTCTCCAAGTTTACATCGTAATTGTCCCAGGCCAACCCGGTGAAAAGATGTGGTACATGCCGAATATTTTCAGGTGTTACTCCTGTCTTTTTCTGCAGTGCTAAAGCAAGTTCTGTTTCAAGTTCTTCGACAATGTGATAGTGTATTGAATGTCCCAGATGATTTAATATTTCCACAAGTTTTCTACTGTCTGTCATGCTTTTAACAATCCGACCTAGGGACAAATGTTTTGTTGGATTTATTCTGCCTCCACTGCAAATAAAAATTGCATCCTCAGCTGATGATTGTATCCTTCTGTGAACTCTGGCATTCGTTGCTGGCTTTGACGAGCCACTGTAAAGGTTTCTGTAGAATAATTCTAACAGTTGTGGACATTTTGACTCTCCCGACAAAATATTTTCGACAGTAAGAGGATGCTGTAACTTGGAAACTTGGGCTTCCGAAAGAATGATTTTACGGAGATACAATGCCACTTCTACTTTCAATTCAATAGCAGATGAACAGTCCATTGCAAATACAACTGCTTCAACAGATGAAATTTCACATGAGTGCAGCACTAAACCTTGTTTGTTGCTCACTTTGGTTGAATGAAGTTTATCTGCAAAGAACATTGATAGTTTTTCATGAAGTTTCTGAGCAGTATATGAAGAATTACGTAGGCCTTCCTCAGACAGGTAGGTACAGTGTCTTGCATGAACTGAGTATAGAAACTGTGCTTTTTTAAATCAATAACGTAAGCTTGAACATATTCCACTGTTTTTTTTAAAAGCTGAGTCATGCTTCTGCTGGTTGTGGCTAGTCTTTGTTTTAGTATCACTTTTTTGTCCCACACCTTCTCCATGCAGCTGACGAGATTTTGCTCGATTGAGATATTCCTTTCGGCAGGAATGATGGTATCGGACTTCTTTTGCAACAAAATCTATGTCCTTTATTTTAACAAGCATGGGATCATCTTGTAGTGTAGTTGCAGCTTTTTTTATAGACCTCTCAGCCTCCAATGTTTCACAGTTTCCTAGTGCTTCTTCTCGTCCTTTTATTCTCTTTCTCTTTCCACAGAAAATGCATTTCTTCTCAAACACTCCGGACGTAGAAGCTGATTGTAAATCCGCTGACACAGATGATCTAAGAAAAAACGGTTTGGCTTCAGGAGGATACCTTCCTTCTAAATTTGTGATAGCTGTGAATTGTCTATAGCATGTCAGATGATATCCATGTCGGTTTTCATCAAAACTGTCTGGGAGGCTTTCACACACAGCACTATACTTTGATTGCTTCCATGTCTTGAGTCTTGTGGTAGCAGCTTCTTTAACTTTTCCCCATGTATTGTCCTTAAACTTAAAAACTTCACCGTAAACTCCATCTGTGTGAATGAGGAATTCAATTTCTTCTTTTTCATGTCCTTCCATTTCCGTTATCTATTGGTGGCTTTCTTGAAACAGAAAAAGTTCATAACAGTTAACAAAAAGGTTTTTTTTATTTAAAAAAAAAAAAAAAAAAAAAAAAAAAAAAAAAAATTAAGCTTGAGTGAAACCTAAAAATTCCGATTTTTGAAGTTCGACATTAAAAAACGGCAAAAGTTTACACATTACGTAAAACTTTGACATAGTAAACTTTTTTTATCATTAAATTATCTTCCATTTAAAAAAAATTACCTCTCTACGATTACCCAGTAAGAAGTTACAGCCGTTGTAATGCCTTGATGTAAATATGACATGGTGGCCATATTGATGTCATATTTCATTCCCCCACCATTAATTTTTACTAAGACTACCATATTTTGATTACATAAGTGGTAGGCTTTCCAAAAATCACAACGGCACTTTTGGCATTTCTAGGGTAAATAAATCTGGTCTATCTCTCGGACTAATACGTTTTACATAACTTAAACATGTTTTAAAGTTTTAATACACATTATTTACAGTTACGTGCTTATGTCAAAATGTTATCATGGAAAACAAAGTGAGGTAACTTATCGCATTTTTCTTTTTCAGCAAAAATTTGAATTTTGCAGGCTTATTTTTCTTTTTTTATGAACAGATAAAACTGTATTTCTTCAACTCTGCCCTACCGGTCAAAGAAGCAGCCATGCAAAAGTGAAAACAAAAGCAAAACAAACCCGTAGGTCACATGAGTCTGCCGAATCAGAGTAATAATTGCAACATGAGTTGTCTGTATGCTGTAGTGTTGCAGTGTACAACTTACAGCACTTCAACAGGAGGCCTTAAAAGAGCACAGTTGAGAGGTACAAGAGATCTCTACCTCTTTCAACAAAGCAAAACAACAACAGCAAAAAAACTGCCTTCACTAGCTGCTGGTCACTGCTGTTCCAACAGCTCATGCATCACTGCCCATCTACAAAATTGTCACCAGCCAATTAGCTGAATGGCAGCAACGTGTTTCAGAGATTTATTCCTTGATAGGTAACTGAAGTGTACCCATAGTAGTTCTGGTGGCTTTGCAAAGCCAAGGATGAATGCACTCCAATGGGTCTTGGAGGATTGGGGGGGGGGGGGCTGGAATTAAAATATGACAGCTGCCACTCCAAATCGTTCATGGAGATTTTCTAGACTTTTCAGTCGAATTGAAATATCAGTTTCTGGTGGTGCTTTTAAACAAATTCTTAAATAGAATATCACATTTTGTACCCTTTTGAAGTAGTTCCTTATGAATGCAATATTGCATTTTGGCAGCACATATCACAAATACGAATAAATTTAAGGCACTATATATATATACACTGGTAGAAAGTGAAAAAAGAACACCAAGAAGGAATTGGCAGACGATCATGAAATTTACATATGTTAATGGGGTCGAGTTTACGTAGGTGTGATGTTAATTTTGGGACCAACCGGTGAGCGCTTACGCCACAGCACGGCATAATATGCAAATTATCGTCGGTGGTATTTAAGGAGTACGGCGAAGTGAATGTACTCAGTCGTAGGTGTACCGACACGTGCGAAGACCCTGAAGAAGCTGCAATGCCTGGACATGGAAGACGTGTACGATTTCAGCAGTTATCGGACTTTGAGCGAGGTCGTCCAGTCAGACTCCGCGAGGCCGGGTGGTCGTATCGTCGTATTGCGAAGCAAATTGCATGGGAAGTATTGGTGGTGGTACGATGGTGGCGTAGATGGTCCGAGAAACATTCCACACGAGAAGACGTGGAACCGGGAGTCACAGATGGACTGATGAGCGGAACGATCGACGCCTAAGAAGAGCGGCGTTGTCAAGCAGAACATCCACTGCGACGCAAATCCGAGCTGCCGTTGCACCTGAGGTGACTGTGCGAACAATCCGCAACCGTCTACTGGATGCAGAACTACGTGCACGTGTGTCTCTGGCATGTGTACCTCTGACTCTAGCCCACCATCAGGAACGGCTGCAGTGGTGTCGCCAACGTCTGCACTGGAGAACGCAATGGCGATCTGTCTTGTTCACCGATGAAAGCAGATTCTGCTTGGGAGCCTCCGATGGCCGTATGCGTGTTCGCAGACGCACAGGGGAGTGTCTCCACCCTTCTTGCATCCGCCAGCGACACACAGGGCCTACACCTGGTCTCCTGGTGTGGGGAGCGATCAGCTGTCACTCCCGCACACAACTAGTGTTTCTACCAGGTACGTTAAACAGCACCTCCTACATCAACAACATCATTCAGCACGTTGTTGTGCCATTTGTAAGGTCGGTCCATCATGGTGTTTTCCAGCAAGATAACGCATGCCCACATACGGCACGTGCGACGCAACATGCACTTCAGGGTGTGAGACAACTGCCATGGCCTGCACATTCACTGGATTTGTCCCCCATTGAGCACGTGTGGGATTTTATGAGACAATGACTTATCCGGTCTCCACGGCCAGCCACGACCATCCCCGATTTACGCGTCCAGGTTGAAGATGCTTGGAACTCAATACCCCAAACTTACATCCTACATCTGTACGACAGACTCCATGCCAGAATTGCACAGTGCGACGCAGTTCATGGCGGTTCCCTCGTTCTAACCATGTTACATGGAAATGTTATTTTTCAGTTTACCAGCAAATACAGCTGTATTTTGCCATAATGTTTTGATCACGTTATCCTCTGTGTTCCGTTATTATGCTGTATAAATTTCGCTGGTATCAGAC
Source organism: Macrothele yani (assembly GCA_039090855.1). Lineage (NCBI taxonomy): Eukaryota > Metazoa > Arthropoda > Arachnida > Araneae > Macrothelidae > Macrothele > Macrothele yani. The sequence continues at coordinate 30,385,368 of CM077026.1, forward strand.
GTCTTCTTCTTGGTGTTCTTTTTTCACTTTCCGCCAGTGTATATCCACTATATTGACAAAAGTAACAGGACACCCCATCAAAAGCAAATGAATGGATCCACTGCGTTGTTAAGATGCGCGGTACAGCTACAAACGGTATAAAAACAAACCTGCAGCTGACCATGCTCATACTGCACTGTGAGGTTGAGTGAAAATGCTGCGGCAGGAGAGAACTGACTTTGAGAAAGGAAAGATTGTTGGGTGTTATATTAGTGGTTTGTCCATAAGAGAAACCGAGAGGCATTTACACGTATCCAAGGCAACTGTTTTGGATGTACTGAATAAGTGGAAGACACATGGAGTGCCCAAAGCAGCAAAACGTACTGGCAGACCAAAAAAAAAAAAAACAGTGATAGAGATGTCGAAGCCTCAGGAGAGCGTTACAGCTAGTCGACAGAGTACTGCACAAGACCTCAGTGTACAGGTGAGTAAAAATGCTGGAACATCAGTATGTACACGTACCATTTGCAGAGAACTTCTTTCCATGGGTTACCGTGGTCGTGCGGCTGCTCATAAGCATTTCATCTATACTCTGAACGCTACTCGTCGTTTACCATGGTGTAAAAAAAATTATTGTGGGCCATAGATCAATGGAAACGGGTCCTACGGAACATGATCCATCAACCTGATAGCCATGTGTGGGTACGGCGGCAGCCAGGAGAACGCTATTTACCACAGTGTACTGTTCTTACGGTCAAGTTTGGAGCTGGCAGTGTACTTGTGTGGGGGTGTTTTTCGTGTTATGGTCCCGGCCCATTGGTTATCGTGGACAAACCTGTTAACCAGCATGTCTACCTTGATATTCTGGACAATTATGTCCTACCAACTTTGTGGCAATACTGTGGAACCGAGCCTTGATCGCCCAGCAGGATGATGCACCGAGCCATAAAGCAAGGACTGTTATGGAGTGGATTGACGATAATTCCATATCATGTGTGGACTGGCCAGCACAGAGCCCTGATCTTAACCCAAATGAGCACCTATGGAATGAATTAAGAGTGCTGCTCAAGAAGTTTGGAACCAAGGCCTACTACTAAGCAACAGTTAGCGGCAGCATTATGTACTGAATGGAAGCGCATACCTATCGCTGTGTTCCAAAACCTTGTCGAAAACATGTCTCGAAGGGTCAATGCATGCATTAAGGCCAAAGGTGGACCGACACCGTACTAGTGTATGTCAATAAATGCTATGTTGAGTTCCTTTTCTAGGTGTCCAGTAACTTTTGTCAATATAGTGTGCATAAGGTTCCTTTCCTTGTGTTCAATTACTTTGTGCGTTATTGTCTGCTAACAAGGTTTAATGTTGAGCACTAATATGTATTCTTCGCCGATCGGTGACGGCAACCTTTCGTATTTTTGGCGCGTCCGCTTCTGGAGACAGAGGTTGTGATAATGATGTGGTCCGTAAGTGTTACACTCAATGGAAAAGCATTAGAGATATCAGGTGGACCGACACCGTACTAATGTATGTCAATAAATGCTATGTTGTGTTTCTCTTTTGGGTGTCCTGTGACATTTGTCAATATATACATATACGTATATGTATGTATTTCTCATCGCGAAATTTCAATAAATAGGTCAATGTGGTGTATAAGTCACTTTGTAGTACCATCCAAGAACAGAAAGGGGCATGGTCTGATTTACAGGGGAGGGCAAATTCCCTGTCCCCCACCCAATATAGGCACCCATGGACATGCCTATCCATATTCCCTGCCCAAAAGGCGGACCCACTGTAGGTGGTTTGGGCCTGAACCTTCTCTGTGGACGGAAGTCCTACATGAAAATGCTTGGCTGCTGCCCTATCAATATTCTTCTTCAATAAAGACTCCTATAAAATGGGATCAGAATTATATTAACATGCCCATGTTAACCGAATATCCATTGAACAGATAATTTAAACATTAAGACCGATATTCACTAAACACTGGTTGTACCACATTTTATGACCTAGAGATGCTTCTGCTTTTTTTTTTTTAATTCTTAATTTTGAGAATGAAAAAATACACAATGAAGCTATATTTTTAAAGTGCAAGCAGAAAGTAACCAAATGCTTTCATTAAAGTCACTTTGAAATTAGCATTTTTATTGTAAAGAAACATTTCTAGAGAAGATTTTACAAACACGGAAATTTGACACACTGGAAGAAATTTTATTATCTGGTAAATTTCAGTTAATAGTGTTTAATTACAGATAATCTATTTTTGTTGAACAGCTCATCTGACCAATGGAAATAGTGATGTACAGTAATGTTTTCATAGGGACTCAAAAATGAAATAAATACAGAGGAATAAAAAATGATTTACTAATACAGAGTTAAAAAATATAATAATAAAAAGTTTAAAAATATCTAATAAAGACTAAAAATATACTAATCAGCATTCAAATTACCCAGTGGTCCACTGGCCATTAGCCAATAAAACTTCTGTCGGCCCACTGAACTATTGATTTTACTGGCCCATTTTTTTTATTATTTTCTACTTTGTCACATGCTAAAAAATTAATTTCTATTTCTCTTACCTAGTTGTACGGTTTTCTTTTTAGGCTGCAAACTAGTGCTAGGTTCATGAAATGCTATTGGATAACAGCTATTGATTTTATCCCTCATGATTTGTAAAGAGTGGAAGAAACAATAAATACAGAAAGGCAGTTTTGCAGTCCTTGTCTTGCAATGGCAACAGCCATTTTTCTTACCTCTGTCCCCACCATTTGTAATGAGCAGAAGTAAGCAAAATAAATGTCCTGCTCTTCCTTGGATTCACCCACCCTAGTGAATGCAGCAGATACTGAAACCGGACACAAGCCAGTTTTGCTTCTGCTCCAAAAAAAAAAAAAAAAAAAACACTAGTGGAGGAAGTCAATTTGGAATCATGAGGGTAATTTTTGCAAAAGAACAATTCACATGAAACAGTGTTCAATAAAACTACATAACTTCATGGGAAAGTAGGATGGATGAGCAATAAGACTAAAATAAGAAAAAGGAAACACAGCCCTAAAAATAAAACATACAAAAAAGGCTGCTAATATATGTGAATTTTTGTACCCTTGGAGTCTCCTAGTTCCCTTACTTAAAAACAGATTGGGAATGTGCTCTTACTCTGCTATATCACCAAACCATCGGAATCTTATTCTGGAAACATTTTCTGTCCAGTGAGTTGCACTTTCAAATTAGGTGTTTTAAAAACAAACACTGGAGATAATTCCACTTAAGTGATACATTATTTTTTGCATACATTGTAGATGCCTAAGTTTTTATTTTTTTTTTACAGACCAGTGGCTTGCAAATTCTAGTGGTCCGCTGGCAGTAAAAGATTTATTTCTAATTCTAACACTGCTAATAAAGAGTTAAAAAATATTTAGTACATGAATCATTGTTTATTTCCATAGAACATTAAACAACTGTTACATATTAAAATAATATAACTTGGAAAGTTACTCTAAAATTATTATAACTTCCTTAGAAACATCAAAGATTTTTATAACTCAAAACACTGAAAACAATGAAGTGAATTTCTCTAACCAGTCTGAATTATCAACTGCATCACCAAACCCAGGGGTGTCAACAACAGTAAGGTTTAGGTTGACTCCATTTTCATTTAAAAGTACCTTAGCAGTGTCAACCTGAAAACAAAACAAAACACAAAAAAGGTATACTTTAAACACAACAGAGACCTAATAAGCATAATATTTGTGTTATCTCATACACAAGCTAAAAACAAATATTTTTAAAGGATGAATTGGACTGAGGAATTAGGAATTATTTAGAATTAATTATGACAGCTATTCTTGAGGGAATAGACAACAAGAAAGGTAATGCTGTATTGGGGCTGTCACTTCAATATCAGGTGCCCTGTTCTAATCTTTTCCTATATGGAAGAATGGATGTCAGTGAAGCCACAATACAGAAGGGCAGAAGAAAATCAATGAAATTTAAGCATCTAAATGAGACATCAAATGGTGTTTTAAAATTATAATGAAAAGTAATGATAATAATAACACAGAAAATTAGAGAACATTGAAAGCAATCAAATGGTTAAACAGAATAACACATATGAAGCTTACATTGAAAATTGTCTGAATAAAGCTTTTTGTATATGATTTTTGCCATTTTGAAAATTAGGATTTTGGTCTACTCTTGAAATAAAATTAATATCTCACACATTCACTACAAAACTGTCCAAAAATTTCAGAAGCATTCTGAAGAAAATTTTTGAGAAAGAAACTTTTTACATTTTTCCTTTTGCTAACAAATTGATCAGGCCTTCTGATGGGCATAATAACTTTTCAGCTACATATCTCTCCCCTTCCTGCTACAGTTGCTCTCTCTGTGATGTGGGTAAATTTAAACATAGATTATACAACTTAAGACTTACCTACTTTTTAGGAAACAGCAATGCCCAATACAAGAGAATTTGTGTTATATCACAGAAAGATAATACAACAGCTCCAAAATTCTGGATTATAAATGCTGATTTTTAAACGAAGTGTTACATTCTGGCTTTAACAGTGGACAAATCATCTATGAGTTCATCATACTCCAATTCTTTAATGATTTCTCACATTGTAATTCATTGGAAATATAATAGTAAGCTTGAACCAATGGAACTGCCTACGCAAAGGCCCTGCAACACATTTTCGGGTGTAATATGTCACCATGGCTGTTTAATATATCTATGAATGCATGCATAAGTGATGCCAAAATAGACAGTACTGTTTTATGTCTTGATGATATCTGTGTGTGCAGATTGCTGTATGCTGATGCCACTGTCCTGTTGGCAGAGATCAAAAGTGATTTGCAGAGTATGTTGTCCCAGATGTACGAAGTTTGCATGACATTCAAACTGAGTATAAATAAGGGAAAAACCAAGTTATGGTTTTTGAGAGAGGAACTGATAGTACTGAATGCAATATAAGTCTAAATGGCACAGTGATTGACCAGGTAAATGAGCGTGTATTTAGGTAGCATGTTTGACAGAGAAAAAATTGGATGGTGAAATTAGTAGGGGAGTGAATTCTCCATTGAAAGTCATGGCTGTTTTAGAAGGTTTTCACAGGAATGATGGGTTCTCGAGAGAGTCTTGCATGGATGTGCATGAAAGTGTAATTGTTCCTACTCTGATGTACGCCAGTGAAACCTGGGTACTATAGAAGAAACATAGGAGTTGTTTGTGTGCTGGAGAAATGCGTTACTTATGGGGGGGGGGGTTGTGGCAAGACACGTTCTGATTGTGTGAGGAATGAAGATATGTTGTAGTTGTGTAATGTGAAACAAAATATTGTTAGCAAGGTGGAGACTAATATGCTTCAGTGGTTTGGCCATGTTGAAAGAATGAGTGATGAGATGCTTACTAAGAATTTTTTTTTAGCCCAAGTGGCAGGAAAGAAAGGCTGAGGAAGGCCAAGGAAGTCATGGAATTATCAGATTCAGGAGTGTCTGCATGAGAAAAAGATTATGAGTATGAAGTATAGAAGATCTTGTGTACGGTGTTTGATGGATGTCAGTGAAGCCCGAGTTGTATGCCAAGATCGCTGTAAATGGAGAAGTTTGATACAGCAACAGTAAGTAAACATTATCTGGTAGTTTGTATTTCTTTGTGGAGTTAACCTCTGAATCTCAGAGAACAGCTTAGTGATGATGATGATGAGTATGCCTTTTGAATTTGTTCTGAACACAAAGAATTTTACAAAGCACATTTTTAGAGGAGAATGCATTTATGTCCCAAGTGGAAAAACTGTGCATTATTTAAATACAATGGAAACAGAAATATGCACTTGCATTTCTTGGTGGTAACTATTTGTTACAAAGAATTGGGAATTATAAGTAAAAACATTCTTCACCATGAAAAAGATTTTTTTGATGCAAAAAGTATTTTCGAAATCAAGCTTATGAAAGCAGAGAAATTGAGAAAAATGCAATATGCATTTATGCCCCTAATGGGAAAACTGTGCATTATTTGAAAAAGAAATTCTATGCAAAATAATTTGGATATTAGCTATCTGTAATAGCTGGTACAGTATAATAGCCTAATATGTGGTTAATTGTAAAGTATACATTGTGGTTATCTGTACCATATTTACTCGAATTTCTGTTCAACATGTTTTTCAGGATCTTATACTTCTCCTTGATTCGGTTGATATACATTTAAGAGTAACTATTTAATGATTTTTACAGTTCTTATTAAGAAATTTGTTCTGGAAGTTACCTTTTTTCACCCCTTAATTCTTCAGTTCGTCAGGCCCAAAAAATCCTAATTCTAGTACATTCGTGTACACAACTTTAGTCGGCACTGCAATTGACTTTTTTATGATGTTTTTTTGTATTCACCTTTATTTTGCATGGTGGTATTGGATTACTGATGATAAGAATTGCAATCCTCCTTGAACTACTGCCTGATTTTGTGAAAAGACCAGAAATCTAAAAACTATGAAACCCTTAAAGATATTGAAACAAGGCTTAAAAAATCCTATGAAATTTTAAAATATAATTGAATGAATTTACAAAATGAACAGATTAAAAAAGCAGATTATAAAACCTCCAATCCTGAAACTTGAATGACATAAAAATCCTGTCCCTGCCTTGTCTGAACTGGATGCATTTCTCATAGCTATTTTGCCGGCATTGTCAATGATGTCATAGATAGCTATGCCCTGTGCCAACTTTCCGGCTCCCCTATGTCATCACTCTCTAGTGGTAGTAAGAATGGGTATGTATTGTCCTCGACTTTCTTTCTCTTCTTCTTTAGGTTAACATTTTCTATCAGATTTTTGCATGGGAAAATGGTAAACTGGTGATTTTGGTCTCAAAAATAGAAGTGCTACTAGCAAATTCCTATGTGTTAGAAAAAACAAAACAAAAAAAACACTGGATATGTGTAGAGTTGTTCAGGTTTTAACAGGCCAAATGGTACAAGAAATTGACTGCTTAAGTGTTAGCGACATCCTCCTCTCAAAATATGTAGGGTTTGACTTCCTGTAATGTGGAGAGATTGTTTTTTTAATATCAGTCATTGTTTTGCAACATTAGGCCTAGATTTGCAATGCAAAATCTAGAGATGACATAACATTATTTTAAATATACCAGACTGTGAATAATCAAGAAATGCTTATAACATATTAAATTTGTGTATTTTTGTGGTGTAATAAGCACAAAGATTCACTAAGCATTTGCACTGCACTGGAAGGCAATCGTAGACATAAAAATGCTGGCAAACCATGAAATCTTGAATCTTTTAATGGTAGGCATGAAATTGCTAGCCGAAACATGAAATCTCGAATCTTTTAATGGTAGGTATAAAAATGCTTAGTGGGAACCATGAAATCTCGAATCTTTTAATGGTAAGACATAAAAATGCTTGCCGAACCATGAAATCTTGAATCTTTTGATGGTAGACATAAAAATGTTTGCCGAACCATGAAATCTCGAATCTTTTAATGGTAGACATAAAAATGCTTAAAACACTTGGCAAATCTTTGTGCTTATTACACCACAAAAATAAACGGATTTAATACGTTGTAAGTGTTTCTTGAGTATTCTAGATGACATTTCTTGTCTACTGCAGCTCCAAAGAATTTTTCCAATCCAAGGTATAGCTGTGATTAGTAAGTTAAGTACTAACATGACCCTTTTACCACAGAAAATATAATAACTAGTTGCATTATCATTGAAGAAGAAAAAAATATATTCAGCAAATATTTTTGAAACTATTATTAGCACATCAAGAATAAATATTTTTCTGTGTTTTAACACCTAAAATACTGTTCTCTATTTAGAGCAATGCTCTCTTATCCTGCATTTGTGTTCTCTGCAAAAGTGTGTGTGCAAGTTCTGGGACTTCTCATCGTGAATGTTGAAAATGTGGCATATCAGTTGAATAATTTTTATTTCTTCTTCCATCTTTTCTTTTTGCATTGAATTATTTATTTTTTAGCATGCATCTGGAATGTTTTACCAGATACAGATGGACTACTCGAAATTATCAAATAAAAAAAAAACTCGTATGTGGGCATTAAGAATTTTATTCTATTCTTTGTCACACATGATCTCTTGCAATAATAACACATGATCAGCTATGCAATATTGGTTAGACTGTCATGACGATAAAGCCAAAAACGGCTGATGAATGTGTTTCCCTCTGCTGCCCCAAGCAGTGATTTTTCAGATTTTACATGCTCACCATCTACCAGGCAACACATACAGTTGAGTATAACGAAGTCCCGTAGTTCCACTGAAAAACTTCGTTATAAAAAAAAATTGTTAAATAGAAATGAACTTAAATTGTAAAAACTTAAATAAAATGAAAAATTCCATAAGATGTAGTTGAATTTGGACAGTAAATTGAATTTGTGAGTAGAAACTTTTCGCAAATGAGTTTAAATCTTTTTTATACATATATTCGCAGAAGTAGAATACATTGTCTGAATAAACAAATTAATGAAGAGAAGGAAGCGAAGACTAAAGCTTACCTCTCGTTTTCATTATCCTAATAATAATAATAAGTACTTATTTTAAACTGTAAAAACTTCCATAATTCTGCTCTGCACAAACTTCCTATAAAAATTGTTTTGTTCACAAAAGTTTCACATTTTTGTAAACAAGAACATTCCGATGTTTACAAAAACGTTTAATTTTTATGTTTACAACACTTTCTTGAAACTGTAATCCACATGGAATTTAACTGAATGCTTTTAGCATTTTTTCATGTGAATGTTTTTTGATAGCCTCTTCATCATCATCACTTACTATAGTTTCTTCACTACATTTTATAACACCTTCCAAGATGTCATTTATCGTTTTCACCATCGTTAAAATCAGAGAGCTCTGCACTTTCTTCAACACTTTTGTCTTTCAGCTGTTGCCATTTTAATACAGTACTTTATAGCCACAGCTTTCATCTTTATCAACATTAGCTAAAAGTTTCACTTTATCCACAAGAGACAGGTATTTTCTTTTCGACATTTTGAGCGAACAACACAGCATGTACTGATTGAATGAGAACGAATACATAACTTCTACAGAGTCAGGCCCACACCAGTTACAACTATTTCTTTTCTGTGAAATGCAGTTTCTACGATGGACTTTCTATCCAGATTTGGAAAAACAGCTGCTTTGTTAAGTCTCCATGGATAAGATTCCCCACGTGACATCACGGGCGATCGTAGTGAGCGATGGGTTTGCCTTCTCGGGGCGCTCCGTGGTAACAATGGCACACACAACAGCAACTAGGGCCTCTGTGAATCTTGGAGAGGTGCAAGCTAGTTCTGTGTGACATTGGCGAAAAGACCCCAACTCACTGGGTTTTGTTCCACAATCCTTTGGTTGAATGACCAACTGGAACCCTCAGCTGTGGGCTAATCCCCCACACTGATGTACTTACCTGATTAAAAAGACAAAAATAAATATTAAGAATGACTCAAGTGTGGGATATGGTGGACCTACCACACTTGAGAAGGACGGTCCACCACGGAATCGACCTGGACTTTCTAAACGGCATATGAGAAAGAGATCTCGGCTGAGTGAATGTAAGATTGGTGTATGGAATACTAGAGGTATAAATGGCAAGATGAGTGAGGTGATTGAGATGAATAAGTATAGACTGGATGTGCTGTGTGTAAGTGAAACCAAAAAGCAGGAAATTGGGGTAGAAGAAGTGAATGGCACGGTGAGTGTGTGGTCTGGAGTATTGGATAATATGAGGGGACAGGCTGGTGTAGGTGTGATTTTAAGTGAAAAGATGAAGAACAACTTGATTCATTATAGTTGCATAAGTGAGAGAATTCTCTGGATTCGTTTGAAAGTGAAACTTCAGAGAATTGTAATTGTTGTAGTGTATGCTCCTTGTGACTCGGAACCTTCTGATAAGAAAGATGATTTCTTGAATGAGCTAAAAGCTGTTTTGAGCCAGTTTGGTGCTAAAGAAAAAGTTATAATAGCAGGGGATTTCAATGCTAGAGAGTAGGTGTGCAGAATGCAATTTCTGACAATGTTCTGGGTAAGTTTAATGATCCTTGTGTGAATGATAATGGTGAAAGATTAATTTAACTTTGCATTGAGAATGATTTGTGTGTATCTAATACATTTTTTAACCACAAGTATATACACACATATACTTGGGAAAATCGTACTCTTGGTCAAAAGAGTGTGATAGATTTTGTTGTTTACGATCAGCGTTTGAAACACTTAGTTGTTGACACCCGTGTGATGAGAGGTACGGATGTTGGTTCTGATCATTACTTGGTAGTGTCACGAGTGAAACTAAACGTTGGTTGGAGGAAAAGGAATAGGAAGAGACCCAGGATAGAAAGAATAAACGTTGATAGGCTCCTTGAAGATCATCAGCGGTACTCTGACTTACTCAGAGAACGACTGAAGGATCTGAAATCTTGTGAGAGGGATGTAGAAAAGAAGTGGGAATGTTTTAAGAACTGTGTTGTTAATGCTGCTAAAGAGGTCTGTGGCACAACAATAGTGGGTAACAATAGAGGTGGTGCTTGGTGGAATAGTGAGATTGATGAGGCAGTAAAGTAAAAAGAAGGAAGCCTATTTGGGGATGTTGCAAGGTAGAGTCTCTGTGGATGAATATCGCTGTAAGAAGCGTGAAGCTGCTGAGCTGGTTCACCACAGTAAGGCAAAAGATAGGAAAGAGAAAGTGGAAAGGCATGAACTGGCTTTTTGGAAAGATAGAAAGTCCTTCTGGAAGTACATGAGACTCAGGAAAAATAGGGGAAACAAAGTTGTAAGTTGTGTGAAGAATGAGATTGGGGAAATGATATGGGAGCCCAATGAGTTAAGTGACAGATGGGGCGAATACTTCTGCGAGTTATTAGATCAGGAGAGCAAAAATGATTCTGAGACAGATGTCGTCACAATGAGGGATGAAAGCACAGAAGGGATCTCAAGAGAAGAAGTGTGTAAAGCTCTAAAATCTCTTAAGAATGGTAAGGCTCCAGGAGTTGATGGCATAACTGCAGAGATGTTGAAGTATGGTGGTGACTCTATAATTGACTGGTTAACAGAAATTTGCCAGTTGCGCTGGGAGTTAGGAATGGTCCCTAGGGATTGGAAGGATGCTATCATTGTTCCCTGTATAAGGGAAAAGGTGATCAGACTGAATGCAAGAACTATCGTGGTATTAGCCTACTGAGTGTACCAGGGAAAGTGTTTGGTAAGGTTGTTATTGAAAAAGTATGGGGTTTTACATCAGAGAAAGTGTGGGATGTTCACAGTGGTTTTATGCCTGGTAAAGGCTGCACTAACCAGATTTTTGCATTACGCATGATGATTGAAAAGTATCTGGCAGTTGGGAAGAAAGTTTTTACTGCCTTCATAGATTTAGAGAAAGCTTATGACCGAGTGAATAGGACACTTTTGTGGAAGGTATTGAATGAATATGGTGTTACTGGGAATCTACTTAATAGTGTAAAAGCCATGTATGCTGGTAGTAGAGCTTGTGTACGAGTGAATGGTGTTTTATCAAAATGGTTTTCCATTGGTGCAGGAGTTAGACAAGGTTGTGTAATGTCACTATGGCTGTTTAATATATTTATGAATGCATGCATGCGTGAGGCCAAAATAGATAATAGTGGTTTATGTCTTGGTGATATCCGTGTGTGCAGATTGCTGTATGCTGATGACACTGTCCTGTTGGCAGAGAGCAAAAGTGAGTTGCAGAGTATGTTGACTCGGATGCACGAAGTTTGCATGAAATTCAAACTGAGTATAAATAAGGGAAAAACCAAAGTTATGGTGTTTGAGAGAGGAATGGGTAGCACTGAATGTAATATAAGTATAAATGGCACTGTGATTGACCAGGTGAGTGAGTTTGTGTATTTAGGAAGCATGTTTGACAGAGAAAACAAGTTGGATGGTGAAATCAGTAGGCGAGTGAATTCTTCTTTGAAAGTCATAGCTGCTCTGGGAGGTTTTCACAGGAATGATGGGTTCTCTAGAGAGTCCCACATGGCTGTGTATGAAACAGTAATTGTTCCTACTCTGATGTGATGTATGGCAGTGAAACCTGGGTACTGCAGAAGAAACATAGGAATCGTTTGTGTGCTGGAGAAATGCATTACTTACGTGGGGTTTGTGGCAAGACACGATCGGATTGTGTGAGGAATGAAGATGTATTGCAGTTGTGTGATGTAAAGCAAAATGTTGTTAGCAAGGTGGAGACCAATATGCTTCGGTGGTTTGGCCATGTTGAAAGAATGAGTGCTGAAATGCTTACTAAGAAAATATTTTCAGCCCAAGTGGCAGGAAAGAAAGGCAGAGGAAGGCCAAGGAAGACATGGGTGGATCAGATTCAGGAGTGTCTGCATGAGGAAAAGATTATGAGCATGAAGTATAAACGATCTTGTGTACGGCGTGTAATGGATATCAATGAAGCATGAGTTGTATGTCAAGATAGCTGTAAATGGCGAAGTTTGATACTACAACAATAAGTAAAAATATCTGGAAGTTTGTATTTCTTTTTGGAGCTAACCTCTGAATCTCAGAGAACAGCTTAGTGATATGTATGTATGTATGTGCGTGACATCTCTCATCCAACAAGATTCCGGGCACTTCACAGAACCAAAAATTTCAAGATGAAGAATTAAGGATGCTTTGCTTCCATATGCATGCTAAAAATTGTAAAGCAAAATTTTTGAAATACAAAATGGTAATTTTTAGTAAAAAAAAAAACTTCATTATATAGAAATTGACTTTTGTAATATGGAGATTAATTTACATGTAAATGCCATTCAAAGGAAGTTCATTATATAGAGACTCTGCTGTATTTGAATTCAATGATCAAAAAGTCACTTTGGATATCAAAGTTTCAGGTGATAACTTTTCATTTTCAGGCTAATGTGTCCCTTGCGTGTTTGACAATTCTCTTTGCAAGAATGAGCATACTTTTAATGATATATTTTTGACTAAAAGATCAGAAATTTCCTCACCTCAACGAATGCATTTTATCCTTTACACTGCACATCACAACTGACCACATAACAAACTCAGTGTGACTTTTAATAGTCCATTATCTTACAGAAACCTAGGCTTCCCTGTCATACAGTATTACCTTCAAATCTTCACACTTAATGGGAAGGGCATAAATTACAATTTTTTATGTTTAAGTGGTCAATTTATGCTTAAGTAATGAAAGATATTACTTTGCTTCGAGTGAGAACACGAAAACACCTGTTTTAGAAAAGAGTTCATCTGATTCAGCTACTATTTATTGACCCCGATTCCCTTTTCACAAGTTCTTGTTGGAGATATTTTCTTTTGCGGTTGTATGGGGCCTGACATCAGAGAAGTGTGGGATGTTCAGAGTGGTTTTATGCCTGGTAAAGGCTGCACTAACCAAATTTTTGCATTACGAATGGAAAAGTATCTGGCTGTTAATAAGAAAGTTTTCGCTGCCTTCATAAATTCAGAGAAAGCTTACGGCCCAGTAAATAGGACACTTTTGTGGAAGGTATTGAAGGAATATGGTATTACTGGAAATCTACTTAATAATGTAAAAGCCATGTAAGCTGGCAGTAGAGCTTGTGCACAAGTGAATGGTGTTTTATCAAAATGCTACTGGTGCAGGAGTCAGAGAAGGTTGTGTAATGTCACCATGGCTGTTTAAACACTTATGAATGCATGTGTGCATGATGCCAAGATGGACAATACTGGTTTATGTCTTGGTAATACCCGTGTGTTCAGATTGCTGTATGCTGATGACACAGTCCTGTTGGCAGAGAGCAAAAGTGAGTTGCCAAGTATGTTGTCCCGGATATACGAAGTTTGCATGACATTCATACTGAGTATAAATAAGGCAAAAGCCAAAGTTATGATTTTTGAGAGAGGAACTGGTAGCACTGAATGTAATTGTAAGTCTAAATGGCACTGTGATTGACCAGGTGAGTGAGTTTGTGTATTTAGGAAGCATGTTTAACAGAGAGAACAAATTGGATGATGTAATTAGTAGGAGAGTGAATTCTTCATTGAAAGTCATGGCTGTTTTGAGAGGTTTTTACAGGAATGATAGGTTCTCAAGAGAGTCCCGCATGGCTGTATATGAGAGTGTAATTGTTCCTACTCTGATACACGACAGTGAAACCTGGGTACTACAGAAGAAACATAGAAGTTGTTTGTGTGCTAGAGAAATGCATTACTTACGGGAGGTTTGTGACAAGACACGTTCTGATTGTGTGAGGAATGAAGATGTGTTGAAGTTGTGTAATGTGAAGCAAAATGTTGTTAGCAAGGTGGAGACTAATATGCTTTAGCCATGTTGAGAGAATGAGCGATGAGATGCTTACTAAAAAAATCTTTTTAGCTCAAGTGACTGGAAGGAAAGGCAGAGGAAGGCCAAGGAAACCATGGGAGGATGATTCAGGAGTGTCTGCACGAGAAAAAGATTATGAGTATGAAATATAGAAGATCTTGTGTATGGTGTGTGATGGATGTTAGTGAAGCCCGAGTTGTATGTCAAGATCGCTGTACATGGAGAAATTTGATACAGCAACAGTTAGTAAAAATTATCTGGTAGTTTGTATTTTTTTGTGGAGCTAATCTCTGAATCTCAGAGAACAGCTTAGTTATATGAATGTATGTATGATTTTCTCATATTTGCTTATGAAATATGTACTTGTTTTTTTTAAGTATACCTGACCCTATTTTTTGTCATATATAATTTACTCTCTTTCTCTCTTGTTCGGGAGAGATTAAATTATATGACAAAAAAAAAAAAAAAAAAAAAAAAGGCTGGTATATTTAAAAAAAAACCACATAACATATTTCATACACAAATACGAGAAAATCCCGAAAGAAAATATCTCCAACAAGAAACTCTGAGAAAAGGGTCAGGGTCAATAGTAGCTGAATCAGATAAATACATCCAAAATGAACTGTTAATACTGTACTTATCCCCAGAACAAAATACATATTACTCACAATTATATTTTTCACAAAACACAGGCACAACTAATACATTGTTTTTACACCCATACCTGAACTGTCTTTTTTGGCCGCTGTGATGGACCAGGATATTGATTTGAGTAAATATCTGTCAGGAACATAGAATTTATAAGTGTTGATTTACCTAAACCAGATGCACCTGCAATAAAACATTTCATGGCTTAGTGATCATGAACGAATATGCAAGAAGCACAACAATTCAATCACAATTTTTTTTTACACTTTTGAAAGCTCAGATTTCAAAATAATGATTTAGAACAGACTTAAACACAAAATCATGTAATCAACCCTTTCCTCTCCAAAGAAGGGAGAAAAAACTGAATGAAGTAATAAAGATTTATTGTATTTTGCTTATGAATTATGATAAACCAGTATTCTTTGTAACTGTACATTTTATGCAGTTGCCTAATTTTTGGTCCACAAGATCCATCTCATATTTAATCTAGTAAAGTATATATTAAGCCAGAATTCATTTTGTGCAGCAAGTATTTTACAAACTACAAAATAAAGCAAATACACTGACACCAAAATTACCTGTCCCATAAGAATTGGGCAGACTGGTATGCATCTCTCCATGTGTAGGCAGAGATATGAGGTGTGCAAACCATTAACTTTACAGGTCAACCACATGGTGTTAGGGAGAGACAAAAGGGTGAGTGGTGGGGGTTGCAAAGTGGCTAAGGAAGTATGCTTCAGGCACTGCAGATGTCCCTAACTAGCTGCAAAAGAATGCCAAGGGCAGAAGTTGCTTTGCAGGTGAAGGCATCACCTCACCAGCCTTGTCAGCTCTCTCAACAGTTGAAGCAGATCATTTCTAGAAACACTCAATGCAAAAATAAAAAAAAAAGTTCCACTCCAACAATTTGAGTAGAGATAATACAAAATTTGTTTGTCATACTGCAAGACACCTGTGCATCAGAATATGTAGGATTGGCATGATAATTTTGATGGCCCAGTTAGCAAATGCAGAAAAACGATTTTTGCACAGCCTCATACATGCAGAAGTGTCCATGCACAAGTGCACGGATGTGATAATATAAACATCAGCTTTTCCTCCCCACCTTCAGGAAAAAGAAAGGTGTGATAAAAATCTGTACACTGGCATCGCAATGAAACTTCACTCTTGTTGAGCATTCTCATGCGGAAGTGAGTGACATGAAATACATCTCCTAAATTTCAACATAAGCGAAAAAACTCTGCACTGCCCACAAATCACATTACATCAAAGCATGGACATTTTTTGTTTAAATGCACATGACAATATTATATACATAAATATTATTTTGATTTCTTTACATCCACAACCTTATATTACTACACTGTGGGGACTTATCCATTTTAATGAGTGTTTTGATCACTAAAAAATGCCTGAATTTTCAAATTCATATATCTATTGGATGGTGTTTTTTGTTTGTGTCTCAATAACACTTTCAACTGATAGCTGTGCTGTTACAGAAGGCTTGCAGCCAACATTTTCTGATATTTGGGTGTTGGGGATGCAAGGGAATCAGAATTAAATTTTAACCTCCTGCATTTTTTTTTCTCTGTTTGTGTGGAAATATAGTGAGCACCGTGAGCAGCACAATGGGCTATTAAGTAGTCTCCTGTCCCAAATTTGTGGCCACTGCTTCCATGGAATGGGAGGAAGAGCCACTGCCGTAAGATAAACATGGCACCACCCATGCCTGATCTGGAATTTGAACCCGAACCCACCTCTGACTTGTAATAATTAGAAGCCAGCACGTCATACCACTCAGACAAATAACATGCATTTGCAGATGAACGCACCATACATGCCTCATCTGGATTTGAGCCCACACCCATCTCAGACAAGTGATATATTTATTATTATTATTATTATTTGGAGATTTAACAACTACCATCAGCAACTATAAGGGCTATAAGCAGTTGCTGGTCCCAAGGCAGGGAGAGAGCCAGGGCTGTAAGATAAATACACCACCCATGCCTCATCTGGGCTCCCACAATTTTTCTCAGAGACCAACAAATCCTTCCATTTAATCCCCACACTCCGAATTTTACTACCTCCTGCTCCATAAATCACGCCCTCTGGGAAATCACATGGTCAACAGGCCAAATCCACTTTTGATAGGGGTGTTCATAATTCAGTGATCACTCGGTGTACACTCATTGTCATAAAAATCTGTGCACCAAAAAAGAGGTGTTGTATTGAAATGAGATTTTAGTAGTGAGATGGTACATACCAATGACATAAGTGATAACAATATCACAGCAGCAGGATGATTTCCCGCAGACATACGGTACACATTCCAGTAAGCGTTAGTACCACGTCGGACCGCCTCATACTTGGATACATGTGGTGATACGGTTCAACATGGAGTCAAAGAGACGCCCTATGTTATCCTGTGACAGATTGGCCCACACTTCCTGCAACTGACGCTCTAAATCACAAACACTGGGACATGGAGTAAGCTGGTGTCCCATATGGTCCCACACGTGCTCAATGGGCGAGAGATCAGGCGATCTGGCAGGTCACGGAAGCATGACGTAGACAGTGGTGGAAAACCCCAGCCGTGTGTGGATGGGCATTATCTTGTTAGAAAATTGCTCCAGCCCACCCTGCCAGGAAAAGTAGCACATGGGGCCGCAGGAGCTCCTGTACGTAGCACATGCTGTGAACGTCCTTCGGATCACTCTGAGGGAAGTACGGCTGGCATACACAATGGCTCCCCAGGCCACAATCACGCCAGCAGTTCAGGACGTGTGCCACTGTACAGTGAGGTTCGGATTGTAGTGCTCACCTGCGGTGCTGCACACTCCGACACAGTGGTCGTCCGTTCCCATACAGAAGTGGGGATTCGTCACCGAACACTATACGTCGCCAGTCCGTAGCATTCCACGTTGCTCGCTGCTGACACCACTGCAATCAGCGCCGACGATGGTCCGGTGTTAATGGTAGAAACCGTAAGGGCCGTCGAGAGTGCAGATTCGCCTCTGCCTGGCATTTGCAATTGGTTTTGGCGGACACAGGAGTCCCTTGTACAGCCACCACATGTTTCTTGTACAGCCACCACATGTTTCTTGAACAGCCACTACATGTCTCTGGACATTGGACAAGGATGTCGTTGCCTCTGTGCGTGCCGCTCTCGCAGTCCCACGGTTCTCTCTGCTGGAGGTGTGTCTGGGTCATCCAGAGCCAGTTCGGTGTACCTTCCCGTGTCCATTGCTCCCAACACGATCGCACCGTACTGTCCGACCGGTCCAAATGGCAACCAATTCGGCACGTCAGCCACCCTGCCTCTCTCATCCCGACGATACGGCCTCATTCAAACTCCGTCAGTTTCCCGTACGCACATCTACAGTGGCTCCTCGGCATGTCTATCGCTCAGGGATCTCACCTGACTTACTGTGCACTTCGGCACGAATGTGCAGTTCCCTGCGCGGCGCCTTATAAGCCGTAAGGATTGCGATTGCAGCGCTGGTCTTGGACGCGCAATCGCACAAAACTTTAATCATTTGCATGTCTGCCCTCCACGTAGCCATTCGCCGAGTTTCGTGTTAAACGTACGATTTATTCTTGGTGCGCGGATTTTTAGGACAATGAGTGTATATTAGTTTTTGTAATCTGTTATTACTAACAATACAATTTTTTTCAGTTAGGTTTTTAAGAAACAAAGATACGATTGCAAACATAGTAAAAACAGAAATGTGCACTTATGTCCCACCCCCTACCCCTCCAAGTAGTAAAGCATTTTGCCACAAAATAATGTAGAATGCACGAAAAAATATTCCTTGTCGTAACCTCTATCTAACATAAAAATAATTTTAAAAATCTGAGTTTTAAAAGTAGGGGTTTCTGTGAAAATACAATGCATATTTACACCCCATAGCAGAAGCAGCATGCATTATTTCAAATCGTGGGAGGAGGGAGACTTGCATATTTTTTTTTTTCGTCCTAGCGACTCACACTACAATCCAGTGCCCAATCTCTTTTATATCTTTTGTTCAACCTCCTTTGTATCTTGGCCGCGGTTGGCCTGGTGGACAATGTTCGTTACTGCTACGGAAGTCTCAGGATCGATCCTCGGCAGGTACGAACGCTCGAACCACTAAATATTCGCTGCACGTCAGATAGACACGCTAGCCGTCGGACTCGGAGTACTCCCCCCCCCCCGTTATAAACACGGGCATCTTCCTCTCCATTTCTACCTTGTTTCCGTGCGACTCTCCTGTCGGGCATTCTAGCCCAAATCTCCTAGCTTCCTACTTCGGAAGAATATCTAACTGAGAAGTTAAGGTTGGCCACCGAGGCAGCCCCGGTGGCGCAGTGGTCTAAGCGATGACTTCTGATCATCCGTCCGAAAGGGGTCTGGGTTCGAATCCCGGTGAGGCATGGATGTTGTGTTTACGGCACTGGTTCTCTCCCTTTCCTGGAACCAGCGGCCCTAAATTAGGGACTGCTTATAGCCCATTGAGTTGCTCATGGTGGTCGTTAAACCTCCAATCAAAATAGTAATAATAATAAGGCTCGGCGAGACGTAACTAGCGCCGACATATCCTGGATTACAAGATGCTGTGCACAGAAACCAACATACAGGTTGATACCGGAGCAAACTCTGCAAGCGTGTTTGTGTTGTTGACTTTAATTCTCTTAGTTCGGTGTTACAAACTATGTGCTATAGGAAGCCAGCCGAGCTACTCACAGCACATAGTTACTCAGATCAGATCATATGTAGAGGGTTTTAAGAAGGGAGTGAGTGTCTGACCACAGGTGTTAAACAACCCTTAGAAATAGGAAGCTAGGAGATTTAGGCTAAAGTGCCCGATAGGAAAGTCACACGGAAGTGAAGTAGAAAGGGGGAGGAAGACTCCCTTATTTATTACCGGGGGGGGGCCAGTACCCGGGGTCCGACGGCTTAACATGCCCATCTGATGCACAGCGAATATTTAGTGGTTCGAGCGGTCGTACCTGTCCGGGATCGAACCTGAGGTTCCTCCGGGGCAGTCACGAACGCTGACCACTAGGCCATCCGCGGCACGCACGTAGTTAAGGCTTTTTGTTTGTTCTTCAGTTTTTCAGAAACATTTTCAGAAATGTCAAATACTAAGGATTGCCTGCATTTTGTATGGATTCTTAGGCCTAAGTATAATATTTGCTAAAATTTAATTTAAATAGTAATATTAATTGCTATTTCATATTTGTTTCGCCAAAATAAAAGACGGTCGGGATATGAGAAAACCACAACAAAATTTTCAAATAGTCATCAGATCAAAAGAAACAATCATGGATCAAAGAAAAGCTCCGCTGCCGTAGTCCATTAACGCCTTTTGTTCCTGAGTGTTTGCTTTCCGTCAGATCACAAACTATCAAGATGTGGAGGCGCTGTTATCGCCTGTTTTAAGTTACCTCAACGGGAGTTGACGTTCTTCACGCGCAGCTTTATATATTCTTTGCTACTTCTAGTTCTAAGGGTACTTACTGTATGACCTGGGGTCAGACATTACCATCCTAAAATCGTCTTCATAAATCTTCTTTGCATCTTTTGCTCGGCCTCCATCATCACCATCCTCTCCCAACTTCTGTATAGCTACGAGCTTGTTTCAAATAGAAACTGTACGTAAATGGCCTTCCTGGTAAAATGTAGCGGATTTTGAATCTCTCTCTTTCTTTCTTTTTTCTCGCCGTTTTCACAGTTCAGGCTTTTGTTTGATTGCAAAAAGACTTTTCAAATCGGACTAATAGTCGTCGCCGGGATATGGTGTTCACGGACGGATAGACATAGTGATACATGTCCATCCGTCCGTATGTCCCTCTCAACCTACTTGAAACATTAAATGTTAGGAGACACGCACGCCCACCTCTTTGTAGAGGAGAGATTTCACACTATAGATAGTTTTTTTCTTTTTTTTACTAAAGCAACCTGCGAAGGTAGCACTTGTCTTTTTCAACCTCTCGGGACTCCGTGTCGAAAAGAAAGAATCTCAGAATCATTCTTTGTACAACGAAGTGACTACTCACGTTTTTAAAACTCCCAACTGTCTTTCCCAATTCATACGTGAAACGCCGCAGAAAGTGTGGTTGGCGACTGTGAAAATAAACAAACCCGATGCTGCATTCTGAGGGTTGGAAATTTTCGTCTCCCCACTCCTTTCCCAAGCGAGTAGGAACATCTGCCGTACCATCCATCGTCTTCACAACCGAAAACAAACGCCTGACAAAGTTAAGAGTATCATGACAGACAGCACCAGAATGGGAGGGAAAATGTTTACAAACCGCAACGTAGTTTATAGCTGTCTAGCACAGTCTTTCTTTTGTTCATACATCTATCTGCTCTTTGGTCGCACAACTCGACAACCTGTTTCTTATGCTCGACCGATCCCCATATTCACAAAATATAGCTAAAAAACATCAGATGTGTAAACACAAAATGAACTAAATGTTTTGTTGTACAGCTTTCGGCATTCGCGTCTTTGATTATACATAACAAACGCTTTTTCTTTCCGACTCAAT
The DNA here is from genome assembly GCA_039090855.1 of Macrothele yani. Lineage (NCBI taxonomy): Eukaryota > Metazoa > Arthropoda > Arachnida > Araneae > Macrothelidae > Macrothele > Macrothele yani. The sequence continues at coordinate 30,406,840 of CM077026.1, forward strand.
GCCGAGGCAAAATACAAAACTTTTAAATACGAAACGAAAAAAGCTTTCTGCACCACAGGATGTCGTGGGCAAATAGGTGATTACATCAGTCTGTTCGAGATCTGAATCAAACAGACAGAGGACAACATAGATATTAGCCAATAACTGCACGCTGCAAAATTGTGTTACGAAAAATTAGAAAATTATATGCAGTACTTTCGCTCCAGAAGCGCTGTCCGACAAAACAAAAATTTTATAATCGGACTGTTAGAAGCAGAGATATACAGAAATATACGAAATACATTCCCCCCTGGCGAAAAAAAAAACCCCGTTCCATATAATGACTAGAAAATATGAGCTAAACGTTTTCCTTGATGAATGTGGTACCTCATCGAAAATAAATTTTTTCAATAAAATTTTCAGGAGCGCAGATAATATAGCAAATGCGCTGGAAACGGAAATACGCGTTCAGACCGCAGTGGGAGGAAAGGCTCGGTGCATACACAAAAATTATACAACGGCCGTTCCATAAAAACAGAGTAAAATCACACAAAATGAAGAAATACAGGTACCGCAAAATATATGTTATTATTTCTCAAAGTACCTTCCCTCGGATGATATGCAAAGGTCCATCGTTCAGTCCACTTTTCAAAGCATGTGGCGAAGGCATTTTGTGGAAGAGCTGCTTTAGCGACCCCTGCACAGCTTGAATAACGCCAGCATCTGTGTTGAATGTTGCACCACGGAACTTCTCCTTCGTTGTTGGAAACAACCAGAAATTGCACGGGGGCGAGGTCAGGACTGTACGCAGGCTGTGGCATGGTATCAATACTGCATTTCCTATGAAACTGTTTAATACAAGCAGCTACATGTGGGCGGACGTTATCACGGTGTAGGGTCCACTTGCCAACCAGTTCCGGTCGCTTAATCGATATGTGTCTTCGCAGACGCTTCAAGACTGAAATGTAATACTCATCATTGACAGTAATTTGTAGAACGGCATGCTGGTAGACTACACCTTTATGATCGAAGAAAATTACCATTATCACCTTCCCAGATGATTTGGTTTGGCGGACATTTTTCGGAGGAGGCGAGCCTGTGTGTTTCCAAACACTCATTGCGCGCTTCGTGAGGGGGTCGAAATAGAGGACCCATGTTTCATCGGCAGTAATTACTGCTTTTAGAAAGTCTGTATCCTTTGCAATCATTTGTTTCCACTCATGGCACACCTGAACTCTGGCTAACAATTTTTCTCTCGTCAGGTGTACCCATCTGGAACACACACGATGCAACAGTTATTTGTCACGTAGAATGCGGAATGCCGACGTTTTTGAAATACAGGATGATTCAAAAGTCCCCGAACTCTATATTTTAAAACGTATTTGCTGTAAAACCATAAATGATATCCGAGTACTGCTGCTTGTGGCTGTTGTGTGTGACCTTGGGGAACGAGCTGCGCCACGTGACACTACGCTTACGCGGGCGCTGGCTAGCAGTAACGTTCAGTCAGCCATGGGTCTCACGCAAGTACAGAGTCGCTTTGTTAGAAGTTTGCGGAAAATCTTACCAACGTTGCATCCAGCTTTTTCACAGGGGTTTTTTTTTTTTTTTTTTTTTTGATTGGAGGTTTAACGACCACCGTGAGCAACTCAATGGGCTATAAGCAGTCGCCCGTCCCTAATTTAGGGTCACTGGTTCCAGGGAAGGGAGAGAGCCAGTGCCGAAGACAAACACAACATCCATGCCTCACCGGGATTCGAACCCAGACCCCGTTCGGACGAATGATCAGAGGCCATCGCTTAGACCACTGCGCCACCGGGGCGGCTCAAAGGAAGTTTCCTGATGCTCCTATACCAGGGAAAACAACTGTGTATGACCTTGTGAACCAGTTTCGCGAGATAGGCAGTGTTCAGGATAAGCATAAAAGCGGCCGGCCGGCCGTCCGTCCGTGGTGACGACCACGTTTCTGGTGAAAACGCACGTTTCCCTGCAGCGCTCTTTCCGGAAGTCACTTCGGCGGCTGTCTTAAAGAGTTTGGGGCATCGTATTCAGCCTGCCAGAGGGTTACTAAACGTCTAAAGCTATGGCCGTACAGAATTCGAGTAGTGCAAGAGCTACGTCCTTTGGACTCGGAAAAGCGCATTGCCTACTGTCAATGGTTTAAGAGTTTTACGCGCAACAATGTGACTAACAAGCTTAACAACACTTTTTTCAGTGACGAGGCATGGTTTCATTTGAATGGATATGTCAATAGCCAAAACACTCGCATATGGGCTGCGGAGAATCCACACGCATTATTGCATGAGGTTGGACTTCACTGTCAGGGCCACTTTTTTTGACACAACAGTAAATTCCGCTGTGTATGCAGACATCATCCATCAATTTGTAGCGATGCTGGAAGAACACGAACGTTACTGTTGGTTTCAACAAGATGGAGCAACGAGCCACACATCAAACGACACAATGGAGATGCTCCGTGAGTTCTTCCACGATCGATTAATCTCGAAAAAACTTTGGCCGCCTCACTCACCAGACTTTTATTTGTGGGGCTATCTGAAAGATACAGTTTACCACAACAACCTTAAGACGGCACAGGGCCTGCGGAATAACATCATTACAGCCGTGAGGGACATACCAGCCAAAACGCAGAAAAGAATGTCCGCCAACAGGTGTCTTCAACAGAATGGTGGACAATTCCAGCATCTATTGTAAAGTGATTTTCATTACCTGTAAGTATGAGTGTCAATATAACAGTATGTAAAAAATAGTTACGCATCACTATATTCGTGGTAGAAATATTTGAATTCGGAGTTCGGGGACTTTTGAATTACCCTGTATTAGTTGACGCCGCTATGTCTTCACAAGTCATTCGTCGATCTTCTTGCATGATTGTCCAAACAGTGTTAACAATACGCTCCGTAACAAACACTTTTAGGTCGACCAGGCCTAGGAGCGAGTTCTGCCGACAAACGTCCTTTTTTGAAATCATGGTGTCATCTAAAAATCGTTGACTCACCCAAACATTTATTTTTGTAAGCTTTTTTTCATTAAATCAACTGTTTCTGGAGCCGTTTTACCCAAACGATAGCAAAATTTTATTGCACAACGCATTTCACTTCTTAACTCTGAATCACTCACCTCCATAGCTGTATGGCGAAATGCAGACGTACCTAAACAACTGCCATAGATACTTCCTTAATTCAGTTAATCGTCTGCGTGGTTATGTTTCCCCCTTGCACTATTGCCAACTCAAAAAAAAAAAAGAAAAGAAAAAAAAATGTTTTTATGGAACGGCCTTTGTATGAAAACAGTTCTCACTACGATCTCCATGAGACGTTTTTTTTTTTTGTCTTATAGGATTTTAGGAACAGAGATATCGAGAAAAACGCACATTATATTTACGCCCTCTAGCGGGAAAATTGTGCATTACTTGAAAACAGAGGCGTAACTAGGTATTTCGGCGCCCGAGGCAAACCTCAAAATATTGCGCACCCCCCCAACTGTCTTTCTATTTTACACACCTGCATACACACAAATATCCACATAAATCGCTCATTAAAACAAAATAAATGTGGGTGGCCAATCAAACTGTTTGTATTGTTTGTATGGCTTTTCCGAACTGGTTCGGACCTTCGGTACCACATCAAACGGACCGAATGCAAGTAGCAATCGTTGCTCACGGTCGTAGTAATGATCAAACAGCCCCCTCCCCCCAAAGAATCTGCAACAATGTGAATAACATCCGTATCTTGCAAAGTGAGTGCAGCCGCGCCTTCACAAACCGAATTGCAGTTGGCACTCGTGGTTCGAAGTAATGATCGAATAGTCCCCAAAGAATCTTCAATGTGAACTACATTCCATATATCACAACGTACGTAAAACTATGCCTTCATTTCTGAATGTGAGATTTTTATTTATTTTTTGAGGAAGAAATGCACGTGTTAAGCTACCAAGGCTACCGAAATTGGTGAAAGAATAGAAATATATTGTAAGCAAATTCTGCAAATGTATAAAAGACAACATATGGCGCGAAAAATATATACCTGAAAGTGGAGTAAAAGTTTCAGGTTTGATCAGATTGTAAGCTGTGATTTTTGTGCCCTCTCTTTAGCTGCGTCTGCCCCGCCGTAGTTACGCCTCTGCTTGGAAAAGCAACTGTGCTTAGAATGGTCTTTGCTACGGTATCGAAGGAAAGAAAGCATTTTCCCAATCAGATGTTTAGAACCAATAATATGGAGCATTGATTATGATACGCTTTCCAACATACCAGAAATCATTACTCAAGTTATAAGGATAATGGCTGTGGAATAAATCTCGCTCTTGTGCCTGACCTTTGACTCCATTTCGATTATATTAAACAGAATTGGTTTCACAAAAGAATTCCAGGGTTTTTAAACACTACTGCTCAACAAATTCTCTGCGGGCATATGCAAACTCGAGAAACCTGTCGGGGGATTAATACCAAAATTATAAAAAAATTCTGGTCCTATTCGGAGATTTTCAGCGTTTACAAACTACAAATTCTCTACGGGCATGTGCTAACGCAGGAAACCAGTCCGGGGGGGGGGCTTCATACCAAAAATATAAAATATAAAGAATTTCTGGTCCAATCGGGAGATTTTCGGCGTTTACAAATTACAACACAACGAATTCCTTGCGGGATTGTACTAATCGCAGAACACCTGTCAGGGAGGAGGGGATAATGCCGAAAATATAAAGACTTCCTGGTTCGATTCGGAGATTTTTAGCGTTTACAAAATACAATTCTACAAAATTTCTTCGGGCATCTGCTACCTCAGAGAATTTGTTGAGTTGTAGTTTGTAAACGCCAAAAATTGCCCTATCGGACCAGAAATTCTTTACATTTTCGGCACCCCCCTCCCCCGGTTCCTGCGTCAGCACATGCCCGCAGAGAATTTGTTGCAGTTTATAAACCTTGAAATTCTTTTGTTGAGTTGTAGATTATAAACATTTTCTATAAGGAATTACTTTAAGTATCGCAAATAAGAAAATACGAAATTACGGAAACTTTACGTGATTCAGATAACCAACCTCTGGAGACGTGGCCATGGAGCAGTCAAGAACGCTATTTTAACACGGCCCGTTAACATTTTTGTGGCCAGTTCTCCGCTTTGTCTTTGTCCCGAAAATGTCTATATTTCTTATTGAAAATGAAATATAAAAAAAAAATGTGAACAATATTTGCTCAAGTAGTGGGAAATATAGCCACACGATATTTATTTATTCAGAACAATTTTATGGCACTGAATTATATTTCAAATATAAATTACAAAAATAGTAAAAATAATTAAATTAAAAATTAGATCAGCATTCTTCATATTTATATTTAACAATAATTTTTAAAAAAGCAGAAAAATTAAATACCCCCCTCCCCCGATATCCATCGAAGCTTGGAGGGTAGCGAAAGTTTGTCGTTATAAAATTTGGGTCACGGTTCTAAGGAGTTTGGGAAGAACTGAAATACGGGGTGCCAAGAAATAAAAAATGAACGTAGTAATGAAATTTCGGGCCCACTCTTTAACTAAACACCTAACTCAAATGTCCATTACAGACCCTAAATAAAATACTGTGCTTGTTTCGCTGAAGACTTCCACTTAGATCTGGGAGTGCCGGATGAGGTCGCGACGGAAGTTAAACATAGAAACCAACAATTAATTTTACAACTAAAGATTGCAAATATCACGTATAAGACTATAAAAAATCTCCATTGTTTACAAGGTGAAAGAACACCGTCTGTCAAGAGAAAAATAAAAATAGTTTCATACGAAATAAATTCTTGCGAGGTTTTGCAACTGAAGCTCGGTTTGGAAGTCACGCAACTTACAAACGACGCAGGAATGTTTTTCTAAAGGAAGGGTATTATCTGTCTTGGGGGAGGAGGGGGAAAAAGGCGTTTAGTAGCTTTTATCTCATCAAATATAAATACGACGGCGGGAGAAACTTGCGTGACTGCTGCAATTGATTCTGCCGAGGGCTAAAGCAAATAAAGCACGCGATTCGGAATGACGCTAACGCTTAACTGCAAACTTAAACGACTCTTCTCAGCTCCATTTTACCTTCCATCCAGAAAAGTTTGAAAACATTTCAAAGATGTTACACTCATGCAATAAAATCTGCTTCTTCAATATCATACATATTTAAAAAGTGCTTCCACTATTTGAAAAGCAACAGCAAACGTAACTTCTGAGGCAAAAACTCGGAAGAACAACTTGACCATGAAATATCTACGTATTCAGACTTAGTTTAATGATTTCGTATATACGAAAATAAATATCTTTCAACTATTCACAACATTTTAAACTGCAAGGAACAACATCCACCATAATCAAATGAGCAGTCGGCCATAAATAATTTTGACTGTATCATAAATCTGGAGGTGACAGAAATATTCGGAAGCATGAAAATTCTACATGATTAACAAGGAATGTAAAATTTCAGTAACTATTTTTTTTTTTTTTATTGGAGGTTTAACGACCACCGTGAGCAACTCAATGGGCTATAAGCAGTCGCCCGTCCCTAATATAGGGTCACTGGTTCCAGGGAAGGGAGAGAGCCAGTGCCGTAAGACAAACACAACATCCATGCCTCACCGGGATTCGAACCCGGAACCCTTTTGGACGCATGATCAGAGGCCTTCGCCTTAGACCACTGCGCCACCGGAGCGGCGTAACTATTTTTACAACCCCTACTTAAAAGCTGTAACGTCTTTTGCAAGGCTGCTTTCTGAAATACTAAAGGAAAGGTATTATACAAACACATTCCTGCAGAAGATATAGAATTTCGGTCAAGATGAACCTCTTTGCGTAGGTGACTATTAAATTATCTGGATTCTTAGAATTTATTTAATCTAAAGCACTAGTTTGAATTGGTTTCTCAAAGAACTCTCCATCACTCTGTTGGCAAAGGTGCACCCTCTGACACCAGTCTTTAAAACATTGTTGGTGCATTAATTTTGGGATGGTCTGATTTTGTTTTCAGTAGGCAGCAACAGCCTGTTCTGGACTTTCAAAATGATGTCCATGGCACTTTTTCTTCACTTTTGGGAATAGGGGGAAATCATAAGGAGATAGATCACGACTATACGGTGGGTGGTTTCCCGATCAGAATCCACACTATTTCTGCAGAAAGACTAAGTTTTTAATTGCAGTATGGGCAGAGGCATTGTCTTGAGCAACAAGATTCCCCAAAGTCCATTTTGGGCTTTATTACTTGGAATACTTTAGACAGACACATGGTACTGTACCTATCTGCAGTAACTGTCCTACGATCTTCTGGGGTAATCGTTGCCACATGTCCACTGGCAAAGAAAAATGAGGTCACCATCTGTTGGCCAACATTCCTGGGAAGTATTTACTTTCACAGTCGAGTTGTCATTTGGAAACACCCGGATCACAAACCGATGTTTCATCTCAGGCTCATATTTATTCAGATTTTATCTTCTGTGACAATGTCAAGGACACAGTGAGAGCTCCCACCTGTCAAGCTTTGGATCATTTTACAATACCACTTCAATCTGGCTCCTTTTGCATCTGTGCAAGCTTGTGGTACATCCAAAAGACAGCAAGCAAAGTTTCCACACATGCAAGTACTTAGGTAAGATTTCTGAAAATTGCACTGAAATCTTTCTGAAACCAACAGTCTCCTTAATCTCTTTATAAACTACCAGAGGATCGTTCTTTATCAAAGCTTCGAAATGAAAGATATTATCTTCTGTGATGGCTGTGGCCAGACATCCCTTATACTCTTCATCTTTCAGGGATTTTCTAAATCGAAATTTTGCACACTGCTCGTAAACAGTTGTGAGATATGGTGAAGACCATGCAAAGGCTCTCTATGCAATGTTTCCAAGTACTACTGTTGAGTCAGTCAGTCCACACTTAAAAGTCAAAAAGAATAATAGCGCGAAACTTCTCATGCATCACTACCATGCTTACATTATGCAATAACGACATGTAGGTCAACTTAATATAACTGCCACTCTCTCATAACTGAACCTGGCATGCCATCAATAGTAATCAAAATTGTAAATCTCAGTAAATAAAAATTGTTCTTTCAGATTAAGAGAAAACGATGTCAAAAAGTTTTGTTTGAATCCTGAAAATTTAATAGCCACCTTCGCATAACACAAATACAGCAATATTCTTCTGGTCTAAAACACACATTCTTTTCCTTTCACAGTTCGCATTTATGCTCTCGACGAACCACATGACCCCCTGCAAAAATCTATGCATTTTGACAAATAACAATTTTAACTACTATTTGTTTTCAAAAAGCTTTTGTTTTTATCAAACCCATTTAAAACTTAAAATTCCAATCAATGTCTCAAAGTATGAGTAAATGTTAATATGATATAGAATATATTCATGGGACAGATCATTATGACCAGCCCTGTGTTCACAAGTGGATACGTCACACAGCGCATAGCAGTACCACCGACAGGCGGGTAATACATATATAGACAGTACAGGTAGGACGTGTCACTTTGCAAGTACAAATCAGTGCAATGATGAAAAGTGAGGGCTAATATTGAAAGGAGAATAATTATTGATGCGAAGAAAGAGAGGGCCAGCATCTCAGCAATGACATGCATTGTTAGTGCTTCAACAGCAGTCATATTGAAGGTTTGGCAAGAATGGCTCAAAGAGAGTCACAGATTCACCCAATATGCCTAGATGGGGAGACCAACACTCATTGACAGTAGTGGAGATGAACGCCGACCAAGAAATGCTCTATGCAACAACAGACGGCACATGGTCTCTCAGTTAATAGCGCCATGCCAGACATCACAAACATTTCTGAGCATAGAATCTCTTGTGTATGGGCTTAGGAATCAGTGGACTATTCCGTTGAGTGACAGTTTGCCTGCAATGAGCACAGGAGCATCGTGACTAGACATCTTGAGTTGAAAGACTGATAAAGGATCACCTGCTCCAATGTGTCCAGGTTCCAGCTCTACGGCTACATATGTGTCCGTATTCGATGTCGCATGGATGAACAGCTTGCGTATGGCCCCTAGGGTCATAGCCAGGTTCCAGCTCCAAGGCTACGTATGCATTCGTATTCAATATTGCATGGATGAACAGCTACAAACAGTTTGCACCGTTGGTAGGAAACAGGTGGTGGCAGCATGGTATGGGGATTGTTTTTATGTGGAAATATAATATCACTAACTCAGAGGGTTCTGCTCATCCCAGCTGAACACATCCTTGCAACCAGATCATACTAATGCATTGTTCTGGATGTATATCCAGATGGCACGACATAGCTAGCATGTAGTCAGCAACACAGTGGTCTAAGCGCTGGCTTCTGACTATTCATCTGAGACGGATCTGGGTTCGAATACCAGTGGAGCATGGATGTTGTGTTTGTCTTAGGGTACTAGCTCTGTCCCTTCCCTGGAACCAGTGGCCCTAAATTAGGGATAGGTGACTGCTTATAGCCCATCAAATTGCTCACAGTAGTCATTAAACCTTCAATAAAAAAAAAAAAAAGTTTACCTTAATGTTGCCCAACACTTAATGTGTATTCGCATGACACCAGACTCTCAGCAAGACAATAATCATGTCACGTGGGCTGCATGGTGTGGAATATTTCTAGGATATCTAAATATTTCATGTGCTCCCATGGTTGCCAAATTCTCTCTTGACTTCAATCCCATTGAACATTTGTCAGATGCAGTGGAATGCTGCATACACTGGTCCGTGCCACTGCCTCGCTCTGTCAATGAGCACCAGGACATCATTCTGTTGAGCTGGTACAGAATACTTGAAGACACCTTACACTATCCAGTACCAAGACACCTACTGCTATACATAGCATGCTGAGTGCAATCAATTATCAAAGCAAAACAGACCAACATGGTATAGGTAGGCATCACAATGTTATGGTTTATCAGTGTGGGTATATCTAACACCTCTAGACTTCTTTTTTGTGGAGATATGTAAAATCCAAGGTGTGTGCAACAAACCTGATTCAATGCAAGACTTGCAAGTAAAACATATGCAATGTTTGTGGCACCAAAGACGGAGTTACAAATGAATGCTATTCACTGGAACATTGTTATTTGTGCTCAAAACTGGGTCGTAATGATTGGTGGCCACTTTGAATATACAGGGGTTGGACAGCATAATGTGAACACCACAATCAGAGACGTGACTTTTAATGCACCAGCGCACGCTGCAATAAGCACTGATATCCACCATTTTTTTGTTGTAATAGCGTTGTTTAGAACCTCAAGGTCCTCTTTAAGTGCATTTAAAAAGTCGTGAATGGCCTAGTGGTAAACGTTCGTGACTGCCACAGAGAAGACCTCGGGTTCGATCCCAGGCAGGTATGAATGCTCGAACCACTAAATATCCGCCGCATGTCAGATGGGTACGTTAAGCTGTCGGGCCTCAGATACTGCCCCCCCCCCCCCCCCGGAAATAAATAAGGGCGTCTTCCTCTCCCTTTCTACCTCGCTTCCGTGTCACTTCCTATCGGGCACTCTAGCTCAAATCTACTAGCTTCCTATTTCTAAGGGTTGTTTAAGACCTGGGGTCAGACACCCCGTTCCTAAAATCCTTTACATATGATCGGATCGGATCTGATCTAAGTGCATTTAAAGTGTCTTGTTGCAAAATTTATTTCAGGGTGACAATGAAATGAGCAACCTAACGGACATCCAAAGAGGGCTAATTGTTGGTTGGCCAGTTATTTGGTGCCTCCATGTGACAACAGTCGCCGGGGTAGCAGGAATATCGAAAGCTAATGTGTCTTGCGTCATTACAGCATACTGTGTTCGCGGCAGAATCTTGTCTGTGAAACACAAGAGCAGCAGGGAAACAACCCTGGCTGACTGAGACAGGACAGCATTAAAGAGGATATTTATCTGTAATAAAAAGACTACGGCGCCAAAAATTAGGGCAGAGCAAAATCCGCATCTCCAGACACTAGTATCAACTAAAACAGTGTGCAGGGTACTGCCTAAACAAGATATTCATGGCAGAGCTGCTATTGCAAAACCTCTGGTGACCCAGGTGAATGCACAACAGCAGCCGCAGTGGTGCCAGGAGCATACAATGTGAATTGTCGATGCATAGAAGCATGTAATGTGGTTGGATGAATCCACATTCACACTATTCCCTACCGCAGGACATGTTTACATGTGGAGAACACCGTCAGAAACGTACACCGCAGACTGTCTGCTCCCAACAGTGCAGTATGGTGGTGGTTCTATCATGCTCCGAACGGTCATATAGTAGTTTTCAGCAGGTTCCCTGATCATTTTGAAAGGACGGATAACTGATAGGGCATATGAAACCATTTTGGACGACAAAGTCCATTTAATGGCTCAGGCACTGTTTCCTGCAGGGGATGTCATCTAAAAAGATAAAAACACCCCAATTCACAGAGCTCGGAATGCCCAATCATGGTCTGAGGAACGTGAGGACGAACTTTCACACCTTCCTTGGCCTCCCCAATCACCAGACTTAAACATCATCAAGGCAGTGTGGTCTGTGTTGGAAAACAGAGTAAGATCTTGTTATCCTTCTCCTGCATCTCTCAAGGACCTAGAGCAGTTTCTGCATGAAGAATGATGTAACATCCCACAAACTACCATCCAGGATTTGTATGCTTCCATTCCAAGATGGATTCAGGACGTTTTGTTTGAATGCTAAAGGTGGTCCCACACCCTATTAGGTACATAACACCTTCTTTTCCTAGGTGTTCACATTATTCTGTCTAACCCCTGTATGTTGCAGTAAAACACACGATCATATAGTAAGCTTTCATTTCTTGTCTTGCCTCGTGAGTCATCTCGTTAATGACACTTCTCGTGGCTTGTCATCTGAACTCAATTGTTGTAACACCATTTTTATAAGTCATGAGCATAACACTATAATTTCATAATTGGAATTTTTCTGCTGTTTGAGATTTTTCAAGATTTATCTTTTTGTAAGTTCTGCATTTAGATGTCAGGCACACTGCAATCATACCCACTTTTCTATATGATTACCTTACTTCCATATTGGTTGGATTACCTGTTTTCGAATAATTGTTCTGGGGAAGAACTTTGCATACCAGCCTGTATAAATGCATGTACAGTAGAACCTGCTTATAACAAGTCCATATTTTACGAGATCTCAGATTTAATAAGCAAAACAGGGACTTTTGTTTGGTATAATGTGGATTCAAAGCTAATTTGATCATTTTTAATAAACTAAATTTAATAAAGTCCCCAGATTTAATGAGGGAGAAAAAAGCTAAGATGATAACTTTTAACAAGTGAAGTAATAAATTTCATTAAAATTCCGTATTTAATGAGGCAGAGAAAATCTGCTGCATACTGTTTTGGAATGGAGGAATAGAAATGGTGGCATTCAGGATGAAATTGCAACAGTGCAAGGAAATCCTTTTACACCAATGGAAGAATGTTGATAGAAAAACAGTACTTCAAATTCTCAACAAGTGAGTGGTGCAAGAGAGTCTCCCTGCCATCTTCTGCAATGGGCTTGGGTGTATCATGCCAGCAAAGTTGAAAACAGACCACCTGCTCCTAGCCAAAAAGAGGATGGGTGGAGCTCAAACACATTAAAGTGCATTTCAGGAAGAGAGTTGCAGACAGGGATAAAATAGTAATGGAATAGTGATGGCACCAGAGCGGAAGCAGGAGATAAGATTCCTGGAATTGTGTACATTTCCCCTTTCACCCTCCAAGTGAGCATTGCATTGGGAGGATCGGTGCTGCTTTTGATTTATGTGTGTTGTGTAGGTAAAATGCAATCAGGGGCCATCAAGTTCAATATACTTGATCTGGAGATCAATTCTAAGTTTTGGCAACAAAAATAGGAAAAATTCAAATGTAGAATCTGGCAACAATCTTAGTCCTCCATTGGCGTGATGAAGACCTAAGATAAGGTCGAAAGCTTCCAACTTACGAACTTTTTGTAAAAGTTTTCATTTAACGTAACTAGCGTGATCAAGTTACCTTTATTTGTTCAATATACTTGAAAAGTTTCATTGCTTAACTATAGTACTAATGTAGTTAACTGAAAAAACTAAATTGTTATGGACACATTTTCACACATGTCTATTTTTACATGGTGGGATTTTCACCCAAAAATAGATTTGGCAAGGGTTTCTGCCTCTCCTGAGCTCCTCATTGCAAACATATTTGCACATTTTGTTTTTCTTTAATCTTCATGCTGGACAAGGTCTTATTATGAAAGAAATACGGGATTACGCCATATAATACAAATTTTGAAGATGACAATCCGTTTTTTGGCGTAAATGTGACAAGGATGGTAAGTCAGATAATATCCGAAAACTTGAAAATTTTCATCGTCCTGGAGCGGGACTCGAACCCGCGTCTCCCAGAAAACGCCTAGGTATGCTAACCACTAATGTAATAGTCCAGTGGATAATAATGGTAATTTTATGAATCTCTAATGTATTGTAACTATTTAGAAACTTTTAGTTATTAATGCTTGATTTTAATGTTTAAATAATTAAGAACCTTGTATTTTAAGAAAATTGGGAGGGGGGGGGCATCCAATCACGGATAATGAAATTTGCAATTTGCGCACCAAGAAGGGAGCATCGGATTGAACTGAAATTTTATGGGCGTAATGATACAGATGAATGATACACATGATGGCAAAAACAGAGCTGCAGAACAATTACAGAGGGATCTGTGGCACGCAGTCCGGTAATTTTCAATAGCACGTCGCACCGCCTCGTGTGGCAATACGGTCCGGCATGGAGGCAAACAGACACCTGATGTTGTCCTGCAGCAGGCTGGCCCACATGTGTTGGACGGTGTGCTCCAAATCCCGGATAGTGCGGCACCTACAGCTTCAACTTGTTCAACACATGATTGATAGGGGATATGTCCGGGGAGTAGGCAGACAATGGAAGTGTCTGGACGTGACGTAGGCAGTCCTGGGCAACCCGAGCTGTGTGTGGGCAGACATTATCCTGCTGGTATAGCGCACCTGGAATTCCGGCCAAGAATGGGAGCACATGGGGCCATACGATCTCATCCACATACTGCTGGCCCGTCACAATGATCCACATACAACTACTAGAGCTGATCGGCTATCGTAAGCTATGGCTCCCCAGACCATGATGCCTGCAGTGAGGGAGGTGTGGCGCTCGATAATGAGGTTGGGATTGTGCTGTTGACCAGGGGACCTCCACACCCAGACCCGATCATCTGTCCCCAAAACAAAGCGGCACTCATCGCTAAACACCACACGTTGCCAGTCTGTGGCGTTCCACATCGCTCTGGCCCAGCACCACTGCAAACAGAGCTGGCGATGTTCCGGTGTTAATGGCAGCACACTTAAAAGGGCGCTGGGATCCCAGATTTGCTTCCACGAGGCGTCAGGAAATAGTTAGTGGGCACACAGGAGCCGCTACATCTGCCTATATAGTGGACTGGGTCCTCTTGGGATTTGTTTGTGCCTGGCACACGATCCGTCAATCCTCTCTACCAGTGGTCCTCCTGGTTTGCCCAGAGCCGCTTTGCCGTACCGTCACATGTCCACTGCTCCCAACATAGTCGGACGGTATGGTCAGAACGATCCACGTGGTGGGCTAAACGGAGCACTTACCACTCTGCGGTTTTTAGCTCGATTATCAGGCCTCTCTCGAAGTCCGCAAGTTGCATAATCGACGTCTCTGGGATCTACCCAGCATTCTTGTCATTCTACTCTTGCTTGCATCAACCGGTGCTTTTCGCTTTCATGGAGCACTGACTACACGCCGGTTTATAAGGCTGCCAGTTCGTGCTTGCAGCGCCACCACAGGTTGTGCAGTCATGCACAATCGCACCAAACGTGGATCATTTGCATTCCAGCATGCACTCTAGCTATCTGCAAAATTTTGCGGTTGTAGCATTATTTCTTCTAGGTGTGCAAATTTCATTGTCCGTGAGTGTATATTGCTTTTTAAGAAAGATGTTTCTTCGTTTTCTTGGTGTGCCAGTGTGCCAGTCATGGTGTTGGCTAGCTCCTTTGAGGGTCAGATTTAAGAAGATATTAGGTGCCTGCATTTATAACAGAAATTGCTTTTTTTAGGGCCAGTATTTCCATTTATTAGGAAGTGTTTCCTATGAGCTTGAGTTTTATGGCAGAGGACATTTGTGATTCCTGGGAGAAAGACTTTTGACTTTGTTTCAGATAATGGTTAAGCGTCGGAGGCTAAAGTTCATCGGTAGGAAACAAAGATTGGGCCTTGGGAATGACAGAGGAGTGGCATTTCTTACGGCATTGGCGAAAAGGAGATGTTGACAGCAATAGCAAAAGCGGACATTTATCAAAAAATTAATAGACTGTGAGCGAGAGGGAGTGTGGATGCCAATGGAGGAGAGAGAAGGTTGATGTTATTTTGAAAAGAAGGTAATTGTCTGGGGGGGGGGGGGGTATAATAATAAAAATAAGGATATAGTCTTTTAACAGATCCTGGATTTCAGGCCAGCTGAGAACAAAGACTTTAATTGCTGGTGGCAGGATTAAATTGAATAAAATCCCTGAATAAAAGAATTTAATATCAGCTACAAAACTGACGCATTGTTAATAACTCTTATTTGATTTCTATGGAGCACTTCAAACCTTGCAATTTTTTGAGATAACCAAATAAAGGTATTAAGAAATAAAGAAACAAACCAGCATTGTGACAGTCTGCATGCCACTTCATGGGAGCCTGCTCATGGAGAGAAGCACATTTAAACCACTTACCCTTTATTTCCGAAAATTAAATGGTGGAAGTGAAATCCCTTAACTCCATACATCAGTGACACAAGATAAACAAGCCAACAGCATTATCAATTAAGGGAATTAGTGAAAATATAATTTGCTGCTATTTCCTCTCCTCTCTTCTCTCGAACACATACACACAGGATAACAATCTGATTATAAAAGATGAAATGTTCATGGAAAATATTATACATAAAATATGCAAACATCTTACAGATCATCATAAATGGATTTTTTTTTTTTTTTTTTTTTTTTTTTTGATTGGAGGTTTAACGACCACCGTGAGCAACTCAATGGGCTATAAGCAGTCGCCCGTCCCTAATTTAGGGTCGCTGGTTCCAGGGAAGGGAGAGAGCCAGTGCCGTAAGGCAAACACAACATCCATGCCTCACCGGGATTCGAACCCGGACCCCGTTCGGACGAATGATCAGAGGCCATCGCCTAGACCACTGCGCCACCGGGGCGGCCATAAATGGAATAAGTAATCAACATAGGATTTTAACCTCATCTACAAATAGTAGCCTGAAATGTAAAAGCAGTTAAAAGCACAGTATTTATGTATGACTAACAACATACAAAACCAGGTTACAAAAATAAAATGTTTTGTTGCAATAACTTTCTACAGTCAGTCCTTCATCTACAGTACATGCAAATATGAAACTTTACAAATTCACTCAAATATACTGAATTTTAACACTTTAGCTGTATAATAAAGACCTTTTATAATGTATTTCAATAGAGAAACTAAATTTACTGTTGCAGAGTTTTAAAATCCTCAGACTTTGCTCAGAAAACTTCTAAACACGAACATACAAAAGAGTAGGAAAGCAAATACCAGTTCATGAGTGTACATAAATTTAAGTTTAGGGAAAACCATAAAAATAAATGGAGACTAAATCTTTGAATCAGAATGTAGGTAAATAAGTTATTTGATTTTGGGAAATACAATGACCTTACTTGGCTACCATGCAAATTATCATGAAGAGTTCAGTCCAAATGTTTGTTCAGATTCTGTCTACATTCACTTGGAAATGTGTGATGTAGCAGAAATATACTCCGACATAAACCCGGTGATGTGAATTTGATCCCCCTCCCCTCCCACCCACCAAGTTTTCTGAAGACAAAGTTCCTCCTCTTTTCAAATCAGAAAAAAAAAGAACTTTTTAAGGACTTAAAAAAAAGCACCTTTAAAAAAGTTTAAGGACCTTACCAACTGCATATGCAACAATGACATATGCACAAGAATATTTTTATACATGACTTAACTATGCATATTGAAGTATGCTGATAAAGTTTGCAATGTTTTCCCGTACAATTAAAGTTTGTGGATGTAACAAATTCATATTTATGAAATTTAAAAGATAGTTTTGCCAACCAAATCAGTTTTCCTCTCTGAGGAAATAATTACATTTGCAATAAAGTGTATGAAAGTTGTAGAATGTTCAAGATTTCAATTTCACACTAAATTTTATTATGGTATAATGGAATAACTATTGTTTGCATTAAAAAAAAAGTGAAATGTCAGTACCAAAAAGGCAGTGATGGGGCCTGTTGGGTGGAATCTGCTGGATATGTTTAATTCAGCCCACGGACTTTCAGTGGACATCATTATAAACATAACCAACCAGCAACAGAAGCTTCAGGCACTACATCATAATTCCTTGATTTCTCCACAGCCATTTAGAAAAAAATAAGTACATTTTGCTACTTTTCACATAACTAAGGACTCTTAAGCACCCTAAAAAATAAGAACTTTTTGAGGATTTAAAAGGGAATCCTGGAAGAGTTGGCCACATGAATGAATAATAATGAATTATGGCATTTCTTTGCCTAACATAAGTAGCTTCATTTTAAAATTTGTTACAAGGTTTAAGTAAGAATTTCCAAATAACTGTCACTAGAATGGTTCATATCAGACAACTATTGGCAACAAGAACACCTTCTAAACCAACACGATGTTACAGTGCTATGAGATTAATGAAGAAAATACATTTAACATTGTCTTGGTCTAGGAAGCTGACATATGGGGAAAGCTTTAAAGCAGTGAAAAGTGTCTTTCCATGAGCAGAAATACTTTGCCTTCAAACACAGATACTACCCATTCAAATATTTGAAACATCTTTATTAGTAGTGAGGAGTACTGACCTGCTCCTCTCTTTATCTTCTGTAGTGCAAATTTTCATGCTGAAAACACCTCTGCAAAACACCTAATTAAACTCTGGTTATAATATAGAAGAGATTTTTGATTACTTGTCCAATGGGCATTACAAACTGATATCTTTACTGTTACTTTAGTAATCACTTTGAAGTTCACATTTAATAAAATTTAAACTATTAATATGTGAAAATCCTCCAAATGCATGGCATCAGTGAATAAACAAAGACATCGCTCTCTCCACATTTTTGCAACGCATAGCAACCAAAAAATTGTTATTCGGTTACCGCTGGGGATCCGAAACCCAGATCTCTCGATATCATTAAAATATTGGGCTATGACCCATGGTGTAAGGCTAATGCGCTCGGCTAGATATAGAGAGATCTGGAATTCGGATCCCCAGCGGTGACCGAATAACAATTTTTCAGTTGCTATGTGTTGCTAAAACATGGAAAGAGCGATGTCTTTGTTTATTCACTGATGCCATGTATTTCAAGGATTTTCACTTTGGAATTATCTGCTATAATTAATATATAGCCACTGCCATTAATGCCCACCAGATAGAGACTTCTCAGTAGCTGAGCCCATCTTACAGATTTATGATGTCAGAAGATGACAGAAAAACACACATAGCGTAGTGGATTGTTGGTCACCGTGGTGTAAGGCTAACGCGCTCGGCTACATATCGAGAGATCTGGGATTCGATTCCCCAGCAGTGGCCGAATAACAATTTTTCGGTTGCTATGTGTTGCCAAAACGTGGAACAAGTGATGTCTTTGTTTATTAACTATTAATATGAAAGAAGTGAAGCATATAACAGTAATAATTCCAATACAACCTGTGAAATAACTTTTCAGATCTATTCACCACAACTACCAATATAATCTCACTTTTTAGAACACCTTTTTTAAAAAAAATAATAAGAGTTCATATGTATCACTATATCCATCCATCATTGTTAACACCATATCTTTACAATTATTAGTACAATTTGAAAAACTCCTTTTACAGCCAAAAGTCTGAACTTTGAGAATTACAATGTATACATTGTAATCTTTTTCTGGTGTATAAGCTCAGTGCTAGGGGTGTAAATGCACATGCTATTAAATTCTAAATATATTTCACTCTATACAACTGCTTAAAAAAATTGATTCAAAAAATTATTTTTGCCTTTCAACAGAGTTGTATAAAAATAAAATGTACCTGCATACACAACCATTGAAGCAGAAAACTTGCTGCAAACCCACGAAGTGTGAACCACAATAACAGTAAGATTATTTAAAGAAAAATTAATAAAACAATAAATTATTGGAATCTGTAATGTTCAATAAATAATTATAAGAGCATTACAGATTTCAATGAGGATAAAATAAGTACATTACAATTGAATGTGCAGCAATGTGTGTGAAATGAACTTTTATAGCAAAACATTAAAATATTGGGCTATGAACCTCTTAAAAATAAGAGACCAGAATTTTGATATTACAACCCTCCTTCATTGCACGTAAATTTTATTAGCTTATTAAAAGATTAGCTTATTAAAAGATTACTAAAATATTTAGTTACTCTTCAGATATCTTACCTACGACCATTAATGAGAACTCAAAGCCTCGCTTGACAGCTCTCCTATAAACTTGATTGGGCAAATTTGCAAAACCCACATAACCATCTATTTCCTTAATAGATGACGTGTCTCGACGTTCCTTTGTCAGTTCTTTAGGATAAAAGTTTTCTTTGTTGTTATTGTTGTTATTATTATTAATGGCTGTTGTGGCTGGAGTGGGAGTCACACAATTAACTGGATTACTATTTGCTAACAGTGGAGTAGTAGCAGCAGCAGTAGGAGGAAGCATACAAGGGGGAGGAGGAGCACTGATTGGTGCTGGTGTGGTCCCATCCTGACGAAAGAACATCTCTCTCTTCTGTGACAGCTAAGAATAGGAAGAAAAAAAAATTCCTCAGTTTTATTCATACAATAGAAATGCACAAAATAAAAAGATAAAAGAACAGAAAGAAAAAAATTATTTTTACGAGGAAGAAAAAAACTAAATAAAGAACAGAAGAAAAAAATTCTGTTTTATTCATACATTACCAATGCACTAAATAAAAATATTTTACAACACAAACTTACATTTTAGAAGTGCACAATATGTTACATGGATAACTGATAAAAGTGAAAGTGACAATGTCAGTTTCATCATCCACATCAGTCTTGTTTGATAATGCCAACATAAGAAATGTACAGGGCATCCATAATAAAAAAACTTAAAGCATTTTTGCACTTTTGTGTGCAAATTTCTTCTCTGCTAAAAAACAGCCTTAAAAATTTCACATCACACCCTGCTTGACAGTCAGCCATTTCCATCTATTACAAAGACACTAGAGATTCTGAGAAAAAAAAAACTGGCGACCAGGACCTAACAGCATGATATATGTTAGCAATTAATTTGCATACCCTGACACTCTTTTCCATTTGATTTTACCGTCATTCTTTGTTTCACCAGTGAACAATGACATGATTCAGAGAAGCAGACTTTCAATTAAAGATCTGATATTGATCAAATTTTAAGCACCACTTTTAAGTCATGTCAGAAAATACATCAAGTTTATCTTCATCAAGCAACACGATACAGCAAATTCGGTGACATTACTGCTGCTTGTTTGTGATTAACTATGGACACTGTGATAAAGGGATACAATTAATTAAACTTGTACAATCAAAACTAAAACGTTTTCAAAGAACGACAATATTGTCTATTGAAAATAGGTCACATATACAAGAAAAAAATAGTAATGACACTTTTGATTTACAGGAGTGTTCTTTCTGTGTAACAATATCAACATTACCGATCATTTGCTATGATCATCTATTATTACATGCGTAGTCAGTATTTCAGTTCTCTACCTCTGTATGTCATAAAATTGTAGATGGACTTTCCAAAGTTAAGAAGCTCCAATGTTATCTGTCATCATTTTTGTATTAATCAGGTATACAGAATGATTCCTACTGATTGCTAAATGCTATGGTGTTTCAGATGTCAAACAGTAGTTTGCTGGCACAAAATTGGTGAATGGTTAAACATCAGAGAATTTCCATACAAGCCTCATAATTTTAGTCTGTGTAATAAATTCCTCAAAAAAATTTGATAAACCACTGCACAAATCCTTCAGTAATCATGTAAGATTAACACTTTGCAAAACCTAGAGAGTTAACATACTTTCTGTCTGGATATTGTTTGTTAAGGAGCTATGGAAATAAACATCAGTTAAATTATTTAAACAAACTGCCAGTTATGAATGGAGTCTGATTTCAATAAGTTGTGCTTAACAATAAAACCTGACTTTCAAAAATCTGGAAGGCTGACAATTTTATCCAGCTAAAGGCATTATTCTAGGACTACTAATTCAGCACATGGTATTTACAACTGACTTCACACTAAATTAATATTTGAAAATATGCTCAATACATTATATAAAGTTCATTAGTCTTAAAATAACAATCATT
This sequence comes from Macrothele yani, assembly GCA_039090855.1. NCBI lineage: Eukaryota > Metazoa > Arthropoda > Arachnida > Araneae > Macrothelidae > Macrothele > Macrothele yani. Next base: position 30,428,240 of record CM077026.1, read on the forward strand.
AGAGGCAACCTGTTCATTTTTGCTAAAGATGTGTTAGACAGCATAAAATATTTGTTGCTTTCTAGTGTCAAAACCTAAAAATGATTTGCTTCATTGCACCTAAACACAGCCCAGGCAGAATATTCACGCATCTAGTTCTATAAGAAATACACCATCCTAAGTTAACATACTCCACAACTAAGATTACTACTTGACAAAACCTAAAGTGAAAAATTGCACAAAATTAAATTTATTTTTTTTAAATGCAAAATTTGTTTCACACGCACAACTGGAATTTTTGGAGGTTAAATTTAATTTTATGTCAAAATTCAAAAAAGCAAGATGCTACAGATATAAATATACAGTATATGCCACAGTAACATTCATATGTCTTTTGATAAAACAGCTGAAAGACACTTGCCCAAAGATATTTTAGGGTATCTTGACGTGTGCAATGATTAGTGCTACAAAAACAGACTTTTTTTTTTTTATGGTACATGTGCCGAATATAGTCAAGACTGTGATCTTAATCTTAGGTTACTCAAATGTTGAGTAACATAATTAGACAAAACAGATTTTGAAAACATGTTATCACCAGAGAGAGATGACTGCCTTGCCCAATAAGATAATAAATACCATGGGATCACTCACTGATTTGTCCCTTTTTGTTTCTTTGTTCAGTGGAAAGATCAGAAAGGTGAATTTGTGTATTCTGGGTGTGATCATTTAACCTACAGCCAAGGAATTGTTAACTTGAAATAAAGAAGCTTGCAAGAAGGAAGAAAAGGCTATAATTAACTATGGAGTGTCACACACAAGATTAACATTATATAAGTGATTAAAATGAGATGTCACTGCAAGATAAAATGGAATCATACTATATCTAACAGCAAATGCATTTAAGGTTGATGTCTGATTATTTCCAAGAAGAAAAACAAAAAACTATTAGTTTTCAAACTACAGCCTAATGAAAACATGCACTTAATTAACACTTTAGGCACAAACAGGTTAAAATAACTGTCAACTGCAGTTTCACTGAAAAGTGGTATAACATCAGGGTAACTGACACAAAGCAGGGCCAGATTTACCAGGAAGTCCACAAAGCCCAGGAAATGGTGCCTGCAATGCTGGACGGCCCCAAAATGACAATTCTTAAGTTTTTCTTTTGTTTCACATGAACAGCAAAGCAATAAACGAGGGATACATTATCTGTTCTTGGTTTTGGGTGCATGTTTCTTCCTGAACTCGGAGCATAGCATCCAAAAGTAATAATTTGCTAGCTTCAATGCAGGCTGATTAAAACTCATTTGAGAGTAATATTAATTACTGCCACATTACAATTGAGCTCAGAGATTGGTGTGTTATTTCTGGCAGATTTGCTTGGATCGTAATCAACATTTTGCTCTTTAATTAGGTATACAGGGTGATTCATAAAGAAGTATACAGTTTCAATGCACTATAAAACAAGAACAACGTAAGATATTTTATGTTACCTGTAACAGAATTGTAGGGGAATGTTTTAAGTTTTTTAGAGGCAGTCACAGATGTTCTATTTGTGCAACCTTAGTCACACGACACACATCAAGCCGGTAATCCATTTCCGCCCAAACGCGAGGTAAGATATCTGAATAAAGTGCAGTGATAGTGGCTGTGATACGCTGTTTCAGCTCCACTAGATCAACAGGAATGGGAGGGGCGAATACCTTGTCCTTTACGTACCCCCACAGAAAAAAAGTCACAAGGTGTTAAGTCGGGACTTCTGAGTGGCCATTGGGTCAGTGGCATGTTGTAGTCCGTAGCTCATCCAATCCAATGGTGAGGAAGATGTTCATCGAGATAATCTCGCATGCCACCTAACCGCATCAGTAGCGGGACACAAACTTTATGAGTACATCTATCGAACTGTTCGTAGTTGTGGTCCATGTCTTTAACTGTTACTGTTTTACAGCATCTGGAAACTATATACTTCTTTATGAATCACCCTGTATAATATGATGGGTCCATCAATCATCCCCTTAAAACTTCTTTTCCCACATTCAGTCCAGTTCAACAGGCAACCACAAAACTATAAGAGTGAAACATTATTGGAAAAGCTGGTTTTACAAGACATGCAGATGGATTTCATCCATTTTGGACTTTTTAGAGAAACAGTCAGTGGAGTGAAATCTGATGAAATGCAACAGCAGATACCACATTGCATGTAGAATAAATGGCAGTTAAAACAATGCAGTAAATTAACTCTATGTAATATGTTAAATGCTTATAATTTATGACTACAGAACTTGTAGTGTTGAGATCGAATAAAAATAATGTTTACCACAATCAAAAGGTTTATTATACATCGACTATAGTTTCGTAGAGCGTTTGGCTTGGAATCATCATCGTCCTGATAATGCCGAGTCAAGCGCCCTGCGAAACTATAGTCAATGTATAATAAACCTTTGATTGTGGTAAACTTTGTTATTTTTATTTTATGTTAAATGCTTGTACTGTGCTGCAGTCACCATCTTCATAGAAGTTTTGACTTTTCCTTCAGAACAAAGGCTTTTCCCCTTGTGACCTTTGCTGTTTCTTCTCTCTTAAATGCTCCAGGTAGACAGGCAGTAGTAGTATGATTTTAAACCTCCACTTAGCTCATCAGTACTAAGCATGCATCTAAAAAAATCTTAATGCCATCAGAATTTTTCAATCCCATTTCTTTCAGAAAGAGATAAGAAATTCAGAAATCCCCTTTCCTCCAGAAACCACTTGGGTACATTGCCTCAAAGCTATGCAAAATCAGCAAAATTTATTTATTAGCCTATTGACTATTGATTAAAACCCAAAACTACTGAATTTCATGCACACAGGTGTTATAGTTTTTGAATCATGAAATTGAAAATGAAAGAAAAAATTATATGGGAAATGCCACTTCCAGTTTTTTTTTTTATTTCAACCAATATCTGATCCACTCATGAGCTCATGAGCTTTTTTTTTTTAAATAAATCTTCTCAGTATTAAATTTTATGTCAACAGAGGTCATAGATTTTTCATTCAAAAAAAAAAAAAAAAAAAAACTTGAAAAAAATGCCATGGAAGTGGGGGAATATTGCTACTTTCATTTCTCTGATTTTTACCAAAATCTAATCAGCACATAGTACCCCCAAATCTTTAAATATTAAATTTTGTCTTGATAGCTACTCAGGTTTTTGGATTATGGTGACAACAGAACACACGCGCACACACCATCGTGAAAAATACTTAAATCATGTTCAGGGAAACATAAAATGTGCATTTTTGTTGAAATCTCAAAAGCAAATTTTTTTGTGATGACAATACTTAACCTTTTTTCATATTAATTAATGTATGGCAAAATACAAATGCTGAGATACAAATTGGACAAAAACATAATTTTTCAAGGTGCCCCCCCTCTTCCCCCTATTCTGTGTGCAGGGCCCTGGTAACTCTAAATCTGCCACTGATGTAATGGCAAATAAGAATTACACCAATAATGCCGACAAAGCTGGGCCACACTGCTCAGGCAAAATTGCAAGAAACAATTAATAAAAAATGTTAAAAAATCATTTGTAATTAACTGATGTCATTGAACCCAATGGCTACCACATTTGAATAAAGCATTGAATAATTGTTAGGCTATTTTTGATGTTTTCCAAAATTACAACTCGAAAACTGCCATTTATCAATGAAACCACAATCTGAATTTATTGTTGCTGGACTGCTATGAGGGTTGTACCTGAAGTAATGCAAAAGTGGGCATGGCATAACTTTTTTATTAACTGACAGAGGTCACTCAAATTGCACATGTTGGTAGAATAACTCTTCCTCTATAGTAACCCTCCTTCATTGCACGTAAATAATGGATTCCAAGCAGAAGCAACATGCCGTCATTGAGTTCTTGATGAAGGAAGGGTGCAGGCTGTCCGACATCCACAGAAGGCTACAGAATGTTTACGGAGATGACACCATTGACAAGAACGATGTGCACAGATGGATGAAGAAGTTTAAAGAAGGGGAAACCATAATTGATGACAAACCACGCAGTGGGAGACCATCATCTGTGACCACTGACACAAATCGTCAGTGAGTGGATGAAATTATTTATGCAGAGGAACAAGTCAAAATCCGTGAGCGTGCTGCACAACTGGACTGTGGTCACAATGCCATACAGAAGATGGTGGAAGACTTAAGATATCGGAAAGTGTGTGCAAAGTGGGTACCTCGGCAGTTGACACCCGATTTGAAGGAGAGAAGGGTGGAAGTCTGCTCTGATCTACTGGAAGTGTTGGAAGTCAATGAAGACACGTTTCTTTCCGATCTGGTGACGGAATGAAACGTGGGTGTATCTTTACGATCCAGAAATGAAGAATCAACCAATAGAATGACATTACACCAAACCACGCAGTGTGAGACCATCATCTGTGACCACTGACATGAATTGCCAGCAAGTGGATGAATTGATTCGTGCAGAGGGACAAGTCACAATCCGTGAGCGTGTTGCACAACTGGACTGTGGTCACAATGCCATACAGAAGATGGTGGAAGACTTAAGGTATCAAAAAGTGTGTGCAAAAGTGGGTACCTCAGCAATTGACACCTGATATGAACAGGGTTGCCACTCATATTGGCTTTAAATATTCCCTGAGTTCTCCAGAAGATTACTTTGCGGGGAATTTCAGGTAAAATTTACAGATTATGTAAAACCATGATAATATATATACTAAATGCCACATCTATAATGCAATATATTCAATGCCAGAAAAACAAGAAAGATGACACCAAATTTTCAAGTGAAATGAGCATGTCTTTTGAATCCGCTCTGACGCAAATTAAATTTATCAAAGCTATTCAAAGTCAATGGAACCAGTATGGAAAACAATAGCATCTGACAGAAAAAAGAAGTTTTTCAATTGGGTTTTTAATCCCACAGATATTGCTGTAAAGAGAATCCTGAACTTACATCCTCTGGTTGTTGTTGTTGTTGTTTTATTGGAGGTTTAACGACCACCATCAGCAACTTACTGGGCTAAGGGCATTTGCCCGTTCCTAATTTAGGGCCACTGACACCAGGGAAAGGAGAGAGAGCCAGTTTCGTAAGCCAAACACAACCACTGGGATTTGAACCTGGACCCATCTTGGATGAATGATCAGAAGCCATGGCTTAGACCACTGCGCCACTCATCCTCTGGTTGCAGACTTGTGCATTAAGAAAAATTTGAATTTACACGAGAAACATTTCGCAGCAGAAACGTTGATGTGAGCGGTATTGGTCCAAGAAAAAAAATGTCGTTTTAAGGAGCTCAGATTTTTCTGCAAATACATCAGAAGCAAAAATTAAAACTTATGCCCCCTGGTGGACAAACCATTCTTTACAAAATATTAGAAATTATATGAAAAATATTTTCTATCAGGAGCTGTATGCGATACAGGAAGAAATTTTCAAATCGGAGTTTTAGGAGCAAAAATATAGGAGGAATGCACTTTACCTTTGCGCCCCCTAGCGGAAAGTCTATAAATTACTTGAAAATTTTGAAATTATTTAAAAAGCATGTCACACCAGAAACTCTATCCAATGAAGAAAGAATTTTCCAAATCGGACCATTAGAAGCAGAGATATTGACAAAAATAAGATGTACATCTACACCCCTTAGTAGTGAAACTATGTAATATTTTAAAAAGAAAATACTCTGAAAAGGTTTATCGGCGTGAGCAGCATCGGTCCACGAACAAATTTTTTCAATCAAGATTTTAGGAGCTCAGATTTTATGGCAAATACATCAGAAGCAATAATTAACGATTACGCCCCCTGGTGGCCAAAGTATTCTTTACTAAAAATTAGAAATTATATGCAAAAGATTTCCCATCAGGAGCTGTATTCGCTGAAGAAAAGAATTTACAAATCGGAGTTTTAGAAGAAGAGATATCAGGGAAAACATAATTTACTTTTACACCCCTAGTGGAAAATCTATGCGTAACTTGAGATAAAGTAGCTATACCTAAAATACTTTTTGACATAAAGGGAATCGAAAGATAAAAGAATTTTTTCAATCGGACGTTTAAGAAGCAAATACATGGAATAAAATGCATTTTGAATTTGACATCATCTGCATTTACGCTCTCTGATGGCGAAATTGGACATCGTAAAAAAAAAAAAAAAAATGAAAAGAAGGATCATCATTCGCAAATTTCAAGCTTCTCAATACAAAAAGAATTTTTCAAATCACACTAATAGTTGCAAAGATATGGTGTCTACTACAGATGGACGGACGGACAAACCGATAACATAAGCACGATCTTTTTTTGCAAAAGACGTGCTGAAAAAGCTATTATTGTACACTTGAATTATTTGCTGGCTTTTTTTTTTTTTATTGCTGGCTGAAATTTTCGATTCCCATTGCATACTCGACGTTTTTCGTTGTCTGCAGCGGACCGATGATTTCTGTAACACACTCGATGTTTTCTGTCGTCCGTAGAGGACATACGATTTCCATAGCATACTCGATATTTTCCGTCGTCCGTAGCAGACCAACGATTTCCATAGCATACTCGATGTTTTCCATCATCCATGGCAGACAGGTGATTTCCATAGTAACTACATAAAACCCCTAGTACTTGGAATCACTAAATCTTTCTTCCCACCGCATGGTCTTATTCGGCTTCAAGCGGAACTCGATGCGCACAGAGAATTTAGTGTGCCAAAGTACCAGCGATGACAACGGGGCAAGGTTCTGGCGCACAATGGCGCAAAATCTGCCTTCTGTAGCAAGATGGTGCAAGATTTTTATTTTGGCACACTCTGCCGCTGAATTCGCATCCCTGGTAACTGCATACGCATTATGCAAAAAATTATCAGTTTAATTTTCCCTGACTTTTCTAGGTTTTTGCAAAAAAAATTCTTTCTCCCCGAGTTTTCCCTGTTTTTTTCCGGTTTTCCCAGGTTCCCGGTTGGCTGGCAACCCTGTTTGAAGGAGAGAAGGGTGGAAGACTGCTCTGATCTACTGGAAGCGTTTGAAGTCAATGAAGACACGTTTCTTTCCGATCTGGTGACGGGATGAAACGTGGGTGTATCTTTACGATCCAGAAATGAAGAATTAATTTGTGGAATGGCGTCCCACCTCTTCACCAAGGCAGCCTAAGAAGTTCAAGAGCCAGCGATCAGCACAGAAAGTCATGGTGGCCGTTTTTTGGATGACAGGGGCATCATTCTAATCGATTTTCTGGAACGAGTGATACATTGATTGAGACACTCAAGAAGCTTAGAGAAGCCATAAGGAGGAAGAGACTGAACGAGAGTCTGAAAAGGATCCACATTCACCATGACAATGCAAGACCACACAACACATCTTTGGCAACAAATCAGGCGATCAGCAAATTAGGCTGGTCAGTGAGCCCTCCGACTTCCACGTGTTTGGTCCAATGAAGGACTACTTAACATTTTTCACTTTATTTTTGATAGTACAAACCAGTTTTTTCAACCCAAAATAACAGTGGTAATTCATGCCGTGGAAACTGTATTTACAAGCTAAAATTCCTAATAAGTATCATCCTCCAAGAACAACTACAATAACTGCAAATAAATATAAAGGAAAAAACATTTGGAATTTTTAGTGCCATTACCCATTTTTATTATTTTTACATTATCTCATTAAATTATTGAAAATACAGTGGAAGCTGGATGTAACATTGTCGGTTATACCGCAGAATCAGATAAAATGTGGGTCCAATTGTGTCCCTCAAACAAAATAAATACAGTGACAAATACATACACAGGTTTGGATTTGCTGCAAGCATCTTTATATTGCAGTTATTGCCTTGTCCCTGCATACCAACATTACAATAGGCTCCCACTGTAACTTAAAAGATTATGATAATTATGGCAATATGACTTTAAATAGGTGCAGTTAGTTAAGATAGTGATCCAAGCATGTTACAATGTTATTTGTCGAATCTCTTAGAACATTGATGGCTAAGAGATTACAAAATTCTGGAGTGTGGTGCTTATGATGACGTGACTCTAAACAACAAATCTGTTTCCTGAACAGTGTCAATGGTTGTCAGGTATGGCACTTAGATCAAAAATCACTGCAATCATGTCTATTAAGCTTTGGGAAGGAAGAAATCAGGACACTGATAAATGAATGTAATGAGATATTGAAGAAATTCAAATATCTAGTATAGGAATAAATTTCCTTGAAAATTTGCTGTATGCTTGTAAGAACCCAGCACATTGTCCTGAGAAGAGATAAATTCACAGTATCATATTTTGGGCATGGAAGTATTTTGGCTCTGACTGAGGTTTTGTTTTATTCCTTGCATATCAGTCTAGTGTGAATGGGGGTTCAGAAATATACAGGAAGGCGAAACAGACTGGTGAAACAAACTGAACACTGAAACTGTTTCAGACTTAATGAAGATGTTATTAGATACCCCAGATACTGCACAATTTGACCCACTTTTCACAGTGCCACTATAAATTCAATCATGTGAAATAACAAGAAGAAAAAAATGCTACTAAACCTTACAATCATCAAAATACAAATAAATCACGGTCTAACGTTTTCAAATGGAACACCAAAAATGAACATTAGATCCCAAAAATCACTAAGTGCGAAAATACAATTCTTTAAGTTTAAAATTGCAATTTAAAATGCCATGTGATGGCAACAAAGGGATCATTTTTTGTAGTATGAGCACAGGTAAAAAAAAAAAAAAAAAAAGCCCAAACAAAAATTATATTGCAGATATCAACAGGAAAATATGTAAATAGTACATTAAAATAATACCTGATTTGTATATTCCACTAATGTTTAAAAAGGTATGTGACTATTGCTTGTTGACATCTAATTATAAGTAGCTAGTTTTTAATTCCACTCAGATGTGACATCACATTCTCACGCACATCAAATTAGGGGAAATACATTTATTTTCTTAAAAATAATTTATTTTTGATTCACTAGCCTTGACACATTTAGCCATCTTGCTACATCAGCTTGCGACTGCCCTGCTTCCAATCTACTGATTGCTCTCAACCGTAAAGAGTCTTCTAAGTGATGGTGTGGAGCCATTCTTCCACTAACAGTCCAACTCAAGCTTCAATTGCCATACCTCACTCACAATGTTTACCAAGGTCACATGTTTGCCAGATCGATGGTGTATGGTCGTCATTGGCATATTTCCACAGGAGCAAGTGCAATGTTGCTTGGGTACGTCAACTTAACATTTCCCCTTGGACATGTCTCTGAGAAATCTTTACAATCGGGTTGTTTCATTTTGGACATATTCTCAAATTTGTATTTGTCACATTAATTTAGAACATAAAATTGAAATTTTACCAGTTAGGATGAACATGTGTTAATAACGAAAGATGCAATACTTCATCATCGTAACAAGTGTAATGCTACTTGGTATTAACTACCCAGATGGCTCCAAGAAATTGGACAAAAGTTTAACAAAAAGATACATTCAAAATAGGATTAAGGAGCACAAAAGAGATGTCATAGAAGGTAAAAGGGGCAACTCTGTGTAAGGAAGTAGCAAACAATGATGTGATACCAATGTGGAATGAGATACAAAAAGATTGGCACTGTACGCTAGCTACATGGGCACAGTGGCATGTGAAAGTGTAGAAATTCTCCCTTATCGTCTCCTGTGCAATGAAAACCTCTCTTTGGAACTTTCAACTGCATGGTGTAATCTTCTGACCAAAGAATCGTGGTTAAAACCAAGAATTATACCTGTTACCATGACTTAGTATTGGTTGCACATACATGCTTTCATTCATCTTTCATTATTAACACGTGTTCACCCTTACACAGGGGAGATTTCCAGTTATTGTAGTAGTTTAATCTTGCATCCTGCTCTAACGTGCAGCCAGAAAAAAACCTTCCTGAGGAGAGCAAAAGCTCAGCAGTTTTTTTCAGTGGCGCACCAAGGTCTTCTTTATGATAGTGACCAAAGATATTGAATCTCTCTCTCTTCATTGCTCAGTTCGAGCGCTGTGACCCAATTCGCACCCTGTTGGCAGTCAAGGTTCGCCATTCCTGTCTATTCTCCACAGTTCTCATGATTTCTGTAACCAACAGATTTGTGAGTTCTTATTTGATCGATGAATATGTCTGGAGTATGTCCTCTTGCTCTTTTGCTACCGGCTTTTCCCTGAATACAAAGTCTTTCTAAACTATCTCGCCGGATGATGTGGCCGAAGAAGGTAAGTATATTTCGCTGGATTGTTGAAAGAAGTCGCTTGTGCGTGTTTACGCCAAGCTCCCTCAAAAATGATGCATTAGTCCTATGCACAACCCATGATATTCTTAGCATGCATCTGCAGCAGATCATTTCAAACACCTCAATTCATCTGCAACATGCTGCATTAAGATATTGAATATGGAAATTCAAATACTTCGGTGAACACATCTCCCAAATTATTGGTTTAAGTGATAAAAATATTCCCGCCATATTAAAGTTCGTTTCCAATTATTCACAAAATATAAATCTAAACACATGTACAAATATATTTTTAAATAAGCAGCCAATAACAAAGAATGAAGGACTAAGTGATACCTCATGGGGAGGGCTCGGACTCCATGGCCAACCCCACTTAGTGGGCCACTGGTTCTTTGAGTTTGTTTTATGCCTAATAAACAGATAATTTAAGATCACTGTTTGTGCATGTGTGACTAAACATAAATAACAACAATAATTTCTCGTCTTCAAAAGTAAAAAAAAGCCCTTGACCCTCCTATAGAGTATCGCAGCTTTTGAAAGTAGGGCACGATTTTTTAAAATCTTTACAGCAGGAAACCTGAAATGTTTAAGGATAAGAACAGGCCACAAAATTTGCTCATGTGCAGGATAACATGTTGACAAACATGGCAGATGGTGCATATCAAAGGCTGCCAGAAATATAATCTTTGCACACCCTTCCTTGCATTCAACAAATCACTCTAAATCTGCAACCACGGTAACATTACAGTGATGTAAGCTTTTCTTTTTTGGCACAGAAATGCTCTTACCGTACAGCCAACTCATAAGAAATTTAAAAATTCCACTGTTCCAGAGGGAGAAATGAGATGACATCTCCAATTTTTAGTAAAGCATGCCAACCACTACATGTATGGATTTGATTTGTGCTCCAGGGGTGATTGCTTACCAATTCTTTAAATCTAATTCTACTTCCTTTCCATGCCACCTTGTAATATCTCCCATACAGGGTGGTTGATATTATGTATGAATAGAATGTATTACCTGTCATGTTCTTGATGTTGTTTTTCTCATTCCAGTATCTGTTTTTGCAATTCCCAATTTGATTCCTCAATGGTCAGCATCAGGTATTTATACTTCCCCCCCCTCACTCCAGAGAATTTCCTCATACACTACCCTCCATAAAAAATCTCAGCACTACATCATTTGAGGGTGTTGTAACAAACACACACACACACACACACACACACACAGATATGTGCATATCATCATCAACAACAACCATTTTTTTATCAATCTACTGCTGGATGAAAATCTCTCCAAGCTTCTTCCACAACGGTCTACCTTGCACCAGTCTCCTCCATGTCACTCCCGCATGCTTTTGAATTTCATCCACCCAACTCCCATGTGGTCTTCTTCTGGGTCTTTTCCTATGCCTTTTAGAATTTCGGTTGTCCATTCTTTTGGCAAAATGTCCAGCCTATTGCCATTTCAGGGATTTCACTCTGATTATAATGTCTTCCACTCTTGTCATTTTTCTTTTCCTTACCCATGAGTTCCTCTTTTTATCTTTCCTGGTTACACCAAGCACAGCATGCATCCCTCCATGCTTCATTCAATTGTCTGCAGTTTTTGCATGTCTTCTTTAATTAAGAGCTATGTCTCTGCTTCTTATGTAAGCACAAGAAGGATGCATTGATTAAAAACTTTTCTTGTAAGACATAACAGCATATTGCTTTTAAACATTGCACTGTTTCTTCCAAAAGCTCTCCAAGGTACATTCCAGCTGCCAGAGACCGAGAGCCAAGATTTAAGTTGTGAAATCATCTGGGGGAGGGGGGGCATAACTCACGACGTTGGCCAAGCAGTTTGGTGAGTGTGGGCACTTCTCAATTTTTTGGTATTAGTACTTCTCATTATCTGTAGCATAGTTGTCAATAGCAGTAACCATTTACATGAATTCCCCAGCTCTACCTTGAAGTAAAATAATATTTTTTCGTTTTCCTTTTTTTAATTTGAAGTCTTGTTCAAAGTCGGTTATTGCAGCTACACTTATGTATGCATCTTTTCATTTTGGTTTGTTAGAGATTTTGTAGATATACTTCTGAATTGTTTCAACACGTACAATATTTGTTAAAATATCAATATATGCTACTACAGCAACTCATGTTAATACTCCTTTGCTTTAGGAAGCATTTAGACATGAGAGATAAAAAAAAAAAAAAAAAAAACAGCACAAAAACAAAACAACCCTGTGTAGTTCAGGAAAAATTATTCCCTGTTTTAATCATCCTTAACTATAAAAAATGGTTGAAAACATCAAGCAAAGTAATTCATCATTATACGTGCGTTCTGCTTAAAGTAATGCATCATTATACGTGACTGTGTTTTCTACTTAATTATCTATGTTTAACTATAAAAAGTTCAACATTTTTCCATTTTTGAAGTTTTCTTCATTTTCAATCCTAAATTTAAAGCCTAAGCATTTCACTATAAAAATTTCTAGCATTTGAAAAATTTGTTTTCATCTAACACTCCCCCTCCCTCCAGTTATTTTGCTCTCCCCACACTTTAGCAGCACCCTCCCAGTTTGAAAATTCCTGGTAGTGCTCACTAACACGGGGGGGGGGGGGGTCTTCGATTTGAATTTGACCTATGTAACTGACATAATCCCACAAACTTATTTAATAAAATAAAAATCCATAAAATGTGTAAAATTTACCTTCATAACGATATTGTGTGAAAAAAAAAAAAAAACTACACTCACAAACATACACTGGTGCACACCAGGATCAAAATATAAAAATATCCCGTGAAAAACATCTCCCAAAATATTGGGAAGCAAATAAAAAATATATCCACCATATTAAAGTCCATTTCCAATGATTCATAAAATATGCATATACAAATATATTTAAAAATGAGCAGCGAATAACGAAGGACTAAGTGATACCTCATGGAGATAGATGGCTAGGGCTCCTGAGCCACTCCCACACTGAGTGAGCCACTGCTCAGAAAACAAGTCGGAAAACACTTATCACATAATGTGGTTAGCTTGTTAGCTACACTTGCTCAAAGCAACGCCACTTCACGACGGGGAAAAAAAAAAAAAAAAAAAAAAAAAACGAATTTGCGCGCTGTTTTTAAGAGTGGTATTATTTAAACAGTACGCCACGGACGAGCGCTGTCTCTCTGATGACCTTGGTTTAATCTATTATCTTACAATTTATTTTTCGTTTGCTTCGGGTTTAACGGACACTATGACCAGCATTTTAAAAACAAAACAGTCGCCCATATCTTATTTCGTGCCACTCGTTTCAGGCGTTCAGGGCAGCGCCATCAGACAAGCACAAAACCCATTTCTGAATCGGGACCATCGCGGACAACTGATCCGAAGCCCGCGCATCAGACCACTCGGCCACCGGGACAGCCTTACGTTTTTCTTATTATTATTTCATTAAAAGATAAAACCTAACGTTTAATTTGTAAATACGAGAGTGCTCACTATTGTTGCCATCAACCGTTAACCAAGCAACCTGAAGCGGTTTTTTTTTCCGGAGAAATTTCGCGGACAGCTGGTTACGTAGTTAATATGACAGACCGAGAAACATTACACTGGTACAAATTATCTGTAAGACATTTGAATAACTTACTGAATACGAATATTCGTCGTCGAAGTGGGCCTTTACGGGAAGCGAGCTGCCATCGTATATTTTTTCCTATGAACGAGTCTCTCTACGCTTGCAAATTTGTACGTCGTTGGACTAACTGAGCGCGCAGGTTGAAGAGACCCGGAGGGGCTGTTGGGGGCTGTAGTAGCTGTTGCATGACTTTTAAACGGCCTAAACGCACTCTGGTAGCCGCTAACATCCGTCGGACTTTCCAGAGATTGTTTTTTAGGATTATGCAAAGAAAACAAGCCAGTCGTCCCACTAGGAGCGTTAACATTCTTCAACATATTTTCGCTCATTGATGAAAAGGAAGCTAATATCACGGACGCAAGTCTCTCGAGACAAATACACATAAAACCGTCTGTTGTTCTACCAAAACGGGCATGCAATGTGAAACCACCGAATATGCAGCGCGCGCATGGTGTGCGTGAATGCTCCCCTTTCCTAAATCACACGTATCACCACAGTTATGAGAAGAAAAAAATGTCTCTTGGATGTTGTCGGTCATTTTCTGTCATCAAATCGCCGGCACGCAAGCGTGTGCGCCACACAAAAGGTGCCACGAACGACAGAGTGAGACATCTGGTACGACGGGGGAGACCTGCGGTTCATCAGAATTGAAGCATTTCCGAAACGTCCCCATCACCGCCTCAAGAAAAAGAATCCCCTTGGATTACCGGCTTCCGGAGAACAGACTGCACAGCAAAAGAAAAACTTCCTCACGAACGAGGGGCGGCCCCGCATTACTACAGATGACACGCACTTAGCGAAACCCACACGGAAAGCAAGGAATCCTGCAAACTACGCGATCAACTCTAAGCCAATAATGCGTCGATGCTGGGCGAATATTTGCTACAAACTTGAATGGCGAATGAAGCTCCGTTGCTAAACCTCATTTCTCCATTTTGAACAACAGCTATCTGCTCGACGATCAAATTGTGCATTTCGAATGGTTTTTCAAAATAATTTGGCATTGTTTTTGCATGAGATATGAGCCAGACAGTTATATATTCTGGTTAAAAGAACAAATGTTCATCTATAGGCATATAAAAAGTTGAATGTTATCCAACAAACACAATATTGGACAGGCTGACTGAATAATACATATGTTTTGATCCACAGCAGCTGAAATCTGAAATTTCTGATTCCCAGGAAAACAGATCACACTGGTCTTTTATTTCTATTGCAAAATTGAAACAGATGGAGAATGGAGGGGTATGAAATTTATTTATATCCTCTGGCAATGTAGTACAGTATTTAGGTTTGGAAGTTTTCATTTATGCTACAAAGCTGAAATGGTAAATCCAGTATATTCAGGCAGTTTGTGGTTACCGAAAAAATAGAAATTGTATTTAAATTTTGGGAACTAGTATTAATACTTCTTTTGTGAGCAACTCAATGGGCTATAAGCAGTTGCCTTTCCATGATTTAGGGTCACTGGTTCCAGGGAAGGGAGAGAGCCAGTACCAAAAGACAAACACAACATCCACGCCTCACCGGGATTCGAGCCCAGACCCTTTGGACGAATGATCAGAAGCCATCGCTTAGACCACAGCGCCACTGGCACGGCTTCCTTTGCTTTCCAATCACATTAATGACAACAAACATAATTCCTTTTCAGGAGCTCATTTATGCCAAAAGCCATTCACGAATAACCATTCAGTTTTACACGTTGTCACCAAGCTCAATGAGCAAATAGTTCGCTGCAGGAATCTTATGTTTACTACCAAAAACGCTTTCAAGGCCATAGCTCTTTTTGGCAAGGTGCGGAAAAGAGCACAGGTTCTTCACCATTCATAATGAATTATATTTGTCACAGAACAATTCAGGGAAACCATTCAAATGAATGACATTCACATATCATTCTTATTCTTAAGTTTCACCATTATTCCATAGCTGACTGCTCATTCAGATAACGCTTGACACTTACTAATTCTCAACATTACTTTTCTTATTGGGAGTTCATTTCCAAACATATGCAGGCAGAATCAAATTAAATGTGCTCCAACTTTAGCATGTGATGCAGTAATAGCAGACTGAATTGAATTATTATTCACAGTGATGAGAGCAAACCATTCGCAGTGAACAATCATTTGCTGTGAATGAATCATTTACGAATGGTCCATCATTAACTGACAAACATTTGAAGAGCTCCCTCAATTTAGTGTATATATCTTGTGTTAGTGAAAGAGGATACCAACAAAAATCACAATAATAACTAAATCATGATGTCACTCCACAAACTGTGTTGTGTTTTTTCTACACAGCACTGAATTCAAGCTAAGATGACTGAAACTACATGTTTTCACATATGATATTTTCATGCTAAAAATGATCTAAGTTAAAAACAATGCCATCTTACGCACGCTTTTAAATTTTAATATTAAAAAGTATATGCAAGTTAAAATATATACACATTAGACCTTTCGAGTATACAATAAACTCATCCTCAGATTTGTAATAGAATGCACAAACACAAGCGACAAGGTGTTAGTTATATGTATATACCATGACAGTCGTGTCACAAGTGACGTATGTTAAAAAAAAGAAAAAGGAGGTTTAACGCATGTGCGGAAATAATTGGTCAATCTCAATTTCTAGAGACTCAGGGTGTTTTTCCCCGTCCATTATCTGTTTCCAAGGGAGGGGGATAGTACAAGGAGAATCTTCATTGCAGCAAAAATGACTGCATTTATAAATCAGTAAACTTTTGTTGAAAAGAATAATAGAACGAATTCTAGGGGTATTCAGTATAATCGCTGCCTCCCAAATAGAAGCATACATACCCATTAAATAGGACCTGGAGAGAGCTGTAGAAGTTGAAGAGGTTTTAATGTTATATTTGTGTTCCGAAACTGCATTTCAAGGAACGAGAGGTCGAACCCACAACATCATGTTTTGCCCTTCCTCCAGCGAAGCCTTCAGTGGTATGGCATAAATGCCATGTTGATTGTCCAGTTCAACTCTGTCTCTGTCACTTTTTATAATTGCTAAAATGTTATTAGTCTTGATCCTGAATCCGATTTTATATTTTTTACAAATACCTTTTAAGGGGTTGGTAACTCCAGATATAAAAGGAGCAGATCCAACATATTTCATGGATTGGTGATATCTAGTTAAGGATGAAACAGAGTTTAAATAAATTCGTTGGAGTAGTTTTTCCGCAGTAAAAGCTGGGTATCCATAGTCACTGGCCAACTTCTTAATATTTGTTAACTCCAAATTGCGCTGGGCAATGTCCGACGAATGCGATATTGCTCGTCGCAGCAAAGAATGTAAGGATGATAACTTTTGACAAAGCGGATGAAAATATTAAAAAGGGATCAAAGTTGTATTAGAACCTGGTTTTCTGTAGACAACATTCAACAAAGTGCACTTGCTAAAGGACTTAAATATTACTTCCCTGTTACTATAATTGATAATGTTAAACTCATCCATCCCTCAAGTTGAAACTGTCATCAAATCCCTCCCGAACTCTGCTCAAGAGTCTAATCGTTACCAGATGTCCAGACATATTATCAAGCACTCCCATAATAAACAGATGAATAATCAGCATAAGAATGAGAAGAAGCAACTTCAACTGCTTAAGCAGGATGACAATATTTCTATTGTGAGTGCTGATAAAGCACCTCAGATTATTATTCTCAACAGGATAGACTACTTAGAGAAACTGCAACAAGCCACAACTGATATACCATATATTATTTGCCCCAAAGATCCTACTCAGGCTACGGTTGGTGCACTTCGCAATTTGAAATCCCTTCCATCACTCCCTTCTTCCATTTGAAATAGCTTGCACCATCCCCCAGGCTACCATGTACCAGAGCTTTTAGGTAAGCTGAAGGCTCTTAAAGCTGGTAACTCTATCCGCCCTCTCGTTTCTGCGTATTGCAGCCCAACCCATCCATTAGAGAGCTCTTTAGCAAAATAGCTTGTGCCTCTAACCTCCAATTCACCTTACTCTATTTCCAGTTCCACCATAACTTTATCTTGCATTAAGTCTTTACACCCTTCCAATTCCCCATTTTTCATGGCCTCCCTCGACGTGATTTCATTAATTCCCAATATCCTCGTTCCAGTTGTTCATGATCTTATTTCTTTCAAACTCTACTTTGGGAACTCATTCCCCCGATAGCATCCAAGCTATTCTTTCTGCCCTTTATTTGGTCTCTAATCAGACTTATTTCCGATTTAACGGTACTAACTTTTGTCAAATAGAGGGAGCACCAATGGGGTCACCGTTGTCCCCATTCTTGCAGAGATTTTACTTCAACATTTAGATGAGGTTATGATTCCTTTGCCACCAATTAAACCCTTGCTGTATTTACGCTATGTAGATGATGTCTTAATATTTTGGCCCTCAACTCTAGAAGATCTCAATACTTTTGCCACATTAATGTCCTCCAAACTGCCTTCTATTAGGTTTACACTTGAGTTGGAAGAAAATGTGTCCCTCCAATATTTGGACTTCTTGTTGGGTCGGGATTCTGTTACTAACTCTATTTCTTATTCTGTCTACAGAAAACCAGGTTCTAATATAACTTTGATCCCTTTTAACTCCTTCTATCCACTTTGTCAAAAGTTATCATCCTTACATTTTTTGCTGTGACAAGCAATATCGCATTCATCAGACATTGCCCTGCGCAATTTGGAGTTAACAAATATTAAGAAGTTGGCCAGTGACTACGGATACCCAGCTTTTACTGTGGAAAAACTACTCCGACGAATTTATTTAAACTGTTTCATCCTTAACTAGAGATCACCAATCCATCAAATATGTTGGATCTGCTCCTTTTATACCTGGAGTTACCAACCCCTTAAAAGTTATTTGTAAAAAATATAAAATCAGATTCAGGATCAAGACTAATAACATTTTAGCAATTATAAAAAGTGACAGAGACAGAGTTGAACTGGACAATCGACATGGAATTTATGCCATACCACTGAAGGCTTCGCTGAAGGAAGGGCAGAACATGATGTATGTGGGTTCGACCTCTCGTTCCTTGAAATAAAGAGTTTCGGAACACAAATATAACATTAAAACCTCTTCAACTTCTACAGCTGTCTCCAGGTCCTATTTAGTGGGTACACATACTCCTATTTGAGAGGCAGCAATTATACTGAATACCCCTAGACTTCATTCTACTATTCTTTCCACCGAAAGTTTACTGATTTATAAATGTAGTCATCTCAGCTGCAATGAAGATTCTCCTTGTACTATCCCCCTCCCTTGGAAACAGGTAATGGACGGGGGGGGGGGAAACACCCAGAGTCTCCAGAAACTGAGATTGACCAATTATTTCCGCACATGCGTTAAACGTCTTTTTTGGACATATGTCACTTAGGACACAATTGTCTTAGTATATATAACTAATACTGTGTCGCTTGTGTTTGTGCATTCTATTACATCTAAGGATGAGTTTATTGTAAACTCAAAAGGTCTAATGTATATATATCTTAACTTGTATAATTTTTTTTTAATATTAAAATTTAAAATCGTGCATAAGACAGCATTGTATTTTAACTTAGACTACATGTTTTACAGAATAATATTTGGTTAATAAATGTAACCAAATCAATTATGTGGCTAAATATATGATTGAACAATAGGTCATCTATTGTTTGTACTACTGTTTCACACATTCTGCAAGTTGCGTGTGCCACGCATATAAAAAAATATATGTAACATTCACTTGAGCTGTGGTGGGCGGGTGAGACACACCTACCTCCTGAGGATGACAGATGACTGTTGAAAGCGCTAGAGGATTGTGTGTGAAGGGCTGAATGAGGGTGACACTTGCAGTGGGGTTAGCACTGGTTTTGAAACGGATGGAGCATTTTGTTAGTCATAGTTGACAAAGGTGTTTTTTTTTGTTTTTTTTAATTGGAGGTTTAACGACCACCGTGAGCAACTCAATGGGCTATAAGCAGTCGCCCGTCCCTAATTTAGGGTCACTGGTTCCATGGAAGGGAGAGAGCCAGTGCCGTAAGACAAACACAACATCCATGCCTCACCGGGTGTCGAACCCGGGCCCCTTACGGACGAATGATCAGAGGCCATCGCTTAGACCACTGCGCCACCGGGGCGGCTGACAAAGGTTTAACCACCTGGGAATGTAATGTAGTGTAAATATGTACATAGTTTTTTAACTGAATGTATGAATGAGTGGTATGCTTGTGTGGTTTTTATGGAATTGACGAGCTATGGTTACACCTCATATGTCAAAAAAAAAAAAACCCTGGCATTGTTTGTCTAACAAATAAATATATATATATATATACGATGCTTCATCCCCGGAAGAAGGAATCATAAGCAAGGTGTCTGTAAACCTTTGAAGGCCAACAACATTACGATAATTGACGTGCTTGAAGTGTTTTTACAGATGGAAATTACCATGATCTTTAGGGTAAGTAATTGGTATTTTTTTAATAGTATATCAGTAATGAATTGCACGTAAATATGCGCACTTTGCTGGGGTTTAATACCTTAAAGTGCAAATATAATAAATGTAACATTCATTTATGAAACAGGTTAAGTATTAGGTAATATTTAAGCATGAATTTTAACTTACCAAATATAATAGTATAGTTTGGAGATCCTTTTTGATATAGTTATTCCTATGTTGTGCAGGCATACTGCGACATAGTTTTTGGACGGAAGACATTTGTTGTGTCAAATGAGGTAATCTATATCAAAATATGTTTTACTTCTTGCATTTCATCCCGCTTGCTGTAATCCTTTGAAAGTATGTACTATTGAAGTGCATACAAAAATGGGTAGGAATCATAACGAAGCCTACAGCAGTAAGGTTAGGTTGTATAGCGTTGATACTTACGACATATCAGTCCTTACCAAATTCAGAGAACCTGTGCTCATCTAGGTTCATTGTTTGGTTATGTTCATGTTTATATGCATTCATGTTTATCTATTTTCATTGTTTTGTTTGCCGCATTTGACGTCTTTGAGGGCTAAGGGTTTCATCTCTGCTGTATATAAGTTTTAAGATTTTTAATGCTTTTAAACTAGGTTTATTACTTCATTTCTAACTTTGCCATTTCCTTATTTTTTGCTTCATCCTTTCAACTATATCTGTGGAATTATTTATGCATAATGGAACCTATTTGGTAAGGACTGATAAGCCTAAGTATCAATGCTATACAACCTAACATCACTGCTGTAGGCTTTGTTGTGATTCCTACCCATTTTCTGCACTTCAGTAGTACATACTTTTCAAAGGATTACAGCAAGCAGGTTGAAATGCAAGAAGTAAAACATATTTCCATATAGATTACCCCATTTGACACAACAAATGTCTTCCATCCAAAAACGTCACAGCATGCCTACACAACATGGGAACTATATCGAAAAGGATCTCCAAACTATGCTACTGTATACAAGCTAGAAGACTTCATGCAACAGAACTAAATAGGCTGCAACGGAATGCCGTCTTAGCACGATTTATTTTAAAAGAAGAAATACTATATACAGGTTAAAACATACATTAGTACTTTCGAAGTGACACTCACTTCATCTTCAAATATACTGATGTATAAACGCCATCTAAATATCATATATATATATACACTTGTGCACCATGGATATCCTACTACTTGGTCACGTGACATGACGTGGCTGTTGTGAAATTTGCATGCAAATCATGATGAGGACGATTTATTAGTACGAGATCATATTAGGATTAAAACATGTCATACTACTCGATACAACAATCCGTTACGTATTGTTTTGTTGTATCGAGTAGTATGACATGTTTTAATCCTAATATGATCTCATACTAATAAATCATCCTCATCATGATTTGCATGCAAATTTCACAACAGCCACGTCATGTCACGTGACCAAGTAGTAGAATACACATGGTGCACAAGTGTATATACAGTATATGATATCATTGAGATGGCGTTTATATCAGTACATCTTAAGATGAAGTGAGTGTCACTAGTACTAATGTATGTTTTAACCTGTATATAGCATTTCATCTTTTAAAATACATCATGCTAAGATGGTATTCCATTGCAGCTTATTTATGCTACTGTATTTGGTAAGTTAAAATTTATACTTAGATATTACCCAATACATGTATTGGTAAGTTAAAATTTACCAATACAGTAGCATAAATAGGCTGCAATGGAATACCATTTTAGCATGATTTATTTTAAAAGGTGAAATGCTATATACAGGTTAAAACATACATTAGTACTTTCGAAGTGACACTCACTTCATCTTCAGATGTACTGATATAAATGCCATCTCAATGATATCATATACTGTATATACACTTGTGCACCATGTGTATCCTACTACTTGGTCACGTGACATGCCGTGGCTGTCACGATGATAAAAAAATGAAAGTTACATATATTTTTTATATATGCATGGCACACGCAACTTGCTAAATGCAGAATAACGTGTGAAACAGCAGTGCAAACCAGGGGTGCAGAAAATATTCAGGGCCAAATATTTCCCCAGAACACAATTTTTTTTGCCTGAAATTTCCCCCAAAACTGCAGCTGATTTTCATACAAGCTTAAGCGATTATTAGAGTATATATGTTGATGATTATGAACTATCCTTAAAGTCTATTCCTTAAAAATTTGGAAAACAATATTTATTCCAATGAATAAATAAAAAACGATCTTACATTGATGGGTGACGTCAGTTGTCACAAAGAAATGACAGCCTTCCAGTCTCTTTGTGAAGGTTGTTAATCACCTTTGACGTCTCATACACCTTGAGACGAGGTGCTGAAGAAAACCATGTGAAATGGTATCTTCCACCATGGAAATGCCTGTCCAAGGATTCTTTTGAAAGTTGTGAAGCCTTATGAACAGGAGGTCCATTCCAAGAAATGAATACTTCATTTAAAAGGGTGTCGAACTGGGTGTTCTGATTGTGCAGGTGGTTGCAAATTACAGATCAAACGGATTCACAAACAGCTTCACTACAGATTTTTAAACAGTTTTCAAATATGTAAATTATTTCGGGGATGTGAGCATACACTTCAGGGTCAGTAAATGCTTCTTTTATTAATGTGTTATCCTGGATGATTAAGTTTGGTTTTTAATTTTCTTCAGAAGAATCAAGTACTTTAAAAAAAAAAAAGCTTAGTTTAAAAGATGGTTTTTCATATTTTTTTTTATTTTACCCCCGAGCAAAAATTTCTCCAAAGCTGCATTAATTTCCCCCGAACCTCGTTTGTGCGTTCGTCCATATTCTGCACCCCTAGTGCAAACAACAGATGACCTATTGTTCAATCATATGTTTTGCTGACCTTATCAACAATAGGTCAACACAGACAGGCACAAACATCATAAAAATTCAATACAGACAGAGTAGCTGCATCCTTGAAACTTCAGCATGCAACAGAATACAAATTTTAAAAGCTATTTTCTCATTGTTTTACCAGATTGATCACTGGAAGTATTCAGTGTGGATGAATCTACACACTAAAACAACATTTCTCAATCCCACCTAATGAAATAAGTGGCTCAAACCTGTATGTAATTAGTACAACCGTTAAGAATTCACCTATCCTTCCTCTTTGTGTTGCACAGGTTTTTAGCAGTGGCATCACATCAGCATCAACAAGTGTTTCATATTAGGCCATGCCCTTCTTCTAGCAGGGCTGTTTTTTATCCTTCTTAATGGTATCCCGAAATACTCCAAGAAAACGAAAATGTGAGTAACAGCTTTCATTCATATTATATTTTACCTTATTTTTTAATATTCAATTGCATTCAACAATAGTAACCCAGTGTCAGACAAAGATGAATGTTTCCCACGAGCACTTTGACACTTATACAGCGTGAGAAACAGTACACAATATAGCAACTGTATGGTTGACAAATATGTACAATAAAGTTTTTAACCACGTAATGAAGTTCAACACAGAAATGTGTTAAAACAACTAATTGAAGGTGGTTGTATGTTGCTTGGCTGATGAACTGCTTCATATCAACCTTTCATTAGCACTAAATCTGCCACTGTTCTTTCTCAATGTGCCAATAAATATTTCTGTTACTATCTTCTACTCATTAGCATATCTTGCAATGGAATATAAGAACATTAAAATCATTGCTGCTCATCACCAATTCCTACTGGTTTGGTGGACAAATTCATTGAAATGTTTGAAGTCAAGAATGCCACTACTCTCTGTTCTTCAGAGGTTAACAGATAATTCCGATTTGCTAGATGTATTCTTTTTCTTGACAGATCTACTAACCAGTTGCATCAAAGTTTCAAATCCTATGGTTACTTGATTGCTATCAAATCCAATCCTAATCACGAATTTATCCATCGAGACAGAGATAAAGTCAAAGACTTAAATGTTCCTGGTGTGTAAAACATTCGCATTTCTACTTCATCTGGGACCATATAGTTTACATCTGCAGAACTTTTCATAGCATTACTAAATGTTTGGCTGAGCTCAAAAAGGATGTCACCTAAGGTATACCTAATTCTTCCTTGGCTTTACTAACTCCCTCAGATATTTCGGCTGTGCCACTCCGGACAAATACTGAGAAAATCGCTTCCTTTATCAGCAAAACAATTTTATGTTTTCGTGAGCGCATTGAAATATATACCTCCTCAAACATGATGATGAAGGGCAAAACACGTAACAAGAATAACAAATAAAGATAAGTAGATCACACTAGTTATGTTAAGAGATTAGAACTTTTACAAAGAAAGTTCATAAGTTGGGAGATTTCAATCTCATCTTAGATCTTCATCACGCCAATGGAGGACTAAGATCGTTTCCAGATTCTACGTTTGATTTTTTTTATTTTTGTTGCCAGATCTTAGAATCAATCTCCAGATCAATGGGATGCAGAGTGGAGACTCTGAATTGCAAGTCTTTGGGATAAAAATAATTTCCAGGCTTTCACTGTAACGGAGGGCAATTCGATTGTCAAAAGAAGCAATACATTTTGCTTCATTCCAGCAGGGAATTGCAGAAGTGTCTCCCATTGTCAGAATAGACAAGGCAGTATTCGGGT
Source organism: Macrothele yani (assembly GCA_039090855.1). Taxonomy (NCBI): domain Eukaryota; kingdom Metazoa; phylum Arthropoda; class Arachnida; order Araneae; family Macrothelidae; genus Macrothele; species Macrothele yani. The sequence continues at coordinate 30,453,103 of CM077026.1, forward strand.
TGCCTTTGAAAACATCTTTCTTGTGTTCCAAAATTCTGTGGTTAATGCTTTTGTATGTGCTTGCAATGTATAAGCTATCACCTGTGCAAGAAGAGATAGGAATGCAGTAAACTCCTGGAAGATCAAAATTTTCTTGATCTTCAAGGAGTTATAATCAATATAGATGCTGCTGTATTGTATCTTACAACAGACTGTCTGAGCTGGATAGAATTAATGGCTTTGGACAAACAAGAAGCAACTTAATTAAAAGCTGAAATGTAAAAGCCATTATTTATTTATTTGAATTTACTGGCTTAAATTAGCTGACAGCACTGGAACACTATTGCAGTCAAACCTGTATATAACAAAGTTGAAAGAAGAGTTAAAAACATTCGATATATGTGAACTTCATTATAACCCAACAGACCAAAACGGGACAATTTTTGGCACATTACATTACGTCAGGTTAAAACTAGTCAATCATGAACTGTTTATCAATTAATTGAAAGTAAATAATACTTGTTAATTAAAAAACCACAACTAGCAATAAAAATATGAACGAGATCTGCAGTAAGGGAAACATTTAAAAAATGTAAAAATTAAAATATGTGCAAAAATTTGGAATTCAGTTGTTACATTTGCTTTGCTGTTGAGTCAATCGTTGCTTGTTGTGACAGCACCTATTAATTTATTTTTTGTCAACTCCCTTGAAATGCTGTAGTTGAGATATTTCTAAGATGGAAAATAAACTCAAAGATTTTCTAAAATTTCAATAGCTTGTTTGTTTAATTTTTCTTTTATACAGTGATTTCTTCATTGTCTTGATTGATCATCATTCTTTTCCTGACTGTGTTCCACAAAGCCCACATCTGTGTGAATTCTCTATCTGGAAAAAGGTTTCTTTCACCTAAAGGCCAGAAATGTGTGCTAGAAAATAAAACATGTAGAGGAGAATGTGAAGAAGTGAAGTATTTTCAACTAAAGAAAACTTAAAAATACCAAACTTTTTTGCAACTTCAAATTTTCTAACTTCTTTTCCTACCAAACTGATTGCTTCAATTTTTTCACTGAGCATTAAAGTGTTACATTACCTTAAAGCCATAATTTTTCTATCTTCATAAGCACACTTAGGAGTGCTTGTGAGGTGAAACAAAACAAAAAAACAAACAAAAAAACACTGAGCCCAGTGCCAATATGTATATAATGCACATTATTTCTACACCAATGAGCCATTACATTATAACCACCTACGTACTAAGTTTTAGGACCCTCTTTAGCACGCAAAACTGCGGGCACTCGACGAGGCATCGATTCGACGAAGTGGCAATAGGTATCCTGGGGTATCTGGTACCATAATGTCAACAGCAGGTCCTCCAGTTCCTGTACATTTTGGGGTGGTGGTGATTTAGGGCAAACCCACTTTTCCAAGTCGAACCACAAATGTTCAATTGGGTTCATGTCAGGTGAATCTGGAGGTCAGGGCATTAACAGAGAGTCACCAACATGTTCCTCGAGCCACTCCTTGACGATTCTGACAGTGTGACACGGCATATTATCCTGTTGGTAATGGCCATCACCAGCAGGGAACACAGTTGCCATGAATGGGTGAACTTGGTCTGCAACAAGGTTCAGATACCTGATAGCTGTCAGGGATCATGCTATTGGGACAATGGGGCCTAAAGTGTCCCAAGAAAACATCGCCCACAATATAACACCGCCGGCCTGTTTCTGCCTAACAGTGCATCCAGGTGCCATAAGCCCTGTTAGTAATTGGCGTATCCATGCTCAGCAGTCTATGTAATGCACCAGTAATCTTGATTCGTCAGAGCAGGGCACTTTTCTCCAATCATCCACGGTCCAATCTCAATGATCTTAGGCCCCTTTCATGCGTTGTTGGAGATGACGTGCAGTGAGCCTGGGCACCCGGCTGGGTCTTCGGCTACGCAGGCCCATGCGCAAAAAGCTGCGATGAACTGTGTGCTGTGACACATGGCCTTGATCACCACTGTTGTAGCTGCGGGTGATTTGTCGCACTGTGGCCCTGGGGTCACTGTCAACAATGCGCGACAGTCTCCGCTCCCCTATGGCAAAAATGAGCTTCAGCCGGCACACGGCTGGACGACGGTTCGTCATTTGGCCATATGTGCACCACTTTTCATACGTACTCACTACAGCAGCACATGAATAACTCACAAGCTGCACCATTTTCGAGATCGTAGTTCCGAGGCATCGTGACATCCCAATTTGTTCTTTATCAAACTCTGATAAATCAGCAGCTTTTCCCATTCAGACTCCGAACACTCTACTAACCAAAAGGCGGTCCTCGAGTTGTACATATACTGCTCTGTGAACTTCACCTGCGCCACCGTTCAGTCTCCAGGTGCGCTCGTTTCTCTAGGCTCGGGATGGCCATAATGAAAAATGGCTCATTGGTGTATATTATGCACATATTAACTAGCTACACAATAAATAGGCACTAGTATCTATGCAGTTTAACTTCACATCTTTTCCTGTATCAAATTTCCTTTCAGGCTAGAAATCCTTTAGACATTGCATTTCTGAAGTCGAATTTCGCACTTTTATTACATATTAATTGAGCAGTCTATGAAGATCAGTTCTACTGGAAGCCCACAGTGGTTTCCATTCAATTTCAAAATGCAGTTCACTGGATTCACTGAATCTAATGGAACCAAATTACTTGATATAGATGCAACTTCCAAAATGATAAAAAAAAAAAACTTTATTTTATCTTGAGAGCTTGTTTGATAACAAAACAAACCACAAGGTGTCACAACTCGTCTACATTCACCATTCACACAGAAATGCTGAGTTTTCAATCTAACACTGGAATTTCCAAAGAAAATGGAACTCAAAAGGAACTTTTAGTTATTATTTCATGGCACTTGCAGAAATGAAATGACTGAGGAATCTCCAATTCTTCTAAAATTTAAAAACCCAGATCTCCGAGTTTAAAATGTGACAAAAACCTGGAATTCCTACACCCGGATTACAAACAGGTCTGCACACTACATAGACTGAGTAGTGAAAGCCCAATTAAATTTACCAAATGCGGCCAAAGTCATTCTTTCTACAACCCTAAATACCAAATACGAAATTTTTTTGTATCATGCATGGGAAAACAGAGATTTCAGTGGCTGATGTTAAGCAAGGTACTTAGAAAGAGAGAGGCTGGTCAAAGATTAGATTTTCTGCGATCTTCCCCCTCACCACTTCCAGGAATCATGACATCAGCTGGTTCCAAGCGCCCATTTGAGGAGGAACGCTCTAATACAGGGTCAACCCCTCTGCCTACTAATAAAACTTAAGGGATCTACTCTTAGTGCTGTTTTTGTATTGTAACCTTATATGTTTGTTGGCTGTGATCAGTTTTCCTAAATTGTCTGATTTGTTTTCATATATACATATACGATTTCTATCTAAATTTTAATCCATATTGTACAAATATGATTCGTTGTGCAGTTGCAACTTGTAATAGCAATGAAACAAGCAATAACATTATGCTTCACAGGTTTCCTAAAGACAAAGAGCTTTGTAAACAGTGGGCTTAGATGTCGTAAGAAGGATCGATGGTCTGCTGAAAATGCACAGATTTGTTCTGTGCATTTCGAAAAAGAATCTTATGTAAGAAATTTAAAAGCTGAACTTTTGAACTTATCTGTAAAGCAGTGTTTAAAGCCCAATGCCCTACAATAATTGTCTCTACCAAATACCAGCAGCCATTCTACATCATGTGCCACAGACAGCGAAAGAAATACTCATGAAGAAAAACGACTAGCCAAGAAAAGTGTTGCAAAACTGTTAAGTCATACAGAAAATGCAGATGCTGAAAAATTAAATGAGCTTTCCCAATCAACAATAATTTTAAAAGTTACCACAACAGAAGTTGTTTCGTTCAACATATGTGCAATGTGTTCAGATAATCAACATTTTTCTGCTGAAGTGAAACTTTTGGAAGAAAAGCTCACTGTAATAGAAAGAGAAAATGAAAATCTGAAGGCATACAATAGAAATTTGCAAAGAGAAAATTCAAGCTAAAATGAGAAGATAAATGAAATGAGTAAAACATGTCATTCTTTAGAAAGCAAAATGGAAGAAAATGTTAGAAGTAAAATTTCAGAGCTTCTATATCAAGTTTTTACTCCTGATCAGATGCAAAGACTACTGAATGGTAATAAAAAAAAACCATTAGTAAACGGCGGGCATAAAGGTGTGACTCATTCTATGGACACTTTCTAAGAAAACCTACAAATATTTAAGGCAGCAGATTAAACTTCCTTTACCTAGTTAGTGGTCTTTTGGAATTCTCTCTCAAGTTTTGTGCATGATGCAAGAATAAGGAAAATGCCTCACAGATATGGAAAAATTAACGGTTATTTCTTTTGATTGAAATGAATACAAGGAGCAAAATGGCACATGGCCATGTGGAAGATCACATTCCAGGCCCTTTCAAAAATGTCCAAGTTGTTTTAGCTAGAAGATTAACCCATAACTGGAAGCAACCAATTTGCTACAATTTCGATACAAGACTCGCACAGTCTCAGCTGGAAACAATAATATGTTCTCTGGAAAAGATTGGCTTTAAAGTGGTAGCATTTTCTTCTGACTTTGGAAGTAGTAACCAAAGTTTACGAAAACCATTGGAAATTTCTGTGACTCAAACATTTATTCAAAATCCATGGGATAATGAAAGGAAGATTTGGGCATTTGCTGATATCCCACACATGATAAAACTTCTAAGGAACCATTTTATAGACCAAGGCTATCAGATTGGTGGAAAACTTGTAACAGCTAATTTAATTGACAAAATATTAAAATCTGATAGTGATGAAATGCGTCTATGCCCGAAACTTATGACTAAACTCTTGGAAATAAGAGGAAATGAAAGGCAAAGGGTTCATTTTGTTGCACAACTACTTTTCACACATACTGCTACATTTCTAAAAACAATCCTCCCAAATGAAGTTATTGCCTCTGATTTTTCCAGACCGTAAATGATTTCCTTAAAGTTTTTAATTCAAAAGTTCCGGCTGCAAAAAAAAAAAAATTAATAAATCTCAGCCTACGGAAACAATATTACTGAACAAAATCAAGTTTTACACAAAATGGAACAAATTATTTCTGATTTAAGGGTCATTGGTAGAAGAACAATGCTTTCCCTTTCAGAAAGGAATTTTGGTTTTGATTAGGAGCTTATACGGTCTGTATGAGGATGTAGCAGCATTCAATATGTTATGACGAGCAGATCAAATCAAGATGCGTTAGAAAATATCTTCTCTCAAATTAGGGTCTTAAAACATTTTTACATGTATCCACTTCCAACAGACATCAAAGCGAGACTGAAAATGCTGCTGTTTGATTCGAACCTTCCTTAGCCTGTGAACTGCAATGTCCAAGATGATAGCAATAAAATACTCAGTGCAACATTATTTTTTAGCACGTTTTTTTTTAAAAAAAGATCGCGCTCATGTTATCGGGTTGTCCATCCATTTGTCCGTAGACACCATATCTGCACTATTAGTCAGATTTGAAAAATTCCTTTTGCATTGAGAAGCTTGAAATATGCGAATGATGATCCTCTATTTCGATTTGTTTTTTGTTTTTTAATGTGGTACAATTTCACAGCAGAGAGCGTAAATGCAGATGATGTCAAATTCAAAATACATTTTATTCCATATATTTGCTTCTAAATATCCAATTGAAAAAAAAAATCTTTTGATTCCATTTATGTCGAAGAGTATTTTAGGTATAGTTACTTTTTCAAGTTACGCACAGAATTTCCACTAGGGGTGTAAATGTAAATTACATTTTCTTCGATATCTCTTCTTCTAAAACTCCGATTTGAAAAAAAATTCTGCACCGGATACAGCTCCTGATGGGAAATCCTTTGCATATAACTTCTAATTTTGGTAAAAAATGGTTTGGCCACCAGGGGTCATAAGTGTTAATTTCCGCTTCTGGTGTATTTGCAGCAAAATCTGAGCTTCTAAAATCTTGATTGAAAAAAATTTGTTTGTGGACCGATACTACAAATGCCGACAAACCTTTTTGGAATATTTTCTTCTTAAAATAATGCATGGTTTCTACACCACGGGGCATAGATCTATATCTTATTTTTGTCAATATCTCTACTTCTAGGAGTCCGATTTGAAAACTTCCTTCTTTGTTGGATAGTGTTTCCAATGTGAAATGTTTTTTTCATATAAATTCAAAAATGTCAAGTAAATCATAGACTTTCTGCTAGGAGGCACAAAGGTAAATTGCATTTTCTGCGTTATTTCTACTTCTAAAACTCCGATTTGAAAAATTCTTCCGGTATTGCATACAGCTCCTGATGGAAAATTCACACAATTTTTAATTTTGGAAAATAATGGTTTAGCCACCAGGGGGCAAAAGTGTTAGTGTGTAAATTTTTGCTTCTGATGTATTTGCAGCAAAATCTGAGCTAATGAAAACTCTACTAATTATTTTTTTCTTGGACCGATACCGCTAACATCGAAAGACCTTTTGAGAGTATGTTCTTCCTAAAATAATGCATGGTTTTCCCACCAGGGAGCATACATGCATATCTTATATTTGTTCATATCTCTGCTTCAAAGAGTTCGATTTGAAAAATTCTTTCTTTGTTGGAGAACATTTCCGCTGCGAAATGTTCCTCATATAAATTCCTTTTTCTTAACGCACAAGTCTGCAACCAGAGGGTGTAAGCTCACAATTCCGTTTACAGCAATTTCTGCGGGATAAAATTCTGATTGCAAAACTTCTTTCTCTGTCAGATGCTATTATTTTCCATACCGGTTCCATTGGCTTTGAATAGCTTTGATAAGTTTCATTTGCGTCAGAAAGGATTCAAAAGACGTGCTCATTACACCCAAAAATTTAATGTCATCTTTCTTGTTGACTTTTGTGACAAAGAATTCCCAACAGCCAGTACAGACAATGAAATAGGTAATGATGAAATAAAGCACATCCCATATGAACTATCCATAGAAGGAGGTGAAGAGAGACTGGAAGCGATGCAATATTTTGCTGGCTACTTGTCGTATAAACATATAACTCCAAAATCTAGGTATGTAATTTTGGGTGCAGAATACAAACCAGAAAGGATGGATCGAATCTTTGTCAAGGGGTGCTCTTATGATACTGAACAAAGACTGGGTAAAAACTTTAAATAATTTTGAAACTGTTTTCTCTGAAATTCATGGCAATGGCCTCTCTAAAGTGAAAGGAATAGTTGGGAAACTGCAAGAAAAACTACAAGTCAAGTTTCTGGATATTGATACATGAGTATTTGAAATGTAAATTTCATCATAAACCTTCTTGCATAATTCATTTTACATCTACAACACAAAGAGGAAATATTCCACATACTAAAAATTTATTTGCTTTACACAGCACGCACAAGGAATTTACAGTTAGCCATTTAAGAATGAAAACAATATTGTACCTGTGTATTTTCAGAGAACAAAAGAAATGATTATGTTATCACAATTTTAAGTTTGTTCAAAACAATTTCATATTTAAAAAAAAATCTGTAAAATGAATCTTTGCTAGTTCCCTTTTTGCACCCATTGTGAAGGATGCCAAGCGACAGAAGGAATCAGCTGACACCACTATCTGTTTACAATCTTTGCCCTACCTCTCTCTTCTAAGTACCTTAAAAATTAAGTCTTAGGAACCACCATTCTACCATGGTGACTAATACTGTGGAGCTCACCACATAGCAGGTATATTTATACATACCTCAACCCCTGGCTGACACACACAGGTAACTGAAGAGATTGAGTGGCATTTTGCTGTTCTGAGTTTAAACTTCTATGGTCTTTGAAAGTGCATTGTTGAACAAAGCAACCTTGTTGCAATTCAGTTTCCTGATAACACCATCAACGGTCAACTCTGGATGGTGCAGGCTGCCCGTATATACTTGTACAAAATAACAAGCCAATGGCACGTCTAACAAAAAGGTAGACATTGTGCCATTGACATGCACAGCGGATTTCTGATTGTGACTTTAACTTCTGGTAAAGTCACAAACTCCGCTGTGCATGTCATGTGAGTACAACTTCTGTGTTGTTGGTCCCTAACAAGGTTTAGAAGTGGCTGTTCTTTACATTAAAATATAAACCCTGAATGTATAGCAGTACTGAAACACGTGGGATAGAGCATTCTGACTGGTAAATGTTGAAAACAAAGAATGAAAGAATTAAAGTTTAAAGGTGTGTACAAGTATATTCCTTCTTTTTTTTTTCCTTTAAATAATGATGAGTCTGTGCCCCACTACTACCAGGAAAATGTGACTTCCAAATCACTAATGCCGTTTGGTAGCAACAGGACACATATCTGGGAGAGCCTAAGTCCCCAAGCTATGCACTGCAGCAATTATGTCATACTCAGCACTATGGCAAATTGTTTCCAATGTATATTTCTTATATATCAGCCTGAGTTAGAATTTGTTGGTCTGTGACAATATGTGTTTGAATTTTTGAAAAGTTAGCATGCATGATAAATACACCTGATCTACTCTTCAAGAAAATCACTGGAAGTAAATTTGTTTTGTTCAGAGGCAGACAGAGAAGTGCAGCAAAGCATGCAGTAAAATTATTCAAATTATATGCATCAATCATCTTTCCAACATTACAAAGTCAGGTCAGAAAGACAAAAAATTATTGATAGAGTATTAATGGATCCTTTAAAATTAAAGTTAAACCGATTTCCGACTGGTATTGTACAATACAATCCATTAACGTTAAATTAAATAAATTTTCAGATCAATATTGAACCCAATAGAAGACACTTGAAGTGAGAATATCTCATATAGACAAAATAACAACAGCGCATGAGCGCCGATATTGTCAGTAAAAATCGAGACGAGGACAAATACTCGCCATTCACAATTCACTGAAGTGTGTGGGAGCACGTAAGAACAACGCTGAAGATGGTGTCAAGAGTCGCACCGAAAACCTGGGTTATGTGATTGAACTTACTGTGTACCTCATCTACCCATATTTTAGGTTAAAATTTATTTTTGAAAAAGATAATATAAAAAAAGTAGGCATGTATAAAAAAATGTGTTTGAGCATCAATAACACCACTAATCAAGTAAGTATCCTAAAACCTCGTGGTTTTAAGATAAGTTAAATTAAAATTTTTATTAATAGTAACTGTACTTTCCTTAAACCAAATATCTTTTTGATTACAATATAATAAAATATTACCATTAGATTCTTCTAAATATCTATTTTTTAATTTCAAACAAAAGACGAAGTACACATGGTTCACATCGCGACGCGGCTAAACAAAAAATGTGCTATAAAAATAGTGTTAGTCCTACGATAATTGTAGTGTGAGCAAATGTGTATTTCACACATTAATTTACTAGCAAATGTTAAAACGCATATAACTTTATCTCAAAAATTTCAGTCAAATAATTTAGGATGGTAAACTACACCTTTACTTAATTAAAACTTCGGTAAAATCTTAAAATTTCATTACTATGTGACAGGCTGGTTTTCTTTCACTAGCAGCATTTGTACAATGCTAAACTGGGCATATCCCTGTAACTGAACTTACATCACCATTACACTACAGATGGTGTAGCTCAAGTTCAAGTATGAGCACATTTTTAGAAGAGGAAAAAGTGGTGACCATTTCACATGCCCACTGAGTGTAAACAAAGCAAAAGATAGTGGGTGGAGCTATTTGAGTTCTTTTTGACTTGGTGGAATCCTTTTTAAAAAATGGAAGTGGTGTATATTATTGGGTTAGTCTTATGAATCCATGCTTGTATAATGGTGTAAACCAATGCTGGTTGGACAAGGCTTCAAAAATGCTAAGGAGTGGTGTGCAGGTTTATTTGTTTGTTTTTTCAGCTAGTGCATCTGGACTGAAAATTTTGCCCCCTATACTCTTCCCATGCTGAAACTGCTATCATTTGTGATCTGTGAAGTCATTTTCAAAGCAAAGCAGGCAAAGGTAGTATTAAGTTTTGAGCTTTAATCTAATCTAAAATACACATTTTCCCTGTTTTTCCATATGCAAATTTTCTTTTGTTTTCTTTTAAGCAAAATAGAAGTTCAAAATATGTAGTGTCTGCTATGAAAACAACTTTCATGGACAAGACAAGAGTGGAAAAGGAAAAGCACCTGAAAAAAATAGGGAAGAAATGATTGCTTGGTTGATTGCTATAGCACAAAAGGAGTGTAAAAGGAAAACACATTTTGCAAGAATTTTGAAAAAACAAACAAACCCAAAGACAACCATGAAATCACTCTTTTATACTAGCATTTACTGTTTTAAACTAACTCTCACCTGTGCCGATCACCATCTTTTTCTTTTTTTTTTTTTTTTTTTTTTGCAAAACATGTTTTCAAGTTTTTCAACTTACATGCAAATATACAGTAAGTACAAAAAGGCATATATAATTTCAAGGTGTACATAACAAACATAAATCAAAATTTATAGAAAAATATAACAAAGTGCACCCTTACAGTCAAAAAGCCTAGCAACTGAAAAATATAAAAACAACTGGAAACATAACAAGTAAAATCGAAATGCTTCTTTAGAATTGATCAGAAGAAAAATGCCTAAAGATCATCATTTACACATGTAAATAAAAGATAAACTAAAAAATTCCAAACAATAAACTGATTTTTCTCCTCTTTAAATAAGCTAAACAATTTTAATATTGTGTTCCATATGAAATAATTACTTCATGCAAAAATGTTAAAGAACATTTACAGTGCTAGTACAATGGCACAAATATACACCCTGGAAAAAAAATAAAAAAATAAAAGAAGTTACACTTAAATGCTGGAGTAAGCTGAAGAGACAGATACACTTTCCTGTTCTTTTTATATCATCAATGTAACTTGGTATTGCATGCCATCTCTTTCCTTTTGAGGAAATGTAATGTTAAAAAAGTAAATTAGCCAAATTCAATTTTCTTAGTTAAAACAAAACCCTAACTGATGTCATACATATGTGGAAAACAAATGTTCCTGAAGAAATAATTCTTTGTCAATACATGGAAGGTAATACAAATGTAATGGTTGGCACAAATGTGCCGTATTTTCACTGTTTCCATGTAGCCATTGCTTTCGGAAAACTTGAATATTACATTGCCCTGGAGCGAGAAGGGCAATGTAATATTCAAGTTTTCAAGCAATGGCTACATGGAAACAGTTAAAATACGGCACATTTATGCCAACGATTACATTTCTAACTGATGTACTCACTTCTAAGAGATACCATCTCCATTATCTCCTCCTAAAAGTTTGATATTATAACACTGCTAAGTAGCAGAAGTAAGCTTGCTATTTATAAGGCAGACACTTTGAAGTCAGAAGAATACCATGAAGTATGAATTTAAAGGTCTCTGGTACGGAGGGAAACAAGAACAAACCAAATAGTGAAGATGAGATTGCATGGTAATTCCATACCGAATCAACAAATGGGGTTTACTTCATAATCATGTAGTTTGCTGCAAATTTAATCACTGATAGCATACATAGAGAAAATACAGAATCCAGAATTTCAATTATTTTTCAATGAGTGGGGTGATGGCCCCCTGAATTTTCATATAAGGACATATTTTTGAAAAAAAAAGTGGTTCATTGTTTTATTAATAAATTGCTTGCATTTGTCCTGAACTAATAATTCAGGTGTCATTTTAAAAGTATGATTGCTACCTTTCATGAAATAGCAAGTATGTTGAAAATTTTTAACTTGCAAACTATTTTGAATACCTAAAATTTAAAAATTATAAAAAAATGAAATTCAAAAATTTATATCTTTGATGTGCAAATTTACCAGCTCCTTAAGTTTTGGTCTATTTGAAGAGTTAGAACTACTTTGTTTCTACAATAATTTCAGGTTTATATTTTCATGTTTACTTGACTTTCAGGGTTGCCAAACTTCAAAAAAATTTAAAATTTCCTATTCTTACCCTTGAAAAACTTGATGTGGGCGAGGTAGTAAAATCTTTAAAACTGTAGTAAGTGTTGCCATTCAAGTGGTAAATTCTAACCTTTCAAATCATTTAATGTAGTACTTCTCTTTATTTCCAGTCCCGCCAGTTTTCTTTTTAAAAAATGCTGTTGATGTGTCAGAATTTCTGCAGTGTCCCAAAGCACTTTATATACTGTATTTTGGAGATGCCTGTCCAAACTTGTTGTGTTTGTCATATTTTTAATTGCAGCACCATCTATATCACTGCAGGCACAACTTTGAATTCAGCATCAAATACATGAAGTTATTATATACTTCCAGCACTAATAATTGCAATGACTATTTAATTGAAATTTGCCACTGTATTGGAAGTTAGGAATGGTTGCCCAGAATTGAAAAGATGCTATTCATTGTTGCTTTGTATAAGAGAAAAGGTGACAATACTGAATACAATAACTATCATGGTGTCAGCCTGCTGAGTGTACCAGGGAAAGTGTCTGGAAAGGTCATTATCGATAAAGCATGAGGTCTTACATCAGAGAAGATGTGAGATGCACCTATAGTGGTTTCATGCCTTTACCAGACATAAAACCACTCGCAGAGATGCCAACCTGTTTTACATGTTTTCAGTAGTACTCGTACAAATTTTCAGTAGTTTTGGCCATTTTTCAGTAGTCATACCAAAAAGAATAATTTTAACCGAGAAAAACATGGTATTACTTACTTAATTTAATTAGTATTTTTTACTTACTTATTCATTTATACACATAAAAATCTGTATCAAAATATTCCAAATTTTTCAAGTGGAAAATAATATACACCATAACTGATACATTTTTTTTACACAACAAAAAATTGATTAAACAGCTTTCTTTAGTGATTTGACTGTACATTATTTTGCAGATTTGAGTTCCTCAGCAGAAAATGCAATAAGAAGTGCTTCTACAGTTTCTAAACCTAAATTAGGTTGGAAACGGGCTCAATTTTTTCACACTAAACTAAAACCTCTCTCACTCACAGCATTCGAGTGTGGAACTACAAGTATTGCAAACATTACTTTTGAGAGAATAGTATATAAACAGCTCCATTACAGCCTCTTAATTTTGAGATTTCTGACCAAGTGACATATATTCTATCTATTTCTGCTATGGTCTCTAATTTGTCAGCTTGATAACAAGCAATTCCGCTTCCTGTATATAAAGTTCATTTTCAGTTATTATAAATGGAAACCGCTTGATTATGTATAATACAGAAGTAAATGATGTTCTGGCTCTAAGTGAAGGATCTGCTACTTCTGCATGTTTTAAGAATTCATCATATATCAGTATCTTTTCTTGAATATAAGATATTTCTTCAATGTAAAATTTTCCAATAGATGTATAGAACTTAGAAAGTTCATTTTCATTTAAAATGATTTCGCTTAAATACATTCTTGTTTTTACTCCAATTACCAGTTGTGTTCTTTCTGATTTTTCTTTTTTGGAAAACTGTTATTTGAAAAATTAAGCTCAACATCACTATCAGCTACGACAGTAGGCTTCACAAATCCCTTGGATGACAATTTTATCCATCATGCTGAAAGAACTTTCAGTTTGAGGACCATGAATGCACGATAGCTTTCACTATTTTAGATAAAAGATAGTGTAACTTGGAGAATATGAATGCTTTTGAATATCATGCATCAATTCTTACAAATTTTTCAGTTTCGTCGCTTTCGTTTTCGGACTCTCCCCCTTTATCAAACTGAAATACAAACTTTTATTGGGGGAATATTTAAGAACACAGGACACACGTTCGGAACATCGTTGGGGAAAAAAAATTACAGTTACAGGAAAAACCTTTGCTACGTCCAATTTCTGTTTTCGGACATTCCCCTTCCATTTTCAAGGTGAAATACAAATATTTATGAAAGAAAATGAAATTTAACAGTAATACTACGCAAAGGAAACATCGCATGAAAAATAAAATTATGATTACGGGAGAAATCTTCACTGTTTCCGAAAGTTTTGAAAGACGAAATTTCCGTTTTTGGAAGTTTCAGGCGGAAAGCATCCTTTACTGCTACCAATTTCCCCAAAATTTCTGTTCAGTTATGCACTGATCTTGAGGGTAACCCAAATTACGACTAAAAAGCAGAAATTCCTCGAAGCAGTGGCACTCTCTTGCCTGAAGATTACACGGGAATTTTCGTGCCGTCGAATTTCCGTTTTTGGAAGTTTTCCCATTTTCAAAGTGAAATACAAAGATTTATGGAAATAAAATGATGTATAACAACGATACTGGACAGAGGCAACATCGCAGAAAAACAAAATTACGATTACCGAAAAAATCTTTATTTCGTTCCCTTCCATTTTTGAAAGGCGAAATATGCTGTCCCGATGCGTATTTTTACGCGTTGGTAAAATTCTTTGATGCATAGTTTTACGCGTTTCTCGATGCGTGATTTTCCGCGTTGATGTGTATTTTACGCTTTTCTCGATGCATATATTTTACATGTCGTGAAAAATTCCCGATACATATTTTTATGCGTTGGTAAAATTTCTTTGCGTAAACACATTTTTTGATGCGTGATAGATGCATAATTACGCATTTTGGTGAACTCTGCACATAAGAATGAAATCCCAGCATACTTTTCTGCAACGCAAGGAAAAAAACTTTAAAATATTAATTACCGACATGAATGGCTGACGCACGCTTAAAAAAACCCTCCGATGCCAGGCAATGACACTTACGTTCTACACCAAATGATTTTCAAGAGCTTGTCGCTGCACTGCGAAAGAGCTTCAGGCCGAACGAACTCTGCCAACGTCTACCAAAGTCAGCTATGCTCAACGTCCCCAGAATGTTGCATGCTGGGGAGGGAGGGTTTTCACTTAGAATGACTCAGCGCAAGGCCACACTTGAGTGCCAGTCGCTCGCGCTTAGATCCGAGCAGCTTTGAGAGGCAGAACTGGAGGTGCAGGCACAGCATCGCAAGCAAGATGAATGATGGATCTGTCAAGTGGCCGTCGTTACGTTGGGAAGGGGAACAAGCAAAATAAAAATTAATAACTTCTGTTAATTTTCCATAGAAAAATCACTGCTTTCTGTATTCCGTAGTAGTTGGCATCTCTGCACTCATATGCCTTTATCAGGCATAATACCACTCAGGCTACACTAACAAACAATTTTCATTGTGTACGATGGATGAAAAGCACCTGCCTTTTAGCAAGAAAGTTCATTCTACCTTTGTCAAGCTGGAAAAAGCCTATAAGCAAGTCAGCAGGATGCTCCTATGGAAGACCTTGAAGTATTATGGTATGACTGAAAATCTGCTTGAATATGTGAAAGTACACTGAAGTGCCAGAAAAACTGGTACAGACGAGCTTATGCAAAATACATAGCAACGTCACCTATGCGCATACTCGGTTGCGTCCGCCAGTGCGTATTTAAAGCGACAGACATACTTGCCAGCTGTCAAGAGCTGTTTTCGGCATGAGAATGACAAGTAATAACGATTTAAGCGATTTTCAACGTGGTGTCATAGTTGGCGCTCGTGAGATCGGCCATAGTATTTCACAGGTAGAAACGAAGTTCGGATTTTTACGGATGATCATTGCAAGGGTGTACCATGACTACAAGAATTCCGGCAAAACCTCCAACCTACGATACCAGTGTGGCCGTAAAAAGGCATTGAGCGAACGTGACCATCGTCGGCTGTCAAGAATCGTTTCACGCGATAGGCGTGCAATACTCTCGCAGGTATCATCGGAATTCAATGCTGGAGCCTCAACAAGCATCAGCGTACGGACTGTTCAAGGTGCCCTGCACGATATGGGCTTTGGGAGCCGACGCCCAACTCGGGTCCCCTTGATGGGTGCATGACAAAGAGCTATGCGCCTCGCTTGGGCACGGCAACACCGCCACTGGACACTTGATGACTGGAAACAAGTAGCCTGGTCTGACAAGTCGCGTTTCCAACTGTATCGGGCAGATGGAAGGATTCGTGTGTGGCGCAAACCCCATGAAGCCATGGATCCCGCCTGTCAACAGGGAACTATACCAGCTGGTGGGAGGTCCGTAATGGTGTGGGGTGTGTTTAGCTGAACTTCACTGGGACCCCTGGTACGTCTACAAACATCTGTGACTGGCCAACACTATGTGCACATCCTTTCTGATGAGGTACACCCGTTCATGTCCTACATTCATGCTGTTTGGTTGGGCCTGTTCTAACAGAACGATGCACCTCCACACAAGTGTCAGGACGCCACATCATGGTTACAGGAGCATTCATCTGAGTTTGGGGTGTTGGCATTCCCACCCAAGTCCCCAGATCTGAACGTGATAGAACACATTTGGGATGCCATGCGACGCGCTATCGAACACAGAAATCCGAGACCTTGGAATACACCCGAATTGCGGAACACTCTGCAGGAAGTATGGTGTGCATTGCCTACAGCATATTTCCAGAAGCTAGTGGAGTCCATGCCCTGTCGTATTTCTGTAGTCCTGTGCTCCCGTGGGGGACCTACCAAGTATTAGACTGGTATACCAGTTTTTCTGGCACTTCAGTGTATGTAGTAAACTGGTAGTACAGCATATGTACATGACATATCACGAGTTTATTCCTGAAGGTACATCTGTCACTGACAATGCTTACACATCCATTTTGGGAACGATTGTGGAAGAGGATTGTTCGTGTCAGGCGAGAGTATAAAAACGGGAAACTGTTCCTTCTCTACAGTAACACGCTCACACACAAAGCAGTCAGTGTACAGCAATTTCTGGCACAAAAACAAGTGTGTGAACTCAACACCCCCCCCCTCTCTCCAGATTTTTCATTATATGACTATTTTCTATTCCCTAAATTAAAGTTGCCTTTAAAAGGAAAAGTTTTTCAAGACATTGAAGACATACAAGGATCTGTGACATCAGCTCTTCACTCTATACCAAAAGATGACCTCTGCAATCTTTTCTTTCGTTGGGTGATCGTGCCATTTCTTGCATTAATGGAGGAGAAATGTACTTCGAAAACAAATATATTTATTTAAGTTTTCCTGTTTTTCCATTTTTCCAAAAAAAATTCAGTCTCATTACTTAATTGCTACACTGTGTATGTAAACTAAGTACCAAAATTAGTGCAGCAAGGGTTGAACATTCAATAAGCGATGCTTAATGAAACTTGAATGAACATTCAATCACACTGGCTGAGGCACGCACGCATGCATGGGCGGCGAAAGGTAGGGGACACCAGAGTCCAGACTCCCCTGGAATTTCATGGTCCCCCTCACTGGGGCAGTCTTCCAACGAAACATCTTAAAAATTTGTGGTTCACATTTGATTAAACATTTTTTATTTATTTTTTTATTTTTTAAAAAGGTTTTGTGGAGACCATCACCACGTTTCGCAGCTTTCTGGAAACACCTCAAGTACAAGTTTAAAAACTGATTTTCTGCAAAGTTGAAAAGTTAACTTAACATTGTGTTCCTCACTTTAAAAAAGATCATAAAAAATTCTCAAGTGGCAATGGGCTGGATATATTGCCTGAATTGATCACCGATCAATAACTGAAATATTAGAATTGATACTAAGGGAAGGAGAAGACACAGAAGACCACCTGATTCAAAACCATGCTGGAGTGACTTGGAAGAGATATACTCAAGATATAAAGCTGTGGAAGAGACTTGGAGAGGCCTCCATCCAGCAGTTGATTGACAATGGTTGATTATGATATGTACGAGTAACTGTAGATATACATATCCAACCGGATTTTACCCCTTTTTTTTAATTATTTTAACTCTTGGAGAAGTTGGAACCACCATCCCCCGTAATGATTAAGTTCCACCATTCGTGCACGCATGGATGTGTGAAAGTATTCCCACAGAAATAAATTTGTGACGTTCCATTTCAACTCGGGCAGGGCCGTACCATCATGGTCTCAGAATTCTCTAAAACATTAAGGGGTATTCCTTGACCAAAGAAAGGACACCTATATTTTTTTCTTTCGGCAAGAAACATTTTTTCCTTCGTGATAGAGGGTTTCAAATCTTGCACCGTCAAACAAGCTCTCTAGAAAACTGTAATTTTTCCTAACTTCAGCGAGTCATTGCAGCGGAGTTAAAAAAGATATCGCGTTCTGGTATTGTTTTTTACATTGTGTGTATAACATATAATAATATATGGTGCTAATATTTGCTACACATCATATGATTAAAATTTTTAAAAATCGTAAACTTTGTGATTTAAAAAAAAAAAAATTGAATTTTTAAAGTTTTTTTTTAAACAGGTTCGGACGGAGTTTCTTCTATATTCGTTTTTTTCCGTTAAAGACATACAAATGTGCACTTTATTTATAAATTTTTGGGTGTCTGTGAAACTGCTAGTTTCCACGTTTCGGCAGCGTTAAAAACAGCCGATTTTGAAAAATCTCTAACTTTGCCAACAATTTTCTCAAAAAGGCCATTTTTTTTAATTCTGAAAAATAAATCACTGTTTTATTATCAACAGGAGAATATCTGTGTAAATTTTCACAGACCTAAAAACGCCCATTTCCGAGTTAGTCGCGTTTGAAAGCCTACGACTTCCCTTGTTCTAAAGCAGCCATTTTGGAAAAATCTCAGGCGCAAAGTACATATTCTCTTACCCGAATCAAAGAGTTAGATATTCTTTGCCCGAATGATGGAATGAGAGCATTGGATCAGCTGGCCCTGGTTGGATACGTCCATCTCACCCTTCCCCGAGTGATGACATGCCTAACTATGAAAGAGTAGAAAACTGCTGTGAAATAATTTTAAGAAAAAAAGAGTGCAGGCACACATACTGTAAGTTCATTTTTGGTGGCTATACACCCTCGAGTTTTTCTGGGAGTTGCTAATTGTAGGCTACTGTCAGAAGAGCAGTTGCTGTTTTGTTATAGTTGCTAAAATTAACTTCTCAGTTTTTCGTAATAGTAAAATATTCGCTCAGGAGAGTGCTGTCCTCTGCGAACAGGGGGAGAAGGTGCAATGCTCTTGACCTCGCTGCTGAGTTGATAGCGCTGGTCGCTACCCAAACTCTGCATACTTCCTCTCCAAAACGTTATGGCAATTGTCTAATCTACTAAATAAATAAAAATTAACACATACGCGTGCATGCTTATTCATAAAATGTAAGTCGAGTATATTTCCTGTTCAATCAGCTGATTTTACAAGTAGAATACATATACAACTTACGCGCTGATAACGGTGTAAAGATTTTTATCTATTTAAAACATATTCAAAGCTTTCAATTTTTTTAAAGGGGGGGGAGGAATTGTGTTCATAGTGATTTCCACCTGGGCCACGATAAACCATGCACTGCCCATGTCTTCTGTTCCCATAGAAGATAATGCTGGATCGATGGGAGACCAGCAGAGTTTTGACCCCCCCCCCCCTCCCTTCACGTGGTGGTGAGGAGTCTCAAAGCTAGGTAGCTTTCAAAAATGTTTCAACTTAGTTGGCTGGTAACAAGAAGGGGATTCCATTTCAACTCTGGCAGGGTCGTACCATCACGGTCTCAGATTTCTCTAAAAAAAATTAAGGGGTGTTCCTTCATTAAAATAAGGAGACCTATATTTTTTCTTTCAGCAAAAAAAAATTTTCCCTTCAAGACAGAGGGTTTCAAATCTTCCACCGTCAAACAAGCTCTCTAAAAAACGGTTATTTCCCCTAACTTCAGCGAGTCAGTGCAGCAGAATTAAAAAAGATATTATTTTGTTCTGGTATTTTTTATTACATTGTGTGTATAATGTATAATAATATTTGATGCTAATAATTTTTACACATCGTATGATTAAAATTAAAAAAAATCGTAAACTTTGTGATTTAAAAAAAATTGAAATTTTCAAGATTTTTTTTTCACAAGTTCAAATGGAGTTGTTTTTTTCTATACTCGTTTTTTTGTGAAAAACATACAAATGTGCACTTTATTTGCAATTTTTTATGTGTCTGTAAAACTGCTAGTTTCCACAGTGTTAAAAACAGCCGATTTTGAAAAATCTGCAACTTTGCCAGGGGTGGGGTGGGGGCTCCCATACAAATTTTTGTAAATCTTCTGTAGATTTTACGAAAACACAAAATTTTCGTAAAATCTTCTGTAGCTTTTACGAAAATTTTGTAGGGGGGCCCCCGAGCTCCGATCCCTTCCCAAAACTGTCTAGTCAAAGTTAGGGTACCAAGAAAAAGTATACCAAATTTGATGGTTTTAAATTAAAAACTAGATTTTACGGGAATTTTGCGTGGGGCCCTTTGACCCCGGGCTCCGACCCACCCGGGGCTCTGCCCCCTTCCAAAAACTATCTAGGTCTCAGTTAGGGCACTATAGTATACAAGTATATTTTACAGAAATTTTGTGTGAGGGCCCTTCGACCCAGGGCTCCGACCCCTTCCAAAAACCGTCTGCGGTCTAAGTTTAGAGTACCATGCTATAGTATTCCAAATTTGGTGGTTCTAAATTGAAAACTGTAGATTTTATGGAAGTTTTGTGTAGGGCCCCTTGACCCCGGGCTCCAACCCCTTCCAAAACCGTCTACGGTCTAAGTTAGGGCACCATGAGATAGTATACCGAGTTTGGTGGTTCTAAATTGAAAACTGTAAATTTGTTTAGCAAACATACAAACAAAAATTCAATTCTCTATATATAGATTTCTTATTTTTTTCCAAAACTGTATTTTATGCTTTCCAACCGTAGGTTGAAGAAGCGTATATGCTCCAGCTTTGTCTGCCCGTCTGTCGGCACGATAACTCATGTAAAAATGGTTCAATTTCGATGAAATTTTAGTATGTGGTAGGGGACAATCTGGGGACGAAACCTATTGAAAATGGGTGAAGTGGGGTCAAAGGTCACGGCATAAGAGTGGGATCCATTCCATTGCCCTTATGCGTCATAACTTGCGTAAATATGGTTCGATATCGATGAAATTTTAGTATATTGTAGGGGACCTCCTGGGAATGAACCCTATTGAAAATGGGTGAAGTGGGGTCAAAGGTCAGGACATAGGAGCGGGATGCATTCCATTGCCCTTACGCATCATAACGTGCATCAAAATGGTTCAATTTCGATGAAATTTTAGTATGTGGTAGGGGACCACCTGGAGAGGAACCCTATTGAAAATGGGACAAATGGGGTCAAAGGTCAGGACATAAGATTGGGATCTATTCCATCGCCCTTATCCCATACTATTAATATTAAGGTGGACATCAAGTAATTTCGCTTCCTATATTTCCAATGGAAAAACTTTTCTACACATTTCCTTCACAATTAGAGTGTTCCCAAGGATGATAATTTGAGCATCGATTAAAATAACTTCATATTATAACTAGGAATACTTAACATTTTCTTAAACATAACCATAATTAATTCCACTTAGTAGTTCTAATTCTGACTATTATATAACTCTAATTATTGTACTATTCTCTTTTACGTGAGATATTTCAAAGTAACTTGTACAGAAAACTAGCAGATAATGCTTACCTTGGCATTCCTTTCTAGCGACGGGAACATTTCACGCACGTGTTTTCCGGTCTTTGTTGAGGTTATTGTCCTAAAGTCCGTTGTATGCGATGACTGGCTTTACTTCTCACACTTTTCGCTGGGTATACTCATTGGATCTTTGCCTTAGGATTCAAACATCAATTTTTACCGTTCTTTATACTCGAAATTATATTAAAAAACAATAACATTTCCTTTGGTGGTGTTGAAACCAGAAAAAAGATGGCACGACTTGTACTTCGATGACGTCAGTAGACAAATAAATGTTGGATTGCATAATTATGGTTATGTTTTAGAAAATATTAAGTATTCCAAGTTATAAAATGAAGCTATTTTAATCGATGTTCAAATTTTCATTTTTGTGACTATATTGTGAAGAAAATGTGTACAGAAGTTTTTCCATTGGAAGTATATATGAAGCAAAATTACTTGACGTCCACCTTAAAGGAGCAATTCTTGTATCTATGAAAATTTTATTTTGAAAACGGCTCTAGGAAATTTGATGAAAGTAGTTTACCTACCGTTTTCTGGTACTAGAAATCAATTTA
The DNA here is from genome assembly GCA_039090855.1 of Macrothele yani. Taxonomy (NCBI): domain Eukaryota; kingdom Metazoa; phylum Arthropoda; class Arachnida; order Araneae; family Macrothelidae; genus Macrothele; species Macrothele yani. The sequence continues at coordinate 30,475,080 of CM077026.1, forward strand.
GCTTGATCTCGACTTTAGGAAAATTCATTTAGTGGGTTAAATAACCACCCTGAATTACTATGTTTTCAGTGTCATGGCGCCGTTCCATTAATGTTACCCATGCTTAGAAATCTTATGAAGTCACAAGCTCGCGATCGAGATGTTAGTCCGCGGTCACGCCATCTGTCTTATTACGTCATGTGTTGTGAGTGGATCCTATTAAAGTTTTATGATGTCACACTCTTTCGAGCAGATGGTTGCGATTCCCATCTGCCTCATTACGTCACACGCTGTGTGCATATGCCCATCCGCACGATAACTCATGTAACAATCGCTCGATTTCGATGAAATTTTAGTATGTGGTAGGGACCACCTGGGAAGGAACCCTGTTGAAAGTGAACGAAATGGGGTCAAAGGTCAGGACATAGGAGCGGGATCCATTCCACTACTCTTATTTGTCATAACTAAAGTAAAAAAAAAAAGTGCAATTTCGATGAAATTTTAGTGTGTGGTAAGGGACCACCTGGGGACAAACCCTATTAAACTGGACGAAATGTGGTCAAAGGTCAGGACATAGGAGCGGGATCTATTCCATAGCCCTTATGCATCATAACTTATGTAAAAATGCTCTTATTGCAACAAAACTTTATCATGTTATTTCGGAGGTATACTGAACCGGTTCTGTTGAATATCATCGAAATGGGATCAAAGGTCAGGGCACAGGAGCGAGATTTATTCCACAGCCATTATCCTCATAACTTGAGTAATGATTTCTGGTATGTTGGAAAGCATATTATAATCAATGCATTGCATGATTTTACTAACTTGTTTAAGCATGTTATTGCTCAGGGTAGGGTGAGGGGGATGGCTCCAACGCTATCATTCGGGTAAGAGAATATGTACTTTGCGCCTGAGATTTTTCCAAAATGGCGCCTTTAGAACATGGATAAATCGCAGGCTTTCAAACCAAATTCAGACGCGTCTAATTCGGAAACGGGCGTTTTTAGGTCCGTGAAAATTTACACTGATATTCTCCTGTTGATAATAAAACAGGGATTTAATTTTCAGGATTTTAAAAAGGTCTTTTTTGAGAAAATCGTTGCCAAAGTTGGAGATTTGAAAAATCAGCTGTTTTTAACGCTGCAGAAACTAGCAGTTTCACAGACACATAAAAAATTGCAAATAAAGTGCACATTTGTATGTCTTTAACAAAAAAAAAACGAGTATAAAAAAAAACTCCATTTGAACCTGTAAAAAAAAATCTTAAAAATTTCAATTTTTTTTAAATCACAAAGTTTACGATTTTTTTTAAATTTTAATCATACGAAGTGTAAAAAAAATTAGCATCAAATATTATTATATGTTATACACACAATGTAATAAAAAATACCAGAACAAAATAATATCTTTTTTAATTCTGCTGCACTGACTCGCTGAAGTTAGGGGAAATAACCGTTTTTAGAGAGCTTGTTTGAAGGTGGAAGATTTGAAACCCTCTGTCTTAAAGGGAAAAATTTTTTTTGCCGAAAGAAAAAATATAGGTCTCCTTATTTTAATGAAGGAACACCCCTTAATTATTTTTACAGAAATCTGAGACCGTGATGGTACGACACTGCCAGAGTTGAAATGGAATCCCTCTCTTGTCACCAGCCAACTAAGTTGAAACATTTTTGAAAGCTACCTAGCTTTGAGACTCCTCACCACCCCGTGAAGGAAGGGGGGGGGGGTGTCAAAACTCTGCTGGTCTTCCATCGATCCACAGGCGTGAAAGTGGGCAGTGATAGGAAAAGCTGAACTTCCTCACACGCGGGGGCGGGACGGTAACAAAGTGTTGAATCTTGCATTTAACTCTGTAATGTATACAACCATGACATTTAGGTATTGGTCACATGCCTGCCAACTAAATAGATTTAATGTTTGTATTTTGTTTCAAGAAAATTAAATATATAGTACAATATAATGTAAGGGGGAAAATTGCTGATGAGGTCATATGCATAGAAAATCACTCACCTTAGTACAGAACGACGTCTTTAATCAAATGTCTTTATAAGATAACAATTTTGTTTGGAAATGAAATCTTGAAGGTTTCAAAAACTTCAGACATGTTTGTTGATAAGTAATAAAAGTTTGATGAAGAATAAATGTTCATTCTTGATTTGACACAAAATTATTAATCAAGAAATATGATACATGCTTGCGAAAACGTTAGATATTTTGTAGATAAATAATAAAAGTCATTCACAACTAATGAAATTTCATTTTCTTAAGTTGTTTCTGTCTAACAATTTGTTCTAACCTTTTATGAATTAGCTGGCTAGAGGTTTCTTTCTCTTGAACCAATTCATTTGATTTTAATTTGTTGCATAAGTTATTAGAGATATTTAGCTCCTTTCATCATCTTTTCATTTCTTCCTTATCTTGTAATTCTTTATATGATGATTTCATATTTTGGCATAAATTTCTATTTACAGGGTCATGCAAATAATCGTTTTTCTTTAAAAAATTCCAAGGCTGACTAATCCTGATTCAGTAGCTTATATTTCATGGTTCGAACAAATGAAAATGTTTCAATTTTCATGTTGCTGGATCCTTTATCAAGTACATCCCCCATCATACTTAAAGGAATTTTGCACTTGAGAACCAGGAAAACAACTCAATAATGCCTTCATTATTTTTGAGAGGGCACTGAATTTGTTTAACTTAAAAAGTGCATGTTTTGGGATTCACTGAAATTTATTTATGTAAATATTAAACTGGAGCACATCACTGCATCCAAAGTATAAAATTACTGACATTTAACAACACAGGGTACAGGAAACATCGCGCGAGCGGTGATTACGATTGTCGGTGTCTTCGCTCCGTCCGACTTTCGTTTTCGGACATTTTACCTCCGTTTTTCAAGCTAAAATACAAATAATTTAATGCATTAAAATGAAATTTAATAACAATACTGGGCAGAAGAAACATCGCGAGGAAAATAAATTAGGATTATGGGAAAAATCTCCGCTCCGTTTAACTTCCGTTTTCGCAAGTTGAAATACCGTCCCCAGACGGAAAAGACCCCCCCCCCCCCCCATAGTTTCTTTTCAGTTGTACATCGATCTCGAGGATTACCGAAATGATGACAGAAAATGCGGAATACCGCGAAACCACGAAATATTATCCGGTATGAGTAAGAAGTAACTAAGAAATGGAAAAACACGAATGAATTTTATGGAAAATGAAAGTGAAAAATCGATACTGCGTTGTTCACTCCGCCGTGAAACAATTTTACGGGACACGGAAACGGAGCGGATTCCACCGCGGACGGATTAAATACAGATCTAGAAATTTAATTTTGTTTAATAAAAGGGAATGGGGCGAAAACGATTGCTCTCTATTGATTAGTTTTGAAGAAGTATGTATCAGAAATAGGGTAACATGCATTTCATTAGAAAAAATTCTTTAAAAAAAAACAAAAAAGAACGAAGTCGCTCCTTTTCACTATTACCGAAGATATTGAAAACGAGGAATATGACAAGAAAACAGCAAAAATAAAAATATAAACAGGCAGAGAGAGAGAGAGAGAGAGAGAGAGAGAAAGGGAGGGGGGGCTTGGGCGAAAACAATGCATATGAGGAAACGGAAAATGACGTGACATTCTCAACACACAAGAAACATTGCCGAAAATGATTAACAAGTGTTAGAATCTTGAACACACAAAAATAAACTACACAGATGTTTAATAACGTTATTTCTCTGATATTTTCGATTTCCGTTGCATACTCAACGTTTTCCGTTGTTCGTAGCGGACTGACGATTTCCATAGCATACTGGATGTTTTCCGTCAATGATTTCCATAGTAACTACGTAAAATTCCTAGTACTTGGAGTCGCTGGATCATTCTTCCCACCGCATGGACTTACTCAGCGTCAAGCGGAAGAGTGCGCACGGAGAATTTACTGTACCGAAGTCCCAACGATCACAGAGGTTCTGGCGCCCAATGGCGCAAAACCGGCTTTCTGTAGCAAGATGGCGCAAAACTTTTGTTTTGGCACACTTTGGCGAGGATTTCCATCCCTGGAAGAGGTGACGTCATTCCCAGCCGTAACCATCCCGTCATTCGAAGTCATTACGATTTTGCTTTCCGCAAGGAGGAGGCATACCCCCCCCTAAAGATTTTATTGCATTTTTGGAATAATATCGGTAACACCAAAAATGGAACAGAAAAAAGCGGATTTCCGCGTTTTTGCGGAAATCTTTCATGCTTGGATCCAGCATTATCTTCTATGGGAACAGAAGACATGGGCAGTGCATGGCTTATCGTGGCCCAGGTGGAAATCACTACGAACACAATTCCTCCCCCCCCCTTTAAAAAAATTGAAAGCTTTGAATATGTTTTAAATAGATAAAACTCTTTACACCGTTATAAGCGCGTAAGTTGTATATGTATCCTACTTGTAAAATCAGCTGATTGAACAGGAAATATACTCAACTTACATTTTATGAATAAGCATGTACGCGTATGTGTTAATTGTTATTTATTTAGTAGATTAGACAATTGCCATAACATTTTGGAGAGGAAGTATGCAGAGTTTGGGTAGCGACCAGCACTATCAACCCAGCAGTGAGGTCAAGAGCATTGCACCTTCTCCCCCTGTTCGCAGAGGACAGCACTCTCCTGAGCGAATATTTTACTATTACGAAAAACTGAGAAGTTAATTTTAGCAACTATAACAAAACAGCAACTGCTCTTCTGACAGTAGCCTACAAATAGCAACTCCCAGAAAAACTCGAGGGTGTTTAGCCATCAAAAATTAACTTACAGTATGTGTGCCTGCACTTTTTTTCTTAAAATTATTTCACAACAGTTTTCTACTCTTTCATAGTTTTTTCTTATGCGATTTTTAAGTATAAACGTAAGCAAACAAACAACTGCTGTGTTTCGCGACTCAACTTTGTTAGTGGAGCAGCAAGAATTTTCTTTATTTATTTGTTACTCCCCCTACCCCCCACCCCCGACAGTTTTTAGGCATGTCATCACTCGGGGAAGGGTGAAGTGGACGTATCCAACCAGGGCCAGCTGTTCCAATGCTCTCATTCGGGCAAAGAATATCTAACGCTTTGATTCGGGTAAGAGAATACGTACTTTGCGCCTGAGATTTTTCCAAAATGGCGCCTTTAGAACACAGGAAATTGTAGGCTTTTAAACTGAAATCAAAAGCGTCTAACTCAGAAACAGGCGTTTTTAGGTCCATTAAAATTTACACAGATATTCATTCTCCTGTTGATAATAAAACAGTGATTCAATTTTCAGAATTAAAAAAAATGGCCTTTTTGAGAAAATTGTTGGCAAAGTTAGAGATTTTTCAAAATCGGCTGTTTTTAACGCTGCCGAAACGTGGAAACTAGCAGTTTCACAGACACCCAAAAATTTATAAATAAAGTGCACATTTGTATGTATTTAACGGAAAAAAACGAATATAGAAAAAATTCCATCCGAACCCGTTTAAAAAAAACCTTAAAAAATTCAATTTCTTTTTAAATCACAAAGTTTACGATTTTTAAAAATTTTAATCATACGATGTGTAGCAAATATTAGCACCATATATTATTATATGTTATACACACAATGTAAAAAAAAATACAAGAACACGATTTTGCTTTTAACTCCGCTGCAATGACTGGCTGAAGTTAGGAAAAATAACCGTTTTCTAGAGAGCTTGTTTGACGGTGCAAGATTTGAAACCCTCTATCTCGAAGGGAAAAGTTTTTCTTGCTGAAAGAAAAAATATAGGTCTCCTTTTTATAGTCAAGGAACACCCCTTAATTTTTTTAGAGAAATCTGAGACCATGATGGTACAACCCTGCCTGAGTTGAAATGGAACCCATCATGAGCTAAAAATATCGAAAATCAATTTTGTGAAAAGAAAATTTGAATTTTGGTCATGATCCGGGACACACCCAGAAATTCGGAATGGGGGGAGGGGGGTCTGGCTCTGCAAGTAAAAATGTTCATGTATGTGTACTTAAGCGAGGTGACTGTTATAATAAATGTTTTGATCTGTGAAAGAATTTAGTACATTGTATTAATGAATTATCCAGCTGCAAATGAAGTTTTCATTATTGTTTTTACTTTTTATAAAAATACATATTTCAGAAAAGGAGTTAACCACAAATGTAACTATTTTATCTATTACTGTATTATAGCTTCAGAGAATGTATTTTAGAACAAATTCTATAATATACGTGATTTTAGCAATTATGAAAATTGAAATTCACCAATTAGGAAAATTGGAGAACATCTAGAGGGTTTGGAATCTCTCGTGTCGGAATCATATTACAAAACACTTGGCCTCAGACCTTAAACCACCCAGCCACTAACTGCGTCCTTTCACTAAAACCCAAAGATGCCAAGTACTATGGATTTTCTGTAGTTTCTATGGATATCATGTTCAAACTACGGACTTAAGGCAAAAGTATGAATACCATATATACTTATGTATAGGTCGACCCCCACTATTTATATGAATATCTTTGTATATCTCGTGAATAAGTCGACCCCCCATTTTTTATGTGAATATCTGACTTTTTGTACGTCTTGTGTATAAATCGAGCTTCCTACCACATTTTTTTCCACAGGCACATTTAAAGCGTAAAACCTTTTTTTTATTCTGTTTAAGAGCAGGAAGTCACATGGTCACTATGTTTTGAGAACGCCCAATTATACTCGGGGCAAACTTAACCTGGTTACGGATTGAAGGTTATGGATAATTTTTTACTCCATAGTTAAAGGATATGCCACGAAAAATAAAATGCCAAGTTAAAGTGTTTTTTTTAACTTAGCACTTTATTTTTTTTTGCAAGCATAGTCAAATGTAGTGATTTTTGTGGTAACATCACAAAACAGTCACATGGCGAGCAAGCGGAAATGTTGCTGCGAAGATCGTTCTGTATGATCATGTGACTTTGTACCTGGCTTGCCATGGGATGGCATTTGCAATGCACAACGAGCGTTAACTTTCGGGAAAACCTTAACCAAGTCCTGAACTAATGTAGACTGTAGGACACAGACTCAATTCCACGTTTCTTTTTTTTTTTCTTGTTATTAGGTTGAACAGTGATTAGTTGTGGTGTAATGTGAATTGCTGTAGTTATGAAGCATACTTCAGCGACTTCCAGTTCCAGTGGTGTGAAAAAATTATAAATTCGCAGCAGTACAAGGAATGTTATTTTTGGGAATTTCCATGTTTACAGTGGACATGTGTTTCTGTGAATCATGTGTTTTGTATGTAGCATGTGCAATTGTAATTTTTTGTTAGATCATGGTGGACAGGATGATTGCCAGAGGCACATAATTTCAAAAATATGAACAACATGGTTTATTGAAAGAGTATTGTCCCCCATCCAGATTAAAATGTTGCTAAAATTGCAGGAAATAGGCATGCTACCCTGCAAATTTTAATGTGGAGACTTCACTTCACTACAGAGAAACTACGGGCACCACACATATAGATTACTGATGATTTCCTTTAGATGCTGGCATCTTTGCAAGACTCCCCCCCTCCCATCCCCAAAAAACTTGACAAACCATGCTAACACTACAGTTCTTCACGTAGTTTTTTAAACAGGTGACCACTCAGCTGTCAGAATCATGTAAATATTATGCACATTTCTTTTATTAATTCTGTGCTGTTTGTTTTCTTTTTATTGTATTTTAATGATTTGTGACACATGATTTCAAAAACATTTCCCTACAAGTAAGTTAGCTTTGTCTGTAGGGGGGAGGGGGAGGACAGAAGGATCACCCTGCTAACACAATTTTCCAAGTTACATTGTCTCTGAGGGGCAAGAAGACAGAAAAACCACCCAGCTTCTTTACCACCCAGCTAACACCCCAGCTAATGAAATTTTCCAGGTAGTATATCCCTCAAAGCAGTACCAAGAACAAGACTCATACAGCTTTTCATAATTTATCTGGGAAACTAATATTTGATTCAATAAATTCCACAGGGAAACGAAAAACTAATTACATACTACAACGATGCAGATAGGCTAAAAATGATTTATTTATTTGGTGGTCTGTGGCCAGTAATATCAACTGTGGACATCACTGAGACATTCTGATCTCTCCTACAGCATTTCCTATACCATACAAAAATGAAAAAAATAATGGAGGATTCCACTGCTTTTAACAGCTTGCTACAGCAAGAAGAAAAAAAAAAAGATAAACTCTCCCACAAGTCTACCAACTCGGCATGTCACTTATGTACTGTCACTGTTTTTATTTTCCTTTTTTTTTTTTTTTTTTTTTTGTCTGAGTATTTCTTGAGGGAAAAAAACCCCTCTTAAACAGGAAACCTCACGACAAAATGAAATAGTAAAGACTGAGCTGGGGCCAATATAACACCAAGAAAAGGTTGGCATGAAGATCATTCTTATCTTGTAGATTACATTTCATTTAAAAAAAAGCATTGTTTCATATCATTCTTCAAAAAATCTTAATGTCTTTATTTCCCATCTACTTAATAGTTTTATAAGTAAAATTTGAAAAGCCAATGAATTGTTTTTGTTCTTTTTTTTTTACATACTCATGAAATGTAAAAGCAAAACACATCCACAGAAAACACTGTAATTTGTACCATCTTACCACCATGAGCAAAATACATTCAAAGCTTTTAATTTTCACTTATACTCTCAAAAAACATTTAACATGAAGCTGTGTGCTATAAGCACTATATGTAAACACATTTTACATGATGATCTATAGACAATAACAGATGATGCAATAAAACAGTAACAGGGAATTCACACTGAATTTTATCCCATTGAATTTTTGCAAAAATAATAAAAAAATGACACATAAATTGAAGATTTAAGGTAAAAAGTGATTTCATTCACTTACTGCTTGATAAAACCAAGGAGAGGCAATTCATGGTAACCACAATGGAAAGAAAAAGGGAAAATCATTAAAAAAAAAAACTGGTTGGAAAGGAAACACACATGACACTACTGAAAAAACTCTACAAACACAATAACTACACTAAGGTATAAAAGGTAAAAGGATAAAGAGGAAAACATGACAACTACTCTAGGATCTACATTCTACTGACAAAAAAATGAATGTCTTTTATTTTTGTTTTTTTTTTCACTGGAGAAAACTTTATGTTAAAACCTAAGAAACTAAAAATGGCAAAAATCCAGTGTGAAAACCTAATCATTCCATAACTTAAAGCAATTAATAATGTTAATTCAAAAAATATAGAATCATCATTTCACCACTTGATATGTATCAGATATAAATCATCGAAGATGGTAAGCTCATAAAACAAAATGCACTGACATGACCGACATTAAAAATCATTATGATACCTTCAAATTAGAACTGAGGAACATTCTCTGCTCTAGAAGATCTAACATCAGAAAAAGTGGACATCTCTGAAGTTAACAGAAAACTAAACAAGGCTCTTATGGAAACAGCAACAAAAATAGCTGGTACTAAGAACATGTTGCATATGAAAAAAATATCAGGAAAAACAAAACAGCTGATGCAAAAGAGAAGGGAAGAATAAAGAAGATGTAATTTCAAAAGTGGAATATATAGAGCTATGCAAAGCAGTATGAAAAAGTATCACTGTACACTCAAGAAAATTTAATTGTGAACTAGTGAGAAGAGCAACTGATAACAACCAAAGCCTGAAGAGAGCAAAAAGGCATCTCAGTAAGGTAAGAAAACAGATTATGGCACTGAGAAAAGAAGATGGTACTGTAATAAGAAATAGAGGTGAAATTTTGACAAGAGTGAAAGATTTCTACTCTTAACTATATGAAAAGGATGATACATCTACTCCAGACATTCTGAAAGTTAAGAGTGTAACAAAGTCCCCTCCAGTCCTCCCAGCAGAAGTTACACATGTGATTCAGAACATGAAATGGGGAGAAGTTCCAGGAGAAGATGAAATTAACATGGACATTATACAAGAAACAAGTAGAGAAATTGAAACTAGACTCGCCCAAGTTTTCACTAGATTTCTCAATGATGGGAAGATTCCTGAGGATTGGAACAATGCTACAATGATCCTGTTACATAAAAGAAAAAAAGGTGACATTGAGGATCTTAGCAACTACAGACCCATCAGGTTCATGGGCAGCTTGCCAGATGAGGCAAGTGAGGCGCTGCCTCACCAGAAATTTTTTGTCCATGAAGAAAGTTTTTACACATGTAAGATACAATACACCTTTAATTGTGTAGTGTTCTCCCTAGATTTTTTTACAGCTGAGTGGCAAGAAACTTCAGCTGGATGGTATTAATGACCCCTTTCCCAATCGAGAAAAAAAGGATGTTGTTTTGCTTAACATTATTATACTTCTTTTAGTGGTGTGGTAGGCATTAACATAACATAACATGATAAACGACATTAGAAAATTGTACATAAATGATGAAACATGAGTACTTACTAATAAATTACATTTGACACAGGTGAGACAGTTTTCATTAATATTTATGGTGTATGTGGGGATAAGTTTTCAACTCTTTTAAGTGCGTTGTGGAAAGCATTCATTACAGAAAATTTAGCTGGGCGGCAGAGAAAATTAGCTGGGTGGGCCACCCAATAAAAAGGCTCTAGGGAAAACACTATTGTGCATGCTAAATGAAACTCTCATTGTGATTTGTAAATTTTATTAAATAAGGCTTCAACCACAGAATGAATCCTGAATTTATGAGCCTTAAATTTATAAAGTTTAAATACTATTTTTGCAAAGTGGTTGAAACGAGCATATGTTGAGCACCTAGAGAGGCGATATATAGAAATGTGCTTCCGGCTTGATTTCTCCTACACAACACACAGTTCCCACCGGTCAGGGCCTTAAATGTGATCTACATGAAGGGTGCACCTTCACAAACATACATGTTGCTTTTATTCTGGACTCAAACATTTTTTGAGAAAAGTAGTTCTTCTATTAAAATTATTTCCTTTGAATTTTTAGAGGAGTGAACGTTCGATTGGTGTTGTGCGTGGTGCAATAACCACTTACTAACTATCGCTAGAGAAAGAAATTAAGTGCAAAATGTGTGTTTGTGCTCAAGGAGGATGATAAAAGTAAAACGAGTTAACCATTCTTCCTGTATTTTTTTTCATAAAATATACATTTCCCCCACCAAAACTGTTTCCAATGTTATAAGTCAACCTTTCTTCCTTCCGCCGTGCTTGATGTCTTCCTATGATTTTATTGAACTATCGTCGAATAATATATATAGATATAAAATATATGTAAGTATATATATATACATCAAATCCTTCTCTACAAAATTTGGTTTTAGTAATTTTTCATAACATATATGTTATGGGCTGGGTCTTAGCCTCACCAACATTTTACTCCACAAGACACCACTGCTAAGGTTCCTTCACATAACTTGAAGGTAACACTGGACATGACTCAACTGAGAGAACAAGCTGGATGCAGGAGTGGCTACAGCACTATAAGATCATACTCATGTACTGAGAGAACTAATTGAAAGAACAAGGGAATATGAGCACCCATTATATATGGCTTTTATTGATTATGAAAAGGCTTTTGATTCTGTGAAATAATCAACAGTTACAATGGCTTTGAAATCCTGGAGTATTGAAGATGCATACATTAGCATACTTGCCAACTTTCAGAAAGTGAAATCCATAAAACAAATTTCATCGATATATTCGATCAAAAATTTAATCAATATCTTTAATTAAATTTCTTATCTAGCATACTGATTAAATGAAGCAAACACATCGATGAAAAGTCGATACATTACACAAATCAAGTATTAACTTTTAATCAGTTTACTGCAGAACATTATATTATATGTTAATTTCTAAAATAAAAAGCTATTACACATGCGCAGTTTAATAATTAAGGATTCCATACAAATAAGTCAATTCTCACACAAGTTATTGCGAAAAAATAAAATCTGTTTTAATTTTTTTTTTTTTACGATAACTATGTTCTGAGATAACTTTTCAAACTGGGGATAACAAAGACCAGCATTCCAATGTCAGATACCCCATGCCGGTCTACTGAGAAGTTGCAAATTGGGGGATAAACAATGCATTATCCGAAAGGGGGAGGGGGTAAACATAGCAAGAGATAACATGCCCAAAGCTGGGACAGTTCAGTATAGGCACAGTACAAGCTTTAATGTTTGAAATGATGCAAAATGATAACCTAAAACATGTGGGAAAACCACAGACGAAGTTTTCCCACATAAGCACATGTAGCTGAAAAGAAGTTTATTCCTAACTCAGATCCACACTTTATTTTAAATGAATTAAGTTAAATAAAAGAAGTTCTAATGGTGGGGGTGCAAATTCATCAGGAGAAAATAAAAATCTGGGTGAAATGCTAAATCTGTAAAATTAAAACCTTGCGAGTAAAACAAGTCGCATTTCCATAAATTTTATGGGTAAATTGTAAAACCTGGCAGGTCTGCATTAGCATTATTAATAACATCTATTAAAATGCAAGTTCAAAGGTTTGGTTATTTGAGGATACAGCACCAATAAAAATTGGAAATGGAGTAAGACAAGGTGACATCATATCTCCCAAACTCTTTAATGCCACATTGCAAAATGTCTTTCAATCATTAAACTGGGAAAATAAAGGGATAAAGATTAATGGAGATTATTTAACTTACCTTTGTTTTGCTGATGATGTAGTAATTTTTGCAACTGCACCTTTAGAACTGCAGAGTACGATGAGGAAGAAGTGGAATTAAAAATGAACTTTCAGAAGATAAAACTGATGTACAATGCTTTCACAAGAAACGAAGATTTATCAATTGATGGGGAAAAGCTGGAGATACCCGATACCTACATTTACCTCAGACAACAGATGTCAAGCAAAGGTCATGCTGATGAAGAAATTAATCGATGTCTAAAACTCGGTTGGAGAGCTTTTGGAAGAAACAGTACAATTTTTAAGAGCAATATGCCATTATGTCTTAAAGGTCTTTAATCAATGCATCCTTCCAGTGCTTACATATGGAGCATAAATGTGGACCTTAACTAAAAAGACAAACAAAGACGACAGAAAACTGAAAGCCTGGAGAGATGCATGCTTGGTGTAACCAGGATAGATAAGAAGAGGAACTTGTAGATAAGGAAAATGACAAGAATAGAAAGATATCATGATCAGACTAAAATCCCTGAAATAGCAATGGGATGGACCAGAAGGATGGATCACCGATGGACAACTGAAATTTTAGACTAGATTCCAAGGAACAGGAAAAGACCCAGAAGAAAAGGTCACACGGAAGGATGAAATTCAAAGGCATGCAGGAGTGACACAGAGAAGATTGGCACAAGACAGACCATTGTAGAAGAAACTTGGGGAGACCATCCAGCAGTGAATTGATAATGCTGACAAGGATAATGGCATGACAGATCATTCTTTGAGAGGATCAAGAAAACCATGCTGATGAAATTGAAACAAAAGACTGATCATCTTATTAATGATTACAGTGTGTATAAACAATGTCAAGGTCTGTCATAACAACTTCCAGTAGCTGCTATTGGATTAGACACTCTTTAAAGAGATGCAATTAATTATACCTAGTGATACATGCTTTACTTGGCTTTCTCACTTGAAGGTAAGCTCACTTGGTAATAATTAATGTTATGGCTATTCCTCGACTTAGTGCATTACAACTATTTCAAAATTATGCATTTTTACTAAGGAATAAAGGAGATTTTTAAATCAAAATTTTGGGCCATACCCCTACCCTTCTTAAGGACTACAGCTATGGTAGGCATTACCTCCATGAAGTAAATTCCAACTTATTTAATGTTGTACCTCATCTTCTCTCAATTTCCAGTCCTTTTGTGGGAGAAACAGGCAGGCAGACGACAGCTTAAAATTTGTACTAACAATTGTGATTTTATTTGATCCTAAGATTAAAAAAAACAGATGTGTAGCAGCAGCACCAAACCCTAGCCCACAAGCATAAAACAAAAGTTCAGTATTCAAAGGTTACTGTAACCAATAACTACTGTTGATGGGCCAAATGGATCAAAACCTGATAGGTACTGGATACAGATAACTCGAAAGAAAAGAAAAAAAAAACCTTAATACATTAACAAAAGGCTAAAAAATAGCACATCATAATTCCTAAAAAACATCAACTGCACAGAGAATGATTCACATTTATAGTGACAAAGTAAAATGAGCGTCATATACAAATTGTGTGCATCATGATTACATAACCATGTTTATCATGCAGTAGCAGCCTTTCACTTTAAGAGCATTTGTAATTTTGCTTTCGTAGTGTTAAGATGCCTCCACGAGTGATTCCGTCCTGGGAGGGGTATATAGTTGCCCTTTCTGAAGAAGGTTATTTGTATACAGCAATTTAAAACAGGTGCAAAGAAAATGGTTGTGTGATTTCTAAACATGGCATACGCCAAGTAATTAGGTACGCAAAAAAGAACTTTGCAGCTTGCTTTAGTGGCGCACAAATGCCCCCCCCAAATAACTCCCTAAATCAAAGAGGACTGCTGAGGTGGTACAAAAAGTCGGGTCTCTTGTAAAGAAAGAGGGTCCAGCAATGCAAAGAAATATTGCACAGCATGTAGGTGTCTCACAGGCAACTGTAAACCATATTATCAAATCTGAGCTACACTTAGAAAAGCAGTTTAAGCTTAACATCCACAAGCTCCTACCATGCCACATTTTGAAGCTAATGACAAACTGCAGGAAACTGTATGAGAGACACCTAGCAAGGAACAGGTGGAAGTTTCTGGTCACTTTGAATGAAGCATGGATATATCTTAGTGACACAAACAAAATCTGTGTGATATACTATCAAGTAAAGGGTGTAAAGGCATACCCAGAATGGGTATGTGAATGCAAAGAAAGTCTTTCACATGGATTTATGATTGTGGCAGGTAATTGCTATAATGGCAAGTTAAAGCTGCAAAAGGTAGCAAATAATGCAAAAATTAATGCAGCTTATTATCAGACAAACATTCTTGACCTAATTTACCATGAAAAAATTCCATCCTTATATGGTGCTATGGCTTCAAATGTACGGATCCACCAAGATAAAGCTTCCAGCCATACGGCTAAGTCCACAGTGGCATACATGCCAAAGATGGAAGCTGAGACCGGGATTCACGCTATACCATTTCCCTCAATTCCTGTCAAATCCCCAGATTCCTCTTCCATGGATTTCTGCGGCTTCAGGTTACTTAAACGAGCCCTCAAAAGTAGACAACCCAAAACAATTAACGGCCTTTGGAAAACTTGTGTAAAGAGGAGTGGGAGAGAATTGATCTTGCCTGTCTGCAAAGGAGCCTGTTATACTGGAAGTTGCACTGCCGAACGATAGTACAGGAACATGGTAAGCACATAGAGCACAACAGAAGTTAGTGCCATGGTATTTCATGAATCATAACTGTATGATTCTGCAAACTTTGTGACTATAAACTTGAAACAACCTCTGTACAATGTTGTGAAAGGTAGCAAATAATGCAAAAAGATCACACAAAAAACCACTGCTTTTCAAGGAAGTACATCCTATCAACAAACTGTTCACAGCAAAAGGCATTAACAACAGTTAGGATGAGAACATTATAACCAGGGTTTGTCCTTTTTTTTTTTTTTTCAATAATAAAAACAGATTTTTTTTTATTTAGATCACACTTTTTTTTATTAAAATTGATTCTTTTAAATCAAAATTGTACTTTCATGTACTATATGATGGGTAATGTATTTTGCACTAAGATATGTTTCAGGCCCTATTTTGCTCATAATTTGCCAAACTCTAGAATGTATTCTTGAATTGTACATAATTCTCAAAAATGTAAAACTTGTTACTTGAACCCACTTAAAATATAAATGGGGAAACAAAAATCAAGCAACACTGTGTGTTAAAAAATCACATCAGAAAAGTTGTTGCATTTAATTTATTATGGTATTTTACTGTTGGTTGATTGGAGCTTATTGGTGCACGGGTATAGAGTGCCAAGCAATATGGTTTACACATGAAAAAAAAAAGCAACATCAAAAATGTAACAAAAAGGAAGGTACAAAAAAGCAAATATGACATAAAACAGGATAAATGAAATGGCTGAATCACACAACAGACTACCACTACACAAAATGAAAAACACTGATGCAATGAAGAAAAGAGAATACAGATGACAGGTCACAATGATCGTGTAAAAGGCAACTCAGGGTTTCTTAGTAGTCTTGTAAAGTGGGTAAACAAAGAAAATGAACACTTTCACAAACATAAAACATGTACAATAGTTAGAAGTGCATTACACATCCCATATATAGGGGCAATGCTGCTATACAGCAAATATGTGAGTGAAATGGCAATGCCCAATGCAAAGATGTAGATGTGTTGGTACAACTTTCTCACAATTTTTGCAGAAACTAAATTACCACACATACGTGGCCATAGCTTAGTTTTAAGAAGGGGAGAAACAGAAGTTATATAAACTATGAATAACATATTGAAATATCCACTGTCCCTTCATTTAACAGGGCTTTTTATCACATTTATGACACACAAATTTAACTGAAAATCAAAAGACCTAAAACCTACATAAAGAATGGTGGATAAATGAAATTAAATGAACTGTTAGAACAGTAATGAAATTACTTTGTTCTTTTGATCCTTTTGTTCACTTATGTCACATGCATCACGAAACCCCCAGAGACCACTTATTTGGTCACCAACAATGAAAAAACATTCTCAAGACAAATTTCTGGGAAAAATTCAAGAAATCTTTGTCCAGCAATGAATGGCTGCTCCAGAGGATAGTCTATTTTTCATTTCTTTGTTTTTCATACTTTTCCGTGCTGTATGTTTTTCTCCAACATGCAATACAAAATTTCTTCAGTACTTTCAACTGTAAATTTCTACTTATTCTACTGAAAACTCCCTACATTTTTCCTATTCTTACTGCATGCACACACAACCACAAGTTCTACAGTAAAAATTAGCAACCAGAATTAGTGTTATTGAGATAATCTCTACAGTACCTTCCAAGAACAGAAAGGGCATGGTCCGATTTGCAGGGAGGGCAAATGCCCCCTATATGGGCACTCATGTGTTCACAGTCTGATCTATGGTTTAATAGAGAGAAGGTTGTTCCCAGCCTGTTGATTCTACATGGACTGCCACTTATCCATGATGAACTTATGGATGGAAACACAATGAAAATTCTTAAAATACACTGGCAGACCAGTGATAGTCATGGATTTTATTGTTAGATACACATAGTTTACCTTTATCATATGCAATTATGCTACACAGTGTGGGTACACTATAGACTAATTTTGTACTACAATGCTAAAACAGGAGTAGCATTTTGGAACCAGCCAGGCAGCTACACTAAGTTGGAGTAAATATTTTAAAAAGAAACACAAGCTTTAAAAAAGAGTAATGTGGCTTCCCTTACATAGCATTGGCTTTTCATTTGAGGTTGTCTTTAAAAAGCAGGAATCATTTTTTTTTTATTTCATGACATGCTGACACTTAAGATTTTAACAAAAAATATTGCTTTTAAAAACAGACATAAACAGTGGATAGGTTAGCCAATTTTGCTTTACTGGTTTAACACCCTCCAGGGAAGGGGTTTTCCCACTTCTAAAGATTTTGTGTATGTGTTCTGATTTGGACTATTTTTCCTAGGAGGCTTTCATCGATGACATGGATTTACGAACGCTGCAGTTGAGGCAGCTTGGCAAATCTGTTGGGCAAAATGTGAGAAAACATGTGATTTAACAAATTTGAAGAGGAATAGTCACTGGCAGACAGATCTCCAGTGCATCCATTTAGTACACAAAAGGTCTAATTAATTACACATCAAGCACATCAGTGAAAGGTTTTTCATGGAATAGAAGATCAGACCATATGTAGAGCATTTTAGGAAGGGAGTGTCTGACCTTAGGTTTTAAACAACTCTTAAAAATAGGAAGCTAGGGATTTGGGCTAGAGTGCCCGATAGGAAAGCGACACGGAAGCGAGGTAGAAAGGGGGAGGAAGACACCCTTATTTATTACCAGGGGGCAGTACCCGGGGTCCGACGGCTTAACGTGCCCATCCAATGCACAGCGGATATTTAGTGGTTTGAACGTTCGTACCTACCTGGGATCAAACCCAAGGTCTTCTCCATGGCAGTCATGACGTTGACCACTAGGCCACCAGCGGCCCCTCATGGAATAGAAAAATGAAGTACACATGGGTATACAGCAGTATAACAATTTAATAGTGGACAGAAACACATAGTGACTGCAAAAGATGGGTGGTACAGTTAGTGTGTGCTGACAGGTTGATTAGGGTGAGTGATAGAACTGCCCAGCAAGTGGGACACCCACCAGACAAATTCTGATCTGGGTACTGTATTGTACTCTACATCATCTGAGCTACATTTCCTATCCTGTTCACACTACCTGACGCAAACTATAGCATGCTTGGTGGGTTTTGTTGTAGTTTTAGAGGTTTAACAAGCACCGTGCAGATTTCACAGAAATGGATTCTCAAGGAAGTGTATATATAATTGCTTTATCTTTAGTATGTTCAAATGACATCATCACATCTGTTTTACAAAAGCGCAATAGGTTTCATGATCTGACCAAAAAATGCATATATCCTGATATCTTGCCGTCGCTGTCAAAGAACAGTTCCGACGCCACTGTCGAGCATGTTAAAATTTTGAATTTTTCTGGCCCTGATCCCAACATGATTGAGGATCATTTGTCCCCATTCCTGTACATTATTTTTCTGGCCAGAGCAGAGCACCCTGCCACTGTGCGTGAAATGTCTAAGTAAATATTTTCATTATTTCTTGTCCAATCATGGCCTCTGAACTCCAAGTGATTCAGATCTCATTTCAGCAGATCTGAATCACTTGGAGCATCCTTAGGATGACTAGGACCAAGGTCTCAAGTGTGGTGCAATTCATCATTCACCAATGCTGCAATATGCGACGGTTTCAGTCTGTGTTGCGGGACATTTTTTTCAATATCTTGTAAGTATCAGTTACAGTACCAGTTACTAGACAAATGATCATAATTTTCAGTTGGGTGTATTTTAGAGAATGGGTTAAAATAGCATTGATAATTATATTTGTAAGTATTCTTACATAAGTATCACTATCTTGCTTAAATTATTTACAAGGTTGGCAGGGCATCCTACTTCACAACAGTAGGCAGAGGTTCAATTTCTGATATGGGGCTCAATATTAATATTTGTTTCTCTTAGTAACTGCATTTTTAGACTGAAAGATATGCTTCAAAGAGCAATATTAAATATTAATACGAGAACATAATTAATAGTTCCTGACACCACTGTGTGTGAATGTATAACACAAGAAAAACTAGGAATATTAAATTCAGAGATCACCAAATCTGATCAATGTGCACTGACTGAGCAGGAACACAATGTTATTTTCCTATGTCACTTTTTTTTTTTTTTTCTGAAGCTCTGAGCAAATTTTGTTTTTCCTGTCAATACCATTGCACCTGATGCTTGTTTCATGCTATAACACACAACACTTTGTACAACTGTTTGGCTTGCACAAGATATATATAGACAAACATCAGTAGTGAGTCCTGAAAAAGAAGTGGCCTGGCGCTCCGAAGACTGGCCCAAGCGTTATCGATCCAGCAGGTATGCGGGGAGGATGGGCAACAAACCTTTGAAATTGAAAATATATATATATATATATCCAAGGGGCTTTGCTCCCCACCTCAAAAGTGTTTCATTTTTTACGCTTTCCAACCGTAGGTTGAAGCGTATATGCTCCAGCTTTGTCCGTCCGCACGATAACTGGCGTAAAAATGGTTCGATTTCGATGAAATTTCAGTATGTGGTAGGGGACCACCTGGGACGAACCCTATTGAAAATGGGACAAATGGGGTCAAAGGTCACGACGTAGGAGCAGGATCCATTCCATTGCACTTATGCATCATAACTTAAGTAAATATGGTTCGATTTCAATGAAATTTTACTATGTGGTAGGGGACCGCCTGGGGAGGAACCCAATTTAAAATGGGTGAATTGGGGTCAAAGGTCAGGACATAAGAGCTGGATGCATTCCACTGCCCTTATGCGTCATAACATGCGTAAAAATGGTTCGATTTCGATGAAATTTCAGTATGTAGTAGGGGACCACTGGGGACGAACCCTATTGAAAATGGAAGAAATGGGGTCAAAGGTCAGGGACATAGGATTGCGATCCATTCCATCGACCTTATTCCATATGATTAAGGTGGACATCAAGTAATTTTGCTTCCTATACTTCGAATATAAAAACTTTTGTACACATTTCCTTCACAATTAATGTGTTCCAAAGGATGAAAATTTGAACATCGATTAAAATAACTACATATTATAACTTGGAATACTTAATATTTTCTACAACATAACCATAATTATATTAAAAATCAATAACTTTTCCTTTGGTGGTGTTGAAACCAGAAAAAGGATGGCGCGACCTGTACTTTAATGACGTCAGTAGACAAACAAATGTTGGATTGCATAATTATGGTTATGTTTTAGAAAATATTAGGTATTCCAAATTATAAAATGAAGCTATTTTTTTTTTTTTTTTTTTTTATTGGAGGTTTAACGACCACCGTGAGCAACTCAATGGGCTATAAGCAGTCGCCCGTCCCTAATTTAGGGTCACTGGTTCCAGGGAAGGGAGAGAGCCAGTGCCGTAAGACAAACACAACATCCATGCCTGACCGGGATTCGAACCCGGACCCCTTACGGACGAATGATCAGAGGCCAGCGCCTTAGACCACTGCGCCACCGGGGCGGCGAAGCTATTTTAATCGATGTTCAAATTTTCATCCTTGTGAACGCGTTAATTGATCAGAAAAAGATGGTGTGACCTGTATTTTCATGACGTCAGTAGACAAACAAATGTTGGATTCCATAATTATGGTTATGTTTTAGAAAATATTAAGTATTGCAAGTTATAAAATGAAGATATTTTAATCGATGTTCAAATTTTCATCCTTGGAAACGCATTAATTGGGAAGAAAATGTGTACAGAAATTTTTTCCATTCGAAGTACAGGTAGCAAAATTACTTGACGTTCACCTTAAAGGAGCAATTCTTGTATGTATGTAAATTTTATTTTGAAAACAGCTCTAAGGATTTTGATGAAAGTCGTTAACCTACCGTTTTCTGGTACTAGAAATCGATTTAGCTTGATCTTGACTTTAGGAAAATTTGTTTAGTGGGTTGAATAACAACCCCAAATTACCACGTTTTTAGTGTAGTGTCATGGCGTCGTTCCATTAGATGTTGGCGCGCGGTCACGCCATCTGTCTCCTTACGTCACGCGTTGTGTGCGTATGTTCGTCCGCACGATAACTCGCATAAAAATCGTTCGATTTCGATGAAATTTTAGTATGTGATAGGGGAACACCTGGGAAAGAAACCTATTGAAAGTGAACGAAATGGGGTCAAAGGTCAGGACACAGGAGCGGGATACATTCCACGGCTCTTATGCGTAATAACTAACGTAACAAAGGTTCGATTTTGATTAAATTTTAGTATGTGGTACAAGACAATCTGGGGACAAACCCTATTGAAAATTGGCGAAATGGGGGTCATAGGTCTGGACATAGGAGCGGAATCACTTCCATCGCCATTATGCGTCATAACTTACGTAAAAATGTTTCGATTTGGATGAAATGTTAGTATGTCGTAGGGACCTTCCTGGGGTAGAATCCTCTTGAAAATGGGCAAAATGGGGTCAAAGGTTCGGACACAGAAGCGGGATCTGTTCCATAGCCCTTATGCATCATAACTTATGTAAAATTGCTTTGATTGCGACAAAACTTTATCATGTTATTTCGGAGGTATAGTGAACCAGTTCTGTTGGATATCATTGAAATGGGATCAAAGGTCAGGGCACAGGAGTGAGATTTATTCCACAGCCACTTTCCTCATAATTTGAGTAATGATTTCTAGTATGTTGGAAAGCATATCATAATCAATGCATTGCATGATTTTGCTAACTTGTTTTGTCAAAATGTGACTTGTCTGACTTACATTAGAAAAAATGCTTTAATTTCATAAAAATATTTTTTTTTTATTGGAGGTTTAATGACCACTGTGAGCAACTCAATGGGCTACAAGCAGTCGCCCATCCTTAATTTAGGGCCACTGGTTCCAGGGAAGGGAGAGAGCCAGTGCCGTAAGACAAACAGAACATCCATGCCTCACTGGGATTCGAACCCGGACCCCATTTGGACAGAATGATCGGATGCCATTGCTTAGACCACTGAGCCACCAGGGCAGCTGTTAATAAAAATACATCAACTTACATTAGAAAATAATGCTTTAATTTTATTTCTTCTATTTTTCATTGACTTCTATTTTGTCTTGATGGATTTCAAAAACTTCCATTTTCTGCCCCCCCCCCAAATTCTTCCTGCCCTGTGTACAAACACCATAAACAAATTTCCACAGCACCTTCTTTGTTATTAATGCTGTTTTGATTGGCAATGATTGAATAAATAAATTTTTAAATCTGATTCGGTTAGGCAAAAAGCAGACTGGCACCATCACGTCTTGAAAAAAGGGGGGGGCCTGGCAGTTCCAAGCCTGACTGCACCCCTGATAAACATGCTGCATATGTTGGTAAAATTTCACCACAGGAAAACTGAAGACTCTGTTTTTATGGCATTTTCCTCAAAGAAATATTTGCTGAAAATAACTATGCTTTTCTACAACACTAACCACAAATGCAATGATCAAGTTAGTTATTTTTGTAACAAATAAAAAATTCTGCACTGCACAACAGTTAGTGTTATTTTCTATCATTAAACAGCAATCTTAACAAAATTAAAAACACCAGCAGCATGAAGACCACATCTACTACAGATGGATAGGTAATCATGACACTATTACTGAAAAATCACTGTCACTATTATAACCAGTGACTCAAAGTAACAAATCCAAAATCACTGTCAAGGTGTCACAATTTAGGCCTTGGTGTCCATTGTGTTCTAAGATAAATTTTACCTCTGTAGGGGATTTTTACCCTAAGGGCTGTTGACCATTTAAGATTATCTGAGTGAGGCAGACAATATATTTTTATTTTATTTTATTTTTTTCTCCCATTTAGTGTTCAGCTTATACAGTCAGAGCTTGAAAAATGTCATGCCTGTGATGCCCGGGGCATGTAGATTATTGGTATTATTATATTAATCCAGTTGCCCAGTCTGGGCAACTGAATTTAAAAATGAAAAAGTTTGGAACAGAATTTCCTACTGCAAGAAAAAAGACAGTCATTGCATGTTATGTTTCAATTCACTGCTAATCACCATAACTTGTATTATTATACCACTTCTTTAATTATATTATGCTGTAGGTCCAGAAATTGGAGTTGTGTTCACCAATTGTTGTTAGCAACAGGATGCATGCCTCTGATGGAACTAGCCTTCGGTGTTTAGTGACAGAGGGCAAAAAGTCCAACCATAAGAACATGGCAGAATAACTAAATTTCTCAAATACTAATTTCTTCATCACCATACTATTTCATACCAATTCCAGCATCATCACCTTAAAACTCAAGACACATGCATTGAACATTTTGAATGCAGACCCTTAAAATGGAAATGCAAAACATGTAAAAGAACATTATAAAGTTCACTAAATTATGGGTTTTACACAGGTATAAAGGAAATTACTTACAGTCAAATTTTCAGGTAGTACCTAGGGTTAGAATTAGAAATAAATCTTCTACTGGCCCAGCGGACCACTAGAATTTGTAAACCACTGGCCCACCGACATGCCCTTTAATCCGTAAAAAATAATAAAAAATTTTTTTTTATTTTCTACATATATTGTAAATGTCTTATCATTTCAATTTACTTATCTCCAATATTTGTTTTTAAAATATGTAATTTGAAAGTGCAATTGACAGGATGCAGAATGTTTCCAAAACTTTAAGATTCTGACAGATTGGTGATATAGCAGAGTAGGACTGCATTCCCAATCTGTTTTTAAATAAGAAGGGAATGAGGAGATTTCATGGGTACAAAAATTCACATACATTTGCAGCCTTTTTTTAATATGTTTTATTGTTTAGCTTCGAATGATGGGGATGGAGGTAACAAAAGACTGCTGTTGCCGTTACAAAACGAATACTGGGAAACTGCCTTTCTGTATTTGTTGTTTCTTCCACTCTTTACAAATCATGAGGGATAAAAAAAATAGCTGTTATCCAATAGCATTTCATGAACCAATTACTAGTTTGCAACCTAAAAAGAAAACTGTACAACATACTAAAATAAATATTCATTTTTTGACTTGTGACAAATTAGAAAAAAAAAAAAAAAACTTACTGGCCATCCGGGCCAGTAAAATCAGTAGTTCAGTGGTCCAACGGGAATTTCACTGGCCAATGGCCAGCGGAAAACTGGGTAATTCGAACGCTGGTACCCCTACCCCTCCTCAGGACTACACTATAGTAGGTGTGCCATTCATTAGCTAAATTCCAACCTTTCACGTCATTTAATGTTGCACGATGTTAAAGTTTGGAATTTAGTTAATGAATGGCAACACCTACTATAGTGTAGTCCTGAGGAGGGTAGGGTGCTACCCGAAAATTTGATTATAAGTAATTTCCTTTATTCCTGTGTAAAACCTATAATTTAGTGAAATTTATAGAATATCATGTCTAGGAATAGCCATGCTATCAATTATTACCAAATGTAAAAGAAGTTCATATTTTTTAACTTAAAAAAAAAATGAGGGTTTTATCTAAAAAGATAAATCTTCCTGAGCATTTAGTTTTTACTACCTTTGGCAGGTAAATAATTTCTGCACATGCCCAGCTGAGGATGTAACTTTTCAGTTATTTTTCATGCACTGCACAGTGATTCTCCGCTCTGTTCCTGCTTCGTGTAATATTCCTTGCAAACAGTGATTTTGTTACATTTAAAGTTCCTGGTACTTCTGCAGAACTGCCACCATTGCTACTGTGACAGGAAAATTGCTGTTAAGCCCATCTCTAATATCTACTACATTTCAATGTTCAAGTTTCCTCAAAATTTTAAAATCAAATATGGAGGGGACCACTTAATGCAATCACATTAGGCTACAGGTATTTTGATAACAATATAACTGATGAAATTAAAAATAGTGTTTACTGACATAAAATACTAAGTATATTACCAACTTGTGATCCGCAATGATACATATGTTTCTAACCTACGTGAACCAAACACATACTTTTCAGACATATTTTGATTGCTGTATGTTCTTGTTAAAGTGGAAACTATTCCTATGACTTAATATACTAAATCCTTTGTTTTTATGGAATACCAGGAAAGATTTTATTTTACACTCACTTACCCAATTTTCAGAATGTAGTTGCCATGACAAAGGATTGATCTACAATCTAAAAATTAAATGTAACAAAAACTTTTGCTGCGTATCCCCCATAAAAAACACACACACAAAATTTCATAACTTTGTAAGTAAACAGAAGAATAAGCTAATAGTTCTTCTGCACTCTTTCCAAAACAAATGTAATAAATGGCAGACATAAAATAACTTTTTAGCTATGGGTCAAATTATTTTTGTTACTTACCGTATCGTCTTGCTGATGCATATGTGATATCTGAAAAATAATTTTTTGTCAATAATAACACTAAAAAATTATAACACAGTATAAAAACAGAAGAAAAAAAAAGCATCTCAGATGCATATTATTAATTATAAACAACTCAGAACAACGTACACTAGTAACAGGGGTTTTATATAACAAAAGACAAAATGGCCATTTGAAATTATTGTTAACAACATAGACTACCAGCTTTCTGAGAAGGTTTTACCTCAGTATTTTAGAATAACCTCAAAAGTATCTCTCACACAAACAAAAATAAACACTCAGCTGGACTGCAAAAACACTGCAGACATATCGCCAATACAGCAACTCTCCAATAAACAACAGGCTAAATCTGTTGTGGTGGAACACCAGTCAATTTTTCAATGAAGCAAAAAATATTCCTCATAAATACATGGGAAATTCACTAGAATATTGATAGCCATCAGATAATGAATACTGAAAAGGGTCAAAACGACACTATGAGGAAGCATAAGATATTTTTACTAAGGCAAATCTGAAGCAGTTTCAGATTTCTAAGCTACAGTTGCACAGGCTTCGATGCTTAGAACTTTGTTGTCCTGGGTGGTGTAATGGATAGCATACTCGAACAGAAATCGGGAGATGTGGGTTCAATTCTCATTCCAGGGTGATGAAATTTCCCAGTTTTTCAGAGGAATGTTACAAGAATGATCAGTGAGGACTACAAGCAATTTTGTCCTAATGATGCAGAGCCAAATGCTCTGCAAAACTATAGTCGATGTATAATAACCTTTGAATGTGGTAAACATTAGTATTTTTATTTTATCTCAACACCACAAGTTCTGTAGTCATAAATTATATATAACCAATTTCAGTATTCATTATCTGATTGCTACAAATATTCTAGACCAGTCAGTGCTGGACAAGAATGATATTTTACTGAACACCACTAGATAGAATAACGCCCAGAAGCAATGATATAGTGTTTTGTACATTAATTGAGACAAGCTTAATTTTTGATCAATGTTTTCTGCTAACCTGCAAATATTCTCACTTGGGGCCAAAAGTGTCTTAAATTTCAACATTTGTTTTTTTTCTTTCTGTTTTTTTTTTTTTTGGGATTATTTGCATATAGTATACCTATATAACAAAATAGCTTGGGATGGAACCAAGTTTAAACATTAAATTATTACAAATTCTGTAACATTTAAAAATAAATTTAAACTGAAAATCATTCCCTAAAACTGAAGAGTCAATGAACAACAAATGGATCGGACTCAGAAGTGATTAGCGAGAGTCATTCCCTGTGGAAATCATTCACCGGAAGCTGGGGTTGATCCAGGTGGCATTTGATATCATCAGGCATTAATGTTATCTTCACAAAAACATTTTTAGCTTATACTGTATATAAACAAAAATATTTTGAGCTGTAATGGTACTACACAAAATATTTCGGTAAAATTTTATTTTAACAAAAATATTTTAGCATAAGAGACATCTCTGACTATTATCGTGTTTAACTAATGAGGTTTTTTTTTTGGGGGGGGGGATTCAGACTGTTCATTTTGTTGTGAAAAGGAAAACAAGGCGGTTGGTCTTGATATCTTTTTTCTTTACATACCACGCCAGGCAACTGGATTTCTTATTTACATGCACACCAGTAATTTTGATAACTTTGCACCTGGGTAGTAATGGAATTTTGCAAGTCGGGATCTGTTAATGATGTTTCTGTCAATAAATCCACACTATTTTAAACCTTCATGTACTTTTGAATTTGTTTGTTTTTTAACAGTTCAGACAAAATTGCTCAAACAAAAAAAAAAAAAAAAAAAAAAAAGCAATTTTCACAAAAATGGACAAAACTGCACAAAAATAGGCAGAATTTCAAAAAAATAGGTCTGGCCTTTAAAAACCTGGATCAACCCCAGTCCCCTGTAACAGAACCATGGCCATGCGAGTCACAGATTTTATTATTTTGGTCCTGCAGACAAAAACAATATCCCCAGAACCCTCAGACCCTTTTAAATCTCTCTTACGGACTCCCAATCATGGATGCAGGTCTTCCGTCTTTCAAAACTTTCCGAAAACGAAAGTTAGATGGAGTGAAGATTTCTCTCGCAATCATAATTTTTTTTTTCACGTTGTTCCTGCTGTCCGGTATAGTTGCTAAATACCATTTTATTGCATAAATGTTTGTGTTTCAGCTTGGAAATGGTAGGAAATTCACTGCAAATGGAGAAGTCAGATGGAGCAAAAGTTTCTCCACGAATCGAGAAATGGAAGCAAAAATTTTCAACGATGGAAGCTAAAGGCAGCAAAGATTTATCCCGTGTTTTTCCTGCATTGTATTATTGTTTAAGCATCATTTAACTACATAAATGTTTGTATTTATAAGATTGAAAATGAGGAAAATTTTCCAAAAATGGAAGTAGGACAGAGCTAAGATTTCTCCTGTAAGCGTACTTTTTTTTTTTTTTTCTAGAGATGTTGCCTCTGTCTGGTATTGTTGTTAAATATAATTTTATTCCATAAACTTTGTGTTTCAGTCTGAAAATGAAGTTAAAATTCTAGGTACAGAGAGCAGAGTGTTGATCCTAGTTATTGTTGCAATTGCTATAATAATTAGGTTAGCCTTTTTATATTTTAGGTAGAAGAAATATAAGGTGGTCAGTCTTTTTTTTTTTTTTTTTCTACCTGTGTAAATGTATTATTATTTTTTCACTACTAGTAAGTTATCTTGTCCATTGACCACCCAAAGATTATTTTATGGAAGCATGATATCTGTCACAGACAGTTGAGGAAATTTCTATGAGGTCCCTGCCTAAGGGACAATGAATGATGCAAACGAATCCAACTCAGAATACTAGCAGATTCAGGGTGAGGTGCCCCCCCTACCCCAACAGCCTTTTCCTGTTTAATTGCCAAGATTGGAAATAATTAATGAATTTATTTTTGTAAAAATATAGTGAATGCAGATTTTTGCAAAAGCTTTTATAAAGATTAAAATTTGTTGTGAATTTGGGAATTAAATGTTCTGTTCTGTATTCAGAGTGAGAGAACAGAAAGCAATAAACTACTTTCAGAAAAAGATGAAGCTGAGAGTGGAAGAGGGAAAGGGATTTTTACTGATCATGAAAAGCAATTGGTCTGCTCAGTTTAACGTTATATTTTCACAAACATCCGGGTGAAAGTCGCAGGTAATAGTGTTCTCCCTAGAGCCTCTTTACTGGGCGGCCCACCCAGCTAATTTTCTCTGCCGCCCAGCTAAATTTTCTTTAATGACTATTTTAACATCACACATAATAGTAAGAGTGGAAAACCTACTCCCACATACACCATAAATATTGGCAAAAACGACTGAAATCTGTGTTGAACATGATTTATGAGTAAGTGTTTAATAAGTACAATCATGTTATTAGTTAAGCAAAACAACAGCCTTTCTTTTTTTTTTTTTTTTTAATTGAGGAAGGGGTCATTTAAAGTACCATCCAGCTAAAATTTCTTGCCACCCAGCTGTAAAAAAGCTCTAGGGAGAACACTAGGTAAGATAATGAATGGTACAAGAATGACTTGATGAAGTGAAGTACTAAATAGAAGTTGCTTTCAAATGAGGTAGGAATAATGCATTACGAAGAAATAAATGAACATTATAATGTGGAATTATTGGTCATATTGCTCAGGAATGATTCTAAGATTCAAGATGGAAATTAGTTTAAATTAAGTAGCATGAATAGAACGGCTCAAATTTACTTTAAAAGAATTAATTCAGACTTGATATTTAAAAAGCATGCTACTTGTTTCCTCACAAAGCAGGTAACTGAATACTGGAAACTTAGTGCTGAATTTTCAGTCATTTTTACAATTGGTTATTTAAAAATTTTGCACATTTTTTTTTTATGGAAAAGTTTAAAATGCCGTGCAATGCCAGGAAAGGGTGGCTCTGCCAGTGTGTGTGTGTGTGAGAGAGAGAGAGAGAGAGACCCTCTTTTTTTTATTGTTGTTGTTTTAGACCAGAGCAACCGCACCATGCAAGGTAACCTTGCTGGATCTGCTCCTGACTCAGAACTGATTCACGAGTCCTGCCCTGCTGAAATCATTAACCGGAAGAGTCAACAAATGAATCAGTATAAATGAATTGAATTGACTCTTCCAAAAGAATCGGTTTGCCTATCGCTACAGCATAACAGAACATCATAGCTTCATCCAGGGTATCTTGGGTCACATGTTAGTCTCTGGAGTGGACAAAAACTGTGCAACACCTTCAAGTCTTCTGGAGTCTTCCATTTGTGATGTAATGTTGGCATTCAAAAAAAGTTTCAGATTTCGGAGGTTTTCAGTTTGGAGATTTTTGGTAAGGGATGCTCAGCCTCTTCTGAAAAAAAAAAAAAAGTAGGTACTGATCACTGACTTTCAATTAGAATGCAAGCTTGCATAGCATACAGATATGTGTGACTCCGGGTAATCCCAACATGTTTACTACTGTGCTTTTGTGGTCACAGATGTAACACCATTTTTTGCTGTGGTTGTTTCTGGGTCTAACAACCACCATTTAAGGGATATAAGTAATCATCTGTCAATAGTTTGAGACCACTGATTCCAAAAAGAGGAGAGAGCTTATGAATCTTGATACTTTCACATAGTTTCCAACTTAATGTGTATTGTTCTGCCTTGTTTTTATACAGCCAGCTCACATCAAGCATGAATGAGCAAAGAAACTAAATTTGCCACTAAAGAAAGACAATAAAAAACATAGAACAAAAAGAAATCTCATGATCCAGAGACTTGAACTCAAAACATTTATTGGATTCACATTTATTGCTAATTTTATCATTTTGCCATTTACTTCTGTTTCTAGCACATCTTTTGTAAAAAAAAGATTGTGCTTATGTTATTGGTTTGTCCGTCCATCCATCTGTCTGTGGACACCATATCTCTGCAACTATTAGTCCGATTTGAAAAATTCTTTTGGCGTTGGGAAGCTTGAAATGTGAGAATGATGATCCTTGCATTCCAGTTTTATTCTGATGTACAAGTTTGTCGCCAGAAGGGTAAATGCTGATGATGTCGAATTTAAAACACATTTTATTACATATATTTGAATCTAAATACCTGATTGAAAAAATTCTTTCTTCCATTTGATGCCATTTATAATGAAGACTATTTTAGGCACAGTTTCTTTTTCAAGTAATACGTAGATTTTCCGCTAGGGGGCGTAAAGGCCAATTGCATTTTCCTACATATCTCTGCAACTATTATCAATTTGAAACATTTTTGCACTGGGAAGCTTGACATGTGAGAATGATCCTTGTACCCCCCCCCCATTGCAGAACTTCGCCACTAGAGGATGCAAATGTAGTTGCAATTGAATTTAAAATATTTTTTATTCTATATATTTGCTTTTAAATATGCAATTATTGAACAATGCTTTTTCTATTCGATGCCATTTATATCAGATAGATTTTACGCTACGGGGCATAAAGCTAAATTGCATTTTTTTCGATATCTCTGCTTCTAAAGGTCTTGATTTGAAAAATTCTTCATGCATTGAATATAGCTCTTGATGGGAAACGTTTTGCATGCAATTTCTAATTTTTGGCAAAGAACTGTTTGGCCACCAAGGAATTAAGTGTTTTCTGCTTACAACGTATTTGCAGCAAAATCTGAGCTTCTGAGAACTTGACTGAAAAAATTCTTTCGTAGACCAATATCGCTCACCTAAGAAAACTTTTTTAGAATACCTCCTGCTTAAAATAGCGCACAATTTTGGCACCAGGTGTGTAGACATGTATCTTATTTTTGTCAATATATCTGTTCTAAGAGACAGATTTGAAATTTTTTTTCTTTGTTGGAGTGAATTTTTAGTACAAAATGTTTCTCATTTAATTTCAAATTTTGTTAATGCACAAGTGTACCACTATAGGGCGTAAATTCACGTTTTCATTTACAGCAATATCTGTAGAACTAAAAACTCAATTGAAGAAATCCTTTTTCGATCAGATAGTACTAACTATGGAAGCTTCTTGTGCGCATCCCCCCCCCCCGCTAGGAGCGTAAATGTTTAATCAGTTGTTCTCATTATCTACTGTGTGATTAAAAAAATTATTTTAACACCACATAGAATTTACCTTGAGGAACACTTTAGGTTTGTATTTGAGGAGTTTTGTAGTTTACAACTCTGTCGCTAGGTGGTGTTTGTGTATTTCCGTTTGCAGCTGTACCTCCGCTCCTAAAGACCCTAGTGAGAAATTTCTTCTTTTTTTTTTTTACCGCATGCCTTCGCTACAATAAAGATAGGGAGCATTACCGTCTTTAAATAACACACAACTTTCCGGCTAGGGGCGTAAAGGACAAAACTTTTTCTCGCTATCTCTGCTTCCTGGAGACGTATTTGAAAAGTTTTTTCCCTTCACATAGCTTTCACCATGAAGAATACTTTTTGCCTATTTTCAACTTTTCCTTTATGCAAAATTCTCCTGCTAGGAGGCATAGAAAGTTATATCATATTCCTTTCTTTTTATTGGAGGTTTAATGTCCACCATGAGCAACTCAATGGGCTATAAGCAGTCGCCCTTCCTTAATTTACGGTCACTGGTTCCAGGGAAGGGAGATTACTGTGTCACCGGGGCAGCTATATCATGTTTCCTTCTTTATTTCTTCTTTTAACTGTTCAATTTGAAAATCTCTTTGTCTCTGATACCTTCCTTCTGCTATGAGAAACTTTCTGTATCCCATTTTTTAATTTCCGTACCATACTCTTCGGTCACTGGCGGAAGTAGCTGTGTCTATTTCTGGATGTTTTATCGATTATAGAAATCTGGTTGTTGTTTTTTCATCTAACAAATTCCATTGACCTTGAATAATTTGATAAATTTTACTCGCATTGGAAAAGGTTCAAAAGACATGTTCATTACAACCAAAAATTCGTTTTTTTTTTTTTTTTTGTTTATTTATGGCAGTTGTTGTTCTGCCCTTCGCAAAATTAGCATTATGAACATGTTCACAGCCATGAATAACAGAAGGTAAGTGCAAACTTGCAGTGACCAGAGCTAGAAGTCTGCTGCTAAAGTTTAACCGGGGAAAAAAGCCCACTCATTCTATTATTATGATCTTTAGTTTTACATATAAAACAATTACTGTTATTAATATACAGAAATTATTGAAATTGAAATTCATGCAGGACCTGTCTGTTCACACTGGGTGCCAGTAGGCAGAGGCATGGTTGTATAAAAATAAAATTTATCTGCGTACACAACTATTGAAACAGAAAACTTGCTGCAAACCTGCGATTTTATTTAATTAGTCTCTTTTTTTTACAAGGTTCATAATCCAATATTTTAATATTTTGCCATAAAGGATTAAAGGTTCATTTCACGCACATTGCTGCACATTCAAGAAAATGTTTATATCCAGGAAGACAGTTCTATTAATAAACCTTCAAAAATTATAAAGAGTATTTTCAACAACTTGATTAAAAAATAGTAGAATTACAAAATATGTAAGGAAAAGATTTTAATTTAATAACTGGCAACTGCAAGAGAAACCTGGCAATAAAATGTAAATTTTTTTTGTGTAAACAAAATTTTTGATATAGTTCCTGTACATTGAGTACAGGATTTGATAAAATCTAGAGGCCAGAAACGTCTGAAACAAAAGAACTCAGAACATGTGAAAAATAATTGAGTATTCAAGTTAAAATAGAATAAAATATATTAATCTGAGTAAAGCCTTGAGTAAGTTAATTGCTGTAAATAACATTTTTATTTTTTTAATCTACAAGCAAAAACTATCTGCAAAATCTGCTAATAATTTGGAAACTATCTGTGTACAGCATATGTCTACATTCTGCTACTCTGGGCACAGCAATACATGCACAGTTGGGAACTACTTGGAAGTATCAAGATTCAGAAATTCATCCACGTCAGAGTCAGTGCTATCAGAAAAACAAATCTCCCATATCTCATCTGGGACTCGAGCCTGGGCTCATC
The DNA here is from genome assembly GCA_039090855.1 of Macrothele yani. Lineage (NCBI taxonomy): Eukaryota > Metazoa > Arthropoda > Arachnida > Araneae > Macrothelidae > Macrothele > Macrothele yani. The sequence goes on from CM077026.1 coordinate 30,508,633, forward strand.
TCTGATGAGTTTCTGGATTAAACCACTACCACAAGCAACTCATAGAGTAATAAACAGTCACCAATGCCATTTGACAGACACACTACTCATTCCTGATCTGGAATTCAAACTTAAGATCACATTGGACAAATGGTCAGAAGCCAGGGCCCACATGGCAACCAGTGTAGCTGTTAGACCATTAAAAAAAGCATGAAACGTGAGCATATGGATATCTGACAGCTAGAGATGATGCTAAGCCTGTTGCATTAAAAAACCCTAATGCACAGTGAACACATAAAACTAATGAGTGGGTCATCATTCCATGTCAACTTAGCCAATGAATTTACTTGACAATTACTGATTTTCATAAAACTTCGGTTTGCTGAGAGAAGTTGCTTCAAAGATTACATTTCTGGGGCAAAAAAATTAAGATATGGAGATCAGAAATTTGAAAAGCATAAATTTATCTTTGTGTGACATCAAAATTGCTGAAATTCCAGTTTTACAGAACTTGGAACAGAATTTTTTTTTCAAGGTCAAAGTTTAATATTTGACCTTGAATATCTTTTTTGGGCAGAACTCACTCATGCTATATATCAAATGAAATGTCATTTCAAAAGCTTTCACACGACATCAAAAATTAACTTTATAAGTCAATTTGGAAGATAGCAGTCCTGCTGTTTGTTTTTAAATCAAAAATGGGGGAAAAAAAAAAAAAAAAAACATGGTATTCTTAACAATGCATTATTATATCTAGGATACATTTGTCCAATTTCAACCAAACCAACAATAAGCAATTTCTTAAACAAAGCTTAGAAATATGAAATTTCGTCTTGATCGATTGAACAGTTTTTGAATCAAACAGTTTTTGAATCGAACAGTTTTTGAGTCATTTCATTCTCAAAAAACAACAACCCAAAGGTACTCCTTTTCTCTGATTTGGTATCCTTAATGGCACCAAACAGGAGGTGCTATCAGAATATATATATATAACTAAAATTTTTCAAGCCTCCCCTACAATTTACCATCAGCTACAACCCTAGAACCTCTTTGCTGGGTGGCCCACCAGCCACCACCAGCTAAATTTTCTTTAATGAATGTTTTACAATGCACATAATAGTAAGAGTGGAAAACTAATTCCCACATACACCATCAATATTGATGAAAACTGGCTGAAATCTGTGTCAAATATGATTTATTAATAAGTACTCATTTTTTCTTATTGTTTACACACTACTTTCTACTGTTGTTTATCATGTTATGTTACATTAATGCCTACCACACTGCTAAAGATGTTTAATAAGTATAATAATGTTAAGCAAAACATTTTTTTTTATTGGGGGAAGGTGTCACCAAAAGTACTACCCAGCTGTAAAAAACATCTAGGGAGAACACCACACTTGATACAGGTTTTATAGTTAGTACAGCCGAAATGAAATGATATGGGGGGGGGGGGGGGTTACTGTAATTTTCATAAAATGCAGCTGCTTTGTAAACATTTCTTTTGGGGATCGAGGAAAATTCTGAATTAACATTTGATTCAGGTACATCGGCTACTTATGAGGTTCAATAATTTTGCTGTCTATAATACAAATACATATGGATTTTTTTTCTCAGCTGCTAAAATTCCCAAAACACCAAATACACCTGTCACTTTTGAAAATTTCTGTTTGAAAAATTGAAGTGAAACTCAATTAAAAAAACTTTGGAGCTGGAAAATTTGGAAATGCAAACAATATAATTCCTTTAATGTTTCATTTAAATTGCTATGAATCTACATAAGAGCATATTTCCAATTCCTTTAGTTCTAAAAAAAAATGTTTCAATTTTAAATTCAATAAAAACGTCACATGGTTTTAGGATTATGATAAAGTAGGAACTTTATTCCCTCTTGCATTAATATATTTTTTTTTCAGAGTTTAACAACCACCATGAACAACTCTAAGGACTATGAGCAGTCACCCCAGGGCTTGAAAAATATCAGAAAAGTTACATGCCCAGTTGGGCATGTGCAGAAATTATTTACCTGCCCAGGTAGTAAAAACTGGATGCCTAGGAAAGTTCATATTTTAAGATAACAAATCAGAATTCTCATTTATTTATTTTTTTTAAGTTAAAAGATATGAACATTTTTTACATGTTTTGCATTTCCATTAAGGGTCTGTACTCAAAATATTCAATGCACAAAAGCACGTATTTCAAGTTTTAAGATGATGACGACGTTGAAATTGGTATGAAATGGTATGATGATGAAAATTCGTATTTGAGAAATTCAGCGAGTCTGTCATATTCCTTTCATTCAAGTTTTTGCCCTTTGCGACTAAACATCGAAGGCTAGTTCCATCAGTGAAATGCAATGCATTTTGTCGCTGACTATAAACAACATTTGGAGCAAAATTACATATGATTCCAATTTCTGGACCAAGAGCAAAATATACAGCTGGGTAATTAAAGAAGGGATATTTTTCTGTCCTTGGCACTCCGTAACAATAATACAATCTCCGGTGATTGGCAGTGAAATGAAACCCGACATAAAATGACTGTCTTTTTTCTTTTAGAAGGAAATTCTGTTCCAAACTTCTTTAAATTACTTGCCCAGACCAAGCAACTAGATTTTTTATTTACCTGCCCAGGCCAATAATTTATAAGTCCCAGGCATGGTATTTTTCAAGCTTTACACCCATTCCTAATTTAGGGTGACTGGTTCCAGGGAAGGGAAAGAGCCAGTGCCATAAAACAAACACACGCAACCCATGCCTCATCTGGGACCCATTCGGAAGAATGGCCAGAAGCCAGTGCTTAGACCTCTGCTTCGCAACGGTGCTTTTCTTTTTAATTTGCAACTCACTGGTCAAAACTTACCTGGAATAATTATCAAGGAAATTCAATGCACATTTCCTTGAGCCATTTGGAATCTGAGATAAACAATGAATTTCTAGGTTTGCTCATGTAAAAATGTAACAGATAAGACACCTACCTTCCTTAGAGATTTATCGATCCCTAAACGCTAGTGCAGCTTTCATCCAAATTTGCAGACAAATCCATCACAAATTTGCTTTTAGTACATATAATGACAGCAGTTATTTTGCCAAAGACGCAACTTTTTTTTTTTTTTGCCCAGAGGTGACAAGGTTATTTGTTGAGTTCTGATTGGAAAGTAGTGGGAAAAGCAGCTCAAAATTTCAGTAAACTACACAACTTTTGTAATGCATAAAACTAAATTTTAATTCTTGTAGTTCAAAATTTATTTATAAACAAAAGCTATACAAATTAAACACAATTATATACAAAAAATACTAAAAAAAACAACATACAAATAGTTAGGTGCTCGCTGATAAGGAGTCTTCAAGACTAGAAAATGACAATATTCTCTAACGATTTCATAATAGCAAATATTGTCCTTAATACAAGTATATTAAGAAGAAAGCACAAATCAGCGGGTAGTATAAAGAGTTTTAGAGTTCTATAGTAGTACAACAGTTTCATTTCATATTTTGAACCATGGGACACATGGTGCCCATTTGTGAAGAAAATCTTGAGTGGTATGTTTATTAACAGCATGTAGTTATGTCACACTACTAACAGCAGGCAAAGAGAATAAAACACAACTAGAATAACACAGAACTAGTAGCACATTACTTTTCAGCTGTGCGTCAACATAAAAAAAAAAAATACACAGTTTAATTTCCATTTTTGTTTACTGTGTGCAACTAGACCAATGCCTGATCTCTCATGCTTAGGTAACAAATCAATTGCTATGGAATTGGAAGTATCAGAACTCAAAAACAAGCAAGAGTCAGAAAGTTAAATTTACTAGCTTTACTCAGATATATTTAAGTGTTCTTTAATTAAAGACTTCACTCACTTCACCTACACTTGCAATGCTCCTAGCCATTACTTCCCCACCAGAATTTACTTTGCCCAGCTGCTATCTCAGTAATCTGTCTCTCTCTCTGGGTTTGAACCCACGGCTAGGACGTAATGTGCAGTAGACAGATATTCAAATGAATTTACAATGACAAATAAACAAATCATACACAAATTACTCTTCTAAAACTTTTTATACAATTCAACAGTTTTAGTGCAACCACAAGTCAATTACTTCAGAATGCATGTTACTAAACTGAATTCAAATTCTAACATACTGCAGATTTTCACTCCTTTTGCTTCTTCAATTTTAATCATGCAAGACAGGCAATACAATACTAATAACATTAGGTATTTAAACCCCATTAATCATTAGCCTGTCATTTCTTTAGACAACATTCAAGATGAATCAAAGCATATGAGCACACTAAAGCACAAGATTGACAATCAACTCTGGGTATGTAAACACTATTAATTTTAAACTCCTAATAGTACAACAAGCATCAATGAACACCACATGAAAATAAACCAATTTCAAATAACTTTCAATTATCCTACAACCCTACTTTAAACTCTGCCAGCAACTATTAATTATACAAAGAAAAAGACTTTTGCACTCATGTACTAGGATTTAATGGTATTCCTCTGACGGGCCCGGCACACACACAACAGGCTCAATGAGAAGAAAAGTTCACACACAAAAAAAAACTTCAAGTGAATCACTGGATGATGAGTATTCCATGTAAAAAAAAAAGTTCCGGTACTCCAAATTTTTCACAACGCACTCATCCAGGCATGAAGAGAACCCTCCACCACTCATAACTCTCAGACATAACTGGACGGAAACTCCATACTCTCTCGGCATAAAAAAGACGTGGCGAAAACTTTCACTGCTTCTGACACCGGAACAATTAAGCAGAAACTCCGAGCTCTTACGGCATGGAGGCGCGTAAAGCAAACTTTACTGCTCCTGACACCCAGGAACACTTAAGCAGGAACTGCGAGCTCATGCGGCATGGAAGGGCATAAAGGTTTTGTTAGTTCAAGAAAAGACACTCTTGCATTCTCAAGAGAAAACTTGAAAGAGATAGCAATTCATCTCCAAAGAAGTTCAGCCATGGAGTTCCCTTCCGGCAAATTTTCAACTGTCTCGCTTCACTACTTGAAGCCAACGAGCCTTCCCGCATGGTTTTCCAAGGAGAAATCAACTGCATGCCACACGCAGAGCAAATGTGCAAACAATACCACAAAAAAAACAAAAAAAAAAAACAGAGCAAGCGAGAGATAAATATCACCAATTTATAGCGCCAAGAGAGCCTGAGTTCCAATCAAGTCACTCCACTACGAGTGGCGTTAGCTCCGGTACATTTTTGCATATAAGTATTTTCCACACATCAAATCCTTAATCATAACTAACTCACAACTTAATAAATTCCAAAATTATATAAATGAAATATACAACAATTTCTTTTACAAATAACACATAATGAACAATTGATACAATCATTATTTGTGACCTCAGCACGTGAGCGACTACAAATATTCTAAATAAAGTATTTAGAATTTCCACCTGTATAAAAATGGATTTCTCAAATTATGAACACTATTAACTTAACTTTACATTTACGTTATTTTTATCCCAGCGACTCCAGGCCATGACTCCAGGACTAATCCCACCAAGACGTCACACACTTTCTTGCTTATAGGCTGAACCTGAGTTTCTGCAACTGATATGTTGCTTCCGCCACAACACAACATAGGGCAAATACCACACCGGGGACCTAAATTACAGCCACAGGTAACTTGGCTAGATAAACTAATGCTGTTACACATAGTTCCCACTCTTTTTCCACCAAAAAAATCAAGGACTTTTCAAGGACTCGTAAAAAAAAAAAATTCAAGACTATATTCATGCCTGATAAGAACTCTTATGAAACACTAAAATAAGTTGTAACAAACAGCCAAAAAGTTCAACTAAAATTATAGTTATAATTAAACATAGGGGCATACCTTGGTGAGGTATTATTGTTCCCCAAGATTTCAGGTTTCCTGATCACTGAGACAATTTGTTATACATTTGACAAAACAGTTAAAAGCAAAATATTTTTCCTTAAAGTCAAACTACATGAAGAATAAAATATAAGAAATTGAAAGCAACATTCCCTTTGGCACTATGGAATATGGTCATCAGTTGCAGACAAACACAAGAGAACCACCAGAAAAAAAAAAAAAAAAAAAACCGCTTGACTGCAGAAATTTAATTTTCATTAGTATTACTTAGAGCCAAAAGCATCGTGAAGTTGTAAGTACAGTTTCTGTGCCCAAATTTCATCTTTTATCCATTTTGACTTATAAAATGCATATTTGATTTTACTTACATTTGGAATTCTTCTGGCTCTTGCACAGAGCTACACCGATGTATAAAGCATCTCTTTACATATATACTGTATATATGGAAGATATCATGACCAGAGTAATATCCCTGAAATGGCAATGGGCTGGACATATTGCAGGACAGACGATGGACAACCGAAATTTTCGACTCGATTCCTGGGCTACAGAAGCATTCAGCAAATCGCAAACCCGGTTTGAGACGCCAGTAACTTACACTCCCTCATATTTGCTTATCGTAGTTCACAAGAATTTCCCTATCATTCGTTTATCGTAGTTCAGAATCACAACTGTGTGAAAACTGGAAATGTGACAGCTACGTATGTGCTCTTGAGTCCAAGAGAGCGTTCCACCCTACAGCGCAACCACCTGTGACATTTTTGGCGATAGCTTCTCTTCGGTGAACTGTGGCTATTCTGCAATTTGGTGAACAGTAAAAAAAAAATCAAGTACTTTTCAAGGACTGTTACAAAATTCAAAAACTCTCAAGGGCCTTTGAAAAAGGAAAATTAAATTCAAGGAGTTTCCAAGGACCGTGGGGACCCTGTAGAAGTAATCCACAGAAAACAGCAGACATGGTACCTTGCTAATCATGGAATCAAATACATTCCTGAAACTACTGCCATGGTTAGGACAACAAAAAGGGTCCTTTTGCTCAGTAATATAACGAGCATAGCATATTACTGCTAATCCCAAAACATCTGTGAACCAGGAGCTCCTGTGCTGAGGTATCAGTTGGGTGTTCATCCTTCACTAAACTTGTACCAATCTAAGACCATGTTTTACATTCATGAAATCGCTTTCTGGACAACCACTGCAACAAATAGTTAAGTCCTCTCTTCTGGTAATGCAACCAAAACAAAATCAAGATTGTGATACATGGGTGTGACAATTGAACCTCATGGGTGTGCCATCAGAAAATAAATGTTAACAGCAGAATTCCGCAGCAGAAGTGAATGTTTCTTCAATGAAGAAAACGTAAATTAATTAAGTCTCTACTGTTAGGCGAAATAAACAGCCAATAAATACATTTCTCAAAGCTATTTGTTTCGTAGGATATTAATTCAATTTCGGATCGTCAAACTGCGTCTCATTTACGAACTGTTAATATATATAAATCAGATCCATCGATATGACACTGAAATTTCTGTTTTTATAAGATCAGATTTTTCAACCCTTGGGCTTTATGGGAAATTATAGGATCTGTAAAAACATACCTACTCACTCAACACAGCTGATCCAGTCTTGTTGACTGACCAAATGGCAAAATAATTAGATAAAAAAAGGATTCAAACGGTTTAAATGCAATGATGCTACACACCGCAATTTTTAAAATGCCAACTTAACTTACCAGATTTTTGAGTCTGCATTTCAATCTCTGCCTACTCAAGTATTTACTTATCCGCCGACCGTTCAATTACACAGACATAACATTCGTACAATTTGATTTGCAGACTATCACTCGAAGGTGCGCAAACAATATTATCAAACTACAATAGAAACTTTACCCAGAAGACCAGTGCGAAAACAAAACAGGGGGCGCCTCGTAAACCTGACCAAAACAACAACACCAATGAAACTGTAAACCTGAGGAAAAGTATTCCTTTATTTCAACTTAATTTCATTTTTTCTGTCTTTTTTCATTCATCTTGAGAAAATTTTGAGGTGAAACATAAGATTTTCAAGTACGTTATTCCAGCGAATATAAATTCAGTCTATGGAAATGTCACGTGACTTACATAATCCAGTGTTTCTCCAGATGTTTGCTTTGAAAATGTACATCATACCTTCTTGTTGTGCATATAAATATATATTTGGCTACCTAACTTACTAAACGCATGTGAATCTACTATGCCAACTTATACATATTACTCAGAATCCGTATGTACATCAGATGTTGCCGGCCTGTTGCAAAGCCGTCTCGAATACTCGAGACGGATTTGGCTGGTTCCAGGGAAGGGAGAAACCAGTGCTGTATGACAAACACAACAACATCCATCCATGCCTCACCGGGATTCAAACCCTGACTCATCTCTGACAAATGGTCATGAGCCAGCGCTTAGACCACTGTGCCACCGGGGCTGCAAGCAATAATATTGCAATATGATTCATTCTTTATCTAGTCGTATATTCCCTTTGAAAAAATAAATGTACATGAGGAACAGAAAAACAGAAAGTATGCAAGTACTTCAAACCTAAAAAGAAAAAAAGATTTCTGGAAATGCTCTCGTCAATGGAGCAGTCACTTTCTCTCGTCACTTTGCGTTTCCGTAGGCTATTTCAATGCATTTTGTGTTGGCTGAATCGCATTCTTTCGTCGCAAATGTTTTTTATTTTGCATTGCAACTTACTACCAATGTGTGCAAAAATGCTGAATTTTTAAAATTCGTAAATATTTTGAGGCACAGAGAAGAGAGGTACAGAGTGTGCACTCTAGAAGATCGTAAAGGAAATTCACCACTTTGTCCGATGGCAACAGCATAATGTTAAACTCACTAGACGTTGGCGGCCCCACGGCCTGTTAATGAGAACTAAAAGTGACGTCACAACTACGCTCCTCCCACTTGTTTACAAATGTCTCTCGACTTTCCTTCCCTGCGAGAGCAGCCATTTTCCTTACTTCCCGAGTTGGTTAGGTCATAGGTTCACTGTAGCGTGATTGACCGAGGAATTTAGCGGTAGGTGTAACGGAATTAGGCGTATATTCTTAATCGTGAGAACAGCACTTTGCAGTCGGGAATTATACTGAGAAATAAAGTACTAACTCTGACTTCAAAGAAACTAATAAATCTGTAGCAGCTTTCGTTTTCAAAATGCAGACCTTCGTCAACGCAACATACTACTGCCGGAATTTGAAAATATAAACGGAAAATATCAAAGCAATGGCAAATAAAAAGTAACAAACTGACATAATTGTATCACGAATCAAACATCTGTAAACATCTGCCCGAAGGATCAAATGGAATTACGAAAAACAAAATACAGTAAGGGCTCTATTCTGATATAAATCATACTTATATCGATTTTTAACAGTTAAAAAATAGACAAAGATTTCCTACATATAAAAGATGAAATAATTATCCGCCGAAAATAACTTCTACGAAATAACGAAAAGCGTTGTTATAATCACAGAATCACACAGTGGTAACGGTAGTAATAACAAGCAAAGTAACCAATTTCGAATTATGAGCGTTACAGTAGGGACGTTACGTCAGAGAGCACGTGGAATTTAGTTCCATAAAGCGCCGACGGTGCTCTGCTATCGTTCTTTTTCCCCGCCCACCAATTTCCATAACTCTGGCTTGTGCACGCTCTGTCTCTCCATTCTCTGTGTTTTGAGGCACCTTCTCATTTCTATTGTAAATTGAAATTTATGAAACGTTAGTGCAAGTTCAATATAAATACAGTGGCGTCTCCACGGGGAGGGGTGTGACCCACTAGTAAGTGATAAGTCAGGATACGTCTGTAACCACCTCAATACAATTTTAACATACCTGGTTTGAAAGTTTTTATTTTTAGCTTGAATATGTTTTCAGTTCGTCGCCTCTTGAAGAGTTAGTTCTTTGGGATCTGTGGCTTTGTCAATCCCTCTCTTCCAAGTCCAAGAACTCCATCTTTCCCACTTCCGTTTTATCTTTTTCGGGGGTGGGGCAGTCGGCAGAGTATCCGTGGATTTCACTTTCTTCTTAATAAATGTATATGAGGAACAGAAAAGCAGAAAGTATGCAAGTACTTCAAACCTAAAAAAAAAAAGATATCTGGAAATGCCCTCGTCAATGGAGCAGTCACTTTGCGTTTCCGTTGCTTTGTACATGATTTTTGTGTCGCCGCCCCGGTGGCGCAGTGGTCTAAGGCGTTGGCCTCTGATCATTCGTCCGTAAGGGGTCCGGGTTCGAATCCCGGTCAGGCATGGATGTTGTGTTTGTCTTTCGGCACTGGCTCTCTCCCTTCCCTGGAACCAGTGACCCTAAATTAGGGACGGGCGACTGCTTATAGCCCATTTGAGTTGCTCACGGTGGTCGTTAAACCTCCAATCAAAAAAAAAAAAAAATTTTGTGTCTGTTTGTATGTGGGAGCTGCAGTCCCCACTACCCACGCCACCCGCAGGTGCGCCAGTGGGCCCCTTCCTATGACTAGTGTTTCTTCTAAACAGAATTCTACGTTATACAGCTTCGAGAACAAATTATGACTTTGGGCATGAGCCAATGATTAGCCGCGATTTTCCTTTCTGTCTGTTGTCTGGTTACTGGTAAGAGGACCCCTTTATCAGTTAAGCAGACAAAGTGAGCTTTAGTGGATTAGTCGTTTTAAATATGGATTCTAAAGGCAAAACTCCCCAAAAAAGGAAATGAAATTGTACATTAGAATCATTTTTTATTAAAAGTAAAACGCCTGAAATCCAACTTTGTGAGTCAAATGCGGATGCGGTAACTACAAATCCGGATGCTGAGAATACTAAAAGTACTAGCACTGAAGACAGTTAACGCATTCAGGTTGATGCTCATCCGAATGACATCGGATTATTTATCGGCAAAAAAATAAGTGTGTAGTAAAATTAAACAATTATTTTTCTTGATTTCTTAAGCCTACATTTAAAAATTTTCATTAATTAAATTTTCGTGCAAAATGTTTAATTTCTATAATTTTAAGGAGACTATCTGTTGCTCACTAAATTATTTTACTGTCGAAAATATTATTTACGTAAGTGGACATAATTTTTCAAGTATGACTACCTGTAAAAAATTTTAAATGTAAAAGTATTTTGAACATTTTTTCCCCATATTTGACTAAAATCTGGTAATGACTTTAAAAAAGGCTATAATGCTAATATAATTATCATCTAATACCTGCGTAATTTCTTTTGATTCTGAGTATTTCTTTTGATTATCATAAATTTTGTGTGTTGATGGGAAAGGAAAAGACTAAACAAATTTTTAGAAAACGTCGATTTTTTATTACTTCGTTTGATTTTGATTTTCTACATTTTTCATATATACAGTGAACCAAAAATAAACGATCACGCCCTTGTATTTGTCGTTCTATAGTCCGATCAAAAGAATTAAAACGGACTGTTAAACACTGTGGTAACCCTCTCCAGGTGATGTCATATGCATAGGATATGTATTCGATTGAAATATAGCGCAAATGGAACATTACTAGTTTGACATAAAATCGGACTTTTTCTGAAATTACATGCCATTTTTTAACATCCTTCAATTCTACGTCTCAAATTATGCCGAAATCCCAAATTTCGTAAAACTCGACCAAGCGGTTTTATAATCTCAAAGTTTAGATGTATTTACATAGGCTTGGCGATAATTTGAATTTGGCATCAAATGGACCTTATTTACATCGCATTGCATCATGGGAAAACCTTTCCGTGGCCGAGGACCAACAAGAGTTTCTTTACATGCTTTTTTTTTTTTTTGGATTGGAGGTTTAACGACCGCCGTGAGCAACTCAATGGGCTATAAGCAGTCGTCCGTCCCTAATTTAGGGTCACTGGTTCCAGGGAAGGGAGAGAGCCAGTGCCGTAAGACTAACACAACATCCATGCCTCACCGGGATTCGAACCCGGACCCCGTTCGGACGAATGATCAAAGGCCATCGCTTAGACCACTGCGCCACCGGGGCGGCCATGCTTTTTCCCATTGCTTAACATGGCGTTACGTTGCAAGGGTTCAGGAAAATCGCGATTTTCGTAAATTTATTAACAACATGTCTAACTTTTGCTCGCCGCCCCGGTGGCGCAGTGGTCTAAGGCGTTGGCCTCTGATCATTCGTCCGAAGGGGTCCGGGTTCGAATCCCGGTCAGGCATGGATGTTGTGTTTGTCTTACGGCACTGGCTCTCTCCCTTCCCTGGAACCAGTGACCCTAAATTAGGGACGGGCGACTGCTTATAGCCCATTGAGTTGCTCACGGTGGTCGTTAAACCTCCAATAAAAAAATAAAAAAAAAAAAAAAAAAAAAACCTCAATCAAAAAAAAAAAAATAATAATAACTTTTGCTCATCGTATGGTTGCACTAATAAATCCTGCAACCCAAATTGTGTAGACGAACGAAAAACATTCCTTAATTTTCCTCTGAAAAAGACGAAATTATTAAAGGAATGGCTGTGTAAAATGAAACGCGGTGATTTCCATTCCGATGTGCACTTTCCAGTATGTTCTGTCCATTTTAGCGAAATTTTTTTAGGTATTATGACACTACGAATCAAAGGCAGTTGAAACCTCGTAGTGTTCCTTCAAATTTCAATTTCAAAGAAAAAAAAACGAAAAAAAGGTCAGAGAAAATTGATGGAATATTTGGATCTGCAAATTAAGAATTAAGTTCTGTTTTCCTCAAAGAATGAAACAAACATATCTATAATTTCTCTTTTATTTAATGTTCAGCGTTCATTTAATTTTTAAGCTGATTGCATAGCGTGCGAACCCTAGTTTGTTTCGTTATTGCGTATTTGTCTGAGCTTCTAAATGTTTTTGTTTTACAAAACAAGGTACTCAATTTTATGTTTCAGATATTTTTTTTTTTTGGAGGTTTTTTTTTTTTTTTTGATTGGAGGTTTAACGACCACCGTGAGCAACTCAATGGGCTATAAGCAGTCGCCCGTCCCTAATTTAGGGTCACTGGTTCCAGGGAAGGGAGAGAGCCAGTGCCGTAAGACAAACACAACATCCATGCCTGACCGGGATTCGAACCCGGACCCCTTACGGACGAATGATCAGAGGCCAACGCCTTAGACCACTGCGCCACCGGGGCGGCTTTGGAGGTTTAACGACCACCGTGAGCAACTCAATGGGCTATAAGCAGTCGCCCGTCCCTAATTTAGGGTCACTGGTTCCAGGGAAGGGAGAGAGCCAGTGCCGTAAGACAAACACAACATCCATGTCTGACCAGGATTCGAACCCGGACCCCTTACGGACGAATGATCACAGGACAGCGCCTTAGACCACTGCGCCACCAGGGCGGCGTTTCAGATATGTCGCCAACGTTTGATAATAAGAACATGAAAATTTAATATACCGTTGTACGAGAAATGCTACATTAAAAACTTCATGATGACTAACGGCGATGGTCTTCTGCGTCATGCGAAATAAACATCAAGCATAAAATTGTGTTGGCCGCCCCGGTGGCGCAGTGGTCTTTTTTTTTTTTTTTATTGCAGGTTTAACGATCACCGTGAGCGGCGCGCAGTGGTCTAAGCGATGGCCTCTGATCATTCGTCCGAACGGGGTCCGGGTTCGAATCTCGGCGAGGCATGGATATTGTGCTTGTCTTACGGCACTGGCTCTCTCCCTTCCCTGGAACCAGTGACCCTAAATTAGGGACGGGCGACTACTTATAGCCCATTGAGTTACTCACGGTGGTCGTTAAACCTCCAATCAAAAAAAAATTGTCTTGGTATATTTTTGCTACCTTGATTTGTTCTTTTAAGAAATTAATTTGTTCTTCTTCGCCCTATAGCTCTACTAATTCCTCGACAAAATCCACGACGTTGGGATTGTAAAACTTAGCCAACAGTAAGGGATAATCAAATAGCGAAAACATTGAATCAGCAGCATTGTTGGTCCGCAGAAATCCACTTCTGACGTCACATGAATAAGGTCCATTTGGGCGATCATTGTCGTCATTGAACGGGGGAAATCAGCGCACGCCATAACCCACCCAAGGTTAATAGACAGTAAGGTTTGCTCATCCTGCCTCCCTCGCAGCGGAAGTGCCGGTCCCTCACTTGCCCCTTACGTAGTGACGTCAGTGTACCACACGACGCAGTTGAAGCACTCGCGGGAGAAATGTCAACAACTTTTTACTCAAATACGCTCTGAATCTGAAAGCTTGCAACCAAGATGTAATGGCCGCCCCGGTGGCGCAGTGGTCTAAGCGATGGCCTCTGATCATTCGTCCGAAAGGGGTCCGGGTTCGAATCCCGTCAGGCATGGATGTTGTGTTTGTCTTACGGCACTGGCTCTCTCCCTTCCCTGGAACCAGTGACCCTAAATTAGGGACGGGCGACTGCTTATAGCCCATTGAGTTGCTCACGGTGGTCATTAAACCTCCAAAAAAAAAATGTAATGCAAAAGGACATCTGTAATATAATCAGGAAAAACGGACATCCATGTGAATATTTTATTTAGAGTAAACCGAGAATGTGAAGAAATTATGCCGCCCCGGTGGCGCAGTGGTCTAAGCGATGGCCTCTGATCATTCGTCCGAACGAGGTCCGGGTTCGAATCCCGGTGAGGCATGGATGTTGTGTTTGTCTTACGGCACTGGCTCTCTCCCTTCCCTGGAACCAGTGACCCTAAATTAGGGACGGGCGACTGCTTATAGCCCATTGAGTTGCTCACGGCGGTCGTTAAACCTCCAACCTGCCGCCCCGGTGGCGCAGTGGTCTAAGGCGCTGGCCTCTAATCACTCGTCCGTAAGGGGTCCGGGTTCGAATACCGGCCAGGCATGGATGTTGTGTTTGTCTTACGGCACTGGCTCTCTCCCTTCCCTGGAACCAGTGACCCTAAATTAGGGACGGGCGACTGCTTATATCCCATTGAGTTGCTCACGGTGGTCGTTAAACCTCCACTCAAAAAAAAAAAAAAAAAAGAAAAACCTCCAACCAAAAAAAAAAAAAAGAAAAGAAAAGAAACTTATGCATTTCTATCATTTTTTTTTCAAATCTGTTTTATCTAAATATCTAAATAGTATATTGACATGACACTAAGGAAAAGTGCAGGGACAGTGATTATACCTTCTAATTTATTTATATGCAACTGTAATATTGTCTTTAAATAAATTCAAAAGAAGGAAAAAAATTATAAGATTATGCTGTCAGAACCTCATGAAGAAATCCTTTTATGCGGAACAAATAAAAACTTGAGCAGCATTCCATTAACTTGCTTAATTAAAAAGTTGTAAATTAATTTCATTAAATGCTCTGTTAATATTTGTAACTAATCGCTGAACAGAAAAGCTAAAATCATTAACCTTGACCAGTACGTACCTACACGGTCCCATAACTTCATCTGTTTCAATATTATAGCACATTTTGCTGGAAACTTTCATTTCATCTATAGAAATTACACATGTTCTTTCGGCTTCAGTCATTTGCATTCCTTGGCTCTGCATCAGTTTTAAAGTTGTGGCTTGAATTCCAGGTGAACATTTAATGGCAGCTACCCATCGGCGCAACGTTGACAAAGCAGGAAGCGAAATATTAACTTTATTTCTCAAGTAGTGATATGCTCTCCTGTTTGTTTTGTTGTTGTTGATTGGAGGTTTAACGACGACCACCGTGAGCAACTCAATGGACTATAAGCAGTCGCCCGTCCCTAATTTAGGGTCACTGGTTCCAGGGAAGGGAGAGAGCCAGTGCCGTAAGACAAACACAACATCCATGCCTGACCGGGATTCGAACCCGGACCCCTTTCGGACGAATGATGAGAGGCCATCGCTTAGACCACTGCGCCACTGGGGCGGCATGCTCTCCTGGAAACAGTTCTTAATGTTATTGTAGCTGCAATATCAGTAGAATTCCAAACAATCCGTTTTTGGCCTAACAAAACCCTTATCTGTCCTGGAGTAAACGCTGTAGAAAGCAAATTTTGTATGCACATTTCCCTATCTTTTTTCTCATCTTTCCGTAACCTTCGCAATTCTAATAATTCTTTCTGCATTTGATTCTGTTTTACTTTGAGGACTTTTACACGTAAAGTTAGACTATGGTTTGAAGAGCTCAAAGATAATATTTGTTTTTTCAGCTTTTCATTTTCCTTCATCAAAATATAATTTTCCTTCAATAGAATTTTACTTTCTGTTTTCAGGTCTTTCGTAGATTCAATTTCAGTATTTTCATCATCGGCACTCCACATGTCTTCCAAAATTTCCTCTGCATTATCAGAGTTTATCAAATCGCCAACAAGATCAGTTCGTTTCCTTTTCTCCTGTCTGTTCTTTCTCTCTGAATTAGAATTTACATTAAAGTTTCCCGGGAGGTTTAAACTTGGTACAGCTGTGTCCTTTAGCATTTTGCGGATAGGCAAACCTAGAAGTTCATTCCTTAAATCGCGTTCGTAGTCTTCCTCAGGAAAATGTTCGAAACAAATAGCTGAATTCATTTCGTTGAAACTGTCAGCTCGTTTGCATCTCAATTCCCATGTTTTACGCAAAACTTCATTTTTCGGAAACCTATGGTAATGAATGCCATTCCCTCTGGTTTTCGAATAATAATTTTGACACGTTGCTATTGCGCACGAACCAGGCATGTTCAGTGTTTAACGTATAACCAAAGAAAAGAAAATTTATTTGCTACAAATACCTAGCTTCAAATTCTCGGAAATGAGACAATGTAGCTCTCAGACCCTGAACCAGAAAAACGGGAGCAAGCAGCTTTAGGCGGTTGGGGTGTGGAGATCTCCGGGACTGTGACGTCACGAAGGTGACCCCTGAGACAGTGCTTAGCGGAAGTGTCGGATAAGCATAACCTTGGAGTCTGCTAACCTTGTAACCCACCGTTCATTGTAAAGTAAGGTTGCCGGATTTTTTCGACCATGCAAAATAAATTATTTTTGGCTTTTTTAAGCAGTCGCCCGTTCCTAATTTAGGGTCACCGGCTCCAGGGAAGGGAGAGATCCAACACTATAAGGCAAACACAACATCCATGCCTCACCAGGATTCGAATTCGGACCCATCTCAGACGAATGATCAGAAGCCATATTTTTGGCTTTGCTGGCAAGGTCGTGAGGGCAGCAGTGAAATATGCGCAGGTCTTTAAAACCAAACATATTGAAAATTAGAAGGTGGCACAAAGTTACCCTCTATTGATTAAAGTTACTCTGAATGACTGTAGGTTTTATTTGTTTTAAATTTGACGTATTTATAATCATTTTTATTAAATGAATTTTTTAATAATTTTGAATTTTGTCAGTAAAACATATTTAATAAATTTTAGTTAGATGACGCTGAAAAAGAAGAGCTTTTAAAGAATGGTTGGAATCCAACTGCAGATTACAAATTTGAAGTAATTGGGACAAGGAATTTAAAATTCCAGTAGCGCTGGCTACTGCATTGGAAGTGACTGCTTTATTCTAAAGCCCAGTTAGGCGCATTCTGTAAGTATTGCGTTTTGTTTCTTTCTTCAAGAGTTGGCAATTCAAAGCTTTCTGCAGGAAAACTAGTAGAGTCAAAGTTTGACAACTGGAAAAAAACCTTGGAACATTTCAGTGCGCATGAACAAACCACGCATCACAGAAACTAATAAATGCAGAGAACTTTCTTAGCGTAAAAATGGAAAACCCAACGCCACTGAAAATAACGCTGATGCAAGCCGTCAACAGTAAATAAAAAAAGTAATCGGATAAAGCCAATCATAGAGACTGCAATATTTGCGATAGACAGTGAATTACTACCGCGACGAAAGTGGTTACATTTTAGAAGAAAATCACACGACAAAGCCGGATTAGAGCGCTATTGAAAATGCGATGTGATGCTGGTGATATAACTTTGCAAGATCGTTTTAACCATTGTGCCAGCAAGCGCAATGAGTGGAGAATTTAATGGGGTTCAAGCAATTATTCATCAAAATCACACCAATGCAGTGTATTGGGTTGGTGCGATTGAAACGTCCGGCGCGAACGAGCAGTGGATACAGGCCCCCACCGCAGCGGAATGAAAACACCCACAGGTGCTGCGGGTATTACGTCACAGAGTTACGATAAATAGCTAGTACATGTGGGAAGAACAAGGTTCAGGCGTGGTTTGTTTGGACGTAACGTGGCTTACAAAAGAAACATGCAGAAGCCGGATTTGAGAGTCATCTTCCTGTATGAATTTAAACTGGGCCATTCTGCAGGAATTGCCGCTCGAAACGTTAACAAAGCGTATGGGGAGAATACAACCAACGAAAGAACCATTCATTCGGTGACGGTTTGTGAAGTTACGAAGCAGAGATACGGACCTGCAAAACAAAGCTCGTGGTCACCGACCTGTTGCTGTTTCTGACGATGTTCTGTTACGTGTGGTTGAAGCGGACCCCGAAAAACGTGCGTGTCGTAAGATAGCGACAGAGATAGGCGTCTACCACACGACAGTTGTACGGCGTCTGGTTGCGCTGGGCAAGGTCAAAAAGCTGGACCTGTGGCTGCCGCATGAGTTCACAACTGCCAACAAGACTAGGCGTTTGGAAGTATGCACGTCGCTGCTTGCCAGGAATAAACAGGAACCTCTATTGCATCGAATCGTCACCTGCGACGAGAAGTGGGTCCTTTATGATAATCGGAAACGATCTGCACAATGGTTGAGCAAGGCACAGCCTGCCGGACGGCATCGTAAGCCACCCCTGTACACCAAGAGATGATGCTCTTTGTCTGGTGGTCTACAGCCGGGATAATTCATTGGAGTTTCTTGGAAAGAGGCCAAACCACCACTTCAGAACGTTATTGTGCTGAACTACCCCAGATGCACCGGAAATTGGCGCAGAAAGAACCGGCTTTGGTCAACAGACATGGTGTTCTTCTGCTCCAAGACAACGACCCCCTCATGTCGCACAACAAACATTACTGACACTAAGTACCTTGTGCTATGAAGCGTTGCCCCATCCTGTCTATTTCCCGGACTTGTCTCCTACAGACTATCATCTGTTTCGAATAAAATATTGCACTCCCACAGAATGAGTGCAATATTTTTTATTCTAAATGAAAAAAGTGTTCAAGTGTTGGCAGAAAGGTATCAGGATGATAATTCGTCCATTTCTTCTGCATTGGGTAAGCTGACCAGATGTCTCGAATTCTTGGGGACAGCCCTCGAATTTAGTTTACTGTCCCTAAAAATGTCTGATGTCTTTGGGGAAGCAAATTGTCCTCGGATTTTTTTTTGTCCTCAAATTTAAAATTTACTACCAGTTCGTTACATTCGTAATGAAATATGTTCTTAAAATTAGATTTCGTAGTGCCCGTTCCTGCCGGGCCGGTGACACTGTGGTCGAATCGCTGGCTTCTGGTCATTCGTCCAAGATGTGTCCGGGCTCGAATCCCGGTGAGGCATGGATGTTGTGTTTGTCTCATAGCACTGGTTCTCCCCCTTCCCTGGAACCAGTCGTCCTTAATTAGGAACAGGCGACTGTGATCATCGTGTTGCTCACGGTGATAGTTAAACCTCAATAATAAAAAAAAAAGTACACATTCTTTCTCTCTTTTTCGGAGTTTAACGACTACTGATTAAATCACTGTGGTTTTTAAACCCGATAAAAGAAGAAAGGGTTACAGCCCCCGTCTCTGATTTAGGGCCACTAGTTCTAGGACAGGGAGAGAGCCAGTACCGTAAGGCAAACACACCACCTATGCCTCCTCAGGACTGTAACCCGAACCCACTCCGCCGAACTGTCAGAAATCAGGGCTTAGACCACATCACTGGCCAAATTTTGACTTTTATAAAATAAGAAAATTCTGCATGCATTTTGTTCTTCAGAAAAATATAAAAATTATTCAGCTTACTCTTATTTTAGCATGTGTATCGAAAGTAAAATATTTCACTTTTGCAGAGTATATTCTCTCCATCACAGCTCTGCTTTGTCGGTACAAGTTCCCGATATTTTATATATACAAGATATATCCTTTTAATATTTTTAATTTTCTGACTTAATATACCACTTATAGAAACAAAACAATTTTTGATTTTTTTTTCATATTCAGTATTAATGTATATGCCCCAAACGAACAGCTGATTTGGGGACGCCGCGCTATTTTGTCCTCAAACGACTGTTCCGACATCTGGTCGCTTTAGTACTGGGTGAATTATTCGTCTGGTATAAAAATTAAATCGTGAAAGTCAAGAGAAGGGACATCACAATGCAATACAGGGTTTACTAATGTGCAATAAAGATATATTTCCAAGTATCAATAAACTTTTAAGAATTATTGCTATTTTGCTGGTAACAGCATCATCAAATGGAAGGTCATTTTTCTCTTTGTGTATTCTGAAAACATACCTCAGATATACAACTGGTGAATGTAGGTCAAATGGATTAGCCCATTTGTACATCCATAGAGATATTAACATCACACTAGATGACTGATGAAGTACTGGATGACATGGCCGAAAATCCTCGGCGATTAGAATTTAAACTTTAAATCTATTTTTAAACAAAAGCAATACCATATGTGTCTGAATATTAAATAAATGTAATATTAAAACACATTGAAGAATTAGTTTTTGACCATGTAATGCACTAAAATGCATAACTTTACTATGAATTCGTAATTATAAATCTCGTACATTCGTCCGAGAAGGGTTTGGGTTATGTTTCTATCATTAAAAATAAGAATTTTAATATAAATTAACCTATAGCCGACGTGTATTCATAAGTCATACATTGTGTACCATTTAAAAGTTCAAATCTAGCGTTTTACGTCGACCATTGAGATAGAACACAGAATAAAAACATGCAATTTGTTTCTCCATGTTAGAATGCAAAAACTTCTTTCCTTTTCCTTCCAATGCTCATAATACTTTTTGTTTTATTTTAACTTGTCCATATTTGCGTACCCTTTCGAATTTAAGAATTAACGTTGGCAACCACTGGTCTTCAATTGAACAATTCCAATTTTAATTTAATTTTTCGACAAAATTTTAAATTTTACTGAGAAAGAGAGTATAATTTCTTTGTTTTCCTGTAAAACTAACATCAAAAAATTTAACGATAGTAATCTTAAGTCATCTTTTATATATTTTTTTACGTTTTAGAAAGTCAACACTGCCGTTACCACCCCACCCCCTCCTAAAATATTTCTGGAGACGCCACTGGACAGATACAACGTTAAAATTGAAAACTTCATTTGTGTGTGTATAATTAATTCCGGTTTGATAATGTGATTTCTGCAACCAAAAATCACGCAATTAAAAAACCCCACACAGCTGAAACTACATGGGTATCATACAAACAAATCAAATTCCCACATTTTGCGGCTTTACGGTTGAGACCCAGGTCATCTCTGGCCAGCAAATGACCTGAACTCATCTCTGACGCATGATTAGAATTCAGGAATTCGTACCTTTCGGCCATATAACATGCATTTCTAGACAAACACACCGCTGTCCCGGTGGTACAGGGATCTAAGCTATGGCTTCAGATCATTCGTCCGAGGTGGGTCCGGGTTCGAATCCTGGTGAGGCATGGATGTTGTGCTTGTTTTACGGCACTGGCTCTCTCCCTTCCCTGGAGTTAGTGACCCTAAATTAGGGACGGACGACTGGTGACTGTTTATAGCTCATTGAGTTGCTCATGCTGTTTTCATTACTGAATGCATCACCTCATTTTATTGATTTATTATATTCTTCTACATAATTTTTAATGTATAAATTTCACTAATTATAAACAAAAGTTATGTTTGATAATACAGTAGGAGCAAAACATTATGACCACCTACCTACTATTAGGTAGGTCCTCTGTGAGCCACCACCGCTGTGGGCATTTGATGAGATATAGACTCCACAAGTCCCCGGAAGGTATCCACTGGTGTACTACTGTACCATACTTGTACAAATCTGCCCACAGCTCATCTTGTGGCTTTAGTGGAGCGTTCATATGCTACAGATGTCGATCCATATGGTCACAAATATGTTCAATTGGGTTCATATTGGGTAACCTAGGAGAACATGGAAGTTACCCTAGTGTTCCTTGAACCAGTTCTGGCCGCTACAGGTTTTATAACATGGCACATTGTCCTATTGAGACATCACATCTCAGTTTAGAAATACTGTCAGAATAAATGGATGATTACCTGGGTATAAAATACATTGTTTTCCTAATTCCATGAACACGTAGAGAGAAAAAGAGATATTTCTTTATGTCTTCTTAAGAGTTGTTTAAAATTTTACAAAATGACTTCTTGCACGATGGTACCTTGGACACTAAAACAGGGTCAGACATGTTGTTGAACAAGCTCGAAGAGTCTATCGACTTTTAAAACTTTTTGCGTGTTCCAGTCTTTGGAATCAATTATTCTCAATTTCACCGAAGTTGGTTCCTTTGCATGAAGGCACAGGATTGAAATACAATATTTAAAGGAACTGAACATTAAAATAGGTTATTCAACTAAGTTGACTACTTACATCCGTCAGCTTGGGTGGCCCAGGAATCTACAGTTATCTCGGCGTCGAAAACGTTGTTAAGAAACCACATAATGCAGGAATCCTTGAAGAACACGTAATGGATGTCTCAAAAAAGGAAATGAAACAAATCTGATACATTGGTTGTTACAGTAGGAAAGTTGGATTGAAATAGGGTCGAATAAAAATTGCTTCAAAAGGAAATTATTCAGTGTAGTTGAAGGCAAGACCTAAAGGGACCACAAAAAGTGCTATGAAAGGTAACAGTATTATTTCGATATTTAAAACAAAGGAAGTACTAAAACTCGATTTTAAGTACACGTGTTGGCAACTCAAAATTGATTTTAAGTATGCGTGTTGGAAACTCGCTTTTCATCAAGTATACTAAAACAGGGGTTCAGTAAGTCAGTCCCTCACCAAAATTGTACTGTCTCCCATTTCTTACTTCTCCATAGAGATCCTGCTCCTATATGTCTTCTCCTGTTATAAAATGTAGAACAAGTAACCAGAAAGAAATGTACAGCTAACTACTCACACAATTCTCTAACTCATATCCAGTATTGCATGAGTGGGACTACTGAAAGTACAAGTGGACACTGAAAACACACACAGAGAGAGAGAGAGAGAGAGAGAGAGAGAGAGAGAGAGAGAGAGAGAGAGAGAGAGAGAGAGAGAGCCTTCTACAGTATGCTAAAACTTGTGGAAAATGTTGAAAAACTGGCCCGTTAAAGTACTTTTCATCTTCCACCCCTGTTCATTAGGCTTCACTTTCTTCGTACCCGAACCCAGCTCAATCAGTGCAGACCTCTATATAAACCATAAATACATATGTGTACTATCATGGTGGGATAATTATTCAAACATTGGAAGGGGAGGGGGTGACAATGTTTCACTCTTACTAATACTGTGAATGACTGAGAATTGGCATCCTCGAGTTCTGAACTGATCTTTGTACATATATCTGAAACGTGTTTCCATACTCTTTGGCCAAACATGGCACTTGTGCCAGGCATGTTCAAATAAGCAAACAAACCATAGGACGCCACACCCGTGGC
This sequence comes from Macrothele yani, assembly GCA_039090855.1. Classification (NCBI taxonomy): domain Eukaryota; kingdom Metazoa; phylum Arthropoda; class Arachnida; order Araneae; family Macrothelidae; genus Macrothele; species Macrothele yani. Next base: position 30,532,021 of record CM077026.1, read on the forward strand.
ACAGTGGTTTAAGCACTGGCTTCTAACCATTCATCCGAGATGGGTTTGAATCCTGGTGATGCATGTATGTTGTGTTTGTCTTACAGTACTGGCTCTCTCCCTTTCCTGGAACCAGTGGCCTTAAAGTAGGGATGGATGGCTGCTTGTACCCCACTGAGCTGCTCATGGTAGTCATTAACCCCTACACAATAACAACAAAAAACAAACATATGATTATAATAGGCATAAGTGTACCAGAATTACAAGTCGGGGGAACCCCCCCCCAAAAAAAAACCAACAAAAAAAAACCCCCAGTAAATCTGAACTCTTTAAAAATAATATTTAAAATAAGTGTTATTTCAACAATCTAGTGGACACCAAAATAAATTACTTGTGGTACAAAGTAAAGCAGATAGAATGCCATATCCAATTTTATCACAGAATGGGTTATAGGTCCACATGCTTGTATTTGTTACTACTAAAATTAAATCATTTAAAAGAGCAGAAAATTCATTACTAATAAAAACATTTTAAAATGAAAGCCATATACCATCAGTGATAAAACTTCTTGTAACTGCCTGGAACCATATCAATCATAATACACTGATTTAAAAATAAAGTTTGCATGAGTTCAACTTTTCTATAACAGGAGTTAATTTTTCTCTTCACACATACTGTAAGTGTTGAAAACCATAAAACATGCATTTGTACTCATTATTATGTTTTTATAGCCATTTATAAATTACTTACGTAATTTAGATATTAAAAAAGTACACTGCACGTTTAACAAGACCATGTCCTTTCACAGGTACTTAAATTAACAGAAAGTTGAGTAAAAAAATTACATTTATTCCCCAATTGTAGCCACTGTAATGCAATAAAAGGATCAGAATCACAACCACTACAAATGAATTCAAATAAATTTAAATAATGTGTAACCTAAATAAATGCTATTTAATGATAGCTCACTATCTATCCCCCCCCCCCAAACAACAACAACAAAAACAACTTTATTTCAGAATACTGGAAACGAATTTCCCCAAAGAAATAATTCTTCATAAATTCATCTGAACGAAGTGGTTACATGGTGGAATACAGTGAAAATATGCCAATAATATCATTACTGCATTACCTGTTTACATCCATATATATATGCAGAGAGCAAGGTGCAATACTGCTTCCTTTGCAATAATTTATTATGCATCACTTTTTTTAATTATCAAAACATCCAAATTATTCATGGTTTTATAAAACAAACATGGCATGTCTTATATGACATATTGTAGCAAACATTATGTGACTTGATTTGTAAATTTTGCCAAACATTCCAGAAAATCATTGTTCGACTTCGCAAAGTGGATAAGAAACTTTAGAAAAGTGTTTTTTGATGGAATTACATGGTACAGCAGTCCCATAAAGAACTCTATAAGAGCACGGAGGGGGAAGGGAGGGGGTGGATGATGTAAAAAGAAAGTCAGGAAAATGTTTTCATTAAATAAATAAAGAAAGAAAGAAGATACAAGAAGCTTCAACATATTTTCTTTATTGCAAATAGATGTAACCAAGAAGATATACACAATGACAGTAAAACAATGTTTTCACCAGAATAGAATGACTCAGTTCATTTATGTTTTCTGAAACAAACGTTATGCTAATTACCTACATTTCAAAAGTAGGAAATAATATACAGAACATTTTGGCAGTTGCTATGACCATTGTCAACTGTGGAGTGAGTACAAGTAGTGTGAGGTAGTAAAAACATGTTCATTCAAATGTTGCCAGATTTGAGAACAGATTTCCAGATGAGAGGGATATGACATGGTATGTATTACAGGTGTTTTGGAAAGGTATATTTTAATGCTTTTGTGTTATTAAAGAAATATCCAATTAATGAAGGGGCTATAGAATTTCTTTCAGGTATAAGAAAAGCATTTTAAACCTACTTTTCCCAAAACACCTGTAAAACAGACTCAACATGTCATATCCATCTCACCTGGAAATCTATGGTCAAATCTGGTAATATGTTCATGGTTCGAAATTTAAGTACTATTCAAGAGTCCAGCAGTATTATTGAAGGGCACTGTGCATGTAGTATTTTATGTGCAGTATTACATTAATAAGAAAAATATGGTACATGCACACTGAGGATACATCAAGGTTTTCTGTTAGGTAGTCTTCAGCCCTCTGTGCATAGTTATCAGCAGATTTCATCAATGTCTCAATGTTAGTTTCCAAGATTTTTTTTTCTCAACTTTTAGATTGCATGTAATAAATTTTACTTTATATATAATAAATTCCATCAATTCAAGACATATAGCACTTCATGACCACAAACTATGACATCAAAAACAAAACAACATAAATAATTACCTCATAGGTCAGCAGCCAGGAACCACTCTTCAGGGAAGATTTGAGGTGCAACCCCCCCCCCCCCCACCACCACCACCATATATATATTTCAGAAGACAAAAGTGATGTACAATGCTTTTACAAGATATGAAGATTTATCAATTGATGGGTAAAAGATATGGAGATAACCAATACCTATATTTTTCTTGGACAGCAGATATCAAGTGAGGGTCACATTGATGAAGGAACTAATTGGTGTATAAAACTTGCCTGGAGAGCATTTGGAAGAAACAGTATAATTTTCAAGAGCAATCTGCCATTATGTCTTAAAAGAAAAGTTTCTGATCAATGCATCCATCCAGTGCTAACGTATGGTGCAGAGATGTGGACCTTAACTAAAAGAGACATACAAAGACTGCAGACAACTCAAAGAAGCATGGAGAGGTGCATGCTTGGTGTAACCAGGAGAGATAAGAAGAGGAACTCGTGGATCCGAAAGATGACAGGAGTGGAAGACATCATGATCAGAGTTAAATCCCTGAAATGGCAATGGGCTGGATATATTGCCAGAAGGACAGACCATCGATGGACAGCCGGAATTTTAGTCTGGATTCCAAGGGACAGGAAAAGACCCAGAAGAAGACCACATGGGAGATGGGTAGATGAAATTCGAAAGTATGTGAGAGTAACATGGAGGAGGCTGGCACAAGACAGACCATTGTGGAAGAAACTTTGGGAGACCTTTGTCCAGCAGTGGATTGATAATGGTTGACAATGATGATATATATATATATATATATTTCTTTTTTTCTTTTTTAGTTAAGGTCCACGTCTCTGCTCTGTACGTAAGCACTGGAAGAAAGCACTGATTAAACACTTTTCTTTTAAGACATAATGCCATATTGCTCTTAATAATTGTACTGTTTCTTCCAAAAGCTCTCCAATCAAGTTTTAAATGTCGATTAATTTCTTCATCAATGTGACCTTTGCTTGATATTGGTTATCCAAGGTAGATGTAAATCAGTTCATATATATATATATAATTTGTGTTTGCCTCTGGTCTGCAAGTACATCACATGTTTTTGCCCTGTATTAGCATATAAGTTCACAGTGTGTTAAGTACTATTAAGTTATGGACTTCATCTCCTAAAAAATTAACAAAATTGCACATTAACCTCTGTGATATATACACTGACGAAAAAAAAATCCCAAGACCAAGAAGGGGTTGTGTTAGATAAACGACAGTTGGTAGGCGGTGAAAGTACATCTGTAAGATGACGTCTATGCAAATTTCGCACTCGGCGCATATGTGTGGCGCTAGTAGCGCCTCGGAACATGCAAAGCAGGTTTGCAGTAAATACGCGCTGTAATGTTCGTGAGCGTTAGTTATCATTGAGATACGATTTAGGGTGTTGATGTTAGTCAAGAATGTCTTTAAGAAGACGAAGAAGCCATTATCAACAGCTCACGGAGTTTGAACGAGGTCGTGTAATAGGGCTATGAGAAGGTGGATTTTCTTTCGGCAATATTGCAGAACGACTTGGAAGGAATGTAGCCACTGTGCATGATTGTTGGCAGCGGTGGTCAAGGGAAGGTACTGCCTCAAGAAGACCAGGTTCCGGCCGGCCATGTGGCACTATTGAGAAGGAAGACCGCCGTGTAGGGCGTATGGCCGTGGCGCATCGTACCGCGTCTGCGGCAGCAATTCGAGCTGCAGTTGCCACCACAGTGACACAACGAACTGTTACAAATCGGTTACTTGAAGGACAGCTCTGAGCCAGATGCCCTGTAGCGTGCATTCCACTTACTCCAAACCACTGCCGTTTGTGACGTCAGTGGTGTCAAGCTAGAGCTCATTGGAGGACGGAGTGGAGATCTGTTGTGTTTTCTGATGAAAGCCGGTTCTGCCTGGGTGCCAGTGATGGCCATGTGTTGGTTAGAAGGAGGCCAGGTGAGTGCCTGCAACCAACCTGTCTGCAGCCGAGACACACTGGACCTACACCTGGAGTTATGGTCTGGGGAGCAATTTCCTATGACAGCAGGAGCACTCTCGTGATTATCCCATGCACCCTGACGGCACAGTTGTACGTTGGTCTGGTGATTCAACCAGTTCTGCTGCCATTCATGTAAAGCATTCCATGGGGTGTTTTCCAACAGGATAACACTCGTCCGCATACCGCTGTTGTAACCCAACATGCTCTACAGAGTGTCGACATGTTGCCGTGGCCTGCTAGATCACCAGATCTTTCACCAATTGAGCACGTATGAAACATCATTGGACGACAACTTCAGCATCACCCCCAACCAGCATTAACCGTCCTTGTATTGACCGACCAAGTGCAACAGGCATGGAACTCCATCCTACAAACTGACATCAAGCACCTGTACGACACATTGAATGAAAGTTTGCGTGCTCGCATTCAACATTCTGGCAGTTACACCGGTTATTAATGTACCAGCATTTCACATTTAATATGGCTCTTCTCGCGCTTACAATAAGCTGTGATCTTGAAACCTTAATCGATTAAATATGTTACGTATACAAACGTATTGCCGCCCTTTCATTCCTCTACAACTATTTTTTCGTGGTGTTGGGATTTTTTTCCGTCAGTGTATATGGCAATTCTTTTCATTTTCTCATTAATGCTGAACCCTTTTTTAACAGTTGCTTGTCCATGACTCAACAAGGGCAATACTTTAGTAACTTTTCATACCTCTTTGAATTCATCGTTTCAAAGAACAGACAATATTCAAATGGATCAAATTCCAAAAATTTTGAATTATTAGAAGACACCCCACATTATCTAAATATGAAGAAAATTCAGTAAGTATTTCATGGCATTTGGCTTCTTCAAGTTGGTTGGCAGCTAATAAATTCCCAAACAATTTCGTTTTTCTTTTTGACACAAATTTGCTTATTTTTTGCTATTGTTCTTTGATCTAGACAATGCAGATTTCCAACTATGTTATATCGCATGGGAGATTTTTCCATAATTTTTGTGGTTAGCTTAACTATAAATTTCTTGCATTTCATGCGGATATCAACAGTTTAGTGGTTTGTCATTCTCAAACGTATAACTTTACTGATTTTTCTGTCATGAAATCTATATTTTCTGCTAAACTGCATGATTTTCTATGTCACTGATGTCTGACAGAGATATTTTTTATAAGATATTTGTAGATGCCAAAATTCCTGTATAAACAAACCTTTGCAAAGCAAGATTCAAAATGTTTCTTAGTTCTTCAGCAATAAAAAAAAAAAAGACAAAAAACATTGGCTTAGCTTGGTATACTCTCTCTTTCTCTCCCTTCTCTACAGCATCAACATATATTTTTCACATCAGGTGGTATCTTAAGAACAACATTTTCCTGTCATTTTTGCACATTAGGTGATATCTGACAAACAAAAACATTTTCTAGTCATCTATTTTAGATGAATACTTTTTGGCAAGGTACCACTTTCAGAACTCCTTAAAAAATCTCTTCTAGATGGAGAGTCTTTAAACAGGCAGTACAGACTTATCAAAAAATCTCTGATCTCCCATTCACTTTCTTTATGCCCAATTTCAAAAGCATTGTGCAAGCCATGTAAACAAGAACTTCCAATGTTCAACAAATTGTTCTGCCATTGTTTTTTTCGTGTTCTTGGAGCATTCTATAAATCTTCCAATTCACCCTTGGAATACTTTAGAGACTTTTAATGGTGAAGTGGCATTTATAAAAGCTTCAAAAATATGTCTTCTGCTGTATTATTGTTTATAACACAGAAGTAAGAAATGCAGTTCTAATATTGTTGTTTAATCAAAACCTCATGCAAATGTTTTTTTTTTTTTTGTTTCATTTCTTTTACACTTTCATCAAACAAAATGACATGATATATATTAAGGTAATACAATGTAGTTTGTCACAAATATTTATTTTTTCAAGTCATGATATTGTTATTTAGCAGATCTTGTAACAATGTGTCCTTCAAACATGGGGCAATTCTAAAAACTTCTAAATGTGCCCATTTTTTTTACATGAAAATTTTGAAGCAACAGAGGTATTTGGAAACAATGAAAAATAAACGGAGCTATTTTTTAAACAATAAAAATTTCTAAATATACACCTTACGATCATATCTACATTTCTAAAACGCACCTTACAGTCATATCAACATTTCTGAAAATGCACCTTACAGTCATATCTACATTTCTAAAAATGCACCTTACCCCAGCCATCTTTAGATCACTTCTAATTAAAATTATTTTGAACACTGTAGGTGTTACGATTAGTTATGAACATAGAAAAGTGCAAAATTCATTTAGTTGTCGATAGATATCTTCACTAATCGTAAACAGTTGCGGTAGGAAATTAAGATTCTGCTTTCAGAATTCAGTAGAACCCACTTATAATGAGCCCATATTTAGTGGGATATCGGATTTAATGAGAAAAACTGGAACTTTGGTTTTTTGTTTGGTAAAATGTAAATTCAAAGCTAATTTGATCATTTCTAACAAACAAATTTTAATAAGGAAGTGCCCGGATTCAGACACACACACACACACACACACACACACACACACACACACACACACACACACACACAGAGAGAGACAGAGAGAGAGAGAGAAAGCTATGATGGTCACTTTTAACAAGCACAGTAACAAAATTTAATGAAATTCCATGATTAGCAAGGCAAAGAAAATCTTCTGTGCATTGTTCTAGAATGGAAGAATTGAAATTTTGGCATATGGGATGAAATAGCAGCAGCACAGTGGAAGAATGTTGATAGAAAAGAAGTGGGGAGACAGTATATCAAATGCTCAATAAGCAAGTAGTGCAAGAGAATTTCTGCCACCAACTCCAAGGGGCTATGCTATGCTTCGGGTATATTGAGTCAGCAGAGTTGAATACAGGACACCTACTCCTTGGCAAAGAGAATATGAGTGGAGCTCACTTACATGTAAGTGGAATTCTAGGTGACAATTGTAGCGAGAGATAGTGGAATGAGAGAATACAGATGTCACAAGAAAGGAAACAGAAACTAACAATTCCTGGAATTGTGTCCATTGCCCTCTTTCACAATACAAGTGAGTGTTGCATTGGTAGGAATTGGCACTGCTTTTGCTTCATGTGGGTTGTGTAATTAAAGAGCAGTCAGTGTCACATGGTTGCCAAGTTGAATATACTTGAGAGATTTAATTAATTAAGTATAGTACTGTAGTTAATAAATTAAACCTTTCAAATATATTTAAAGGTTAAATGTAGTTAATTAATTAAATCTTTCAAGTACATTCAATTGTTATTGATATGTAAAATAAACATATATCCATGTTATCATGTATGCATAATTTTACATGGTGAGAATTTTCACTGAAAAGGGGATTTAATGAGTGTTGGATTTTGCAATGGTTTCTGTTTGTCTTGAGCTCCTTGTTATAAATGGATCCTACTGTATATGAAACTGAAACTCCTAATTACTAAATGACTATATCACAAATAAAAGAAAGCAACCTTGTCTTTTATCCAAGACAGAAAAAAATCCCCTATTAGTGATAGATGCACAACAGGGGAATGAAAAAAAAAGTGACTACACTACTGAGTGCTTGAGAGGAAACTAGCTAAATGCAAGTTGCCAATTCAAAAGGTTCAGTAACAAAAGCTTAAACTCACAGGCAATAAAACAAACAAAGAAATAGAAAAGCTTGCCTCTTCTAGAAATTTCCTAGGAGGAACTATGGCAATTGCCTCAAGCGATTTTGGTAAGTGGACCATTAACAGACACTTACATAAAAACATTTGCTTTAGCTGTATGGTAGAGGGACAGTGAGGTTTAATATCAGTGCAAACCTACCTGCTTCTTTTATCTACATCCACCTGTTCCCAAATAATCACAAACAAACTTTCTACTGTACAATTTATTAGCATCATCAGCAGTGGCAGATTTCCAATTAGGCATGATAGGCATGTGCCTATGGGCGCCGCTCCACGAGGGCGCAAAAATTTCAGTGAGGGTGTTAAATGTGGTGGGACTGGGAACAATGCTAAGCAGAATCATGTTCAGACATAGCAGTGTTCCCTAAAAATGTGTGTGTGTGTGTGTGTGTGTGTGTGTGTCAGACAACAACACTACCAGTGCCTTTGGGGCACCACCGCACCACAACATCCTGTTTGGGAAGGGGAGGGAGTTTTCTTTGTCTGATTGAGTCCCAGCTCACATTCTTGGACGGAACTACTGCTGCAACATAGGAAGCATGGCCGGAAATGATTCCGACCAAAACCCGAACAGGTTGAGGAGAAAAAGAAATGCGACATATTCAAGGAGGTAGGGGAGGGGCACGTGATGTCTGTCCTGTCCCCTCCCTCCCCTGATGGTGACCACGACACAACAAACAATGAATAAAGAAAAAAGAAACCAAAGGAAAGGGACAAGACATACTTCATTCCCAGGGAGTCCCATGGGAGGAGGAACGGGTGTGACCGTGTGAGACCCGTTTATCATACCATATGTGGTCGAAGACAAACGTTTTTAAATTGCTTTCATCTGAATGGCTGTGCGTGCATGTATGGTGTAAGTGTACCCCCAACCCCCAACCAGATGAAAATGCGATTCACAAAGACAAAGCTCAGGGAACTGGAATTGGTCAGAGTGTATCAAAGTGTCATACTCGTAATTAACCTAGCGTTTACGGCAGTTTCTGCGGTGAGTTATACTTTTTTAGATTTTTACTAGGAAGTTTGAACAAGCTTGTTTCAGTGTGTGTGGGGTGCTGTGCTGAAATCTCTGTGAGTGATGAGTGCAATAAAAGGGAAAACTTAGTGGGGCTCAGAATTGGAAAATCGCGATTGCAAAAAAAGGAAGGGGAACTAAGCTGCTGCTGCTGAAAAGCCTATTTCTTGAAGAACAACTTAAAAAAAACTTGAGCTTAGCTTTGGGATACGCACACCAAAATCGATATCACACCACCTGCTATCATTCAGGAACACACATACCTCACTGACTGATACGGGAGTGTATTTCATACCATTGGAATACCTGGATGGTACCACCAAACATTACATTGGAATGACAAAACGTTCTTTCGCTCTTCGACTAGTCGAACACAAGCAGGACGTCTCGCACAGAAAATTGACAACCGCACTATCCCGGGAAGTGGTTACCCATTCCGCCATCCAGAAGTGGAACCAGATCAAGACTCCTTATACTACCGCCACAGGCACTGCCCTCAGGGAAACCATCGAGATATTGACTAACCCTGTGGTGTGCAATGATGATGTCTCACTTGAGCTTTCCCAAATATGGCGTACATTTCTTTGCACTTAGCACGTTTCTGTAGACATCTCTCATTGTCGCATGCACACAACACAGCATAGCATGTTCTCATATTCTATTCATGTTTGGTTTTGTATAATTTTTCTGTTGTTCAGCCTATCCACGCATAAGTTTGAAGAAAGCACCCGTTGGTGTTGAAAGCTTACGCTTTAATAATTATATTTTTATGTCAATAAACGGATATTTTTATTCCTTTTCTTAATAAAAATTATATTTCCTTGCGGCGTTTCTTTACAAATCACCAATTTCTAATAGTACAATATTATAGCTACATGCATGTAGATTTGATTGTTGATTGAGATATTGAAACATAACTGAACTTTTTATGTAAAAATTTAAAAAATTGATCATTCTGATAAACATTTTGAGGACATTCATTTCATGGAAAACAAGGGGTATTTTTAAAACTATGGACTTTTATGAACCAAGCTGAAAAAAAAGGTATTATTTAGGAATAGAGACTTGTTGGGAGCACAAAACTATTAAAACTTTTGCCTAGAAAGTGGCGGGGGGTGGGGGGACGCAACACAGCCACATCCTGCTAAGAACTGGGCCCCAGGCACGTACGCAGAACTTAATTTTGAGGAGGGTCCAAGCTCCAAGGGGGTAAGCACAAAAACGTGTATGCTCAACCAATATATATGTTTGACCAGGAAGTCAAACATTTAGGGGGGTCTAGACCACCTGGAGCTGGGCCCCCCATGAGTACGACTTTGCCGGTCCCGATATCACAACGAGAATGGGTGTACGAGTGATGAGCTCCTCCGCAGGTGGTGCTTGGAAAATTTGTGCCTATGGGCGCCAGATCTGTAAGTCCGCCACTGATCATCAGTTGAGGTGCAACGACTAATCAATCATGACTCCCCAACTCCAGTGCAAAATAAAAAAGTTAGTAAAATCATGCAATGGATTGAATATTATATGCTTTCCAACATACCAGATATCATTACTCAAGTTATGAGGATAATGGCTGTGGAATAAATTTCGCCCCTGTGTCCTGACCTTCGATCCCATTTCGATGATATTCAACAGAACCGGTTAAGTATACTTTCAGAACAACATGATAAAGTTTTGCCTCAATCGAAGCATTTTTAATCAAGTTATGATGCATAAGGGAAATGGAATGGATCTTTCTCCTATGTCCTGACCTTTGACTCCATTTCGTCCACTTTCAATAGGGTTCATCCCCAGGAGATCCCCTACCACATACTAAAATTTCCTCGAAATCGACCCATTTTTATGCGAGTTATTGTGCGGACAGACAGACGGACAAAGCTGCAGCATATACACTTCTTCAACCTACGGTTGGAAAGCATAAAAAAGAGCAGTCCCAACTTTAGTGTACTGGGGAAGTCTTTCCTGCAAATAAACCTAAAGAGTTCCTGTATTTTTATTAGACAGAACTTCTTCTTCTTTTTTTTTAGTCTATTTACCTTTGGTATCAATTTTGATAAAAAAAAAAAGTATGTTAACTTAAAATCACTTTTGTTTTTCTTGTGATCCATATTTTTAAAGTTAAGTTTTCTATATCCGTGGAAAGAGGATACATTTGTTTATCTAAACATAAGGGTGTCATAAACTGTCCCATTGCCAAGGCTGATAGCTGATACACATTCTCTCTCCCCCCCCATTATGGCTGTTTTCTCTGAAACAACAGGGCTACAAGCTTTGACTCTTTAGAACCTGGGTTTTACCATCACTTCAGTAACTCCCCTTTATGATTTTCTAGGCCATGAATCTACAGTACACAAGAGGAAGTCTCCTGTTTTGAATAAAGGGGAAGCCAGAAACATTTGATCTTGTTTTATGATTTCATTCCCTCCTTTATTTATTTATTTATATTTTTGTTTGGGGGTTAATTATAGGGACACTTGTTCCAGGGAAGGGAGAGAGCCATGGCAATAAGATAAACACAACACCAATGGCTTACCCGGGACTAGTACCTGGGTGCACTTGGATGAATGGCCAGAAGCCAGTTCTTGGACTACTACTGTGCCACATTTCCCCCTTTCATCTCCCTTCTCTCTCTGCCAGAATAAATCTTTGTTAAAAAATTTCCTGAAAATTTCACGAGTTTGACATTTTTTTTTTTACGTTGGCTCCCTTGCCCTTATTAATTTTATTTTCTAATATTGAAAAAGAAACCAGGATTTTGAAAAATTGCAAGTAATTTTTTAAGGACTATGTCAAATTATGAAATTTCAAGAACTTTCAAAGACCTGAAATAAACTTTCTCTTTAAATTCTGTGGAAGAAATATTCTTCTCAAAATACCTGGAGTGTTACCGCGGAATTTTCTATATCCCCGTAACATTTAAATTTCATCCATATAATTTTGATCATTTATTATTTTTTTTATTTTTTACTCTAAGGCGGTAGGAAATAAATATTTAAATTGCCAAAATAGAATATCAATGATTAAAAATTACTTTCCGGTGAAGCTGAGCCAGGCTACCCGAAAGTTTAGGTTGATAATTAGATCAGTCCTAATGAAAAGGGGAAAATTATATATTTTTTTCTCACGGAAACTTGATGAAAATCCCAGATGGGAAGGAAGAGAAAGGAAGACATTCACAGTTTTTTTTTCTCACAAAACTCAAAGAAGCTGAAGAGAATAGGAGGAGCGCAAGAAATCCTTTTGGGGGCGTCACCCCTTTTCTCAAGCAACGCTTGCGAGCATCTCTGCATTGTCCAGGGTAGCGACCAAATTTGAGATAAGTCACGTCGCCGGAAATACCTACGTGACAATCTTCGCTTCTAAGTAGCTAGGCGAGGTCAATTAACCAAAAAGGTGCAAGGACAAGTTGACAGCTGAAAGAAGACATAATTTTTGGGAAAGTGACCCGAACTGAACAGATGGCCAGCGAATCGCATAGCAGGGCTATCTGTGAGGGCCAATGACATAACCCGACGCGATTCGGACGGCCGGGCCGTCACGCCCCAAGATGGACACCGGACATGGGAAAAACAGAATTATTAACTGAATGAAGACTAAGAGGAGACGACTACACACGGGGAGATTCTAAAATAACGACAGAGGGAACACAACTGCAGAATTGCAGCTGAGCAGAAGAGAGGTCTCAGCGGTTTCGGAGGAGAGATGTTTCCAAGATAGAGAAATGAGGTAGTAAATATTGTAGAGTACAGTCCATATCCAACCTGTTAAGATGGAGAGCTGACTCTACGACCAGCCGGCAACCCAGGTCCGCGATCGGGGCTTCTCAAGGAAAAGAGGGTATGATGATATTTATCTTACACATTTCTGATTTGTGCCTCATAGCTTTGCATGTGCTATGCAGGACTAGTTACCCGAAAGTCTCTCACATAGTGCATTAACAATTTTTTCCTCTGGCGCACCGCGCCGAGTTTAATTCAGTAACTAAAGTTTAAAGTCAGTTATACAATATTAAGTGCATTATATCCGTTTGAAATTAAAACTAAATTGTTTAGCTAAAGCAAGCAACCTCACCGGTACATTGTACCTAGCTTTAAGACCATATTCTAAAAAGAAATAAACAGTTAAATTTTAATTCACGTGTCACTCAGATCATTTCTCCAAATCTCATTAGAGTTAAATTTGTGATTTTATTATTGTTATACATGCAACTTTTTATTTTAACTTCTTTGCGGCATATGAACGAGCGTGGAAACCCCATGCTGATTCATATGAAACACAACGCGATGCATTTATCGACCCTGAGCTTGGAGACCCTTAGTTAGGGAATCCAAATTCATTGTTGACACCACTAGGCAAAATTTTGGGGGTGAATTGATTAGTATTGAATTTTGACCTTTCTAACTTTTACCCACTACGGTGAATAAGACGTAGTAGTGGTTCGCTGATACCCGACAGGGAGCGGTAATAGGAGATATGTCAGAATCATTAATGCAGCAAGCATAGATCTCTGAATTGCCTGCATTTACTGTTCCTCACATACCATTAATCACATCAGAAAACCTGAAAATTATATCATCCTGGAGCAGGGATTGAACCTGCATTTACAGATTTCCATTCGAGCATATTATCCATTACACCGCTCAGGACGACCAAGTCCCAAGTATCAAAATTTTTAGGCGAAACTCAGAGAATGTTTTGATACTTAATATTCACATACTTGAGACTTGGTTGTCCTGGGTGGTGTAATGGATAGCATGCTCGAATAGAAATCTGGAGATGAGGGTTCAATTCCCGCTCTAGGAAGATGTAATTTTCAAGTTTTCTGATGTGATTAATGTTACATGAGAAACAGTAAATACAGGCGATTCAGAGATGTCTGATTGCTGTATTAATGATTCTGACATATCTCCATGTATTGTGAGAAGAATATTTCTTCCACAGAAACAAGGGTGCCTGCAGGAAATTTTTCAAGGGGGGGGATCAAGTGTAATTAATTAAGGTTTGGCTAATATGTAGAAAACAGTAATACGTGAAAATGAAAGATTAATACTATTACTACTATTTACTTACTACACGAGAACATTACTATTATTATTATTATTATTATTGTTAACTGATGCTGCTCTTGAAGAAAGTGTATGTTAGTAATAGTCATGTATTGTCATGTACATTGGTAACTGTTTTCAAAATAATGAACAGTGTCGAGCAGGGCCACGCCAAGCCTTTTAAGTTCAGCACACACCACCCTGAGCGGAACTTATTTGGGTGTACTACCTTACGGTTTGCTAGGTTTTCCGCTTTCATGTTATTGTTTTCCAATTCCAAATTTCCAATAAAATTGGGATAATAAATTAAACACCTCAAAATCCATCTTTCCTTGTGGTCCAGTTCTGTGAGTGTAAAAAAAAAGTAATAAATAAAATAAAGGGAAAAATAATTCGGGGGGGGGGGGGTGATCCCTGTGACCCCCCTGTTGGCACCCATGCGCAGAAATTGCCTGACAGACTGGTGATCTACTTAGTGCTATGAGGAAGACTTGACAGGCAAAATTCAGATAATGTTCTCATACTTAACCCTCAGGTACTTGGAACTTAGTCATGCTAGGTGGTGTAATGGGATAGCATGCTCGAAGGGAAATTGGGAGATGCAAGTTTGATTCCCGCTTCAGGATGATGCCATTTTCAAGTTTTCTGATGTGATTAATGCTACTTGAAGAACAGTAAACAGAGGCAATTCAGAGATGTATGATTGCTATATTAATGATTCTAACTTTTTCTCTTTCAGTCATTTTTCATGGTATTTAATGACTGTACAGACCCTACATTTGAATCAACATGCATGAATATATAAAACCTTACACCACTTCTATTCATTCCACAGTTGAAGAAGGTAGCAGCAACTACTGATACATTCTGTGCACTATTTCCTACTTTTTTGAATATAACTAATTAGCATAAGTTAAGTATTAGAAAAGCTAAATGAACCTTTCCATTATCATCTTGTTATGTGGATTGCTCATCATTATGTTGTCAGAATAGGAATGCATGCCAACCAGAAGAATGCATTTGATGATAAAAATTAGAAAAAACAGAAAGAAAAAGAAAATGACAGAAAGGCATTTTAAAGTAAAAGTTTTAAAAATTACCATCTTTACTTGGTATTTGGACCTTTTCTTCTGTATTTCATTTGCATGCAATTTACACACGGATGAAGACACATACAGCAAACAGATTATTGTTTAAATTTTATTTACTTTTTATGGGAATTACTAGGATGATTTTTTTATTATCATTTGTCTAATTTTAGGGTTGTATTCGAACTCATCATCGAGACTGATTCAAGAGAGCAGCAGGAGTTTCCACTCATGGTAGTAACGTCCAGTCTTTTTGGTTTTTAATCTTGGCTACTCTTCTTTTTGGTAATTTCCACACCTTCTTGTGCCTTCCACAAAGTGCTGAGGATATGATGGAATTTTAACGGGTTTTGCTTTCACTTAATTGATTACCAATCTTTTGAATGTGTCTGTAAAGTTTTCTTTTGTTGGTAACATTTTTACAGCAGTTTTATGTTCTGCTACAAAAGCCCTAAGTCACCTCCTAGTTTCTCCTACATAGGTTCACCTACACTTCCAGTTTATATGGTAGATTATTCTTATTCCTCCTTGTAGCAGAAACACTGTCTTTTTATTATTATTATTATTATTTATGGATGGGAATAATTTTTTGGTTTTATTGTTTAGGCCTGGAGCAAGTCAAACATGATTTTTTTGCTAAAAGTTACATACCATAAAGATTTGTTTGAAAAACTCTGCAACTCTTTCACAGTTTTTTAAACAAATCTTTATGGCATGTAACTTTCTGGGTTAGCTGCTTGACTGTTTCTGATTTAACTTATTTTTTTTTATAAAATATGTTCTGAATTACTGTAAAATAATATTTTAAGCTACACTTGCAGAGAATAAATATTTTTCTACAGTAATTAAAAATATTTAACAAAAATTAAGTTAAATCAAAAACAGTCAAACAATGACATTGAGATACTCAGAAAAGTTACCTAACATTAAGATTTGTTTGAAAAACTTCAGAGACTTAGCAAAAAATTTCATGTTTGATTTGCTCTAGGCCTAAACAATAAAATAAAAAATTCTTCCCTTCCATATAAAAGAAGACAACATACATCCTACTACAAGGAGTCTACAGAGTAGACTGCAATTGTGTTGTTACCTACATACAAGAAAGTGGGAGACAACTTAGAATCCTTGTAGCAGAACGCAAAGTCACTATACAATAAATAATGTTATCAACAAAACAAGACTTTGCGGACACATTCAAAACAAATGAACATACGCAAAACATAACAAACATTTAATAGAGGAACATTTCAGTAGATAACACAAAGTGGTAAACATGTGTTAATTCCACTGTTGTCAGATTTGAGAAGGTATTTTTAAATAATGGGGATATGATGTGGTGAGACTGTATTGCAAGGGTTCAATCAAACTAAGCCCTTCAATGCTGAGTTCAATCAAACTGAGCCCTTCAATGCTGAGTTCAATCAAACTGAGCCCTTCAATGCTGAGTTCGATCAAACTGAGCCCTTCAATGCTGAGTTCGATCAAACTGAGCCCTTCAATGCTGAGTTTGATTAAACATATTTTCGATGTTACGAAAGGGAATCCTACTATGTTGTTTTCTTTATTAATATTAAGTGACATGTCAGTAGTTCCTGATTGACAAAATATAAAACATAATGCCCCTTCACAAATCAGCTATCACTCAAGTTTCATGAAAACTTAGAAATTTACCTTTGCATTAACCCTTACAATACAAACTCACTGTACCTTATCCCCACTATTTGGAAATACCTCTTCAAATCTGGCAACAATTGAATTAGCACGTGTTTACTACCTTGTGTTATCTTCATTCACTCTAAGGTTGACGAAGATAGAATATTTGTCACATAACTTTCATGAGCAGAATTCTAATATGTCATTAGAATTCCTAATGCCTTTGATTTGTCTCTTGTTACACATTTCTTCTACTCTGCTTTTATAAATTCAAAACATTGGAATTTCAATTAACTGGGACTCCATAAAAATTCTATCAGCCACACTTTGGGAAAAGGAAGTGGCAGTAAGTGTGGAAATTAAAAGAAGGGCACCCACAATTAATGAACATAGAGGCTGCAAATTACAGCACAACCAGCAAAATCCATTCGTTTGAGTCAGTACTAATACAACCCAAAAGTTTGATGAATGATAATAAAAAAAGTTACCCCAGCAATCCCTATATAAAAAAAAGAATTACAATATTTTCACTAGGATTTGCCATGACTTTTTAATTCAAAGCAAGCAGGCATAAAAAAAAAATAATGGCTGTTAAATTTCTTTTTATAAAGAATTTACTTTTATAATTGCTTTGCAGCAAATAAAACATGCACTTAACATTAAAATTATGATATAATAAGCCCCCTTCCCCCAAAATATGACTAACTGAGTTGGACATTCAAACCAAAACATTATATTAGGGGTATGCAAAAGTTTAGGCCGCCCAAGATAGCGAGCGCTGTACGGGTCTAACTGACCAGTGACCCATGCTGTCAGTTCATACATGAAGCCAAGCATGACGGCCGATAAAGTTCATTTGCGGCATTGTTTGTTATTCATGTTTAATTTAGGAAAAAATGCGAGAGAAGCATACGATTCAATTTGTCAGGCATATGGCAAAACGGTTATGGGTGAATGGACGTGTCGAAAATGGTTTGCCAGGTTTAAGAAAGGTAATATCAGCTTTGAAGACAAGCCACGTGCAGGTAGACCGCAGAAACTTGCAGTGAGGAGCTGGAATCGCTGTTGCAAGAGGATGCCACACAATCAACCATACAAATGGTGAAATGTTTGAAAGTGGCTCAATCGACAATGGTACGGCGTCTACAGGCCTTGGGAGAGATCCAGAAGATTGGTAAGTGGGTTCCACATACTTTAACGGAGAGTAATATTGGTCAACGATAGGGCATCTGCATGTTGTTGCTGAAGAGGTTTCAAGGGAAGAGTTTCCTGTGGAAGGTTGTCACCGGGGATGAAAAGTGGGTCTATTGCGACACCCCCATACGCTAGCGATCCTGGGTCGACACAGGCCAGCCATCAACATCCACTGCAAAACAGGGTATTCATGGGAAAAAGGTGCCATAGTGTGTGTGGTGGAGTATGCATGGAATGCTGTACTTTGAACTGTTGACACCGGGTGAAACAATCACTACACAATGACATAGCAAATCAGTTGATGAAACTGAATACCGCAATCGAGCAAAAATGCCCATGGACAGGTAAAGGATGCAGCCCAGTCATCCTGTTACACGATAATGCCAGACTACATGCTGGTGCTACCACGAAATCAACCCTTTAACACTTACACTGGGAGGTCTTACCACAACTGGCTTACTCCCTGGACATTGCACCCTCAGACTTTCATCTGTTTTGCTCTATGCAACATGCCCTAGCCCAAAAGCGGTTCACCTTTGATCCAGAGGTGGAAAATTTTGCCACTGCATTCTTCAGCTCAAAACCAGAGTCCCTCTATCACAAGGGCATTTGTTTGTTGCTTGAAAAATGGCAAAAGGTCATTGATGCTAACGGCCAATATTTCGTTGAATAAATGTGTACTGGTTTCCTGATTGTTCCTGTCTCCTTTCTCCTTTCTCCTTAAAACGGTGGAAACTTTTGCATACCCCTAATATATACTTTGGTGAATGTACTAGTGATACCCAATTCTACAAATGTGGTTAATATTATAAAGATTTCATTACATAAAGTAATTTTGAAATTTAAAAATGATCATACTTCAATTTGGCACATCAGACTCATGTTATTGAGTTAAAACTCACCATAGTTAAGTTTGACCTAGTGTATTCAAAACATCCAATCATAAGTAATGAAAGACTAATAATACATACAGATACACCATATAAAAGTGAAAGACATTTATTATAAAATGTCTTTAAGGCATTTTGTAAAGTAAACATTTCAATATGTTATTTACATTGAGGTATAGGAATACAATTTTCTTAGTATAATAAATAATTTAATTTTATACCAATCTATAAAGCAGCATGATTCTTTTACTGTACAATTCAGCAATATTCCTTTTTATGCAAACACAAAAGATGCATAGTATAATTCAGAACATTTTAAGGATACTTCTGACTAGACTGAAAAGAACTAGAACATCGATTAAAAAAAAAAAATTGGGCAGGAAAAGCTTAAAATGTTTAACAAAGTATCACAGTAAGAAACAAAACACAAAGCTGAAAGAAGTAACATCCGTTAAGACATACTAATGAACAAAAACAAAAAAATAAATAAAAAAATCACTGTACATCAATAAGAACTAAGCATGTAGTAATACTGACCAGTGACACCAAATATCAAATGAAAATTTGCAAAAACATGGTACAAAAAGGCACTAAATTGTGAGCTCACACTTTGATAAATTATGTGTCATCTGACTTCCGAAGAAATGCTCACTCTTCATCCTTCAAAATAGATGCCTTCTCCCATAATTAACTGTAAAAGTTTATTGGCTAAACATTCTCGTCCTGGTCTGAGCATGCTTAAGACATACTCCATTCTATCAGATGAGCAGTCTTCTTCAGCTTCGTATATGGAACACATTTCTTTGTATGCTATTGAAACCAGAATGAAATGAATAAATACATAGTTTCAATACATAGGCTACAGCATACAAATACTGCATTTTAAAAAGCTTAAAAAACATGAGGGAGATAGAAGATTGGTTAGATAAAAAAGTCTTAAAGTTCAATGGACACACTCAATTTGACTTTTTGTCTGACATTTGAATATTATTTCACTACTTTTCAATTGAGCTTCACTTAAACTACAATGAAGCACTTGTGTGCCCTAAGCTGAATTTTAATATTTTATAATGTGATCCTCTAATGTGCTGTTATAATTTTATAGTCCGCAAGAGTGAGGGAAAACTTAAGCAGACTAGCTCCAAAACCGCATGTACGTCCTAAGCTTTGAATGTCGGTAATACCATATTTCAATTCCACTCATTTCCAGCTTTTTTTTTTTATTGCTGGTTTTTATTATTCATAATATGGAATTCAGCAATATTGATTCGTATGTCTGCAGTGGGTATATAGTATATCATAAGTGAATTTTGAAAATGAAAAGGGCTCTAAGATTCCAAATTTTCAATGCCTCCTAATTTTTATTGGAAACAAATTTGCAAAAAGAAATCCACAACTCTCACTGATTGTGCTCAGTAGGTTTCAACTGTACATGGAAAATAGCCCTGCAATATGTTTTCCATTATAAAGTGCATTTTACAAAAGATTTCAAGTTTGCCCCATTCCCACAACATAGTTTCTAAAATCCACGGAATGCATGAAGCAATGGTGCATTCTTTTAGTTATATCATTTATTGGTGATAACCAACTGCAGAGTTAATAAGTTAAGCATTAATTGTTAAAATCAATGTTGAGAGGCTACTTCAACTCAATAATGGATAATGCACAAGCCCTAATAACTGGTAAAATACATTCTAGGTAAAAATATACTAAATAAAAACTTACCTGATATGTTCCTTTACATATTAGGTTTGTTGCAGATTAAATGTCAGATTTTGCAGGCTTGGGAAGTAATTCAGGAATTAATCACATGATGTGACTTGTGATATGTAAATTTACAATGCATATCTTACATGCAGGATTCCCAAATACTTGCACTGGTTTATAGGGTACAGTAGAGTGGCCTCCCAGATTACCCGACTTAATACCTCTTGACTTCTACCTATGGGGAAACATACTTCATGTAGTGTATACTACACAGCTTGCCAACATCACAGACATCTGCAGGCAAACAGAAATAGCATGCTGACAAATTACTGCGGCTGAGCTCAACAGGTTATCATCATAAGGTTGCAACTCTACGTAAGGGTCAATGGTGGCCACTTTTAGCCTGCCGTATGACTGTCAGTGTTGATTTCCATGTTATACTGTACATCATACAGTCTACAAATGTGAACAGTCAGAGTCAATGAGTACGTTCATAATGTTTTGTGATGTTCTCATTGTACAAATGTTGCATCCTGTTTGTGATAAAGTAAATGTAACGCATAACATGTGCACTGTCTGCCTCAGAATTACATTGAATGCCTCTAACGTCTAAACAGACATGTGAGTTGTCCTTTTTTAAATGGATTTGCAGATTTTTTTTTTTGATTGGAGGTTTAACGACCCCCGTGAGCAACTCAATGGGCTATAAGCAGCCGCCCATCCCTAATTTAGGGTCACTGGTTCCAGGGAAGGGAGAGAGCCAGTGCCGTAAGACAAATAGAACATCCATGCCTCACCGGGATTCGAACCCGGACCCCTTATGGACGAATGATCAGAAGCCATCGCTTAGACCACTGTGCCACCTGGGCGGCTAGATTTGCAGATGTCCCCCATATGTACTATTTGAGGACATTAACATTGCACATGTTCACTGCAGGTAAGCTGGCACACATCCAGAATTTCAACTATCAATATAATAATAATAATAATTTTATTTATTTATGCTGTTACATGACAATATTAAGTTACAATAAATTATGCATACAAAGGCTATTGATTGAACAGCAAAGGGAACAAGGGAAAAGGCCTCTTAGGAGTCCTGACAAGCCCTTTGTTCCCTCAAATTGTAAGACAAGCGAGTTTGAATCCAATTCAGAATAATAAATGTAAAAATGACTTTGTGTTTTTAGTAATTAATTAGTATTGGTGTTTGGATTTAATTAAGGAAAGTATCTTTTATTTTCTAACTCAGTAAGTGTTTCTTAAGTGTTTTTTTAAATATATTTTGGTCATTGATATTTGTTAAGTGTACAGGTAATGAATTCCAATAATCCGGTCCAGAGTAATTCAAGCTTTATTCTAATATCTGGGTTTTAGGCTGTATTGGGCAAAGCGGTAATCTATTTCTTGTTTGGTGGTTATGTCTGTTGCAGTTAATTTCAATTAAATCTACATGTAGATTTATCTTGAATCTTTGAAACATAATTTTACCTAGGTTGTAATGGAAAAGTTGATCTATTGTTGAGATTCGGAAATCATTAGGATGAACCGAAGGGTGTAAATATGGATGTATGTGTGTGGTCATAGTAGTACTTCGTTTTGAAAGGTTTATTAATCTAATGTATTTATTTTGTAATACCTGTAATTTATTTAAGTTTGTTTTAGTTGTTTGACTCCAGGATAAAAGGCAATAGTTAATGTGAGTTTGAACTAATGAGTGATACAGGAGAATTAGCATTTTAACTGAGAGAGTTGTTAATAGCTTACTAATGAGTCCAATATTTCTTTATAATTTATACGAAAGTATTTCTATGTGTTTATTCCAATGTAAGTCAGGGGTAAAAATCACTCCCAAGTAATTTACGTGTGGTACCATATCAATTATTTGATTATTCAATAATAAATTTATGATATGGCCCCTCAATATATATTTTAACAAAATATTCCTCTAAAGCATCCAGGTCAATTTCTTTTTCCCCTAATTTGGTGTGGTGCATTTTTTACTAATTGACTTCGGTTTTCGTGCGGGGCTGCATAAATGTTTTAATTTTCGTATATTTCGGAAATTGTCCATTCCGGGGAGGTGCAACTATCATAGCTGAATTGTTCTCTGCTGCGTATTTTGCATTTCCCCCTTTACTGCTACGATCAACCGTTACTTTCCTATTCCTTTTGGACACTCTTCGTGAAACACCCTGTATGTTGCAATGCTAAGTTATTTTTGTGTGTATTCTTATCTATGTTGAAATCTGTGGATTAACCAATGTTGACTCACATAAGGAATCGTAAATAAAAATACTTTATTCACAGGGTTACCAACTGTGTGTGAAGCCCAAGAGCAGCAATTGTGAAAACTGTCAGGTGTTGTTGGGTTACTTCAGGAGCAGGTTTATGAAGATAAAATCTTTCCCATTTTTTGTTCATAATTAACTGTTTTATGAATTACCTATGAGAAATACTGATTTTTCCACATGACATTGCTGGGAGCCACTGTATAGTTGTACATTTCCTTTCCCTCAAAAATCACTTTATATTTGTGAGGAACATAGCGACCTTCCATATTTGATTCCAGAGTTGTATAAAAATAAAATGTATCTGCATACACAACCATTGAAACAGAAAACTTGCTGCAAACCCACAAAGTGCGAACCATGATGATAATAACAGAATAAGATAATTCAAAGATCAATTAATAAAAAATAAATAATTATTATTAGAACATTATAGGTTCCAATGAGGATAAAATAAGTACATGACAATTGAATGTGCAACAATGTGTATGAAATGGACCTTTATGGCAAAATATTAAAATATCGCACTATGAACTGCATAAAACCAACAGACTAATAAACGATGACATCGATCTGTCCACGTTACTATAACCAGCGCATAGCAACTGAAATTTTTTTCGGATGCTATGTGCTGGTTATAATAACGTGGACAGAGCGATGTTATAATTTACTTGCATTACCTCCACGTTTTTCTAATTTCTTCACCATTTCTTTTGCCCTTTGAATTTACCAGCTGTATTTCGTAGCTTGCACCGTTGAATGCCACCAGGTGGCGACACATCAGTTGCTGAGCTCATCAATATGGATTTGTGTCGTCAGATGCTGACTGAAAAACTATGCATAGCGCTGTGAATTGTTGGCACTGTGGTGTAAGCGAACATACTCAGCTAGTTATCGAGAGTTCTGGGGCTCAATCCCGGCAGTGTCGGATGAATAATTTTTCAATTGCTATGTGCTGGTTATAATAACATGCGTTTATTTGCATTATCTCCACATATTTCTAATTTCTTCAACAAGAGACTAATTAACATTATTTTACAGAGATTTTTGATTTCCATAGTATGAAGTTCCAAGCAATTGAAGCTAAGCAGACATAGCTTTGGAACCTGAGTGCATATTCTGGTGCTTCATCAATGACAATTTTCTCATTCATCTACTGATATGAGTCACATATTTCCAGTGTTTCATATCACAAATGTGAATAGGAAGGGACTCAATAAAATAAGGTTACCTGAAGGAGGGATACATGGGAAACAGTATAAAATATGACACTTATGTGCTGATAATCATATTTGCACATGTCTTTCATGTTATTGTGAAGAATCATTGCTTCAGAGGAATTTGTTTCCCATTGATATCTATAATTTCAAACACTGGAGATATGTGACCTGCATCTATAATGGATGAGAAAATGGCTGTCAACACTACAATGAATCATCAATTGCTTTGACTAACACACATCTGGAATGCTGTTCAGATTCTCAAGCTACATCAGTTTAAATTCAGTGGAAGAAATATTCTCCTAATACATGGAAGTATATCAGAATTATTAACTCAACAATCAAAAATCCCTGAATTGCCTGTATTTACTGTTCATCACATAGCATCTATCACATCAGAAAACTTGAATAATGAAGTTCCAAGTATCTGAGTGTTAACAATCTGTTACCCAATGTTCTCTCTAAGCTGCACATGTGCACGGCCACGCAACGACTTAACATCCTCTGTGCAGCTGAAATATCTTCCGCGCAGTGAGCATACATTTGTCAGAAAATACACATATTATCTGACAAAATCAGCTCAGAAAAATGTTGAGAAAAATGAAATCAATGATGTGTTAAAGTTAATGTGTTCATTATACACAAAATATAGGTTTGTTGTAATGGAAAAGCTAAAAATAGGTGCATTAAAAACCTTCAAAGATGTGGTAGCTACATATTCTCAAAAGAAAAGTTTTCAAGCTTATCAAAGTTGATTGACATATGCAGCACTTTTTAAGCTCCCAGTACCGATGCTGAGAGAGAATTTAGCCTAATGAATAGCATCAAAACTAAATCATGCAACAAATGGGAAGCGAGCCATCTGGGTATGCTGATGAGAATAAAATAATCTCGCAAGTGGACAACATATCAATCATGAGACAGTCTACAAGTTTTGGAAAAGTCACAAAAACTGAAGACATCAAACAACAACTTCCTCATAAATGTTGAACAATATTTTCCAAGTACTCTCAGAGATGGTTGAGTCCTAAATTCCCACGGTTGAGTCTTTGGTTTGGGGGAAAAACTGAGAGGCGATTTATTCCTTGAAAGGACTGTCAGATCAGAACGATTTTGCACTTGTGCTATTTGAACTAATTATTTTACATTTCATTGTTATTTTGTTTCTTATTCTCCTTGGCATATTTTGATATGCAAAGAAACTGTGTATTATACATTGTGACGTAATACAGAGGTGAAAACATGTGTCAAGACAATAAATGTGCAGTGAGACATTCTGTCTATGTAACTCAGTTGGGAGAGTGACTTACTTTGGAGTTAGGGGACATGGGTTCGATGCCCATCGCAAACAAATTTGAGTTTTCACAATGTAAACACGCTTTCCCTAATTTCCAGTGATTTTATTCCAGAAGTAAGTTTGAGCTTCTCACTTTTTATAAAATAAAAATTTTAATTAATGAAACGTTTTTAATAATTTTTATATTTAAAATCAATTGCGGAAAGAATGGTGATAAAAAGGGGAGGATTAGAAAAATATGGGTTCCAATCCAAGTTCCAACTTCTACTGCATCAGTAAGAGAAGCTGAGAAAATAAATTGTTTTGCCCAAGTGGTTTTGATGCCTGCCCAGCTCATTGGGTTAGGCGAGCATTGCCCATGGCCACTTAGAAGGAATATTGTTTGTACCTTCTGAGATTTTTGCCAGTTGAAGCTAATTCTGCTCCCTCATAGCATAGTTAAATGAAATCATGGGTCTCTCAGGTATAAATTCTGTGGAAGAAATATTTTTCTCTTAATACGTGGAAATATATCAGAATGATTAACTCAGCAATCAGACATCCCTGAATTGCATGTACTTACTGTTCATCACGTAATATCAGTCACTTTAGAAAACTTGAAAATTACATTGCCCTGGAGCAGGAATTAGACCCACATCTCCCAATTTCCATTTGAGCATGCTACCAATTACACGATGATACAGTGCGATGTAATTTTCAAGTTTTCTGAAGTGATTGATGTTACATGAAGAACAGTAAACACAGGCAATTCAGGGATGCCTGATTGCTGAGTTAATGAATAATTTTACATCAGCTTAGCTTCAGGTGCTTGAGACTTTGTTGTCCTGGGTGGTGTAATGGACAGCATGCTTGAATGTAAATCGGGAAACGCAGGTTCGATTCCCAGTCCAGGACAATGTACTTCAAGTTTTCTGAAGGATGACTACCTGGGAAACAGTAGAAAATACAGCACCAGTGTGCCAGTAATAAGATTTGTGAAGCAAAAGGTTGTTAGTACAGAGGGAAAAAAATATATTGAGGTAGTTGGGCCATGTTGAAAGAATGAGCAATGAGATGCAAGCAAAGAAAATCTATTCAGCCCAAGTGGCAGGAATGAAAAGTAGAGGAAGTCCAAGGGAACCATGGGAGGACCAGATGTCTGCATGAGAAAAAGATAACGAACATGAAGTACAAAAAATATTGTGTAAGATGTGTGATGGATGTCAATGAAGCCGAGTTGTGTGCCAAGATTGATGCAAATGGAAATGTTTGATACATCACCAGTAAGTAAAATCTAATACCATGTAATGTTTTTTGTTTAAAATGTCACTACTTAAAACATTACTATCCTAATCTATGTCAGTTGAACTAGTAGCACTGTAGCTTTGAAGTCTTACGCACCAGATAGCTAGCATACAAAAATCTTTAATTATACACTGAGCTAAATTAGACGACCCAATAGCCAGAAGAGAGAAGACTTCAATTACTCACATAAATGGTCTTCATTAGTGTTCCAGGAACAGGATAAACATGCTATATGGTACTTCAAATTAATCAAAAATAATCACATCTGGATCAGTTACAATACTGAACCTCTATCAACTTAGGTTCGACTTGTTTACATCCAACAACAATAATTTACTGCAGTACTCTACATATCGTATATCATGACTACACAAGCCATACCAGCACACCTCTCGCTGCTTGCTTCCTCATTATGTGTATATATATTGTTCTTATTTGTCAACATGAACACGTCCCACACTCTGACCTCAAGACTGTTGTCAACACCATTCAGCGAGTGAGAAAATATAACGTTAAGGTTGAAAACGCTAAAAGAGAATGAACTCGAATTTACACAGAGAAAGAAAATAAAAATGAAAGTTAAATTAGAGTATATGTCATAACCAACATTAACTTTGACTTGGCAGATAATCCTTCTTCAGAGAGCTAAAGTGTGAATCTCAGAGAACAGCTCTGTTTGTTTGTGTGCACAGAGATGCACCAAGTGGGGATTCAACGGGTGCAAAGCACCCGGGCACCAGATTCCAGGGATGGCTTGACACCTCAATCAATTTTTTCAGTTGATAAATTAATATCAGTGATGTTGGAAAAGTTAAGAAAACATTTATTGGGAAGAAATTGTAACACTACGTAGTATGTATATTTTTTTAGTAAAAATAATTCATTATATAATTCAATAGAAAATGTCTTGAAATCAGAGAATAATTTTTACTGGTTTTGTTAGTAACGGATACTGTGGGCAAAGGATTAAAAATTCGTTTTCTAAATTTTTTTTTAAAATCTTGATGATTTCAGCATTTATGATATGTGTGGCCAGTGCTATGACAATGGGGCCATTATGAAGGAAAAACCCAATGGACTTCAAAACACATAATTTTTTGGCTTAAAACATTTATGCATTTTACGTACTTTGAGCAGTTCATACTTTAAATCTGGTCGTAAATAACGACGAAAAAATTTCCCTACAGATTGTGAATGTTTTCAGCATTGTTCAAGAAATATTTTCTTTTCTGAATTACCTTACCGTTGGCAAATTTTAAAGGAAGAGCTTCCAGCGTTGACCATAAGACCGTGCTTTGAAAGAAGGTGGGAAAATAGGATCGATGCAATAGGGGTAACGATGAC
This sequence comes from Macrothele yani, assembly GCA_039090855.1. Classification (NCBI taxonomy): domain Eukaryota; kingdom Metazoa; phylum Arthropoda; class Arachnida; order Araneae; family Macrothelidae; genus Macrothele; species Macrothele yani. Next base: position 30,560,074 of record CM077026.1, read on the forward strand.
TGTGATACAATTTTGATGTAATCCACAATATATTATATTAGATTTTTTGGTTAGAATAGTTAAAGAGATGCCCATCATGGTCAATGTTATATACTGTATATAAAATTTTGTTTGTTCATCAGTGGTCCGTTCTCCTGGCAATATGTCCAGCCCATTGCTATTTCAGGGATTTTACTCTGTTCATGATGCCATTCTCCTTATCTACGAGTTCCTCTCTTATCTTTCTTGGTTATATATACACGTGTCCACCCCCCCCCATCAGGATGCTGTAATATGTTTATCATCGTACATGATGAAACTTTGTTTTTTACCATTAAAGAGGACTTTTGCGTACATTGAGAAAGCGGGGGTGGGGGGTGAGCTGACTTCTTGGATTATTTATAGCATCATCTGAACTAGAGTTTTACAGATTTTTTTCCTTCAGTTTTATATGAGACAACTGTGCTTTATGAAAACTCTTAATTTACAGGAAATACAAAATAATGTTGCTAAGATATTTATTTCAGTAAACATGAATAAAAATTGAAAAATATTTTGTACAAGGGGGCGGAAAATCTGGGCTTGCACCCTTGGCGTGCTCCTGTGGGTGTGTGGGTTTCATAGTCAAAATTTGCATCATGTGGGTGCAGAAAGCTTCTAAAGTGTAAATTACATTTTAAAAGGAAACAGGGTTTCAGTGATTTTCCCCTGTTTTTACCATGTCTTTTTCTTACTATATCAAAAGCTAATAAGATCATGGTATCACTCAGTCCATCTGTAGACCCAATATCTCCACATTGATAGAATCGATTCCAAAAATTGCTAGGCATTTGATAACTGATAAAATGAAAAGGATAGAACTTTCTAAAATTATATTTTATTTCTACCTTTCATTTTCACTTTTTTTTAATGCACAGTTTTCTTGCTAAGGGGCACATATGCATTTTTGTATTTTGCACTTCAAAAAATTCAAATTAGAAAAAGTCATTTTTCTGTTGGATGGCGGTACTATGAGCAAAACTCATAATGTATTTACTGATTTGCACGGTGAAGTTTCCCAAATGATTGTATAAATTTATATCTGCTTTTTAAACAATATTTCTGCTTATATGTAAATACATATTTTCATTTTAAACAATATTTCTGTTTACATGTGAACACACACACACACACACACATATACTCATCTTAAATATTTCTGTTTATGCGTAAATATATATATATATATTTTATGTGAATATATTTTACACATAAAAGTCTGCTTTTAAAAAAATATTGTTTACATTCAGCTGTTATGATCAAAATTTTCTACCAATTTCCCAGCTATTCCTGACAAAAAAATTCCCTGTTACATGCTGCACATTTAAATTTCTGCTTTGGCAAAGTCTCTATTCTTAACAGTTGATTTATTAGTTGGTTGTTAAGCCCCATACACAATCATTGGCTATTCTAAACAATGGACTGAATGACCCAGGTCAAGAACTCGAAGGATGGAGTAGATCTGCTCAAAATGATGAGTCACTATTTCGGAACCTATGGCATTATGTGTCTTCTAAACCATGGTACAGTACATACAACATTGAAGTGGGGCATGAACCAGGGGCCATCTAGCCCTCAGTTGTGCATACTAACTACAATGCTGCCAGCAGCCACCTTAATTGTTAAATTGGAAAAATTCTTTTAACATGAGGTAACCAAGATCAAATCTGAAAAATCAATTATCCATGATTTTTTCAGATATAAGGTTTTTCTACTCACAGTGGCATGGTAGTACATTGGTATTCATCACTATAAACCTGGAATCTAACAGTCTGATTTGAAAACAAAACAGGTAGGCTCAGTTCTGATTGAGTCATCAGTTTAGAACATAGGACTATGACTTGCAGATCAGAGAGTTGAAATGAGCGAGTTCGAGATGGGTGGGGTACGGGTTCGATTGGTGTGTTGGATATTTGTTTGGCGGCGGCTGCTTTCAGGCATTCTCGATACTTTTTAGTTCATTGGGCTACAGTCTTCTTGGGCTTCTTACATTCCTCATCACTTGCTCTTGCCTCTTGTTTTGATTTTCACCACTTTTGCTTGTGTTTATTCTGCGAATTCCACTGCATTGCCAAAAATGTTAATCCATTCACATGAAAACAATTAAAAAGAAATTTAGTTTAAACCACTGCGATATGTTCTTTATATGTTTGAATATAACTCATCAAGAGCTTTAAAACGATACCATGCACAGTCGTTTTGCACTCACGGTTGTCCAGGTAAACCACAATATTGCCAAAAGTGTTCAACAGTTCCCAAGAAAACAATTTTTAAATTGTTTGGTGGTGGCTGCTTTCAGGCATTCTCAGTACTCTCTAGCTCATTGGACTGCAGTCTTCTTGGGCTTCTTACATTCCTCATCACTTGCTCTTCCCTTTCGTTTTGATTTTTACCACCTTTGCTTGCATTCATTCTGCGGCATTGTAGAAAATGTTAACCTGTTTACACGAAAACAATTTTTTTGAAATTTTAGTTTAATCCACTGCAATACGTTCTTTATACAGTATATTTGAATAGATCTCTGTGAAAGCTTTAAAATGATACTACGCATAGTCGTTTTGTACTCACGATTGTCCAGATAAACCACAATATTGTCAAAAGTGTTTCACCAGTTCATAAGAAAACAATTTTTTAAATGTTCAGTTCAAACCACTGCGAAATGTTCTTCATATGTTTGAATAGATCTCGTAAAGAGCTTTAAAATGATACCACACACTTGCACAGTCATGTTGCGCTCACAGTTGTCAAGATAGACTGAGTCAAACACTGCAGCACACCCAGAAATATTGCATCATCTCCCCAGCATTCAGGGAGCGACGGGAATGTTGTGCGCACGATGCTTTGTGCAGTATGTGAATTGGACTCCATGTTGTCTATTAATATGCTAACACGATTAGTGTGCGGCATGTATTTTTAACACTATAATGATTTCAATTGGGACTTATTTTTGTCACAGCTGGTCGGCCATAAGTCGCCGCATACTATCCGCGGAGTTAGACGTAGTCCTATATCAAAAAAGTTGGAAAGACCAATTGTTATAATTATGAAAAATATTTCCTATGGATTTCCTAGCATTTCTGATGCACGAAATTTATTAAGTGGTGTAAATTCTCATTTTTCATTCAGAAATACCACCACTTCTAATGGTTTAACTGGTGAGTGCATGTGTGTGTGTGTGTGTGTGTTATGAGTGGGTTATTTCATCATGAATTTGAGGAAACTCCAACCAACTTGGTTATTTCCCCCTCATATCATCAACCAAGATAGACAGTGAGAGAATAAGTCCTTTCTGTAAATGCTTGGCAAATACACTATCTACCAACAAGTAATTGGACACCCCTGCAATTGACGATATCTGCGGTCCTGATACACATCACGGCCGCCGCCATTAAATATCGTGTGGGAAACAACAACACAACCAGTCGCATGCAAGATGCCACGCAGTTCGGAGCTCTCTTATTTCGAGAAAGGTGTAATCGTCGGGTATCACAAAAATGCCCGATCCATATGTGACATATCTAGCGAGTTGAAGTACCCAAAATCAACAGTGGCCTACGTGATTGGCAAGTGAAAGATGAGAGGTGACTGCCAGAACCCAACCCGGCAGACCCACAAAAACTGGGAGTTAGAGACCAAAGGGTGCTGGCCAGAGAAATTCAGAAGAACCGCATTAAATCAATGGGCCACATCCGCGAGGAGTTTCAACAGGCATCCGGGAGTGTTCTTTCGACGAATACCATCCATAAGGAAGCCCATCTGCTCGGTTATCATGGACGTGCTGCCGCCCACAAGCCTTTGATCTCCAAGTCCAATAGTGCTGCTCGGCTAACGTGGTGTGGTGCAAAGAACGCCGACAGTGGACCGTTGAACAGTGGAAACAGGTTGTCTGGAGCAACGAATCAAGGTTCACCCTCTACCGTTTGGATGGCAGAGTCTGGGTTTGGCGTATGCCTGGAGAAGTTTGGCGGTGGTGGAATTATGCTATGGGGGTGTTTCTCCTGGTATGGCACGGGACCCTTGGTCACAATTCCTGGTAGACTCAACGCCGAGACCTACTGCACCATTTTGGATGGCCATGCGCTTCCTACGTTGTGGCAGTTTTACGGGTGGACCCATGTTACTTTCAGGATGACAATGCCACCTGTCATGTTGCGAGGTCCACTATGGCTTGGTATGGTGACAATGGGGTAAATCGAATGGACTGGCCTGAGCAGAGCCCGGACCTTAACTCCTATCGGGCACCTCTGGGACGAGTTGCAGCGTCGACTTAAGGGGTGCCCCACCGTCTGAAATCAGTGAAGGAACTGACCTGTCTTCTCCAAGCTGAGTGGAAGAAAATACCGCTAGCCGTCGCACAACGCCTGGTTGAGAGTATGCCCCGGAGGGTCGCAGCTGTAATCGCCGCTCGTGGAGGCTCCATCAACTATTGAAGGTGAATAAACTTCGTTTTCCTTTGCTATCACAGGTGTCCAATTACTTCCTGGTAGATAGTGTATATTCCTGTAGGTTTGAACATCTGATTTCTGGCTTACCCCTTTTGTAATTATGCCTTAAAAACTAAAGTTTAATAATTATTGTCTTTTTTTTTTTTTTTGCCACATGACCATAAAAAACTGAACATGTATTACTAAAAGATGAAGTACATTTTTCACAGCAATCAGATTGAAGCACTTAATTGCCTTTAGCTCAATATATAACATTTCCTCAGAAATTTTGAAAATTGCATTGAGTGAAAATCAAGCTTCCATCTCCAGAGTTTGGTTTCCATTCCAAGGCAAGTTTTTTAAGGAGTATTACATGGTGAACAGGAAACTAAAAACAATTTAGTACCTCAATCTGTTTTCTGTAAATAATATATATATATGTGAATTTCCTATGTATTTGTAAAGAATATTTCCTCATTAATTCCACGATGACCCCGTTGCAGAAAATTCCTGCTGAGTCTGTGACAGATATTCTAATGCCAAAAATTAATCTGCTGAGAAGTCATCGGGCAACACAAGAATTGGGTGTGAAAAATAATAAAAATTTGCATAGGTAGAAATAAAAAAAGAGAAAATAATATCACACCTTATATTTCTTTACCTAAAAAGGCCTAGCTTAGGTAATACAGCAATTGCAATGATAACTGGGATCAAGAATACTCACTCCTGAACTTAGAATTTCTTTGTTGGATTTTGAAACAACTTTTGATATAACTATCAATGAAAGATAGGAGGCATTGCCAAGACAAACTTTTCACTCTTCAACAACACCCTCCCGTCTAACTGTAACTATTGGGTTGTCGGAAAAGTCATGATGTATTTTATCCATGTTTTGCAAAGGTCATTTATTGATAGAAAGAACAAAGATCAATCAATGATATAATGCCCGTTTTGTTCGATAACCTTTTGCCATCTTTCAGTGAGCTGCAGAATGCCTCGTTCTTAGAAGGACCTCTCTTTCATGGCGAAAAACTGTACAAGGTGCTGATTTACAGCCTCATCTGAATTGAACGTTATACCACACAAGGACTGATGAAGAGAGCGAAACAAGTGGAAGTCTGATGGCGCAAGGTCAGGCGAGTATGCTGGGTGTGGCAACACATTCCACCCAAGCTCCAATAATTTTTGGTGGGTGATTAAACTTGTGTGTGGTCTCGCGTTGTCGTGATGGAACACAATACTTTTACGATGAACGAGCTCTGGACGTTTCTGGACAATGGATTCGTTCAAACTGTCTAATTGCTGACAGTACATATTCAAATTGATTGTTTGGTTCCGTGGTAGGAGCTCGAAAAACATGACACCTTTAAAATCCCACCACACTGAGACCAGAACCTTCTGCTGATGAATGTCTGCTTTGGATGTCGTTTGAGGCAAAGCAGCACGTCGGAACCAAGACCGTTTGTGCAGCACATTGTTGTACACAATCCACTTTTCGTCACTAGTTATCAGTAGCTTCAAAAAAGGATTGTTTTCCTCATGTTTAATGAGCATATTGCACATGTTTATATGCGCCATCAATTGAGCTTCTATGAGTTCATGAGGAACCCACACATCGAGCTTGCTTACGTATCCCAGCTTCTTCAGGTGGTCGTGAACGCTTGAATGATGGATGTGCAATGTGTCGTGTAATGTGGGTTTGACTCGATCAATGCCTTGATTTGGTTGTCATCAACCTCGGTGGGCCTCCCGGACCGAGGAGCATCGTTGAGGTCAAAATCACCAGCACGGAATTTTGCGAACCACAGCTGGCACTGACGTTCTTGTAGAGTATTATCACCATACACTTTATGCAACTTTTCACAAGCTTGACGCGCGTTCTTCCCTTTATGGAAGTAAAAGAGTAAAATATGGCAAAAATGCACAGTTTGGTCTTCCATCTTCAACTTGATGTCAAATCTCCGCAAATCAACCAAATCGCTCACTATTCCTTTTAGACTGCAGCTAGAACTGGCACCTATCGAATGCCATAGCGATAACAGAGCTACGCATGCCTCTAGTACTTCCAAAACCACCCAACCGCCATCGGGTGCCAAAATACGTCATGACTTTTCCGACAACCCAATAATTAGGTACTATGCTAATACCTGTTTCCTTTATCTTCCTCTTTGAATGTAAAACCACTTATTTATATGCATGCATTGGGTGTCTGCATAAGTTATACTCGTTTTTGTAGGCTACAAAGAAAGGAGGAGAACACGAGAAATAACGTACCTAGGATTTGACATAATTGCCATCGTTCTGTATGATCTCTTGCAATCTGCCTATGAGTAGGAGAATCCCACACAAGAAAAACTCATGTGGTTTAAAGTAAAAAAAAAAGTCATGTAATGCCATTTTCACATTGTCCACATCATCGAAGATTTAGAGAGCGAAGGTGTTCTGTAACAATAAAAAAAGGTGGTAGTACATAGGTGCCAGGTCAGGAGAATACGCTGGGTGAGGTTATACTTCCCAACCAAAGTCCAGTAATTTTTGCTGAATGATTAAAGCGGCATGAGGTCTGGCGTTATCATGACGAAGGACCACACCTTTGTGATTGATGAGTGCTGGCCACTTTGATGTCAGTTGTTCTTGCAATTTGCCCAACTGTTGGCAGTAGAGGTCAGCATTTATTGTTTGGTAAGGTGCCAACACCTCCCAGTGGATTATTCCCTAGACATCCCACCAAACACTCAACAAAACCTTTTTGGGATACATTCCTTCTTTTGAGGTCGATGAAGCAGGCTCCGCACCTTGGCACACAATCTGTCGAAACTTTACATTACGGGACAATACCCATTTCTCATCATCTGTTACAATTCGTCCCCAAAACGGTTCATTTCTGTGATGAGAAAGCAAAGAAACACAGGTATGGATTCTCTAATCTCGTTGCTTTGTAGAAAGCTGGTGCAGAACCCAGTTATCGAATTTGGTGATGAACCTAAGTGCATGCATCCATCTTTCAACTATTGTTCTCTGTACTGACAATGTTTCCGCTAATTCCTGAATGGTTGGATGTGGGTCATTTGTTATGGCTTGGTCCACATCCTCATCAGAAACCACGGATGGACATCCAGGACGTGGTTGAGCTTTCCAGCTTCTGTCTCTGTCCCGGAATTTCCGAAATCAACGGTGACATGTGCTATCATCAACTGCATCCTCCCCATGCACTTGACAGATGTTGCAGCAAGCTGCGGCTGCAGTACTGCCTTTATCGAACTCGTACAGTAAACAATGTCTAATGTGCTCCTTATCGCATGCCACGACACCATCCGTAATTTCCATTACAAATAACTTACTCGGACAAACCTAGTGCCTCTATATGCTCTACTGCTCCATGCTTTATTGGCTGAAAATTTGGCATCGCAGCGTCATCTGTGACGCAACTACTCCGATCGCAATTTGCATCTATAACAAAAACGGGTAGAACTTTTGCACACAGACACCCAATACATATATACACTGCACACTGCATATTAGAAAGCCATTCTAGTATATGGAAAAAATATATTTTTTTTAATTTTCACGTCTTCTCTAAATTTGTTTCTTACCATAACATATACAAATATGAAAAATTTCAACCCAATTGAAAAATGTTTTAAGGTTTCCCAGCACTGTCATATTTTTACAATGTGTTCATTATCATTCTGAATATTACATTACCCACAGAAGTCAAGGTCTGTTGCTTTCAGCCACAGTAAACAATGCATTCCTTGGTATACTTTTCAAACCTCTAAATACAAAGTAAAATCTTTCAACTTACAGTCATGACAAAATACCAACATTTATGGAATAAAACAATATTTAACAATACATGACAGAGGAAACATTAAAAAAAAAATCATGTTTTCGGGAGAAATTATTCCTCCATCCAACCTCCATTGTCAGAAATTATTGCCTCCATTTTCAAGCTGAAACACACAGATTTATGGAATAAAATGATATTTAAAGATAATACAGGACAGAGGGCACACTGTGAGTTAAAAAACAAAAAACGATTACAGGAGAAATCTACGCTCTGTCAACCGTTTTTAGAAAATCTTCCGCTCCATCTTAAATACAAACGTTTATGTAATTAAATCAAATTTAATCTGAAATACAAATGTTTATGTAATTTTTTTCTTGAGATTGGAGGTTTAATGACCACCCTGAGCAACTAGCTGGGCTATAAGCAATTGCCCATCCCTAATTTAGGGTCACTGGTTCCAGGGAGGGGAGAGAACCAGTGCCATAAGACAAACACAACATCCATGCCTCATCAGGATTCGAACTCGGATCCCTTTCGGATGAATGATCAGAGGCCATCGCTTAGACCACTGCGCCACTGGGGAGGCATTTATGTAATTAAATAGTATTTAACAACAATGTAGGACAAAAGTAATGCTGCAGGTAAAAAAGAAAAAGATTACGAAAAAATCTTCTCTCCTTTTAGCTTCGGCTGTTGGATATTTTTGCCTCCACTTTTAAGCTGTGACAAAACATTTCTACAACAAAGGGATATTTAGCAACAATATTTGGACAGACGGAACATCGGGGAAAAGCAAATTAAGATTATGGAAGAAATCTTCGTCCCTTCCAACTTTCCTTTTTGGAAGTTTTTTCTCCATTTTCAAGCTGAAATACAAATATTTATGGAATAAAACATTTAACAACACAGAGCAAAAAAAGATTTTAAGAGAATACACCGCTCTGTCTAACTTCCGTTTTTGGGAATTGTTGCCTCCGTTTTCAAGCTGAAACACAAATACGACGTATTTATGCAATAAAATGATATTTAAGAACAACATGGGCAGAGAAGACATCATGAGAAACACACACACACACACACACACACAAGCACAACGATTATGGGAGAAATCTCCACTTTGTCTAACTTCCATTTCCAGAAAGTTTTCAAAGATGGAATTATGTCCCCAGATGGAAAACTTATGCCCATGATCAGGAGTATGCAAGAGAAGATTAAATTGGGCTCTTGCTTTTTTCCACAGGACTAAAATAAAGGTTCCAGGGACATTGTTTTTGTCTGTAGGAACAAAATAAAATCTGGGAAATATGTCACCTGCCACCATGATTCTGCTACAGGGCATGATGATACTAAAAGAATATTTTAACACAGTAATAAAATTTTCAGTTTTTCCCAGTTTCATGTTGTAGTCTCTAGATTCATGTTCACACTGATAATGTTACTTGCCATTTTTATAACTGAGAACAAAGCTTTCTCACCTGGTGGGGAGGAGTGAAACTGTAATAAAAATTTCTTCAAAAATACATATAATACAGGAGTTTGACTCAATTATGAATCAAAATAAACATCTACCTATACTACTATCACATTTACCAAGAGTGTAGAATTGTATAAGGACTAGGGGTGACATGTCCCTTCAACTTTTCCTGAAGTACAGACTGCCCTTCTCAACAATTTTAGCTTTAGTTTGCCACCGCATCATGTGGGTGCAGAAGGCTTCAAAGCTGTAAATTTTATTTTTAGAATATATATATCATCATCATCATCATCATTGTCAACCATTATCAATCCACTGCTGGACGAAGGTCTCCCCAAGTTTCCTCCACAACGGTCTGTCTTGTGCCAGTCTCCTCCATGTCACTCCCGCATATTTACGAATTTCATCCACCCATCTCCCATGTGGTCTTTTTCTGGGTCTTTTCCTGTCCCTTGGAATCCAATCTAAAATTTCGGCTGTCCATCTATGGTCTGTCCTTCTGGCAGTATGTCCAGCCCATTGCCATTTCAGGGATTTAACTCTGATCATGATGTCTTCCACTCTTGTCATTTTTCGGATCCACGAGTTCCTCTTCTTATCTCTCCTGGTTATACCAAGCATGCACCTCTCCATGCTTCTTTGAGTTGTCTGCAGCCTTTGTATGTCTCTTTTAGTTAAGGTCCACGTCTCTGCACCATACGTAAGCACTGGAAGGATGCATTGATCAAACACTTTTCTTTTAAGACATAATGGCATATTGCTCTTGAAAATTATGCTGTTTCTTCCAAAAGCTCTCCAGGCAAGTTTTGTACGCCGATTAATTTCTTCATCAATGTGACCCTCACTTGATATCTGCTGTCCAAGATAAACATACGTATCTGTTATCTCCAGTTTTTCTCCATCAATCGATAAATCTTCATTTCTTGTAAAAGCATTGAACATCACTTTTGTCTTCTGAAAGTTCATTTTTAATCCCACTTCTTTACTCTTGTCAGCAAGTTCCTGGATCATACTCTGCAGCTCTGATGGGGTAGTTGCAAAAATGACTACGTCATCAGCAAAACGAAGGTGGGTTAGATAATCTCCATTAATCTTTATCCCTTTGTTTTCCCAGTTCAGTGATTGAAAGACATTTTCCAATGTGGCATTAAAGAGCTTCGGAGATATGGTGTCACCTTGTCTCACTCCTTTTCCAATTTTTATGTGTGTTGTATTTTCAAACAGCCGAATCTTTGCACTTGCATTTTCATAGATGTTATTAATAATATTAATGTATGCATCTTCAATACCGCAGGATTTCAGAGCCGTGGTAACTGCTGATGGTTTCACCGAATCAAAGGCTTTTTCATAATCGATAAAAGCCATGCACAATGGAAGTTCATATTCCCTCGCTCTTTCAATTAGTTCTCTCAGTACGTGGATATGATCTATTGTGCTGTAGCCGCTCCTGAATCCAGCTTGTTCTCTCGGTTGAGCCATGTCCAGTGTTATGTTCAAGCGGTGTGAAAGAACTTTAGTGAAGATTTTATAAACCACTGATAGGAGGCTGATAGGTCTGTAGTTCCTGAGATCCTCAATGTCACCTTTTTTATGTAGCAGGATCATTGTAGCATTGTTCCAATCCTCAGGAATCTTCCCTTCATTAAGGCATCGAGTGAAAATTTGGGCGAGTACTGTTTCAATTTCTCCACTTGCTTCTTGTATGATGTCTATAGTAATTCCATCTTCTCCTGGAGCTTTCCCCCGCTTCATGTTCTTGATTGCATGAGCAACTTCTGCTGGGAGGACTGGAAGAACTCTGGTACCTTCCATGATGTCTGGAGTACATGTATCATACCTTTCTTATAATTTGGAGTAGAAATCTTTCACTCTTGTCAAAATTTCGCCTCTATTTCTTGTTATAGAACCATCTTCTTTTCTCAGAGCCATAATCTGTTTTCTTCCCTTACTGAGATGTCCCTTTGCTATCTTTAGGCTTTGGTTGTTTTCAATTGCTTTCCTCACTAGCTCACAGTTGAATTTCCTTACGTCTTCAGTGATACTTTTTCTTACTGTCTTGCATAGCTCTATATATTCCACTTTGGAAGTCACATCTTCTTTAGTTGTCCTCATCTCTCTTCTTTTTTGCATCAACATTTTGGTTTTTCCTGATAATTTGTTTACATGCAACTTGTTCTTAGACCCAGCTAATTTTGTTGCTGTTTCCATAAGAGCTTTGGTTACTTTTCTGTTAACTTCCGAAATATCCACTTCTTCCGATGTTAGGCCTTCTAAAGCAGAGAATCTGTTCTTCAGTTCCAACTTGAAAGTATTATGGTGTTTTTTAAGGTTGGTTATGTCAATACATTTTGTTTGTCTTATGAGCTTGCCACGTTCCAGTTTAGTGTTGAGGTGCATCTTACATCTCACCAATCTATGGTCACTACCTGTGTTGAACTTGTTCAGCACACTGCAGTCTTCGATGACGAATTTTTTGTTACACATAATAAAATCAATTTCACTTGTCGTCCCAATTGGATGTCTCCATGTCCATTTCCTGTGTGGCTTTTTCTTGAAAAAGGAATTCAAGATGAAAAATCCTTCTGCCTCTGCAAACTCAACGAGAGTATTTCCACGCTGGTTTCTGTTGCCGTGACCGAATTTACCTACTGAAGTTTCATTCTGTTGCTGGTGCCCTATTTTTGCATTGAAATCTCCCATAATTATCTTCAAGTGCTGCTTACCTTTATTATTTAGATGACGAATTTCCTCATAAAATTCTTCAATTTCTTCTTCAGGATGACTTGTGGTGGGTGCATAAGTTTGAATAATCTGAGCCTGGTATCTTCTCGATAGTTGGATAACGAGTCGTGCAGCTCTGTCAGAGGAACTTTCAACTTCTACCACTTTATCCTTCAGTTTCTTGTTTATTATAAATCCAACACCACTAGTTCTGCCAGTATCTGTCCCACGATAATAGAAGAGATGTCCACTTTTCAGTTCAATGAGATCTTCTCCTTTTCTCCTTACCTCACTTAGCCCGACGATGTCCCACTTGATCCTTTGTAGTTCCTCTTCCAATTCAAGAAGCCTTGAATCAGAAGATAGGGAGCGTCCGTTGTAGGTAGCCAAGGTCAGCATCAAATGGCAGCCTAGTCCGGTCCTCCGGGGATTCTTAGCACCCTCTGCCTTCATGTAGCACTGGCCGCTGCCTTGGCCAGGTACATTCCAGCTGCCGGAGACTGAGGGCCAAGATTTAAGTTGTAGAGTCATTTTGGAGGTGTTTGGCCATAACTCACCACGCTGGCCAAGCGGGTTGGTGAGTGTGGGATAGCATTTCCTCTGATCCCGATGGTATAGTTATACCGCTATTTGCGGTCGTCAGAGCCCCTTTAGTGGGAACAGGATGCACCACGAGAAGGCGGGGTTGACATTTGTCAAGGAGAGGCTGTGATGTTACGCATCACCTGACCTTATATACACACAGATTACTTGAAATATTTCGTTTAATCAAAACTTCCCTCTCACCCCAACTTTTGGGACGTGTCTATACTCATGCCTTTACTATACCAAAACAGAAAAAAATAATACATTTTTGCTAAATGAATAATAAAAGCAAGGAATGCAGTTTACTTTACTGAGCTCATATGCTACTACTATTCTTACTAATAGTTTGAAATTTACCTTGCATAAACAGTGGCATTCCAAGTTCTTTCTCCAAATCTGCTCTTAATTGTTCTAAATGATTAAAGACATCAGATCCATTTTCACCTTCTGAAAAAGCAAATCACGGATGTGGAAATGTATATAACATGAAGATTTTATTGAAGAGGTAAAACATTCAGCAAAATGTCAACAACAAAGTGGAATAGAACTACGTATGAATGTTTGCCTTTATAGTTAATCATTGATGTACCACCCCTCAATTTACTACCACCCCTTTGGCCTGAACAGATGCACTACTCTATATAACATCTCTTGATCCCTTGATATACTGCCACACCCTTGGCATCTGCTAACCGTTAATATATGTCACTGCACCAATATGCCTTTTTCAACACACAACATATTTGATGTACTGCCATTTGCAAGCTATGTGTGAATTCCCTTCCCATTTTTTTTTTTTTTTTTTTTTTTTTTTTTTTTGACCATGATGCAATTGTGGTGAACCTTAATGTTAAAGACACTGATTCGATCAAAGATGTGAATCAGTGTTTTTTAACATTATGAAGATTCTTTGAAGCAAACTTGTGGGATGGCGATACTTTAAACACACTTTTTAAATTTGAATGTGCTCAGGAAATAATTAGGCTGAAATCTAAAACACAAACAAAAATAGATGAGTTCTTTAAAAAGAAACTAATGCATGTAAATGATTTTGTGTAACGCTATTACAATTTTCACATGGTAACATAACATTATTTTTTATTAATTTCCTTTTACTTAAAATGTTAACTTTGCCTTCCCACTATGCAAAGTAAATCTCCTCATTTAAAGCATATCAGAAGCTCACGAGATGAAAATGGATACTTTGATCTACAGTGCACATTAAGTACAGAACATATAACTGCATTTATTTTTAATTAACATGGTCTTGACTTAATGCTAGTTATTATTTTTGATGAACCAAAATAAACAAATTTGGGTTACTTCAAAATAATTGGCAAATTTGATACACCACCACCCTTGATATAATGCTACAATGTAATGTAACAAATGGTGGCAGTACATGAAGGTTGACTATATAACTTGTAATGAATTCTGCACAGCAATAAAAATGTAGGAGGCATATTTGAAAAATAAGTACCATTTGCAAATATTTTTGTAGCAGTGCTATGATCATGATATTGTGCATGTGCACTGACTTCTCTCATTTGTGGACAAGCCAAAGACAGAGTGGTATTAAAGCCTTAGTGGGCCCCTAGGCTAAGACATTTGAGTGGGCCCCCACAGAATTTACAACAGGGAATCATTACAAAGTCTGTTAAAGCATGAAATTGTAGCAACATGCTTATGATAATTAATACGTAATGTATTCTTCAAACTAATAAATTATCTGCAGGATTTTCATTAAATCATTGTGTTTTCATTAAATCATTGTGTTTTCATTAAATCATTGTGTTTTCATTGTTCTCATAAGAACATGAGTTAAAAGCTTAAAATTCCTAGATTTTGTCTTGGATTTTTTAATGATTTAGCATTATATACTTTTCTTGGAACATCTTTTTTCTCTCTTTTATGCAATGTGAAGCCACAGGGGACTTTGACCATTTAACAGTTCCAAGTGCAAATTGGGAGGTGTGGGTGGATGGTGGTGAAAAAGCTGAAAATGTCTCGCCAACTCCACTGTACATAGCGACACGAAATCTATACCCTTGGTCAGTGGCATAGCCAGAAATTTCTTAAGGGGACACAGGGAGGGGGGGGATTTGGTTCATCAGTGAAAGCCTCTTGGAAAAAAATACAAAAATACTCCAAGTGGAAATAAGCCCAAAATCTTTACAAGTCAAAAAATGAAAAAAACATTACTGAGAATTTTTTAATATATATAAAAATTTAAATTTCACTCATTCCCCTGAGGAAGGGGGGGGTGTCCTGGCCCGACGACCTCCCCCTCGGCAATGCTTATACCCTTGGTGAGTCACTGCCATGAAATCTGTTCATCTTCCAGCCTCTGTTTTTGACCAAGTGGAAATCATACATGATAAAACTAAATTTATTTCATAAACTTCCTTTTCTCTCTCTCTCTCTCTCTCTCTCTCTCTCTCTCTCTTTCTATTATTTACGCAGGCATGCTTCAGGGCCCTTGGTAACGGTGGGTCCCAGCCCCTATAGACCCCACCTAATCTGGCCCTGGCTACAGATCCTATTTGCAAGTTGTTCTGTACATTTAACATGTTTAAGATGATCGAGTAGCCCGCTGACTGTGAGATAAGGTCTTTAATTTGATTTTCGAATGTAAGAAATGTGAAACTGGCTGACAATCATCTTTAGATTTGTGAGTTCTACAGTCAAACTGCCATGAGTGATGGGATGGTAAGAAAATGGGACAGACAGTTCAACGAAGACATTTCTGCACAGACTTAAGCACTTATCACATCACTCAACATAGTATAACTATACTAGTAATCTGAATTTCTAGGCATAGAATAGAAATAAAAGTTTACAAACTTTCGCAAATCAAGCTTTCAGCTTTTTCAAGGAAGGTAGATAGCAAACTGCAAACTGAATAATAGAACACTTCAACAATTTGAACGTGACGACTTGACTAGACAATAAATGAATAGACAAGACACCGCATTCAAATTCACTCCCTATTAATTTATTGTCAAGTCACTGTGTTCAAATTGTTGAAGTTTTCTATTATTCAGTTTGCAGTCTACCTTCCTTGAAAAAGTCATCTGGTTGATGAGTGAAAGCCTGGAAACTTTGATTTTTATTCCATGCCAAGAAATTCAGATTAATAGAAGTCATCGCTCTTTCCACGTTTATAAGTGAGTCACGAAAAAATTATCATTGGCCGCCACCGGTAATCGAACCTAGAGCCTTCCAGTTACGCGCCGAATATGCTTCCACTGCACCACACTGGCCTCGATTTCCTCCAGACTCACATACACTACCATTCTTTTAGATGAAAACCAGTCATGAAGCTCTAGTGTTTATGCACAGGCCAAAAAATAATTAACAGAACCTGACAGAGGTGTAATGGACTTTCATCAGCAGATGCCATCATAAATGAACAAAATTTGTTTTTGTTTTTCTCAAAACTGTGACTGAATGACTGAAAAGATCACAATTCCTTCATTCACCCAGAATTCATTGGTGGGTACCTAGTTTAATTATTCAGTTGTTACACCAGTTCTTTACTCATTGCCAGACAAATTAATAGCAACACAGCAATTTAAATTTTTAGGAAAGGGGAGGGAGATGCTAAAATTAAATTATTATTTTCCTCAATAAAAGATAAATGCACCAATAATATGTTTATATTCTCAAGGTGACAGCAACTAACGAAAATATGATAACTAGGGCTTGAAAAATATTTGAAATGTTACATGCCAGCCTGAATATGTGCTGAAAAAATTTGGCTGCCAGATAGAAAGGGCAAAATATTCAGAATTTTTTTCTTTTGTTGCAAAAAGTCAGAACCCTTATTTTTTTAGGTTCAAAAGTATAATGAGCTTTTTCTAGCAACTCTCTACTTGCTGTAACTTATTCGCCTTCCCAGGAAAATAAGTTACAAGCAGGGGCAAATTGGCTGGCTGGGATACCAGGACATTTCCCGGTGGACCATTCGAGAAATGGCCCAATTTCTCGTATTTGTTTTTATTTTTCTGGAATGAACGAATAATTACTTGTTCATTTGTTTCAGAAAAATGAAATGAACAAGCTCATTTCTGTCTGCAGTTATTTTCTTGAAATCAAGCAAACGAAAAAAGAAAAATGTTTATGTTGCTCGTTGGCTCCGAAATAAAATCGAAACATTTTCTGTACTTACGTGAGAAGTAGTGCTCCAGACCAAGCACGATATTATAAATTAAGTAAGCTAAATCTGACTACATTTAGACGTAGGTAATTTGATTTGGAATCTAGGGTCATTGGTAGTCCCTGCATTCGTTTTTCCACCCCTTTATACAGACTAACGAGAGCACAAAGCAATTATTCGGCAGAGATATTCCGAAATCTGTGTCCCATCCACATTTATCTTGAAAGAAACAACGACTTACTACCCAGCAAAAACACAAGTGCTGGGAAACTGCTGGCCAACAGCTGGCAGTGATGGGTCACTGATGGCTGAAATTTGCCGCTTATGGGCCGGCAGCGGTCCGTTGGTGGCAGCGCCATCAGTTGGCTGCCTCCAGTTACCCACTATTGGCCCTGCAGCATCTCTGCGAATTATGGGCCTGCAACGTAGCGCCACTGTGGGGCGGAACTGGCAAATCAAAACAACCCCAACAGGAAGTGCGAGCGCGGGACTGCGCATGCCCGAAAGCATTGTGTTACCGTTTTAGTTTGGCCTTTTTGCTGTTGACGACTGCTAGTATGACATTGTCTGTGTTTCTATCGGTGTTCTTCGCTACAATGGCTCAAGTAAATGAAAGGTAAGGGTTTTTTTTGTTTTGTTTGTAATGTCATTATATGTTTTAATCCCCATGTTCTTAACAACAATGTTAGTTTCCATCTAAAAATATCTGAATTTAGTGCTTAAAGGTGGGTCATGCTTCTTGCCAAAATTTGTTCTGTTCGAGTGCAGATTATCGATTTATTTTTATTGTAGTATATAGTAATGTGAACATTTTCTCTTTGGCATTTCATAGACAGCGATGTTTTAAAAAAGTTATCTAGTTAAGGTGCTGAGATAAGAGGAACCGTCACAACATTCTGTACTTTTGAGGCGCTTTCGTTTCAAAGTTCGTAGGTAGGGCCCATTTGCTTATACCTGTACTGAATATTTTTATTTTACTCCGATAACAGCAATACATAACTTTAAAAACTTTGGCGAATTTCTGAAAATTAGCACTAACTTGCACGCTTGAATTGTTTTCGTAAGTTTCTGGCTTTTTTTGTATGACAGTGTGTATCTTCAATACTCAGTTCTGATACAGACATGACCACGAATTTTAGGAATAATAGTTTTTTTGTGTGTGCATTTTAGAATTGTGTTTGAAAAGTATTTTGTTGTAACTGTGCCGTTCATTACTTTTTTTTTTCTTTTGTACTGCTTCACTCTGGTGGCATGTTTTTTGTTAAATAATATTTTGTTTGACACCACACTTAAGTTCCCAGTTGTGTCCCATTGCATTCTGCTTCACACTGTTATAGTCCATCCATAGGCATCATCGCCTTCTAATTATTAGGGGGGGGCACAGATATATCTTACCTTACCTTCCCAACTCTCTTGTTTTTCTCACTATAAAGCAATGCATTATTTTTACTTGAGAGCTACCCTTTCAACCACCCTGTAATTTATCCACCTTTAGATATACTTCATTGATGCCATAACCAGAATTTGTCAGCTGTATTGTAGGAGTAATTAGGGGTAAAATCATTAAATTGAACTCTTTCAAAGGTGAGTATTGACAATGTATTTATTCAGTTAAAGTAAATTTTTTCACCTATACTTTAATGACATTTCATATGTATGCTTAGTTTATAGAATAAAATCTTGTTCTACACAACCTTGATTTAGAAGCAGGAACATAATAAGTGTATAGTTTCTATTTAATCACAAACTGATCGAAAAACGTTCCTCCTCCCCGTCCCTGTTTGATATGAAAATCTTTGTCCAGCTCAACAGTATCGACTATGCTCTGGTGGACATAGCACAACTCTACGCGGTTAAGTGCCGTATGTTTTTTTTTTTATTGGATATTTAATGACCACCGTGAGCAACTCAATGGGCTATAAAGTAGTCTCCTGTCTCTAATTTAGGACCACTGACTCCAGGGAAGGGAGACAGCCAGTGCCATAAAACAAACTCGACATCCATGCCTCATTGGGATTCGAACCCAGACCCTTCTCGCACAAATGGTCAGAAGCCAGCGCCTTGACCACTGTGCCACCGTTGCGGCGAGCCGTATTAGTGTATTTAGTACAGTAATAAGAAATTCTCAAGTTTTTAATTGATTTGTAAAACATTTTCTCAAAGTTTTAATTTATTTGTAAAAAAAAAATCCATGCCAATGTAGCCTGTCCCTTGGTGTTCCCTATTTGGCAAAATATTGGGGTGTGTGTGTCCCCGAATCCTCATAACGATGGTTGGATGCCCGTGGTCCATCCATCGTTATTAGGCGCAGCTGAAAGATGTGCAATTATTTTTTCTGTGACATTTCATTGTAAAAATAAAAACAATTAAAATTTCTCTTAGGGTTTTTTTAACTTTGCAAAATTAATGTGTGAAATACACATATACTCACACTATCATTGTAGGACACACCACTTTTAACAATATATCTTAAGACGGGTATTGTTCACTTGATAGAGAGGTCACTTGACCGAAAACCAGTTGATCGAAAGGTACATTTCACCGAAGGGTCACTTGACCGAAAAGTTCATTTCATCGAAAGGACATTTAATCGAAAGTTCATTTCACCGAAGGATTACTTTACCTAAAAGTTCATTATATCGAAAGATCATTTCACCGAATGGTCAGTTTATCGAAAACTTATAATTTTGTTGTAAGAGATCTGTTAGAGTGTGGTGCTGGTTTTTGAAAAACTGGCCACCTAAACATTATTGGATTGTATAAAAAATACACTTTTAATTTCTATTAAACCCCCATGAGTAGGTTTCTCGAAATATAACATTAATTAATTAATAAGGCCTAGATCTGTGCCTTTTTGTCAAATTTTAATCTCCGAGCTCATATTCACAAGGTTTCGTAGCAAATCAAGTAAATAATGTTCCTGTTTTACTCAACCACGAAACATTAATTTTTTTGACCATAGCCCTAGATACAGGACATTTTAAGAGATTTTAACCCTACTCATATTCATAAGCATTACATAAAATGTAAAGTAACTTTTTATGTAAACCTTATGAACATGATTAAAATTTGCTAAAAAGGCCTAAGCCGAGGCCTATTGTCTGAAAAAAAAAAAAGATTTTTCTTAAAACTAAATCTTTGCATTCTTTGTTACACGGAGAAAGCAAAAGCGCAATTTGAGTATAATCTCCTAACGTTTTGGTGGTCTGTCTGCCGAACTTGCACCACGCTTCAACAGATCCTGTAATGAAATCCAAAGTTTTTGATAAACTGACCCTTCGGTGAAATGTCCTTTTGATGAAATGAACTTTTAGGTAAAGAGACCTTTCGGTGAAATGAACTTTTCGATCAAGTGAACTTTTTGATCAAGCGATCTTTCGGTGAAGTGATTTTCAGTCAAGTGACCCTTCAGTGAAGTAAACGTCGGGCAAATGAACCAGACCCCTTAGGACACACCATTTCTAATACTGTACGAATTCTAACACTTTCTTATAGGGTTGTTGGCCTAAACAGAACACTATACTTCACCCCATATAAAATTAATCAGCTGATGTAAGAGTAATCTACCCATTAAACACAGTTCATTTCTGGAATTCCACCGTAACCTGTTTTGTTATTTAACCATTGTTAAAAACTGCAAATATCCAAACACTTCCTTACTTTGTAATTATTTTCACCCATGTATCAGGAACATTTTTGATCCACGGGTGAAAATAATTGCAAATTAAGGAAGTGTTTGGATATTGGCCCGGGCAATTTAGTTCTAAGGGTAGCACGAAAAGTGCTTGGTGGTGGTTAATAACCAACCATCTTTCTGTAACTGCAGCAAAAATGAAGGTTAGTCTTCTTTTTTGTGTTTTTCAGTACCTTAATTTTTTTTTTATTTTTTTTTGTTGCACTTTATCATATGATAATCAGTTTTGTCTCATGTACTTAGTTTCATGGAAAGCATATTGGTATTTGAAACTAATGGGTTTGAAAGTCTTCAGATTGCCAGTTCTATCAAGTATCACATCTGTTGTGAAATTCTGAAAGTCAGAACACTGAGGGAGGTGTTGCACACATGCAAAAAGGTATTGTAGTTATTACCTACCAGACCTTCTTGTAATGCTGGTGTAGTGCAGAATTCCAGGTTTTTTTCACATTCAAAACCCGAAAAGCCAGTTTTTGAGTTTCAGAAGAATTTAAGATTCAACCGTAAGTTCATTTCTGAAAATGCTATGAAATGGTGACTAATAGGTTTCTTGGGGAGGGGGATTCATGGAGGTAGGAATACGGGGAGAAAGTATGACATCACAAACTTGAAGCTTTCTTAGCAGACGATGCTGACTGTGTGGCGGCCATCTTAAGCCTCTGATAGTGGTTTTGAGCCATTGGGTTTCGGACATGACAAGTTTGATTTTCGAAATTTGAAGTTATTTTTTAGAAATGGTGCGTTGTTGAACTTACGGATGTCACAGCAATTCCGGTCGACCACCTCCTGGAGTTCTTTTCACAGGTAAGCAACGGAGAAACATTTAATATGAATTCCTTTAATTTCTGAAGAGCAGTTAGTAGTAAAGCGTGTATATGAAGTCAATTTTTACATGACCAGCTTAATTTCCCATTTTGATTGACAGAATGGCACTGAACAGTATAACATTTTGTTGTGCTAATAGAGGTAAAAATTCTAATAGAAACTTCTCTGAAATAATAAAAAATTCTTATAAAACACATCTTTTGGAGCATATGCGTATGCATACAGGTGAAAAGCCTTACCAATGTGATTTATGTTCCAAATAATTTACTCGAAAAAGTTTTCTTTCCAAGCATTTACTCATTCACACGAGGGGCTTGCCAATGTCATGTATGCTCAAACAATTTGCTCGAAAAAGTGTTCTTTCGAAGTATTACTCGTACACACAGAGGAAAAGCCTCACCAGTGTGATATATGCTCCAAAAAATTATTTGCTCAAAAAAGTGATCTTTTGAAGCATTTACTCTTTTAGATGGGGGAAGCCTCACCAATGTAATGTATGCTTCAAACAATTTGCTCGAAAAAGTGATCTTTCGAAGAATTTACTCATTCCCACAGGGGAAAATCCTCACCAGTGTGATGTATGCTCCAAACAATTTGCTTGGAAAAGTCCTCTTTCACAGCCCATTCTCCTTCACACAGGTGAGAAGCCTCACAAGTGTGATGTGTGTTCCAAGCACTTTTCTCGGGAAAAGTCACATTTCAAGGTGTATGCTTGTTTGCAGGTGAAAAGGCATTTTCCGATTTAGATTGTATAGTCAAGATGTATTACAAAGCTGGAGGATATGTAACTGGACCTGGCATGCAATTTTTATGTTTTATTTAGTGGTGTTAAAATGTAAAGATTTTGTATTGCTTTTCCAAATACTGTAGAAATATAAGGATTTTTTATTGCTTTTGGAATTGTGCCCTTCCTTGGTGAAACTATGTTTTCATCATAATATATGTAATATAAAGTAATATTGGAGTATTACAGCTTAACATTAATTTGCGTACACTATCATACTCTCCATTTTAACAGAGCAAATCTCTGTAAAATGTTACTAAACTTAGATTAAAACCCATCACTAAACTTAGATTATCGTACACACAACATTAAAAAAGGGCAGTACACTTTCTTTTTGGACAGCACAGAACACATTTACCTTAGGGGAATCTCGCACGTGTTGCACTGTAAATCTGGGATTCTCCGTTCCCCAAAAGCGAACATTGTGCTTGTTTACCTTACCACTCATGTGAAATGTATCTTCATTGGTGAAAACTAAGTGATCGTCAAAATCATCATTTTCAAAATGGTGCTGCATTTCGGCACAAAATTCAAAGCGCTTTGTCTTGTCAAGGTCATTGAGATTTTGCAACACCTGCACTTTGTATGGAATCATTTTCAGCTTCTTTCTCAAAATTCTCCAGACAGTGGGCTGTGAAATCTGCACTTCACGACTCACTCTCCGCATTGATTTTCCCGGGCTTCGTTGAATGACGGTGCAAACACTATCGACGAATTCTTCCGATACACGCGGTCATCCTGGACTTTTAAGTTTGCACAAACAGCCAGTAGTTTCAAATTTTGCCAATCGTAAATAGATTTTCTAGTTGGCGTTTTTTTTTTCCGAATCGTGATCGAAAATGCCGTTGCACAACGAGTTAGATTCAGTTTTGCTCAATACAGGAACACAAAACGCCTCCACTGCAGACACTGCCATTTTGACTGACTAGTCACGTGACACGCGCGCTATCGCCTATGTCACTTCTCTCAGTAGCGGTACACAAACTTTATGAGTACATCTACCTAACGGTTTGCAGTTGTGGTCTGTGTCTTCAACTGCTACTGTTTTACAGCATCTGGAAACTGTATACTTTATCAATTAGGGTGTATATTACATGCAGTACTTCCAATTATATATATCATAAAAAAAGATTATTTGATTATATTAGATGTGGTACATTAAATGAGCTACATTTAGAAATAGAGTAGAAACCACTGTAGGTTTCCAGAACTGAAATTATCTCCATAGACAACCCAAATAATATGTAATATGAAGTGCAAAACCTGACTGCAAAAAATGCAATGTCTGAAGGATTTCTAGCTACACCAAAAGAAAATTTTGTTCAGGAAAAGAAGCAAAGTTAAACTGCACAGGCACTAATGCCTGTTTGCTGTGTAGCTAGTTAATATGTGCATAGTGCTGTAGTATATAAATATGTATTATATATTTATATTGGCACTGTACACTAAAGTTTCTGGATTTTTTGTTTCACCTAACAATCACCCCTCATCTATTATATATATGAGAGTGAGGACAGTGCATTTTTATCCATTATGTAGGACAAGTGGTTAGTGGTTATTAATTTTTTTCCTGTCCTATATTTTATTGAAATATGAGACAAACATGTGTCCATTCCATGTGAAATGTTGAATTTATACTTCTGTGATATGAGATTTTAGATTTTACACTACCGTATATACTCGCGTATAAGTTGACTTCGCATATAAGTCGACCCCCCCCACCCCACCCCACTTTCAGAGAAAAAAATCGTAAGAAATCAAAAACTCGCATATAAGTCGATCCCCCCACTTTCAGAGGGAAAAACCGTAAGAAATCGGAAACTCTCGTACAAGTCGATACCGGAATGAGAAAAAAAAATTTAATGAATTTATTCAAAAACATTTGAAAACGAACAAAATTATATATATAATACTAAATTTAATTTGCATACCCAAAAACTTCATCGGAACCCTTCAAAATCCGATTCCGAGTCAGACTCGCAAAACAGTTAAAAAAAAGTCTTTCTCCGACATCGGCGCGTCATCATAAACATCAGTATTCCCATCTATGCCTGTGTCATCAGAATCGCTGTCATCATCACTCATAAAAATCTCATCATCCTCTGTGCCATCAAGTTTGTTACTAATGCAACATATCTTGAATGATTTCACGACCATTTCCGCAGGTATCGCATCCCAAGCATCCTTGACCCATCGCGCAATCAAAACGATATCTGGCTGCTTTAGATTTCCGCCCTTGGTTTCAGTCGGCAAATCGGAACTTATCCAATCTGTCCAATACCTCCGCACATTGTTCTTGAAGGGCTTATTAAGGCAGACATCTAGTGGTTGAAGAACAGATGTCAACCCACCTGGGATGACAGCAAGAGTTGTTTTTGAATTTTCTGCAGTTTTTTTCACTTCTGCACAACGGTGTGCAACAAACATATCCCACACCAAAAGAGAAGTTGTCCTTAAAAGTGCACCTGGCCTTTTGTTCCACACATTCTTTAACCAGTCAATTGTTCCGGATTCGTTCATCCATCCTTTTTCATGGGCACGAACGAGCACACCAGACGGAAAGACAACGCTTTTCGGCAGAGTTTTGCGTTTGAAAATAATTACCGGAGGTAGCTTAATGCCGTCGGCCAAGCAGGAAAGAACAACCGTGAAACTGGATTTTTCGTGGCCAGTCGTTTTGATCAAGATATATTTTTCGCCCTTTTGGTTCACCGTCTTATTTCCAGGAAGGTCAAAACACATGGTGGTTTCATCCATGTTCCCTATTTGGGAAAGTTCAAAAGCAGTCTCTTTTCTCTTTTGAATTTTCGGACTAAGAGCCGCATCAGCGTGCCACAGGTGAGAATTTTTGCAATCTTGGAAGCAAAAGTTGCCGTAAGGGCCGCACCTGTGAAGTCTTGGTGCTGCTCAGAAAGCTAAATTATCTTCCTTATTTTCATGAATTAACTCACGCCCAACGGGATTATATATATACTTCAAAGGCTAATTCTGCAACTCAGTGTCGATCTGCTTTATACACTTAATTTTTCATACTGGCAAACATTTTTATTTATACATTTTTTATTAACCATGCTAATGATGTTATTTGTTTGACTTTATTAAATGCTCAGAACCATTTATATAATCAATATAAATCACAGTTAATCTTAAGACTCCCGTTAGAATATCGCATTGCTCGTTAAACCGCACAATTGTCTAAATTCCATTCAATGTGGATGTCTGCTACAGGATGGTTCTCTGTTCACTGCAATAGAATCCGTCTTAGAAGTAATTAACTTATAAATTATCGCTTGTTATGCTTTCGATTAATGTTTTCCTTAATATGTTCCTTCTGTGTTATGCTTTTTTTCTCATGTAGAGACGTTTCCTTTTACCAGCTGCTTCACACATGTTCACTGATCTGCCGCCAACACTACGAAATGGCGGTGCGCTTTCTCTCTTTCAAGTGGTTTAACCTACTTTCATTTACTGCTCACTGAGCCGTTACCGCTGGGCGCGCTATCCACAGAAGCCTCGGACGTCACGCTACTTGTCTGTGTGCTTATGTCCCCATTCCATCCCCCATGCAAAGGGCGTTTGAGTCAGACATTCCTGTTCTCCCCCACTTTCCCTCCTAAACCAACATCCGGACAGCGGAGTTATTGTCTAACGTATGAGTAGAAGGGGGGGGGGGACATGATCCCAATCGAGTTCGTGAACAAAAGAAGACGTTTGAAAAAATTTACTAAGCATCTGCATGAAAAAAAAAAAAAAAAAAGGAGGGAAGAAAGTCTTATCGAAAACAAATTCGGCATAAGGGGGCCGCACACCCGAAAAATTTAACTTTTAGTAACGTAAGAGCCGCGGCTCTTAGCCCAAAAATTACGGTACATACTTTTGAAATTCCATTATCTTTGCTTCTTGGTCATGAGGTAACTTTTGTGCAATTTTAGTGCGCTGGCGTAGACACAACCCATTGCGGTTCATGAACCTTGTGCACCAACCTGGTGAGGCACGAAAAGCGTTATTTGCGGCTGCAAACTTTTCATCTTTTGCGAGCTTCATTGCTCGCAAACGTATACCAGTTCGCGTTACAATGTAACCATTTTGTCTGCAGCCCACAATTCAATCATTCAAGACACTTTCCAAGCTCTGGGAAAGATGTCGTTCCACGGCGCTGCGCCTTTTGCGATTTTGGGATTTTCACCAAGTCCGTTTTTTTTTACGCCAATCTCGAATCAGTTTTTCGTTAATGCCAAATTGACGTGAAGCAGCACAGTTGTTAGTATTTTCTGCAAAAGAAACCACTTTCAACTTGAATCCTGCGTTATAGGACATTTGTTTCTTTACATAATCCATGTCACCCATAATTGGAGAAGCGAGACACGTGCGATTAAGAACAAGAAAAACACGTGCGATTAAGAACAAGCAACACCTAACACTGGCTGTCGCATGGCTCCGTTACGTCAAAGGTCAGCGCAGTCAACTGGTAGTCGGAAGGGCGAAGCTTTCTATGCGCGGCTGTGACTGCGCTGTGGATACGCAAAGCCAGGAGAGAGGAGACTTTTCAAAGCGCAGAGAAATTCGGAGGGTCGTGATTTCATAATTCTACCACATCAGTGTTCTTTCTTTCGGTTGCGATTTCGTATTTAATACCGCATCGGCATTTTTATTTCTTTTGGGATGGATTGCCGTTTGCTTCACGGGAAGAACTTTTGGACTTACGATTTTTTTAGACCCCGCATATAAGTCGACCCCATTATTTTGAAGCTCTCATTTTGTCCCAAATTTCTCGACTTATACGCGAGTATATACGGTACATGCCTTCATAAAAAAAAAGGGAAGACACTTCTACCGCTGACTCATGATTTATTGGGGGGGGTGCAATTTTTAAGCCTAAATATAGTTTCTGTTCATATGTCTATATTTTTGTTTACTTTATTTCCAGGTCTATTAAAGAAAATATGGACTGTAGTGGAGGAGCTCAGACAAGAAGTAAGAAGTCTGCGGCAGGTAGTATGCCAAAAAGTTGATGAAGCAGAGCAAATGATGCACCACCCTGCTGTTGTGTTAGCTTCATCGCTAAGTGAGCTGGAAGCAATAAACAATTCTGCAGCAAATGAGGGAGAGTTTAGAAAAATTGTAAGAATTAATTGTACCAAAAAGCTGTAGAAAATGCACACACTTTCTTATATATGTTTTACAGTTTAATTCCATTTTACCATCACTTCCAAAATCATGTTTGGCCAAATGATCTGTATCATGTTCTTATAATTTTCAAAGGATTACAATAATGGTAGATTAAATAAGGACTGGATCACTAACAATCCAGAAACTTTTTTTTTATTACATACTCCGGAACAAATTCAGTCAAAGTATGAAAAGGTTTAGTCTGACTTGGCAGCTGTACCAGGTTTCACATTTACCAAACTAATTGTGGATAAGCAACTCATAATTGCTAATCTAAAAGGAAACAATCAAAGGGGGTAGATCCAATTTTTGATACCAATTTTTGTGACATTCACTCTAGTTTTGTGAAATTTGTTGCATAGAGCTTGAGTACGAGTGAACAGTATTTTATCAAAATGGTTTCTTAGTTGCACAGGACAAGGTTGTGTAATGCTGTTTAATGTATTTATGGATGCGTGATGCCAAGATGGACAATATTGGTTTATGTCTTCATAATATCTGTGTGTACTGATTGCTGTATGCTGATGACGCTGTTGGCAAAGAGCAAAAGTGAGTTGCAGAGTAAGTTGTCCCGGATGTACGAAGTTCGCATGAAATTCGAACTGATTATAAATAATGGAAAAACTAAAGTTATGGTTTTTGAGTGAGGAACTGTTAGCACTGAATGTAATATACCTAAGGTAAGTCTAAATGGCACAGTGATTGACCAGGTGAGTGAGTTTGTGTATTTAGGAAGCATGTTTGACAGATAAAACAAATTTAATGGAGATATTAGTAGGCGAGTGAATTCTTCATTGAAAGTCATGGCTGCTTTGGGCGGTTTCCACAGAAATGACGGGTTCTCAAGAGTCTTGCACAGGTGTGTATGGAAGTGCAATTGTTCCTACTTTGATGTATGGCAGTGAAACATGGGTACTACAGAAGAAACATAGGTGTAGTTTGTGTGCTGGAGAAATGCGTTGCCTACCAGAGGTTTGTGGCAAGACACATTCTGCTCGTGTGAGGAAAGATGTGTTCCAGTAGTGTAATGTGAAGCAAAATGTTGTTAGCAAGGTGGAGACTAATAAATAAGCCTTTGGTGGTTTGGACATGTTGAAAGAATGAGTGATGAGACACTAAGTAAACTTTTTTAGCCCAAGTGGCAAGAAAGAAGGGCAGAGGAAAACCAATAAAGTCATGGGAGGATCAAATTCAGGAATATCTGCATGAGAAAAAGATTAAACATGAAGTATAGGTTTTTGTGTATGTCGTGTGATGGGTGTCAGTGGAGCTTGAGTTGTTTCAAGATCGCTGCAAATAGAGATGTTTGATACAACAACAGTAAATTAATAATGTTAAAAATTTATCGGGTAGTTTGTATTTCTTTGGTAGTTTGTGTATGTTTTTTTGTGAAGCTAATTTCTGAATCTTGGAGAACAGCTTAGTGATATGTATGCTTATTTTTGTGTTTATAGCAATTTTGCCAACCCACCAAAACTGCATTAAGGTTCAAAGTGTTGTGGACTTACAGATTGGATCATTATCATATTTATAGGACTTGCAAAATCTCCCTGCCCAAATGCAAAGCACGTTGAAAAAAAAACCTTCTGCTCCAACCACACAGTTTTTACTTTTGCAGCTAGTTAAAAATCCTAAGCCTCCACCCTACTTACAAAAAAAAAAAAAGTATTACAGTATTCAAGGTGCACATTGTGCTACATTATGTTAAAAATAAATTTTCAGAAATTTTTTGTGAAGATACCATTACAGTTTTAAAATACTTTTGTGGGAAGATGCACTGCCCAACAATATCAAATGTGACCCAGATTGACCCCTGAATCAACAGGTTACTAACCTGATATACTTTTTAACCTATGTTTTGAGGTCAATGGAGTGAAATACATTTAATCTTTAAATCATACTCCCAAAAGTGTGTATGGGTAAGAACATACACTTTTCTGAAGTTCATATAAAACAATTCTGCTAATCGGAGACCAGAGTTGACTTGAGAGAGGGATTGAAATTTTTCCTTGTGTTTTGACCTTGCTGATCTGTAGAAGGGTTAGATAAAATGTTTTATTTGCTGCCCAAAGGAGAAAACTGTGTTACCGGGGTCAATTTTACTTCCTCACTCTTTATTACAGAATAAACTCTGTTTACATACTTGTGTCAAGAGATTATAGAATTTTGAAATACGTGAAAGCAATTGTACACTCATTTGAGAGTAATTATAATGTTACGTTGCTGGTGGCCTTCTGCCCCAAATCAAATCCAAGATGCCACTCACAGGATGAAACCGAATTGTTCGAGTTTGACCTCTGGATCAGAGAACAATAAAAAGATAGTGAGCACATAAAACTTCCTCTAAAGTGCATTTCAAACCATCACAAAGTACATCAGCATTTAACAACTCAAAAGTAAATACAAGATGAATGGATAATTTGCAAATGCACTGGAGGAATAATGACTGAAATGTCCAACAATACACTTTATAATGCCTAGGCAGCAAGTTCTACAAGCAAATTATTTTTGCTGATAACTGCAGGTAGCAGAGTCAAATTTGCCTTACCTCTTTGTTGTGATCACCATGCACATTGCAAATGTCGAAAGAATGATTTTTTACTGTGTTCAAAGTTTGCATAAGTCATCCGATAAGCTTTTGTTCATCGTAAATATAAAACTCATGAGCATTAGTTTTTCATAAGCACAGAAAATAATCCAGTCAGACTCTCACGTCGTCGAAAAAGAACTCTCACACCTCCAAAGGCACATGCACTTTTTAACATTTCTGTTCTCAGTCGACCTGTAGCTGCACTCAGCCCACATAATCTCATCACGCGACCAGGTTGAAGTTCACTGCTGTAAAAAAACTTTCCCATGGCAAAAATAAATCAAGAAGAATAACAAGCCTCTCTACACGACTGCCGCAAACACATGAAAAACTATGTGATACGTTGGTTACAGAACACTGGCAAAACACTTGAGATGATTTTTTGTGCTTGGCTGTAACAACAAAAAGGAATTGATTATGTTCATAACATAATTTGCATTTAGGCTCAGCAGTGCAGTGAAGTCACGTAAAATAACTTTTGGGTTTACAAAAAAGCTGATGTGCTGGCAAAAGTTTAAGTTATAAATTGTGAAATTGTATAAGTACAATTTAGCCTTCTATCTGGGAGCTTAAATATTACTAACAATATTTACTGGCCCAGAAGGTATTACAAAATTCAAATGGAAAACAAAACTGCTGTGGTATACAAATACCAGCCTAAGTTTGTGTATTTTTTTCCCATAAATTTTTATGTGAGGTATAATTTATTTTCCAGACTATAAGTACCTTGGAAACTGTCTTTTTTATATAGATTTCTGCGTGTGATATTACTGTTTATTTTTCAGGTTAAGCAGTTTGGAAAACTAATTTTTTAATACATTTTTATGTGTGATATAATTTATTTTCTAGGTTAGGCAGCTTGGAAAACTTGGTGGGAGAGATATTAATGAAGCTACACGGCGAGTTTTGGCTTCTGTGATGACGAATGATGTTGCTTTGCAGTTGAACTGGGTCGGCAGCAAAAACAAAAAAAGGAATTAAGGAATTCCCATATCTCCCTCAACTTGTTGCAGGTATGTTCCCTATCAAAATTCTTGAGGGCATTTTTAAATTTAAAATATTTTGTTGTGATTAATGAAATACATTTAATGCAGAACTGACTACAGACTGTGAAAGCCTTGGTTAATACTGTGAGCTTTTTTTTTTAATTGTATGTAATCTGTAAATGTTGATGTGAAATGCGATCTTACAGTTTCTAATTTATTTATAGTTCATGATAAATAATTTATTTATAAGGTATTTGTACAGTTTTGAGTAATTGTAAGTGATGCACATGTAGGTTTGTTGTTCTCCCTAGAGCCTTTCTACTGGGTGGCTCGCCCACTTAATTTTGTCTGCCACCCGGCTATATTTCTTTTAATGAATGTTTCCATAATGCTCGTACTAGTAAGAATGGAAAACTTATTCACACATACACCATCAGTGTTGATGAAAACTGCCTGAAATCTGTCACTGTCCTGGTGGTGCAGTGGTCTAAGCGCTGGCTTATGTCCTCCATTCGTCCGAGAAGGATCCTGGTGAGGCATAGATGTGTTTGTCTTACAGCACTGGTTGTCTGCCTTCCCTGGAACCAGTGTCCCTAAATTAGGGACAAACAACTGCTTATAGTGTGTTGAGTTGTTTATGGTGTTCGTTAAACTTTGAATATATTAAATAAAAAGAAATCTGTTGAATATGATTTGCTAGTAAATAATTTTTTTAACCATTTTTGGACAATTTTCTAATTGTTTATCATGTTATATTACATTAATACGTACCACACTGCTAAAGATGTTTGGTAAGTATAATAATGCTAAGGAAAGCATTTTTTTTTCCAATTGGAGAAGGGGTTGTTAAAAGTACCACCCAGCTAAAAATTCTTGCTGCCAGGCTGTAAAAAAAAATTGTGAGAAAGCTAGGCTCTTAAAATTATTTCAAGGTCCTTTCAGAAGTCCTACAATATTTTTTTTTTGGGGGGGTGTACCACAGTATTAAACGTGTTCAATGATTTGATACTATTCAACCCAGTAGTTGCTGATTTTCATTGCTCTTTGATTCAGTTTGCTATCCAGCCTTCTTTCTGTCAAAAAAGAAAGAAGGGGGGGGGACAAGCCAAAGGATAAGAACAACTTACTTCAGAAAATTTAATTCAGTCCAGTTACTCAGATATGACAGAGCTCTCAGTGCCCACCCTAGGAGGGCACATGATGGACAGATGAAGACTGCTGTTTGTAAGTTTGTTCCCTCCAGACACAACCTTTATAAGGAAACACTAATTTCCCTTTTGAGTTGCTGCTATTCTGCTTAAATAATTGAATACAATTAATCGATGAGATAGAAATACGTAGTTGCACATCAGTGAATGGGTGAAGCCACCGAAAACAAGTGGCAGCCAGGTTAGGATCCTGCACTGAATTTTCTTATACATAGACTGATTTAAACATGAACAAACAAACAAAAATGCTACAGGAATGCCTAATTCTTGTTCAACACATGAAATTGTAAATACAAAATTTCGTTTTGATAGGTATAATATTTTAAGCTGCATGTAATAAAGAATATTAAAAAATTTGAAAATCACTATGGGGAATGCCCACTTCCAGTTCCATGATTTCTACCAAAATCTATTAAGCACATAAAGGTATCGGGTCCCTGCAATGTTTTATGATTTACCCATAAGATTTACAGAAATTCTGCTTGTGTTTTATGGTTACTTATGGGTGACATATTTGAGATATCTGTTTTTCCCCTTTTAGATTAGTACAATTTAAAAACAATGTGTGTCTTCCAGGACCAATGTACCTTTATATTCTGATTTACCTGATCACATTTACTCCCATTTGTGTGTCCCCAACCTTCTCGGCTTGCAGCTGAGCAGGAAAGATGGAGTAAAAATGCTGTAGAATTACGATTGAAAATAACTGCTGAAAGAGAAGGCAAGAAATGAAAAATATCAGCCTCGTATAAGACTTAGAATACCTTTAAAATAACACAAATTTAACATGTTGGCACAAAAATTTAAGATTGAATTGCCAATTAAGTGAAACTAAAAAGTTGCTGCAACTTTTATCATAATTTCAGAGTTACAACTGAAAATTTACTCATGTAACATACTAATGAGATAATTATGTACCAATTGCATTTCTAATCACTAAGAATTAAATAGCCAAATATCTTAACTATAGCATATACTGATTAGAATCAACAAAATGTGTATAATACATCGGTTTTTAATCAATATGTTCAATGCATTTATTCAATATGCTAAAGATCAGTTAGTGGAACATATTGATTTAAGCATTCAGTGATTTTTTTACGGATTTCAATTTTTGAAAGTTTGGCAGGTCTGGTGTCAGCAAATAAATACATATTTTTATGTTGACATTTACAATAGTTTCTCAGCTACATTAAAAAAAATCAGAAAAGTAGTGTGAGGAGTGCCCACTTCCTCAATTTCTATCAAAATCTAATTGGCGCAAGAAGGCTTTAATAAACCCCTAAATATTAAATTTTGTGTTGATAGCTGTAGTTAGCTGTGTAAGACATGCCTCAAAAACCATGAAAATTACATCGTCCTGGAATGGGAAAATTACAGTATCCCGTTCCAGGACAATGTACTTTTCATGTTTTCTGAGGCATGTCTACTTGCATGATTATTTTGGCATCCATCTCTCCATAACATCTATCTCATCAGCCATAACAGTTTGAGTTG
Source organism: Macrothele yani (assembly GCA_039090855.1). Taxonomy (NCBI): domain Eukaryota; kingdom Metazoa; phylum Arthropoda; class Arachnida; order Araneae; family Macrothelidae; genus Macrothele; species Macrothele yani. The sequence continues at coordinate 30,593,998 of CM077026.1, forward strand.
TGGTGGCCACAAATCACGTTGAGGGAACCCCTAAATGTGTGTTTCCACTTAAATCTTGACGATTCTCCTTAGTTGGGAGTTTGACTGACCAATAAATATTTGTGATAATTTGGAAGTTACGTTAAGCAGTTGGGCCTGCTGGTAGATACTCATAATAAACAAATCTAACTTCACATGTCTCTGGACTTCAGCTTAAATTTAGTGTAGCATAAGTAAGTGCCCAGTGGTGGTTAGTAACCAACCAGTAAAATATGAAATACAAATTTTTTTTCATGATTGCAAGACAAGCAATATAGAAGCATTCAAGCATATAAGTGGATGAGAATTACATAATGAAAAGCAAGTAGCTTTAGGAACTAGATTGTGTCAAACAGTGGTTGTTGGTGGGCAAAAAGACATCTGTTTGAAAAATCTGTTCATATTCTACCTTTGATATTTATTCAGAAATTTTCAACTGAAATTTTTGAAAATATATTTAATCACCAAAACTTAGCATACATACCACTAGAGCTGCACAAAACAAATGAAAAGGTTTCTTAAAGTAAGGAGAAAAAGTATACTGCAATATGCAGCACAACTTGTTTTAAATAAGGATACTTCACATAGACTACTTCTTTCTAAAACAGATAAAAGTTTTGTATGTGCTATAGAGATTTCCCTGTATTATGTTACTTTTTTTATTGTTAACAGATATTATATTACTATTGATAGATGTTATTAGATTTAAACTTTTTATTACAGATTTATTTTTTCTTCTAGCTTCAGTTCGTCAGACAGAACATTTGAAAGATTCAAAGCAGTTGGATGTGGAGGATGTAATGAAGCGATGGCTCCGCACTGCTTGTGATAGAGATGGTGGGAGGACAAAAAGAAATGTGGCTGTTAAATAATTCATTTGTTTTTAAAAAATGTATTTTTAATCATGTAAATAAATGTAATTTCAAACATTTTCTGTCATTTAATGAACTTTTGGTAACTGCAAGGTGTAAATTTTAGGGGTAAATGCACATTGTGTCTAGGTTGATGTGGTACTTGCAAATGTAATTTTGAAAAGCTCTGTATTTTATAATATACAAAATGTTTTATGTAATACACATTTTGGCTTAGGAGACGGTTCTAAATCTATGGTAGCCACATCTTGTTACATCTGTTAGGTATTTTTAATACTTTTTGCATGCTGAAGGAATTTTAAATTGATTTCGCTTGACATTCGAAGTATCTAGGAAAGGATGAATGTGACCAGGGGTGTCACTTGCGGATCAGTGCCGCTACAGTTGCTGTTCCTGATTTATAAGGTAGACTGCTTAAAACCTAAACTTTTGGAAAAAGTAGAGAAATTATTCACACACACATTTGTCTGTCCAATTTACATAACTGAATGAACTTTTCTATGTATTTTCTGCAGGGCTGTATTATGGCAGTTGAGGGCACATGACTATTCAGTTTTTTTTGTTGTTAGTTTTATTTGAGGTATAATAAACTACATTGAAAAGTAAACTCTTGGGGAACGAATACAGGGGTCTCATAGCTTCGATGAGAACACCAAAGTATTCCTTAAATGTGTGAAATTGCTCATGTCTACAGGGGGTGGGACAGTAATAAAATGTCTATATATGAAATTGTGAACATGCAAAAGTTGTTTTTGTCTCCCTTTATTATATTATAAGTGCCTTGGAATACTTTTCAATAAGAAAATTCTTATAATAATTCTTATGTTCGCAATTTCATAACCTAAGAACTTCACATGTTAAAAGCCTTTGAATATTATTTTATACAAATGTTTACTGTCAAAGTAAATTTTTACGTATTTTGCTGCATTGCAAAAAATGGTACATTTAGTTGCAATGCAGAGAATATATAAATTTCATTATGCAACCAGAATCAAGTTTGTATAATATAACTTTCGAGCATTATTTGGGCATTTTGTAGTAGCAAACGCTTTCAGTGCATTTTAACAGCTGTTGGTTGCCACTACTGGGCCACTGACGGACCACATTTGGCTAGCCATCAGTTACGTCACACAATCACGTGACCGCCCGCTGCCACTACTGGGCCATTGGTGGACCACATTTGGCTAGCCACCATTTATGGCATGTGTCTGCAGGCCCGCTTATGGGCCACTTTTGGCTAGCCACCATTTATGGCATGTGTCTGCAGGCCCGCTTATGGGCCACTTTCGGCAGCCACTGCCTGTGATGGACCACTGATGGCCCTGTTGTGGCATATGACAATGATGGGGGTGCCAACTGTCGGCCAGCTGCTGGCCTGAACTGCTGGCCCTTCTGTTGGCCGCCCGGACATTTTATTGACGGTTCGGCAGCGGCAACATGGTGCTGGGCCATTGCTGGCCCAGCATAACTGTTTTTGCTGGGTAGTACTGGCTCATTGGCCGAAATAATGGTAGACTTAAAAAATGATGTGTGATTTTTCAAGGACTTACCCAAAATCATTGCGTAGTAAGCGATCAGTGACTAAATAACTAGAAAAATTAATTGCGTAGAAAAATTATTATGTGGCGTTTGCACATTTCAACTTTCGGAATGATCTTCTAGGTGATTTACTTGGAAATGGGGTCTTCAAGAAACACATGTTGTTTTTTTCGTCAAAACAAAGGTAATTTTTTTTTCAAAGTAAAAGTTATTTAATACAACAGTGTGTTTTGAGTGTGGTTTGATGCTACATTTAATCATGAGGATATTTCAAAAACTGTTTCACTGTTGAATTGTTTCAAAAATTTGCTCACGACGGAATTCGGTTTATAATGCATATTTCAGCAACTCTCTATCATCTACGATTTGACAGAATTTCTGTCATGAAGGGATTTATGAGGTGTTCCCATGTAGGTATATGTGTTTCTGTAGTGGACCCCAAAACTAAAATTCCCGGCCTGATTTGGTGGTCCCAATCCGCCCCTGGTTACAAGACCCGGGCATCTTGCACATGGTATTTTTCAAGCTGTGATGGTCGGTCGGTTGGTGGATTTTTATGGCCCAAGGACTTGGCCAAAGAATGCCAGACACAAGACCGCCAAAGAAAGATTATTAAAAATGTGATATGATGGTTAAAAGCAGGCTTATTCAGTAAAAGTGAAAAATGAGAATGATGAAAAGTGTAAAATCTAGATAAGTTTAAAAAAGTTGATTTTCAAGCTGACAGGGGAAAAAATCAGCCATGTGGTTCAAATAGACAAAGTAATATCAAGGAATGACAATAAGTGCTCACACCTCAAGGAGTGGTACAGAAGGGTTAGACACACTCTAAGAGATTCAGAGGCATTTCCCAGTTCAATCCCATGCCCCTGTGATATTCTAATGTCACTGTACTGGAAATCTATGGTGAGAGGGCATTTGTCTCTGAGTGGCCTTGCAATTTGGTGAAGAGTATGTGTTTCAGCTCTCTGAAGCAAGTAAGATTGGAAAAAAAGTACCAATATTTCTTCTATGATGGCTACTAAAATTGCAACTCTAAAGGAATGTAAAATAACTAACACTAAAACTTCATAAATTGTTGGTGAACCCAAGGTAACAATTAGGCAGCAGTTAAAGAAAACAGTAGAACTAAAAAATATGTAATGAAAAAGTAGGCACATGAAAAAACTCTCAATACCGAAGGAAGGTACTCAGCTTTGTCATATCTGCTTTTAACAGATGCTTTTTCTGAACATATTGCATTGCCAGACTGGAAAAGGAAGATAAGATGTCCCATAAAAAAATTCCAAGACTAGGCCGACATACAACAAAGTACTTAGATTACTTAAGTCTGGCTATGATCTCTATCAAAGTAGTCTCCTTGGGCAGAGATACACCACTGCCAGTGTTTCTGCCACTGTTGGAAAGCTCCCTGGAAGTCCTGTTTGTGAATCGTGTCAAGCACCGTCTGTGATTCGAGCAGGATCTTGTCCACGGTTTCAAAACAGCGACCCTTGAGCTTCATCTTCTTCTTCAGGAATAGAAAGAAGTCGTAGGAGGCCAAATCCAGCGAGTAAGGCGGGTGAGGAAGGGCAGTCATGCTGTTGCAATTGCAAAACTGGCGTGTTGCTAATGCTCTGTGAGCTGCTGCATTGTCATGATGGAGCAGGAAATCACCCGCGCGCCACATTTCAGGTCATTTGCGGTGAGTCCTCCCTAAGACGCCGCAGAACATCGCAGTAAAAAAGGGCGGTGACGTCTGGCTCTGGAGGACAAATTCACGGTGCACAACCCCATGAATGTTGAAGAACACGATGAACATGCTTTTGGTTGTGCTCCGGACCTGCCGGGCTCTTCCACTGCAACAACTGTTGTTTGGTCTCCGGGTCATAACCGTAGGCCCAAGTCTCTTCCCCAGTGATGACCTGCCATAGGAACGTTGGATCATTCACCACCTGCTGACGAAGATCTTGACAGAGTTCGACACGAAGCACCTTCTCTTCGGGGTTTAGAATCTATGGCACAAACTTTGCAGCAATGCGGTGCATGTTCAAAACCGACGTCAGAATTTTTTGCACTGTTCCATATGACACATTGACGATGGTGGCAATGTTTTGAATGGTTCTCTGATGATCCTCATGCACCAGTTCCCTAATTTTGTCCACATTTTGGGGGTTTTGCTCGTGGATGGTTGCCTTGACCTCTCGTCATCTTCCAGTGCCATTCTGTTGTTCTTGAGGTGCGAGTACCACTCAAAACACCTAGCACGACTCATTGCTTCATTGCCATAAGCCTGCAGCAACATTTCATACGTCTCCATTCCCGATTTTCCGAGTTTGATGCAAAATTTGATGTTTGCTTGCTGCTCTAGTTTGCAGTCCATACCAAAATCATAGCTGTGTTCTGCACGTGGTCACCAAATATCGTGTAGCACAGCTCCCGATGTTCACAGGATGTCACTTGGCACAATGACTTATGAAGGTCACTGCCCTCGACCGCAGCTCATGCATCCGTGTAGTGCCATCTGTTGGCACGCTACGTACCTAGTCTTGGAACTTTTTTATCACACAATGTATCTACACTCATGGACAATGAAATTTGCGCCCCAAGAAGAAAGCATTGGAATGAATTGAAATTTTATGGACACAATGATATAGATGAATGATACACATGATGGCAAAAACAGAGCTGCAGGACAATTACAAAGGGATATGTGGCACGCAGTTCGGTCATCTTCAATAGCGCGTTGCACCACCTCGTGCAGCGATACATGATGCAATACGGTCCGGCATGGAGGCGAACAGATGCCTAATGTTGTCCGGCGGCAGATTGGCCCACACGTGTTGGATGGTGTGCTTCAAATCCTGGACAGTGCGGCACGGCGGCAGCTGGCATTTTAACTGGTCCCACACATACTCAATAGGGAACATGTCCAGGGAGTGGGCAGGTCATGGAAGTGTCTGGACATGACGTAGGCAGTCCTGGGCAACCCGAGACATGTGCGTGAGGGCATTATCCTGCTGGTATAGCGCACCTGGAATCCCAGCCAGTAATGGGAGCACATGGGGCTGTAGGATCTCATCCACATACCACTACCAGGGCTGATCGGCTATCATATCAGTGGAGGTGTGGCGCTCGATAGCAAGGTTGGGATTGTGCCGTTAGCCCGGGGACCTCCACATCCGGACACGATGATCATCTGTCCCCAAAACAAAGCAGCACTCATTGCTAAACAGCAACGTCGCCAGTCTGTGGCATTCCACGTCGCTCTGGCCTGGCATCACTGCAAATGGAGCCAGCGATGTTCCGGTGTTAATGGCAACACAACTAAGGGGCGCTGGGATCCCAGATTCTCTTCCGCAAGGCATCGGAAAATGGTTCGTGGGTGCACAGGAGCCGCTACATCTGCCTGTACAGTGGACAGGGTTCCTGTGGGATCTGTTCGTGTCTGGCGCATGATCTGTCAATCCTCTCTACCGGTTGTCCTCCTGGTCCGTCGGGAGTCGCTCCGCCATGTGGCAGTGCCATCACGTGTCCATTGCTCCCAACACAGTCAGACGGTATGGTCAGAACGATCCATGTGGCAGGCTTTACGGAGCACTGACCACCTGCGGTTTTCAGCCCGATGATCAGGTCTCTCTTAAAGTTCGTAAGTTGCGTAAATCAACGTCTCTGGCATTCTTGTCACTCTGTACTCTTGCTTGTGTTGGCTGGTGCTTTTCGCTTTCATGAGGCATCGACTACATGCCGGTTTATAAGGCTGCCGGTTCGTGCTTGCAGCACCACCACAGGGTGTGCGGTCATTTGCATACCAGCACAGACTCTAGCTGTTTGCAAAGTTTCGCGGTTGAAGCATGTTTTCTTCTAGGTGCACAATTTTCATTGTCTATGAATGCATAACCAAAGTAACTGGCAGAATTGTAAGGACAGAACTATAGGAAATCTTGTGTCCAATGAAAACGCTACAGCTCAGTATAAAACAATGGAAAGCACATGTTACATGAGCAAAAAACCGTAGAATATAATTTTTTTCAGTAGAAACTAATCTGAGTAGCAGTGAATCCTCTCAAGCACTTTTACAGTTGCAACTTGCCAAAATTGAGGGATGCAAAGACTCGAAATTCTTAGCAGTGTCAAAGTCTGTGGATGTTTTGCTGTCAATGGTGTGGAAAGATTACACATTACATGAAAACAATTTGATATCTTTGGAAAAAGAAAAGAAAAACCTACCTGCAGGCCACATTTCTGAGCTGCACACTGAAGTAATGTCACTGGGATGCTCCCGTGACTGTTTCAGTATCATTTCCATGGACTGGCAAACATAATAGAGATCATCATCATCATCACTACTTTCAATTATTTCTGTTTTCAAGGTGCTTTCATTTGCCTTTGGACGTACTCCTAATTCCTAAAGAATGAACCAATCAGAAGCACAAAACAGTTAAGAGCTACCTTTAGTGGATGTGAATATATATGATTATATGACACAGAAAATGTAGACGGACAAACAGACAGAGGAAAGAACAGAAAAACTTTCAATCTGAACAGCCTACACTTGTTTCCACCCCATGCTACTTGATTCTGTTAAATAAACCACTGTTATTTTCTTTAGTGAGATCAAAACACACTTTAATAAATCAATGACTTTCATAAAAGATTTCCAATACTAATTACCTTAATTTTCCAGAACATTAAGAACCAAAGTTGCTAGATGAATAGTCTATTTGCATTTTCCATATTATATTCATACTTGTTTCAAATTGCTTTGTAAACAATTCAAAAGCAGTGAGGCCTACACATAAAATCCCCTCCACATTTGACTTTCAAATCACCAAAACACTCCAAGACATAAGTTTGAAGCAGATTTTTTGGTGTTTTCAAGACAGAAAATTAAACAAAAAGTACTTAGTCCTTCAAATATTAAGTATGACCAACAGCTGCATTTACTTATGACCCTTGTTTTAAATCAACCTCCAGTTTTCTCTCCCTCTCCCCCCTCTCTCTTTCTCTCACACACGCATGCACGCACGCACACATATATATTGATGAGCAATGATTTAAATTCAAGAAACCATTTCATTCCAAGCCCTCTATTTTGAAGAAGTTCACCAAATTAATTTAAGGAGTTCATTCACAAAATTTGCAAAAATGAGAAGTGAAGATGGAATTACTCCACTTTTCTTAAATAACAGTTTATTTTAACAGACTACGTGTGACATTATGCACAATCACAAATATTTTTTTATATATACACCACAGTGCAGTGAATTCTGTGTGTTGCACTGCCATGGAGGAATGAATTCTTTTCCACGGTGCCGAGATTTTTCAAATACTCAAACCTGAGAAAAGTAGAATAATTAATTGCATACTTTTCATATATTCAACATTGTGTGTGTGTGTGTGTGTGTGTGTAATTTTTGTATCAGAATGAAAAAGGAAAATCAATAATAATAATAAAAAAAGATTTTGTACCCAGTTTTATTAAATCTGTGAATAAAAAATTTGGCAGGTTCTGAAGGCAGAAAACAACCAAGAACTTCAACTTGCCATTGGAACATATGTTGGATGTCCTTAATGTAATGTAATGTATTACTGGAATGGCCATGGAAAACTATAAAAAAATATAGTAGGCTATTTCTCTAGATTGTCCTCTTGAAGATCCTCAAACTTTTTCCAGCAGTGCTCTAAGGCTCTTATACCCTCTAAATAAAATGATTTGTCAAAACTGCCAAATTAGGTTTCCACAGTTAAGATTCAGGAACAGATTGTAGTTAGTCTGAGGGGGCAAGGTCAGGTGAGTAGGGAGGATGTGATAGCAGTTCAAATTCATAGATGATCAGTCATGGCAACTATTAATTTATGGCTTCGGATGTTATTCTTATGAAACACTACCATTTGGTCAGCCTACTTCGGTGTTTATGCTTTGAATGTTGTTGATGTTTTCTTAGTAGGTTAGCATGGTTATGCTCTGGTGATGGTGTGCATGAAATGTACCATTTAGAATAGAATTTGGCAACTTTATGCTTGCCAATAGTAAGTTTTCTATTTACGCATTATTGACTTTGAGCTGCACATTTTTTATGAAATGGTGGGTAGGACATGTATCTTCGCCCAGCATATCTCAAGTTCGAGTTCATGAGTTACATGCACAATCTCGAAGTGGGCTACATCACACAAGACAAACCCTAGCAATACGATGCCAGAGTTTATTTGCAAAGCAAGAATTGAACAAGTTACGATTGTACAAGAAAAACAGAATTAAGTAATTAAAAATGAAGTTCAGGTAGATTTTTAGTGACCTGTCAAAACTTTAATTTAATACTAGAGGTACACTATACATGGGCAAAAAAAAAATGTGACATTCTCTGATTCACTCGAACACCTCCTCAAATTGTGCGTTAAGGTGTCAGGACCACATACATTTTTTTCCCAATCGGTTGAGATTTCAGGGTGCGCCAAGAAAAATAGCGAGCGGAACTACGTTTTCCGTCTCAGGTTTAAGATATATAGCGTTTTTGCTTATAACTTTGGTATTTTTAAAGATAGGATGATGATTTTGGTGTCTTTGCCTAGGTTTTTGGGGTCTATCAATACACAGGAGCACTAAAATTAAGCATAAACCAAACTTGTATACAATAATATGACAATAAAGCATATTTGCAAAGGTTTTTATTACATAATAATTAATATAAGCCTTATGTCCATTCTTTTCCATTGTGACATTACTTGTTCTTACTGTTTTAAAAAGGCTACAAACAAACTATTAATGATATTGCAGTTTTCTAGAATGAAAGATGTGTTTCTGCCAAACTCCCATGATCCAATAACATTGCATGGTAAGAATTGTTCTGGAACAATTTTGCAGATTTCAGATTTTTTGGGATACACTGGATGTCTCCAATGAAGGTGAAGATCCTCACCAGGCTTTCCCCGACATTCTAAATGCTCTATTTGCTATGTGCCATTTTCACATTTTTCCACACACATTCCAAGATACCACTCTCTTTTATCATTTTGATCCAAAATAACCAGACACATTTCATTTATCAGAACATCACCATCATCAGGTGCTGAAGGAACTTCAACAGTTTCTCCTGTTGTGGTTGCATTTTCACTGGTATCTGAACTTAAAACTCTCAAGAGCGTCATCATCAGTTGGCATATCAGGAATTAGAGATAAATTGATACAATCTTCATTGGTTATTAGTATTGTCAAATTAATCTTTAACTCCTCTATGGACATTTGATTTACTCTATATAGACTTGGCCTAGAATAAACATCCCTTGGAGAGGTGCGCTTCTGGAAGCAAACTTCGGTTCAAAGAATATGTTTCAGATGTTTCTCATCATCACTTTGTTCTATACAATTCCCTAATTCTTCAATAGTTGTGAAAGGTCCACCCAGCTTTTGCATTTGTGAAGGATCCACTCTCCACTGCTTTCTGACCACTTTCGGTAGACTTTTGTAACTTTTCTGTTATTAAAATATCTTGTTTAGCTACCCATTCCTTTTCTCTCCTGTCTAACACTCACATAGTTTTCTGTGTGGTTTTCATTATGGACGTAACTTCTGACTTGTATAATGTCATATCATCCGTAATACCTTTTAGCAGTGAACTTTCTGTTGGAGCATGAAGCAGATCATCTTGCTAATTTATCGAACTTAGCTAAATCCCGTTCACAGTTCAGGTTATTTGTTGGTAGGCCAATGAATGAGCTGATCCGGGTTTAGAGCATGAAGTTCTGTGGCTCTGGCAGTTGAAGGTGTAATACTAGTAGATGACAGAGTAAATCCATATTCACGACCTCTCTGTAGTGCTAAATCTGCACTTGCTTGTTTACATACCTGATCTAGCAACATGAACTCTGCTTGTGTCTCTGGTACTTGTGGTTTAAATGAATACTCAACTTCAAAATTGTCAAGAGTGTTGAGGGAATGATTTTTCAAATCTTCATATAGTCGTGGAAGAATTTCTAGTAAGTCAGTTTGTGACGAATGCTCAACCATATTTCAGAAAGGCATTGTTACTTTGTATGTGAAATGTCCAAGAACTTTCAGTCCCATTATGATATAATCACAGTCAGTGTATATCTGACATGCTTTCACTAATTAATTGTTACATTTTGTATTATGTAAGAATTTGCAGTAATCGTCAAGGTGATATATGATGCATGCAGCAGTATACCCCAAAAGTCCAAAATGCCTTTATTTGTATTGAGAGATAATGTACTACTGGAAGCAGTCTGCATGTCTATAGAGATGCTGTACTACTGAGAAGCAGTCTGCATGTCTATAGAATTAAGATGAATCTGAAAGTAAAAAAAAATGTACTGAGTGTAAAGTAGGCTGCTTTCTATTTTAAAACAATGTTGTACAGGATATATTCAAAGTAATAAAATCCTAGTTTATGGAACAAAAATATAGTTCCAAGATGGGAAAACAGATATACATAATTGTGGTATCCAATAAAATCTTCTGTATCTTTTAGTATATGCTCAATCTGAGTGCTCCTGTGTATTGGTAGACCCCAAAAACCAAGGCAAAGACACCAAAATCATCACATCTTTAAAAATACCCAAGTTATCAGCAAAAATGCTAAATACCTTAAACGCGAGATGAAAACGCAGTTCCGCTCACTATTTTTCTTGACGCACTCTGAAATCTCAAACAATTAAAAAAACAAACAAACTATGTGGTCTTGACACCGTAACACACAGTTTGAGGAGGTGTTCAGGTGAATCAGAGAATGTCATATTTTATAGTGTACCTCTATTAATACCTAAATATATTAAAATAAAAATATTCCTTTAAACCCAAAAGATGAAAAAATTTAAAAAGTGCGTCAAAGCAAACATTTGAGTTCTGAAATTGTACAGAAAAGAAGGGTTATTTATAATTTTCATGAAAAATGTTTGCATTTATGGCATTCTATGCAAACAACAAATTTTGTAAACTTTGGAAACTCTTGGATAAATTTTATATTAGATGTTACTTTTACAGAAATTAATGATAGTAATGAAACACGAAAATAGTACAAGGCAAAATAATGCAACAAAATTAGATAATTTGTTTGAAGATTTAAATATTCAAAATTGCAGTTACAACGAGCTTCCAGTATTTCAGAATCAATTGCGGGCCAATTTAACATACACTCAGTTAGAAGTTTTACAAAAGGGAAAAAAATATGCCTTCCCTCAAATTTTACTAAAAACTGAAGATTATATCCTTAAATTAGAAGATATTATGACTAAAATTCCTACTGATGATAAAAATGAAGTTAATTTTAAATTATACCCTATTATTTTAAAAGAATATAACAATAGACATAAAAAATTACCATTTGGAGAAATTAAAATATGAAAAACAATCTATATTTTGAGGTTACTCATCTTTATTCCTAAAATCTTTTAGGAGGTTTTCGTCTCTACACATTTCCAACACGTATTTTTCTTAGTTACATCATGGTTCAAGGCCGCCAAGAAAAAAAACAACAACAACAACAAAAAAACATCTTTTTTAACCCACGCAAGCTTTGTTCCCTTCTTTTCTTTTCCCAATGACCAAATTCGGATTCAAAATAATCTACCACAAGTATACATAATTGAACTCCCTAAAACACTTATATCTAATTAAAACTTCAATCAATAAAACTTATATTACACATTTCCTAAAACTTCTAAGTTAAAAAACTGTAACCCATAATTATTTACAATTGCACACCGGTACCCAATTAAAACAAACCTAAATACCTGACACAACCACTATACTTGACAACCACAGACCTCTCTCCACTCAGAAATAAGCATACTATCCTAGCACTTTCAGCCTCAGCCAAGGCCATTCTCAAGGAGTGGACGCAACAGATGAACCACTCATCACCACCCACAAAACGTAGTGAATGTTCCAGTGTTCGCGGGGCATCGTCTCATTCCCGTTCTCCGCCGCTTGTGGGTGGTGACGGGTGGTTCATCTGTTGCGTCCACTCCTTGAGAATGACCTGGGCTGAGGCTGAAAGTGCTGAAATTTGACTAAATAAAAATTTAAAAAAAGTTGCAAATCCAAAAAGCACTTAAGACTGGCTGAAACAATATTAATACAAAAAACAGAAATAGACTCTGCAACTTTAACGATCCTAATATACTTCTGACTCCCTGGAAAGATTTAATGCGACTGGAAGAAAGAAAAAAAAAAGGGGGGGGAATCAAACACTAGTAATTAATGATGCATACCATGATTTCCAATAGATGGCACCAAATTAGTGATGGCTGTAGAGGTCCTCCGTGCAACACACCCTGAAACCATAGAAGATACTCAGCTTCAGGCAGCTGAAGTGTTAAGTTGATCAATCCTTCTTGATCTGATGCCCATGGGGATGGGCGAAAATATCTGAAGCGGTCATCTCCCATTTGGTTTGAATGTGTTTCAGTATTAACTTATTGTTTTTAAGTGTAAATAAATTTTTAAGTTTATTTTAGCCATTTCAGTTATGGTAATGTATAGTATATAGTGCACAATCAAAAACTATTAGGAGAAACCAAAAGCTGTTGAATATTTAGTGAAATGAAAGTGCATCAGATCTTTACCAAATAAATGAGACATTTTTAAGTTTTAACTACTTACATTATATGTCCGATGAGGAATGGAGGCAGCATTGTTATATTTATGATGCTGCTTAATGCCTAGTGATAGAATATCAGTTTTTCAAATGAAGTGCACACAAAATTTCTTTTCAAGTGGTAACAAAATGCTTGGCACATAACGATGACAAACTGAGAAGTTATGCACAGAACTCTAGTGAAATTCAAAATTCTCAAAAGCACACATAAGGTATTATAAAGCAGAATTTCTTACATTGTTCTGGCATTTTAACATAATTTACAAGTTTGTATTGTCATTTATGGGTTAATTTTTTAAGATAAACCACCTTCTTTGGGATCGCTCCACCTTATGAGAAAGAGGTTCAAATAAAAAAAATTGTCTGTAAATAATGATAAACTAGAAAAACCAAATGTTATGTTTTTTAAACAGCAGATACGCCAATGGTTTTAATAATACATACCTGCCAACATTGGCAAGAACTTTGTGAGTAGTAGATAGTATTATTGCGCAGCACACAAAGACACTTTCTTACAAAACGATCCGTCTCTTTGTGAAGAAGTAATATGCACCAAAATAAAATGTTACAACAAACAAGGACACTAATGAAACAAACTTAACACATACAAAACACAAAGCTGATATCCCTGGCAAGGGCACAATAGGTAACATTGTGAGATTTAAGTTCGAAACTTCCACCAGTAAAATCAGTCAGATACGTTTAGAATTCCACAACGCTTGACAGGTACAGGAAATCCAAAATTTGTAAAAAGTAAAATGCATCAAATTTTACAAATTTTCCAACTTCGTTAGTCACATTTTCCAGAATTTCCCCCTCCCTTATCAAGCTTAAATGCAAAAACTTATGGAACAGGGATATTTAACAACGTAGGAGAGTGGGAACATAGCGTGCGGAGAAGGGGCGATTACGGGAGAAATCTTTGCTCCGTTCGACATCTGGGTTTGAAAATTTTCCCCCTATTTTAAAGCTGAAAAGCTGAAATAAAACGATTTATACAGCAAAATGTTATTTAACAATAATACTGGACAGAGACAACACCGCGAGAAAAAAGAAATTACGATTACCGAAAAAATATGAACTCCACCGACCTTCCGTTTTAAAAAGTTTCGTAAAGATGGAATTCCGCCCCCCCCCCCGAATTTCTGTTCAATTGTGCATCGATCTCGTAAATTACCAAAATAATAATAAAAACGGTGGAATTCCTCGAATTCGCGGAAGAATCATATACCTGACAATTACAGGGAAATTTTCGCGTTGTCAAACTTTTGTTTTCGCAAATTACTACCAACAGTTTCATGCTGAAATACAAACATTTATGCAATAAAATTATATTTAACAACAATACTGGACACAAAGGCAACATCAGGAGAAAAAAATAACAATTACAGCAATTTTTTTTACTTCGTTTAACAGCCGTTTTTGAAAGTTTTGAAGCACGAAATATCGTCCCCCACACAGAAAATGACGCCCCCCCAAATTCTCTTCAGTTTTGCATCAATCTTGACAATGACATAAATGATGACAAAAAAAAAAAAAAAAGAGGCGAAATCCTACAAATTTGCTTAGGATATCCCACGTACATCATAAAATAATAGAAAAAAATTAAACAAAATGAAAATTCGTAGAATCCGTAGTTTCGTAGTTCTGTAGTCAGACAACACAATCCGTAGAAACTATGGGCATTCCGCAGTAGTTGGCAGGTATGCTAATATGTGAGGTTTTGTAAGTGTAATAAATAGTGTGCTTTAGCTTTAAATTATAAATGACAATTTTCCATCTCCTCCTCCCTCCCCTTATAGATAGATCAATTTTTCTGATCAAATTATATACATTTCAGTACAGGAAAAAAGGGACTTCTAAACTTCAGTAGAACAGAATTATGCATGCTTTCAGTCTAGAAAAATTTAACTTAGAGAATAATTCTCTTCAGGAAGACACTTTGACGTCTGTAAGTTCTGTTTTACACGTGTAAAACAGAACTTAACAGACGTCAAAGCGTCTTCCTGAAGAACCTTGTGGTCACGTAATTGTATGTGAACTTTATGATAGAATCACATGACATATAATTAGAGAATAATATTTATTTCATCTATCTGTTCCCCATATAGAAAAGCTAATTTACTGTGTGTTAAATTAGTCTCTTGATTGGCACAACTTTAGTTTTTTGGGCAAATTTTAGCTAAAATATAATAATTATACTATACAGAAATTCCTTGTAAAACAAATCCAAATTTAAAAAATTTTACAAGCAAATATTTATTCATTAAATGAAATGAGAAACTCACCGTCTATGTACAATATTTAATAAAATACGAAAGATATTTACAGTTAAAATACCCCACTAGCACTTTTGGGGTAACATTTACCCCATCATCAGGTGGAACAGAGGCAATTACGTAGTACTTCTTTATATAGTACTGCAATGATGCATTATGGGTATAAGTCATCAAACATTGCATGGGTCATGACCGTTGCCATTATAACAGTGTAAAGAGTATAATTTCACAGGTTATTAGTTTAACATATCAGTACAAGGATTCGTTACAAATACAAAGTTATGATCAATTTTTATATATTGTTGGAATTGTAAATATATATTACTATAATTTAAAGTTCAGGTTATACACTCTTTCCAAATTCCTGATATGTCCACAGGCAAGTAGTCATTACAGCATTTGTCCCCTAAAGCTTCGATGTACATACTTTCAACAAAATGCAGCGAATGTATATATGCTGGAGGGTCCAGTAGCTTAATGTTTTTCCAGTATGGTTGTAGAATTCCTTGATAAAGCTGTGTTATTGCTGTTGGTTTGGATATCGTATTTGTGTTCCTGGACACGGATACCCAAACTTCTTTGTGCCGAGCCTACGTAGTTGTTAACATGCTCTCCTGTTGAGGGGTCTAGCAGTGGAATATTATACACACCCCATTTGTTCATAATATCTCTTGTTGCTCGATCCTTTTTAACTGATGATAGGAGGTTCTTCGAGCGGGTGCCGAATTGTATAATATGTTTTGAACAGATACCGGATAGTGTGTTAGTGATATGGGGGTGCTGGTCCAATGCTCCTATGAATTGTTTATTAGGCCTTGTATCTGGCTTCAGATTAACGGTTCGTTCACTTGATATTCTAGTGTATAATCTATTAATCATCGTCCTGGGGTATCCATGTTTATCCGCTATTTTAAAAATGAACTGTATCTCAGACTGGAAATGACTATCATTTAAAGAATGCATGAAGGCCCTTCTAAAAAGAAAATTGATAGCAGAAAATTTTTGTAGAGTTGGATGTGAAGAGTTAAACGGGATAAGACTGTTACAATCAGTAGGCTTTCGATAGGCACAAAAGGACAAGTTAGTATTTGAATCACGAAATAAACGAAAATCCAAAAAAGGCAGAGGGAAATTAGATTCAAGTTCTATTGTGAGCCCGATAGTAGGAAATACTGACGATAGTGCGTCGGCGAATTGTTTTAAATCATCCTGTGAGTGAGGCCAGAACACAAGGATGTCGTCGACGTACCTAAGGTATAAACTGGGAACTAAAGGGAAAGTTCTCAATGTATTGTAGCAGGATTTCTGCTAAAACTGCAGAAAGTGGGAATCCCATGGGGGAACCTCGGTTTTTAAGTAGATTCTGTCAAGAAATTTGAAATATGAATGCCGTTTGACAAAACGAAGTGCGTTCATAATAGCTGAGATTTCAGTGGTGGAAACATTAATTTCAGCAAGTTTGGCCTCTATGATATGATGAGTGGCGTCCACAGGTACATTAGGGTACAGTGAAACTACATCTAGAGAGGCTGACGCACTATCGTCAGTATTTCCTACTATCGGGCTCATGATAGAACTTTAATCTAATTTCTCTCTGCCTTTTTTGGATTTTCGTTTATTTCGTGATTCAAATACTAACTCACTGTCCTTTTGTGTCTATCGAAAGCCTACCGATTATAACAGTCTTATCCCGTTTAACTCTTCACATCCAACTCCACAAAAATTTTCTGCTATCAATTTTCTTTTTAGAAGGGCCTTCATGCATTCTTCAAATGATAGTCATTTCTAGTCTGAGATACAGTTCATTTTTTAATTAGCGGATAAACATGGATACCCCAGGACGATGATTAATAGATTATACACTAGAATATCAAGTGAACAAACTATTAATCTGAAGCCAAATACAAGGCCTAATAAACGATTCATAGGAGCATTGGACCAGCACCCCCATATCACTAACACACTATCCCATATCTGTTCAAAACTTAATATACAATTCAGCACCCGCTCGAAGAACCTCCTATCATCAGTTAAAAAGGATCGAGCAACAAGAGATATTGTGAACAAATGGGGTGTGTATAATATTCCACTGCTGGACCCCTCAACAGGAGAGCATGTTAACAACTATGTAGGCTCGACACGAAAAAGTTTGGGTATCCGTGTCCAGGAACACAAATACGATATCCGAACCAACAGCAATAACACAGCTTTATCAAGGAATGTGGTAAATGGAATTATACAACCAGACTGGAAAAACATTAAGCTACTGGACACTCTAGCATATATACATTCGCTGCATTTTGTTGAAAGTATGTACATCGAAGCTTTAGGGGACAAATGCTGTTATGACTACTTGCCTGTGGACATATCAAGAATTTGGAAAGAGCGTATTACTAACCTGAACTTTAAATTATAGTAATATATATTTACAATTACAACAATATATAAAAATTGATCATAACTTTGTATTTGTAACGAAACCTGTTAAACTAATAACTTGTGAAATTATACTCTTTACGCTGTTATAATGGCAACGGTCACAACCCATGCGATGTTTGATGACTTATACCCATAATGCATCATTGCAGTACTATATAAAGGAGTACTACATTGCCTCTGTTCCACCTGATGATGGGGTAAATGTTACCCGGAAAGTGCTAATGGTATATTTTAACTGTAAATATCTTTCGTATTTTATTAAATATCATACATAGACGGTGAGTTTCTCATTTCATTTGACGTATTGTGCGAAATCATCCTTTTACTGATATATTCATTAATGGACAGCAGCATTATGCACATTTAGGCAACATTATACAAAATTTACGTCATCAAAATTTTGATTTTAACAATAGATAACCCAAAGGATGTTAAAAGTACTATTTCATGGAGGTGCATATTTTTGTATTAAAATTTACTCACCACTTTATCCAGAACAAGCCCAGCAAAACGCTTAGAGTGGTAAGCATCATTTCCATCAAACGAATCACAGGATATAGACACAGTAATATCTCCTAGGTGAACAGGGTCGGGGAATACATTTCGCAAGTCAGGCAGAGACTTAGAACAAAAAAATCGTTTTGACTTTGCATCTGAAGTGCACCAATTATCATCACACACAGGGCTGCTTGAATGATATGATTCTTTATCATGATAACAGTTTTGTGATTTAAGTTTTTGGTGAGCATTCTCATTTACATGCAATTTTTTATTTCTGCCTAATAACTGCATACTTGTTTTCTTTTCCTCAGTACCACAAATATTTTTTTGCACAGCTAAGATCACAAGACCGCCTTCTGAGGAACATTCTTCTGCTTTTGCAGTAGATAAAGATTTTTCATTACACGAGCATCTAGTTTCTAAATTACACTGTATTCCAACTTCTGTCTTTGTGTACCCTGCTACAAAATCCTGCTGATTTACAATCTGAAACCCTAAATCCTTTTTCTCAGGATTATTTTCACCAGAATCTACAGGAAATTTGATCTCTGATGTTGATACATGTGAAGTATCATCATTTCTTGGAACATCAAAATTTTCAGACTGTCGTTGTCTACCAACATTAAAATCAGTTTCCACTCCAATTTTGGCAGAATTTTTTGTACTTGAAATTAAATCAGCAGATGAAACTTGTGGTAGGAAAATTTTTTTGGCAGTAACATAATTGGCACATGGTTTGATGAAATAGGTTTTAGATGGATCAGATGCAGCTGAAACTGCAGCTGATACTGAAGGAAGTATAAAATCATTTGGTAAATTTGATGAATCACTGTTAGCAAAATCTGAATCACACGAGGTTTTCTTAGCTGCATCAACTGGTGGACGTTGTGAGAAATCTTGTCTGATCAGTATACTTTTCTTCCCAGAAATATCCACATTATGATCAGAACAGATAGATAAATGTTGATTATTCACACCACAATAGTCGTGGTGATAAAATTCTAAGGCTTTTGTTCCTTCTAGAATGACAGATGGTAATTTGCATGATATACCTGAGTTAAAATTGGAAATGTCTCTGTCACCATTGATGTGACTAACTGATTCAAGAAGTTTATGAGACTTGGTGGTAGATTCTGAAAACTCATGTCTGTTTCCTATCATTTCTTTGCAACATTCACCACTTGTGCAATCTGATAATGGATTTGAAACATCTTGTTCCTGCCCATGTGAATGAGGAGGTGCACTCCTAACACGAGAGCTCCTATTTTCAGTATCAGCTTTATTCAGTTCATTGCTATATACTAAAAGATCTTCATCATCAAGAATGGGATATAACTTTGAATTGTCCCCAACTTTCATAGTACAAATTTCATCATTAGAAAATGGTAAATAGTCACCTTTTTGCCGAGTAATGTTGCTAAGTACTGGAGCTGAAAATGGTCTGGGCTGGTATAATATAACTTTATCTCTGGAAGATGTAAAATCCATATCAGAAGCAGTATCTTCAAGTGGCAGTCTTTCCAAAATATTTGAGTAGTAAGATGCATCCCATTTTGATTTTGATGATTTCTTTACACTGATTTTTTTACTACTGTTTGTGAATTTACAGCTTGCCTGTATAGCAGGAAGGTCAATCATTTTTGATTCACAGCAAATTATGTCTGTGTCTTCACAATTCTTTGGGACTACTTTGCAATAATTGCCTTCATTATATCTAATACAAAACTCAGTAGCTGTTATGGAGTTGTTCTCAATCAAACTTGTATCAGAAATAGGAGAAGCACAGTGGCCAATTATAGGTGGCACTGCATAACTTTTAACGATAGAAACTGCTGATGAGCTATCATTTTCAAATTCAGATGAATTAAATAAAGAACTTTCGTGAGTACTTTGTCCAGTGCTTTGTATATCATCAGAATAAGAATCAATGCTACTGGATTCCATATAATCAGCATTGAGAGTGTTTTCTTCTTCACCAGGCAAAATCTCCAGTTGAATTTCAAAACTCACATCCTCAGAATAAATGGGGAGTTTAGAAACTTTATCTACACTATTTACTGAATCATTGCCTGTTACAGTAATATGAGATAAATTAACCATGCACTGTGAATCGGCCTGAGTATAACCATGTCCAATAGCTTTTTTTACCCTTACCTCTTCTCTTGATGACCGCACACCCTTTAACTTCACAGATGAGTTTTGTTTCATTGGTCTTCCAATTTTTTCATGAGGCCCATTCTTTTTATTCACATTGACTGGACCTTTAGGCCTTCTTGCTGCAATTGATACACCATATTTTGCAGCAGGATTAGTGACTTTAACTTTTTGGCAATTTCTGTTGTTACAAACATTAGAATATGGATTACTGATACTAGGAAGCGGCTGTGGACAGGTTTTTTTACAAACAACTGTGTGGTTAAATTCTTCCTTAATTTGAGAGTCACTTAAAAACTTATGGATGCGTTTTATTATAAATGGTTTGTGTAAGATAGCATTTACTGATGGACGCTCCAGAGGGTTTCTTCGAAACATCTGGTTAAGAATGTTTTTTAGCTCGCAACTGTAATGAGGAGGAATTGGTGGGTATGATCCTTTTATAATTCTAACAATGAGATTTCTCATGTTCTTGGCTTCAAAGGCATGTTTCAAAGTTGCCATTTCATATAGAACACATCCTAAAGACCAAATGTCTGATTTGTTATTGTATGGCTTATTTTCACATATCTCAGGAGAGAGGTAGTATGGAGTTCCAATACAAGTTCTGGCAAGCTCACTTGTATGGCTGAGAACACGAGCAATTCCAAAATCCCCTAGCTTGGCTACTCCAGATCTTGTTAAAAATATGTTTTGAGATTTGATATCACGATGCAGAATTTTTCTATCATGGACATGCTTAATAGCAAGGCAGATTTGCACAAACCAATCAAGGATCTGGTCCTCAGAAAATGGAGACCCTCTCTGAGCATTTATTTTTGAATATAAATCGCCTCCATCACAGTAATCCATTACAATGAATAAGCTTCCCTTTTCTTCAAAAGACTCACGGTAAGAAATGATATTTGGATGTTTCATCTGTGACAGAACTTCCACTTCTTTTCTTGCCTCATCACGTTCTTTCAGAGACATTCGTGACAAGTTAATTTGTTTTATGACATAAAAAGTCTGATTTACGATGCACTGGGACAACACAGCTATCCCAAATGATCCTTCTCCTAGTACTTTTATAATTTTATACTTCTCCATCTCTTGTTCACACAGTGGCTCTTTGCATTATGTCCTGTAAGGAAAAATGAAAAGCAAATATGAAAAAATATAGCTGAATGAATTTATAATAAAGCAAACACAGAGAAGAGTTTCAACGGTTCATTACCAAGAAAAGTTTTAGAAGCAGATGGAAATCACTTCAATGTACTTCTGTTCAATCCATGTTTTGGAGAAAATTTAATTCATTTAATATTTACACGAGTTAAAATTGCATAGCTGTGTTCGTTATTTCTTCAGATCTGTGCTTTTGAAGTTAAAATCAATGCCTATGCTCTCACATAATGTTGCATTGAGAGTCTGAAGTTCTGTTTACATGATTTTTCAAGTTTCTTTGGATACGGTATGGCTAATGGAATGTTCATATTATAGTTACAGGTTTCAGTTTCTCTAATCAATATAATTTCTGTTTGTGAGATCTGTTTTCTGTTGGTTAATAACCTTTGCTCTGGAAAAGTTTGGGGCTTAACATGTTCTTTGAAAAAATTCTATTCCGTCTATATAGGAATAGAAAAAATCCATGTAAATCAAATTGGAACAAGAAAAGAGCAAAACAAAACTGCTGAATAGAATTTTGCCAGAGAACATAACAAGCCCCAAACTTTTCCAGAGCAAAGGTTATTAACCAACAGAAAACAGATCTCACAAACAGAAATTATATTGATTAGAGAAACTGAAACCTGTAACTATAATATAAACATTCCATTAGCCATACCATATCCAAAGAAACTTGAAAAATCATGTAAGCAGAGCTTCAGCTTCTCAATGAACTTTTCCAATGCTTGTTACGCATTTGATTTTACATTTAATCATATCCAGTTATTGTATAGTATTGAGAGGATCTCCAATCTCTTTCAAGATAGTTTTGATCTCATGGCAATGGAGCAAAAATTTTAATTTTCTTTGTTCTGAATAAGGCTGTTATAATACTTTTTTCAGATGACAATCCGATTTTTGGCGTAAATGTGACAAGAATGGTAAGTCAGGTAATATCCGAAAACTTGAAAAATTTTCATCGTCCTGGAGCGGGACTCGAACCCGCATCTCCCAGAAAATGCCTAGGTATGCTAACCACTACACCACCCAGAACGACCAAGTTTCAAGTTTCTGTTCAATTTGAATTTAACCATCACATGATTTGCTAGTCGAAGCAACCGGCATTCATGTTTAGCGAATCTGGAGGTTAATAATCCTATCCCATGATTGCCCGGAGGAGCAGATAAATCATGAAAGAAATACGGGATTACGCCATATAATACAAATTTTGAACATGACAATCCGATTTTGGCGTAAATGTGACAAGGAAGGTAAGTCAGATAATATCCGAAAACTTGAAAATTTTCATCGTCCTGGAGCGGGACTTGAACCCGTGACTCCCAGAAACCTGACTTACCATCCTTGTCACATTTACGCCAAAAATCGGATTGTCATCTTCAAAATTTGTATTATATGGCGTAATCCTGTATTTTTTTCATACTTTTTTCTTTTTACATGCAACTTGTCTTTGTATGTTTTTTTTTAACCAATTTAGTTCAATTTCTTTTGCCTCAACATTGTAAGAACAACTTAAAGTTCAGCCGCCCCGGTGGCGCAGTGGTCTAAGGCGCTGGCCTCTGATCATCGTCCGTAAGGGGTCCGGGTTCGAATCCCGGTCAGGCATGGATGTTGTGCTTGTCTTACGGCACTGGCTCTCTCCCTTCCCTGGATCCAGTGGCCCTAAATTAGGGCCGGGCGACTGCTTATAGCCCATTGAGTTGCTCACGGTGGTCGTTAAACCTCCAATCCAATCCATCCAACTTAAAGTTCTGTTAGGCAAGCTATTTTGATGGTTCATGCTTGGTATGAGTTAGCTAAAATGATAGATGTGTTTCTTATATGCACTAACTTATACATGATGGTTATATTTATTTCCTCCTTACAAAAATGTTGGGAAACAAAGGAAATTTTTTCTGAAAAGTTGATCGAACATGATTTTTTTTTTTTTTTTAAGACAGATGACTTTTTCTACTTTTAAACCATTTCTTGATTTTATAATAGTATACAGATAATAAAGCATCTCTCCATGAAAGAAACAACAACAACAAAAAATACCCTGGAAATATAATTTCAATTTTGCTTTATCAAGCTGACATCCACACCTGATAAATTAAAAAAAAAAACTCTGTTGCAAAATTTAAAAAAACATTTTGGCATATGGTTTAGATCTTTGCCTATGAAAAGAAGCCGTGGAAGTTTTCTCTTTTATTTTTGCTGTTTTAATGACCCACAGATTAACCATTTACTGAAGCTCTATATGATATAAATTACTTATTTGCAACCACTTCTAATTATTATACTTTTTACTACTGCAGCAATCTTTTACAGTGATAATATATTAAATATAATTTGTTTGTAATGCTGATGACAAAGCATTCTTTGCATTCCTTTTTTCTACCTTCATGTCTGCAATAAAAACAAATGGCAGAATGACACTTAAATAAAAATTCTTGACATTATTTTACTTTGGAAATTTTGTTTTATTAGACTGTCAGTAGTGCTGCATGTTTTGAAAATGAAGCAAAAAGATAGTTCATTATTACTGTGCAAACTTTAATATTTCTCAAGAGAAAAAAAAATAATTGAACAATACAAAATACACAATTGGAAAGCAAAAGAAATGCATTTTCAGTGTCCATATTTTTTGCAAATTTTTTAAACCATTGTTTCGCATAACAACAGTAAAGTTTAACTTAACAGTATAAATCCTGTACTACACCAGCATAAGAGCCACAAACCAAATAATTGCTGCTGGTAAAACATGGACGATAGATGCTGCAGTTTACAACAAAACAGGTTTGGATCACTAATACAATTTTTTACTATTTCATTACCTTTGAATAATGGATTCGCTAATACAAAACTCAAACTTAAAAACAATCAAATCTTACGGATAGGCCAGATAGATGATAATACGTGATAATATTAAAAAGGCAATGAAGCATCACAAATCTGCAACTGGTGTAGTAAAAAAGATATTTTATATAAATATTTCTCGATATATCGAGATGAAAACACATGTTTAAAAAGTATTCGTCTTTAGTTAATATCCATTTAATTCTAATAATTAATGACTCCATGGCTTCCTCTAATTACTTCAGTATTATAAATATTTAACAGGAATTTTAGAGGATAAATTTATTAAGGTACTTTACCTCTCAAAATTTCGATTTATACACAAGATCATCGTCAGGAGTTCTCGCGTCTTACTACTTCCACAGGTCTGGCGACCAAGCCTGATGGATTTTCCATCCAGCATGGTTGCTGATGTTGCCACCTTGTGTCTTGTAAATTTCCAGGGATACCTCTAATTTCCGGATAATTGCGTGTGATTGATGTTTGATTACTTGCATGGAGTCCTAGTCCATTGTGTGTCCAGTTTGTTGTATATGACTGTCTAATTCTGTTTTATTTGAAATGTTCCTTATTGCTGCTTTGTGTTCATTAATTTTGGTGGTTAACCTTCGTACTGTTTCTCCTATGTATGGCAAATCACATGAACACTCGATTTTATAAATGACTCCTTCCCTAAAACAAAGAGAAGAAAATACTTTACTCCAGGAAGGAGTCATTTATAAAATCGAGTGTTCATGTGGTTCACTATACATAGGAGAAAAACAGGCTGAAGGTTAACCACCGGAATTAATGAACACAAAGCGGCAATAAGGAACATTTCAAATAAAACAGGATTAGACAAGCACATAGAACAAACTGGCTACAAAATGGACTGGGACTCCTTGCATGTAATCAAACATCAATCCCATGCAATTTTCAGATCCAGAGAACATCTGGAAATTAGAGGAATCCCTGGAAATTTACAAGACACAAGGTGGCAACATCAACGACCATGCTGGATGGCAAATCCACCAGGCTTGGTCGCTCGATCTGTGGAAGTAGTAAGACACAAGAACTCCTGACAAAGATCTAGTGTATAGATCAAAAATTTGAGAGGTAATGTACCTTAATAAATTTATCCTCTATAATTCCCATTAAATATTTATAATCCATTTTTAAATGGATTACATTAAAATGTAATGGTTTAACTGCTGCAACTTTTTACATGTTACCTTTCTTTTGTGTCAAATGAATTTCTCAACTGGAAACTATTATAAAATAACTGTTCAGATTTTTGAGTTTAACATTCAACAGTTTTAGAATGTTTGAACACAAGAATTGAGTGAAAAATAACACGACAATGACTAGACTAACAACTATTACAACCAAAAAGGTACGTAACGAACTTCTCCTGTCTAATTTCTTGCAGTAATTATAATAATTTCCATTTGAGAAATGCATTTGACACAAAAGAAAGGTAATGTGTAAAAAATTGCAGCAGTTAAACCATTACATTAAATGGATATTAACTAAAAACAAAGATATTTTATTTCTTCAAGCTTTAACCTGCCAACAAGAGGCTTTACCACATCAAGTTACAACAGACGAATACAGAACCCGTTAGAGTTAAAAAGTGAAATCAAGAGAACAGAGCCAGGTTTGAGTTCATATAAACATAACGATGGAAAGTTGTGAATTTGTAATAGCAAATACATGGATCAAATATTCGCACTGTATGATACAGGAAAAATATCAAGTCACAGTGTTTGTTTAGTCTCAAGAGTCAATGCTTGTGGATGGCGGAATTCCATGGTGATGGTGGGTTGAAATACACACCATTATTAGTCAAATATTGTTACACATTAGAGGCCAAGTCTTATAAGATGTACAACAGCAGCCTTCGGCATAGGTGCCGAGACTCCTGAATTCCCACTGGGTGCTCAAGCTTTGCATATGAAGTCCAATGGGCGTTTGAATTCAGAACAGAAAGTCCAATGAATATGGGTGACCAAGCTCTCTACATAACCACAGGAGCATAAACAACACGACAGTGGAATGTTGATCATACACTAATTAGCCAGACGATTTAATCAGTGATAGGTTTGACAGTAACGGCGGTATGCGATTAATCAGTCAAATGTATGACAGTGGAATGAATGGCTGTATAATTACATGTGAACTAAATTTTTTTTATGCACATTTTACAGTTATCAACTTTCACAGTTATGTTGTTTGCTGTTGTGCGTGCGTGTGTGAGAGTGTGTGGAGTTTTGTTTTATCAATTACTTAATAGGCATTTGAGTCCCAGTGGACCCACACAGCTGGCGTCTATGGCTTTCAGGCACTTACTAACCTGGTAGTATTGAACAATCACTTAACGATGGTACGACAGTCAACCTAACATCACCATGGAATTGCATCAACAATAAGCAGACCTCACGACAGTGACCTAATATTTTCCATGTATCTTAGATCCATGTAATTACTATAGCAAATTCATGTCTTTCCACATTGTTATGTTCATAAGAATTCAAACCTAGTTCTGTCATGTGTAATATTTGTCTAATGTAACTTCCCTTGATAAAGCTTCCCATTGGCAGAGAGAAGTTTAGCAAAATGAAATTTATTTGTTACTATATCACTTGCAGATTCATGAAAATTCAGTGCTTATTAAAAAGTAATTTTTCAGCATCCCTGAAATCCTAATAAATTACCTCTTTTCAGAGCACCTCTTAGAGAAAGTGGCTCACTCCATCTAACTTTAATTTTTGTAAAATTTGTCTCCTTTTACAAGGTAAAATACAAACACTTATGGAAAAAGTGATATACATGAAAATGTAATCCACGAGCTGTCTTAAGCACAATAAAACCACAATGAAGGTGAAGATGACAATTTAATACTAAAATCTACAAAAATTAAAATATAGACACAAGATCTTTCATAAGGGCGCCCCTTACATCATCCGGTGTGAGACTGTGGATTCACACCTGATGATGTAAGGGGCGCCCTTACGAAAGATCTTGTGTCTATATTTTAATTTTTGTAGATTTTAGTATTAAATTGTCATCTTCACTGTGATTTTATCGTGCTTAAGGCAGCCTGTAGATTACGTTTTTATGTATAATTTCATGGCACGAATTTGGAACGTTACTCTTTCTTTGGAAAAAGTGATGTTTTATGATGATGATACAGGACATTGAAATAAAAAGGAATTTTGATTATGGGAGAAATTTTAAAATTTCCATTTCAGGAAATGTGTCTCCTTTTACATGCTGAAATGCAAAATCAGGGTGTCCACAGAATTATCAAACCTGATTTCCCTGGCCAAATATATAAGAAATCCCTGACCTTACGCAAATAGGTTTATTTGAGTTTTTCAATATATGTGCCATGATAATAAATAAAATTGAATTGGATAATTGAGAAACTTATATTATTTAAAAGTGTGTTTCCGTTTGACGTATAAAGTTTCCGAAATAACTGTGATTCATTTTTTTTTATCGGCCTCCACCTTCCCCATAGCCGTCCAACTCACACCTTTTTAATTTTAAGTTTACTCTTTTTTTCATGGTTTTACATTTATTGAAGAAACACTCAAACAAACCCATACACAATATTCAGAACGGTTACTATAAAAATATTACAGTAGGAACACAGTCACTGTTTCTATATTACACACCACTTTTCTTCTTTTCCCAATCTGAAATCTTTGCCTGCAATGCTGCTTCTTCCAACTCTAGTTCCTTCCATACTCTTTGTCTTTTTCCCTTCAATTCCTTTACTTCATGATCAATTTTTCTTTTTTCCTTCAGTTTTCTTTCTTCTTCGTTTTGAAGAACACTTTTTTCTCAAGATAATCCTGGTATCTTTATCTGGAGGCTCTTACAGAAAAAAGAAGCCTTCTATTGATGGCAATATGCTCTACTCCTCCCATATTTTTAATGGCATCAAAAATTGTTCTCTGACAAATCAAGGATTCTTCCAGGAGATTTTCCACAAGAAGAGACTTATTGACAGAAAATCCACCTTCCACTGAAGCATTTCCATGAGACATAATGAGACAAATTTTGACAAGTAGAGCACTGTAAAATTTGTCTAATCCAATGGAATCATCATGACTGTCTAAAAATTCATCAAACTGAGACTTTAAAGCAGATTGAGCTTCTACACACAATGAAGCGTACTGTTTATTAGCTTTTTCAGCACAGTCATCTGAAATCCTATTTGCACTAAGTAAAACTTCGAGCACAATTTCCACTCTCTTCTTGCCTAGACTCAGCTGCTGCACTATAATATTTGGGTATAAACAAGTTACTCCACAGACAAACTTAAATTTTAGTGGGCTTTTCTCACGAAGTTTTTCAATCATACTGGTCACAAGTTTCGTAAATTCAAGTTTAAACTCTAATTTCTCCCTTTCTGAGCACTTCACTTCTTTTAATAGCTTTTTAGCACTAAATCCAATATCAACTTTCTCAATTGAGAGAAGATTTTCACTTTTTGATACATCTAAAGTTAACAGTTTTGAGACACTATCGGCTTCACTTAATTTGTCAGGCTTCAAGCTTCGTGCCATCAAATTTTTCATCAGATCCAGCAAATCAGTGTGTAAGAAAGGAATTAAAGGCTTTGGGCTCTGGAACCTTCTCAAAAAGATTCACACTCTGAAGCTATAGTCCTAAATGCAGCCAATTTGCATTTCAACAGTGGACTTTCCATGAATTCTGCAAAAAACATGTGCTGTTTGCTGGAAACTGATGATTCTTAAACATATTTCTTGATATGATCATAGATAAGCAATGCCCTAGTCAAACAATTAACGTTTTCCAACCACCTTACAGTGCAAAATTTCAAAGGGAAATCTTTACATCCAGTAATCATAGTTTAATTTGCATGGCGAGCAGGACTATCTTTTAAAAGGTAGTGCAAGTTACGCAGAAAGTTATGTATATCCCATTTCACTGCTTCAAGTCCAGTTTTCATAGCTCCATTGACCACATGAAGACCACATACTCCAATGTCAACTAATAATTTACTATCTGGATTTTCAGTTCTAAGTTTATCTTTCAGCTTTTGAAGAAAGCTGAGATTAACATTAGGTCCATCCATTGACACTTGCAACATGTTATCCAAGGGAAGAGGTGCGCCTTTAATGAATTTCTCTAAAAGGTCATTAGCTGTTGCCCATCTTAAAAACACACTACTTAAGTATCTAGTGGAAACTTTTTGCAGATTGACGTCCCAATAACGAACAAACTGATCCATTTGCCCACGCTGAGCAATTTTGTTTAGTGATTCATCAAAACAAATTACAAAATTAGTGCGCTGCTTCAGATCGTCCATTAAACACTCTTTGAAATGTGGTGCCAATCCATGGTTTATCACATAAGATGCTTTGCTTTTGCCTAAAGTAAATTTTGAAGCTATCACACTGTCAGAAAACATTAACTGAAATGTTTTGTTAATCTGTGCACAAGAGTTCAGAGACATTCGCTTGGACAACACTTCCATGGCCCATATTATTTCCGACTTTGTTACATCATCTTTCACTACATAAGCATTAAGGTCACTGGGCTTCACATCATCTTTCACAACATAAGTATTTGAGTCATTAGACTTAATATTTGCTAGAAGTACTGATTCCACATTTCCTGAGCTTGTCGATGGCAAGAGTTCGTTATTACAAAGAGAGTTCTTTTTCACAGAGGAAGTGAAAGAAGCAAGACTGGGCTGAAACATTTTAGCACGGATGTTTTTCAAATGATTAGGGCCATTTCCATGGCTGGACACTGCCCGACGCCCCATGTTGCTAAACTTGAAAGTTTTAGAGCACACTTTACAAAATGCTGATTCATTGTCGCCGTTCAGGGCAGCTATCCAACTAGAAAACTCAAAATTTAATTGTTCGTCCAACCATTGTTCATTAAACACACAACGCTTTGACATTGCTGCAGTCTTAATTGCCTTTTAACAAGGTATAACTTATATCACAAATTTTCTTCTACTCCTTTGACTTAAAACAAAAAGAGAAATGTTAACAAGTAATGTAACACAACTTACAATAATAGGTAGGAAATACAAGGTTACATTAGTAGGAAGGGGAAGTTGGTGACTGTCTGCAACACCCAGTGCAAGTGTATTGGGCGATGAGGGCATCACTCCCTGACGCCGGGTTAAAACTAGATGTAGTCTAACTGTGATTGAAATTTCCCCGACTTTCCCTGACCAATTTTCATTTCCCTGACTTTCCAGAATGTGGAAACCCTGAAAATGTTTATGGAATAAAAAAATATATAAGGATCATTCAAATGAAAATAAGCCAAAGCGTGTATATGAGAAAGACATTGTGACTAACCTTAAAAATAATCCCTGTGGTTATTAAGGCATTTATCCCACTGTGACACTACACATTCTTTGTGTGTAGAAGGCAGTGGGTTGCTGGCGGAATCATTCCCAAACAGTGTCCTGCAACTCTTCGTCTGAGTGAAATCTGTGACCCCGCAGATCCTTCTTCAGTTCCCTGAAAATGTGAAAATTACAGGGGAACAAATCTGAGCTGTATGCCGGATGCTGGAGTGTTTCTCACCTGAATTTGGAAAGGTAATGCTGGACGATTTTTGCTGTGTGGGGGCAGGGCCTGATTTACGCCTAGGCCCACAACACCCGTACCTAGGGCCCTGCATTTTAGGGGGCCCCAGAATCACAATGCATAAAAAATTATGCATTTTTTTTATTAATTAATTATTATAAATAAAAAAAAAAGTTTTTTTTTTTCCTGAAAAGAAGATTATCACTGGTGTTTTTACTAGGCTCTTTCACTATTTCAACTGCAGTATTTCCTATTGCAAAGTATCAGATTTTAAAATTGCTTGAGTCTGAAACAAGTCAATTAATGGATTGAATAATGTGCTTTAATGAGTGTGAGAATTATTTAGTTATGCATGCTTGCTCAAATCTAAGTATCATTCCTCTGTTAATAGAATTTTTCTGAACACATCACAGGTGATTAATCAATCAGTCTGTACCAAGTCTAAATAATGTTCATTTGTTAAAAATAAAATTAAAAGAGGATGAATAAAATCGTGGATATTCAACATCTGTGGGCATTTAATTATTACATAATTAAATATTACATAATTAAAGGTATTAATTTTAAAAATGTGGATATTTAACATCTGTGGATATTTAATTATTAAAGAAAGGTAGAGGAAGGCCACGGAAATCATGGGAGGACTAGATTCAGGAATGTCTGCTTAAGAAAAATATTATGAGTATGAACTACAAAAGGTCTTGTGTGTAGCATGCGATGGATGTTAATAAAGCTCGAGCAGTGTGTAGAGATTGTTGCAAATGGAGACTTTTGATACATTAACAGTAAGTAAATTTTATTTCTATTAGTACTTGGCACGTGGTCTTTCTTTGAGGAGCTAACCTCTGAATCTCAGAGAACACCTTAATGATATGTATGTATGTACATAATTAAATGTGAAAATAGCAATACTAAAATAATAGCTTGTGTTTTACTTACCCATCTATATTTTTAAGTGAGAATTTCCTTGTTAATATTAAGATTTAATAAAAGTAGATATTATTTCCTATTTTTCCCCACACAGTGACCTATTTATTAAATCAACTTTTAAATTAATTGATAATATTTGGTGGCGACAAATGTACTTACTCTTTCAAGAATGTGGGAGACCTCATCTTGTGCTGTGCATAGGGCCTGATTCTGTGTAAATCGGACCCTTTGTGGGGGTGAACATTGTTATGAAAAAGAATGACTCCTGCAGGGAGCAGCCTGGGCTATTTGGGCTTGAGTGATGATAACAGAGATTTGAGTGTGTCTGCATACCGGGGGCAGATTTACGGTGGCAAGAAACTCAATCAACAGGGTGCCCTTGTGGTAAAAAAAGAAGGTCAGTGTGACCTTTTATGCACTTGTCTGCATTTCCTTTGACTTCTCTGGTGGTGGAGATGGCATGTGCTTTCATTGGCTGCTTTGTCTTTTGCTTTCATTGGCTGCTTTGTCTTTTGCTTTCAGGCTGATAATGAAAGCACTACGTTTCATCTCCCGCAATGATTTTGTCAATGAAACGGTGACCTTCTTCATGATACTACACTAAATGTTCCATGGTCATACACATGCAAATGTCTTTCTGTACAGATTGCAATTTGTGTGGAACCCACTGCGTGAAAATCTTCCGGTACTGCTGGCAATCCCAGAAAATAGTGTGCACACTCTCTAACTGATTCCAACTTTGTCAGCAAGTGCTTTGAATGCGACTCTTCCCGAATGAGAAAATACACTTCAGTGATGGAAACATCGGTGACCACAAGGTCTGCTTGCCCTGGCCTCGAATCATTAGACAACGATGACTGCCCCTCTCAGAACCACTTACTCCAGTCTTTAACACAGGACAAAGACATGCAGTTTTCATATGCGTTACTCATGCAATGATGAATTTTTGTACTCCGGATACCTTCCACAGTTAAAAACTTGATAACCACTCTCTGTTCTTTTTTTTTTTTTTTTTATTGTGATTGGAGATTAAACGACCACCATGAGCAACTTAATGGGCTATAAGCAGTCACCCATCCCTAATTTAGGGCTACTGGTTCCAGGGAAGGGAGAGAGCCAGCGCCGTAAGACAAACACAACATTCATGCCTCACCAGTATTCGAACCTGAACATATCTTGGATGAATGATCAGAAGCCATCGTTTAGACCACTGCACCACAGGGGTGGCCCACTCTCTGTTCAACGTTCGTTGCTTCAAACATGACTGGTTGAACAGAACACCTGCACGAGGTCCTGTACAAAAGCCAACCGCTTCCGTCATTGCGTGATCACAGCACTACATTTCACTGCATCATAACATTACAGTGGTACCACTTACGTTTTGTGTCGACGCTGCCACGGTAAATTCATTTGGGAGTTGGCTATATCCGTTGACTCATTTTCATTTGAATGACTATACATTTAACCATACAGGGGAGAGGAAACCACAGGGATGTGTATGGAGGGCGGTATGATTATGGGAGAAATTTACACTTTGTCCATAGGCACAAACTGCAAATTTCTGCCAAAGACAAATCTTGTCCTTCCAATATTCAGGCATAAAAGTGGTCATGGCAGAAAAAGGTTGAACTTTTATCTACATAGGAATATGCAAAAATAATTAACTTTTTCAGCATTTACTAACTACCCTAAGCACCATATATATGCATATATAAAAGCCATAAAATTGTCTAACATTTCTTTAGGAACGAATAAGAATTTTATTTTAGTCATTGTGCTTACATCAAACCAATGATGTCAATCTCATATATATTTATACTGATCTAATTTGGTGGAACTCTTTCACCCCTGAATATTGGGTGGAGGGTGGGGGGGGGGCACTGCCCACCCAATATTTTTTGTTGTTTAAATAAATATGTATGTTTTTTCTTTGTGTATGTCATTTTCAATAAATATAGTAGATTCCAGGTAATCGGGCCACTGGTTAATCTGGGCAATTGTTTACTTGAGACAATTCTTGAACAATATCCAAAATTAGTTCTTGGGATTATAGCTTCACATAATTGGGGGCAGCCACCTAATGCTCTAGTCCCAATTAACCAAAATCTTAAATAGAAAAAAATGCAAATTGAAATACCTAAAAATGATACCTCTCTTTTATGCCTAATCTCTTTAAAGCCTAGGCCCCTTTAACAATTTGGTGAAGTCCAAGCCCCTGGCTGGCTCCATTTAGCTCATGTTTTCAGAAATTTTCAAAAGATAAATTTCCGTCCCCAAAATGGAAAGCTTTCGTTGTGGATACAAAATTTCATCCCCACAATGGATAACTCACCTACAGGTTTAAATGACACACTCTCCAAAAAAATAAAAAAAAAAAAAAAATGCTTACCTTCTCTTTGTAGAACAACTACTTTCAATTTGAGAAAAAAAAAAAAAATCATTCAAAAATCTGGTCTAGCTATGGGCTCCCCACTCTTAGCTAACTATTATGTGGGAAAACTAGAAGAAAAGTCACTAGTACAACCCACATACTTCTGCCTATATAGCAGATACATGGATGACATCTTATTTATAATAGATAGCTCAGAAATTGTTCCAGAAAGAATTCTAGACTCATTCAATGAATTAGATGATTCCCTTAAGTTCACTATTGAACTTCAAAATGAAAGAAGAATTAACTTCTTAGATATTATTATCTATTATGAAGCTCAAAAATTCCTCACTAGTTGGTATAAAAAAACAATGAATGCTAATAGACTATTGAATTTTAATTCCTATCATCCAGTTTCTATTAAGAAAAATGTAGCGAGTCAGTTTTTAGAAAAATTAATAAAATAGTTTCTACAGCAGATAAGAAAGAAACCCATAAAGAAGAACTTAAAGTCATACTTGTAGAAAATAAATATCCTAAAAACGAAATTGAGAAGCTTCTGAATTTTAATGGTACGAAGAACCCGCAAAAGCAACAAGTAAAATTCACTAAAAAAATTTCTTATCACAAAGGTTTATTTGAGTCTTTAAAGAGAATTAGTAAGAAGTACAATATTAGGCTAGCTTCAAGTTTAGAGAACAAAGTTAAAAAATTTTTCCCTAAAATAGTTCAAAGAGAAGATGTTTTAAAAATGCAAGGTGTAGTCTATGAAGTAAAATGTAGTTGTGGACTATCTTACATAGGTGAAACAGGTCGCAGACTAGAAACTCGTATAGCAGAGCATAAAGCTGCTATAAAAAATTACTCCAACAAGACTGATTTAGATGGGCATGTTATAGAAACTAGTCACAGCATGGATTGGAATTCCCTTAAAGTCATCAGTTTCCAAAGCAATTTTCAAAAAAGAAAGCTAAAAGAAGGAATAGAGATTGAGAAAAATCAAAATTCCATCATCAATAACTGCAAAGGATTTTTCCTGTCTAACATCTGGCAGGATTTGATGAAAAATAATTGTAACCTTCAAGGTTAACCGTAACTGCGATAGTGACGGGAATAAGTGACAAACAAAAAAACAACCTGAAGAAGGAGAAGGGTTTTCTCCGAAAATTTGCAATTTAAATAAAAAATTTCCTAGTAAAATTCCCATAATAGTTGTTTTTGATTAGTAATTGAATTAAGAAACTAGGAAGCCATTTCTCAACATGAGCTTTATTAAAAAAAAGTGGATTAAAAATTACATTATCTACTCAAATCGGCACAAACTCTATGCTGAATCAACATATTTTTTACGTGGCTCAAAGTATTACTATATTAACGTATACACGTTAAACGCTTACTGTTCATCACATTATTGTTGGTGTAAATATAGCTCTCCGATGTGACGTCTAACATATAATGTGCCGTAAAAGTTATTCATATTGACATACACTGAACGAACCGGTTCATACAATGTTCAGTGTATGTCAATACGAATAACTTTTACGACACATTATATGTTGGATGTCACGTTGGAGAGCTACACTGGCGTGCAAAACTTAAGGACGAGACGGTTTTTCGAATGTAACATCGTGCTGAAGTGCTTCACATCGACTTAAATCATACCATAAGTTCCCCAAGATGTAAAAATATGGGACAAGTGAGCAAAACTGTCCAAAGAAGGAATCCAAAGGATACAAAGGCATTTTATTGAAAAGGTAGCTTCGAGCACAACTGGACAGAAGACAGAAACATCCATGTGACAGGCGGCTGTCAAGAAAAATCCAGTCTTTAGTAGGGGATATGATCACTCCTGACTGCGTTGCAGGATTTCCAACGTCTGTCCATGCTAAGGAAGAGGCTGTCAAGGAGCTCTTGAGGCATTGCGGCCCATTCCTCTTGTAGCGCCAATCGCAGCTGCAGAATCGTTGCTGGCGGCTGGTGACGTGCTGCCAAGTGTCTCCCGAGAAGGTCCCACACGTGTTAAATTGGATTTAGGTCTGGGGACCTTGCGGGCTAATCCATGTGCTGAATATCTTCACTATCCAACAGCTCCGCGACAGCCACTGTACGATGAGGTGTAACATTGTCGTCCATGAAGAGGAACTCAGGACCCACAGCACCTCTAAACAGATGCACGTGAGGCAGGAGAACCTTGGTATAATAGCGGACACCAGTAGCTGAACCTGCTTGGAAGATGTGGAGGTCAGTATGGCTACTAAGCATGATACCGCCCCGCCACCTCCAAACTGGTCACTTTCGCTGATATTGGAGGTGTAATTGCGTGTTCCCTGCTCTCTCCAGATGTGTATACATCCAGAATTGCTTGTCGGACTAAATCGGCTCGCATCCGTAAAGAGAACTCAACCCCATTGCTGATCTGTTCAGTTCTTGTGTTCCTGGCACCACAGAAACCGCCGTCTCCGATAAGCAGGCGGTAATGGCACACGCCATACTAGTCGTCGTGCAAATAGACCACTTTTGTGCAGCCTCCTGGCCACAGTAAAACACGATAACGGATGCCCAGTTGTCTGTTGCAGGTGCCTTGCGATTTCTCCCACTGTCTGCCGTCTGTCTCTTCTCACCTGTAGGACAATATACCAGTCATCCGCCACCCTGGTTGCTCATGGACGACCACTGCTAAACTCTCGGACAGCTGTTCCTGTCATTTGAAATGCTGTCCAAGCTCGTGAAACAATGCTGTGAGTGATCCCGAACTCCTCGGCCACACTAGTCACACTTCGACCTTCTTCCAACTTCCCAATGACACGACCTCGGGTAAAGTCATCCAGATGTCAGACCATCTTCATTCTCTGTAAGGCTGATGAAAGTAAAAGTTACTACTGAAAGGTTCCTCCATTAAACATTTGTCATGTAACTGTTATGCATTAATTTATAATATGTCACTTAGAATTTATTTCACTTTTCATCTGTTTGTTGTTACGTGTTTCTGCTACTTTGTTTTTACCGATTTACAAGATGTAATTTTACTAATAAATTTTGAAACTTGGAACATTATACAAAATTCCTCTTAATCCTTTAATGTAATCTACTTTCAATCAGTCTAAATCTTCCTCATCAAATTAATGGATACATGCTTGAGACTGATTGGCAACTACTTTGATGACCCAAAAAAAAAAAAAAAAAAAAAATGAATATCATTCTATGTTGCATACTATAAATACCAAGTTGATGAAGTAGTGTTATTGTGTTGGTATGTATCAATCCCCTAAGCAAAGATATAAGACAAAATATTATATAACATCTTTTTCTTTCATGAAATTCCACTATTCCAATCATTAACTGTAGATAAACCTTGCTTAAAATAAATATGAGCTTTGTTTCTGTGTGTGTGTTTAAGTGCATCTTCCGGGGACGCGGCAAGCGGGGGTTCAACGGGTGCTAAGCACCCGGGCGCCAGATTCCGGGGGTGGAAGGGCCCACAATCAACTTTTTCAGTTGATAAATTAATATCAGTGACGTGGGAGAAGTTATGAAAACATTATACTGTGAGAAATCGTAATGCTAAGTGGAACGTTTACCTTTTTAGTAAAAATAACTCGTTTATAATTCAACGGAAAACGTCTTGAAATCAGAGAATAATTTTTATTGTTTTGTTCAGTAACAGATACTGTGGGCAAAGAATTAAAAATTCTTTTTCTAATTTTTTTTTTAAATCTTGAAGATTTCAGCATTCACGAATGCGTGGCCAGCGGTGCTATGACAAATGGGGCCAATATGTAGGGAAAACACAATGGACTTCAAAAAGCATAATTTGTCGACTTAGGACTCTTACGCATTTTATGTACTTTGAGCGGCTCATACTTTAACTCTGGTCGTAAATGATGACGAAAAAACTTCCTTACAGATTGTGAACATTTTCAGCATTGTTCAAGAAATATATGCTTACTTTTCTGAATTACCTTATCGTTGGCAAATTTTCAAGAAAGAGCTTCCAGCATTGACCGTAAAACAGGGTGGTAAAATATTATAGGATTGATGCAATATGGGTAACGAGCACTGGGGTACAATTTTGATGTATTCCACGATATTAGATATTTTGGTTAGAATAGTTAAAGAGATGCCCATCATGTTCAATATTACGTGTATATATATCATCATCCTCCTCAACCATTATCAATTTTCTGCTGGATGAAGGTCTCCCAAAGTTTCTTTCACAGCGGTCTGTCTTGGACCAGGCTCCTCCATCTTACTCCCGTGAATTTCATCCACCCATCTCCCACGTGGTCTTCTTTTGGGTCTTGTCCTCTTGGAATCCAGTCTAAAATTTCGGTTGCCCATTGATGGTCCGTTCTCTTGGCAATACGTCCAGCCATTCATTACCATTGCAGGGATTTTACTCTGATCATAATGCCTTCCACTCTTTATCATTTTCCTTACCCACGGGTTCCTCATCTTATCTTGATTAGTTATATATACTGTATGTGTGTGTGTGTGTGTGTGTGTGTGTGTGTGTGTCCATCGAGAAGCTGTAATATGTTTATTTTATTTTATTTTTTTTTTTTTTGATTGGAGGTTTAACGACCACCGTGAGCAACTCAATGGGCTATAAGCAGTCGCCTGTCCCTAATTTAGGGTCACTGGTTCCAGGGAAGGGAGAGAGCCAGTGCCGTAAGACAAACACAACATCCATGCCTCACCGGGATTCGAACCCGGACCCCTTTCGGACGAATGATCAGAGGCCAACGCCTTAGACCACTGCGCCACCGGGGCGGCATTAATAATATGTTTATCATCGTACTTACAAAACTTTTATATGTTTATCATCGTACTTACAAAACTTTTTTTTTTTACTGGTAATGCAGACTTTTGTATAAATTGACAGAGAGAGAGGAAGCTGACCTTGAATTATTCATAGAATCATCTGAACTAGAGTTTTACAGATTTTTTTCTTCAGTTTTATATGAGACAGTAGTGTTTTATGGAAAATCTCAATTTACCGGAAATAGAAAATAATGTTGCTAAAGATATTTATTTCATGTAAAAATGAATAAAAATTGAAAAATATTCTCGTACAGTACAAGGGGACAAGGGGTGTGGCAAATGCCCTTGGAGCGCCCCTGGCATCTTCACATTTCAACATGTAAAAAACGACGGTTAAAAGTTGCGAAACTATACTCTAGAGGAATTATGGTCGTTCTAAAGAGTAAAATTAAAGTTAGATGATCACTTTTATCTTGGTTTTGCATCAGGGAAATCCACTTTGAACTTTTATTTCTGGATCAACTGTTAACCATTTTAATTTCGTAACTTTTACTTTTTAATCGCTCTTTAAAGCTCTGCATGAACATTTATTTTCTTGCTTCTAAATATTTCTCTCATTCGAAAATGTTGCCCTTTTTGTATCATAGTTCAATGACCGTCAAACGTATTCCTCTGTAATTTAGAATTAAACGCCCTGGCGAAATGGGAAAACGATTATCAATAAATAAATCAGCAACAGCAGTTAAATTCTACAATCGTGCGCACGCTACCAGGTTTAAAAATCATTAATAAAAAGTTAAGAAAAAAGGGGGAATGATCATTAACAGGGTAGTGTTATTAAAAACTGATACCAAAAAGTACTTTTTATCGTTAAACAAAAATTACTAAGAATGATACGACCTTACAACAATCTAACATATCGCTGGACATATTACAGGCACAGTGACACACATAACAATATTTCTTTTTATGTTTAAGCTCAGCATTTCACCTACAAAACGACACATTTTCGTCGTCTAGGAAACATTTGTTTACACTTATATTAAAATCAACAAGATCAGCACTCAGACCAACACGGTTACAAATAGTACACCCACTTTTAGAGGATTCTAAATGAAGAACAACTTGAACAAATCTTTACCTGCCGTTGAAATATAGGCTGACCATACGTATAGTTTTGAACAGGACAGTACCGTTTTTTTTTTCATATTTCCCGGCCATCCCATCATTTTAATAAAAATGTCAATTTTGTCCCGTTTTTAATAAAAACTACAAATATGCTTATATATTGGTCAAGCAAATTTTTTCTGAAATGAGCAAAAACGCATAGAAAGCCGAACTTGAAACTAGCACCAATAACGCCTAGAAAGCATTCCTGTATCTGATAGATGGGTACAAATTTTTTCTGAAATGAGCGACAAACGCCTAGACTTTCACCATTTTTGTAATATTGTAGAGTTTATTCTCTTGCAGGAAGTATACAGCACCTGTTGAGATAATATTTTCTGTTATGAACAGTATGTGGTCAAAGGAGAAATCTAAGTTAAGTGTTGAGACAATGAGAGCTATGTTAGCTGTAAACAAAAAGAAAAATGTGTTATGGAGTGTGAGAAGTTTTATAAGGTGTTGAAAGACCAAAGTTTGCTGCGTAAGATTACTTCATCGGAGAAATATTCATGGTACGATCGTGGTGAAATACAGTCCCCCGCTAAGTTTACTTAAATTTTTGTATGGGTTCTGTTACTGTTAGGCGTTAGCTGAAGAATGATGGTAAGCTCAATACGAGTGACCCGAAATAGGAACGGATGACTGCCTGCTGAGTTGCTCGCTGTGTTCGTCAACCCCCCCCTCCGCCCCCAAAGAAAACAACAAAAACAGAATAAAAAAAGATGAACCCGCTCACGTATCTTATGTCAATATTCGTCATCATACAGTTTTGTCGAGGAAATTAAGCAGGCTGTCCTGTGCACTAGTGCATAAGTAATCAGAGCGGGTGCCGCTCCGGTGGCGCAGTGGTTTAAGGCGCTGGTCTCTGATCATTCGTCCGTAAGGGTCCGGGTTCGAATCCCGGTCAGGCATGGGTGTTGTGTTTGTCTTACGGCACTGGCTCTCTCCCTTCCCTGGAACCAGTGACCCTAAATTAGGGACGGGCGACTGCTTATAGCCCATTGAGTTGCTCACGGTGGTCGTTAAACCTCCAATAAAAAAAAAAAAAAAAAAAAAAAAATCAGAGCGCTATAGTTTCTGGATGTCGCTAGTTTCAAGTTTTTTTTTTTTTTTTGATTGGAGGTTTAACGACCACCGTGAGCAACTCAATGGGCTATAAGCAGTCGCCCGTCCCTAATTTAGGGTCACTGGTTCCAGGGAAGGGAGAGAGCCAGTGCTATAAGACAAATACAACATCCATGCCTGACCGGGATTCGAACCCGATTACAGGGCGAATGATCAGAGGCCAGTTTCAAGTTCGAGCCGCGTATATAGGAAAAGGTGACCAGATATTGGAACACTGATTTGAGAACAAAAGGGCGAACTTGAAACTAGCACCATCCAGAAACTAAGTGATGGAACTAAGCGATAATTTTCTAAGCGATGACTTCTGATCATTCGTCCGAAAGGTATGCGGGTTCGAATCCCAGTGAGGCATGGATGTTGTGTTTGTCTTGCGGCACTGACTCTCTCCCTTCCCTGGAACCAGTGGCCCTAAATTGCTACTTGAGTTGCTTACGGTGGTCATTAAACCTCCAATCAAAAAAAAAAAAAAAAAAAAAAAAAAAAGGCTCCAGCGTATTTTTGACACGATCCTAACTAAGTTTTCTCTTTTTCAAAAAAAAAAAAAGTTTTAAGGATTACAGATCTTTTTGTTGATGCATGAATATTGTTATATAATGAGGTCTCTACGTTGACAGTGATTTCACATCCAAATTTAAAAGATGAGCATATAGCCATAGCAGCATATGTGTGGGCTCTTAGTTATTCCATTTTTGAACTTCGTCCCGATTTCATTAAACTTCCCATTCATATTTGCCGCCCCATCGTTAGCTTGTCATCGCATTTAAATTTTCTAAATTTGGGATAGCGGACACGCACCCCCCCCCCGTCCTCTCCTCGGAGGAAAGGGTTTTAAGTTTGAAAAATGACTTCAAGGTCTTACGATACATCGAGGACCTCTGCTCGTGGCCTGTTAGGCATGGTTTCCGGAGAAATGTGAGGCTACCAAACTCTCTTCATTACACTATTGGGTTTAAAAGCAAACTCCCCCCCCCCTCCTTTTAAAATTTTCTTTCATGGATTCAACGACCCTGTAGCCATGTAAGGACAGAAAGTATCATCTGCCATTCTAATTTAGTGCTACTGATTCCAGTGAACGAAAAAAATGAGCTGCCGCAACAACAAATACAAGGTGCTTCTTTTACGGGGTCCGAATTAACATGATTCAACGGAGAAATAAACAGGAAACTCATGATTACTAGATCAGCAAATTATATTATCTACTTTGCAGTACATCTGCAGATAACAACTAATAAACCTAAATTTTTTAAAATATTGTTGTTTTTGTATGTTACAATTGAAGCATGGCGTTCGAATTCCTTAAGATTCAACAAACGAAATCCTTACACATTGTTTTGTAGCGCCGTCCTTTATTATTGCGTTGCATTGAAAAACTAGAAGGAGCCATATTATATCAACGTTGTGAGGGAAAATGATTCAGCTGGGAACAGCTTGCTCGTGCTGTGTGTGATCTGTTGTGGAGGACTGGAGGCCAAACCAAAGCCCATTTGATGGAGGCACCGGAGACCGGAGTCAGACCGCTAATCGGAGAAGAATCCTATCACACAAATGTTTGTGTTGACAATGGAGTGGCATGTTGTTAAATTCATTTTAAGTTCCGTGTGAATTTTAGAAGGTATCGGTTTGTACCTGTGAACACTGCAATTCGAAACATTGTTTTCAAAAACTACGGGACTGTCGTGAAGCTTCTAAAAATGTGATTTTTATGCATATTTTATTCACCGTAAGTTGTTTATAATTTCATGATAGGGTTTTTCATTTTATTTCTTCTGTGGCAGGAATTGTAACATTCTCCATTACTGTAGTAGGATATAATCCCGAGTTATAATTACGAAAATCGTGACGAAGGGTAGATTTTACTCTGCGTTTGATCGATTGAAGTGTTTATGCATATGTCAAAGCAGGATGGATGTCTTTCTGCGAGCAAATTATCAATTGTTAGAGATTTGAAAAAACGGCATGTTTGTGAATTAAACTGAAAGCGATTGTCTGCGATTAGGTTGCTGTCAGTGTGATCAGCTGTAGCGAGAAGATTATTTACAGGAGCTATGGTTTGCATTTATAAAAGTAAGATTTGAGATGTGAATCAACAATCTTGCTTTTGAGT
This sequence comes from Macrothele yani, assembly GCA_039090855.1. NCBI lineage: Eukaryota > Metazoa > Arthropoda > Arachnida > Araneae > Macrothelidae > Macrothele > Macrothele yani. The sequence goes on from CM077026.1 coordinate 30,637,421, forward strand.
CTGCAATATGTAATGTTCACCGGATGACGGGGCGCATTTGTGTAGGCTTATGGAAGTAAATCTTATGAATTTCTATTTTTTTCTTCTCGTAACACCACTTTCATGGTAAAATAAAGTAAATGTAATCGAAATTGACTGTTACTTTTGTGTTCTTTAAAAACAACTTGAGTTTTTTTAGGTTACTAGATCAAGTTGTAATGTGTTCCAGTCTTGAACTTGAGGTACATTAAATAATATGTTTGATTTCTGTTTTATGCACCATGTAAATGAATCGGTGTGTGAAAAAAAAAATATTCTTCGGGCTTACGAAATCCATAAATACTACCCTTTATGTCAAAATTTGGCATAAAATTATTTTCCTTTGGTTAGGCTACATTTGATTTTCATAAAAATAATTTAAAAGTTTTTCTAATCTGTTTAGATTCACCTGTTTAATTTGAGCAAGTGAATTTTTTTTCTTGTGTTTCTATTTAGAAAATGCATTTTCTTTCAGCTGAACCAAGGTTGTTTTTAAGTAATGTGATGAAGATTTAATAATAAGTATTAAAATTAGATTTTTTTTTAAATTTGAGCCTATGCATAGCAGGGATGCTGCTGGTGAACAAGCCAGTTAGTAGTACTTATTTTTAAATGCAGTTAATGATTTCCAACCTAGTGGCTGAGCAGGTGTGGTAAAGTCCACCCTTAACCCTGCCCTTCCCCTTCGAAAAAAACAAACCAAAAATAAACCATTTAAGCAGTTAGAATCATGGTGAGTTCAACCATCTAAGATTTTTGGGAACTTGGGTAAATGTATATACATTTTTCAAATTTACAGAGATTTTGTTATACAAAATGAATTTTCTGTTAAATTTAAATGTTTAACTATTCTGTAAAATTAAAGAAATCCCCTAAGTTATAAATATGAGAGCAGTAGAAACTATTGGCACCCATGTAAGGGGGCATGAGGGACATTTTCCCTCCCTAGAAATCAAACCATGTTCTTTTTCTTGGAAGGTACTACACAGATTTTTGCTATGATGTAAATTCTGATTGCTAATTTTTCTATAGAACTTCTGGATGCATGTATACACAGTTAAAAAAAATGCTAGGAATTTGTTGTAGAAGGTAACAATGAAATTCCCCATCATGCGTTGAAGAATAGTGTACGTAATTACAGTATGGAAAAGTATGAAAGGAGAAGAAATGATGAATATCCTGTGCTGCAGCTTTTCACTGCTGGATAAAGATCACATGAAAAATCTTTCCAGAAATTTGTCTTGATGCATTACTCCTCAATCACTTCTGGTTTCCAATTAAATTTGTGTGTTGAAATAAATGGTTAGATAACAAGAAGGCACAGAGGAGATTTGCATATGGTGCTTGTATATGTTATTTATAGTTACAATTTCTGTTTGCTACCTCCTGAATGCTAAGCTATGGGTGCGTGCCCATGGTAGGAAAACACCATTTTCATAATTATAGTTTAAAAAGACAAGATATTCCTTGTCAAGTTACAAAATAAAACTGATACAGTCTTATGACAACAAATATTAAAAAAAAAAAAAACTGACGTAAGCTACAATTGTGAAAAAATAGTAACTTGTTTAAGGCTAATGGAGGTTTGTACCCAAGCTTCCCAGTATTACATAATACATTGAATAAATACTATGCACAATATGTACCTGTAACCCCCCCTCCTTTATTGCATTGTAACAAAAGTTCGTATCGTGGGTTAGATGAAATTAAAAGAGAATATTGACATACCTGTACATAGATTTATTGAACCACATGTGACATTTTGTTGCACAACCTGTTGCCATCTGAATGGCAGCTGCAGGATTCCGTCCTCCCAGAGCTTAGCATCTTGCTGGGTGATGAACTGTTACAGGTGGTTTTCACAGGCTTCTAGAGAATTGCAGTTCTTCAGAATAGTTGGTAATCTGAAGGTGTGAGGTCCGGGGAATATGGCGGGTGAGGTAGGACATCACAGCCAATTTGAACCAATTTCTGCCTGCTCTGCAAAGAGATGTGTGGTCTGGCATCGTCTGTGTGGAAGACAACATACTTCCGATTGGCCGATTGAGAATGCTTTGTATCGATTGCTGCCCGCAATTGTCAGAGTTTTCCGGGGGAAAAAAATTTAAAGGAGTATTTTTACTCCTTTGAAAAAATTTAGGGAGTAATTTTTAAAAGTGGGGAGTATTTTAGAAAAAAACAGATGAAATAAAAAAAGATTACAAAAATGGTGGGCGATTATGAAAAATCAATCCAGATTTTTTTCATATAAATATTTTTTTCACTTTATAACTCAATGTATTTAGAATTTGGATCCGTTTTGCTTCTTATTTTAGTAAGAAATATAATATTCATATTTTAAAACAATAATCTTAAATTTATCATGTTTTGTAATGATTACATGCAACAGCAATCTATTTAAGAAGTGAATACATTTCACTTTTGATATTCTTATAGATATCTAAAAATATCTAATAAACTTCTCAGCAAGTTCCACAGCCACATTTGTCTTTTGTTGACTTTGCAGCTGCAAAGCATCCAGTGCTTAAATTTTCACTTTGCTGATATTTTTGTTTCTCTCCTTTTTCTTTATTGTTGCTTTTTTTTTCTTTTTCTTTCTTTTCTTTTCTTTCAGCTTCATTACTTTCATTTTCGAACTCTCCCCTCCCTTTATCAAGCTGAAATGCAAACATTTTTGGGGGAAATATTTAAGAACACAGGACACATGTTCGGAACATTGTTGGGGGAAAAAATTACAGTCGCAGGAGAAATCTTTACTACGTCCGTTTTCAGACATTTTCCCTCCATTTTCAAAGTGAAATACAAATTTTTATGAAATAAAATGATATTTGACAACAATACTAAGCAGAGGAAACATCGCATGAAAAATAAAATCACGATTACGGGAGAAATCTTCACTGCGTCAAACTTCCGTTTTCGAAAGTTTTATGCGGAAAGCATCCTTCACCACTACCAATTGCCTCAAAATTTCTGTTCAGTTTTGCATTGATCTCTAGGATAACCCAAATTATGATGGAAAAGGAGAAATTCCTTGAAGCTGTGGCACTCGCATGCCTAAAGATTACGGTACAGGGGAATTTTTGTGCTGTTGAATTTCCATTTTCAAAAATTTTCCCTCCACTTTTAAAACTGAAATACAAATATTTATGGAATAATATGATATATAACAACAATACTGAACAGAAGCAACATCGTAGGAAAACGGAAATTAGGATTACGGAAGAAATCTTATTTCGTTTATTTCCGTTTTTGAAAAGACGAAATGCTGTCCTGATGCACATTTCTATGCGTTGGTAAAATTCTTCGATGTGTAGTTTTACACGTTTCTCGATGCATATTTTTATGCAATGGTAAAATCTCGATGCGTAAACACACTTTTCGATGCTTACTAGATGCGTAAATTATGCATTTTGGCAAACTCTGGCAATTGGGAACAGTACATGTTGGAATTCACTGTCTGATTGGTTGGCAGGAACTCATAATGCACGATGCCCTTCCAATCCCACCAGGTAGTACACAGCATCACCTTCTTCGGATACAGACCAGTTTTTGGAGTAGTTAACAGTGGCTTGTTTTGTTTTCCCCATGACTGTTTTCACACCATATTGCTGCACACGATCCATTTTTCATTTCCTGTGATCGTCTGTTTCAGAAATGGGTCGTTGGCATTGCGTTTGAGCAGAGAATCACAGATGGAAACACGGTCCATTAAATCTTTTTTCCGTCAAACTGTGCGGCACTCAAATGTAGCGATTCACGTTCTGAGTGTCTCCAAATGGCTTGCAACATACGAGATATGTTGAGTTTCTCTGTGATGTTCCGTGTCGTGTGACATGGATTATTTACAATGAGCACTAAGATTTGATCATCATCGATGGCTGCAGGCCTGCCGGAACATTCCCGGTTTTCCTCATCAAAATTGCCACTTCTGAACCAAACAAACCATTTTTATGAACAGTGCTTGCAGCTACGGCACCATCTCCATAAATGACACGTATCTTTTGTGCTGTCCGGTGTTTTTTCCTTTCCGGGGGAAAAAAAAAGAGCATCAAATAACGAAAATGCATCTTATTGTCCCCATTTTGAAATTTCACTTCAACCCATTTAAACACTGCACAAATCCACATTCAACTAACTTGCAGTGAACGACACGTTGCACTGTGACCTTTCAGGGGTAAATGCTTAGATTATGGTGCAAAATTCAGCTATCTGAACAGCATTTTTTGGCAAAATTTCTGCCAAGCACTTCCAAAATTTTAAGCCCCCACATGATACTTAGCTTCCCTAATATCCCCCTCCAGTTTTGAACTGCTGGTGTTGCCATGGGTCTGAGGTCTTGGCTTCTGAACATTTGTTAGAAATGGGCATGGGGTTCAAGGCCCAGATAAGGTGTGGATGGTGTATTGTGTAGCACTGGATCTCTCCCTATATTGGAAGAGTGGCCAGTCACAGAATATAGACGTACACGCGTACGCTGTATGCGGATAGTTTCCAAATTATTAGCAGATTTTGCAGATAGTTTTGGCTTGTAGATTAAAAAATAAAAATGTTATTTACAGCAATTAAAACACTTACTCAAGGCTTTACTCAGATTAATATATTTAATTCTATCTTAACGTGAGAATGTTCAACTATTTTTCGCAACTTCCGATATTGAGTGCCTAGGCAAGCATTACCCAACTAGAATGTTTGTAAGTGCTTGTATGATTGCTGTCTCCACATGTTTTTTTTTTTTTATTGAATGAAATTGAAAAAAACCCCATTTATTTGTACAAACTTTAGGCAGTTTAAGAAATCTAACTAGTATAGGTAAAAAGTAATTTTTATTCAGTTTTGCCATAGCTCCAATCACAACTCCAAGAGATTTTGAATTGTGGTTGAAGGGCTAAACTTCCACGTTCGGCCCCGCTATTTCCGAAAGCAATAATAGATGGCGCCACGGTAGCACTTCACCTATCCTCCGCTCTTCTCGCACGTGAAATGCATTCAGCCATCTCATGACTCTATGTGCCGATGCGTCTCATCGTTTAGTACAATTCATGTGTCGGAAAAAATACGCTTCAGGGAATGATGAGTACTCTTCCCGCACACTTGGTACGTGTTTTTTTATGCTGAGATTCCTATTGATAGAGTGATGATTCTCACGTATTTTTTTTGTAAAGGATTGTCTTACGATGAGGCGATTGAAGAAACCTCACATGGCCACATCCACTGAGACAGTTAGCGACTGCTATTCCTATTGCAGACAACTAGTCTCACAATTTATGGTAGCCTCGCAATGTAAATGTACTTGGCAGACCATATTCTGGAATATTTATTCCGACGGAATTGCTGTCTTTCCTCTGAACATTGCTTTGAAGTCCTGATTCCTGCGATCAGACAGTTCTTCCCTGGCAGATAAAACTTTCCTGGCTTTTATTCTGCTAGCTACACAGTTTCATATTCTTCCGTGAAAATAAATATTTCACACATATGCCACAATCAACATTCAAAAAGGTCCTTTTAAGCATCGCCTTTCATCCATATTATTCTCTTCCTTTGCCACTTTCACAACGTCACGAAACGCTTCACGATGTAGCAATAACGTGTCCCCATCTATTGTCACCTCATAAAACTATTTTTGGGCTGTACGTGGAAGGTTTACGGGTTGAAGTAACATAAAACAGCTGGAATGGTATATTAGTATTACATTCCAGCTAACATCATTCCCTACAAATCTTTCACTCTGCATCTCTACAAGCTTGCAGCATTGAAGTCGTACATCTACAGGGCTCATATCATTTGCAACAACCAACTTTCTGTTCAAGAAGAATTCTCCAAAATTTCTACAATAGCCCTCTCTCATGGTTTCCCTGCTCTTACAGTTAACTCCCTCTTAAAGAAATATGAAAACAATTCGAAAATGGAATGCCTCCTTCCTCAAAAGAAAGAAAACCTGAAATTCTCTGGTTCTGATTTTTTACCATCCTTACTATGCTTATAAGTTGCAGATTCTTTTTAGAAGTTTTGGTTACCATCTTGCCATTAACCCCCCTCCCCCTACCACACACACACACACACACACACACAAACATCTTGAAACTTCTACAAAGGGATAGGGACAAAGTTGAAAATCTGAACCTCCCAGGAATTTACGCATTCCTATCACTTCTTCAACAGGTGATAACTTATACATTGGAAGCACATACAGGAGCATTAACCACAGAATTTTAGAACATAAAAAAGATGTTTTCAAAGCTAGCCTTAATACAGCCTTGTCTATTTTGACAATGGAAGACACATCTGCAGTTCCCCACTGGAACGAAGCAAAACGAATTGCTTCTTTTGAAAATCATTTTGCCCTCCGTTACTGTGAAAGCCTAGAAATTATTTTCAACTCAGTGACTTGCAATTCTGAATCTCCTTTCTACATCCCGATAAACTGGAGATCAATTCTAAGTTTTGGCAACAAAAATAGGAAAAAATTCAAATGTAGAATCTGGCAACAATCTTAGTCCTCCATTGGTGTGACGAAGACCTATGATAAGGTCGAAAGCTCCCAACTTACGAACTTTCTTGTAAAAGTTTTTTTCATGGAACGCAACTAGCGTGATCAAGTTACCTTTATTTGTCATTTTTTGACAGTTAGAACTTGGAGATTTCCCAGGCACAAGCTGTAGTTCCAGATGTGAGTGTTTTTCAGCAAAGCTGACAGTTATCTCACGCAATGATTTCTTTAGTATTTTTTTATGGATACTGTATGGATCACATCATGTATTTCACATCATGTATTTCCATATAAGTGGTGGTATTTTTCCAAATATTTAATTTTATGGTGTTCGCATACACTTTGAATATTGTCTTTAATTCTGGTTTTTAATCATTTCTGTTGCTCAGGTGAATACTCACAAATTTTAGTCACTTTTCTTAAAGAGCTGTATGATGCATTAGTACAGTCTTCCTCAATCAAGATACCAACATAACACTATAGTACTGAATACACTTATATATGATTAAAGTGACCAGATATCAGGACACCGATTTGAGGACAAAAGGGCGTGGTGTCCCCAAATCGGTGGTTCATTTGGGGACACATACGTACTCAAAATAAACATGCAAATATTTTTGTCACAAAACTGCATTGCTTCAATAAGTGAGATATTATACATTAAAATATATGTATTAAAAAGATATATCTTGTAGAATGTTGGTAATTTGCATTGACAAAGTAGAATTATGATGGCGAGAACATATTAGCAAAAGTGAAATGCTTTACCTTAGGTACATGCGCTGAATTTAAATTAGGCTGCACACCATAGTAATTGCATGGCGAATTTTTCATTTTGCCAAAGTTTTTAAAGATACTCAGAACAAGTACAGTCAAAATTTGATCGTGCCAGTGGTGCAGTAGTGTCTTAGTGCTGGTCACTGATGAGGATTGGTACAAGTTGTCACGGGTTCGAGTCCCAAATGAGGCATGGGTAGTGTGTTTGTCTTACAGCACTTGCTCTCTCTCTCTTCCCTAGAACAAATGTCTCCAAATTAGAGACAGGTGACTGCTTATAGTCCTTAAAGTTGCTCGTAATGGTCGTTAAACCCAGAAAGAAGGAAAAAAAAAAGTCAAAATTTGTTTTCACAAGAAGCATGTTGGAAAATTAGTACGCAGCCCCGGTGGCGCTGTGGTCTAAGCGATGGCCTCTGATCATTCGTCCGAAAGGGGTCCCGGTTCGAATCCCGGTTAGGCATAGATGTTGTGTTTGTCTTACGGCACTGGCTCTCTTCCCTTCCCTGGAACCAGTGGCCCTAAATTAGGGATGGGCGTCTGCTTATAGCCCATTGAGTTGCTCATGGTGGTCGTTAAACATCCAATCAAAAAAAAAAAAAAAAATAGTACAATGGAAACAACTTTTAAGAACAGTTTTCATTGGAAATCTAAAGGGTTAATGAGGAAGTGTAAATTCGAGGACATTTGGGGACAAACATTAAAATTTGAGGACAATTTGCATCCCCAAAGGCTTCAGACGTTTTTGGGGACAGTAAACTAAATTCGAGGACTGTCCTCAAGAATTGGGGACGTCTGGTTAGCTTACTTATGATACAAATAATTTCTGAATTTGTAGTATTAATAAAGAAATTGTGGTATGCAACTTTAAAACTAATTCAGCAAATCTGATTTGCATAGAAATTGTACATATTTACAACACTGATATTATAAATTTGAAACAAAGTTAAGAGACTTGGATGTTTCACCCTCAAAAGTTCTAAGCTGACTGAATTGACAGTGGAGTTGAGTTCTGCTACTTGAGGTAGATGATGCAACATCTGATTGAATTGCATCAGCCAACACTGAAAGTCCTTCAAATAGACATATCAGACTGCCATGAATGATGACATGTTAGTTTATGATTGCATCACTTTTCTAAAACCCTTAAAACTGGGCAAGGACATTATATTTTAGCAAAAAGACCTACAACATGAAGGCAAATAAGAATTTGTTTCAAACATTTTTTGGAAACAAATGGGGGAGGGGGTGGTATTGCAGTTGCATAGTAACACTGACAGGCCTTATTACTTGGCAAAACAATTATATACATTTTTAATGTATTAAAGTAAACATTATTTTTCAGGTAGAACCATTTAATGGTGGTTTTAACTGCTGTAACTTTTTACATGTTGTATTTCCTTTGAGTGGAAAGCAATTTATCGGCTGGAAGTTATTATTATTCGCTGCGAATATATATTGCCGTAATCGAATGCGCTTCAAGGAAAAATCTTTCACGTACCTCTCGGTTGTAGTTGGTCGATGTTCAAATCTTTACACTGTTGTTCTCATCAGGTTCTTAGGTGTAGGCTTTTTTTGACTAACTTCAAAAAATCTGCATGTTTCTTGAGTAGGATATACTTTTTAGTTGAACTACGGGAAGCACATGAAGAAAAAGGAGATGTGAAAATTACGTTGGAAAACTTGAAAAACGGAATAATTAATAACTCGTAAAAATATTCGCATGAGGAATTGCAATCACCAAAACACTCCGTCAGACTTCTTGAATGTATTGCCCGATGCATTTCGGCAAATCTGTCTGCCAGCTTCTGGGACCTCTGGGGTCATCCGTTCTCTCTGCAGTTTACTTTGAATATGTGACGTGCTCAGTTTAGGAATCTTTGTGTGTTATATGTCATCAGATTTGTAGCGTTGCCACTCCTGTGTGATTTGAAGACTGGATTTTTTTTTTTGTCTGCGTGTTTGCATTGTTTCTGTTCTCTTTGCCTTCCCATTTTTTGCTCTCTTCTTCTATCAGTATCTTCCATGGAATTGGTATTTCTACTAAACTACTAATGTTGCAGTTGGTTTTTTGGGTTTTTTCAATTACGATTGCTTCGGCGAAACGGATGGACTTTTCGGTTGGTTGTTTACAGATAATTTCGATATTTTCAAATTCTGGTATTGTGTTAATTTTTATGCAATATTGTACAGGTGCTGTTTTTTCCTCCTCCTTTTTTTTACTGTTCTTCATATGTTGTGTCAATCTTGTTTTTTTTGTTTCATGTGCTTCCTATGCATTTCACTCTATTGTTGTTGTTGGTTGGCTTAATTGGAATGCTATATACTCCTGCACTGTCCAATAGTTTAGTTTTTTCTCTGTTATTGATTATTATATTCTTGTAGTCTTTTACTGAAATTCCAATATCTAGATGTTGTTTTTTGCATTCCTTTTTGAGTACATTTGTAACCTGTTTTATGTATTGAAATTTACCACAATATTTTATATTTTGCTTGGTTTTAATTTTAGGATGTTTATACATGTAAATTACATTACTTTTTTGACATCAGAGGTGGTATATCCAAATTTTTTGGCTGTTGTTATTATCCATTGAAGTTCTTTTTCCTTAAAAAAGTTATTGCTGGAATGTGTGAATATATTCGCTCCATGCACTAAACTTTTGATTGCCGATATTTTATTTGCCTTTAGATGGTATGAGTTTGCAGGTATAAGTATAGGCACGCAGGTGGGTTTTCTATACACATAGTATTTGCAGGATGTTTGAAGTTTTTATTATTGTAATATCTAAGAAATTAATCGTATTTTCATTTTCTGATTGCCATTGTACAGTTGATACTTGGATATTTTTCACAGAAATCTTTTTTCAGCTCATCTAAATTCTAAAGAACTGGTTTTTCAAAGATTAGTGTGTCATCGACGTATCTTCCATTGAAAAGCACTTTGTCTTTATATTTGTTAAGGACTTCTTCTATTTTCTGTAATTAGACCTCTGCAAATAAAGAAGATAATGGGGAGCCCATTGGTGCTCCAAACTTCTGTCTGTATATTCTACTGTTAAATTGAAAGAAGTTGTTGTGATATATATATATATGTTAATAGGTCTATTATTTCTTTAACTTCAAATTTTTGGAAAGTATTCTTGTTGTAAAGTCTTTCTGCTATGATGTCAATCGCTGTCAAGACAGGAATACTCGAAAACATTGAAACAACATCCAAGCTGGTCATGATTGGTGGGTTGGAGTCAAATTGGATTGTCTTTATTTTATTTATTAAGTCAAATGAACTATGTAAGGTTTACTTATTTTTCATACATATTGGTGCAAGTATTTTATATAAATACTTTTCTAGGTTGATTAGTGGAGCATTAGTTTTGGAAACTATGACATGTACTGGTTCTTCTGGTTTGTGGGTGTTTAGCTTTCCGAAATTTTTTGAGATACCTGGTTGAATTGGTGGATAAACCGAAGTCAGTCTTGAAGCTAAACATCTGTGATTTTTTAATTGTGACAATTTTGTCAGAAGTTTATTTGTTGGATCTCTTTGGACTTCTTCTATATTTAGTTCTTGCATCAACCAGGTATCCCAAAGATTTTTGGAAAGCCAAAAACCCACAAACCAGAAGAACCAGTACATGTCATAGTTTCCAAAACTAATGCTCCACTAATCAACCTAGAAAAGTATTTATATAAAATATTTGCACCAATATGTATGAAAAATAATTGTACCTTACATAGTTCATTTGACTTAATAAATAAAATAAAGACAATTCAATTTGACTCCAACCCACCAATCATGACCAGCTTGGATGTTGTTTCGATGTTTTTGAGTATTCCTGTCTCGACAGCTATTGACATCATAGCAGAAAGACTTTACAACAAGAATACTTTCCAAAAATTTGAAGTTAAAGAAATAATAGACCTATTAACATTTATATATATCACAACAACTTCTTTTAATTTAACAGTAGAATATACAGACAGAAGTTCAGAGCACCAATGGGCTCCCCATTATCTTCTTTATTTGCAGAGGTCGTATTACAGAAAATAGAAGAAGTCCTTAAAAAATATAAAGACAAAGTGCTTTTCTACCGAAGATACATCGCGACACACTACTCTTTTGGAATGCCATTCTTTAGAATTCGTCAAGCTGAAAAGATTTCTGTGAAAAATATCCAAGTATCAACTTTACAATGGAATCAGAAAATGAAAATATGATTAATTTCTTAGATATTACAATTACAAAAACTCAAACATCCTACAAATACCATGTGTATAGAAAACCCACCTACGTGCCAATACTTATACCTGCAAACTCATACCATCCAAAGGCATATAAAATATCGGCAATCAGAAGTTTAGTGCATAGAGCATTCACACATTCCAGCAATAACTTTTTTAAGGAAAAAGAACTTCAATGGATAATAACAACAGCCAAAAAATTTGGATATACCACCTCAGATGTCAAAAAAGTAATTTACATGTATAAACATCCTAAAAATAAAACCAAGCAAAATATGAAATATTGTGGTAAATTTCAATACATAAAACAGGTTACAAATGTAATAAAAAAGGAATGCAAAAACAACATCTAGATATTGGAATTTCAGTGAAAAGACCACAAGAATATAATAATCAATAACAGAGAAAAAACATAACTATTGGACAATGCAGGAGTATATAGCATTCCAATTAAGCCAACCAACAACAACAATAGAGTGAAATGCATAGGAAGCACAAGAAACAAATTAAAAACAAGATTGACACAACATATGAAGAACAGTAAAAAAGGGGGGGGGAAAAACAGCACTTGTACAATATTGCATAAAAAATAACACAATGTCAGAATTTGAAAATATCAAAATTATCTGTAAACAACCAACCGAAAAGTCCATCCGTTTCGCCGAAGCAATCGTAATTGAAAAAACCCAAAAATCAACTGCAACATTAGTAGTTTAGTAGAAATACCAATTCCATGGAAGATACTGATAGAAGAAGAGAGCAAAAAATGAGAAGGCAAAGAGAACAGAAACAATACAAACACGCAGACAAAAAAAAATCCAGAGTCTTCAAATTACAAGAGTGGCAACGCAACACATCTGATGACATATAACACACAAAGATTCCCAAACTGAGCACATCACACATTCAACGTAAACTGCAGAGGGAACGGGCGAACAGAGGTCCCAGAATCCCAGAAGATGGCAGACAGATCTGCCGAAATGCATCAGACAATACATTCAAGAAGTCTGACGGAGGTGTTTTGGTGATTGCAATTCCTCATGCAAATATTTTTACGAGTTATTAATTATTCCGTTTTTCAAGTTTTCCAACATAATTTTCACATCTCCTTTTTCTTCATGTGCTTCCCGTAGTTCAACTAAAAAGTATATCCTACTCAAGAAACGTGCAGATTTTTTGAAGTTAGTCAAAAAAAGCCTACACCTAAGAACCTGATGAGAACAACAGTACAAAGATTTGAACATCGACCAACTACAACCGAGAGGTACATGAAAGATTTTTCCTTGAATCGCATTCGATTACCGCAATATATATTCGCAGCGAATATTAATAACTTCCAACAGAGAAATTGCTTTCCACTCAAAGGAAATATAACATGTAAAAAGTTACAGCAGTTAAAACCACCATTAAAAGGGTTCTACGTGAAAAAATAATGCATGGAAAACATGTTTTTTAAATCTCAATACATCGAGAAATACGTGCGTAATAAAGTAAACATATTTATTAAATTCGTGTTTTACTAACTATTTCATGTTAGATTTAAAAGTATGCCCATGTTGCATAGCATGAAGGGCAAATTTGCATTATCATTATGTTGGAAACTATTGTGAAACACAAAACAAAACTTTAAGAATATTTAGATATGCAATAGAAGATAGTCCTCAGAAAAAATAAGGTGTTTATCTGGTACCCTTTTTTATTTATTGTATCCCAAAAATGGAAATTTTGGCAATGTTGCAGTTATAAAATATTTTGTGATTAAAAAAGGGAAACATAACACAAGTTGAAATATGCTTTAACATTCTTAGCAACATGTGAGGATTGACTGAAAAAATATTCACTTTGTGGTAAAGTACCCTTCTGGTATAAAAACACTTCTGAAAAGTGGCAAAATTGGCATTAGGACCTTGAACTTTGACCTCCTACAAGCTGACGAATTGTTATGCTATGGAAATGTGGTTATTACATATGAATGTATAGGTTATTACCTGTATTTAGGCACCCATTAAGTGTCATTATCTCCACAATTACTCAATTTGTGTTGATAAACAATAACCCTTATTTTAGCTCATTTTAGGGGGTTTGAGGACCCATACCTCCCAAAGGGGTTGGGAAAATAAATCCCAAACTTTGTTTTCAGGGTACTTTTATGTTGTACTGTGTAACATAAAAAAAATGAAGAAAAATCAAAAAGCCTACAACTACAAATTTTTTTAAAAATCTGGTGATTTCATGTGGAATGACCCTATAGGAATTCCCATTACAGTAATTGACTGCTGCATATAAAGATGCCCACAAAGTGCATGCAGATAGCTTTGTCTTAATTGCAATATCTACAAGGTCCTGCATCATAACACTGACAAGAGTATAGAAATGGATAAAAGATGAACTTGTAGAAAACAAAACTAATGCACAATGCTTTTAAAAGAACTGAAGATTTACAGGTTGATTGGGCAAATTTAGAGGTAACTGATGCCTACATCTACATTGAGCAGTAGGAATATCGAGGATCAAGAAATGTTTGGTTGAAGAAATATTTAATTGTGTATTAAACAATCATCTATTTCTTACCAGTATGAAATACAGGCTACATAATCTTACATAGGTCATTTCACATGTGACATACACAAATTTATTTATACATACTGTAAATGTCTTTGGCAATGTCTCTCTCTACAGTCCTATGTAGTCTCCCTGCTTCTGAATAACAGTGTCCCAACGTTTTGAAAGGTCCATAATTCCTGTCAGATCCCTTCTTTCTTTCAGCTGTGGGACGTGCTGGGTAACTTTTGCAAAAAGGTCCTCCAGGGAGGAAAATTGCTCTCCACGCATGGTTATTTGAGCTTGGGGAACAAGTGAAAGTCTGAGGCAGAGTAGCATAATGTAAAAGTGCATGCGTATGATGTACACGGATAGTTTCCAAATTATTAGCAGATTTTAATGTAAAAGTGCGTGCGTATGATGTACACGGATAGTTTCCAAATTATTAGCAGATTTTGCAGATAGTTTATTGCTTGAAGATTAAAAAAACATAAAAATGTTATTTTACAGATATTAAAGCACTTACTGAAGACTTTACTCAGATTAATATACTTAATTCTATTTAAACTTGAACTTTCAATTATTTTTCGCATCTTCTGAGTTCTTTTGTTTTTACAGACATTTCTGGCTTCTAGATTTTATGAAGCCTTGTTCTCAATGTATAGGACCTGTATCAAAAGTTTCATTTACCCATAAAGAATTTAAATTTTATTGCCACATTCCTCTTACAATTTCCAGTTATTAAATTAAAATCTTTCCTTAGTATTTTGTAAGTCTACAATTTTTGAATTAAGTTGTTGAAAATGCTATTTATAATTTTTGAAGGTTCACTGATAGCACGGTTTTTCTGGATATAAAAACTTTCTTTAATTAGTCTCTTGTTTTTATGAGGTTCATAATCCAATATTTTATATTTTGCTGTAAAGGTCCAATTTACACGCATTGCTGCACATTCAAGTGCAATGTACTTATTTTGTCCTCATTGGAATTTGTAATGTTCTAATAATTATTCTTGTTTTATTAATTCTTCTTTAAATTATCTTGTTTTATTTTTATCGTGGTTCGCGCTTTGCGGGTTTGCAGGAAGTTTTTTGTTTCAATGGTTGTGTACACAGATGCATTTTATTTTTATACAACTCTGGTGTGAGGTAACACATCCCATATGTACTTCTCCAGCAAAGCTGTCACCACCTTCTCCATGTGTGGTCTTGCATTGTGCAAAATGAGAGGCCCATCGATGTCTCATCAAGTCAGGCAGGTTGTTGTGAATTTTTCTGCACAAGGTTTGCAGGAAGTCATGCTAATTGGCTGCTGCGACCCTTCTTCCATATGGTACTCTATCTGTCGTGATGACGCCAAAGTGATTATACATGAAGATTTTCATTTGCTTGACCTTTGATTGTGCCCTTTCGATTTTTTTGAGTCGTGGGGTTGCATGGATTTCTCCACTCACGCTACTGCAATTTCAACTCTGGTTTAAAGTCCCTGACCCACGTTTCATCAATAGCAACAACTCATAATGATAAGGTGTCGCTTTCAGCGATAAATCTTTGCTTCAGCAATGTTGCATTGTCCACACCAGTCTGTTTTCTGTGCCAGTCAAGTCATGAAGGACCTATCTGGCCAAAATTTTTCTTTTCTGCAAATCGTTCGTCAAAATACAGAATTCCTGTAGCATCTGCAATTTCTTTGCATGCTGCTCTATAGTCTTGTTTGACACAATCTGCAACAAGTTTCACATTTCACCCACCCGTTGCTGTTTTCGGCCTTCCCGACTTCAGGTTGTTGTTTATGCTTAAACGTCCTTCACGAAAGCGAGTAGCCCAGTGGGAAAACCAGGAGCAGAATCTTTTTCAGATGGCTGCCACACAGAAAGGAAAACCTAAAAACTGTCTGCAGGGTACAGGGATACCTAAATGTTAATTTTGCCGTAAAATTTATTGTTCTACACTGCGTCAAAGCGAAGTTTTAAGAATTATAGCAAACTTCTGCGATTTTGATAGTAGTGCAAATGAGATTTAGTTGCAATAGGCAAACTAGCTTTACCCTGTAAGAACTACAGAAGAAACTCAAACTATTTCATTTCATTCAGAACTTAAGCATCATTATTTCCTAGTTGCTGTAGTGGCAACTGAAAGAATAAATAAATGAAATGAAATCATTTAAATACTTTTGGATTTCTAAAAATGATAGATAATAATTTAAAATCCTTGGGGTTTTTTTTTTTTTTTTTTTTTTTCATTTTGCATTCAGTTAATTTATAAAACTTTAACTCCCTCCTTTGAAGGATGTTTTGCCTGATTGACATTCTGCTGGTACTATTTCCTACAGCAATTATGTTGGACTAAGGGCCTTACCAGGTGATTGTTTAGGTGACTGTGTTAAGGGGGTAAGGTTCATACCAACTTTGGAAACAACAGTAATTTTGTTACATTTGACTTGATTTGTAAAAGAGGAGTCCAATAAGGTTTTTATTTGAAACCCAATTTGTTAATTGACTACAGTTTTAAGAAAAATTTAGCGAATTTGTGAAAATGTGATGTGGGAGCACATTTTCATTGATATAATTAAACTCTATAAACTTATGAGAAAACTGGTAATGGTTCTTATAAGGCAAAAAACTTTTCGCCTCATCAATCTGAGATGAAACTATCTAGAAGAGAATAATAATTAAAAAAAATTGCGGGCATCATCTTTCAGAATACAAAACGGGGCGTTGGAAAATGTGTAAAAATATGGTTTTAGTAAAAAAAATCTGAGATAAAGCTATCTGGAAGTAAAAAATAAATAAAATGTGACCATCTGCTTCTGCAATGCCACATGTCCACGGAAATGGAAAGGGAATGATGCAAACACTTAGCAAATACGGATTTTGTAACAAAAAAAAAAAAGTAATCTAACTAAAACGAAGCTATTTAGAAACCAAAAAAGGAAAATTGCAAACATCACCTTCCAGAATGCATCATAATTCGACCTTGGAAGACGGACGATAAAAATATGGTTTCTGAAAAAAAAATTAAAAAAAATAGGAAGAAAACAAACTCCGTAAGTATATCAATAGTGAAGTGAAACTACCTGGAAGCAAAAAGAAAAAAAAGTTGCGATGTCAACTTACGGAATGCCGATGGCGCAGAAACAGACAAAATGCTTTAAATACATGACTCTTGTGAAAAAAAAATCGCCTTAATCTAACTTTTAGTTAGATGACAGTTTAGACCTCCATGAAAAAAAGGAAAAATTGTGAACAATATCTTCCAAAATGCCACACTAAACGTGGTGTGTGGTGCATTAAAAGTGCACAAAAATATTGCTTCCTAGATTTAAACCTGAAAAAAAAAAGTAATTATATCTCATTAAGTTGAAGATATCTGTTTAAAAAATATGGAAGAATGAAAGCCAAAATAAAAATGGGGTGGGGGTGGGGGACAGTCGCCTGCGTGAAATATCGATTACAGCTTTACATCTAAACAGGGGTCAACATTAAAAAAGGCGTGAAAATTTCCCTTTTCTTGTTTTAAAATTTAAATAAATCTTAAAAACAATACATGTTAAGAAAGTAGAAAAACAGTTGGCACACCTTTCTGAGAATCTGCGATGGGCGTCGCCATGTTGCGCTGTTTCTGCCCCCGTGGCAGAAAACTGTACTGTGGTCTACTACACTGGTGTGCAAAAATTAAGGACGAAGAGGAGAAATTAGCATAACAGTGGAACGAGCAGGCAGAACGGACCAAAAGACCATTCGGGAGATAGACTAAGGTCCGGTATGGTACGGTAGGGCATGCGCATATATGCAGCATGACGGGTGGTGGTGGTGGTGGGGGTGTCGTGTAGCAAGGGTATAAAATAGCACACGGGCAGTGTACGCTCAGCAATTCAGTGAAAGCTATTGCACGGTGTACATCGGTTTGAACGACGTTGAGTTGCTGCCACCGTATAATATGGCCAACAGGCAATCCAGTAGACGACATCTGGATGACTTTACCCGAGGTCGCGTCATTGGGAAGTTGGAAGAAGGTCAAAGTGTGACTAGTGTGGCCGAAGAAGTTCAGGATTGCTCACAGCATCGTTTCACAAGCTTGGAGAGCATTTCAAACGACAGGAACAGCTGTCCGAAAGTTCAGCAGTGGTCGTCCACGAGCAACCACGGCGGCGGACGACCGGTATATTGTCCTACAGACGAAAAGAGACAGACGGCAGACAGCGACAGAAATCGCAAGGCACATGCAACATACAACTGGACGTCCATTTTCACGTTTTATCTTGGTCAGGAGGCTGCACAAAGGTGGTCTATTTGCACGACGACCAGTACGGTGTGTGCCACTACCGCCTGCTCATCGGAGATGGCGGTTTCTGTGGTGCCGGGAACACAAGAACTGAACACATCAGCAATGGGGTTGAGTTCTCTTTACGGATGAGAGCCGATTTAGTCTGACGAGCAATTTTGATCAAATACACATCTGGAGAGAGCAGGGAACACGCAATCACACCTCCAACATCATCAAAAGGGACCGGTTTGGAGGTGGCGGAGTTCTCGTTTGGGGCGGTATTATGCTTGGTAGCCGTACTGACCTCTACATCTTCCAAGGAGGTTCAGTCACTGGTGTCCGCTATCGTACCGAGGTTCTCCTGCCTCACGTGCGTCTGTTTAGAGGTGCTGTGGGTCCTGAGTTCCTCTTCATGGACGACAACCCTACACCTCATCGTACAGTGGCTGTCGCAGAGCTGTTGAAGAGTGACGATATTCAATGCATGGATTGGCCCGCAAGGTCCCCGGACCTAAAACCAATCGAACACGTGTGGGACCTTCTGGGGAGACGCTTGGCAGCACGTCACCAGCGGCCAGCAACGATTCCGCAGCTGCGATTGGCACTACAAGAGGAATGGGCCGCGATGCCTCAACAACTCCTTGACAACCTCGTCCTCAGCATGGACAGACGTTGTAAATCCTGCAACGCAGTCAGGGGTGATCATATCCCCTACTAAAGACTGGATTTTTCTTGGCAGCCGCCTGTCAGATGGACGTTTCTGTCTTCTGTCCAGTTGTGCTCTGCTCGAAGCTATCTTTTCAATAAAGTGCCTTTGTATCCTTTCGATTGCTTGTTTGGATGGTGTTGCTCACTTGTCCCATATTCTTACATCTTGGGGATCTTATGGTATGATTTGAGTCGATGTGGAACACTTCTGCACGGCGTTACATTTAAAAACCGTCTCGTCTTTAATTTTCGCACGCCAGTGTATTTCATCACCACAAACCTCACGCAAAGCACTGTGAATGTCAGTTAGATTTTTACCATGTAAACTTTCAGTCTTGATATGAGTATATGACCTTTGATCTTCATGCATCTTAGTACCTGAGGTATCTGCATGGGCCATTTCTAACCCTCATCAATCCACAAAGCTATGATGCACTGCGGGAGTAATGATGTCACGTGCCACTTCCTCAAGTCCCAAACCACAACTGACGCAAACATCGTGGACATTGCATCATAAACTCCGCAGCATTGCCACATTGCATTACTTATGAAATAGCCCCTGTCATTTTGATCAACCAGTGCATTAGTTCTCCTTTTATACAAGAATAATTTAACAGTAAATCACAGTACATACTTGTGTATAAGCTGAAAGCTTTTGGAAGGAATTCTGCTTTTAAAGGGGGTGGGGGTGGCTTATATGCTAGTCAGTAAGAAAAATAGGACTGAACTTCTAAAGTGTTACATGAATTCTGCATAATTCTCTGGTGTGTTTGTTTATGGTTTGGATCGCTGCTCTCTGGGTGTCACTACAGATAGTTTTCCAAGAACCATTTGAAATAAAAAATATTGTTGAAGAATCAAACGGGCTAACCTCTGCATTTAAATAAATCTGAAAGGCAAAAACAGCTAGAAAGTGGAACTGTTAGATATGGTGGCATCTTCCATCGTAAACTGCAAATAAAAGTATGTTCCCCACTTCAAGTTCATGTTTCATGAATGGATTTTTTCAAAATTATGACTCACAGTATTTATGTTACTGTGGATGAATAAGATTTTTGCATTTTGTATACAAAATTCTGTGTAAACCCAAGAATTTTCAGGAGCAATAATGCAGCTGGTTCTAAAGCATTTGCACCCCTTTTTTCTGGTGGATATCTTTAGTGTCTGTCATGTTGTTTCAGCCTGCGATGCC
Source organism: Macrothele yani (assembly GCA_039090855.1). Taxonomy (NCBI): domain Eukaryota; kingdom Metazoa; phylum Arthropoda; class Arachnida; order Araneae; family Macrothelidae; genus Macrothele; species Macrothele yani. The sequence continues at coordinate 30,657,645 of CM077026.1, forward strand.
GTTCTTTTCATATAACTCTGCTTTTTAAAGGCTTAATGATAGTCCTTCTATGTCTGTTTCAGATCACTATGTACAAAATATGAGGTATGAGCTTAAATTATATTTTATATCTTAACGCACAGGTTGTATATGCACACTGGCACAAATACTCATGTCTAGCACGTTAGCTGGTTTGGCTCGTAAAAACAAACAAAGGCGTAGTTATTAGTGGGTAAACATAAAAGTAGAGTACATACAAGCATTCCCGCATTATTCATTGCGATAATAATTACCTTCAGTATATATGATGCAGAGAGATTTTGACATCAAATTTTTTGGGTAAAAAGTCTGCCTTATATTTCAAAAAATGTGGTATGTCCTCAACTGTTCATCCTCCCACTTTGAGGGGGGGGGAGGGCATAGCTATGGCAGGTGTGATTATTCTGCTCTCAATGTATTCTTTTAAAAATCTGAGCCTGTTTTGCTTTTCACTTTTTATATTGTGTAGTGGAATATGGACAGTCACAGTCTCAAAGTAAACAAATTGCCGGCAACTGCAGTGGGAGGATTCGCGTAACATTTTGAGACTTCCAGAAATTATATAAAAAACCTATGAAATATTATTTTCATGCAGAATGGGATTTGTGGTGCATGATAAGTGAAGACCCTAATCCCATTTCAAATTGAAATTGTAGAATTAATTGCTTCTGAACACGAAGGTATCCCTCATTATTTTCCCCTGTATGACCGTGGGACCCTATCTTTGGGACTGGACACACAGTGAGTCAGATACCAGATAAATCACATGGCAGTTGGGGTGGGGCACAACCAATCGGGCATCTCCCCTCTCACGAGTTTTCGTGGGGGTCTTCTGGTCTTGTCACCGCCAGCTATGTCTGCTCACTGAGTGTTATGGAAGAGCAAAGTTTTTTTTTTTTATAAAAAGTAGTGGTAACTTCAAAAAGGCCAAAACTGGCTTTGTTACATCTTGAGTGAAAGAATTGAACACAATTTCACAAGAAATGGTTATAATGTCTTTCAAAAAATGCTGCATAAATAATGCCATTGATGTTACTGGAGTTATTTGGAAACTCGGATAGTGAATCATACTTTAAATTCCTTTACAGAAGATAATCTCAGAAATTTGCATTTAATTCATTTCAATAAATATGTTTTCCCAAATCTTGAAATTTAAGGTTGGCTTATATGTGGGTCAATGTTTTCCCCAAATTTTTAGCTGTTGAAGTAGAGGATTGGCTTATACACAGCTTTTTATGACACTGAAAGCTATTGCGATGCCGTGAATAATGCAATTCATTATGCATTAGTTTTCTCATGTATCTTTCGGGTATTTTGGATTCTGTTGAATCTCCGTTTAATTGATATATCATTCTAACATATTTCATTTTCCTTTTGGTGATTTTTTTAGGCATAACATGAAGCCAGAGTCTAATCTGGAAAAATCTCAGTATGCTGTTTCAGATGATGGCCCACTACAACGACCAAAACGAAATACATGCGTGAAGAATGCTGTAAGTAATGATACTGCATCTTTTTTTGTCTGTAGTAATGTTCCTCTAACCTGTAGTGTGTTATTATTGCACCACTGTTCATTAATTTTATTCTCTATGTCACTTTCTCACTCTTCTGTCCTCTATTATTATAAGTCTTATGTTAATAAATTTATGCCTTATTATTCAGACAATGGCATTTAAAGCTGATTTTGTACTGATTAAAATGTCTTTTATACTAAATGACAAATTATATCTTTGCCAGTATAGGCCTCTTCTTATTTTCATTATGAAACTGCAGACTTATTGTAAGTTTGAAAGTACCAATTTTCACCAATATTTCAAAATTGTTATGTGTAGAATTATGTGGAGCTAAAATAAAACTTAAATGGATGGTGGCACCGACAATCACAAATGTTCTTTCCTTTATTGTCTTATTTATTTATTTGAGGTTGTCAGTCTCAGAGGCTAATACCGATTATTAATTCCAGCTTCTAAATGGTGTTTTCGTGGCATGAATTACTGGTGTTAATTTGAAAAAACTGAATTGTACTATCAAAAAGTATCTGGGTGAAAATAGAGAAATATTAAATTCTAATTTCTTCAAGAATGTTCATGAACGAGGTATAAATAAATACATGAATGAATAAAGCAGAAATGTGCTGGAAAGAAGAAATAAAAATCGATTCTGTTTGTAATTTCAAGTACTATATTTTTCGGCATGTAAGGCGAGACTTTTTCCTTCAGAAGTCCAGGCCTTGACTTATATGCCACATTGACTTATCTATTAATTAGTATTTTTTTTTTCATCTTTGCGCGGTGGCTTTTACTGGTCAGTTGGAGGGAAGGAGTTTGGTAGCATCAGTTGGTAAGAAAATACAGGGTGTCCATAAATGAAATATACAACTTCAGTATACTATTGAAAAAAACAACAACCCTACAATAAATAACAACTTACTTTTAATGTCAAAACACAGGGTTACTGTGAAATTTTTTTTTTTAAATGTCAGTAGGTCTGGGGTGCTCTGTTGGTTGCGTGTAAGATGTCTAAACGATAGTGCAGTTCCACTTATGTATGCTGCAGAATGTCAGGTGTAACAAGGAGGAAGACTGCAGTAATGTGTTCTTTGAGCTCAGTGATAGATGTTACCTTTTTCTTGTACAAAATGTCTTTAATAAAGCCCCCCCCCAAAAAAAAAAAAAAAATTGCATCAGGTAATATCAGGAGAATAGGATGGCCATGCCGTCGAACCCTACATCCAATCCAACGCCCTAGAAAATAGTGGTCTAAAGACTTGCGTACATCCAAAGACCAGTGCCGAGGCATTCCATCTTGCTGAAAAATGTTTTGAATATCCTGGAGTTGTGCAATTGCGAATTGTTCTAACATGTTCTTTGGGCTCCTTAGATAAGCCTCACGCATGTCTTCTATCTTTTCGTCCGAAATAGAAGGTCTCCCAGTGCTTTTGCCTTTCAAGACACTTCCTGTTGCTTTGAATTTTTTACCCATTGTTTGATGCTCCTTTGTGTTGGTGGCTGTTTCTTGTACTCCGTTCTGAACTTACGCTGAACTACTCTTAGAGATTTTGACTTCACGTAACAAAACAAAGAATACTTCTTTCTCCATTGGGGAAGCCATGTCTGTTGTATTCCATGTTTGACAAGATTTTTCACTATGAGACACCTGGCGCCATCTATCATCTGACTTGTAATCTCGTGAGTCAGGTTGAACACCCGCAAGTAGGATTATGGCAAGCTGACGTGAATTATTGGAGTTTGAACGAGGCATGGTAGTGAATCCCAGACCCAGGTGGATAGGACATTCAATTTCTGAAGTTGTGCGAACATTCAACATTCCTCGATCCACGGTGTCACATGTGTACCGAGAATACCTCATGGAAGGCATTACCACCCACCATGGACAGCACAGTGCCCGACCACGGGTGCTGAATGACCATGACCAGCGGCATCTGGTCAGGATTATCCATGCTAACAGACAAGCAACTCTGGTTCAAATAACATCCACATTCAATGCAGGAGATACTAGAGACATATCCATGAGGTCAGTGCAACATAATTTAGCATGCATGGGGTATAGGAGCAGAAGACCCACCAGAGTGCCTTTGTTAACACCACGACATTGGACACAGCGCCTCAGCTGGGCTCGTGAACACAGTAATTGGACCCTAGAAGACTGGCAACATGTGGCGTGGTCCGTTGAGTCACGACCAGTTGTTACGAGCTGATGGTAGGGTTCGGGTGTGGCGCAGACCCCATGAGGCCATGGACCCAAGCTGTCAACAAGGCACTATGCAAGCTGGTGGTGGTTCCATACATGTGTGTGGGGTGTCTTTACGTGGCATGGTTTGGGTCCTCTGGTCCTCTTAAATGCGTCATTAACTGGTAATTACTTTGTTGCTTTGCTGGGTAACTTCATGTACTCCAACAACAGCCCTTCATCGACTTCATGTACTGCAACAATGATGAGATTTTCCAGGCACACAATGCACCATGTCATCAAGCCAAGTTGTCCAAAATTAGTTCCAGGACCATTCTGGACAGTTCCGACAGATGTGTGTGGCCACCACGTTCGCCTGACATGAACCCAATAGAGCGCTTATAGGACCTGGTGGAAAGGTCCGTTCATACCCAAGATCCTGCACCAACAAATACCAGGGAACTGTGGGTGGTTATTCAGACAGCATGGCCCAACATCTCTCCAGAAGTCTTCTGGTTACTTGTAGAATTGATGCCACGTCGAGTTGCTGCATTTCGCTGGGCTAGTGGAGGTCCTGCATGATACTAGATATGTATCCCATGACTTTTGCCACTTCGGTGTATATATTGCTGAGTCTGAGCCCTTATTTCACAAAAAAGAAAAATGTTATAACAACGCTTATATATTAGTAAAATAATGATGATCTTTTGATTGTGATTTTATTTGTATTTATATGGAGATATATATGAACTGGGGATGTAAGGTCAGGTGATGCGTAACATCACAGCCTCTCCTTGACAAATGTCAACCCCGCCTTCTCGTGGTACATCCCGTTCCCACTAAAGGGGCTCTGACGACCGCCAATAGCGGTATAACTATACCATCGGGATCAGAGGAAATTCTATCCCACACTCACCAACCCGCTTGGCCAGCGTGGTGAGTTATGGCCAAACCCCTCCAAAATGATTCCACAACTTAAATCTTGGCCCTCAGTCTCCGGCAGCTGGAATGTACCTGGCCAAGGCAGCGGCCAGTGCGACATGAAGGCAGAGGGTGCTAAGAATCCCCGGAGGACCGGACTAGGCTGCCATCTGATGCTGACCTTGGCTACGTACAACGGACGCTCCCTATCTTCTGATTCAAGGCTTCTTGAATTGGAAGAGGAACTACAAAGGATCAAGTGGGACATCGTGGGGCTAAGTGAGGTAAGGAGAAAAGGAGAAGATCTCATCGAACTGAAAAGTGGACATCTCTTCTACTATCGTGGGACAGATACTGGCAGAACTAGTGGTGTTGGATTTATAATAAACAAGAAACTGAAGGATAAAGTTGTAGAAGTTGAAAGTTCCTCTGACAGAGCTGCACGACTCGTTATCCAACTCTCGAAAAGATACCAGGCTCAGATTATTCAAACTTATGCACCCACCACAAGTCATCCTGAAGAAGAAATTGAAGAATTTTATGAGGAAATTTGTCATCTAAATAATAAAGGTAAGCAGCACTTGAAAATAATTATGGGAGATTTCAATGCAAAAATAGGGCAACGGCAACAGAATGAAACTTCAGTAGGTAAATTCGGTCACGGCAACAGAAACCAGCGTGGAAATACTCTCGTTGAGTTTGCAGAGGCAGAAGGGATTTTCATCTTCAACTCCTTCTTCAAGAAAAAGCCACACAGGAAATGGACATGGAGACATCCAAATGGGACGACAAGTGAAATTGATTTTATTATGTGTAACAAAAAATTCGTCATAGAAGACTGCAGTGTGCTAAACAAGTTCAACACAGGTAGTGACCATAGATTGGTGAGATGTAAGATGCACCTCAACACCAAACTTGAACGTGGCAAGCTCATAAGACAAACAAAATCTATTGACATAACCAACCTTAAAAACACCATAATACCTTCAAGTTGGAACTGAAGAACAGGTTCTCTGCTTTAGAAGGCCTAACATCGGAAGAAGTGGACATCTCTGAAGTTAACAGAAAAGTAACCAAAGCTCTTATGGAAACAGCAATAAAATTAGCTGGGTCTAAGAACAAGTTGCATGTAAACAAATTATCAGGAAAAACGAAAATGTTGATGCAAAAAAGAAGAGAGATGAGGACAACTAAAGATGATGTGACTTCCAAAGTGGAATATATAGAGCTATGCAAGACAGTAAGAAAAAGTATCACTGAAGACGTAAGAAAATTCAACTGTGAACTAGTGAGGAAAGCAATTGAAAACAACCAAAGCCTAAAGATAGCAAAGGGACATCTCAGTAAAGGGAAGAAAACAGATTATGGCACTGAGAAAAGAAGATGGTTCTGTAACAAGAAATAGAGGCGAAATTTTTGACAAGAGTGAAAGATTTCTACTCCAAATTATATGAAAGGGATGATACATGCACTCCAGACATCATGAAAGATACCAGTACCAGAGTTCCTCCAGTCCTTCCAGCAGAAGTTGCACATGCAATCAAGAACATGAAGTGGGGGAAAGCTCCAGGAGAAGATGGAATTACTGTAGACATCATACAAGAAGCAAGTGGAGAAATTGAAACAGTACTCGCCCAAATTTTCACTCGATGCCTTAATGAAGGAAAGATTCCTGAGGATTGGAACACCGCTACAATGATCCTGCTACATAAGAAAGGTGACATTGAGGATCTCGGAAACTACAGACCTATCAGCCTCCTATCAGTAGTTTATAAAATCTTCACTAAAGTTCTTTCACACCGCTTGAAGGTAACACTGGACATGGCTCAACCGAGAGAACAAGCTGGATTCAGGAGTGGCTACAGCACAATAGATCATATCCACGTACTGAGAGAACTAATTGAAAGAGCGAGGGAATATGAACTTCCATTGTGCATGGCTTTTATAGATTATGAAAAAGCCTTTGATTCGGTGAAACCATCAGCAGTTACAATGGCTCTGAAAACCTGCGGTATTGAAGATGCATACATTAATATTATTAATAACATCTATGAAAATGCAAGTGCAAAGATTAGGCTGTTTGAAAATACAACACACATAAAAATTGGAAAGGGAGTGAGACAAGGTGACACCATATCTCCGAAGCTCTTTAATGCCACATTGGAGGGTGTTTTTCAGTCGCTGAGCTGGGAAAACAAAGGGATAAAGATTAATGGAGATTATCTAACCCACCTTCGTTTTGCTGATGACGTAGTCATTTTTGCAACTACCCCATCAGAGCTGCAGAGTATGATCCAGGAACTTGCTGACAAGAGTAAAGAAGTGGGATTAAAACTGAACTTTCAGAAGACAAAAGTGATGTTCAATGCTTTTACAAGAAATGAAGATTTATCGATTGATGGAGAAAAGCTGGAGATAACAGACACGTACGTTTATCTTGGACAGCAGATATCAAGTGAGGGTCACATTGATGAAGAAATTAATCGGCGTACAAAACTTGCCTGGAGAGCTTTTGGAAGAAACAGCATAATTTTCAAGAGCAATATGCCATTATGTCTTAAAAGAAAAGTGTTTGATCAATGCATCCTTCCAGTGCTTACGTATGGTGCAGAGACGTGGACCTTAACTAAAAGAGATATACAAAGACTGCAGACAACTCAAAGAAGCATGGAGAAGTGCATGCTTCGTGTAACCAGGAGAGATAAGAAGAGGAACTCGTGGATCCGAAAAATGACAAGAGTGGAAGACATCATGATCAGAGTTAAATCCCTGAAATGGCAATGGGCTGGACATACTGCCAGAAGGACAGATCATCGATGGACAGCCGAAATTTTAGATTGGATTCCAAGGGACAGGAAAAGACCCAGAAGAAGACCACATGGGAGATGGGTGGACGAAATTCGAAAGTATGCAGGGGTGACATGGAGGAGACTGGCACAAGACAGACCGTTGTGGAGGAAACTTGGGGAGACCTTCGTCCAGCAGTGGATTGCTAATGGTTGACAATGATGATGATGATGATGATATATGAACTGAAGAGCAATTGAATTAGACAGCTGGCATTATGCAAATGTGGCGCTGTGGGCAGCCCTGTAAACGGAAACGGACGTATGCAGCGATCTGACAATATAAGGAGTGATGCGACAGGAATCAGTAAGAGTCGGACGCAGTATAAGTAAGACGAAGGATCTAAGTGCATTTGATCGTGGACAAATTGTCGGGGCCCGACGAATGGGTCACTCCATCTTGGAAGTCGTGCAGGCACTGGGATTTTCACGAGCCACTGTGTCACGGGTGCACCGTGAGTACATCGAATCCGGTAAAACCATCCCTGCAAGGGCTAACTGCCGTGGACAACAGCGTGTGGATGAGCGGGGTCATCGTCGGCTAGCTCGCATTGTAACAACCGATAGACGGGCCACAGTGCAAGAAATCACTCGGCAATTTAACGCTGGTGCACAAAAACGTGTAAGCAGCCACACCATCCAGAACCATCTCCTCGCTGTGGGGTACAGAAGACATCGTCCCACGAGGGTACCGCTGCTGACCGCACATCACAGGGTGCAAAGATTAGCATGGGTGCGGGAACATCGCCACTGGACCCTAGACGTGTAAAAATGTTTCCTGGACTGATGAGTCGAGATTTATGTTGGTACATGCGGATGGCAGGATACGAGTACGGCACAAACCACACAAAGCGGTGGATCCTTCTTGCCAGCAGGGTACTCTTCAAGCTGGTGGGGGTGGCACTGGGGACTGTTTACGTGGACTGAAATAGGACCCCTGGTATGTGTGACATAGTCCCTCACAGGTCAACATTACCGGGATATCCTGGATGATCATTTGCTCCCGTTTGTGTGTTTTCAACATCCCACTTGGCAAGGTTCTTTAACACACAAGGTTGTGCCCATAAGACCCCTGTAAAGCTTCCCCTTCATGGGAGTGCAGAGGAGGTGGTCTGATGATGTCAGCTGTCTTACAGCATGACTCTAGCTAGTTCAGTGCACCGAAGGTCAAATGTCATTCGACTCTTGTTCAAAGAGCTGTTTTTTTTCTGCTTCTAGAATAATTTTAGTGTATATATAGTAAGTGGGATAGCTAAGTTTGTTTGCAAATAGTTTATTCTTTCGAGATGCCTTCAAGTTCCTGCACTGCTGCAGACTGCAAGAATAACTACAGAAATACCAAAGGATTAAGGATTCCCAATTGCATACCACAGATTTCTGAAAGTGACTGAGCTCTGCAGGTTATGGAAATTACGCTGTAAACGAAGTGATACTTTTTTTTTTTTTTTAATCCAGAATCAGGGGCGTATAGATGGGGGGGGGGGGAGTCACGGCTTCAGCAAAAACATTTTACAGAATAGACCTTTTTGCGGAAACTTCACATGAATAAAGAAATAGTCAGGAATTTTTTGTGGCAGCTTTAAAGGAGTATTAAAAAGAAAAGTAGTTTTTTTTTCTTCTGAGATTTAATTTTATAAAAACTGGATGACGGGAAAGCAGTTATTTCAGAGGACCTGAGGCCCCTTTTCATATCCATAGCAAATGCTCCAATGAATGTATATTAACAAGAGAATATGAGAGAAATATCAGTTCAATGAATGAAAATGTTTTATCAATGAGGATAAGGTGTTATGAATTACAGTTTTTTGCACAACTGCTTCAGAATATAATGAATTGAAAGTTGTTCTTTTCGGTATATGCAGAGACCTGTGTCGTTTTTTTTTTTATAACACAGTCGAGAAAAAATTTTACTAAGTGCAAAACATTGTGACTTATGTTGTGTTTTTTGTATTCAAAAGTAAATAATTTACGTAGTTTTGCTTTTTTTTTTTTTTTGGTGATATGATTCTTAATTGTTACTTATTTATTTGTTTACTTATGTTCTGTGTTTTGATATAAATCGGAAAATTTCATTAGGCACTCTCACAGAAGTTATGTGTTTTGTAGGCCTGATCGCGAGGCGTTTTAAAGAGGCTCGCCTTAGTTGCTAAAAGAATAAAATTTGCATTACATGTTCAACTTTTGCGTAACTGTTTTGTAGTATTTTCTAGTGATATAAAACTAGGGCAATTATTTCAATTACAACGTGCAGATGCAGATTTGTGTTACACGCAGTAAAGCGCAATAATTTTGGTCTTACGCAAAATACCTTTAGGTTCCAAAGAATTTTAATTATTAAAATGCCTATAACTTAATTAATAGCATGGAATTAAAAAAATAACTAATTGAGTGCTAATAGATTTTTGCAAAAGGGTCTAGAAGAATTTTTTATGGTGGGCTCCGAGATTTTCTGGTACTCCACTGTCCAAAATGCTACTATTTGCTCCAAACATTTTGCTGAAGGCGACTATAAAAGGGATATGTAAAAGTGAACTAGTGGGGCTGCTGCAGAAAAAGCATTGAGCCGATGTTCCACCCAATCCATGGCGAACATGAAATTAAAAAAAGTGAAAACTTATCAAAGGCAATGGAAATTAATTCCTCTAAAATTCAGCCGAGGCATTAAACTTTTCTTGAAAACCTGTACTATGAATCAAATGAGGCACATCAATTCGCAGCTGAAAGAGAAAGAAAAAAAAAATTAAGAAAACTCAAGCTTCTGAAGATAACTACATGAAGAAAGGATTTAAAAAAAAAAAAAAGTTATTTCTCACATTTGTTCAATGGCGTCCCGAGGATTTCTTTATATGGGTGGCCAAAAACATTGAAGATGCAAATGAAAATACAACGGAGAAAACATCTCCGAAAATACTGGTAAGTGTTAAAAATATCTCCGCCATATTAAAGTATTTCCAATGATTTATGAAATATATATTTAAAATCACATACAAATATATTTAAAAAATACGCAGCCAATAGCGAAAAACAAAGGACCAAGTGACACCGGGTCCTTGGGCCAACCCAACTGAGAAATGCCAGAGCATTTGTTTATTTACAGAATTTTGCATAAGAAATATTTAGAGTTTTCTCTGAGAGCATGTTGATACTTAGTGATAATCAAATTCGGAGACAAATAATTAGAAATTCATTTATTACAGAACTAAATATACGAAGTGATTACGTGAATGCATTGCTTCTACCAACAAACTGCTTGTATGTCAATAGACAGCAGACAACTCTCGTGTTCGCTGCTTTCTCTTGTAAGACAGGGGACGTCAGAGGGAATGCTGTGCAGGAAAGCTCACTCGGTACTCCCGTATGAGCAAACCTAGTAGTCTGTTAAACTTGCCACTGGGGACCTCATCCTGCAACAAGACAATGCCCCGTGCCATCGCTCCCGAATTGTATCCGAATGGTTGGATGAACACACTTCGGACATGACCTCGCTTCCTTGGCCAGCTAGGTCACCTGACCTCAATCCCATCGAGCACATCTGGGATGCCATCAAGAGAGATGTTCAAGGCTCTGACCCCCCCCCCCCGGCCCTCCATCAAATCTTCGGGAACTGTGGGAGCTTGTTCAGGGGTCGTGGATCTGTATGGCTTCCCAACGCTTTCCGGTGTCTTGTCGAGTCCATGCCGAGACGAATCGCCGCGGTCATCAGGGGAAAGGTGGTGCTACACATTACTAGACAGGTATCTCTGATTCAATTGCTCTTCAGTGTATACAATATTGTATGAATGGTATGAAGAACATTGTTAATCATCATATTTTAAGCTGTGATTTTATAAGGAATTACTGCTCAACTGTTAAACTTTTTTTTGTTTAGTATCAGTCATTTGGACAATGTTTTTGAAAATCTTAATTAAGTCTCTATATCTTTTTAATTGTAGATTTCTTGTGACTATTAAATTTAATTTTTTAATCTCTTTGGTATGTATTAGCTGCTAAGAGCATTTTTTAAATTTGTATGTGTGTTAATGAACTTTTTCGTTGTTTTGTAGACAAACAACAATGGATTACTGTGGCGAGAGGAAACTGACTTAAAGCGAGCTTTGTATGCATCCCTTCAGGAATCCAGAAGGCGCAATTATGATGAAATTGAGGATATTAATGGTTACGAGAAAGAAAAGGTTGAAGGTGCTGATCCATTTCTAGAAAATGGTCAAGATGACAAAGAAGATAGTCCCAGAAGGTAAAATACTTAAAATTTTAATCTCAATTTTTAACCCTTAAATGACCAGGACCCTAAAATTGTGTGCAACTCATAGAGTGCCATGATGTTTGAAATTTTATGTAGCTATTTTTTGAATTTCTTTCCTACCTTTTTAGACATTATCAAAAAAAAAAAAAAAAAATGGAAACAAATTATTGTGAGGTCACTACAGTTACCGATGTGTGGCCTTGATAAACTCAGACTCTTGATGTGTTGCCTTTGATCGCTGGATTATAGTCTTATTGCATCATTGTGGCAGCTGCAGTGATTAAGATGATTTTTTTTTTCACTCATCCGAGAAGTGGCAAGGGTAGAAAGCCTTACACGTACTCCAGAAGGATGACTTAGGAAGTTTGTCGCCTTCATGTTCAGGTGTTGAAAAGGTGATCAAAAGGTTAAGGCATTTCAGTACATTTCTGGGTTCTCAATAAAGTGTTAATCTAGGATTAACTTATGGTATGTATAGATCTTAGTAAACTATCTAAAGAAATGTTGCACCTAGATTCTTGAAGAAAGTACCAATAGTTACTTTTACACTTTAAATATTTATTATAGGCTATGTAGTGCAATCAAAAAGTTCTGAGACTAGGTACGTAGCATGCCAACAGATGGCAGTACATGGATGCGCAAGCAGCGGTCGAGGGCAGTGACCTTCATGAGTCATTGTGCCAAGTGGCAACATTCTGTGAACACCAGGAGCTGTGCTACACGATATTTGGTGACCATGTGCAGAACACAGCTGCGATGTCGGTATGGACTGCAAACTAGAGCATGAGCCATCAAATTCTGCGTCAAACTCAACAATTCGGGAACCAACATTCCTGTCACGGGTCATCACTGGGGACAAGACTTGGGTCTACGGTTATGATTCAGAGACCAAACAACAGTCGTCGCAGTGGAAGAGCCCGGCATCTCCACGACCGAAGAAGGCCCGACAGGTCCGGAACGCAACCAAAAGCATGCTCATTGTGTTCAATATTCGTGATATTGTGCACCATGAATTCGTCCCCAAGGGCCAGACTGTCACCGCCCTTTTTTACTGCGATGTTCTGTGGGAGGACATTTTACTGCAAATGACCTGAAATGTGGTGCAGGGGCTATTTCCTGCTCCATCACGACAACGCAGCAGCTCACAGTGCTAGCAACATGCCAGTTTTTCAACCACAACAGCATGACTACCCTTCCTCACCCCACTTGCTCGGCGGATTTGGCCCCCCTGCAACTTCTTTCTGTTCCCGAAGATGAAGCTGAAGCTCAAGGGTCGCCGTTTTGAAACCATGGATGAGATCCAGCGCAAATCACAGACGGTGCTTGACACGATTCACGAACAGGACTTCCAGGTAGCGTTCCAACAGTGGCAAAAAGCTGGCAGCAGTGTATTGTTGCCCAAGGAGACTACTTTGAAAGAGATCATAGCTAGATTTAAGTAACGTAAGTACTCTGTTGTATATTGGCCTAGTCTCGGAACTTTTTGATCAGACCTCATATAGTTACATCACATTATACACATTTTTCAGTTTAAGGGCAAATCAAGTCTGCCTTGAATTTTTAGCTCTTCTTTTGTATAAAAAAGTATGTGCTTATAGTATTACTTTGTCCATCCGTCTGTGGAGACCATGTCTCTGCAACTATTAATCCAGCGTAAAAATTCTTTTTGCATTGGAAAGCTTGAAATATGTGAACAATGATCCTTTTATTCTGCTTTTTTCTTCTTTTTTTCTGATGCATAACTTAGCTGCTAGAGGGTGTAAATGCAGATGCTATCGACAAACTGCATTTAATCCCATAGTATTGCTCTAACTATCCGGCTGAAAAAATTTCTTCCTATTGATACCATTTACAATGAAGACTATTTTGGGTACAGTTTCTTTTTCAAGTAATGCATAAATTTTCCACTAGGGCGTGTAAAAGTAAATTGCGATTTCCCTAATATCTCTGTTTCTAAAAGTCCTATGTGAAAAATTCTTTCTGCATCGGATATAGCTCCGGGTGGCAGATTTCTACATATAATTTCTAAATCTTGGTAAAGAATAATTTGGCCACTAGAGGGCATAAGTGTCTGTGTTTCTGATGTATTTGCAGTAAAATCTGAGCTTCTAAAAACTCGATTGAAAAAATTATTTCGTGAACTGATGTGGTTCACCTCAGAAAACCTTATGAGTATACTTTCTGCTTAAAACATTGCATAGTTTTTCCGTCAGGGACTGTAGATGTATATCATTTTTTTTGTCAGTATTTCTGCTTCTAAGAGAGAGTCCAATTTGAAACTTCCTTCATCAGAGAGCATTTTCAGCGCCAAATGTTTTTCATATAATTTCAAATTTTTCTTAATGCACAAGTGTGCTACTAGATGGCATAACTTCATATTTCCATTTACAGCATGTTTACAACAACATCTGCAGGGCTAAAAACCTGATTGAAAAAATTATTTTTCAATCAGATACTATTAACTATGAAAATATTTTGTTTTTTCATTCCTGAAAAAATGCACAATTTCGCTGCTCAGGGTTGCAAATATTTAATCTGTTTTTCTTGATAGCTCTGTTTCTAAACGTGCAATTTAAAAAATTATTTTAACACTGGATATAGGGCGACCATATTCTTGCAAGACAAAAACAGGACAGTCGTAACGATTGGCAATTTAATTAATGGAATGTGCCATTTAAAATGGAGAAAATACTAAAATTCACTTTCAAAGTTTTACTCTTAATTTTAAACACTTAAAAAAAAAATGGTTTGGTTTGTTTCAGAAGTATTTTTTGAACTACTAATTTGTTTTAGAAGTTTCTTGTTTTTTAAAAACAAATCATAACATTTTTCAAGAGTAAGATAAGTTTACTTTAATCATTAACATAGCTTTCAGTGTGGAAATATGCAACTGAGACTTTTCAGTTATTTAAATGTTGTTCATTATAGAAGAAATCCTTTCTAATGATGTAGAAGTACTAGGAAGGCACAGCACAAACTGTATGACATTCGACAAGACAGCAAATGGAATGCTTTTGTTGCTCAAAATACCAAAAATTTCTACCATTTCTCTGCCACGTTCACCTTATTTTCATTCCAGAGACACATTTTCTCACAAATAACTACTTTTGCTCATCACTACTGATCAAAAAGGGAACTTTCTTCATTGTCATTAGAAACAATTATTTTAAAGATATCTTGTGGCAGTTTGTCCAAAGTGTCTTGGGTTTTTATCAAAATAGGAATAGTCTGTAAAAGAATCCAGTTAAAATTGTCAGGACCACCCTAACTTTCCCCCCATTTTTGCAAATACGATACAGTTGTTTTATAAAAGCTTTTTGCTGTGTTCAGGAACAGATCTTCTTTGATATGTCTGTCCTCTACTAAATCTGAAAGTTTTTTCTTGATTTTAAGTGTGATGAAACCTTCATCAAGCCTGCCATGTATCTTCACCTGGAATTTGTTAAACTAAAAAGCTACTTCTGTTGCTGAAATCTCATGCTTATCAATTGATAATAATGTTTCTGTAAGGGACTGAATTTGAGAAGCAAACATGAGCCATATTTCTAAACAACGATCTTCAAACAATTTTTTCAGCATCAATGGGCATTTTTCTTGCAAAAGAAAGTAGGAGTGTAACTCAACAAAAATTCCAATTATCCTTTCCATGCCACTTGTGCTAAAAAACTTTTCTTTGTAAGCATCTCATCTCTCATTCTTTCAACATGTCCAAACCACCTAAGAATATTAGTCTTCACCTTGCTAACAACATTTTTGCTTCACATTATACAACTGCAACAAATCTTCATTCCTTACACAATCAGAATGTGTCTTGCCACAAACCCCTCATAAGTAAATGCATTTCTCCAGCACACAAACAACTCGTATGTTTTTTCTGTAGTACCTAGATTTCACTGCCATACATCAAAGTAGAAACAATTACACTTTCATACACAGCCAAATGATTGGTTCTCTTGAGAACCAATCATTTCTGTGAAAACCTCCTAAAGCAGCTATGACTTTCAATGAAGATTTTACTCGCCTTCTAATTTTGCTATCTAATTTTTTCTCTGTCAAACATGCTTCCTAAATACACAAACTCATTCACCTGGCCAATTACTGTGCCATTTAGACTTCTCTTGCATTCAGTACTAACAGTTCCTCTCTCAAAAATCATAACTTTGGTTTTACCCTTATTTATACTCAGTTTGAATTTCATGCAAACTTCATACATCCGAGACAACATACTCTGCAACTCACTTTTGCTCTCTGCCAACAGGACTGTGTCTGTCATCAGCATACAGCAATCTGCACACACGGATATTACTCAAACTTAAACCAGTATTGTCCATTTTGGCATTACACATGCACACATCCATAAATACACCCTGATTCAAAAAGAAGTATACAGTTTCTAGATGCTGTAAAACAGTAACAGTTGAAGACATGGACCACAACTGCGAACCATTAGGTACATGTACTCATAAAGTTTGTGTCCCGCTACTGAGGGAAGTGACGTAGGCGACAGAGCGCGTGTCACGTGACTAATCAGTCAAAATGGCAGCGTCTGCAGTGGAGAAGGCATTTTGTGTTCTTGAATTGAGCAAAACGGAATCTGTAATTGTTGCAACAGCATTTTCGATCATGATTCGGAAAAGAACTTCCAACCAGAAAATCTATCTACGATTGGCATAAAAAATTTGAAACTATGAGCTGTTTGTGCAAATTTAAAACTCCTGGATGACCGTGTGTATCGGAAGAAGTCGTCGATAGTGTTTGCACCGCCATTCAACGAAGCCCGGGAAGATCAAAGCGGAGGGCGAGTCGTGAAGTGCAGATTTCACATACCACTGTCTGGAGAATTTTGAAAAAGAAGCTAAAAATGATTCCATACAAAGTGCAGATGTTGCAAAATCTCACTGACCTTGACAAGACAAAGCGCTCTGAATTTTGTGCCGAAATGCAGCACCGTTTTGAAAATGACGATTTTGCCGATCACTTAGTTTTCACCGCTAAAGCTACATTTCACATGAGTGGTCAGGTAAACAAGCACAATCTTCGCTTTTGGGGAACGGAGAATCCCAGATTTACAGTGCAACACATGCAAGATTCCCCTAAGGTAAATGTGTTCTGTGCTATGTCCAAAAAGAAAGTGTATGGCCCCTTCTTTTTTCACGAGAAAACTGTCATGAAAGGCTCTTTTCTGGATATGTTAAGTCTTTGGTTGATGCCACAGTTGCAGGACGACAGTGACAACTTTATTCTCCAATTGGATGGTGCACCATTGCACTGGTTAGGCGACGTGCGAGATTATCTCGATGAATATCTTCCTCACTGATGGATTGGACGAGCTGTGGACTACAACATGCCACTGACCCAATGGCCACCCAGAAGTCTTGAGTTAACACCTTGTGACTTTTTTCTGTGGGGGTACGTAAAGGACAGGGTATTCGTCCCCTCCCTTTTCTGTTGATCTAGTGGAGCTGAAATAGTGTATCACAGCCACTATCACTGCACTTGATTCAGATATCTTACCTCGCGTTTGGGCGGAAATGGATTACTGGCTGTATGTGTGTTGTGTGACTAAGGGTACACACAGAGAACATCTGTGACTGTCTCTAAAAGAACTTGAAACATTCCCCTGTAATTCTGTTACAGGTAACATAAAATATCTTACATTGTTCTTGTTTTATAGTGCATTGAAACTGCATACTTCTTTATGAATCACCCTGTATATTAAACAGCCATCCATAAATATATTTGACATTACACAACCCTGCCTGACTCCTGCACCAATAGAAAAACTATTTCGATAAAACACCATTCACTCGTACACATGCTCTACTGCCAGCATACATGGCTTTCACACTATTGAGTAGATTCCCAGTAATACCATATTTATTCAGTACCTTCCACAGCAGAGTCCTATTTACTTTGTCGTAAGTTTTCTCTAAATCTATGAAGGCCGCAAACACTTTTTTACCAACAGACAAATACTTTCCAATCATCATGCGTTAAGCAAAAATTTGATATTTAGTGCAGCCTTTACCAGGCATAAAACTACTTTGTCTTTTTTTTTTTTTTTTTTTTTTTTTTGAAAAGACTCAAAGAATGTTTAAAGCAAAACAAACAGGTAAAAATAGCTCGGGGATGGAAAGCTGCGACTGAAAATAGCTTGAAGTCATGTTTTTGATTCTGGTTGGTAGTGATGTACCCATGATTCATCCCCAGTAAAAATTCTGTTAAACATGTCTTCTCCTGCACATATGAACTGAGAGAGATGTTGCAAAGACAGGCCCGTTTGGTTCATTTTGTTTCCGGGCACCTACTGTGCGCAGAATTTCCGGAAATTTGAACAACTGTGCATTATGCTGTAGGCTAAACCATGAGTACAGGCTAAACCATGAGCTTAGGCTAAACCCCAAAAAGTTCTGTTTTGGGCAGGTTTCTGTTTCAGACAGGTTTTACTGTAGTTTTATACAAGCATAATGTATAAAACTTTTATATGCTTACACTGAAGTGCCAGAAAAACTGGTACAGATGAGCTTATGCAAAATACATAGCAACGTCACCTATGCACATACTTGGTTGCATCCGCCAGTGCGCATCATGAGAATGACAAGTAATAACGATTTAAGCGATTTTCAACGTGGTGTCTAGTTGGCGCTCCTGAGATGGGCCATAGTATTTCAGAGGTAGAAACGAAGTTCGGATTTTCACGGGCGACCATTGCAAGGGTGTACTGTGACTACAAGAATTTCGGCAAAACCTCCAACCTACGATACCAGTGTGGCCGTAAAAAGACATTGGGTGAACGTGACCATCGTCGGCTGTCAAGAATCGTTTCACGCGATAGGCATGCAACATTTTCGCAGGTATCATCGGAATTCAATGCTGGAGCCTCAACAAGCATCAGCGTCCAGACTGTGCAACGCACCCTGCACGATATGGGCTTTGGGAGCCGACGCCCAACTCGAGTCCCCTTGATGGGTGCACGACACAGCTATGCACCTCGCTTGGGCACAGCAACACCACCAATGGACACTTGATGACTGGAAACAAGCAGCCTGGTCTGACGAGTCGCGTTTCCAAGTGTATTGGGCAGATGGAAGGATTCGTGTGTAGCGCAAACCTCATGAAGCCATGGATCCCGCCTGTCAACAGGGAACTGTACCGGCTGGTTGGGGGTTCGTAATGGTATGGGGTGTGTTTAGCTGGACTTCACTGGGACCTCTGGTATGTCTACAAACGTCTGTGACCGGCCAACGCTATGTGCGCATCCTTTCTGACAAGTTACACCCGTTCGTGTCCTGCATTCATGCTGTTTGGTTGGGCCTGTTCCAACAGGGCAATGCACTTCCACACAATTGTCTGGACGCCACATTATTGTTAGAGGAGCATTCATCTGAGTTTGGGGTGTTGCCATTCCCACCCAAGTCCCCAGATCTGAACGTGATAGAACACATTTGGGATGCCATGCAACAAGCTATCGAACACAGGCATCCGAGACCTCAGAATACACCCGAATTGTGGAACGCTCTGCAGGAAGTATGGTGTGCATTGCCTACAGCATATTTCCAGAAGCTAGTGGAGTCCATGCCCTGTCGTATTTCTGCAGTCCTGCGCTCCCATGAGGTACCTACCAAGTATTAGACTGGTGTACGAGTTTTTCTGGCACTTCAGTGTATATGTATTACCATCTTTGAGGACCATGAATTCTGGATGCATATCACACAGTGAAAGTGAAGCTAATAAAGTAAAAAACATTGTTGGCAGTTCATAGCTTCAGGTTCCGTATCACTTTGTCCGTGTTTATTTAATCCACATTCACTTGGTCCAGTTCATTGAGTCCGGGGTTCACTTTGTCTGGTGTTCATTTAGTCCACTGTTCATTTCATCCACCATTCACTTTGTCTGCCATTCACTATGTTCACATTCATTTCGTCCTCAGAATGGATGGAATACCGTGGAAATTTTCTATTTTGATGGGATTTTTGTTACTAGGCAAAAAAAAAAAAAAAAAGGTAAGCGGACATTGCTTACACACAATTTTTTTTCTTGTTTAAGTTTTTCAATAAAATATATTAAGTATTAATTGAGCAGTATTATATTTTATTCACAAAATCATATTTGTAAAAGGTTTATTCCAATGGCATAAATGTTTGGGATCTTGACGATTTTAGACCCCTTTTCTCCTTTATGTAAAAAGTCTGTTTTCTTTCTCTCACGCCGCAAATTCACGGTAAATATTAATCTAAACTTTTTTTAACCATTATACTTTTATGGATTTTTTTCTCAAGTTAAATAGCTATCACACATGTACAGAGAGCATTATTGTTCGTTCATATGAAAATTAGTTATACGAAAATTATAAACGAGTAATAATCAAAATAAAAAAAATACTGAAAAGTTAAGAACTGTTTGAAAATAACACACAAGATGAATTTCAAAACATTAAAAGATTTCTGGTAATACTCTGATTTAGGTTGCAGTGACTGACATCATTCCACACAAAAGAGTTAAAAATCTCTTCAAAGTTCAGTTCCTCATTTTACTTAAAATAACATTTAAAATTGTTATATTTTTTAAAATAAAAAAAACTTAAACAGGAAAAAGAATCGAATGTAAGCAGTGTCCGCCTACCTTTTTTTTTTCTGCCTAGTAAGGAAAGTAACAAAAATTCCATCAGAACGGAAAATTTGCACGGCATTCCATGCATTCTAAAGATGAAATTAATGTGGACAAAGTGAACAGCAGACAAAATTAACAGTGGATTAAATGAACAGTGGACAAAGTGAACCATGAACAAAATGAACTGGACCAAGTGAACACGGACAAAGTAATCCATCACCGTAGCTACAGATATGAGTGTCTTTAGCGGAATATCACAGAAAAACAGGTTGATTAAATGGTGAACCATAGAACTGCAGACATTAGAAGTAAATTGGATATTTCTTTGGTAAGTGATAAAGGTAATGAGAACATATGGTGATGGTTTGGAGACATGTATGTTGTATGGGAGATGAAAGATTGCTTAGGAAGATGTGAAATTCTGTGCCATCATGCCAGAGACCAAGGCATAGGCTTAAAGGCAAAGTGAATTGAAAGAGTGAAATTACCATTTCAACCCAATGGAGTGTCCAGTTCCAACATCTGTTTGATAATGTCTGGATGCCTGCATGTGGGAGTTATATACAGGGTGTTCAACTTAAAAGTACACCAAGATAAATATGCACATACTTTTATTTGCACAACTGAAGAGTAGTTACAGTAAGTCTTGAAAATGACGTCCATGCATTTCAATGCATTTATCAACATGCTTGGCCAAGTTACCGCTGACATTTCTCAGCATTTGACCATTTATTCTGTGTATAGCAACAGCAATGTTTCTCGTCAGCTCAATGAGGGTGTGTGGGTTGCCATAAACCTTTAGGTATCACCACAGAAAAAAGTCTGGACTGGTGAGATCAGGAGACTTGGGGGGAAATAGTCCAATGGAAATCAATCTCTCACTGAAAAATTCCTAAAGCATCTGTATAGTAGACATTGTAGTGTGGCAGGTTGCACTCTCTTGCTGGAACCATCAGTGCAATGAACTGCTGAACAATTTTTTGGTATGCTTCTGCATTCAGAATGTCATGAAAAAACAGTGGTCCATCCAACTATTAGTCTTGAGGCAGCACACCATACCCCTACTTTTGCGGGTGCAGAGGAGACTCAACAAGCATGTAGGTTTTCAGTGTGCCACAAATGGTAGTTCTGGCTATTAATGCAGCCACTAAGATGGAACCACGCCTCATCTGTGTAAAACACAAAATCTAACTGTGTGTTGCCATGAATAAATAACTTAAACCATCAGCAGTACTCAAGCCTTCTCTGGTTAGTTTATAGAATACTTGCATTCAATATAAATAGTACTTTAGCATTTTTTTTTATTGCAGTCTGTACTAAACCTAAAGAGATGTTCTGTTGTTGACTTAATTTCCTTAATGGCTTTTTAAGAGATCTCTGTATTGCCCCTTCAGTGTCACATACAGCTTTGAGTGTTAACACAAACCTTCATCCGTTTCATTTCTTATCAACAACAGAACTTGTGACAAAAAAACTTCTTCACCAACTTTTCAATTGCTTTTTTCGATGGTGCTTGCTTTCCAGATCTTTCACAGAAGTTCTGCTGACACTGAATGTATGAATGATTTGTCTTCGGATGCTGTTCAAGCACAAGCATTCATTCTTCAATTGAGAGCAGCATGATGAACACAACAGGAATACACTAACAACAACAGAGAGAATATGCCACAATGCTGGCAATTACATACTGATCAGGCTGGTGTGAATGAGCGGAATCCAGTCCACTGTTGCATGTGTAGTTAACCGTTCGACTAAAATACAAAAATTCACCAAATTGCTACTGTTTATAGTAGCAGTTTACTTTTAAGTTGAACACCCTGTATGTAGTAGTAGTTTCTGTAGAAAAGAAAATAGTAAAAGTTGGATGGGGTGGAATTATACAGAAATGCATTTAAAAAGCAAAACATCTCTACCATACATGCTTTAGATATTGTGCTTGCATTTCCTATGCTGCACTTTGTGGAGTATCTGATCACATATTTTTGTTTTGTATGCTTAATTACATGGTTTCTATCACACATGATGCTGTTTTGAGTTATGTATTTTTTCAGTGCTTCTTTTTTTGAGTACATCTTGCATGCACCGATGGAAATAATTCTAGGATATTTTTTATAGGTCTTATTGCCACTGATACAAATGTTTCTTTTTTTTATTTTCTAGGGCAAGAGTTCATGCTCAAAGGAAATTTGCCCAGGGATCATCTCCTAATAGTCCTGTTCCCACACCACTCAAAGTGTGCTGTGCCAACAACACTACTACGGACCTCTTACCATGTCGGAGACCAAAAACTGAAGACTTTCTCACGTTCCTTTGCCTCAGAGGTAAAATTGTGTTTTGCTGTGTTAAAAAAAGTAATTCATTTTAAGTTTTTTTTTTATTCTATATTGTGTGCTTGTTCAAAAATTTATAGTATTTTTTGCCTCTGTAATTGCTATGATCTTGTGATTCAGTGAAAAAAGGAAGTAGGACTTTAATTTGTGAAGAAACAGTTGATTGCCAAACAGTGGCATCACAGAAAGTATCACAATCCTTGAATTGTTGGTTATGGAGAGATAGGTTGAGGTTGAACCACATTATTGTGACCACCAGCTAATATCCAGAGTAACCACCGTGTGCAGCACGCACAGCAGTTAGATGGGCTGGGGGTGACTCAGTAAGGTGCTGGAAGGTGCTCACAGGCATGTAGAGCCATGCTGACTACAGTGCATCTGACAGCTGCTGGAGGATGCATGGTGGAGGATCCATAGAGTGAACAACATGATCGTGGTGGTCCCACAGATGCTCAATTGGGTTTAAGTCTTCATCGTGCTCTTCCAACCACTCTCGGACATTTCTAGCTGTGTGACACGTTGCATTGTCATGCTGGAAAATCCCATCCGCCCCAGGGAAGACAATCAGCATGTGTGGGTGTACGTGGTCTGAAAGGATGGATTCATAATGAATTTGGTCCATAGTGCTTTCCATAGGTATGAATGGACCCAGGAAATGCCATGAAAACATTCTCCAGATCATAACGCTGCTCCCACCAGTTGTTCTTCCAGCAATGGTTGAAGAGGGTTTGTTCTCTGATGTTTCTCGCCTTATATGCCAACATCCATCCGTTCAATGAAGCATAAAATGTGACTCGTCGGAGAAGGCAATCCTTTGCCAATCAGCGGAGGTCCAATTTTGATACTGCCATGCAAATGTAAGCCGTTTCTGCCGATGCACCTTTGTTAGCATAGGTGCAGTGACCATCCATCTGCATTGGAGCCCCATATGCAGTAGGGTTTGCTGAACTGTCATTTTAGACACACTTCCAGTAGCCCCCTGGTTCATTTGACCAGTGAGTTGCTCCACTGCAGCGTGCCGGTCGGCCCTCATGCACCTTCGCAGCTGACTTTCACCTCTCACATCAATGGCACATAGTGCTCCGCAGTTTCCACATTGCTTATTCGCAACGGTGCCATTTCTCCAATCACGATACACTTTAACCACAGCAGCACTCGAACAGTTCACGAACTGCGCTGTTTCAGAAATACTGCCACCCTTGGCCTGAAAGCCGATAATCATCCCTTTTTGCAAATCTGATAAATCGCTCCTTTTATGCATGACAGCAATGCGTGATATGTTTTCAGAATGCCCACAGCACACCTTATATTCACTCCAAGCCAGCTCATGACACGTGCCTTTTTCTTTGGCTTTGCGTTGTTGACGTCAAAAGTAGTAGGTGGTCACAATAATGTGACTCGACTGTGTGTATATACATGTGTATGAACTCCAAGAGAACAAGCGGGATTCAGGAATGGCTACAGCACTGTAGATCATATCCATGTACTGAGAGAACTAATTGAAAGAACAAGAGAATGAGCTCCCATTATGCATGGCTTTTATTGATTATGAAAAGGCCTTCGATTCTGTGAAACCATCAGCTGTTACAACGACTTTGAAATCCTATGGTATTGAAGATGCATACATTAGCATTATTAATAACATCTATGAAAATGCAACTGCAAAAGTTTGGATGTTTGAGGATATGGCACTAATAGAAATTGGAAAAGAAGTGAGACAAGGTGACACCATATCTCCCAAGCTCTTTAATACCACTTTGAAAAATGTTTTTCGATTATTGAACTGAGAAAAAAAGGGTTAAAGATTAATGGAGATTATTTAACTCACCTTCGTTTTGCTGATGACATAGTCATTTTTGCAACTACCCCTTCAGAGCTGCAGTCCAAGAACTTCCTGACAAAAGTAAAGAAGTGGAATTAAAAATGAACTTTCAGAAGGCAAAAGTGATGTACAATGCTTTTACCATAAACGAAGATTTATCGATTGATGGAGAAATGCTTGAGACAACTGATACCTATTTACGTTTATATTGGGCAGCAGATATCAAGTGAGGGTCACATTGATTAAGAAATTAATTGACATATAAAACTTGGATGGAGAGCTTTTGGAAGAAACAATACAATTTTTAAGACCAGTATGCCATTATGTCTTAAAAAAAGTGTTTAATCAATGCAGGATGCCAGTGCTTACATATGGAGCAGAGATATGGACCTAAACTAAAAAGAACATACAAAGACTGCGGACAACTCAAAGACGTATGGAGAGATGCATGCTTGGTTCAACCAGGAAAGATAAGAACTTGTGGATAAGGAAAATGACAAGTGGGCGACATCATGACCAGAGTAAACTCACTGAAATGGCAATGAGCTGGACATGTTGCCAGAAGAACAGACCACCAATGGACAACTGAAATTTTAGACTGGATTCCGAGGGACAGAAAAAGACCCAGAAGAAGACCCCATGGAACTCCCCGGTGTCCGAACCCTCGGGGAGTCTTTCCCTGATGAGTGGCTCCCGGTCCCCAACCCCAAGTGTTTACCATTATTATTTTTATTATTGTTGTATGTGAATTGTGAGAGTTTTAGTTTAGGTGCGTTAATTTAGTGGGATTCAGGGATTTCTACAGGAAGTTCTTGGTTGAAGGTGTAGAGAATTTGACTTATATATATATGGAACATATAGAGATATGAAAGACTTTGAAAAAGTATCACTAAAGACGTAAGGAAATTCAACTGTGAACTAGTGAGGAAAGCAATTGAAAACAACCAAAGCCTAACGATAGCAAAGGGACATCTCAGTAAGGGAAGAAAACAGATTATGGCACTGAGAAAAGAAGATGGTTCTGTAACAAGAAATAGAGGCGAAATTTTGACAAGAGTGAAATATTTCTACTCCAAATTATATGAAAGGGATGATACATGTACTACAGACATCATGAAAGGTACCAGAGTTCTTCCAGTCCTCCCAGCAGAAGCTGCACACGCAATCAAGAACATGAAGCGGGGGAAAGCTCCAGGAGAAGATGGAATTACTGTAGACATCATACAAGAAGCAAATGGAGAAATTGAAACAGTACTCGCCCAAATTTTCACTCGATGCCTTAATGAAGGGAATATTCCTGAAGATTGGAACAATGCTACAATGATCCTGCTACATAAAAAAGGTGACATTGAGGATCTCAGGAACTACAGACCTATCAGTCTCCTATCAGTGGTTTATAAAATCTTCACTAAAGTTCTTTCACACCGCTTAAAGGTAACACTGGACATGGCTCAACCGAGAGAACAAGCTGGATTCAGGAGTGGCTACAGCACTGTAGATCATATCCACGTACTGAGAGAAGTAATTGAAAGAGCGAGGGAATATGAACTTCCATTGTGCATGGCTTTTATCAATTATGAAAAGACCTTTGATTCGGTGAAACCATCAGCAGTTACAATGGCTTTGAAATCCTGTGGTATTGAAGATGCATACATTAATATTATTAATAACATCTATGAAAATGCAAGTGCAAAGATTCGGCTATTTGAAAATACAACACATAAAAATTGGAAAGGGAGTGAGACAAGGTGACACCATATCTCCGAAGCTCTTTAATGCCACATTGGAAAATGTCTTTCAATCACTGAACTGGAAAAACAAAGGGATAAAGATTAATGGAGATTATCTAACCCACCTTTGTTTTGCTGATGACGTAGTCATTTTTGCAACTACCCCATCAGAGCTGCAGAGTATGATCCAGGAACTTGCTGACAAGAGTAAAGAAGTGGGATTAAAAATGAACTTTCAGAAGACAAAAGTGATGTTCAATGCTTTTACAAGAAATGAAGATTTATCGATTGATGGAGAAAAGCTGGAGATAACAGACACGTTCGTTTATCTTGGACAGCAGATATCAAGTGAGGGTCACATTGGTGAAGAAATTAATCGGCGTACAGAACTTGCCTGGAGAGCTTTTAGAAGAAACAGCATAATCTTCAAGAGCAATATGCCATTATGTCTTAAAAGAAAAGTGTTTGATCAATGCATCCTTCCAGTGCTTACGTATGGTGCAGAGATGTGGACCTTAACTAAAAAAGATATACAAAGGCTGCAGACAACTAAAAGAAGCATGGGGAGGTGCATGTTTGGTGTATTTAGGAGAGATAAGAAGAGCAACTTGTGTATCAGAAAAAGGACAAGAGTGGAAGACATCATGATCAGAGTTAAATCCCTGAAATGGCAATGGGCTGGACATACTGCCAGAAGGACAGACCATCGATGGACAGCTGGAATTTTAGATTGGATTCCAAGGGACAGGAAAGGACCCAGAAGAAGACCACATGGGAGATGGGTGGATGAAATTCGAAAGTATGTGGGAGTGACATGGAGGAGACTGGCACAAGACAGACTGTTGTGGAGGAAACATGGGGAGACCTTCGTCCAGCAGTGGATTGATAATGGTTGACAATGATGATGATGATGATGATGATATATATATTTTATACGTCTTCATATGTTCAGAGGTTTACTCCTCACAGAAAGAATTTATTGGGCAGTGTCAGTGAGCAATAGGTTTGCCTCCATGGGCAACAATGGCACACAGAACAGCAACAAGGGCCTCTGTGAATCTTGGAGAGGTATACCAGCTTTTTCTGTGTGACATTGGCAAAAAGACCTCAACTCACTGGGTTACGTTCCAGAATCCTTTGGTGGAACTACCAACTGGAACCGTTAGCTGTGGGCTGATCACCTGCACTGATGTACCTTTATGATTTTTATGATTCTACAAAAGAACAAAATAATAAACATCTACAAACAAAAAAACAGGGTGCGCACGCGTGCTTGAAAACCTGGAAAGTCCTGGAAAATCAAGATTACGTTTTCAAGGCCTGGAATATCCTGGAAAAACGGTGTTTTTTTTAATGCCATCTTGAAAAGCCTTGAAATTTGAAATTAGTGCTTAAAAAAATGCCCTTTTAGGAAATCGTTTTACTGTTACCCCTTCATTTTTGAAAGTTCCTTTTCTCTGTTCTCAAAGAAACCACCGGCAGCGGTTTCCGATGTGCACCAATTCCTAATTTGGCTGGTGGGAAAAAAAAGAAAAAGGCACTACTTCCAGTGCAATAAAATTGGACGATTACTAGTAGGTCGAAGGGGAGCTTGATGTCCGTCCGACAACTGAGAACAGAAGGGGAAAGAAGAGGCATCTAGCATTTGCAGGGGGTCGCGTATGTACCAAGTCAGCTGGCATCCACCAGTGAGGAGTATGCCTGAACAACACATTCATCTGCTTCTTGTTTATGTGCATGCCACCCTCCCTCCCCTCAAGAGACTTCCTCTACTTATGATAAAAAATAAGAAAACTATCTTTGCGATTTTTTCACGAAAGTGGCTGAAATTTTTACATTCCCTGTAATTGGATTACAGAAGCTCACTTCCAAAATTCCAATTGAATCGGTTTAAAACTTTAAAAGTTAGCATTGGTAATTTTTATTATGGACAAGTATGTGTGCCTGTTTGGATAGAGTGAGCCTTCAGCAGAAAGGGTGTTACCATAGCAACGGTTGATTGACAGCTGGGAGCACTGATCTGAAGCCCTTGGTTGGGAAGAAAGCAAACACCTGTTTATCACTTCCACAGCTCAAAAGGACTAGGAGAATATTTTCAGAAATCCATTTTTCCGAATTTTGGAAATAACACAGTAAAATTTTTACAGTAGTTAAGATACATCACAATAAAGTTCTAGTGCAAATTTCGCCAAATTCCGTTAGGAACTTTAGCAGATGCAAAAAAAAAAAAAAAAAAAAATCCGTTGCGTAATCGGATTGAAAAAAAGAAACAGTAATTATAAATTACGGGAAAAGCAAGTGAATTATTTTTTTTAGATGCCATGGTTTATTTAAACAGAGTGATCCTTAAATTTTTTCTTTCTGTGATGATATGGACTCTATTTGAATTACAAACATACGTTTTTATTCAGACGTCTGAGTTACTGTTTTAATAAAAAAATCATCTATAATTAAAAAGTTTTCAATGGATTTAAGCAATATTCAGCAGATAAACAAACATATTTTAGTAAATTGCAACATCATGACGCAAATTTGGTAATTTAATTTTGTCGAAAATTGGGGAGCATTTTTTTTTTTTTTTACATTTTCTTATTATAGTTAAAGTGAAGGAGGAAGGGTGCAATTTGACAGTTCAGTGAGCTGCAGGTGGTGATCTATGGCGATGTGCCAAATGAAAAGAAGCCATTCCATCAGGTCATTCCAAAGGTTGTGCGTGTGTGTGGACGCGTCCTCCTGCTGTTTGATCTTAATCGGAATGTTTTTGTGCAGGGGGGGGGGGTCGAGAGAAATATCCGTTTCAGCTTTACAGCTTTCACGGCTCTTTTTTTTTTTTTTTCTTGGTAATAAATAAAAATCATAGTTGCTGCATTCACCATTGATCCATGTTTGCATTTCTTGAATATAAACAGCAGACAATCAGAAACAGTGTTGGGCGGGTCTTGATGATCTTCATTTTGCATATGCTGAATTCAGTTCTGTGGGAATAAGGAATGACTTATACTGTGAATATATACAAAACTACATACTTTTGAGCTGAAAAAATAGGTCTACTTGTACACAGTAGCTACCGTGTGAACTCAGATGAAGACAATCAGACATACGGACGTCTGATTCCATAAAAAAAAAATCAAAGTTTTTTATTTACACTACAGGTAAAAAAGCAAAAACATGTTTTTAAACGTTATAAAGGAAAACGGATTTTTGAAACGCATGACTTGATGATCTTAATTTCTGAAAGTTTCTTTTTTCCACATCCTTTTTTTTTTTCAATTACAATACACTAACAGGATACTGTGTGTTATATCACTTAGAAATATGGCAGATTTTCGGTTGCTGATATCCGCGATCGTAAGCGGTAGTTGCATTGCGATTGTTGATGATGACAAGATAAATACTGGAGTGATGTAAAATGTTGCATAAACTAAAAACAAAAAAACAAAAAAACAAAAAAGAAAACAAGCCCCCCCGAACTTTTATGCGGTCATCATAGCTGATCAACCATTTCATTCCATGAACATCAGCACATTTCAATCATTTAAACATTGGGGGTATCTGAAGGAATTCAGCCATGCTTAAGCGCCCTAGCGCAACGAAAACATGCTAATTTTAGACAGTTCTATTCCCTTCCCCTCTACCATCCCTAATAATTGAGAGTGCATACATTGAGAGTGTTTCAAATATTCTATTTATGAGCTAGTTTTCGCGCTGTTCGTTATGCTTTTATTTTCGAAATTCCTAACACTTTTGAATTATGGTTGCAGAAACGTTTATGCTTTGGGTTTGTCTGTAGGATAATTCGCATGAAAGCGGTTGAATTTCAGCGAAATTTTAGTATGCTGTTGGGTACAACCTGGAAACCTACCCTCTTGAAAAAGGTCGAAATTAAATTTAAAGGCCAAGACATAAGAGCAGTATTTGTTCTCCAAGCTTAGGAATGTTAACTCACATAAAATCTGTTTGATTGCAACAAAGTTTTGGTATGTTATCAGGGAGGAGAAACCTACCCTTGTGGAAAATGATCCAACTTTAATTCAAAGGTCGGGGCATGAGAACAGAATTTATTCTTTATGGTCTTGTGCTTGATAAACTTGATCTATTTGCATAAAGCACATTCATCCATTTGCATCTTTCATCATTTTTATTACTTAAAACTGAAATTACTTTAAAAAAATAATTTGAACATGATACTGTAAAGCGTAATAATCATCCTGGAATTTTTTTGTATATGTCCTGGAAAAGGCCTGGAAAGTCCTTGAATTTTTTCCCCCCAAAAGTGTACGAACCCTGAAAAAAGAATGTAATATTTCATCTACAAA
Source organism: Macrothele yani (assembly GCA_039090855.1). Classification (NCBI taxonomy): domain Eukaryota; kingdom Metazoa; phylum Arthropoda; class Arachnida; order Araneae; family Macrothelidae; genus Macrothele; species Macrothele yani. The sequence goes on from CM077026.1 coordinate 30,688,171, forward strand.
CAAAATAATAATGTAATATTTCATCTACAAACAAAAAAATAATGTAATATTTCATCTACAAACAAAAAAAGAATGTACGAATGAATGTATGATCCGTCTTGGCTTATTCAAAAGAAACAGAATAGTGATGGCTAAAACTAAACAAAGTTTCCAGGCAGGAGAGATGTAAACCCAGAAGAATATTTAATAAAATTAGATAAAAGCTGAGAGGGTCTTGCAAAGAAACACATTTAAATTAATGCACTTCAGAAAAAAGAGAGACTGGAACCATGCAAAAAACATGTTGAGTGGAGCAACCACATAGACAAAATGTATGATGTACACACAATGCTTGGCTGCAGTAAGGTGCTTCCTAAGAAGAATTTTGAAAGTTGTTATATAAAAATTTTTTGGAGAGGAGGGTGAAAAAGAATTAAGATATTCTACACTTACTTTAAATAAGTGTTAGGCTGTTATTCTTTATCCTTCATGTAAATACATGCCCAAGATTCTTTGCCAATTTCTTTTCTGTGACATACTGTATTGTTTTGAACATTTTAAAATATACTGAATAGTGAATAATAAAAGTAAAACAGTACAGGCAAAAACAATCTGTGATTTAATTTCATATTTTAGATTATTTTCATGTAACAAAAACTTTTTAAGTCTTTATTCTGAAACTTCCTTGCAGGATGGTAAATTATGCTTTCTAAGTGGTTCTTTCAGTTTTTGATTTAATTTCATATTTTAGATTCTTTCTCGCGTATCAAAAGCTTTTAACTGCCTTGCAGACCAGTTAATGTTATATGAATAAACACCATTGTTAATCAAAATGTTTGTTAGAATTTTTTGATTGAAAAGTCATATTTTGAAGTAGGGGCCTAGTGCAGCTAAATTTGTTTCAAGGTCAGCCCATATTTAGTTGGAGAGCACTAGATACAAACAAAGCAGTTACAAAATCAGCTTGGTCACAGAAGTGCAAGCCAATGAAAATATGAACAAATAGTATTTTTTAATAGTCCAAAGGCTGAGCTTTCTATCATTGAACATAATTTTGTGATATTTGAAACTATTTTTGTTGATTTTAATTAAGTGATATTAGGTCTGAGAAGTACAATGTGTTTCAATATCCATTTTAAGAAAAGGCATCATTAAAAGCATCACTCCAGTTTTTCACAAATGTAATGTACTAAGTAACAGCAAAAATATCAAAGCTCTCTCTGAAAAGTTTAAATTGCCTTCTTTAGGAATTGAAATTACATGTATTTTTTTGTCTAAACTCATTTTTCATAATAAGGAGTTCTGCGAATTGATCGCTCTTGTGATCTGAAAAAGTGTGATAACTTTGTATAAAACAGGTAGCTCATGTGATTTTCAATAGTGTGGTATTTTTGCTTTTAAGTATAGAACTGGTCACTTAGGAGGTGGGATGGAATTTTGACAAAATGAAGGTCTCTTTACACAATACAAGTTTTCACTGTAGGAGAAAATTTTTACCATTAGCAAGTAATGGAAACCAGCAGTTCTAGTGAAAAGCAGTCACTTTATTCAAATTGGCAGTACACCAAAGTAGTCACTTAACTAGGCTTTACTATATTGTGATTCCAATAGGAGCCATTGATGCTTCAGTGCAGTTGAAAGAGATGTGGATGTGACCTCACATGCATTGGCTGCCCCATGAACAATTTTCAGGTTCTTATTGCATTAGTAAATAAATGTAGGGTTTATTTTCTAACATAATTGGCCTTACAGCCAGCAATCATGAATTTGTGTTACAGAAAGTTGTGGGGTTGAGAAATATGGCCAACAAGCAGCATGTCATGGTCAACTTTTTAAAGGTGTATATATATGTATATATGGTAAACAGAGGTAGAAAAATATTTTCAAATCTGGTGGCCAGCTAAATTTTTTGGTGGCTAGACATTGAACCAGCAGGAGAGGTGGGGATGGATATGAACACTCGGGCCGTATTTTACTGCGGGGGTTGGGGGAGGGGGGTTGGTATATAATATCAAAGTTATGTACACTTTGGTCCAAAAAATTATGCTTTACCCTAAGTATTTTTTATCTGTCCCTGGGAAAAGTAATGGTACTCACTCATTTTTTTTTCTGGAGCTCACAAATTGTTGAATTATCCAAATGTTTGTCGTATTATCCACAGACCCTCGAATTCGAACTTTTTTTTTTTAAACCTTCGTATAATCTGCAGACTGTGACATTCAGAAAAAAAAAATCGTCGTATAATCCACACATCAGAAATGTTGATCCGGAAATGGAATTTTTGACAGAAAAGTTGGTGTCATAAAAACCCCGGTGTCCGAAGAAGTAAGAAAAACTCTTATTAAATAAAGAAATGCATTTTTAAAGGTAACTTTTTTAAACATATTTTTACCTCCGGACACAAATAAAGCTTAGTGGCGTCGCATCCATAGAGCACAAAATTTAATCACGCCGATGCAGCTCTAGAGTATTGCATTGCGCATTCTCAATGACAAAATAAAAAAGCTGATTCAGAAGAATTCATAGAAGTACCATATGTACTGGCGTGCAAGTAAGTTTTTGGAAGAAATGTTGCTTTCAAAGTATGGGAAATGGCTTACACATAGGCCAATAAAAAAAGAGGGCTGGACTTCCATGAATTCTCCTGCATGGAGTTTACCGACAAGTATGTTCATTTTTCAGACCGTGGCTTTTCTGGTGTCACTGTGCACTTGTTTCTGACCTTTTGAAAACTATCACTTAGTGGCATGATCATATCCTCAGCTGTGTCCTCTACTTTAAGTTTAAATTCCGCAGTATAACTGAAACATTTCCTTTTCGAAGACATCATAAATAGCAGTGAAGGAAAATGTCAGCAGCAAAGACTTTGGTCAAAATGGTGAAGGACAAACTAAAAACAAGGCACAGTGCACACGAGAACATGGAACTCTGAATGGAAGCATGCATATGTAAGTTCATGCAGCAAGCGCTGTGTGTACATTTTCAAAGGCTACTTGACAAAGAAAGGGCACAAGTACACACAGCCAGGGTTTTATCTTTCTCAACAATACAAAGACAAAATGACTTCCATCGTCCCTCCCTACAACTTCCCCAATCTTTCCTTATGACACCCCTTCCCCTCCTCTTCGCTCTGTATAAACTCCTGAACTGAGAAAAAAATTTCTGAGTTCCTTTTCCAATTATACCTCCTCTCTTGCAAAATTACCTACAGATTTTTTAAAATATCAAGGGGCTGCAAAAACTTTTTTTTTTTTTTTTTTTTGAAATCAGCATTTATCCGCAGCGCATAATCTGCAGAACCTAAATTTAAAACTTTTTTTAGCAGATGATTATACGATGAAAATGATGGTACATGTTTTTCGGTGATGTTTTCCGTGATGGCCCAGACAATTTTTTGTTCACCAGACGACCACATTTTTCGACCCCTGATGGTTTCACTGAAGACATGGCAGTGAAATTCTTTTCTCCTTCTCATCTCAGCAGTAACACCCTTATAGTTCTTTTTTCTCTGCTTCGTGAACCAAGCCATGATGTTGAATGGATAGTTCCTTAGACATAGACATCATGACACTGGGTAGAAACAAGTGACTCAAACATATCTCTCCTTTCTTAGGTTATACTCCTTTTAGCAAGTAATTTGTCAAAAAGGATTAGTATGAATCATCACCCTAAACATCCACTTTGAATAACGAAGCTAAAGGGGAGAGCAATGCTTTCTGGTGCACACTTGTTCCAGCTGCATCTGGCCCTCTTCTTACACAGTGAATGTACTTGTTCCAGCTGATTTCGATCCATTTTGTTGACCCCGAGTTAACTCGTTCCAGCGGGTTAAGAGCCGCTGCTCCAGGGAACTTAAATTGTGGGTGTCTTCCAGGGGTGTAGTCATGAAAGCAGTGCCGGAACACTCTCACCTTGGTGGTATTGTGGGGCGGGGGAGGTGGGGGTGAATAGAGCAGGAGATAGGGAGGGTGAGCAGGGGATCACTTCACAGATAGAAAATATCATGGGCTTTCAGAATCAAAACATAAAATACATTTAAATGTTTGTAAATTGAAATATTACTTACAAAAACTTTGCAAAAATATTGTCCTCATCACTTTCTTTTGGTTGTGCTACATGTGTTCTTGTGTCTTGAACATAACGATGTTTTATTAACCAGGTTTTGACATATGGTTCTGTATTCCAATCTCTCAGGTTGGGTCCATGGAGTTTTACAAACATAAATGATGAAGTGGTGTGCTGTTGTTAATCTTGTTCTTGTCGGAGATATTATAAGGTTCATCTGGCTGAATCCCCTCTCACACTCAGATGAACTACAAGGAAAAAGTTTTGTGCAATTGAGCAAATTGTTTAAGTCTTTTGGAACACATGAGCTGTCCTCCAAGTAATCACGTTATGCATTTTTTGTTTTGGAGACTTTTAGTTTGAATCTCCGGCAAAGACTTTCAATTTCACACTCTCCAAAACCAAGGGGCTGAACAACTAGCTAGTCGGAACCACGAGGGCTACTGAGAACTGAGGACGGGGGAGGAAATAGCTTGCGGTAGCGCCACCACTGTGACCACACGCGGGTATGTCAATGACCTTGGCCTTGATAGGATCCCATGCGCGAAACTACTTCCATCACCCTCTTCCGCCACCCACGTTGCTTCCTTACCAGGTATCACCGTCATCCTTCCATAATATGTTCCAACCTGATGAGTGATGACTCAATTATTTTTTAGAGAGAATGTAATTACGTTACACAATCACTATTCTCCTAATCAACATTTTCTACAGAAATCACAGCGTCTTATTACTTTTATTAATTTCAAATTAATAAAAGCAATAAGATTATAAAATATATAAAATATGATTGGTATTTCAAATTATTAATTTGAAATACCAATAATATTTTCAAGGCTAAGCATATGATCGCGCTGTTTTAAGGAAGTATTTTACAACAAATTTTTTTTTAAATTTATTTCCCTTAAAAAAAGCAGTGTCGGAATGGCATTCCGGCTCCACTACACCCCTGGTGTCTTCCAATGCTAGTTTGAAGACACCCAATTTAGGGCACTTAAATTGGGCGCCTTCAAACTAGCATTGGAATACACCCATAAAATCCATGTATTGCACTATGATTTGAACCTGCACACAATAGAACATAGCAGGCTCTAAAATTTTCAAAATTGTAACATGTCCAGAAAAATAGATATCTGAACCAAAATTTTACATGCCCAAATATACACACAAAACACACACACTCACATTATGCACACACTGTTCGATTTTTCTCTAAATATTTCAGAAACAGTATACTGTTTCTATAAAAAGAAAACAAAGTGCTTTTACCGCATTTCATAAATTGTCCTCCAGTAATGAAATTTAAAAACACTTGTACAGTATTTCACTGAATTTCATAAATTGCACCCAGCAGTGATATATGAACTCGCCTGTGGGTCATTCCATGTCAGATCAGCACAAAAAAATAACATGTTTGACCTGAACCCTTTTGATTTTCATGAAATTTGGTGAACTTGCAGACTTTATAAAGAAACTAATCAGTGCAAAATTTCAGCGTCGTATGCACAATACTCTTATAGGGATAGAACTTTGAAGTTTACAAAAGAAGGCATTTTTGTGTTTATCATGCCTGTCACAAATGACAGTAACTGTAGACTTGATTGGTCAGCACAACTCATATTGGGCATATTTGAAAGTTTATTACATGATATTTCTTTCGACATATCACACAATCATATTATGAGCAATTTAGTATATGATAAAAGTTTTGACTTTTAATCTCTCACAAAACACACACTGTTAATTTTATTAAATAAAGCAGAACATCTGAGAAGTGATAGAACTGACTGGGAAATAAAAAGATACTATTTTTTTTAAACTTTTTATCCCATTCAAAGCTAAATTTTTCACATGCCTTATTGGTCATGTAGGGGGGGGGTACATGCCCAGACAGAATTTTTACATGCTATAGGCATGTTGGGCGATACAATTTTCGAGCCCTGGTACGCAGCTGCCAACTCTCCTGATTTAATAAAAAATTCCCAATTTTTCAATTTCCTACTATTTTCCCTGTAGTTTTGATTTCATTTATAATATTCCTGAGATGCTGGTAAAAGTTTTTCTGTAATTCTTCATTAAGAAGGGGTTTCTTTTGTTTCATTTTATGATTTTTTTTCCTGTGCTGCAACAGCGTGTTGACCAGGTTCGGGAAGTCATAGAAGAGTCTCAAAATGAGGACAAGGCCACTGTTCTGGCGGGAATGACAACCTTCCGTGGGTTTCTGCATTTTTTATTTTTCTGACGAGGTTTCGCTTTTTTGTTTTGTATCCTGATTATATTCGTCATTTTTTAACATTTTTCTGATCGTATTTCTCACTTTGCCCTGAACACAATTTAATGGTCACGGATAAATTCTGCAAGACAGTTCACTTATCTGGTTAATGCTGATAACCATTATGATTTATGTATGTTGAATAGTATAACAATTTGAAACATACCTGGCATATAATGCATCATTTTGGAGTAACTTGTTAATTTTGGCACATTTGTTTTTAAATTTATACAGTGGTAATTATGTTGCTTTTGCCTTAATTATATTAAACATGTGTATTTCTACTACATCTTAATTATTTCCTTTTAAATTATGGTGTTTTGCAGGCACAACAATTTTACCTCCCTCCTTAGATTTTCTTAACACTTGTTCTAAAAGTGATATTAGCTCAGATAGCAGATGCCAAAGTCCAGAACTGGACACTTATGATGTACTGCCAACAAAGGAACTGAGTTCTTCCAGGACATTGGACCACAGGGAGAAGAACCACCTAAAGCAAGAAATTGTTGAAAATGGGAGTGCAAAGAGAAGCCACCAAAGCAAAATTCAACTCTCCCATCGCCGTAGAGAAACGAGCGCACATGTTGAAGATGGGAAAAATTCATCACAGCACCCAGGGAAATCATCAAAAGAGGTAATATTTTATTGTATCCTTGTTATTAACTATGTTATATTGTGTTGAAAGTTCTATGCATGACAGTTTTAATTTTGCAATGTTTCTACAAGGCAGTACACAGCAAAATGAAATAGAAAAGAATTTTAAATTATGAATTTATACATGCATATAAAAATATTTTCCAGACTGTAGCATATAACAAATACAGGAAAATGGGCACACACACACGCATGCTGAAATATAAGCCAAAAAATGTGGTTTTTGTCTTCCTAAGGAAGAAGGAAGAGTTCTCTAATATAGAGTCACCATATTAGGGTCATTCCATAGAAAATCACACAATTTACAAAAAAGTGGTTGCTAATACATTTTTAAAACATTTCATTTTTTGTCCATCCGGAAAGTCATATTTTAAAAGTTTACATCTTTTTTTTTTTTTTTGAACCTCTGCGGAGTGAAAAAAATCACACCCAGACAGCCGTTTTGCTTTTTTTTTAACTGTACAAAATCTGTAAATGGTAGATAAAGCTCCAACTGGTCTCATCATAAAGAGAATAGGTCCTTCTATAAAGAGAATATATAGATATTTACTAAAAAATAATACAATGAGGAGAAATCATTAAGTGAAATTCAAGATTGAAATTGATTTTTTATTTTATTTTTGATCTATTACAGTTCTTACAGGGGTTAAAAAAAAAAAAAGGTATTTGGCTTATTTTTAGCCTACAAGGAGTACTTTAAGCTGAAACAAATAAATATTGGTTTATACAATCCCTTCATGCTAAAAGAGGGGTCTGAAGCTGCCGATTTTTCAAAAATCGCAAAATATGAAGCTCTGTATCTAAAAAGGAGAAAAGTATAAAAAATCTGAAATTTTCACAAAATACTCTTTTGTGTGTCTACAAGAGATGTAAAAATCCCTACTTGTTTTTTCAAGTACTTTGTTAGGTACAGAGAGTCTCAGTTGCAAAAGTTTGCAAATCACAATTCACTTAAAAGAGGTGTGATGGCTATATGTTTTTCAATTAAAAACCAAGAATTATGGTATATTGAATAAATAAAACCAGATTAAAGTAACAAAATGGATAACAAATGTAGTGTTTTGATGTTAAAATGACTGAAAAACTTTAATGTGCACAAAAATTTAATTTCAACAACTGAACTGCAAATGCTTGGGCAAGATGTTGATAAAAGGGAAAAATCGATATGCATCTCTGATAGATATCGATATAGCATCTGCAATCTTATATATAAAACACAAAACGTCTGTTTGTCTGAAGCAGCAAAAACTCTCGGACTGCGAACTGTGGCATCGTGAAATTTGTATAGCTTATTAATATTGGAATTTCTAGGTCAACACAACTATTTTAATACCTCTAAGTTGTTCCTTTCGTGAATTATATGAATTAATTAATAAGCAAATCAATAAAGGCAGCGTTGTTTGCTATGTCATCGTTATCTGTTCCAAATCTGAAAGCACGTGAATGCATTCATCCACAGGTGTTTCTATTCTTTGAGAACTGTGCATAAAAAAATGCAAAACCGAACTTTGCGAAATCTTAACGAAACGGGGCTGAAATTTTTGCCAATGCCATAAATTGGTAATTAAGAGGAGTCCCTCAAAATTTCACCGGAATCCGGTCTAAACTTTTAAAATAGGCATGGAATTTTTCATTCATCAGTAAACAGAAATATATACGCAGAAACGGTTAATAAAATTTTGACAGCTAATTTAAAAAGTTATTTACCGGTTCAGGCGAAATTTGGAGGTCATATTCCTATTAGCGATTTATGGTGTTCGTTAAAATTTCAGCCAGTTTCATAAAATATTCGCAAAGATACGTTTTTAACTTTTTTATCCCAGAGATTCGCCCCTCAAAGATGTCTGAAACTGAAAGCACATGATGCATTTGATCGTTGACAACAAATTGTTAACAAATTTTGTTCAGTCAGTGTTCCAATGCCGTGTCTCCTGAACGCGTGTTAAATAATTCGTAACGTTTTTGGTTCGTTTGATTCTACAGTTGTATGTTGGAATGTCAAGAGCAAAGGATCCAACAAAAATTATATATTGTCACCGATGAAGGAGAAACCAAAAATGTTGTGTACATCTAAGTGCTGAAATACAGTAATTACACTATGAATGAATCATTTGTAATGACCGAATTTGTGAAATCAGCTTTTTTCTTTCTTGCAAGCATCAATTTCTTCCCCGATTTTTTCAGTGACATATAAGGGAATATGAAATTAATAAGCCTAAATCCCGGGCAAAGCCGGGTAGTGAAACTAGTATATCATAAAGAGTACTGCTAAATGCAATATACCTAGGTATATCCAAAGGTAGTAAAATCAACTGAAAATACCACAAACTTAAAAACCTATGTTCTACAATCATGTATTTCTTATTTAATCTTATTCTACTACTTTCATACACCATAATTGGTGTTTAATTGAAAAATGTATAAGCATTATCCCCTTTTTTAAGTGAAAACCAAGGAGGGATTGTTATACATCTCTCTGTAGCATACCTGCCAACTCTTCCGATTTTGGCAGAAGTTTTCCGATTTTTTATACAATCTTCCGATCTTCTGACCAAACTCGCGTTCTTCTGCCGTTCAAAAAATTTGTGTTTTTTGCAAAAAATAACCTGTTTTATTAATTTTTGTAAGTCAAAAAAAAAAAAAAAAAAAGTTGAAAAGCGCAGCAATAACTTACTAGTCTTAATCAGTCAGGGCGGCCAGACCTGCGCCAATTGCGCCAGCCCATGCCAAAAACGTTGTTCTTGCACTATTCTGCTAAAAAATTGCGATTTTGACGAAATCTGCACTAATTTTTTACCAGTCATCAATATTTTAGCGTAATCTTATGCCATTTGAAATCTATTCAGTGGTTAATTTGCGCGTGAGATTCTTCCGTGGATTCCCAGAGTCCGCCCCCCCCCCTTTTTTGTCATTTTCGAGATCGATGCAAAACTGAAGAAATTTTCAGGGTATTAGATTTTTTTTTCTCTCGCGATGTTGCTTCTGTTCAGTATTGTTGTTAAATATAATTTCATTGCATAATTTCAGCTTGAAATTGTCGGCAACAATTTCCGAAAACGGAAGTTGGGCCGCCCGAAAATTTCCCTGTAATCTTCGGCCACGAGATTCTTACCCTGATTCGAGGAATTCCGTCTTTTTTGTTATCGTTTGGACCATTCACGAGATAGAGGCACAACTGAACTGAAATTTTGAGAGGATTGGTGGTGGTGGTGGTGGTGGTGGGGGGGGGTCATTTTCTCCGTCGAAGGACGGAATTTCATTCTTCGAAAAGGGAAAGTAGACGGACGTGAGATTAAACTATACATAATATCTAAGGTATTTTACCTGATATTGTCAAAGTATTTCTCACGTTGTTTGCTCTGTGAGGCACGTGCTCCCGTCCCCGAGAGGTCCCTTACGTTACGGACCTTTGGTTAGTTATAAAAATTTTTTTTTGCAGAAATAAAACAGTTAGGCTATATATTTTCAGTTCCATATTCATTCACTTGCACAATAAAACGTTTAAAATTTAGTAGAAAGAGTTATACTCATCGGGTCAGGAGACATCTCACAAGGGGTTCGTTGTTACGGCAAGCGCTTTCTGCGATACTTTACCACCATCTTCGGGCCACTATTTCTACACGAGGGTTCCTCACGTGTGTGTAGTTTTGGAGTTGCTTGTTGGGAATCGATGGAAGGTTTGCTGCCTGTATGTGTTAGGTGATTTGTTTCCAATGTGTCGCCATCTATTGGATGAGTTGGTAGGTATCAGTCGTAAGTATAATTCTATTGTGTGTCTGTATGTGTTAGGTTATTTGTTTCTAATGTGTCACCATCTATTGGATGAGTTGGTAGGTATCAGTCGTAAGTATAATTTTATTGTGTGTCTGTATGTGTTAGGTTATTTGTTTCTAATGTGTCACCATCTATTGGATGAGTTGGTAGGTATCAGTCGTAAGTATAATTCTTTTGTGTAAATATTTGTGGGCTATTATTATTTCTTCGAGGTAAGATTTTTCTCGTAAACATCATTTTTTTTTCTCACGATGTTTCCTCTACCCAGTATTACACTGCTGGACAATTGCTAAGGACGGATCATAAACGGCTATATAGCGCATAAAAAAGTAAGTGCGGTTGGATGCCAAGTGAAATAAAATAATGTCAGAATGCCACGACATTACAAGAAAGACAATTTATTGTGCTCTGAAATCCAGAAGGCTTTGGAACGTGTTCAAGGGACAAACAGGCCATTTTGTGCAGAATACGTAAATGTGAAAAATGCAATTACCGTCCGCAGGCGTTCCGGCGTAAGATGTCAATACGGGATATGGCCACCATGGAGGGCGATGCAAGATTCCACACGTCGTGTCATGCTTTGCAGAACATTATCAAGCAGCTGTTGGGGTAATTTATCCCATTCCTCTGTCAGTGCATGGATGAGGGTGTCCTTGTTTATTGGAGGGCATTGGCGACCAGCAAGACTCCTCCTCAAAGCATCCCACGCATTTTCAATGGAATTCAGATCTAGAGAACGTGCTGGCCATAGGAGGCATTGAATATCCTCGCTCTCAAGACACTCCTGGACAGCGACTGTTCGACATGTTGCGTTGTCGTCCATGAAAATGAATCTATCACCGACAGCACCACGGAACGTGCGAACATGAGGTAGCAGAACATCATTAATGTATCGTTGGCCAGTCATAGCCCCAGTTGGAAGCACATAGAGGGACGTATTGCCATTGATCATGATGCCAGCCCATACCATGACACTACATGTCAGATATCGGTCCGTTTTCTGTATGTTTGCTAGACAATATGCAGTACCACTATCACGCCAGACCAGTTGTCGTCGACAATCAGACGATAGACTGTATCTACTCTCATTTGAGAAGAGGACAGCAGACCAGTCGTTATCAGTCCAATTGCGATGTTGATGGCACCATTGCAAACGGGCGGTACGGTGATGTCTGGACAATGGGATGCACACAACAGGACGGCGGGCGTATAGTCCTCCTTCATGCAAACGTCTGGCGACAGTTTTTCGGGAGATCCGCTTGCCAATAGCAGCAATAAACTGATTTGCTACCTCACTAGCTGTGCTGCGCCGGTGTCTTTTTGTTGATAGCACTATGTACCGATCTTCTGCAGGTGTCGTACTGCGAACACGACCTCCCCGTGACGTTTGCTACACTCTCCATTTGTTTGAAATGATTTCCAAAGCCTTGAAACAACACTGTGGCTGACGTCGAACTCCCTGGCAACATCTGTTATTTTTCGCCCTTCTTCAATCTTGCCAATAATACGGCCATGCGTAAAATCATCTAGGTGATGTCGGGAAGACATACTGAAAATTGCAAGTTCGTCAATTGATTCTTTCCCTTTCAACTTTGCGTTTGAACAACAACGGTCAATACGCGTCAAAACCTTTATATCTCTTATCAGCGCTATGACGTCACGAACAAGTTTAGCAATCCAAAATTTGCATACGCACAGCATGTCTTACTGTATCCCGCACGTATGCTAATTTCCACATTTTCCTGCCTTCCATTTTATGGTTGCTATCGTTGCTATTGTCATCTGTCCTTAGCAATTGTTTGGCAGTGTATTAGATATCATTTTATTCCATAAATATTTGTATTTCAGTTTGAAAATGTTGGATAAATTTCCGAAAACGGAAGTCAGACGGAGCAAAGATTTTTTCAGTAATTATATTTTCCCCCATGATGTGATCCCTTCTACTATGTAGTTGTTAAATGTCACCACCCTCATAAATGTGTGTGCATTTTAGCTTGATAAGGGTGGGGGAAATTTCCAAAAACAGAAGTGACAAAGTTTGGAAATTTGTTGTAAGAATTGATGCATGGTGTTAAAAAAAAAGTATTCATTCTCTGAAAATTACACCATTTATCTAAAATAGTGAAAGCTCTGATACCAGAACTCATGGTTCTCAGCTACAGTGGATGTTTTTAGTAAGCACAGGATACCTTTCAAAAATTGCATTGCTTTTGGAGCAGACAATGCTCCAGCAATGATAGGAGAGAAAAATGGTGTGGCTTGTCATTTGAAAGAACACCAAAGTGAAATAATAATTATAGGGTGTATTTGCCATTTAATTAATAATGCAAAAGAATTTTGTCTTTGGTTAAAAAAATCGCACAATGTTTTGATCATTAATGTCAGGTGAATCGCTTGAGAGTCTTCTGTTAATTAAATGCAAAAATTTACTTTGTTTTCAAAAAGAGTACTCCAAAGAATTCTTAAAATAAGCCAAAAAGGCCACTCTGAAAAGTTTAGCTAACTGTTAAATTACTATAAATAAAAGTTCCCTTCAATAAAAAACACACACACACACACACACAAAAAGGTAAATGTCCTGTATTCCTTTTTTGTTTAAGCACTATGAGTTCTAAATCACTTTATCGTGTGACAAATTGACATAAAAAAAATCTTCTGAATTTTTATACAATCTTCTGACTTTTTCAAAGCAATCTTCTGCATATTCATTAAATTTAGTTGGCAGGTATGCTGTAGACATACAGAAGAGTATTTTGTGAAAGTTTCAGAGTTTTTGTACTTTCCCCTTTTTAGATACAGAGTTTCAAATTTTGCAATTTTTGAAAAATCAGCAACTTCAGACCCCTCTTTTAGCACGAATGGATTGTATAAGCCAATATTTATTTGTTTCAGCTTAAAGTACTCCTTGTAGGCTAAAAATAAGCCAAATACCACTTTGTTTTTTCGATCGCCTATCAGAACTGTAATGGATCAAAAACGAAAAAAAAAAAAAATCTATTTCAATCTTGAATTTCGCTTAGCACGAAGGGATTGTATAAGCCAATATTTATTTGTTTCAGCTTAAAGTACTCCTTGTAGGCTAAAAATAAGCCAAATACCACTTTGTTTTTTCGATCGCCTATCAGAACTGTAATGGATCAAAAACGAAAAAAAAAAAAAATCTATTTCAATCTTGAATTTCGCTTAATGATTTCTCCTCATTGTATTAATTTTTAGTAAATGTTTATATACTCTTTTTAGAAGGACTTATTCTCTTTAAGACGAGACCAGTTGGAGCTCTCTCCCATTTATGGTTTTTGTACAGTTTAAAAAACGACTGTCTGGGTGTGATTTTCCCATTCCGCAGTGGCCATTTTGGCTCATAATTCCAAAATGGCAGATGTTAAAAAACAAAACAAAAAAACCTCAGATTTGAATTCTGTTCAAGAAAACAATCATACAGTTTAATGAAACAAATCATTCTCCCCAGGGTCTTTCCGATGAGAAAAGAATAATTTCAAAATGTCTGCTGTGTTAGGCAACCTCTTAATACCTCTTTTGAAAATGATTGTCATTAACAGGGCTAGAATTATGTATGCTAAAAAATGTATTATTATAGGTACATGTACAGGGGTTGGACAGAATAATATGAACACCTAGGAAAAGAAGATTTTACCTACCGAATAGGGTGTGATGACCACCTTTGGCATTCAAAACCGACTGAATTCTTCTTGAAATGGACACATAGAAATTCTGGATGGTGATTAGTGGGGTGTTGTTACACCATTCTTCATGGAGAAACTGCTCCAGGTCCTTGAGAGATGCAGGAAAAGGATAATGGGATCTTGCTCTGTTTTCAAACATGGACCACAGTGGCTCGATGATTAAGTCTGGTGATTGGGGAGGCCAAGGAAGGTGTGAAAGTTCCTCCTCATGTTCCTGAAACCATGATTGGACATTCCAAGCTCTGTGAATTTGGGTGTTATCATCTTGATAGATGGCATCCCCTGCAGGAAACAGTGCCTGAGCCATTCATTGGATGGACTTGGTTGGCCAAAATGGTTTCATACGCCCTGCCAATCATCCGTCTTTTCAAGGTGATCAGGGGACCTGCTGAAACCACGATATGACTGCCCAGAGCATGACAGAACCACCACCATGCTGCACTGTTGGGAGCAGACAGTCTGGGTTGTACGCTTCTGATGGTGTTCTCCACATGTAAGCATGCCCTGTGGTAGGGAATAGTGTGAATGTGGCCTCATCTGACCATATTACATGCTTCCATGCATGGGCAGTCCACGTTGTATGCTCCTGGCACTACTGCCGTCGCTGCTGTGCATTCACATGGGTCACCAGAGGTTTTGCAATAGCAGCTCTATCATAAATATCTTTTATGCAGTTCCCTGCGCACCATTTTCGTTGATACTGGGATCTGGAGATGCAGATTGAGCTCCCCACTAATTTTCGGTGCTGTGGTCTTTTTATTATGGGTAACAATCCTCTTTAATGCTCTCCTGTCTTTATCAGTCAAGGTCATTTTCTGGCCACTCTTGTGTTTTGCAGACGAGGTTTTGCCACGAACATGGTATGCTGTCATGATGCTAGACACAGAAGCTCTCGATACCCCCACTACCCTTGCAACTGTTGTCAGTCATGGCCAACTAGCCAGCCACCAACAATTAGCCCTCTTTCAAAGTCTGTTAGGTTGCTCATTTTGTCATCACCCTGAAAGAAATTTTGCAACAAGACACTTTAAATGCACTTTTAAACAGGACCTTTAGATTCTAAAAAAACTATTACAACTAAAAAGTGGTGGCTACCTTTTTGTATTGCGATGTGCACAGCTGTATTAAAAGTCATATCTCTGAATCTCTGGGTGTGGTGTTCACATTATTCTGTCCAACCCCTGTATATTTACGTTTGGTGTGTACATATTTAAATATGTACATTCGAACAACTGGAATTTCAATAGATCATTGGTCCAGCTTTAGAAGGGCATTTCTGTTTTGAGTTCATATGCTGGCAGTTGCTTGCTTTTTCTAATTTTTTTTTATGGCTCTGACAACTAGTTTGTTTAATTTGGCACTTGTACTATGGCAAAGAGGTGGCATTATTCATTACATTAGGCAGATTTTTGAAAATATGAATTATATTTTCTTTCTAATAACGTAACCTCCTCAAAGAGAAATTTTGTTTTTCTTTCTAACAGTGTTGAGCTATCGAACATTTTTGTGATCCTATTTCTTTGCATGCAAAGTGTGTCATTTTAGTTGGAATCTTAAGGGTTTGGGATATGTCATTGGCCACACTGATAGTATGATACATACCCTTAAGAGCTTGTGTCAGCCATCTGTTTTTTTTTTTTTTTTTTTTTTTTTGTATGTTCTAGGACAACTTATTTTATAATTTGTTGGAGTGAAAATAACTATAAAATTTGTAGTCTAGAATTTTGACTATTTTGAAACAAGGATTTGGAACCAAAAAAAAAAAAAATAAAAAAAATGGGAGATTTAATATTTTAATTTAAAATTTTAAAAGTTAAATAATCATATTCTATCATGAAAGTTATACCAAGCATTCATGTTATCTATTTTGTCATTTCTAGGCACCTCTTATGCGTAAAAGGAAGCTAATTACTAAGGAAAGTCAATTATATCCAAACAAAAGGGTTAATCATGTTGCTAGCAGTAGCAGAACAAGATCAACTCCAATGGGTGCTCTTAGAGAAAAATACAAGCAGCAAAGGTTGGCAGCCAAAAAGAAGAAATCCTTGCCTACAAGGAACACTCGAAGTTCAAAAGTTATTGTGAAAAGTAGCCTGCCAACCAGGTCGCAGACTGCCCTCCAAAAAGTAAGCGCCTTACCAGACAAACATCATTGAGGACTGATGTACAAATTACTAAGTCAAGTGTTGTGAAATCCAAGCATAAAGTTCCCGTAAGGAGCTGAAGCTAGCCCTTGAAAAGCGGAAATCACTACGCTCTGCCACGGATTCCATTACGAACTCAGTTTTGCCTGTTAGATCCCGAAGGTGGAAGAGGAGCTTTCAACAGAACAAGAACACCCCTTGGCTACGCAAAGCTAAGCTTGTCACTCCAATTTTTGATGTTGAATCAGATAGTGAACCTGAGGCAACAAACAACACTTCATTGGCTACTAAAGTTAACAAGTCTCTTCGTTCCAAAACTGTCAATTTGCAAAGAAGAAGTACTCAAAGCTCAAGCATTACAAGATTCACGCGGCGAACAAGAAGCCTCTCAGAAAGGTTTGGTAACAAGACACCAACCTTTTCAAAAACTCGATCGCAAGCCACTAACAAAAGTAGTGCTTCGATTGCAGCTTCCTTAAGAAACCGAACAAAAGTGATTAAAAAAACATCTGCAGCTATCAAAAGACAGGAAAACTTAAAGAAAATAAAGAAAAGCATTGTGATCCTTAAAACTATGTCTCTAAGAAATGATCCTGTGATCTCTAAACGCGTTACAAGAAGCTCCAATCTCCCAGTCTTGGATGTTCCATATTGGTCAAATCCTGAAAAGAAGTTAAGCAAAAAGCGAATTACCAAACCTCGGCTTAAAATTAATAAACATAACCATAGATTTTCTTTTAGGCAACGAATTAATGATAAAAAATGTCAAAGAGCCACAGAAGGTTCTGTTGAAACACAAAAGCAGCTGGAATCTGTTAAAACTAATACTGGAAATAGTGTCAGGAAAAAACTATAACTAAACATGTAGTATCTGTTAAGGCAGAAAGATTAGACAGAAAGTTTTGCAAGGATAATTCTCTAAAGGAGGAGAAAAAACAGAGAACAGTGAAGCCAACCAGTGTTGTTGAGGAGAATAAAAGGCATTCTGTGACATCTAAACTGGATGATAAAAATTTGGAGTGTAAAGACGAGAATGAAACACATGACAAAAGTCTGAAGAAACCTAAGCAAAAAAATTCAGAAGCTTGTCCCAACAAAGAAAAAGATACTAAAAAGGTGAGTGAAGAAATTTCTGGTAAAAATGCCTCAGATGTTATTGTGGATGTGGAACCAAGGCTTCTTGTAAAGGATATTGAAAAGGATACTGAAAAAGCCAGTGGAAATGAAGAAGATGAGGTTAAAAGAGCCCCGAAGAAGGATATAGAAAAGGAATGTACTAAAGTAAGCAAGAAAAACAGTGTTAAGGAGAATCATGGAGCTCCTAAAAAAGTTGGAGAAAATGAACATCCAAAGAAATTGAAGCGACCTCAAGAGAAAGACCGGCAAAAGCCAAGTAAAAAAGAGATGGCTGTGGAATCTGAAGATGATGATAGTGAGGAGGACACAAAGCCATTAAAAAGACTTCTTGAGGCTGAAAGGGCAGAAAATGCAAAGAAGGAAAAACAGAAGACTATAAGTGAAAGCACAGAACAAGTAAAATGTAAAAATGATTCAGACAAGGAACAGCCTAAGAACAAGAAGATTCCTGAGACAAACACAGGTGTTGAAGATTCCGATGATGAGGAATCTAAACCATTGAAAATGGAAATTGATAACAGCAAAGTGCTCAAAGGTGTTGATAAAGAAATAAAAAAAATATTGAAAAGTGATAAGGAAAACATCAAAACTAAGAAAAAAGAAGTTGATAAAGAAATCCAGAAAGCAAAGTATGATAAAGATTCTAAATTGAAAACTGACACTGAGAAGGAATGTAAACTAACTAAAAGTTCCGACAAAGAGCATAACAAAAGCAACAAAAAAGAAGAGAGAGATTCATCTAAAGTTCACAAAAAGAAAAAGAGTGGTCAAAATCAGATAAAAAAGAAACAGAGAAAGAACGGTTAAAATCTAATAAAAAAGACCACGATAAAAGTAATTTGAAGCATAAAAAGGATAGCTCTGGGAGTTCAAAATCATCAAAAAAGGACCATGATAAGGAATTGTCAAAACTGACGAAAAAGGGATCTGAACTTGACGCCTATTCATCTTTATCGGAGAATATCAACTCTCTGAAATTTCTGTCGTCAGATTCGAAGAAAGACAAGTCTAATAAAAAGATTTTCTTCCTCTTTTAAAATCATCCAAGCAGTTGTGTAAAGATGGTGCAAAATTATCCCCTAAGAAAAAAAAGAAACATGAATTAGATAAACGGTTAGAGAGGATCAGAAAATCCTTATTGTCTCGTGAATCTGATATCTTAAGTAAGTTCAATGAATTAAAGAGCTTAAAAAAGCGTAGTTCAAATTCCAAGTCAGAACTTGAAAAGTTAATATCTAAGAAACTCATCAAAAAACGTAAAAAAATGCAGCTACTTAAAGCCAAAAAGTTGTCAAAGAAACTATCTGCAAAGTTATTAGATAAATACTCCAAGAAAAAAGGTTTGAAGTCAAAGAAAAATAAATTAAAGTTAAAAAAGAAGGAGCTCAAAAGAGAAGGCAGTGCCTTCAAGAATTCTAGTCAGAATGAAAAAGCACATTCCAAAGTGAAAAAACAAAAGCACAAAGTAAAAAGCGATCACCATAGGAAAGAAATCCAAGAAAAATCAAAAGAAGAAAGTGTCACTGGTTTGGAAGCTTCTGGTAGTGGAGAAGCAAGTAGTACACAGGTGAATGAACCAAGTGAAGGGGATTCGAAAAGTAAAGAAAGACCACAGAGTGCCACTGTGAGTTCCACAACAGCTGGCACTGGTGTTAGTGACAGACTGCTGTCTTCTGAAACTGTGAACAGTGTTGCTTCAGCAGAATATACTAATGACACTGCGGCTGCAACTTCCTACATAATAGAAAACATGACAGAGGGTGTCACGTCATTTGATGCAATGGCAGGTGACATGGCTCAAACTATGCCTAGTGACCTTGTCTTTGGCAGTGCTGAAGAAATTCAAGGTTTAATGACTAGTGAATATTCCGGTGTTTTTGATGAAGCATTTACTACAGGTGCTATTCTTCTTACCACAAGAGACACCCTTGCTCAAGTTCCTCTGCATTTTATTCAAGAGCTTACCCCTACAAAAACTATGGCTGATGCTGCCACTAACACATGTGAGGAAGATCTCATAGCGACAGTTACTGAGGTACCACCACCAAATAAAAGTGAAGAAATGTCAGTAGGTACACAGACTATCACACCTGCAGGATCTCCGTTGGCTGTAACAGAGAATATTGCCATTCCAGTTTCTAGCAGTGAAGCATCCAGTCAGGCTACCAGCAACACAAGTGTTCCACCTGCAAAAACGAAATCAAAGGCTGCTTCAAAATCTGGACCTGTGGGCTCCACTCAAACAGTGTCTCCAGCAAAGAAAAAGAAAGTGATAACCCCTAACAAAAAAGGTAAATCTGATGACATTTCATCTGTCAAAGAACCATTTCCAGGGGATACGCCTAAAATGGTGGATGCCCCTGTCTATTACCCGACTTTGGAAGAGTTTCAGGACCCTTTAGAATATGTTTGCAAAATACAGCCGGAAGCTGAAAAATACGGCATTTGCAGAATAGTTCCACCGACATCATTCAAGGTAACTATGTTTATTGTTGACATTTTGTGTTCTGTTTGTCTTATGATAAATTACAGTTAATTTTCATTTTTTTATATTTCCTATAACTTCCCACATGGTCTTTTTTTTTTTCGTGAAGGCCATGTACACTATCTACCAACAAGTAATTGGACACCCCTGCAATCGACGATATCTGCGGTCCTGATACACGTCAAGGCCGCCGCCGTTAAATATCATGTGGGAAACAACAACACAACCAGTCGCATGCAAGATGCCACGCAGTTCGGAGCTCTCTGATTTCGAGAAAGGTGTAATCGTCGGGTATCACAGAAATGGCCGATACATACGTGACATATCCAGCGAGTTGAAGTACCCAAAATCGACAGTGGCCTACGTGATTGGCAAGTGGAAGATGAGAGGTGACTGTCGGAATGTGCCCCGACCCGGCAGACCCACAAAACTGGGAGTTGGAGACCGACGGGTGCTGGCCAGAGAAATTCGAAAGAACCGCACCAAATCGATGGGCCTTATTCGCGAGGAGTTTCAACAGGCATCCGGGAGTGTTCTTTCGATGAATACCATCCGTAAGGAAGCCCATCTGCTCGGTTATCATGGACGTGCTGCCGCTCACAAGCCTTTGATCACCAAGTCCAATAGCGCTGCTCGGCTAACGTGGTGCAAAGAATGTCGATAGTGGGCCGTTGAACAGTGGAAACAAGTTCTCTGGAGCGACGAATCAAGGTTCACCCTCTACCGTTCAGATGGCAGGGTCTGGGTTTGGCGTCAGCCTGGAGAACGCCTCCTGCCGTAATGTGTTGTGCCAACTGTGAAGTTCGGCGGCGGTGGAATTATGCTATGGGGGTGTTTCTCCTTGTATGGCACGGGACCCTTGGTCTCAATTCCTGGTAGACTCAATGCCGAGACTTACTGCACCATTTTGGATGACCATGTGCTTCCTACGTTTGTGGCAGTTTTACAGGGTGGACCCATTTTACTTTCAGGATGACAATGCCACCTGTCATGTTGCGAGGTTCACCATGGCTTGGTATGATGACAATGGGGTTAATCGAATGGACTGGCCTGCGCGGAGCCCGTACCTTAACCGTATCGAACGCATCTGAGACGAGTTGGAGCGTTGACTTAAGGGGTGCCTCCACCGTCCGAAATCGGTGAAGGAACTGACCTATCTTCTCCAAGCCGAGTGGAAGAAAACACCTCTAGCCATCGTAGAACGCCTGGTTGAGAGTATGCCCCGGAGGGTCGCAGCTGTAATCGCTGCTCGAGGAGGCTCCACCAACTATTGAAGGTGAATAAACTTCGTTTTCCTTTGCTATCACAGGTGTCCAATTACTTGTTGGTAGATAGTGTAGAAAGTTATAGGAAATATAGCTGGAAAACTTAAAATTGTCATACTGTTTTTGAATTTCAGGGTTTGTACCTTTTTTTTATGTTGTTTTAATAATGTGAAGTTAAAGACAACAAGAATTTTTCTAAAACTTTTTAATACAGTGGATGCTGCTTAACATACTGAATACGTGGAAAAGGCATTTTGATAAAAATTATCTGATACACATTAAACAATGAAATAAAATGAGAGTTCAGAAGCTAAAATGTTGTACTTGCTGACATATTTACAAAGAAAGCAAAAACAAGCCAAAATATTTATGCAAATCTCTCTCTCTCTCTCTCTCTCTCTCTCTCTCTCTCTCTCTCTCTCTCTCTCTCTCTCTCTCTCTCTCTCTCTCACACACACACACACACGATCTGATTTGTCCTATACAGTGAAGATGGAATCCAAGGGACTAGAACTATTTTCTGTTTTATACAGGTGTATCCATGGGAAATGTAAACATATTTTTGTCATGCTGATTAACAGATTCTACATAATTAGTGCTTACTCAAGAGAATGTATTGTTCGTATATTCCTTAATTTACTAAAATCACAAATTTTATTTTCAAATAATCCAACACTTTATACATTTGATAGGCCTAGGTTATTAACCAAGAACATGAGTGTTTTGCCTTTTCATCTTTGAATTAAAACTTATTCACCACTCAGCCATAATTTGGGCTGTAACTAAGATTTTGTTGTTCAATTTCCACTCAACAAGAAGTTTTTTTAATTCCAAGTTATTGAAGCATCTTGGTTTGGCGGCTTTTCCAATTGCAAATGGTTTTTCCATTTTTCCAGACATTCCTCATGTACAGGTGTCACCTTTCAAACAAAGTTTTATTCAACAGTGCCCCAGAAAACACCCATTTCATCTCCATTAGTAATGTTTCAAAGTTAAAAACCTTCAGCAAATGTTGAAAATTTCGTAACCGATCCAAAACTGTTTTATCTTTGACATCTGCCTTTTCACCACAATTTTCCTTTAATAAAATGTTGTACCTCTTTCGAAAACTCTAACCATCCATAAGAAGCATGGAATTCTTTCCCAAGTTTTTTGCTACATCCCTTGCTCATGTCTGTGGCATAGGTTTGAATTTGGCAGATTTCTGGCTCTTGCTCTAACAAACCACTTCCAAACAATCTTATTCAACTCTTCATTTCCAGTTTTTCTCAGTTTTCTCTTTGATAAGCTGTTACCATTATGCCACTTCTTTGTTATAGTCTTTTTGCTTTAAAATGTCATAAACTTGTGTTTTTCTGGCATTGAACATCTGTGCCAAATAATGTTTGGCACTCACACTTTCTTTTTGATGCATTTTAATACTAACTGTTATATCGAAATTGAAAACCTCTTTTGTTGCCATGGCAAGAGGCAGTGGAACGAACACAACTCACAACAAGTAAAGGCTGTGACTGATCCTCTCAATGAATAAATAAATGTTACAGAATTTAATGAAAATCTTCCAAATACGTGGAGACAATGTAAATAGACAAAGTCAACGCATTTGTAAGATTTTCACCATTTCTCTCGATTTTTGGATTTATTAGCTATTATTAAATAGCTTGTGCTGCTTAGCCCCACTAGATAGAGACATCTGAGTTGCTGAGCCCATCCCTACAGATTTGTGAAGTCAGAGGCTGACAGATAAACACACATAGCACCGTAGCGTAAGGCGAATAGGCTGACAGATAAACACACATAGCACCGTAGCGTAAGGCGAATGCACTCGGCTAATTATCGAGAGATCTGGGGTTCGATCCCAGATGTGTCGAAATACAATTTTTCGGTTGCTGTGTGTTAATTAAATAAAAACATAGAAAGTGTGATGACTGTCTATTTACAGAATTTAATCAGAGTGTCTGTAAATCTGTACAAAGCAACCGTGAAGGCTTTGGGTTTTGCATATGAAACACTGGCCACATGACTTGTGTCTGTAAATCTGTACAAAGCAGCCAGCTGTGAAGGCTTTGGGCTTTGCAGGAGCAACACTGGTCACATGACTTAACTCTGAGTCATGATATGTTCTTAAGGAAAAGCCAAACATTGGATGTGATGCAATGTATATTTGTGTAAACAAGCACAAAGCAACCTCTCTGTTTAATTATGTTATCTTCAAACTCAAACAAATTTGTTCCATGTGAATTAATCATTTTACTTTATCATGTAATGTTTTGTACTACATTAAGGTCCTTGATGGCAGGGAAACGTCTAGGAACGTTCAATTGATACTAGGCTCATTTACTCTTTCCATTTCTGTTTCCATGTTAGGCAGGTTTCTGGTTTATGCAGGCTTAGTCTTAAACAGGTTTTACCATATTATATAAATTATTGGGTTGTCGGAAAAGTCATGACGTATTTTGGTACCCAATGGCGGTCGGGCGGTTTTGGAAGTACTAGAGGCATGCACAGCTCTGTTATTGCTATGGCATTCGACAGGTGCCAGTTCTAGCTGCAGTCTAAAAGGAATAGTGAGCAATTTGGTTGATTTGCAGAGATTTGACATCAAGTTGAAGATAAAAGACCAAACTGTGCATTTTTGCCATATTTTACTTGTTTTACTTCCATAAAGGAAAGACGCACGTCAAGCTTGTGAAAAGTTGTGTAAAGTGTACAGTGATAATGCTCTACAAGAACGTCGGTGCCAGCAGTGGTTCACAAAATTCCGTGCTCGTGATTTGACCTCAACAATGCTCCTCGGTCCGAGAGACCAACCGAGGTTGATGACGACCAAATCAAGGCATTGATTGAGTCTAACCCACGTTACACAACACGAGAGATTGCAGACAAATTTCACATCCATCATTCAAGCGTTTACAACCACCTGAAGAAGCTGGGATACGTAAGCAAGCTCGATGTGTGGGTTCCTCATGAACTCAAAGAAGCTCAATTTACGGCGCGTATAAACATATGCGATATGCTCACTAAAAATGAGGAAAACGATCCATTTTTGAAGCGACTGATAACTGGTGACGAAAAGTGGATTGTGTACAACAATGTGCTGTGCAAACGGTCTTGGTCCTGATGTGCTGCTTCGCCTCAAATGACATCCAAAACAGACATTCATCAGCGGAAGGTTCTGGTCTCAGTGTGGTGGAATTTTAAAGGTGTCGCGTTTTTCGAGCTCCTACCATGGAACCAAACGATCAATTCGAATATGTACTGTCAGCAATTGGACAGTTTGGACGAATCCATTATCCAGAAACGTCCAGAGCTCGCTCATTGCAAAGGTATTGTGTTCCATCACGACAATGCGAGACCACACACAAGTTTGATCACCCACCAAAAAGTATTGGAAAACTCAAGTCCTTTATTCTTATTATCATCCCACATAATAATAAAGGACTTGAGTTTGACTTCTCTGGATAGGACTGTGGCTACTTCATTTTATAGACACAAAATATGGTAAAGTAGCCACAGCCCTATTAAGAGAAGTCAAATTCAAGTCCTCTACTCTTATGTGGGATGATATAAAGAAATTAGCTATCTACTCTACCCCTAAAGCCATTCAGGAAACCTTGAAAATCATTATCAACAGTGATACTTGCAATGATGGCATCTCACTCGAGTTGCAACAAATTTGGAACCAGTTCTTCAAGTAATGCCTTCTCCCTACCAGGATACCGCTTGCACAACCAACGTCATACCTTGTATATTTAAATTAATATAACGTCGTATCTATTTATTGTCGAGTCAAGTCATCATGTTCAAATTGTTAAAGCATTCTATTGTTCAGATTGCAGTTTCTGTCTAACTGCCTTGAAAAAGCCATTTGGTTGATGTGCGAAAGCTTGGAAATGCTTATTTATATATTCCTACGCCAATAAATCAGATCACTAGTATAGTTTTACTATTTTCTATGCTTATATAAGTTTTATACGGAGCAATTTTTATTCGGGGAAAATTTGCTACTTCATTGAAGATGTAACACATACTGAAGAATACTTTGTAACAGCAGAACCCATGGGATTTCATGAAAATTCTAAATACATAATAAATTTCGCCCCAATTTGCAAAATATAAAACAAAGCACTATGATTCTAGTCAAAATTTAAGCTCCTGGAAATTTTTTGATGAACTCCTGGAAAAGTCCTAGCATTTATTCCCTGTAAATGTGTACAAACCTGTCTCCCACAATTAAGGGTGATAACAGTTATGAATGTTCCATCTTTCTGTGGTACTCCCTTGAGTGACATAGTGAAGCAAGGTGTTAAATTATCTAAAAGTACTGCTGTGTTTCAATTACTATAGTCGGTAAGGGATTGGGATGGGAATGAAGGACAAAAGAATTCTCCCTGTGTGTCAAAAAAAAAGTTGCCTCACAATTTTTCAAGGAGCTGTTTTCCACGTTTAGCACCAATATAAAATATTCTTGTATTTAAAAATAAAATTTCTTCGATTGTTGACCAAAATTTTATTATTTAACATGCAGTACTTTTCAAATTATCATGACATTTTAATGTTAAGTGAAGTATTCCAATGGAGTATTCGGCTTGCAGTAGAATACAAAAGAAAACCAACTAGGTATTATCACACAAAGCATGGACAACAAGTCGAGTGGGTCAAGGTGGCGGAACCATGTATCGAAAATTAAAATTTCTCCTGTCAGTATCTAGTTTTCAGTTGGTGTTAGTGCTCAAATTGAAGAATTAGTGCTGCAAATAATAAGATTTTAATGTGGCAGGCCAGCTTTACACATATGATAAAATTTAATACTTTTTCTCTGCCTGAGCTATTGGTGTCCAGTTAGTAGCCTACTAATTAGTGCCTGAATTGCAGAATTAGTGCTGCAAGGTGGTTTGGCCAGCATAACGCATTCTTAGAAGTCTCTCACTGATCACCAGGCAGTGGTGAGGTTTAACAAAGTTACCCGTTACCTTGTAATTCACTTCTAGTTTGTCCCAGCACCATTTGCATTAAAAGGCATACTTAGAGATTGAAATTTTCTTTTCTGAAAAACATGGAGAATACTTTTGTTCTTTGCCCAATCCCATTCCAAAACTGACTGCAGTAATCTTATGAGAGTAGTTTCCTTAGGCAATTTAACACCTTATATTGAGTATTATAAATATTTAACGGGAATTATCGAGAATAAATTTATTAAGGTACCTGTGGAATTAGTAAGATGCAAGAACTATAGATCGAAAATTTGAGAGGTAATGTACCTTAATAAATTTATCCTCAATAATTCCCGTTAAATATTTATAATACTGAAAGTAATAAGAGGAAGCCATGAAGTAATTAATTATTAGACCTTATATTGTGTTATTCAAGGGAGTTTTGTGGGAGACAGCATATATGGGTTGGGTGCAAGTTTTCGATCCTAGGAATGGAATTCTGTCTTTAAAAACTTTCCAAAGATGGAAGTTAGATGGAGTGAAGGTTTTTCCTGTAGTAATTTTTATTTTAATCCCTCCAGATGTTCCCTCTGTCCAGTATTGTTGTTAAATGTCATGTTATTGTATCATCATCATCATCATTGTCAACCATTATCAATCCACTGCTGGACGAAGGTCTCCCCAAGTTTCCTCCACAACGGTCTGTCTTGTGCCAGTCTCCTCCATGTCACTCCCGCATATTTACGAATTTCATCCACCCATCTCCCATGTGGTATTTTTCTGGGTCTTTTCCTGTCCCTTGGAATCCAATCTAAAATTTCGGCTGTCCATCTATGGTCTGTCCTTCTGGCAGTATGTCCAGCCCATTGCCATTTCAGGGATTTAACTCTGATCATGATGTCTTCCACTCTTGTCATTTTTCGGATCCACGAGTTCCTCTTCTTATCTCTCCTGGTTATACCAAGCATGCACCTCTCCATGCTTCTTTGAGTTGTCTGCAGCCTTTGTATGTCTCTTTTAGTTAAGGTCCACGTCTCTGCACCATACGTAAGCACTGGAAGGATGCATTGATCAAACACTTTTCTTTTAAGACATAATGGCATATTGCTCTTGAAAATTATGCTGTTTCTTCCAAAAGCTCTCCAGGCAAGTTTTGTACGCCGATTAATTTCTTCATCAATGTGACCCTCACTTGATATCTGCTGTCCAAGATAAACATACGTATCTGTTATCTCCAGTTTTTCTCCATCAATCGATAAATTTTCATTTCTTGTAAAAGCATTGAACATCACTTTTGTCTTCTGAAAGTTCATTTTTAATCTCACTTCTTTACTCTTGTCAGCAAGTTCCTGGATCATACTCTGCAGCTCTGATGGGGTAGTTGCAAAAATGACTACGTCATCAGCAAAACGAAGGTGGGTTAGATAATCTCCATTAATCTTTATCCCTTTGTTTTCCCAGTTCAGTGCTTGAAAGACATTTTCCAATGTGGCATTAAAGAGCTTCGGAGATATGGTGTCACCTTGTCTCACTCCCTTTCCAATTTTTATGTGTGTTGTATTTTCAAACAGCCGAATCTTTGCACTTGCATTTTCATAGATGTTATTAATAATATTAATGTATGCATCTTCAATACCGCAGGATTTCAGAGCCGTGGTAACTGCTGATGGTTTCACCGAATCAAAGGCTTTTTCATAATCGATAAAAGCCATGCACAATGGAAGTTCATATTCCCTCGCTCTTTCAATTAGTTCTCTCAGTACGTGGATATGATCTATTGTGCTGTAGCCACTCCTGAATCCAGCTTGTTCTCTCGGTTGAGCCATGTCCAGTGTTACCTTCAAGCGGTGTGCAAGAACTTTAGTGAAGATTTTATAAACCACTGATAGGAGGCTGATAGGTCTGTAGTTCCTGAGATCCTCAATGTCACCTTTTTTATGTAGCAGGATCATTGTAGCATTGTTCCAATCCTCAGGAATCTTCCCTTCATTAAGGCATCGAGTGAAAATTTGGGCGAGTACTGTTTCAATTTCTCCACTTGCTTCTTGTATGATGTCTATAGTAATTCCATCTTCTCCTGGAGCTTTCCCCGCTTCATGTTCTTGATTGCATGAGCAACTTCTGCTGGGAGGACTGGAAGAACTCTGGTACCTTTCATGATGTCTGGAGTACATGTATCATCCCTTTCATATAGTTTGGAGTAGAAATCTTTCACTCTTGTCAAAATTTCGCCTCTATTTCTTGTTATAGAACCATCTTCTTTTCTCAGAGCCATAATCTGTTTTCTTCCCTTACTGAGATGTCCCTTTGCTATCTTTAGGCTTTGGTTGTTTTCAATTGCTTTCCTCACTAGCTCACAGTTGAATTTCCTTACGTCTTCAGTGATACTTTTTCGTGCTGTCTTGCATAGCTCTATATATTCCACTTGGAAGTCACATCTTCTTTAGTTGTCCTCATCTCTTCTTTTTTATCAACATTTTGGTTTTTCCTGATAATTTGTTTACATGCAACTTGTTCTTAGACCCAGCTAATTTTTGTTGCTGTTTCCATAAGAGCTTTGTTACTTTTCTGTTAACTTCAGAAATATCCACTTCTTCCGATGTTAGGCCTTCTAAAGCAGAGAATCTGTTCTTCAGAAGGCCTAACATCGGAAGAAGTGGATATTTCTGAAGTTAACAGAAAAGTAACCAAAGCTCTTATGGAAACAGCAACAAAATTAGCTGGGTCTAAGAACAAGTTGCATGTAAACAAATTATCAGGAAAAACCAAAATATGTTATTGTATAAATGTTCATATTTCAACTTGAAAATATACACAACAATTTCTGAAAACAGAAGTTAAACTGAGCGATAATTTCTCCCAAAAATTTTTGCTATTTTTTTTGTTTCTCCAATTGCAATGTTTTCTTTATCTTGTATTGTTGTTAAATATCATTTTATTTGATAAATGGTGTTTCAGCATTGTGATAAATCAAAGATTATTATTCTGAACTAGATCTTTGAAAAGTGTTCCAAGAAATGCAGAATGTAGGTTCTGTGCTTGCACGTTTCTGTAAGTCACCATTTAGGGTGGCTAAAATCAACAGACCTTGACTCTTGTGGAATGATGTGATGTTCACAGTTATAAGGAATTGCCTTCAAAGAAAAAAATGTTAAGATTTGCCAGTGCTGTAAAAACTCAAATTTTTTGATTGGGTTCAGGGTTCTCGCCAGGATTTTAGAATCAGGGGTGAAAATGTCCCTCAGGCTTTTTTTCTGGGGGTGATTTTGAAAAATCAGGGGTGAATTTTAAACAATCGTAAACATAGAGAAAAATACAACATTTATGGGGGGAAAAAACGAACAAACAAAAGTAATATAAATATTTTATACATATCTTCTAATTTTGTTATTAAATATTTCAGCAGCTTTGTGAAATGGAAAGCTTTCTATTTTCTAGTGTTACTTTTGCTGCTGATATTTGAATCAAATTTTTTAAAGTTTATTCTTTCAGTCTGTTGCGAAATTTATCTTTTATTTGATTTTGTGTGCTAAAAGAATGCTCTACTAATGCAGAACTTATCGGCACAACCAAAGCAATTTCATACAACAACACTGTGCTTGGAAACACATCTTTGCCACCCCGGTGGCGCAGTGGTCTAAGGCGCTGGCCTCTGATCATTCTTCCGTAAGGGGTCCGGGTTCGAATCCCAGTCAGGCATGGATGTTGTGTTTGTCTTACGGCATTGGCTCTCTCCCTTCCCTGGAACCAGTGACCCTAAATTAGGGACGGGCGACTGCTTATAGCCCATTGAGTTGCTCACGGTGGTCGTTAAACCTCAAAAAAAAAAAAAAAGAAAAAAAGAAACGCATCTTTATACCTGCAGATGAAAAGTTCTGCAACATCTGCAAATTTAAAACTAGAATAGCTATTTTTTAGCAGAATAAATATATGGATATTCACTCAACAGGCATTTCAAATCTTCAAAATCTTTGAAGTGGTCTAACAACTTCAAAACAAATTTGCATGACACCGATGAGAATATTTACTTCCCATCCCAAAAGCGTTTGAGCGAATTGGCTCCTTTCACAACAATGAATAATAAAATAAACATAGGGACCTTTACAATGTTGAAAACAAAATATCACTTTAACACTGTATGAGCCGTTGCTTTTAGCCCAAAAATTAAGACAGGATAAAAAAAAAAAAATTCTCAGTGTCAATACAAGCATGAGCCCAATTTTAGAAAAGAGTTCTTCAGATGAGGAAAAACAGACCATTTATATATTGATAAAATAATGAATGGCATTAACTTACCTTTTGCAAATAACGCTGGTTCTGATTGATGCCTTGCAAAATGAACAAAACATCAAAATTGTTTTATTTTCGTCGGTTTCGACCACAAGCCAGTCGTACATTTTGCGTCATTTCTCTTGAAAGTTAAGATTTTTTAAAATTTAGTTGGAGGTACAGCAGGAACAGCCTCACTACATTTCTCAGGCAATATTTCACTGTTTAAAATCGTAGCACTGGATGCCGAACTTGCAGAATCGTCAGTAGAACGCTTCCTCTTTCTAATGAGGAACTTTTCCATTGTGTTATAGTAAGAACAAATATCAGAGCTGCCAACTTTTCAAAATAAAAACCGGGACATCCATCAACGCGTGTTCAGCAGCGCGTATTTACACTTTATAAATAATAAAATTATATATTATAGGTTTTTTTTATTACAGTTAATTATTTAATACAAATAAAGAAATATTTACAAAAAAAAATAGTATTTAAATATAAAACAAGATTAACAAACCTTGTTAAGGAGTTTCATTTTTAGAGAGAGAGAGACTATTTTTTTCAGAGAGTCATCAATTTTTCTCCCCACCTTATAACAGGAGTCTTATCACATAAGGCAAGACAGTTCATCCACGGAATACCAAGATACTGAAATTCTTCAGACACAAGTTTGGCAATATTTTCACCTGTTGAACTGGTTTCTAGGCATGGCAAAGAGCATCTCACTCCCTTGCAATGATTATCAAAGTATGTTACCACAATTGCCCCCCCCCCCAAAAAAAAAAAAAATTGCCTAAATCAAGAAGATTGCTTGCAAAAATCAAGATTTACTATAAAATCAAGAAGATTTGAGACAGTACCAGAACTGTTAATTTATGATTATCTATTGTTGTTAGGGGAGAGCGGTAATGTATGGGATGTGCTAGCAGTATGTTTGATGATACTTGTATTCAATTATTTTTCTGTATCAGTCACTCATAGATGGAGTTCAGAAATTGTGATGATTTTCAAGGTTTTGAATTTTTTTTTTTTAAATTGAATGATGGAATTTTAGAAATAACTTGATTTCATTTAAGCAATGACAAGACAGCGACTTTTTTTTTTTAATGCCCTTGGATGACAATTTTATCCATCCCGAATGCACGATAGCGCTATTTTAGATAAAGGATGAATGGTGTAACTTTGAGAATATAAATACTTTTGAACACCATTCATCAATTCTTACAAATTTTCAGCTTCTTCACTTTCGTTTTCAGGAAGGAAAAAGAATTACAATTACGGGAAAAATCTTTATCATCCCCCCCACCCTCTCTTTGTCAAGCTGAAATGCAAACCTTATTTTGGGGGGTGGGGGAATATTTAAATATACAGGATACATGTCCAGAACATCGTGGGGGGGGGGTACAATTACGGGAGAAATCTTTGCTACGTCCAATTTTCGTTTTCGAACAGTTTCCCTTCATTTTAAAGTTGAAATACAAATATTTATAAAATAAAATGATATTTAACAACAATACTAGGCAGAGGAAACATTGCGTGAAAAATAAAATAACGATTATGAGAGAAATCTTACCTGCGTCCAACTTCCGTTTTCGAAAGTTTCCAGCGAAAAACAGTCTCCTTCGCTACCAATTGCCCCAAAATTTCTGTTCAGGTATGCATCGATCTCGAGGAAAACTCCAATTATGACGGAAAAGGAGAAATTTCTCGAAGCTGTTGCACACTCATGCCTAAAGATTACAGGGAAATTTTTGCGCCGTCGAATTTCCGTTTTCGGAAATTTTCCCTCCGTTTTCCAACTGAAATACAAATAATTTTGGAATAAAGTGATGTATAACAACAATACTGGACAGAGGCAACATCGCAGGAAAAAGAAATTACGATTATGGAAATCTTTTTTCGTTTACTTCCGTTTTTGAAAGACGAAATACTGTCCCGATGCGTATTTTTACGCGTTGGTAAAATTTCGATGTGTAAACACACTTTTTGATGCATACTAGACATAAAATTAAGCATTTTGGCGAACTCTGCATGCCGCAGAATTAAAAAAAATTTCGTACTTTGGCGCAATTAGCGTAGCTATTGCAACACTGAGGGAGAGCAAGTTTGGAAGGATTGGTGGGGGGAGGGGGGTGCGATCGCTCTCAGCTAGAAACATGAGATAACATAAGGTTCAATCGCTATGAGATCATAATAAAACAAAAGCAGGGGTTTACTCTAAGCAACAATAAAAACGATATCAATTTCCATCAGTAAAAATAAAATTCACGAGCCATTTTACCGAAAATCCGGAAGAAACTATCTTCCAACCGTAAAACTACCCAAAACTCAGTAAAACTTTCGGGAAATCCGGAATACTTGGCAGGTATATGCGGACGTCATTGCTCCGATATCGGTTTTTCCGAATTATTATGTAATATCACTTTGCCGTTCTTCACCCGATATCGGCTTTGCCAATGCATCCAATATCCTCTGACTGTTCTTCACCCCATATCCGTCCGATATTGGCTTTGCCGATGTATCCAATATCTGAATTTCAAAGGCACTAACTTAGAAAAGGGACCAATTAATAGTTTTTGCCTTTGTGTGAAAAACTATAAATATATTCGCGAAATTCAATCGCAGTTTAAACCGTGATTTTAACAAAACAAGAACACAAAATTCAGAACTTTTACGAAATACATCGAAATCCGCAATTCTTCCAACCTGTCCGAAACCGTAATGGTGTTGGCACCCTTAGCAGTGCGTGGGCTTTCGTCTCATTTCACTCTATGTGGATATAATAAATAAATAATCATATGTAGAGGAGTCGCCCTCCGCTGGATCCGCCACTGTGGGAAGAGATCCTATCTAGAGGATTTTAGGAAGGCAGTGTCTTACCCAGGTCTTAACAACCCTTTGAAATAGGAAGCTAGGAGATTTGGGCTAGATTGCCCGATAGGAAAGTGACACGGAAGCGAAATAGAAAGGGGTAGGAAGACGCCCTTATTATTTATTACCGGGGGCTTAACGTGCCCATCCGACGCACGGCGGATATTTAGTGGATCGAGCGTTCGTACCTGCTTGGGATCGAACCTGAGATCCTTTCCGTGGCAGTCACGAATGTTGCCCACTAGGCCACCCGCTGCCCTCTACGCGGATCTTTTGATCATGATGTAGAGGATTTTAGGAAGGGAGTGTCCGACCCCAGGTCTTAAACAACCCTTAGAAATAGGAAACTAGGAGATTTGGGCTAGAGCGCCCGATAGGAAAGTGACACCGAAGCGAAGTAGAAAGGGGAAGGAAGACGCCCTTATTTATTACCGGGGGGCCAGTATCCGAGGTCTGACGGCTTAACTTGCCCATCCGACGCGTGGCAGGTATTTGGTGGATCGAGTGTTCGTACCTGCCTGGGATCGAATCTGAATCCTCTCCCGTGGCAGTCACGAACGTTGCCCACTCGGCCACCCGCGACCCCCTCTACGCGGATTATCCTGTAATCCGTTTATATACACGACCAGAAGGAAAATACTGGGATTGTACCGTGACGTCGTGAAATCGGCACACGTGATCTGAAACGGCATCGCCTTCGTAGATTTTCCATGCTTATAGCTCACGATTGAAATCTTTCTGTGCGCGCCCATTTCGCGCGTCACTTTATTTTTTTTGCACGAATTCAAATTTCTTTGCGCGAAACGCGTGTCTGCGCACGCTATCGGGAACCCTGTGGTTGATTCCCCCTCCCCCCATTTGTATATGTTATAGTAAGGGAGACATTTAAAGGGAATTTGGAAATGTATTTTTTCCCCTTAGGTATCACTTTAAGATACTGTGTATTTATTACCTTCACCCTTGCATGATGCCACTACTTGGGTCTGAATGAACGTGTTCTATATAAAACACCCTTTGATCCCTTGATATACTACCACACCCTTGGCAGTTGCCAATGCATATTACTGCGCCAACCTGCCTTTCCCAACACAAAATGTACTTGATGAGGCGCCACTTACTTGCAAGCTGTGTGAGAATTTCCTTCCCACTTTTTTGGACCATGATTCAGTTGTGGTCAAAGACAACGATTCAATCAAAGATGTAAATCAGCCTCTTCTGACATTAAAAAGATTCTTTGTAGCAAACTTGCAGGAATGGCCATATTTCAAATGCTCTTGTTAAATTTTATTATGGTCTGAAAATAATTGGATTAAATATGAAACACAAATGAAAATATACAAGGTTTTTAAAAGAAACTAAGGTATATAAAGTGATTTTGTGTAGTGCTATTAATTTTCATTTCATAAAGTTTCAGTAATGTAACAATTTTTTATTAATTTTCTTATAGTTAAAATGTTGTTAACTTTGTCTTTCTACAAAACAAAGTAAATTTCCACATTTAATGCATAGCAAAAGCTTCCAAGATGGAAACAGACACTTTGAACCGTGGTGGGCATTAAGTACACAACATATAAGTGCATTTTTTCTAATTGACACGTTTTTAATTTAATGCTAATTATGATTTTCAAGGAACCATAATTCACAAAATTTGGGTGATGTAAAAAAAAAAAAAATAAAATAATTGGCAAATTTGATGTAATGCCACAATGTCATGTAACAGACAGTGGTGGTACATCAAGGGTGGACTGTAGTTGGCATTATACTCAAAAGTGAAGATAAAGGAGACAGTTGAGTGATCATAGTGCCTAATTTGTTACTCTTTAAAATGGGAGGATGTTGTAAAGTGAAAAGTTTTCAGTCTTAGAAATGCCTCATATTTTGTTTTTAGATATCCTTTATTTTTATTATTATTATTATTATTATTATTATTATTATTATTATTATTATTATTATTATTATTATGAGAACATAATGTGTGTATAGAGGTGCACAAGAGCTTATAAAACTCTGACACACCTTTTTAGTCTTGGGACAGTGTCCTTATTTGCACACATGACAGCACATTGATGCCTGCTATCATCCCTAATTGTGGAAGAGTTCAATTCCTCCAATTGTCAAGTTCAGATGGATAGAGTGTATATGCATAAGTATTCAGAGCCAACATTAATGAGTGTTTGCCAAATGTGATCAGAATAAAGAATTGGTGAACCAGAAATAAAATGGGCCAAATTTTGTGTGAACTCCTTACATCTTTACACAATTGAAGGCAGGGGGTCAATCCAGGTTTTTAACACATTGACTGTCGCACTAGAAAAATTTCTTTTTTCCTTGGGGCCACGGTGTTTTATTACGAAACCAGAATAAACACTTCGAAAACAAAACGATCCTGTCTAATTTAATTGTAGCGATAAAAACATGAAGAAATAAGATTTTCATGAACCAACTGCAGGGTTTTGCCCCCTGCCCATCCATCACATAATGTGTATGTTACAGCATGGCAGTGTGAGTTGCCTACGTGGCTCCCAAGGTAAAGAGATGTGAGTTATATATGCTTCACGAGGCCACGGGCTCAAAACTAGTGTGAGTTAAATACAACTCATATGGCAGTTAATGTGTTGAAGATGATACCATTTTTTGTGAAATTCTACCTATTTTTGTGAAATTTACCCTATTTTTGTGAATTTTGCCTATTTTTGAGTTTAGAATAATTTCAGTCCTCTATAATAGTTATCCAAACAGTAATTATTGGTTATTACGTTTTTTGTTATTTTTTTTTATTTATTATCACTACTCCAGCAGAGATCTTAGGGAAAGGGGAATAATAATAACACTCCAGGTTGTATTAAGCCAGGAAAGTCATCAAAAGTCAAAATTTTTAAGTGCTGGAGTAAAAGAAATAACTCACTAAAATAAAAAAATAATAAAATTAAAAAAAGTTGATACTATGTCACAACAGTCAGCACTTCCCCATCATGCTCCTCTCCTCATAACTGCAAATATGTTTCCTGGAATCCCAGCCAGTATGGCACAGATTAATCTGAGTAGGAATGGGGAAAAAAAAAACAAAAAAAAAAACCCCTGATGTTTTTTAGCATCGTTGTTTTGCAATTGATAATCAATGTTTGACACCGCGAAATAAAATTTTCTACTCAAAGTAAATGAATTTCTTTTGCCAACCTTATTTGCAACAGCCATTCTGCTCTTCAAAAAGAATATCAGAACATCATCAACATTGGCAAATTGCATGGCTTTCCACCCCTCTTAGTGCATAGACTAATTAAGAGATTTTAATCACAGAATAGATCTAGTTTACTTCCGGAACCTTTCACCACCCATCAGTTTGTTGGCACTTTGCCCTTTAGCCTGTCCTTCACTCATAAAGTTTGCTCTATTGATATGGCAACAGTAAGTAAATAATCAGATAAAAATTATCTGGTAGTTTGTCTTTTTCTTTGTGGAGCTAATCTCTGAATTTCAGAGAACAGCTTAGTGATATGTATGTATGTATGTATGTATGCATTTTTTTTAAAGAAGAGAATATAATATTCCTATGTCATGAGTTAGTGCTTTTTTTTTGCTGTTTTGTTCGATGTTTCGTCGCCATAAATCGAGTTCTTATCCTCAATATCACAGGAGCCCATACATTGAAGTAACATTGAGATTTCCACCGATGATACATCAATCATTTTAACAAATATGCGTTATTCAAAATGTTAAATTGGTGAGCAATCACCGATAAATTGCACTGGGATTTTACCCATCGATGTGCCAGTTACACAAATGAAAAAGATGTTAGTTCGGCTTTTTAGCGAAACATCGAGGATTTCCCCGATACATAAAAAATTTCCATCAATACTACTGATGCATGGATGTTTGGGGAGTTGTTGCCCCATCCCTCTTAAAACCCACCATTTGGTTGTGGTATGTGGACGACATCTTCATTATTTGGCCACACCAGAAACACTCTCTGTTTGAACTCATGTCCTCCATAACTTCAAAATTCCTGCATATAAAATTTTCTTCTCAAGAACAGGTCGACAACAATAGTTTTCTGGATGTTAACATCAACATCAACCCAGACTTCTCACTTGGCCTCTCTGTTTACAGAAAACCTTCTGCCATCCATAATATCATCCCTTACAATTCTTGCACCTTTGAAAAATACAAATTGGCTGCTCTAAAGCCATACATTCACCCAGCCAACCTTATTTGCAACAGCCATTCTGCTCTTCAAAAAGAATATCAGAACATCATCAATATTGGCAAATTGCATGGCTTTCCACCCCTCTTAGTACATAGACTAATTAAGAGATTTGAATCACAGAATAGATCTAGTTTACTGCCTGAACCTTCCACCACCCATCAGATTGTTGGCACTTTGCCCTTTAGCCTGTCCTTCACTCATAAAGTTTGCTCTATTTTCACGTCTTTTGGCTACAGGATTGCAGTCAAACCACCTCCACATCTTCTCAACCTCATCCTTAAAAACAGAGATCCCAATAAACCCCTAGAGTTACAAGGTGTCTACTCTATGCCTATCATCACTTCCACAGGCGTTACCCACTATATTGGTAGTACTTACCACAGTATAAACCAGCGATTGATGGAACATATTGCTGATGTTAAGAAAGGCAGCCCTTCCACCTCCCTTTAAATTTTAACCATCAGCGATGCGTCCACGATTCCCAATTGGCAAAATGTTAAGCGGATCACCCCATTCAGCAATCGGCAAGCCCTCCGGTACCGCGAAAGCATCGAAATCTACCTTACCCCTAACACCTGCAATACTGACACACCTTTTAACATCCCTGTTATTTGGAAAGCGATTTTGAAATCTGGAAACAACTGATGCTTTTACCACGTGTCTCATTCCATGGTTGACGAAGGTAGAAGTCACTACCGAAACGTCCAACTTATAATTTTCTATGTAACTTATGTGTGATATGACGATTTCAAGAATTCTAATGTTTAGTGTGTTACGTGTTTCCCTGCCAATTCTTCTCATTATTCTCTGATGTCCAACAACGATGTTCCTCACTGATGTGCCCATCCCTGCTTCTAAGTTAGTTCTAGAAAATGCATGCAAAGTGAAGCTGCCAAATGGGGGGGGGGGGGGATGCTCCCATAATGCTTTGGAGTTCCTTTCAGTTAGCATCGCCACAATTGCCAGTAGCATAGCCACCGCCGGAAATGAGGATTCAGTGATTGAAAGGCATCTGCCAGAGACCATTTTACTGAAAACTGTAAGTTACGATGAAACAAAAAATTCATCAGTTAAACAGATCGATTTTGAAGGTTAATGTAACAAAATATTTTTAAGATAAATTTTTACTGAAAGTGATGATACCATCACAGTTCAAAATATTTTTGTGAAGATATCGTTTGAGCAAAAAATATTTTTGTGAAGATACTGCCCAATGGTATCAAATGCCTCTTGGATCCACCCCTGGGAGGTATGCAGTAAAAAGAGAACACAAAGTTTAATTGTTAAAGCTCATCATAGTCCTCTGTTTCATAAACAGCAGGAACCAGGGGAGACATGTTAAATTGGTGCTAGTAAAAAGGAAGCCATGTTTCTTTGTTTTTTTTAGATGTTACATATTCCTTGATCTTTTTTTCATTTGCTTTTTGAACAAGATCATCCAAATTTTGTTGCATATATAAATTAATGTTTGTGTGCGAAAAGACGTGCAGAATTTTTATATTATTTCTTTTACTTATAGCCTGAATGTAAAGTGAATGATGACATGAGATTTACTGCTCACAATCAGTATGTCCACAAGATGCTGTATAGGCAAGTATAAAATTATCAGTAATTACTCTGGTCTGCATTTTGAAGAAAAGTTGTTTGATATTTTAAAATTAATAGATGATTTTAAATGCTTTTTCAGTGCTGATTTTAAAAATGAAATTAAAATTTCTGTACTGCTTCAGACTTTTCCACAAATTGGAAAACTTTATTTTTAAAAACAATAATTTTACTTTACATTAACATGTTGGTGTCAATCATATTATCTAAAATATGTAATGATGAAGGAGAGTGTAGTATATCACATGGCACATAATATATTATGAAAAAAATTATGTATACACAAAAAAAAAAAAATGCATACACCATTCGTGTACACATGATAAATTCAGCTGAAAGTTTCAATGTCATAGATTAATTTGGCAGAAATTTTCTCTTTGTTGATTTTCATCCACCTGAACTTGCTTTATTAGGTATGTCTCTCTTCAACATCCAGCAACTGTCCACCATCCTGTTTTTATCCCATTTCCCTTGTTAATACCTTTTTTCCAGGCTCTTTATGTCCTGATGAAAATTTTCTCCTTGTTCCTTGCTGAATGCCCAAAAATTTTCCTGAAAGTACTCTATGTGCGAATGCAAAAAAAAAAAAAAAAAAAAAATTAATAATAATAATAAAAAAAAAAATGTAATTTTACACCTATGTTGCAGCCATGCAATTTGAACCTTTCTAAAATATCTTTTACAATTACTTTGTAACATGAGTCTTTCTTGTTTCCTAAAAAAAAGTTTTCAAATACTTTTTTCAAGCATATCCATTCCTCTTTTTCATGAACATTCATTGTTGCTTCAAACTTGCTATCCATCATCAATTCAGTCCCAGCAAAAATTCCTTCTTTAAGTTTGGCATCAGTTACATGAGGGAATTTGCTAAAATATACTTAAAACAACCCTTTTTTTTGTCTAGGGCTTTAACAGATTGTTTCGTTATCTCTAATTTGATATGGAATGGCAGAAGCAAAACTGTTTTGGGATCTAGCAGTGTTTTACTTGGGGGAGGGGAGGGGGATTTTTGATCCAGGTGCTAAGCATATCTGGGACAGCCAGTTTTTATTTTTGTCCCTGCTGCTGCTCCATTCACGCAAAAACATAGTAATTTCGTATATCCAAACTGTTGTCTAAGAATCATACCAATAACTTTCAAGTTACCACACAAGGGCCCCCATGTTTTTATAGTTCATGTCAAAGGCGTAACTAAAGTTGAGCACATGTGGCTGCAGCTAGAGCTGAGTTCGGGCTCAATTTTCGGAGCCCGAGCCCATCCGGGCCTGTGGTATATCAGCCCGAGCCCATCCGGCCCTGTGGTATATCAGCCCGAGCCCATCCGGGCCTGTGGTATATCAGCCCGAGCTCATCCGGGCCTGTGGTTTATCAGCCCAAGCCCATCCGGGCCTGTGGTATATCAGCCTGAGCCCGAATTTTATATTGCATGATACAGCCCGGACCCGAACGAGCCCAAATTTTATATTGTAAGATACAGCCTGGACCCAAACGAGCCCGAAAACTGGTCAACCAGTTCAACCATTAATAAAAAAACATTTCCTTTTCCACACTTCCACTCTCTCCTCCTGCAATTAACCAAAGTATTTCTAAAATGGGGAAGGGACATCTATCTATTTTTACAGTGTAACTGTACGATTTTCTTTGATTGTTCGTCTCCAACTGAAATGCTTCGGGCAGCCGGGAATTCGTAATGATTGGGCGGTGCTGTAATTGTATGTTGCTCAAATAATGCTAATATTATCGCACCATAATGCACTGCAATATGTACATTGCTAAATAGAATTAGCAGGGAGTTACTGCGTGGAGATAGGGAGTAAATTATCATGGGCATGCTATCAACTATCCAATATCTATAGTTCTTAAGAAAGCTTTTTCTTCTCTGCAGAAACCCACCAATGCGTAGCCTATGGCATTTTCTGTCCAAGCCCGGAATAAATAGCCATCTCGAATGCCCGCTCCCCAACCAGAACCAGTTGCCGAAGAAATACCCTTTAACAACTGTAAAGTGTCTTATTTGTTAAATCATATAAAATCGCATTTATAAATAAAAAAATTTATCTCGCTCTCCCTCTCTCTAAGTGCCCGAGCCTGCCCGAACTGCAGTTAATATTCTACAGCCCGAGCCCGATTTGGGACCGGGCTCTGCTTCAGGCTCAGGCTCAGCCCGTCTTAGCTCTGGTGGCTGCACCTGCAGCAGCTCAAGATAGGGTGCAAAAGCCACTGCATACAATCTTATTACAGTCGAAAATGAAACTTTTGCACCCGTTTTTATTACCATTTTTTCGCACTATACTGTATCATTTATCTATGTACGAAATTTTCTTATAATGTTTTGCAAACCTTGTCAGCTTAAAATTTGCATTTCTTCCTCAAAATTTTCAGGGCTATGTTAGTTGCTCACATTCAGAAATGAAGGCATGGTTGTACATACATTGTAAGATAGAAATTTCATTCACATTATTGAAGATTCTCTGGGAGATATTTGATTATTGATGTGGTGCCAGAGGTCTGAAATCTGAAGCAGCTGGAAACATGATTTCTCTTTTTCTCTTCTGTATTTTACAATCCTCAATGACATATTATGTCAAGTTCGGCCTCACTACCCAGAGCATCCTTGATGTAAGGATAAGGGAAATGCACAGAACCCTTCTCTAAGTGATCTGCTTTCCCATTTCCTAACTTCTTCCAATTCACTTACAGAGAGTAAAAGGCAGTTCCCGTTTGGAATAAAAAATGACACCTAACTGCAATACCCTATTTACTGTACGTATCCCAATATAAAAATGTAAACATTGGGTTGTTTTTAACTACAATGAAAATATCAATCAGGGTACCTGGAAAGTTGCAAAGGCCTTGACCCACCCTGACAGCAAGAAGTTTCTATAGGAAGGAAATTGAGTCAAACTTAGACCACTGAAGTCAACTAAAAAGTATGCACTTCAGGTATATTCCGTGGTTTTCTGCATTATAAGGATTGCAAGTTCCTACACTTGTGTGATTTTCTTTGTGAATTGAACTAGATGATGGAAGAAGTTTAAATTCGGTTCTTTCAATTTCTTGCTAAGCAATGAAGACTTAATGCTGAATTTGTGTGCATTAAATAGTCCCATACATTTTCACAATATTTGATCAGTTGGTTTTCTGAAAATCTTGTACAAATGGTCACAGTTTGACTGTGTTCCCTCCCAGGGGGTGTGATGTTAATTTTGTCAAGCATTGTGTATTTATTTATGTATGTAGATACTAATGTTCACTAATAAATTCATAATATATTTACATAAGGCAGAAAGACATGTGGGGAGGGCGCAATATTTTGTGGTTTGTGCCCTGTTCAGAAATGTCTCATGTTACTTCTCTGGTTCACCTATATTGCGCCCCTCTCCACATCTGTCTTTCTGCCTTATGTAAATATATTACAGGCATGAAAGACTTACGCGGAAATCCGCTTTTTTTCTGTTCCGTTTTTGGTGTTACCGATATTATTCCAAAAATGCAATAAAATTTTTAGGGGGAAGGGGTATGCCTCCCTCTTGTGGAAAGCAAAATCGTAATGACTTCGAACGACGGGATGGTTACGGCTGGGAATGATGTCACCTCTTCCAGGGATGGAAATTCTGCGCCAAAGTGTGCCAAAACAAAAGTTTTGCGCCATTGGGCACCAAAACCTCTGTTTCCCCGTCGTCATCGTCGGGACTTCGGTATAGTAAATTCTTCGTGCTCATTCTTGCGCTTGACGCTGAGTAAGTCCATGCGGTGGGAAGAACGATTCAGCGACTCCAAGTACTAGGAATTTTATGTAGTTACTATGGAAATCATCGACGGAAGTCGTCGGTCCGCTACGGACGACGGAAAGTATCGAGTGCGCTATGGAAATCGTAGGTCCGCTATGGACGACGGAAAACGCCGAGCATGCAATGGAAATCGAAAATCTCAGTGAAATAACGTTATTAAACATCTGTGTAAAGTTTATTTTTGTGTTTTCAAGATTCTAACACTTGCTAAATATTTTCGGGAATGTTTCTTGGGTGTTGAGAATGTCACGTCGTTTTCCGTTTCCTCATATTAAATTTTTTCGAACAAGCTCCGCCCCCCCTTCATTCTCTCTCTGCCTGATTATATTTTTATTTTTGATGATTTCTTGTCATATTCCTCGTTTTTAATATCTTCGGTAATAGTAAAAAGGAGCGACTTCGTTTTTTTTTTTTTTTTTTTTTTTAAGAAATTTTTCTAATGAAATGCATATTACCCTATTTCTAATACATCTTCTAAACTAATCAATAGAGAGCAATCGTTTTCGCCCCTTACCCTTTTATTAAACAAAATTAAATTTGTAGATCGGTATTTAATCCGTCCATGGTGGAATCCGCGCCGTTTCCGTGTCCCATAAAATTGTTCCACGGCAGAGTGAGCAACGCAGTATCGATTTTTCACTTTCATTTTCCATAAAATTCGTGCTTTTCCATTTCTTAGTCACTTCTTACTAATACATGATATTATTTCGTGGATTCGCGGAATTCCGCTTGCTTTTTCTGTCATCATTTGTGTCATTTCGAGCTCGATGTAAAACTGAAAAGAAGCTGTGTTTTTTGGTGGGAAGGAGGGGTCTTTTCCATCTGGGGACGGTATTTCATCTTTCAAAACTTTCGAAAACGGAGTAAAGACTCCCCCCCCCCCACCACAATCCTAATTTATTTTTCTTGTAATGTTTCTTCTGCCCAGTATTGTTATTAAATTTCATTTTAATGCATAAATATTTGTATTTTAGCTTGAAAAACGGAGGGAAAATGTCCGAAAACAAAAGTCGGACGGAGCGAAGATTTCGCCGGCAATCGTAATCCCCGCTCGCGCGACATTTCCTCTAAACTGTGTTGCTAAATGTCAGTAATTTTGTACTTT
Organism: Macrothele yani; assembly: GCA_039090855.1. Taxonomy (NCBI): domain Eukaryota; kingdom Metazoa; phylum Arthropoda; class Arachnida; order Araneae; family Macrothelidae; genus Macrothele; species Macrothele yani. Next base: position 30,732,429 of record CM077026.1, read on the forward strand.
GGATGCAGTGATGTGCTCTAGTTTAATATTTACATAAATAAATTTCAGTGAATCCCAAAACATGCACTTTTTAAGTTAAACAAATTCAGTGCCCTCTCAGAAATAATGAAGGCATTATTGAGTTATTTTCCTGGCTCTCAAGTGGAAAATTCCTTTAGTATGATAGGGGATGTACTTTGATAAAGAATCCATCAACACGAAAATTGAAACATTTTCATCTGTTCAAACCATGAAATATAAGCTACTGAATCAGGATAAGGAATTTTTTAAGAAAAACGATTATTTGCACAACTCTGTAAATAGAGATTTATGCCAAAATATGAAATCATATTCAGAATATAAGAAATAATTACAAGATAAGGAAGAAGAAATGAAAAGAAGATGAAAGGAGCTAAATATCTCTAATAATTTACGCAGCAAATTAAAATCAAATGAATTGGTTCAAGAGAAAGAAAACTGTAGCTGGCTAATTCATAAAAGGTTAGAACAAATTGTTAGACAGAAACAACTTAAGGAAATGAAATTTCATTAGATGTGAATGACTTTTATTGTTTATCTACAAAATGCCTAACGTTTTTACAAGCATTTATCATATTTCTTCATTAATAATTTTGTGTCAAATCAAGAATGAACATTTATTCTTCATCAAACTTTTATTTCTTATCAACAAACATGTCTGAAGTTTTTCAAACCTTCAAGATTTCATTTCCATACAACGTTGTTATCTTATAAAGACATTTGATGAATTTCCTCATTTGATTAAAAACATCGTTTTGTACTAAGCTGAGTGATTTTCTATGCATATGACCTCATCAGCAATTTTCCCCATTACATTATATTGTACTATATATTTAATTTTCTTGAAACAAAATACATACATTAAATCTACTTAGTTGGCAGGCATGTGACCAAATGTGACCAATACCTAAATGTTATGGTTATATATATTAGAGAGTGAAATGCAAGATTAAACACTTTGTTGCCCCCTCCCCCTTTCCTCCTCTTGGCACATGTGTGGAAGTTCAGCTTTTTCTATCACTGACCACTTTCATGCCTGATATTATGAATTTATTTATATAAGTCACTAATAAATTCATAATATATTTACATAAGGCAGAAAGACAGATGTCGGGAGGGGTGCAATATTTTGTGGTTTGTGCCCTGTTCAGAAATGCCTCATGTTACTTATCTGGTTCACCTATATTGCGCCCCTCTCCACATCTGTCTTTCTGCTTTATGTAAATATATTATGAATTTATTTGTACAAGACACTAATAAATTCATAATATATTTACATAAGGCAGAAAGACAGATGTCGAGGGGCGCAATATTTTGTGGTTTGTGCCGGATTCAGAAATGCCTCGTGTTACTTCTCTGGTTCACCTTATCTGTTTTAACCACTCTCGTGTCAACAGCTTCTAACCTCCTAAAAATATCCTTATTTTGCACTCACAAATACTGTAAGAGAGTTTTGGTCTTTTATGTGAGTGTGTGTGTGTGTGCATGTTCTTCATTGCAAACTTAATAACATCATTTACAGTAAAACTTCGAAAATCCGTCATCCGTAAAACCAGCAACTTCCAGAAATCCGGCACTTTTCTGATTTCGTTTTCGTGAGAACATCCGATGTTTCACCAATAACCATGGAAATCTCCTGATGTACTGTCTCAATCACACATTGCGAGATAATTCGATCTCGGCTTGCGAATTGCCGATAGTCGCCTACGTGTAACATCGGGAGGTTTCTCAAATTTGTTATCTCATTGGGCCGTGTTGAAGTGACACGGACCATTGAGGCGACAAATCGGCGTGTATGTTTGAAATGCGTGTTGAACATGTGATGATAATCTGTTCTTGGCGGTGGCCGTATGTGGATTCGATCATGTAATGACATCTATATTGGCCTTCATGATGCATCGTGGTAATTGCCTTCACGATGTATCGTAATTTTGTCTGTCAAAAAACCGTAACATCGATGTAAAATTCACCTTGGGTTATTGCAATGTATTGATACATCACCCAGTTCTAGCAGTTGCTCTGGCTGTTTTCAAGCCTTTGCCTAACCATTCGCCAAAACAATTTTTTTCGACAGAGTTTTATGATATATAATACGAAAAGGTAATCGCCAAAACTTTTTTTCATCGCCGAAATGATTCTTTTTTCACCAGTTGCGAAGAATGCAATCGGCAGCGCGACCCCTGCATATTTATAAGGCATAGACACACAAATTTTCGTTAAGTGACCTGTTACAACAATTGCGTAACGACTGTTACGTACGTGCTCTATGTAACGCCCATTACGCACTTTTCAGATAACTTCAGAAATCCGGAATTTTCATAAATTCAGCATTCGTCCGGTCTCGTCGATGTTGGATTTTCGAGGTTTTACTGTATATTGTCAGTACTTTTTTTTCAGAATCATTAATATGATATACATTTTAAAAATGTTCGTAAAAATAGCTGAAATATTTGTTGTATTACATTTCACTTTTTTGAAATTTTAGGTGGGGACCAAATGTTCAACATGTTGCATGCATAAAGAAACATCTACGCTCCCAAGGAGTTCAACTAGACCAAGGTCCACTGGTAAGTGACTAACTGGTTCAAAAATTCTAAAATTGATCACTAGTGCTGTTGTGCATTTGTGTTAGTGTTCATTTCATTAAGCAGGCAGGATGGAGTCGGGAGAGATATTCAAACTTGTGCGAAATGGGATGCTTTAGGGCTGGAGGTCTAGAAAGAGATGTGATGTTCTAGTGCTGGATGTATACAGTTAACAGAAAAATTAATAGCAACTCTGGAAATTTCTGACATTTTTTGGGATTTCAGTGTTGCTACAAAAGTAAATATGCAGATAATACTCACAGTAGATGTGTCATTCAAACTAGTTAGCTTTTTTATGGGATTTATCTAGGTAAATTCTTAAAATTTATGCAAATTTTTGGAGAGAACTCCTCTCCTTTGTCAGGCAGTCTTTCGTTCAATCTCCGTTTCGGTCTTCGGTTATGGTTAACCTTGACGGTTTCGGCGATTCGCCAGATGTTAGGCAGAGAAAATCCCTTACAGTCATTAATGACGAAGTTCTGGTATTTTCCAATTTCAAGTCCCTCTTTCAATTTTCGCTTCAGGAAGTTGAATTGATGTTCAATGACAGTCAAAGAGTCCCAGTCCATTCTCTAATGTGAATAGACATTAAAGATGTCCTGTTTCTTTAATGTATCTGTCTAATCCTGTCTTGTTTGAACAATTTGTTTATTGCTGCCTTGTGCTCCGCGATGTGAGTTTCCAGTCTAACACCTGTTTCGGCTATGTAGCATTTTCCACAGCTTCAGGTTGCTTTATAAATGACTCCTTGCATTGTTTAACAAGTTTTCTTCTTTTTGAATCAAGCTAGTGCAAAATTTTTAAAGTTTGTTGTCTAAACTGAGTGGGAGCTAATCTAACATCATATTTACTGCTTATTCTCTTTAAAGATTTAAACAAACCTTTTTGATACGTAATTTTTCTTGTGAACCTAAACTCCTGCTTGCTTGTATTTTTTTTGTTTATCTTGTTTGAGTAATTTATATATTTCCTTTTTTGGGTAGTTATTTTGTGTTAGCATTACTTCCAGTTCATCCATGTGGGCTTTTTTCATATCTTCTGAGGTAAATTTTTTATTTTTTCCAACAATTGGTTTGCAACATTTTTCTTCATTGAATATGGATGAGAGGAGTTAAAATCTCGTGTTTTGTTTGTATCCAAAGGTTTTTTGTACATTTTTACATTTTTGTGAGGAACTAACCTGGACATAGATGATCAAATCCAAGAAGTTTAATTTTCCTTCAATTTGAATCTCCTAAGTGAACTTAAGGGAATCATCTAATTTATTAAAGCACCTTAGAATTTTTTCTGGACGATTTTCATCCTTGCTATCTAAAATGAATAAGATATCATCCATATATCTGTGATAAAGGCTAAAGTATGAGGGCTGAACCAGTACCTTTTCTTCCAGCTTTCCTACATAGTAATTTGCCAACTGTGGGGAGAGTGGGGAGCCCGTTGCTAAGACTTTTGGAGGAAAAATATTTTTTCAAATTGAAAAAAGTTGTTTTTAAGGAGAATATCAGCATTTCAAAAATCCCCACTAGTAAATTTCCTGCTTGATTATGAAAAACAATTTTGTCTACTAGGTATTCCGATTCTGTAAACTGAGTTTACAGAATGGGAATATCTTTAACAGAACTCAAGTTATGACCAGAAATGTGCTGTGAAGGAAGCACACTTTGTTATGTGAAATGTCATCGTCATTGCTGCAAGCTGATGGAGCTTGCTTTTACGTCTGTGTACAGGCGATATAAAGGGCAGGCAATGAGCGTGGGGTTATCCAGACGTTTTCGCAGTGCACGTAGGTAGTTCGCTTTCATTGGTAAGTGTGTAGTCATTACTCCTGTGGACTGCTGTGCAAATCTGAAGTTTAGAGAGCATTTCGTGTGTTGCTGTGCAAACTGTGTTGCAGTTATGGGAGGATTAGGTGATATTTCACCCCAAAAGCTTCGCGAATGGTGACTAAGTGAATTCGGCAAAAGCAATGCAGAAATTGCCAAGATAGCTGGGGTGCACAAGAGTACAGTTGGACGGCAGCTGGCAAAGATCTGTAATATGGGTGGAATCAAGAATAGCAGGCTGGGTAAATGTGGCCGAAAAATGAAAACAACTCCTAGAAGTAACAATGTGTTGAAACGGTTATGTCTGCGAAACAGGTTCGTCTCGTCAACAGTTCTTGCGAAAGAATTGTGGGAGAGCTGCGGTAATGTTGTTTGTCCTCGAACAGTGAGGAACAGGTTATGTTCTATGGGTCTGACGTCTCATAGGGTGGTAAAAAAGCCATTGCTAACCAATGTACAATGAAAGAAACGTTTAGAATGGGCACAGGAACATAAGGAATGTAACACTGATAGGTGGCATCAAGTGTTATTTAGTCATGAGACAAAATTGAACATCAGTGGCAATGATGCGGGGTGTTGAGTGTTTCGATGAAATAACGAGGTGTTGCATCCCTCTTGCACACTTAAGACAAGAAAGTATCCATGCAGTGCTGAGATTTGAGGATGTTTTGCTGCTGCTGTAGTGGGCAGAATCCATGTGTGTGAGATCACTGTTAATGCACAGGTGCACAAAAATATCCTCCAGGACAAGATGGTGCCTTCAGTACATGATTTGTTCCAGGGTCAGCCATACATCTTCCAGGACAATTCAGCCCCATGCCACCATGCAAAGATGATTAAAGCTTATGTAACATCTTTAGGTAATGTTGTACCTCTTCCTTGGCCTGGTAATTCACCAGACTTGAACGAGATTGGGAATTTGTGGCACATTCCGAAAAGAAAAGTGTACGAATGTCACTCCACAAATGAAGTGAAACTGATTAACGCAATAACTGACGTCTGGCACAACTGTATTTCATCCGATATGTTGCGTAAGTTGGTTGACTCCATGCCCAGCAGGTGTACAGCCATTGTTAAATCAAAAGGTCACCCAACGAAATATGAGGTACGTAATTGTATTTGAATTTGAACATGTTACTTTGCCATGATTTCTATTTCGCAGCATGTTTCTGTTCAAAACTTGAGTTCTGTTAAAAATATTCCCATTCTGTAAACTGATTTGACTTCTGCATGAAATGTGCTTTAAAATGATAATATATATATATATATATAGATAGATATACACACAGTATCAACTGATATCACAACAAACCAGTATTTCAAATGTGAGTTTTTACAATTTTAATGGCATTTTTAGTCAGTTTTTACTTTTATGATGAGACATAACATACATTCCTGAAGACATTGAAAATAATACGTCTCCAGGAATATGCGTTATGTCTCAGAAACTCTCTGCTAGTCAGATGTACCTTAATAAAATGTCTCTTCCCCATGCATTCATGCTAGATGAATCCTATTCTTTGTTAATATGGAAGGACGTTACATTGGGTGAAATATTACAATCACAGGATTGTAAACGCTTCTAAATGCATAAAATTTGGCCCCATATAAATCTGTAGAAGGATAGTTGTCATTTGCTGGAAGCAAAATGACTGAAGTTTTAGGCATTGTGCTGACTTCACCAACCCTATCACCAGGTACCCCTACCTTGCCAGGCTGCAATGTTAACTAGATACGTAAGTAAAAAAAAATGCCATATTTGGCATGTACATGTGCACTATATTGACAAAATGTACACTATATTGTGTTTCTCTTTTGGGTGTCCGGTCACCGGACACCTTAAAGAGAAACACAACATAGCATTTATTGACATACATTAGTACGGTGCCGGTCCACCTTTGGCCTTAATGCGTGCACTGACCCTACGAGACACGCTTTCGACAATGTTTTGGAACACAGCGATGGCTATGCACTTCTATTCAGTACATAATGCTGCCTCTAACTGTTGTTTAGTAGTAGGCCTTGGTTCCAAACTTCTTACGTGGAACTCTAATTCATCCCATAGGTACTCTATGGGATTAAGATCAGGTCTCTGTGCTGGCCAGTCCAACCACGATACGGAATTATCATCAAACCGTGCCATAACAGTCTTTGCTTTATGGCTCGGTGCATTATCCTGCTGGTACCAACAAGGCTTGGTTCCATAGTATTGCCACAGAGTTGGTAGGGCATAATTGTCCAGAATGTCAAGGTAGACGTGCTGGTTAACTAGTTTGTCCATATCAACCAATGGGCCGGGACCATACCATGAAAAACACCCCCACACGAGTACAATGCCTGCTGCTCCAAACTTGACCATAGGAACAATACTGTGGTAAGTAGCGTTTTCCTGGCTGCTGCCCATACCCCACACACGGCAATCAGACTGATGGATCACTTATCTGGATTAATCAGTCTATAGGACCCGTTTGCATTGATCTATGGTCCACAATAAATGTTCTTTACACCACGCTAAACGACGAGTAGCATTCCAAGTGGAGATGAAAGGCTTATGAGCAGCCGCATGGACCACGGTGACCCATGGAATGAAGTTCTCTGCGAATGATATGTGTTCATACTAAGGTTCCAGCTTTGTTACTCACCTGTACACTAAGATCTTGTGCAGTACTCCATCAATTAGCTGTAACGACTATCCTGAGACTCCAACGTCGTCTATCACTGATTTTCTTTGGTCTGCCGATACGCTTTACTGCTTCAAGCTTACACTTATTCAGTAAATCCAAAAGAGTTGACTTGGATATGCTTAAAGGCCTCTCGGTTCCTCTTTATGGATAACCCACTAATATAACACCCAACAATATTTTCCTTTCTCAAAGCCAGTTCTCTCCCGCCGCAACGTTTTCACTCAACCTCACAATGTGATATGTCACTGCCAGCTGTAGTCTTGTTTTTATACTGTTTGCAGCTGTGCCCTGCACCTTAACAATGCAGCGGATCCGTTCATTTGCTTTTGAAGGGGTGTCCGGTGACTTTTGTCAATATAGTCAGGGCTTGAAAAATACCATGCCTGAGATGCCCGGGGCATGTAAATTATTGGCCTGGGAAAGTAAAAATGAAATCTAGTTGCCTGACCGGGCAACTAGATTGAAAGAAAAAAAAAAAAGTTTGGAACGGAGAATTTTCTGCTCTAGAAAAAAAGACTGTCGTTGCGTGTTTTTCATTTTACTGCAGTTGTATTATTGTTACGGAATAAGTGCCAAGGCCAGGAGAATAGCGCTTCTTTAATTATATTATGCTCTACGTCCAGAAATTGGGGCCATATGTAGTTTTGCTCCAGATGTTGTTTACAGTTAACGACAGGATGCATGCCTCGGACGAAACTAGCCTCCGGTGTTTAGTTACAAAATGCATAAACTGCCATGAAACAGGAGGATGCAGACTGATGGGCAAATAAGCTGTGCTTTATGAGAAGCGAGTGACAATAGAATATTTATTGCACAGCCCCAGGTGGGGTTGGGTTTCTGACATAACTTGGTCAAGCGAGGGAAGGGAAAGTGGAAGCTTCAGCCGGCATGCACATCCACACACATGAACTGACAGTGGAATTACTGAAACAAAAGCTAAGTTTCGTTTAAGAACGAGACTGCGCCATGCGTTCCACTTAACCGGGAGAAGAGCGAAAATTACCAACAGCAATAACTTAGTTTATTTGAGAGAACAGTATTCGTGTTAATTGCGGTTCATGCTAGCTGTGGATATAAGTTGTATTTAGCAATGGATATACCATGTTTTTTTGGAAAATAAAATCCAGCAATGAGAGTATATCTCATAGTAAGCAATTATGTGAAATTCCCGATCTGTCAGCGGTAGTTACAAATTCGTCTTCCGCACTGTTGAGTGACATAATTTCAGAATCTGAATCTACATCATTGGCAAATCTGAAACTTATGCAAACAAACTATGATAAAGCATACAAAAAAAAAAAAAAAAAAAAGCTGTTGCAAAGTTGAAGAATCTTAGATAAAAATATTTAATTGGCTAAAGTCAAATGACAAGTCTATTATGTTGTGCACTGTTTGCAAAAACCATCCTAAAATTGCTGATACCACCAGTAATTTTTTTCAAGCAATGTGGGGTGTCAGGTGATAATATAGTTTAAAAACTAAGTGCACACAACAGTAGTCGAAAACATAAGATTTGCCTTTGTTTCCTAAACAACAATTCTTGGGATATTTTATGATGCAAAATTACTTTTGTTTGCACAAGAGAAAAAGGTAAATCATTTTTACATTCAAAATTGTTGTTAAAAACTACTTAAACTGCCATACAGTTAACTATGATTATTTAATTTTTTTGTAAAACACAGGACATATATTAAAAATTCTTGAACATGGCATCATCACTAAATTTCTCAAATGGCATCAATTACCTATCTTAAAACTTGAGATATATGCTTTTGTGCATTTTGAATACAGACACTTTAAAATGGTGAAGCAAAAAATGTATAAAACGTTTATCATAATTTTTAACTTTAAAAAAATGAGGCTTCTGTTTTGTTATCTTAAAAGATACATTTTTCTGGGCATGTAGATTTTACTTCTGGGCAAGTAAATATTTTCTGCACATGCTCAGCTGGGCATGTAACTTTTCAGATATTTTTCAAGCCCTGATAGTGTATATGTCATAACAGTTGTAACCCATTTTACATTTCAGAAGTGATTTCAAAATCTTCAAGTTTACCATGTAGATGTGATGTTTGCTGAGTCTGGGTATTCATCATTAGAAAATAATGGTATCTATTCTTCAGCACTAATAATAAGCAAATAATGGCTGGTTTCAGCTTAAATAATTCATTTGTTTTGAAATTACAGTGCCCTGTATGGTGTAAGAGTAACATGTTTGAACACAAGAAATGTGGAGATATCAACTGTGCTTCTGTTGTCTCTTCAGGCTGTTTCTACCAAAAGATATCAATCCAGACATCTGGCCAGTTGATTTGGAACATTCTTTGGGCAAACTTTCACATATGTGCTGAAAATAATTTATCATGTTGGATCAGAGAGACTTCAGACCAGCAAACTCCTTCCTTTCTGCTGTAGAGTCAAGGAGAGAAACATCAGAATCATTAGAGAAGCATCAGTGTTGGAGCAAGAGCAACAGGAATTCAGTCCTCAACGCATAAAAAGTAGCACTTTTCATAAGAAATCACTAGCTAAGTAAAAAGATGTCAATTGAGTTACTTTAATAAGGAAGAGGAGATAGAATTAATTAAAGAAACTAAAAAATCCAGCAAAATGTTAGGTATTAGTAAGGCAGCAGCTGTTGGGAAGATTTAACATTTTCTTTATAATTTATTTGGAATGGCTCAGCATTAGTCAAATTATGAGTCATTCCTTTTTTTAAGTTTGCAGTTTTTTATTTTAGTCTGGGTGTTTTTGTCATTAGAAAATAATGGTTTTTCACTTGTGCTCTAATGAATTTCTTGGACGCAATGCACAAGTTCTCACTTCTAACTATTTTTGTTTTAATTGCACTTTTAATATGTGTAACTGAAGTATTTTTGTCCATGAATGTATTTGTGAATTTGCATGCACCAAAATAATAAATGGTGTATATTACAGATTGGTGGCATTGAGCTGGATCTGTCTAAGTTTTACCATACTGTTGAGCAGTTTGGTGGTTTGCAGCAGGTCATAGAGAAAAAGAAGTGGCAGCGTGTTGCTGATGCGATGCATGTGCCCAAGGCAGTAAGTTACTTTTTACATTATTTTGTATTGGATTACTAATCCCCATGAGTTTTGTCAGCCTACTTTTCTTTCACTATCCTTTAATTGCGAAACTCGAAAAAACTTCCGTGTAAAAACACTGCCTGCGATTATTTTGACATAAAACTTTTCCTACTGCTGTGTAAGGATCAGTGCTCCCATATAAATTCAATTTGGACAAATTATTATATATACCTACCTAAAAATGTGTTGCTTCTTTTTTTCACAACTGCAGCCAGACATCATGATAAGCACTCGGGTGCTGAAAACACAGAGGATCACTTGTTGTAGAGCATCTACAGTTCCCAGTGGAGATTGGCAAGGTGGAACAGATCTTTCCAATTTGCCCCACAAATACTAATGGGGCTGATGTATGTCATACCTCAATAAAATTTTTTGTAAAAAACTAAAAAAACAACAAAAAAACATGGCAACAAATGGAAAAAACAGTTCTGCAGTAATACTGTGTTACTGTATCTTATGGTTGAATGTCAGCCCTCTTCATATGTATGCTTTCTTGAACAGAAAGTGAATATGAATAAATCTCTCTCAACTTCCAACATGTATGCACCCTTTTAGATTCAACACTGATGTACTCCACCTTTTTTTTTTTTCAATGTCAGCTCTGTGATGTTTCTAACACATCCAAGAGTCATGGAGCTTAGATGTTCATCCCCCCCAAATATTGGGATGCCTTGCTGCCCAGCATTTCCAAGGAAAAAAATTATTGGTGGTGAAGAGAGTTATGTGTTTCTTCTTGAAAAGCAGTGAACCTTTTTTTTTTTTATATATTGTGGGTTTAACGGCCACAGTGAGCAACTCAGTGGTCTATAAGCAGTCGCCCATTCCTAATTTAGAAATTTAGAGCCACTGACTCTAGGGAAGGGAGAGAGCCAGTGCCGTAAGACAAACACAACATCCATGCCTCACCAGGATTCGAACTCGGACCCATCTCGGACAAATGATTAGAAGCCATTGCTTAGACCACTGCACCACTGGGGCGGCGATGTGAACCTTGAAACTATTATGTTCTATAGTTCATGCTCAACATGATAAAATCTGTATTCCATAGTATCCACTTAACCCGAGGAATCTTTAAGCTCGCTTTACTTCCTCTTTTACTTGAAATCTGATGACACAGAACTGTTCTGGACTTAGAGTGAAGAGTGACTTGGAAAAAAGAAAAATTGGAGGTCTTATTCTGATACTATCTTGTACTGTTTCCAATATGAAGAAGTGAAAGATATATGAAAAAACCATTAGAAAGTACCACGTACTCACCAAAAAATTATGGTAACCTCCAATGACAACACACTTCCAACACGTCATTCATCGTGATGTAACTTGGGCTTCCAAGTTAACAGACTTCTTGCTTACGCTTCTTACTTCCGGGTGTGAAACATCGTTTTTTTTTTTTTTTTTTTTTTCTCCTCTCCCCCTTAGCCTTATGAGATGTTACTCAAAAAGCTTGTCAATTCTATAAAAATCACACATACAACTCATTCATACCATTCAAATAAAAACTATGTACATAACCTTACATTCATAGGTGATTAAACCTTGGTCAACTGTAATTATCAAACTCCTCCTTCTGTTTCACAATCTCTGCTACTCCCACTGCAAGTGTCACACCCATTCAGCCCCTCACATCCAATCCTCTAGTACTTTCAACAGGCCTCTGTCATCTTCAGGAGGCAGGTGTGTCTCACCCTCCCACCACAGCTCAAGTGAGCAGAGCCATCGAGGCATGGGCCCCAGTCGCTATCGCTGAATCGTTGTGTCTCTGGCGCCATCTGTTGTCCCTGCTGCTCTTTTTTCCCTCTTTCTTTTTACGCTGCTGTTCAATTTTTATTAGGGCTTTCCATTGTTTGTTTAGGTTACTTGGCTCATTAATGTTGCATAATCTTGATCTGTTTTTTTCAATTAATACTGATTCTGCTATTCTTAACTGCTTTTCGTTTTTACAGCTCTTAATAATTTTAATATCTTCAAACCTTGGACATTGTTGATTTTCCATACAGTATTGGGTCAATGCTGTCTTAGCTTCTTTTTTATTCCAATTATTAATATGCTGGTTTAATCTATACTTTAATTTATTCTTGGTGCTGCCTATATATGACACAGGTGGTTGCTGGTCTATTGGGATTTCATAAATTCCTGCTCTATCTAATTGGCTAATTTTTTCATTTTTAATCACTAAATTTTTTACAGTAAGTACCTGATTTCCTACCTGTATGTCATACTTGCCACAAAGTTTATTAATTTCTGCTGACACATTTTCTATATATGGTATTGCTCCTACATATTTTACAAGTTTTTTATCAGTCTTGACCTTATTGTAACCCTGAGTTACTTCATAAATCCATTTTTTAATACCTGTTTAGGGTATCCAAAATCATATGCAATTTTTTCAATATATTCAATTTCTTCATTTCTATACTGTTCAATTGATGAGTGTGTTAAACTTCTTTTAATTAGTGTTTTAATACTATTTCTTTTATGTGTTAATGGATGTGATGACTGAAATGGTATAAGTACTGGGATATATAAAGATTTTCTATGCACTCTGAATTGCATATTCTCCTCTGTTTTAACAATCAAAACGTCCAAAAATGCCAAAGTATTGTCATGTTCTTGTTCTACTGTCAGTTCTATAGATGGAGAAATTTCACTATACTTTTTTGTCAAGTCTTCAAGTTCATCATTTTTTAGCCTGGATAACAGAAAAATGTCATCAACATATCTGCAGTATATCAGTGGTGGATCCTCGAGTTTACTTATTATTTTTTCTTCAATGTCACTCATTATAATTTCAGCAAATAAAGTTGACAGTGGTGACCCCATAGGTCCACCATGATTTTGTTTGTACATCTTGTTGTTAAACTTAAAAATGTTATTTTCATATATGTACAATAAAATTTCTCTTAACTCCTCTATTTGTATTGCATTCATTGTCTGTAGCACATATAATTTTTCAATAATTATTTTTATTGCCTGAGGTACTGGTGTGCTAGGAAAAAGAGCTCTCACATCCATACTAGCCATATGATATTCACTTAAATCTTGTTTAATTACTTTAATTTTCTCAATAAATTCGTATGTATTTTTCACAGTGAACCTTGTCTTCATGAACAAAGGTGCCAAAAATTTGTAGATATTCTTTTCCAGTTTTATTAGTGGGGAATTCCTTTTTGATACTATCACTCTCATAGGTGTATCAGGCTTATGAGTTTTTATTTTTGCAAACATTTTTGGTATTCCAGAACCCATTGGTGGGTATGCTTTCTTTATTTCATCAGGCAAGGTGCTGTGATTTCTTATTCTAGCTAAGTACCTTACTTGAGATTCGGTTGGGTCTTTTGTTAGAATGCTGCAATTCAGTTCTTCTATAGCTCTATTCATTTTTAGATCATATTCAGTTGTGTTTAATATTACAATTTGCCCTGTTTTATCAGCTTCACAGAATTTAATTGTTGGGTCATCTCTTAATTTAATCAGTTGTTCTTTCTCATACTGAATTTTATCTATATGATACTTCTTTTTCTTACTTTTTTCATTAAATTCTTTCAAAACAATTCTATACAGTTTACTTCGAAAATTTTCACGTTCTTCTGCTGGTACACTGCGTGCCATTTCTTCAAAGTTGGGTATTAATTCCTCCGTCCTCGGCAGGCTCCGTGGAAACGCAAATTTTTTACCTCTCTTAAACAAGATTTAAGTGAATATCATATGGCTAGTATGGATGTGAGAGCTCTTTTTCCTAGCACACCAGTACCTCAGGCAATAGAAATAATTATTGAAAAATTATATGTGCTACAGACAATGAATGCAATACAAATAGAGGAGTTAAGAGAAATTTTATTGTATATATATGAAAATAACATTTTAAAGTTTAACAACAAGATGTACAAACAAAATCATGGTGGACCTATGGGGTCACCACTGTCAACTTTATTTGCTGAAATTATAATGAGTGACATTGAAGAAAAAATAATAAGTAAACTCGAGGATCCACCACTGATATACTGCAGATATGTTGATGACATTTTTCTGTTATCCAGGCTAAAAAATGATGAACTTGAAGACTTGACAAAAAAGTATAGTGAAATTTCTCCATCTATAGAACTGACAGTAGAACAAGAACATGACAATACTTTGGCATTTTTGGAGGTTTTGATTGTTAAAACAGAGGAGAATATGCAATTCAGAGTGCATAGAAAATCTTCATATATCCCAGTACTTATACCATTTCAGTCATCACATCCATTAACACATAAAAGAAATAGTATTAAAACACTAATTAAAAGAAGTTTAACACACTCATCAATTGAACAGTATAGAAATGAAGAAATTAAATATATTGAAAAAAATGCATATGATTTTGGATACCCTAAACAGGTATTAAAAAATGGATTTATGAAGTAACTCAGGGTTACAATAAGGTCAAGACTGATAAAAAACTTGTAAAATATGTAGGAGCAATACCATATATAGAAAATGTGTCAGCAGAAATTAATAAACTTTGTGGCAAGTATGACATACAGGTAGGAAATCAGGTACTTACTGTAAAAAATTTAGTGATTAAAAATGAAAAAATTAGCCAATTAGATAGAGCAGGAATTTATGAAATCCCAATAGACCAGCAACCACCTGTGTCATATATAGGCAGCACCAAGAATAAATTAAAGTATAGATTAAACCAGCATATTAATAATTGGAATAAAAAAGAAGCTAAGACAGCATTGACCCAATACTGTATGGAAAATCAACAATGTCCAAGGTTTGAAGATATTAAAATTATTAAGAACTGTAAAAACGAAAAGCAGTTAAGAATAGCAGAATCAGTATTAATTGAAAAAAACAGATCAAGATTATGCAACATTAATGAGCCAAGTAACCTAAACGAACAATGGAAAGCCCTAATAAAAATTGAACAGCAGCGTAAAAAGAAAGAGGGGAAAAAAGAGCAGCAGGGACAATAGATGGCGCCAGAGACACAACGATTCAGCGATAGCGACTGGGGCCCATGCCTCGATGGCTCTGCTCACTTGAGCTGTGGTGGGCGGGTGAGACACACCTGCCTCCTGAAGATGACAGAGGCCTGTTGAAAGTACTAGAGGATTGGATGTGAGGGGCTGAATGGGTGTGACACTTGCAGTGGGAGTAGCAGAGATTGTGAAACAGAAGGAGGAGTTTGATAATTACAGTTGACCAAGGTTTAATCACCTATGAATGTAAGGTTATGTACATAGTTTTTATTTGAATGGTATGAATGAGTTGTATGTGTGATTTTTATAGAATTGACAAGCTTTTTGAGTAACATCTCATAAGGCTAAGGGGGAGAGGAAAAAAAAACAAAAAAAAAAACGATGTTTCACACCTGGAAGTAAGAAGCGTAAGCAAGAAGTCTGTTAACTTGGAAGCCCAGTTACATCACAATGAATGACGTGTTGGAAGTGTGTTGTCATTGGAGGTTACCATAATTTTTTGGTGAGTACGTGGTACTTTCTAATGGTTTTTTCATTTATGAATTGCACGTAAACTATGCGCACTTTGCAAGAGGTTAATACCTTAAAAGTGCAAATATAATAAGTGAAAGATATAGTTATGTTTATGGCAATGAGGAGTGTTTTAGTCTTCTGCAATGAAGAGTGTTTTGTTTTTGTGTACACACAGAGAAAGCAAACAGTGAGTTTAGTGCAGTTAATTCTGTATAACTTTGGGTAAAAAAATTATGATCACATTAAGATTTTTTTACACACAGTGGCATATTTACGGAGATCAGAACAGCCACATGTTTTGATGAATCACATGGTTAAATGTATGAAGAATCAGAAATTTAACAGAATAATTATTTTTTTTATGTTGTGGATGTAGTGTTGTGTGGACCTACTTTTCTCTTTGCTAGTGGCCTAGTATTAATTTCTAGGTGAATAAAGGAAACTTGTGCAACAAATTATTAATGACTTGTGAACAAAATGGTGGTGATAAATGTTGGGATATCTAAATCAGTAATTATAAGTTGTAGCCCAAATATCAACTATGTGTTGTTAAAAAAAGTATATGAGCAAGTGTTGTATATTGCTCAATACTTGCTCATATACTCGATAAGGCAAGGAAGCTTGGTAATAAAAAATTAGGTGGAGCTGAAGGTTTGGTTAAGTGAGGTATCTTTGTAACTGCAAGCCACTGTTTTCCAGTAAGGGAAAATTAATCAGTGAATAAAGCTTGTTGTTCTCAGTGTATATATATTATCCAGATCAACACTCTTTTATGATTGAGAAAAAGAATTTGGTCCTAAGATCTGTTTAAGATGTTGAAGGTGTCATGTAAGACATATGGAACATTGAGAGGTGAATATCATTTATTAGTGCAGATATTATATCTGAACCGGGTCCTGCCGCCCCGGTGGCGCAGTGGTCTAAGGCGCTGGCCTCTGACCATTCGTCCATAAGGGGTCCGGGTTCGAATCCCGTTCAGGCATGGATGTTGTGTTTGTCTTACGGCACTGGCTCTCTCCCTTCCCTGGAACCAGTGACCCTAAATTAGGGACGGGCGACTGCTTATAGCCCATTGAGTTGCTCACGGTGGTCGTTAAACCTCCAATCAAAAAAAAAAAAAAAAAAAAAAAAAAAGAACCGGGTTTATGGAAGTAGTGAATTCATTATGATAATTTTGCATTGAGAGACATGGCTGTTTAAGGCAGCAGACTGCTAACCAAGCAGAAGGCCTGGAATATGTTGCATTGTTGATGTAAAATCAAGCTGTCAGTGGTAGAGATAGCAGTTGTGAGCAATAGATCCTGCAGTGAACAGTACAAAGTAGGGAAAATTTTTGTTGAATGAATGTTTTTAAGCAGAAGTTACTTTTCAGTTTGTACATACAACTAAACTGCCTTTTTGTTCATTACAAAAGATAGAGAGATCTGTTCTTGTGTTCAGCAAATTATTTTTTATTTAACACTTAGGGTAACCACGCATTATCTGATGCCCATGCTATCTTCCTTCTGTGAAACAGAAAG
The DNA here is from genome assembly GCA_039090855.1 of Macrothele yani. Lineage (NCBI taxonomy): Eukaryota > Metazoa > Arthropoda > Arachnida > Araneae > Macrothelidae > Macrothele > Macrothele yani. Next base: position 30,749,641 of record CM077026.1, read on the forward strand.
ATGGGCAGCTTTCCCCCTTTTTTTTGTTTTGACCATCTTTAATTTAAAGTGCTGCTTCCATAGTTTGCAGAGTGCCATTTTAAATGTATAAATTGCATAATAATGGGCTTATTTTAAGTAAAGTATTTACATTAATTTTATTCAGATTTTATATTGTGGATTCATACATTATTTTTAGAAGTGGATTGTATTTGGGAACTAAGCACATCCTTTTGTGTTACCCATAGGCTCAAGACAGAGTTACAAAACTGTATGATGCATATTGTAAATATTTAGTGTCGTATGCTACTCTCCCTGTGGAAGAGAAGAAGAAACTTGAAGATGAAGTAATTGCAGAGCATGAAAAGAAAATTAAGCAAAGGCTTTCTCAAAAAGATGCTGAAAAAGAGGATGAAGAAGATACTGAAGATGAAGAAAATTATGACTGTGTAACTAAGGTATGAATTTTTTCATAATATTTAAACATACTTAAACTTCAAAGCAAAAGCTTCATACAAAAAACTCAAACATTGCCTTTAGATAGATTTCAGGGATAATTATGTTCGGGTAATTTGTACTATATTTTCACCAGTCTTGAGCTCATGTCTCATTTATTGTTTCAGAACTTCAACATATTGTTATGTTTCAAACAGAAGCATTGTGGTAGGTAATATGGCTGTTTGATCAAACAATTATTACTAGGAGACTAGGGAGTGAATTTTTATGTGTACAAATTATTAGTGAAATCTTTATCTGTTTCATCTAAAAGCTCACTTTTTTTTATTTTAAAACTTATCTCTGGGAATACAAAGAAAATGTTTATAGTAACACTTTTGTCTATATACATCCAATAGATACAATATCTTTGCATCTATAAGTTGGATTCAAAAAATAACTTCCTTTCCAAAACTTTAAGGTTTCCTATTTTGTTTTTTTCACCTTTTTTACTGTGCAGTTTTTAATTGGATTTGTTAACACTGTGTTAAAATGCACTGCTTGACCTCTTCTCTACTAATATTTTTTCAGCCTTAACCCTTAACAACCCAGGTCCGGTCTCACAGGTTTTATTAAGTCTATTTTTATATGTATTGTGTTATTTTACAGATAAACGACCCCCCTCCCCTAAACATTAAAAAATATAAAAAATAAGACGTTAACATGAAGTAAACAATGAAAATGTGGCTATCTGAGAGACTGGACATGGGTTGATATGTGACAGACATAAGACCTGGGCAGTTGTTAAGGGTTAAATAATGCTAAATTTACTCATCAGACAATTTCATTTAATTGTTGGCTATTCTAGTGCGTGACTAATTTTCCCTTTGATTTCAGGGTCGATCCATGTCATTGAGTGGTTTTTATCGAATAGCAAGGAACACTATGACTACGTGGTGCAACAATAAGAGTGAGTCATCTCCTGAACAAATTGAGGTATGTCAGTATTAAATTTTGCTAACCTAAAGATTTTAATTTGTTCCAGTTCTTTCTTTTTATGTATCGTGGACGTAAATCAAATTGCCCACAATTCCTTGATCCGGTAACTGCAGAATTAAAACTATACATACGGTGTATGTGCATAAAAACTTTTACTAAATGCCAGAGACACTTAAAACACCCTATTAATACACTGGTGTGCAAAAATTAAGGATGAAGAGGAGAAATTAGTATAACAGCGGAACGAGCAGGCAGAACGGACCGAAAGACCACTCAGGAGATAGACTAGGGTCCGGTACGGTAGGGCATGCGCATATATGCAGCATGACGGGGAGAGGGGGGGGAGTGAGTGTTGAAAGGGTATAAAGCACACGAGCGGTGTACGCTCAGCAATTCGGTGAAAGCTGTTGCACAGTGTACATCGGTTTCAACTACGTCGAGTTGCTGCCACCATCCGAAATGGCCAACAGGCAATCCAGTAGACGACATCTGGATGACTTTACCTGAGGTCGCGTCATTGGGAAGTTGGAAGAAGATCGAAGTGTGACTAGTGTGGCCGAGGAGTTCAGGATCGCTCCCAGCATCGTTTCACGAGCTTGGAGAGCATTTCAAATGACAGGAACAGCTGTCCGAGAGTTTAGCAGTGGTCTTCCACGAGCAACCATGGCGGCGGACGACCGGTGTATTGTCCTACAGGCGAGGAGAGACAAACGGCAGACAACGGGAGAAATCGCAAGGCACATGCAACAGACAACTGGACGATTCGTTATCACATTTTATCGTGGCCAGGAGGCTGCACAAAGGTGGTCTATTTGCACGATTACCAGTACGGTGTGTGCCATTAACGCCTGCTCATCGGAGACGGCAGTTTCTGTGGTGCCAGGAACACAAGAACTGGACACATCAGCAATGGGGTCGAGTTCTCTTTACGGATGAGAGCCGATTTAGTCTGACGAGCAATTCTGGACGTATACATATCTGGAGAGAGCAGGGAACACGCAATCACACCTCCAATATCATCGAAAGGGACCGGTTTTGAGGTGACGGAGTTCTCGTTTGTAGCGGCATCATGCTTGGTAGCCGTACTGACCTCCACATTTTCCAAGGAGGTTCAGTCACTGGTGTCCACTATTGTACCGAGGTTCTCCTGCGTGTGGGTCCTGAGTTCCTCTTCATGGATGACAAGGCTACCCCTCATCGTACAGTGGCTGTTGCAGAGCTGTTGGAGAGTGAAGATATTCAATGCACGGATTGGCCCGCAATGTCCCCGGACCTAAATCCAATCGAACGCGTGTGGGACCTTCTCGGGAGATGCTTGGCAGCATGTCACCAGCCGCTAGCAACGATTCCGCAGTTGTGATTGGCGCTACAAGAGGAATGGGCCGTAATGCCTCAACAGCTCCTTGACAACCTTGTTCTCAGCATGGACAGTCATTGTAAATCCTGCAACGCAGTCAGGGGTGATCATATCCCCTACTAAAGACTGAATTTTTCTTGGCAGCCGCCTGTCACATGGACGTTTCTGTCTTCTGTTCAGTTGTGCTCGAAGCTACCTTTTCAATAAAGTGCCTTTGTATCCTTTGGATTCCTTGTTTGGACGGTTTTGCTCACTTGTCCCATATTCTTACATCTTGGGGATCTTGTGGTATGATTTGAGTCGATGTGGAGCACTTCTGCATGACGTTACATTTGAAAAACCGTCTCGTCCTTAATTTTTGCACGCCAGTGTAATAGATGCAGACAAACCTTTTTGTTCATTTCAACATTTTCCTGTTTATTCCAAAAATTCTGTTGGTGCTCCTTCTCTTGTGAAAGCACAATACAGGACATTTTACTATTCATTTTAGAAATTCTGTTTGTTGTGTCTTCTTTCTGAAAGCACAATATGAGTCATTTTCCTATTCATTCTGAAAATTATGTTTGTTCTCTCTTCCTTGTGAAAACACAGTATGGGATATTTTCCTATTCGTTCCAAAAATTCTGTTGATTTTTACTTTCTTGTGAAAATGCAATAAGTGTCTTTTCCCTATTATTCCAAAAATGCTGCTTGCACTCTCTTCTTTGTATGGGACATTTTCGTATTCATTCTGAAAATTCTGTTGATTTTCTCTTTCTTGTAAAAGTGCAGTAAGTGTCTTTTCCTTATTCATTCCAAAAATTATTTTTGTTCTTTGTTGAAGCGCAGTGTGGGATATTTTCCTATTCACTATAAAAATTGTTTGTTCTGTCTTCCTTGTGAAAGCATATTACAGGACATTTTCCTATTAATTCCAAAATTTCTGTTTGTTTTGTCTTCTTTGTGAAAGCACAATACAGAACATTTTCCTATTCATTCCAGAAATTCTGTTTGTTCTGTCTTCTTCCTAAAAGTACAATACAAGACATTTTCCGATTCATTCCAAAAATTATGATGATTTTCTCTTTCTTGTGAAAAGTGCAAGAAGTGTCTTTCTTTCTATTCATTTCAAAAATTCTGTTGGTTCTCTTTCCCTTGTGAAAGTGCAATAAGTGGAGATAACAATGTTGCATGCTAGTTTTGATTTCAAGTTATGGATCACTTTGAGATTTAAATTTAGTTAAGGTCAAATTTAAGGGTTTGCCATTTCAGTAATTTAAATCAGCCGCCTTGGTGGCGCAGTGGTCTAAGCGATGGCCTCTGATCATTCGTCCGAAAGGGGTTCGGGTTCGAATCCCGGTGAGGCATGAATGTTGTGTTTGTCTTACGGCACTGGCTCTCTCCCTTCCCTGGAACCAGTGACCCTAAATTAGGGACGGGCGACTGCTTATAGCCCATTGAGTTGCTCACGGTGGTCGTTAAACCTTCAATCAAAAAAAAAAAAAAATCACTTTCATTTGATTATATCTCATGTGATTCTATCATAAAGTTCACATACAATTACGTGACCACAAGGTTCTTCAGGAAGACGCTTTAACGTCTGTAAGTTCTGTTTTGCACATTCTATAAAGTGGATACAGTCTGCGGTGGTGCGTTAACTTATTCAATTAAAATATAAATCGGTTAAAAGTACTAAAAATGTTACTCACGGAAGTGCGTGTTCAATCTGACATCAGCAGTTATTGAGAGTTTCTTTGTCCAAAGTTGTATCTTGCTTCAATATGGTCAGTTGTTAGTTAGCGTTAGCTCGAGAGCCATTTCGTCAAGTTGTACCCTACTTCGATTATGTCCAGTTGTTAGGGTTAACTCAGTTCTGGCTGTGTCAACATCATATTGAATGGGTAAAGGTTTCCAGATAATAATTAAAGATTCTTGAGTTAAGATTTACTATTTACATACCACTTGAAGTTCAACGTCGTACTTGGCTATTAGGGCTATCTCGTCAATGCTGCACTCTCGTAGAATTGCCGAAGAAATCTTCAAGTTAGGTCTGGTTCATAAAAAATTTAAAAAGCTTTAAAAATTCCAGTTAAAATTATTATATACACCACTCCATACCATCTACAGTCTCAATCGCCGGACGCGCGTTTCACCTAGGCTCTACCCTGGCGTTTTCAACGGAGACTTCACACCCTCTGTCGAAGTCTATCTGAAAGTTTCGTGTCCAGAGTGCTCAATGTTCCTCATGTAACCCATTGTCAATGCCATCTAGTGTCAAGTCGCATCAACTTTATTTTCATCTATTCCATTCTCACCCTTCTTTTTTCTCTTCCTCTCTCTCCTCTCCCTATTCAATTTCTTCTCAATTTCAATCAGGTTCCTCCAAGCATACGAAAGGTCGTATGGACTGTTATTATTGCAGTTAAATGGTTTGGTCTTATTTATTAATACTGCTTCTGCTACTTGTATTGTTCTCAAATTATTCTGCTGGTTTAATATTGCAATTCCTTCCCAATAGGGTACACATTGATTATCCAAACAGAAATCAATAAGTGCTGTTTTATTCTCTCTTCAGCTCCAGTTCTTCATGTGTTCAGTCAATATGGTTTTAATATTTCTTTTTGTACTGCCTATATATTGGTTGACAATTTTATTTTGATTATTTGTTATTGGTATAGAGTAGACACCCGCTTTTTGTAAGATTGGGGTCTTTCTGTGATAGTTACTAAGAGATTTCGTTATATCTCTCATTCATACACCAAAATCTAGGTAAAAATTTTTACATGTTTTCTTCATAATAGTTGTGATCTCCTGTATATATGGTGATGATCCGGTTCCCGGTGGTGGCCAATGAGAATTTTTCCTATAAACGTGGAAAGAGCAAAGACCTTTGTTTGATGTTCCTGGTCCACGGCAAATGTCTGTATTAATCATTAATATCATTCCTGAGAACTCTTACCACCCAGCATCTTACAAATTTGCAGCTTTCTGATCATATATTAATAGAGCGTTTACTCATACATCTAATGCCCAACTACTAAAAACTGAATTAAATTGGATAAAGAACACAGCAATAAACTTCAGATATGACGTGAAGAAAATAAATAACCTTATTAATAGATGAAACTCTAGAAATAAACAACAAAGGAGTACACAGACTCAACAGGAAATAAAATTTTGTGAATCATTACCATATATACAGGAGATCACAACTATTATGAAGAAAACATGTAAAAAATTTTACCTAGATTTTGGTGTACGAATGAGAGATATAACGAAATCTCTTAGTAACTATCACAGAAAGACCCCAATCTTACAAAAAGCGGGTGTCTACTCTATACCAATAATAAATAATCAAAATAAAATTGTCAACCAATATATGGGCAGTACAAAAAGAAATATTAAAACCATATTGACTGAACACATGAAGAACTGGAGCAGAAGAGAGAATAAAACAGCACTTATTGATTTCTGTTTGGATAATCAATGTGTACCCTATTGGGAAGGAATTGCAATATTAAACCAGCAGAATAATATGAGAACAATACAAGTAGCAGAAGCAGTATTAATAAATAAGACCAAACCATTTAACTGCAATAATAACAGTCCATACGACCTTTCGTATGCTTGGAGGAACCTGATTGAAATTGAGAAGAAATTGAATAGGGAGAGGAGAGAGAGGAAGAGAAAAAAGAAGGGTGAGAATGGAATAGATGAAAATAAAGTTGATGCGACTTGACACTAGATGGCATTGACGATAGGTTACATGCGGAACATGCACACTGTGGACATGAGACTTTCAGATGGCAGACTTCGACAGAGGGTGTGAAGTCTCCGTTGAAAACGCCAGGGTAGAGCCTAGGTGAAACGCGCGTCCGGCGATTGAGACTGTAGATGGTATGGAGTGGTGTATATAATAATTTTAACTGGAATTTTTTAAAGCTTTTTAAATTTTTTATGAACCAGACCTAACTTGAAGATTTCTTCGGCAATTCTACGAGAGTGCAGCATTGACGAGATAGCCCTAATGGCCAAGTACGACATGGAACTTCAAGTGGTATGTAAATAGTAACTCTTAACTCAACAATCTTTAATTATTATCTGGAAACCTTTACCCATTCAATATGATGTCGACACAGCCAGAACTGAGTTAACCCTAACAACTGAACATAATCGAAGTAGGGTACAACTTTTGACGGAAATGGCTCTCGAGCTAACCCTAACAACTGACCACATTGAAGCAAGATACAACTTTGGACAAAGAAACTCTCAATGACTACTGACGTCGGATTGAACATGCACTTCCGTGAGTAACATTTATATGAATTTTAACCAATTTATATTTTAATTGAATAAGTTAATGCACCACTGCAGACTGTATACACTTTATACAACGTGTAAAACAGAACTTACAGACATCAAAGCGTTTTCCTGAAGCACTTTCATTTGGTTGAACTAGGCTACCACTGGGTTTGTCCAGTGAGTCAAAAGATCTTCATAATTTTTTTACCAATTGATTTCTCATGTGATTTCCACCATAGAATGATCCACATTTCTTGTCAGTGCCTCCAAAATAATGTTTAAATGTTTTTTCCTGCCTTCTGAAGAATGTCTAATTTCCGGTCAGCGCCACCAAAGGATGGCCCAAATGCTTTTAACTGATGGCTCAGATTTCTAATTGCTGCCCAAGTGGGTTCCAAAATCTGATGAATTCCCCCCGGTCTTTTTGACATATACCACTGAGTCATGAAGATATAATGTGTATCACTCAATGGAAAACTGTACTTACAGTTTGACAAAGTGGCCCTGATGGCCAAGTGGTCAGGGGCACATGCTAATTGAGATAACACTCACTGTGCATGTCATTTCCTGCATGCATGCATGCATGTGTGTGTGTGTGTGTGTGTGTGTGTGTGTGTGTGTGTGTGTGTGTGTGAGTGCGAGAGAGAGAGAGAGAGAGAGAGAGAGTGTGTTGAAAAAAATAATATATGTACTGTATGTATTATATATAAAAACTAAAGTAAAAACACAATTTTAGTTTGTTGGTAAAGAGATTTCATTAAACTAAAAGCACACTTTTCACCTCTTATTGATGAAAATAGTGCATATTTAAAAAAGAATTAAGTTTTTCATATCCATTTTGTACTATCTGTTAAAAGATGGATTTTTAATAATAGTTTAAAAGAAATATGCAGCTCTCTTCAATTACCGTATTTTCGGCATATAATCCACGGAGGTGTATAATCTGCAGATGGTAAAATTCAGCACAAGAGAAAGAAAGACGGCATATAATCCGCAGACAAAATTCATAGTAAAGGTTAAAAAACCGATGCATAATTCACAACAGAGTAGTTTTATAATAAATAATAACAAAAAGGTAATTGCCAATATTTTCACCAAAACTTTTTTGCCATCGCCAAACCTATTTTTTTCCCTCACAAAGTGCGAAGAATGCGATTGGCAGCAGAACTTCTGCATATTTATAATTAGTAGACGTACAAATTTTCATTAAGTGACCTGTTACGTGTAAGTACGTGCTTTACGTTGCGCTCATTACACAATTTTTGGATAGCTTCATAAATCCAGAATTTTCATAAATCTGGCACTCATCTGGTCCTGTTGATGCCGCATTTTCGAGGTTTTGCTGTATATATATATATACCTTCTTTCCATTTAATGAGTTTAACAAAATGTAAAATCACTGAATATTTTTGAAAATTAAAAAAAATTACTCTTACAGTACCCTGCAACTTTCAAACGGTTGTGATATATAATGTATTTTTCATTTATGTGGCAGTCATGCTGTAAGTCTGAGTAATGCTCAAATTACATAAACAGCTGAAACACTGGATTTCAGGCCATAAATAATTTTTGATGGTGTCAAATTTCTCCCATTCAGTCTTGGAGCTGTAGCGTGAGAGGCATTCTCTTTGAAGTAGAGCAAAATAAACAAGTGGGAGTGGGGTTGGAACCTTGGGACTTGGGAAGACTGCGTGGGGGGGGGGGGGTGACGTTACCGAGGTCACAGGTTAGAGCGGCATGGAATGGACACGGCACTACCCTATTCATGGTCAACGCGCTTTGCGCAGGCAGTGTTTTCTCCCCTAACTTTTACAAAGCAGCAATCCACAGAGAGGAAATGTCTACACACACACAGACGTTTTTGTCAAAGCCAAGGAGGAGGTATGTTGGCAGTGACACTGCTCATTATCGTTGAACACATGGCATTCGTATGAAAAGCAAAACTGCTTCATTTTTGAAGTTTACAGGGGAGAAAAAAGCTCCATATTATCCGCACCGTCGTATAATCCACAGTGGCTAGAATTTAAACTTTTAGAAACAGATAATCCACAGATTATGTGCCGGAAAATAAGGTATTTTAATTTTAGTGTATGAAATTTTCAAAAGATATTTATTTATTTATTTATTTTGCATACTATTTAGTGTGCATATTTTGCCACACTGGTAATCATTATTGCTATTTTGAACTGAAATTCAATAACATCTTCATACATTGTATTTTAATCATTTAGTTTTTAAGTATTCCATCTAAAAGTAATGATGATATTTCTTTTGTTACTCTTTTGCAGCATAAATTCTGGAAGTTAGTTACTGATCGTGAACACCATATTGTTGTCCATGCTGGAAATATTGATAGTAGTGTGTATCAAAGTGGATTTCCATGCAATCGCAGCAGCACATTTGCTAAGTAAGTTTTTGTTTGGTTTATTTCATTTTAAATAATGCACGTATTTGTATGTCTGGTACTAATTTCAGATATGCAATCATTTAGTCACTGTCTGCCCAGAATTTCATAGATCTCACTTTCAGTACCGTACATTATCCTTAATTTCCTAAAAAATATCAAAACTGAATTTAAAAAATTGCCTATTATCTAGTTTTTATTTGGTTTCTGCAGTTTGCTGGCTTCTTGTTTTGTAACATGGAGCAATTGCGCACAATGACCTCATAGTCTCTTGCTTGGAGAAACAAATAACAAGAGAAACCAACCAACCAATGGATCAAATCACCTTGTTGGTTGGTTTTATTGCGGCATATTTCTCTGAATTGGAACTCATTTGGTCATTAAGTTTTGCTGCAGTGTGTTACAGAAAAAGAAAAACTGAAGTAATCATGTCGCAGATTTCTTACATGTGAACCATTTCTATGGAAATGTACAGGATGTTTCAAAAAGGACTTTACAACTTTGAAAGCTTACAGAAATTTATTGTGAATACTTACAAAAGTTTTGAAGGCGTTAATTTGTATCAAAACACGTCAAGTTTTACCTATGTAGTGACATAGCATCAAATTCCGTAACTGCAACCTTCCGTGGTGTGCGTTTCAAAATGGCTGCTTTCACAGTGCGGAGCATGCACGCTATGTGTTTTGGTTTGAAGAAACAAAATCTGCGACAACTGTTCAATGAAAAGTTTGTACTCAATATTGTGGGGATCCTCTCAGTACACCTACAATTTAGTATTCACATAAGAGAATTTTGTTGAGACTGGTTGCTCTGTTCGCCATGAGAAATCCCCTGGCCGCCCACGTGTTTCTGCTGCTGTCGTGGAACAGGTAAGGGAGAGCTTCATCCATAGTCCCACAAAATCAGTGCGACGTGCATCTTGTGAAATGGGTATTTCACAACCGACCGTTGGTGAGTGGTAGAAAAGTGATTGCACTTTTAACCATTCAGATTTACCATAGTTCACAGGTGCTTTAAAACCTAGAAAGTCCTTGAAAATCATGATAATGTTTTCAAGGCCTGGGAAAACGTTTTTTTTTTTTAAAGCTGTCTTGAAAAGCCTTGAAATTAGTGCCTAAAGGGGGCACAAATGCTTCATCGGTTTTTCCCGATATCTCTGCTTCTACATGTGTGATTTCAAAAAATTCTGACACCAGATGCCATTTACCTTGTAAAACATTGTAGGCTAGTAGACGAGGAATTTTGTAGTTCATAGTTCTGTCACTAGCTGGTGTTTTTGTACTTCAGTTTGCAGCTGTATTGCTGCTTCTAAAAACCCTATTGAGAAGTTTCTTCTTTATTTACTGTATGCCATTCGCTACAGTAAAGATGTGAAGCAGTATCCTCTTTAAATAATGCAAATATTTCCCGCTAGGGGTGTAAAGGTCAAAAAAATTTTTTTTTCCTATCCTATTATATTGAAAAATTCTTTTTCCTTAGCATAGCTTTTTCTATGAAGAATATTTTTCGCCTATTTTGAACTTCTCCATTATCCACAATTCTTCGGCTAACAGGCGTAGACTTATATCGTGTTTCCTCAGGGTTCCTACTCAACCTGGAAAACAGGGAAAACCTGGAATTCTCAGGGAATTTGAAAATGGTTCCAAAAATCAGGGAAAACTTTGGAAAAATTACCCTTTTTTGTAAAAATCAGGGAAAACTCGGAAAATTACCCTCTTTTTTTTTTGTAAAAATCAATGGATACTTTATTTTGCCAAAAAAAAAAAAAAAAAAAAAAACTTATTTTTTCAAGATTTCAAACTTTTGCTTTCATTTACTGCCTGTCTAGAATTTGGTAGATCTTACTTTTAGTTGTATTAAGTATTTCATTTATTCTCTAAAAAAAGATGCAAAATTGAATTTTTAAAATTGCCAGTTATTAAGCTTTTGTTCAATTTCTGCAGGCAGTTGTTATAACATGGAACAATTAGGCATAATGGCTCTTGCTTGAAGAAGCACTTCACAGGAGAACCAACCAAATGATGGATCAAAGTCCTTTGTCTGTTGGTTCACTTGAAACATGTTTCTTTGAACAGAGCCATTCCATCATTAAGCTTAGCTGCATTGTGTTATAGAAAAACTGAAACTATTCAACTGACAGATTTTTTTCTTACATATGACCTGTTTCTATGGGAATGTATTTACAAATTCCGTGTGGGTAGTATTCACAAAAGTTCACGGAACTTTGGTACAGAAAATAATGTGCAGTTATTTGTTATTCATGAAAAGCAGGTAGTTTTATAAAGACAAATTACTTAAAGAATTTACAAGTGTGTGCTTTGGTGAGAAAAATGAATGGAACGAAATGAAATATAACAATTCTTTGCAACATGCCACTCTGGAAATTTTTAAAAACCACTTGGAGAACCTGGAAAAGTTGTGGAATTTTTGTTATTACTTTTGAGTGGGAACCCTGTTCCTTCTACATTTCTTCTATTAACTGATTAGACATGTGCCCTCCCGATTCTTAAATTCTGGATCTGCCCTTGCTTTATTTTATAATTTAAATTGTTATCAATAATTGACTGATCACATGGGAAGATAGTGCAGAATAGAGATGCAACTAAAATGACTGATTATATTATTCATTTTCAGATTGAGGGAAAGGATTTTCTGAGATAGGCCTTGTGGTAATTGCACCACCATGATTCAGTTTTGCATTATTGGGTAATTCTCCAATTGAAAACATTGAAAAGAAATTCGATGAGTAAAAAAACATACTCATCCATAATTTACACCTTTCATTATTTTTATTACTTAAAACCGAAATTACTTTTAAAAAATAATTTCACCATGATAGTGTAAAGCGTAATAATCATCCTAGAATTTTTTCGCATATGTCTTGGAAAAGTCCTGGAAAGTCCTTGAAGTTTCTTCCCCCAGAAGTATACGAACACCAGGTTCAAAAAATTAGTAGTGCAGATTGTGTGGCTTGTCAGGAAATCTGTGCAGAAATGTTGCGTTGGATAGAGAAAGATGGACATTGAGGCTATGTGGGCTCCATGAGAAATCCCCTGGTTGGCTGCATGTTTCTACTGCTGCCATGGAACAAGTAAGGGAGAGCTGTATTCATACTCCCACAAAATCAATGCAGCGTGCATCTTGTGAAATTGGTATTTCACAACCAATGGTTTGGCAAGTGTTAGGAAAACAATTGCACTTAAAACCATACTGATTTACCATGGGTTCAAGAAAATAGTAGTGCAAATTGCGTAGCTCATCAGGAATGCTTCAGATAGACAAAGACTGACATTCCTGAACTACGCAATCTTCAGTGATGAGATGATGTTTCATGTCAGTGGTAAGGTTAACAGCACTCACAACTAAAGGTCTGCACATGCCTGGGCCGGGTCGGTCTTTTGCTCATTTATAAGTTGGGAAAACCGGCCGGGCCCGGGCCTTCAACATTTAATGTAAAACGGATATAGGCCAAGCAGGTTTTTTTTTTTTTTATGAGCAAAACAATTGCTGTATGGTGCTTTTCTCATTTGGAAATCTCACAACACACAGCAGCAGGATAAGATTGAATAATTTCCGCTGTTGGAAAAAATAGAAGTTTTTCGACATTCTCCCCTCCTACAAAACAATTGGAGTAGGTCAGCTTCCTTAGTTTTTCAATGTGAAAGTGGTCCCTTCTCTCTCTCTCTCTCTATTTCTCTCTCTCTCTCTCTCTCTTTCTCTCTCTCTCTCTCTCTCTCTCTCTCTCTCTCTCTCTCTCTCTCTCTCTCTCTCTCTCTCTAACGTCCACCCTTCTCTCATGCTTCAGGGCAGGCTATTAACTGCAGCAATTTCTAAACCGAGCCACCCGCTCGCAGACTATCTTTTTTATTGTTCTGGTCGGCGGCACTTTGTTCTCTAGATGTGTGAAAAGCTTATAAGTTGTCTTAAATGGCACGGGAGAAATGGGCTGGGAGAAACTTACTTCTGTGTATAAATCTGTGCCGTATTTTCCCCATTTGTACTCGCAGGGAGTTAGCAGATGGCAAATAAATGAACCCTTAGGTATCCCAGCCCAGCCGTTTTCAAAACTTCTTTGACACTGGTTAGCTGCGCAGTCTTGTTATAGTTTTCCCTAGCATAAGCCCAGTTCAGTGTTGTTGATAAATACTCTTCCATACTTATTATGGAGTTTAAGAAAGCGAAAGATTTTCACGAAAAAATTGCTTCTGCAGAATATGTGCTTGTAGACAATGTAAAGTAGAACGATGGGACTCATAACCCCCCCCCATCCCCAAGGATATTCTGGATCCGGTGGTAGGCAATGGTAATTTGAAAACCCAGAAAATTTGAAAGGCATGGAAATTGTTGTTTGCATGCAATATTTTTGAGTATACAAGCCCCCCCCTGCCCTCCTCAGACATTACATGACTTATACAGAGTCACAGAAATATTCCAAATTAATGTTTATTGTAATAGAATACGTGTAGCAATTAAGAAAACGAAAACTCTCCTGGAGTCGAATGACCGAGTGCACCAGGTGCCAAATTCGTGTTTTAGTAATTGGTGAAATTTTACGGGCCAGCCCGGGGCTTGAAAACGAAAAATATACAGGCCGAGCTTTAATTAAAAAGAATTGAAATTGGTCGGGTACAGGCTGGGCTTTCCAAATTAAGGCCCGTGCAGACCTCTACTCACAACTGCAGGATTTAGGGGTGCTGAAAATTTGTACAAATCTCTGAAGCATGCTCATGACAGCCCAAAGGTGAGAGTATTTTGTGCACCTAACAAACAAGGTTGATGGCCCCTTTTTCCATGAGAAACCCATCAATAATATTTGCATGTCTGAATATGCTCGAAAATTATCTCATTCCACAGTTGGATGATGATGACCAAGAAGGACGCATTCACTTTCAGATTGATGGTGCACCACCTCACTACTGTTCAGATGTCTGGGATTTTCTCAATAAATATTTCCAAGGCCAGTGGATTGGTTGAGCAGGGGCTGATAGCATGGCCACCCCGTTCTCATGACTTGACCCCCCTCTCGATTTTTTTCTGTAGGGTTTCACTAGAGATCAAGAGTTTGTTCCAAGATTACCTGCAAATCTCACTGAACTCAGAACTCGAATCACCACTGCAGTTGCAGATATGCTGCTTTGAGTTTGGGAAGAAATTGACTTCAGGTGGGATGTCTGCCATATCACCAGTGGCAGTCACATTGAAACAAAATGACTATGTAGGGTAAAACTCGATGCGTTTTACTACATATTAATGCCTTAAAAACTTCTGTAAGTATTTTTATGAATAAATTTCTGTATGCTTTCAAAGTTGTAAAGTTCTTTTAGAATCACCATGTATTAGCAAATTCTACATTGGTTGTTTCATTCATTTCACAAGAGATCATCAAATTATGTTACAAAAAATAATGTGCCTCTTGCATTTAGTTTTTTTTTAAATAAAAAAGCAGATGATCAGTTATTTAAAGAACTTTCAAATGTACATGCTTTGTTGAGGAAATACAAGAATGGCAAGGAAGTGTAACCATTTATTACAACACAATTTGGGCCACTGCTCTAGGAAAGCTTTTAACACCACCTGGAAAAGTTGGGGAATTTCATTTTTACTTTTGGAGTGGGAACTCTGTTAAAGCTCCTCATCACTGGTAGAGCTTGTTTTAAGATTGAGGGATGATGAGTAGTTCCAAGTGGTGAATGATATTATGTACCCACCTTAGACTTTAACCATAAGTTTGTGAATATTGACCACTGCATGTATACCATCCTACATGAGATTCTTCCGCGAATTCGCGGAATTCCGCGTTTTTCGGCATCATTTTGGTCATCCTCTAGGTCATTGCAAAAATGAAGAGAAAATTTTCCGAATTTTTTAGGGGGGGGGGTCGTTCTATAGAAAAATCCTTGGAAAAGCGGAATTCCGCGATTCCGCTTTTTGTGGTGTAAAAGAACTATGCACTTTCTAGCTGAAAGCGTTGTTTTTGGAACAGGCGCTGGGGGCAAGAAGAAATGTTGGAGGGTGGAGTCAGGAGCTCAATTCGTTTACTGCTGTCAACAATGGATGGGGTCAGTCACTTGAGCATCGCAGCGCGAAGTTTGGAAGCTCCGCCTACTTCGTGCTTTAGGGAAACTGCCGCAGCCCACGAGCCATTCCGTGTCTTGCGGGAAATCGCCACTCTGCATTCTATCCGTGACGTCATCGCCAGGAACTCTCTCTCTTGTAATTTGTGATGTATCCGAATGCGTTCCCGCTTTTCTGAGATCGTTAGAGAATCGAAGTTCACGTGAAACCTCTTTCTGCAAAGGACGCACATAAATTATGGAATCTCCGTAATTATTACGGATTTCCCCGGGATTACGGGTGACTAACAAAAAATTATGGATATTCAGATTTTCGCTGTTATTAAGAAAGTTTTAATGGTTTTGTAAATAATCGATGTAAAAGCCTCTGAACAAAGTTCGTAACACAGCCCTTTGTATCCTTTTTTTTTTTTTTTTTTGTTCTTCTTCTGAGGTGGCGGAATTTGTTTTGCTTTTTCGAAAGTGTAAAAAAAAAAAAAAAGCACGGCACTAGGATTGCATAAACCCGGCGTGCTTCTTTCGGCATGGCCCGTTATTACATGCTTCTTTCGCTGTGGCCCGAGATTACGTCGGCCTGAAGCATCTGAATAAAGTTCGTGACGCAGCTTTCTTTTCTTAAATTCTCTCCCCCCCCCATCCCGAAGAGAAGGAATTTATTTTACTTGTTTGAAAGCCAAGTGGAAAGGAAGCACGGCTCCGCGCCTGGATTACGTATAGGCATGGCGTGCTTCTTTTGCCGTGATCCGGAATTACGTTGGCTCGGACGTGCTTCTTTCGCTGTGGCCCGGACTTGCGTCAGCCCGCTGCCTCTGAAACAAGTTCGTGACGCACCCCTTTGTTTTCTTTTTTTCTAATGAGGAGGAATGTGTTTTGCTTGCTTGAAAACTTAGTGGAAAGAAAGCACGGCGCCCGGCCAGTATTACGTCGGCCTGAAGCTTCTAAACAAAGTTCGTGACACAGCTTTCCGTTGTTGTTTTTTTTCTTTCTGAGGAGGAGGAATTGTTTTGCTTGTTTGAAAGCTAAGTGGAAAGGAAGCATGGCGCCACGCCGGAATTACGTAGGCCTGGCGTGCTTCTTTTGCCGTGATCCGGAATTACGTTGGCTCGGACGTGCTTCTTTTGCTGTGGCCCGGAATTGCGTCGGTCCGATGCCTCTGAACCAAGTTCGTGACGCACCTCTGTGTTTTTTCTTTTTTTCTGAGGAGGAGGAATGTGTTTTGCTTGTTTGAAAACTTAGTGAAAAGAAAGCACGGCGCCCGGCTAGGATAACGTCAGCCCGTAGCCTCTGAACAAAGTTCGTGACGCAACCCTGTTTCTCTCCTTTCTTTCGTTTTTTCCTAAGGAAAAATGTGTTTTGCATGTTTGAAAGCTAAGTGGGAAGAAAAGCACGGCTTCGGGCCAGTATTACGTCGGCCCGAACCCTCTAAACAAAGTTCGTGGCGCAGCTTTCCGTTTTTTTTTCTTCCTTCTTTCTGAGGAGGAATTTGTTTTGCTTGTTTGAAAGCTAAATGGAAAGAATATGTCATGAGTGGCCCAAAAACATGGTTAAAAACAAGAATTCGGCAGAGAAAATCTCCCCACTTGCTTGACATTGATGGAGATTCATGTCACCATATTCACAATGCAAGTAAAAATTTTTGCAAGCCATTTTAAGCTAACATTGAGAAATACTTTATTGACTTCTTCAATTACTTTAAATGGTCAGCAGATCAACATGAAGTCCTTGCTGAAATTTGTGAAATTATAGGGCTAAAATTCACTGAAATTAAGAACATGGTGCAATGCAGGTGGTTGTCATTCTATCATGTGGCATTAAACAGTTTACATATCCATGATGCCCTTTTGTTCCTGTATTATGGATTTGTGCAGCCTAATGAAAGACCAATATACATGGATGTGATAAATAAAATATGTAAAGATTAGAAAGAAAAAGTTAAAATTCCAGGAGCTTTGGAAGAAATTACGGGGGAAAAAATCTAACAGAAGATGGAAGAAAATGGAAATCTAGAATTGTTGCAAAATTATTTGAAAGCTCAAAAAAAAAAAAAACCTTGCTTATATTAAATTTTTATGTCGCAGCTCTACCTCTTTTGAAAAAATATGTATACTTATTTCAAACAAAGGAGCCATTAATTCATAAAGTTTTTGATGAGGAGAAGCAACTATTCTTGGATTTCTTAGCTTGTTTCTTAAAACAAGAGATACTGAAAGGCAAACCTATGAAATATTTGATAAGGCAAACCTGTGAAAGATTCTTGGATCAGGAACATTATTTTGAAAAGCAAATCAAATGACATTGTGGGGAATTTTTTTAAGCCAGGCTGCTGAAGCTTATATTCAGCATGCAAAATACATGCAAAAGACACTACCATTATGTAGTGATCTTTTAATGTACATATCAGCTATTGATCCTTCTACAAGGGGACATAATCTAACTTTAAAAAGACTGAAAAACTTCTACAGTTTCTTTGAAATATATTGAATTCAGAGGAAATGGAAAGCTATGCTCTAGAAATTCACCAGTATCAGTTTGAATCACGACTTCCATCTCCTGACTTTGTAAAAATTGATGCGTGGTGGGCAAAGGTGTTTGACCTCTACAAGTGCACTATGTTATCTAAAGTAGTAAAAGCCTTGATATCATGCTTTCATGGTCCACAGGTTGAAAGTTCTTTCAGCATGATGGCTGAAACCATAAATATAAAATCAGGAAGATTGAACATTGAAACCTATTCAGCTATACAAACTGTGTAGTATAAACTTAAAGCACAGGGTAAGTCTGCAGTTAATTTCTTCAGTAAAGAAATTTGTTTCCAAGAAGCAGTTGATGCCAACCTCTGCCAAAATCTTAGGACATCAGAAACAAGTTATACCAAAGAAATGGAGAGGAAAAGAAAAGGAATTATCAGCAAAAAGAAAAAGTTAGCAATGGATGCTGTTCAGCTGCAGTCAACGTAAAATAAATATGGCTGTGCAGCTTGCTGAGAAGAAAGCCAGGCTTGCTCAGAAGAGGAAATTCGAATTGTTGTGCAAGCAAGTACAACAAAAAAGGGGCAAAATATCTTTGAAGCAATCTGTTTAAAAACCATAACTTCTAGTCATGTTTTTTTTTAATTTGTACATATTCAAATACATATTCCAATTATCATTTAGTAAGAATCTGTGAATTTAACTTATTTCCACACACATTTCATTTTTGAAAAATTTGGTACATTAGAGTGCTACTAAGCCAACAAGACTGACTTATCTCTTGTACTATGATGTTTGACCAAAACTAATCTGTGGATATGCTTCTAATTGCTTGACTAAATGCACAAACTTTCCTAGACAAATACTTTTCACCGCAGGATTTAGCTAGTAAAGATTTACATGTATGTTTTAAATCTGATTTTTTAAAATATCTCATTTTATTTTGTTCTTGATTCCCTACTTTTCTATTGTGAATATAATAATGTGCTTCACTTTAATATTTACTTACATAATTTACAGAAAACAATTCCATATGGCTTGTGCAATCTTAAATATTGTATATGCTGTATTTGAATTTGCTCACACCGCGCGTTCGCGTGTCCCAATTTTCGACCCAGTTAAAAAGTTCAGCTTTTTTTGTCATCGGCCGGTCTCATGTATGATACCATATGCTTGTGAATATTAATTTGGTACCATTCTTTCTTTCATTAAAAATTAAACTACTACCAGGTGTCTACAACACAGCTTTTCTTATCTGTATTAATTGATGTAACAAATCAACTTGCTGATCAAAAATACTGGCAAGCACTGTTAACCTCCTCGCGCTGTTACATCATATTCAAGTGTAGAAGTCACTGAATACCCTCTGTATGGGATGAAAAGAAAACTGAAGCCTTCATAATGCATATTATATTAGCAACATCATGTGTTCTGTTCACTGCAGAATAATGGAATGTAAGAAAGGCACAATAAAAAAAAAAGAGGAATCCCTTCTCCTTTTCTATATATACTTCACTTTTTAAGGTTTTTCTAGTTGCTTGTTTTATTCAATAAATAAAATTAAAAATAAGCTGAAGAAAAGAGGATGAAGAGTTTCCACCCTTTTGTATTTACTCCTTAAAGTTAATCACTCACTTCTGTTGTACAGGGCTGAGATGCATACAAAAAAGATGGTACACTAGAGCTACAAATTCTGACAGGTTTACACAGTGTTGATAATTTTTGCACTTTTTTCTATGCAGAATTTTGGTTTTGTGAAATTTGTTTCATGAGCTTTACTCTTTTTTCTTACACACTTCTGTTTATCATGAGTTTCTGTCTTTGCATTTTCCCACACTTCATGTTCTTGCAGATTTAACTGCAGTTTTTTTGCTTTTTGTACATACTGTCTTCTACATGATTGTTTATGCACAGTGAGGTTTTGATTTTAATGTAACCATTTTTTTCTTCTAAAATAACCATAGTTTTGACATAATTCAATGTTTTAGGTGTAATTTCTATAGTACCTTTTAAGTAGTTCTTACCTGCTATTTGCTTCAGCAACTTTTTTTGTGTATATGACTTCTGAACATTGCTGTCATTAATTAACTTTCTCCTTCCACCTAGTTACGTTTCCCCCTGAATATTACTGCTCTTGGGTATTTAAATCAAGGCCAGATTCTGTATGTATTTTGGCTTTTCAGTATTGGGGGGAGGGGGAATTTGGTTATTTTGTGGTGTACTACAGACTTTGCCTTTCATGTTTAGCTTTCCATTGTGGAAAGATGACGAAAGATACTTGATGACTTTTAAAATATGACAAAGTTGTGTAGGGTATCCCATTCACTAGAGTCCTAAAATTTTCTTTATAACCTGAAGAATAATCAACATGTTTTAATAAAATTTGAGCAGGACTTAGCTTAGTTTACGTGAAGCATGATGATGTCACAACACCAGCTGAAAATGACTGCCATTTGTTTCCAAGCATGCTTGAAAGTGGCACTCCACATTGTTGAAGGTTTGAACCTGTATATGTGGAGTTACTGTCTGAATTACACACCCGATATTTTCTTTTAGTACCTCCACTGTCTGTGGCTTGTGGTCATGCACATTACCTTTCAGAAAGCCTCATAGCTCTCTGATGCGTGTGTGTGTGCGTGCACACACACTTTTGGAGCTTCCCAACTATTGCATTAGTTGACGAAAAAAAAAAAATTATGCATAGAAGCCAGAAGTTTGGCTTTCGTATTCTGTACAGTACTGTTTCTCCTGACATTTTCAGGCAGTTTCGTGCATGCACATATAAGAATGTTCCTATACCTTCCAGCTTTACCAATTTTTGAATGAAACATTTTAATGGTGGCTTTTGGTCTCCAAACTTCATACAAAATTCTCTGTGATACATCTTTACCAACTCAGTTCTCCAATTGATATGGACAATAAAGTTGTGCTCTTCAAGGGTATACCAGTGCATGTTGCTTGTAAAACAGACAAATTGAACTTCAGCATGACAGACCACTCACACTACTGCAATATATGCGAACAACCAGCCAAGTGAGGTGGCTGAGGAAGATAACGTGGGGCGTGCTTTCACAGGTATCATCACTCACTGCTAGGTGACAGACAGGTAACAGTGCTGTTGTCACCTAGACTGTTCTCTTTCATGTCCTTGGACTCCACCTTCTTCAAGAGTACCAGTATATGTTGCTTGTGACACATGTTCTGTAATTTAGATATTGCATAAGCTGTTAAGCCCGTTGCAGAACTACGTTGTAAAAAGTTAATAGCAAATTCTGAAGAGCATATTGCTTCCTTCTGAAATTCTCTGTTTCACATGTTAGAATTTACGTCTGTGACCTTGGAAGGTCGTCCTTGCAGGCATATGTGACTAGGCAGTTGGGGCAAAAACATCGCCGACCACTGACGAAGACTACAACTTCGGTAGTTGAAAATCGTATGGAGCGGCTGAAGGAGTGTGTGTGTGTGTGTGTGTGTGTGTGTGTGTGTGTGTGTGTGTGTGTGAATAACATGTGCATATTTGAGGGTCCTTTTTGGAAGATTCGTCACTGCTGTTTTATGGTTAAATTTTTTAACATGCTTTTATTCAGATTTTATGCCGATGGAGTTTGACTTGTATTCCGAATTTTATTAGAATTTTAAAGTATTTTCATTCCTTTGTTGGTTTCATACCGTTTCATCGAATATCGGATATAGATTCGTCCAGTTTATGTCAATATCATCGAATTGGTAATATTTACTGTATGAACGGTGAACACCCTGGTGAAGTCCAAGAAAAACCGAAGGTGAGAATTATTTAACATTTCAATTTTATTTTTGTTACATAAAGTTTTCTAGGGAGACTCTCATGCAAAACTTCGTATACGACCTTCCAAGGTCACAGACGTAAATTTTAACGTGTGAAACAGAGAATTTCAGAAGAAAGTAATATGCTCTTCGGAATTTGCTATGTTCTGCAAATGGTGTACCAGTACATGCTGCTTGTGAAACATGCAGGTTGAGCCTCAACATGACAGACCACTCTTATTGCTGCAATGTATGTGAGTAACTAGACCAGTTAGGTGGCTGTGGCAGTAAAATGAGGCGCACTTTCACAAATTGCTCACTTGTAGTTGACAGACAGGTGCCTCTTCTGTTGTCGCCTAGACTGTTCGCCTTCACGTGCTTGGTCCCCTTTATCAGCAGTTGCTGTGACATCATCATGCTTCACATGGGCATTCGATAATTGAAAACAAATTATGTGGTCCAATGAATTATGTTTTTGGTTGCGCCATGACGATGGCCGAGTGACAATTTGGCGGAAACATCACGAAAGCATGGACCCCAAATGCATTGCTACAACCCTTCAAGCTGGTAGAGGCAACGTTATGGTTTGGGGAATGTTTTCCTGGCATGCGTTGGTTCCTTTAATTCGTGTTGATCAACGTCTGACTGGCACATCATATCTAAACATTGTTGCGGACTAAGTGCATCCTGTCATGTGGATGGTTTATCCCAGTGGCGATGGCTACTTTCGACAAGATAATGCGTCCTGCCATAGTGCTCGTATTGTACAGGATTGGTTTCAGGAACATGCAGGTGAGTTTACTTTGCTTAGGTGGCCCCCATAATCTCCAGATCTCAACCCCATTAAGAATTGTGGGATGAAGTTGAACGAGCCATCAGACAGCTGGATCCACAACCCTGCAATCTCACACAATATTAAAGGCAAAAGGTGGCCCAACGAAGTACTGAGGGGGTGGTCATAATAAAGTGGCCACTCAGTGTATAACCTTGAAACTATACCGAGAATGGTAAGTGTTGTAGGTGGGGAGAATTTTTAAATTATGTGCCTCTCAAAGCTTTAACAGTGTACTAAGGAATCTTAGGTAGAAGAGAGTGAACTGAATCAGTGTTTCATGGGTGCTAAATTTTTTCCTAAGACTACCAAAACTATTTCGTATTATTGGAACACTGTCTCAGTAGTAATGAATAGATTAAGGTAGTAGTCTTTTATGTTGGAAGTCATTATTAATATCTAACTTTCAGTGATTTTTACATTAAACATACACAAGAAATTCAATGTAGTTTCTTGCTACTAAAAAGCTCAAATTATGTATATCAATATGAAAATCAGTGACTTGCATCAAGGACTCTTGTCTAGCAGTGCTTAGAGCAGCATTAGTAACTTTGAATATGAAATTTATGTTAGTACTCTATGTTCAAGTGTGTTTGTTTCTAGTTTGTTTTTCTAGTTTGTTTGTTTTCTTTTTTTATAGGCACCCATGGAATTTAAAAGTTTTGACAAACAATACAAACTCAATACTGAGATGTATAGGTCCAGTTTCAGGTATGACTTTAAATTATTTCATAGTCAAGATGAATGATTATTGTTAAAAATTTGGCTCTGTTGATATATTGTTTTGAGCTTTCCCAGTTCTCCTCATTAATTCAGTTTGTAAGATTTTGCAAATTTTTTTTAGTAACATGAACTGAAGTTGTGTAAATTTAGAAGTTTTTAAAGTGCATAATTCAACTTTTATTTCAGTTTCTGAATGAGTAAATGTTATGTTTACCCCCCCCTCTCTACACACACACACACACACACACACTCATCGTTTATGCTTTTCGCCACATCTCCTCTCACTTGCATTGTTTATGCTTTTCTTCGCATTTCAGTTGAAATGATTATTCTGTTTCTGTGTCTATGTGTAAAAAGTTCTAGGCATGAGGATAAAGCAAACAGTAGGAGCAATATCATTATTGCAGAAAAATATGAAAACAACAACAACTGACAATCGATTTTTGTGCCTATATTTGAAATAAAATTTTATGGTAGATTCAGATAAATAATTATCTTTATTATGGATCCATTTATTACAGAATCAAAATCGCATTTCTTTTCTTCTTCACTTTTTTTGCTTGCTAAATGATCTTTTGGGACATGAAATGGCTATTGGTATAGTCAAAAATAGTCATAAAGTGATCATTAAGTTTAGGAAAATATCACTGTAATTGCAATCAGCTATGTGTTGAAGAAGCTCTTTAGGACCTCTTGAGTTTTTTGTTGTCTGCTAGAAGATATTTTATAATTCGTAACTCACCTAAAAAATCAACTGGTATGTTGGCAATAAATTTAATGAATTGTTTAACATATTGTTGAATTATTTAGCTGATGTTAATATATTGTGTATATAAATAAGTTTTGAGGGATTTCCGTTCGGTGTTGTACTTATTACTGCTCACGTGTATTTTAAGGCGGCAACACTGCAATATCGCAGTACGAGACGCCAGCTGTCAGAGTCAGTATACAACATTCGATTGAGGTGCGAAGACGTATTTGTTTTACTCGATGGAAAATGGCAACTTTCGTCCCGACAAAACAGCATTTGCAGGAAGTGTTATTACTTTGTTGTCGAGAAAAGTGCTGCTGACAGCTATCGCTTAATGTCAGAAATCTATGGTGAACATTCCCCATCCATAAAAACATGTGAGTATTGGTTTTGACAATTCAAAAGGAACAATTTCAATGTCAGTGATAAAGAACGTTCTGGACCACCCAAAAAAATTGCTGATGCCGAATTGGAAGCTTTACTTGACGAGGATCCGTGCCAGACCCAAAAAGAACCAGCAGCAGCATTAAATGTTAGTCAACCATGCATTTCACAATGTTTAGCTGCCATGGGAATGGTGCAAAAAGAAGGGAATTGGGTTCCACATGCTTTGTGGGAAAGAGACCTTGAATGTCGGAAAACCATTTGCAAATTGCTGCTTCAAAGGCAAAAGAGAAAGGGTTTTTTGCATCGTATTATTACTGCCGACAAGAAATGGATATGGTACGATAACCCTAAACGGCAGAAAGCATGGGTGAAGCCAGGGGAACCAGGTCCTTCAACGCCAAAACGCAATATCCATGGTTCAAAGGTAATGCGGTGTATCTGGTGGGACCAGAAGGGTGTGATCCACTATGAACTGCTGAAACCATCAGAAACTATTACTAGTGATCAGTATCAAACCCAATTAATGCGTTTAAAACGAGCTCTCATGCAAAAACGGCCGGAATGGGAGAATAGACACAACAAAGTCATCTTACAGCATGACAGCGCAAAACCACATGTTTCACGACCCGTGAAAAGTACTTAGAAGGATCCGACTGGGAAGTTCTACTCCAATGCCATATTCGCCAGATATTGCGCCATCGGATTACCATTTGTTCTGGTCGATGCAGTCAGCCCTTTCTGGAGAACGGTTTAGCTCTTATGAAGACATCAAAAATTGTCTGGACAACTGGATCTCTTCCAAGGAATCGAATTCTTCCTTCGGGGCATACGTTCACTGCCCGAAAGATGGGGTAAAGTTGTAGCTTCAGAGGGAGCATACTTCGATTAATATTAAAATATTGTTTCTGTTTTCCAACAACGTGTTTTGTTCACCTCAAAACGTATTTATATACCCAATATATAGCTTCAATAGGAGCACTGCTGATTTGGGTAAGAAATGTATGTCTGCTGCACATTGATTTAAAACAACTGAAACCTGTTATCTAAAAGACCAAGTATTGGATTTATCGATCAGAATTAAGGAGGGCAGTGCAGAAAAATCTCCCCATTAAGTTTAGTTTCTGTTTAGGTACTAACTCATAACAACTGAATTTTAAAGTTTTAGTCAAAATCAATCTGTGTGTATGTTTTCCCTTCTTTTTTATAAGTGATTTTTCCATAGATAGTTTAGTAATGCTTTAGAAGAATTTTAAGGCCCCCTTTGCAGCAAGGTCTCAGTGCAGTGCACCCTCCACGCACTTCCCTTTCTCTTCCTCTGCCCCTGGACACTACATGTCACTTTCATACATATACTTAATCTCATGTCCAGGAGAACTGAGATTAAGGAAGCCATTATATTCATCGTTCTTACCTGGGAGGGATTCCCACCAAGAATACCTACCACACAGGTTGGCATATTGCATTCATAAGAAACAAAACACTGCATTTTCTTCATAAGGAACACTTTTCCCTCCTCCAACTGGCAAAATGTTTCTTGAAGAGGCATTTGAAAAATAAAAATAAAAATGTATTTCACAGTACCATATAGCAATGCATAACCAACCACAGGTTTATATATTTTTCTTTAGCCACAAACAAGCAATGCATGTTTGTCCAGACCTTGCCCAAAACAATTATTATTATTGTATGATGCAAGCAAGCAGACATGGCTGCATGTATCATTGTCTCATATGATGAGTTACATCTATAAATGAGCTGAAATAATTGTTTTTGGATGAGGTCTGGGCATAAGCATGCATTGCTTGTTTGTGGCTAAAGAAAAAACATTTAACCTTTGGTTGGTTATGCATTGCTGTAATCAGATGCACTCTCCTTGTATTGAAGTTCAAATTGAAGCTGGAAATATTGCTGAATATGTAACATTTATTGAAGTTATGAAATTTTGTGAAATAATGAGCTGTGTATTTTATAAAGTGAAGTGTAAATAAATGCTAGAAAAATCTTGGCTAAAGGTATACCTTCAGCATTGTGCTGTATCTTGTTTCATTATTTAGTAGAGTATTTTCTTTAGCTGTTCACCACGAAGCTGTAGTTAATTTGAAGTGCACTTCTCTACTCTTCGTTCAAGTTAACTGTTATGCAATATTACAGTTTTTGTGCTGCACACTTTTATCATATGTACAAATGCCGTATTTTTTTTTTTTTTTTTTTTGGCATAAATTCTGAAATGTGCACATTGGTTATAATTCTTGTAAGATTTGTGTCGTTTGTTATGCAAAGGTCTCCAATTTTTGAAGTATATTTGCTGTCTCCTGAACAGGCTAGCTTTCAATAGGCTTTCAGATAAGAAAAGTTGAAATATCACTAATTTCCTGTTAAATTTGAAAATATTGCATTAAAATGATTTAAATATTTAAAAGTGTGTAACATGAAGGCAGAAGTTCTTCTACCCATGTCTAGAATTCATTATTGTAAAATAGATGCTTCAAAATTTTGGTAGAAATACACCTGCATTTTAAAGTGAGTAAATAAATTTTCAGTACATTTGGTATTAAGCTTAAGCATAATATATTCCAAAAACTAAAATATGTGTTATTTTTCATTGAAGATTGCAGTTTTTCTGTTCTCTACATTATGTTTTGCTTGGGGAAAATGTAAATATAAAAAAAAATCTGTAAATCATGCCAGACCAAAAAATTCTTCAGGCATCTAAGAAATGAGATTAAAAAAAAAAATGTATACACTGCCTGAGTGACAGTTGTATCAAGCCCTCAACAACTCATGAATATTAATTACACAGAATATTTGTATTTTGTATTTTTCCCAAGTGATGAACAGAAAAGAACAGTATGAGATGTGTGTTGCAGTCTACAAGTAAATAAATTATAATTGTATGTTAAAGTTTCTTTATCTTTTGCCATTGAGAAAATTAGCAAGGACTGACAAAAGGTGTGGGAGTTGGTGAACATCATGAAGTAGGGACAGAGTACTCTAGGCTGCCCTGGTAGCCCAGTTATGTAAGACATTGACTTGCAATCAGAGAACAGGTGATTTTTATCAAAAACAGCTTCAATGAAAATGAAATTATCAAATGCAAATTCATCAAAACCAAATTCATTGGACAAGTGATTTACCAAAAGACTACTTTTTTGAAAATTTGGAAATGAATTTAATGAAATGATCAGGATGATAAATAATTGGTGTATGCAGACCTGCCAACTGTTACAATTTTATCGTATTTAGTACGATAAATCATGCTGCAGTACGCTAATACGATTTTGCAGCCAAAAATACAATTTTTTTAAATAGTCATGTTTTCCCCCATTTTTTTTATTTTCAGACAGAAGCCTTGTAGCAGAATCGCGGTAATGGGCGACATGCGTCGCAGATTTATTTTGGTCCTGCAGACAAAAACGACGTCCCCAGAACCCTATTAAACCAAATTGCAGACTCCCTATTATAAGATGCAAGTTTTCCGCCTTTCAAAAATTCCAAAAACAGAGGTTAGGCGTTGTGAGGATTTCTTCCGTAATCGTAATTATTTTTCTCACGAAGGACGGTGTATGACGCAGAATTATTTTGTACTCATCCCGTAGCAGAATCGCGTCAATGTACATCACAGTTTTATTTTATACTCCTCCCCGTAGAAGAATCTTGGCGACGTACATCGCAGGTTTATTTTGTACTCATCTTCGTAGAAGAATCGCGACGATGGCCAACGTACATCACAGATTTATTTTGTACTCGTCCCCGTAGCAGAATCGCAGTGATGGCTGACGTACATCACAGATTTATTTTGTACCCACCCCAGTAGAAGAATCACGGCGACGGCCGGCGTACATCGCAGATTCATTTTCTGCTAATCCTCGTAGCAGAATTGTGGCGACGGCTGATGCACTTTGCAAATTTATTTTGGTCCTGCAGACAAAAACGACACCCCCAGAACCCAATTAAAACATCTCACAGACCTCCTAAGATGCAAGTTTTCTGCCTCTCAAATTTTCCGAAAACGGAAGTTAGGCGGAGTGAGGATTTCTTCCTTAATCATAATTTTTTTCTAATAATTAACAACATAAAAGTGTTTTCCGATTAGATTTAATTAGTTTCTCAATAAAATTTTGATGTAGGGAAAAAATCCCTACATTCTCATCATCAAGAATTTATATAGCTGAAATAGGTTTAAAAAATTATCAGCATGGTCGTATTAAGATTTTTCTATCTGAGTGTTATGTTTTTTGGTTTTGAGAGGTTGGCAGGTCTGGGTATGAATTCTTTTCCATATTAGAACAAAGAATATAATTTTCCATTGGAAAAAAAAATGTTCAATGACATTTTTTATTTGTGGATAGTCTAATTTTATTATTGGAATACAACATATTTTGATGCTAAAAAACCAATTAAGTCAGATTTTATTAACTAGCTGTGTCATAGAACATCGCCATTGTTTATTAAAGCCATATCCCTAAAAACCTATTCAATTGAAGTTTAATTGTTGATTCAGCTTCCACAATTTATTGATCTTTATGTTTCTTTTATTCAACAGTGTATTATAAATGGAATGCAAATTATTCTTAAATTTAGGGAGAAATCAGTTATGTTGGAAAACTTCTCTCAATTCATATGCTTAACCAACAAATGGAAACTTCTAATGTGGTCCTCTAAATTACCACTATTATTCCTCAGAGAGGATTCCGTTATTTGCATCCATAATTTTCAAAAAATGTTCCCACGAAGAAATCATTTTTCGACGATTCCATGTTTAAAGATTTTGCATTTGATGATTTCACCTAGAGCTGTAGTATTCGAAAAACCTGCCCTGTGATGAATTCTCCTTTTGATGTTTTCCCTTTCAGTGCATTCAAATGGAGCTGAATTTCAGTGAGTCATGAATGCTGTTTTTGTCTTTTATGGTACTGGCTCTATCCCTTCCCTGGAACCAGTGACCCTACATTACAGATGAACAACTGCTTATAGTTCAACCCCTCCCCCAAAGTTATTCAGTCTAATCTAAAATCGTTTGTGGTTTGTTGTGATAAGTTGTTCGTATATGTTTCCATTAATAACATGTTTTATATTAAGAGAACCATATGATTACTGTTCATTGAATGAATGTTGAACAACCTTATGTGGTTTTCAGATCCCCATTTACAAATTAAACTTGAATTTGTGTGATTAAAAGAATCAAGGTTGATTTCTGATTTTGAAAATT
Organism: Macrothele yani; assembly: GCA_039090855.1. Classification (NCBI taxonomy): domain Eukaryota; kingdom Metazoa; phylum Arthropoda; class Arachnida; order Araneae; family Macrothelidae; genus Macrothele; species Macrothele yani. The sequence continues at coordinate 30,779,323 of CM077026.1, forward strand.
TAATTTGAAACTCTGTATATTATGCAGGCATGTTTGTTATCCGGGTGTAGCCCAGAATTCTGGGATTTTGTAATATTCTAAACCCAGAAATCCAGGTTTTCAAGTTTTTGTAGGAATTTGGGAATCCTCAATCATGTCATTTCTACAAATGGTGTGAAGTGGTAATTAATTAAATATGCCTTTCCAGGTTCAAAACTGTAGTGCATGCTGAAAGAAAGACTACTGTAAGATTCGCTAGCCCCGGGTCATAAGAAAATGATTGTAAATATGTATGCCTAGGTACATTCCCATGTGTAATTTCTTTGTCCGTGCCATTTTTTGGACAGAGCGAACAAAATCAGCATGTTTAAGTCTGTTGCTGTTAGATACACATGTTTAGCCAAATTACAATCGGCTTAGTACATAAGTATTTGAAGCGTCATTGTACCTGTCTTGTGTGGCAATGGGTTTATCTCAAGGGCACATTAATGAGAGGAATGCAAGCTTAACAGTGTTTGCAGGTAGCCCAAAGGAGGTGAGGATTTAATGTGATTAATTAGGGGTGGAAATTTTCTGAAGTTTATAAGACTTTTGTAGTGAAAATGAGAGAGATGGGACCTTAGTTTTGACAAGAGAGGTCAAGTCATGAAAATTAGAGAGCAAACAAAACGATTTGCTTCTAGAGATCATTGGGATTTGCGTATCATAGCTGCAGCAGTGGTTTACAAAAGAAAACATGAAGTTTGGGTCTAGTGTTGATAGCATGGACGGGAACGAAGTCAAATGAAGCATTCCATTAACCTGCCCTTCAAGGGGTCCCAAGCCACATAATTTCAGTGAAATAAACTGTTTTTTTTTGTTGCTAAAAAAAAAAAGCCTGAATTCTATTTTTTTCAAGTGCGTGATTCTACAATGGAACGAACCAAAACAAAATAATGTGACGGCTGTCGCTGGATTGGGGCTATGTTGAGTAAGAGCCAGAAAAGAGTGAGGGTCGTTACAGCTACTTTTATCATTTTGGTAGCTGTATCTATATCAAATAATTTTGTTACATAAGTTTCAATGAATCCAATGAGCTAATTGCAGAATTGACAAAAATCAGTGTAGGATGTTATGGCAGCAGGACTTAAGCATTCAGAGCTGAACTCATCTCCATAGTTTGCCTAAATGTTTTGAAGTGCAAAATTTACTTCAAAAATGCAATTTTCGAAGTAGAATTCACAATTTTTGAGAGACCTCCAACATCATAAATAAAGTTCGAAGATGCATTTTTCAAAAGATTTCTAACATACTGAGAAAAAATTGGTTCAAAGAAGGCGTGAAGTTAAATTGCACAGACACTAGTGGTTAATTGTTGTGTAGCTAGTTAATATAATGTACGTATAATATATAAACAATGTGTACCTGTATTGTACATTATATATATATATATATATATATAGTATGACATATAAATAATATGCATTATTTATATACACAGTCATGTCAGAATAATATAACCACCTACCTAATAATGGGAATAACCACCTTTGGCTTGGATGACAGCTGCGGGACGGCATGGCATGGACGCAATGAAGTCCTGGAAGGTTGTCCGAGGCACGTGTGCCCATTCGGACTGCTGCAGCGCACGGAGGTCCCGGAGATGACATGGTTGTGGGTTGGCACATCGAACCAGTCATAGTCTCACAAGTGCTCTATGGAATTGAGGTTGGGCGATTTCACCGGCCATGGGAGAGCAGAGACATTGATGTTGTGTTCCTCGAACTAGTCACCCACTCCCTTAGCGACATGGCATGGCGCATTGTCCTGTTGGTAGACACCATAAGCACCAGGGTAAAAACATCCAACATGAAGGGATGCATGTGGTCAGCAAGGATGGACGGGTAGCCATTGGTGTTCAGGGACCCATCCAGTGGTACCAGCAGTCCCAGGTCATACCAGGAAAAATTCCCGCAGACATGCACGCTGCCACTATCAGCCTGTCCTTCACCAACAATCGTGTCCGGGTGTTGGTTCTCATGTGTGATGCCATATCTGCCACCACCCATCACTTCTGTAGAGTAGAAACCTCGATTTATCAGAGAAGGCTACCTTTTCCCACTGTCCAATGATGGTAGTCCCGTGCGAACTGCAGGCGGAGTTGCCGACGGACCTGTGTTAACATGGGCGCCTTTACGCAGCATTGACTCCGGAGACCCATGCGTAACAGGATTTGCTCAACCTGTTATCGGGGACCATACCAGGGTGCCCCAGCGTGCTTTTGCATGATTAATTGCTGCACTGTTGTGTTGATTGCCCTTTGTCAGTCAACGGAGGCGACATTCTCCTCTGGGGTCGTGGGGGCTCCACGATTATGATGTCAGGAGGTACTTGGTGTGCTAGCGGTCCATTCTTAGTACATCCATACTACAGCACCTTGTGACCAGCCCATGAAAGTCTGCTGTTTCTGAGGTGCTTTCACCCTTAGCACGGTAACCTAAGATCATTCCTCCTTGAACGTCCATCAGATCACTCCCTCTGCTTATTGTGCTCACGTCAAACACTATGGCTCATCTGTCCTGGTCGGCTGCTTATATCTCTGTGTGGTCGACCTTGTCGCAGCACTCTGTGACGCGCCTGGGTGGGTACACCGTGATTCCAGAGATGGTCATATTATTCTGATACGACCTTGTATATAGCACTGATGTCAGGGTTCAGGATTTTTTGTTTCATTTCACAGTCACCCCAGATTATGACATTGTTGATAGCATTTTTCTTATATATTTGTTATTCTTTTAGGTGTTACGATTCCTACTCTTCATGTGGGCATGCTGTTTACAACAGTTTGCTGGTACCGTGATCCTCATTCATTGCCTTGGATTGAGTATCTACACACTGGAACAAGCAAAATCTGGTTAGTAAAACATATATTTTGACAAAAAGGATAAAGTTCAGTATGCAATAGTATTTTTTCATCCAGTACTTTTCTTAAGACTGGATGCAACAATGGTTATATTGTTTAAAACATTAGAGAAAGGAAAAAATGAGTACTACAGTGGATCCCACTTAAGAAGTTTTATTTTCAGTCCCGATTTTTTTTTTCATAGTGCTAATGTTAATTATTCCCACTTAAGAAGTAACGATGTTTCACGTTTTCCTGTTTAAGAAGTTGTAAGTGTCACAAGTTTCTAAGTAAGAACATACGATTTTGGAACTTGTCCAGCAGATAAGTACATGTCAAAGAAGTTGGGAGGAAACATTTCCCTGTACATGTAGCAAGCGAAGCCCCTGCCGGCTTCCTGTGGTCAATGCAGGGGGTCATGTTTACTCCCCCACTTCTTCTATGTCTGCCCTTTCTTTATCACAATCGCCTTACCTTTCGGGCTGGGGAAAGGCTGAGAAAGGAAAAACCTGCTGAAACTTAGTCATTCTGTCAGAGTTAAGCTCAGATGTTGCACCTCGCATACGTGGAGTTAAACGTTTAGTTTTATTGTTGAAATGCATAGCTAGAAATGTGGCGTCTAAAGGCATCAAAAGAAAAGCTTTATCTGTGGTTGAGAAATGAAACTTTATTATGAAAGTTGATGAAAACCCACTTTTAACTAGGGTGCAGATAGCAAAAGAACTAAATTTACCTGTTACAACCCTCAACGGCATAGTGGCAAAACGTTGAAAAAGATGTTCCCACTTTTGAAATGCAAAATATCGACGATATTTGCGACATCAAAACGCAAGAGGACGATGAACCAGAAACGCAAGAAGATGAGTGCAGGCCAATTCCAACTTCAGCTGAAGCTGGTAAAGCACTAGAAACTTTTCGCCGCTTTATAGAAAGCCACGAACGTGTTCCATTGGACATAATGAGAAATATGAGAGAAATGGACACGCACATTGTGAATGTAGCGGAAAAAAAGGAAGAAACAAATGCTTTTAGATCAGTATTTTTGTAATCTTGTAGCGTAATAAATGTAGCTTTCAATCCTCATATTCAAGTTTAAATGGGTAAGTTGTGAAATGTTTTGTTACTTTAAAATTAACTAAAATGTAATTTCTGGATTTAATCTATGCAACATTTTTAATCACTAAAGTCTTACAAAACCCAATCAGACACTTCCCGTTTAAGAAGTTTTCCCGCTTAAGAAGTTTTTATCGCTTCGTCCCAACGAAGACTTCTTAAGCGGGATCCACTGTATTACTAAATGCTTCGTTTTAAGGTATTGAGTTGCAGCCCAAGCAGAAGGCTTAGAATGTGATTGATTGCAAGTATTAAATCGTTACTGCTGATAATTATAGTGATTTCAAGATGCAGTTCTGGGAATAAATTATTTATGATGGAATAAAAACAAACTTGGGAGACCAAAACTTAGGGGGGGGTGAGAGAGAAAAAAGAAAGAAAATGAAACATTCTCTATTGTCGCAAGGAATGCTTATAGCGTAGCAATTCCGTTTATTTTCGTGGTGTAAATTTGTATAAAGATTTGCAAAGCTTTCACACTCCACTGGGAGGCTTTCTCAAGGCAATGTAGACATAAAATGAAATTATTATAATTATCATAAAATGATAACTTATTATAATTATCATAAAATGATAACTTATTATAATTATCATAAAATGATAACTATAGTAATTTCATTTTATGTCTACATTGCCTTGAGAAAGCCTCCCAGTGGAGTGTGAAAGCTTGGCAAATCTTTATACAAATTTACACCACAAAAATAAACGGATTTACTACACTATAAGCGTTCCTTGCGTATTCATGACCTGGTGTATTTAAAATAAGAGTAATTCTCTATTGTGATGTTTTTTTCTTTCTTTCCAAACTAAATTTATTCTATAAATTAGAAAAAAATCTTGAGAAAATATGCATACTGCATAAATTGTAATCCTCTGGACAAGTACTCTGAAATCCAACAGTTCAAAGACTTACGCTTCAAAGTTATTCTATCAAATTACTTGCTGCTCAGGTATACACATTAACTTAATTTTTAGTACAGTGAAGTATGTGAACTTATGAAACTGATATAAGTTTATAAAATCACCAAATCCACTTCCAATGTACATATAATTTTTCAAAAGAAATGGTGTGCCATACTTTGAAAATTTCATGGGGATTCATTCATCACCCTAAATTCATAGTTTAAATACTTACCAATTTAAAGATTTAACCATTATTACACTGCTGGACAATTGCTAAGGACGGATCATAAACGGCTATATAGCGCATAAAAAAGTAAGTGTGGTTGGATGCCAAGTGAAATAAAATAATGACAGAATGCCAGGACATTACAAAAAAGACAATTTATTGTGCTCTGAAATCCAGAAGGCTTTGGAACGTGTTCAAGGGGCAAACAGGCCATTTTGTGCAGAATACGTAAACGTGAAAAAAATGCAATTACCGTCCGCAGGCGTTCCGGCGTAAGATGTCAATACGGGATATGGCCACCATGGAGAGCGATGCAAGATTCCACACGTCGTGTCATGCTTTGCACAACATTATCAAACAGCTGTTGGGGTAATTTATCCCATTCCTCTGTCAGTGCACGGATGAGGGTGTCCTTGTTTATTGGAGGGCATTGGCGACCAGCAAGACTCCTCCCCAAAGCATCCCACACATTTTCATGGGATTCAGATCTGGAGAACGTGCTGGCCATACGAGGCGTTGAATATCCTTGCTCTCAAGACACTCCTGGACAGCGACTTTTCGATGATATGTTGCGTTGTCGTCCATGAAAATGAATCTATCACCGACAGCACCACGGAACATGTGAACATGAGGTAGCAGAACATCATTAATGTATCGTTGGCCAGTCATAGTCCCAGTTGGAAGCACATAGAAGGACGTACGGCCATTGATAATGATGCCAGCCCATACCATGACACTACATGTCGGATATCAGTCCCTTTCCTGTACGTTTGCTGAACAATATGCAGTACCACTATCACGCCAGATCAGTTGTCGTCGACAATCAGACGATAGACTGTATCTACTCTGGTCTGAGAAGAGGACAGCAGACCATTCGTTATCAGTCCAATTGCGATGTTGATGGCACCATTGCAAACGGGCGGTACGGTGACGTCTGGACAATGGGATGCACACAACAGGACGGCGGGCGTATAGTCCTCCTTCATGCAAACGTCTGGCGACAGTTCTTCGGGAGATCCGCTTTCCAGTAGCAGCCATAAACTGATTTGCTACCTCACTAGCTGTGCTGCGCCGGTGTCTTTTTGTTGATAGCACTATGTACCAATCTTCTGCAGGTGTCGTACTGCGAACACGACCTCCCCGTGACGTTTGCTACACTCTCCATTTGTTTGAAATGATTTCCAAAGCCTTGAAACAACACTGTGGCTGACGTCGAACTTCCTGGCAACATCTGTTATTTTTCGCCCTTCTTCAATCTTGCCAATAATACGGCCACGCGTAAAATCATCTAGGTGATGTCGGGAAGACATACTGAAAATTGCAAATTCGTCAATTGATTCTTTCCCTTTCAACTTTGCGTTTGAAGAACAACGGTCAATACGCGTCAAATCCTTTATATCTCTTATTAGCGCTATGACGTCACGAACAAGTTCGGCAATCCAAAATTTGCATACGCACAACACGTCTTACTGTATCCCGCACTTATGCTAATTTCCACATTTTCCTGCCTTCCATTTTATGGTTGCTATCGTTGCTATTGTCATCCGTCCTTAGCAATTGTCCGGCAGTGTATTACATTTTATGCCTTGCTTTGTAAATCCATTTTGTTGAGTAGGATGACTGTAGGCCTTTCTTATTTAAAATTATTGTATGAAAAATTGTATTGTCTTCGGACGCAGATCATTTATTGGCTTAATCCTTTTTTGTAAAATGAAAAAAAAAATCCTTGAAGGTCATTTTTCATTTACTTGTTTTAATTTAAGAAGCCCGATGTGAAAAATTATTGGTATTTTCAGAAATAGCCAATTTCTGAACCCATTAATCGGTACATTAAAAAAATTCTACACCTTCTTTTACCGTTAAATGGTGTGTTTAAGTTTTAAGGAGTTAAATATGCTATTTTCATCTGAAAACATGAATGTGTTTTGGAATTGCACTTTTTGCAGAAGTTATTTTCCCAATATTTCTTGCAGGTATGGTATTCCACCTAATGGTTGTGAAAGATTTAGAGCTGCTATGGAAAAAATAATGCCTGAGTGTTGTACAAACAATCCAGTATGGCTGCCATCAGACACTGCTATGGTAGGTATAATTTCGTTGGCATGTGAAATCAGCATCATTTCTCAAAAGAAGGGATTTTATGTGCTTCAGTCTTTCATAATTTAAAAGCATTTTCTGTAATTTTTCCTGTGTTATTTATTGCTTCTTGCCTTACTAATGTGTTAGTTTTTATGAGTTTGAGATCTTTTATTCTAACCTCGCATGCTGTTGTTATAATCACAAGAAGGTTCTGCTCTATTGTTACTATGGCAGTCATCTGTAAATATTACTACACCAGTGTTGTAATTTCAATATGGAACACATTAATGAGAATTGAGTAAATTTGTGGTTGGCTAGATACTTGTATACGTTTGTTTGTGTTGTGTTTAGTGTAACTAATAACATCATACATACATACATGCATACATGCATATCATTAAGCTGTTCTTTGACATTCAGAGGTTAGCTCCTCAAAGAAAACCCATCTGACAAATAAACATTAAACAGATAATAAAAACCAGCAGATAAACTTAACTGATTATTTACTTACTGTTGCCGTATCAAACTTCTCCATTTACAGCGATCTTGACACACAACACAGACTTCAGTGACATCGATCACACGACGTACACAAGACCTTCTATACTTCATACTCATAATCTTTTTCTCATTCAGGCGCTCCTGAATCTGAACTTCTCATGACTTCCTTGGCCTTCCTCTGCCTTTTTTTCCTGCCACTCGGGCCGAAACATTTTTCTTAGTAAGCATCTCATCACTAATTCTTTCAACATGGCCAAACCACTGAAGCATATTAGCCTCCACCTTGCTAACAAAATTTTGCTTTACACAAATCCCTCATAAGTAACCCATTTCTCCAGCACACTAACAGCCCGTATGTTTCTTCTGTAGTACCCAGGTTTCACTGCCATACATCAAAGTAGAAACAATTACACAGCCATTCGGGACTCTTTTGAGAATCCATCATTCTTGTGAAAACCTCCTAAAGCAGCTATGACTTTCAATGAAGAATTGACTCGCCTACTAATTTCACCATCTAATCTGTTCTCTCTGTCAAACAAGCTTCCCAAATATACAAACTCATCCACCTGGTCAATCACAGTCCCATTTAGACTTATATTGCATTCAGTACTACCAGCTCCGTTCTCAAAAACCATAACTTTGGTTTTTCCCTTATTTATACTCAGTTTGAATTTCATACAAACTTCCTACATCTGGGACAACATGCTCTGCATCTCACTTTTGCTCTCTGCCAACAGGACAGTGTCATCAGCATACAGCAATCTGCACACATGGGTATTACCAAGACATAAACCAGTATTGTCCATCTTGGATTCATGCAGGCATGCATCCATAAATTAAACAGCCAGGGTAACATTACACAACCTTGCCTGACTCCTGCACCAATGGAAAATCATCATTTTGATACGACACCAATCACTCGTACACAAGCTCTACTGCCAGCATACATGGCTTTCACACTATTAAATAGATTCCCAGTAACACCATATTCATTCAACACCTTCCACAGAAGTATCCTATTTACTCGGTCATATGCTTTCTCTAAATCTATGAAGGCAGTAAAAACTTTCTGACCAACAGCCAGATACTTTTCAATCATCATGCGTAGAGCAAAAATTTGGTTAGTGCGGCCTTTACCAGGCATAAAACCACTCTAAACATCCCACACTTTCTCTGATGTAAGACCTCATACCTTTTCAATAATGACCTTACTGATCACCTTTTCCCTTATACAAGGGAACAATGATAGCATCCCTCCAGTCCCGAGGTACCATTCCTAACTCCCAGCATAACTGGCAGATTTCATTTAACCAGTCAATTACAGAATCACCACCATATTTCAACATCTCAGCAGTTATGCCATCAACTCTGGAGCCTTACCAATCTGAAGTGATTTTAAAGCTTTACACACCTCTTCTCTCTAGATCCCTCCTGTGCATCCATCTCTCACTATGACATATAACATCATGGTTATTTCATTAATAAATAACATGTTAAATAATATTAAAAAGTACCAAAACTTCTAAATCAAGGAAAGAAAGAAACCATTAACAATGCAAATTTTAATATGCATTTGAAATATGTTAAAGCATTTAACACTGGGAAAATGACCAGATTAATTTCTTCAAGTCAGTGCAGATCCTATAATTGTATGATTTCTAATTAAAGTAATTTTAGTTGATACACTTAAACTGTACAAGTTTGCATGTAATATCAAGCTAATGCTTTAAATTCACATGATCAAGTTCAATAATTTTGAGATATGTCCAAAATTATTGTGTTCTAACCTGCTTCTAGTTAACATTTGCAAGTAAATTATAATATGGGAAACATATACTTACACTAGAAACATATTAATTATCTTCAATTATTTGAAAATGCTTAGTGTTCGCTTTTGCCACATTATATTCTGGACGTCGGAAGTTAAAAATTCCTTGCATTTGAAACATGATATTACTATAAAATGGAATAAGAAAGGCTTTACTCACAATGTTTTTTTGGTTGTCCTCTTCCTTTTATTTCTTTCAATTTTTGAAGTTAAAATATTATGCTATTATTATTCATGCCAAAAATTTGTTAACATGTTCACACTTGCAGGTACCCTGTTGGTAAGTATGGTTTAAAAAATGAAGTCTTGGTTCTTCTAAGGTGAGTATGGCTTAAAAACGAAGTCTTGGTTAAAACTCAATGAACAGATGAAGTCTTAGTTAAAACCTAATGACCAAATGAAAAAACATTCGAAAAAACCTGGCCCTATATTGACTTTAAGTATTTTTCATAGAAAATCACAAAGCTGAGCATTCAAGTCTGCAGGGATGGTTTTACCGAATCCGGTAAAACCATCCCTGCAAGGGCCAACTGCCATGGACAACAGTGTGTGGATGAGCGGGGTCATCGTTGGCTAGCTCGCATTGTAACAGCGGATAGACGGGCCACAGTGCAAGAAATCCCTCGGCAATTTAACGCTGGTGCACAAAAACGTGTAAGCAGCCACACCATCCAGAACCATCTCCTCGCTATGGGGTACAGAAGCCATCGTCCCACAAGGGTACTGCTGCTGACCGCACATCACAGGGTGCAAAGATTAGCATGGGCACGGGAACATCGCCACTGGACCCTAGACATGTGGGAAAATGTTGCCTGGACGGATGAGTCGAGATTCACGTTGATACATGCGGATGGCAGGATATGAGTATGGCGCAAACCACGTGAAGCGATGGATCCTTCTTGCCAGCAGGGTACTCTTCAAGCTGGTGGGGGTGGCATTCTCATCTGGGGACTGTTAACGTGAACTGAAATGGGACCCCTGGTACGTGTGACATCGTCCCTCACAGGCCAACGTTACCGGGATATCCTGGACGACCATTTGCTCCCGTTTGTGCGTCTTCAACATCCTACTGGGGACGTCATCCTGCAACAAGACAATGCACCATGCCATCGCTCCCAAATTGTATCCGAATGGTTGGATGAACATTCCAACGACATGACCTCGCTTCCTTGGCCAGCTAGGTCACCTGACCTCAATGCCTTCGAGCACATCTGGGATACCATCGAGAGAGATGTTCGAGGCTCTGACCCCCCCCCCCCGCCCTCCATCAAATCTTCGTGAACGGTGGGAGTTTGTTCAGGGGTTGTGGATCCGTATGGCTTCCCAACGCTTCTGGTGTCTTGTCGAGTCCATGCCGAGATGAATCTCCGCCGTCATCAGGGCGAAAGGTGGTGCTACACGTTACTAGACAGGCATCTCTAATTCAATTGCTCTTCAGTGTACTATGGCAACCTGATAAAATGCAACTTTGTGCAGTCATCAAGGAAAAGATACAAGGAAAACTAAAGAGGTGTCTTTCTCCTTCAGGAGAATACACTGTGTCACACCTCCCAGGTTTTGAAGACTCCATAGACTGCAGGATTTGAGTTGCTTCAGCACCCACCCTTTTCTTCAAACCTTGGCTCTGTAATAACTTTTATTTATTTCCCAAACTGAAGAAAAACAAACATTTGTGAGAAGCAACATGCTTCAGCTGTGGGTGCATTTCTGAAGGGCCAAGGTAATAGATTTTTTTCTTCCACTGGGATTAAGACACTAGCATTATAGTTGGGAGACCATCAAAAAATAATGGAATCATAACGGTACTGGTTTCCTGCATGTGTTGGAATACAAATGCTGTATCCCTTATGTATTTAAACCAAAATTAATGCAGCGGTCCTTTAAATCCATATACGTCCTTAAAAAGTGCTTATTTTTTATTAAGGGGCTAGAAGCCCCCCCCCCTTTTTGCGCCAAAAATGGTAAAACATACATACAAATTACTTAATTTTTCTAACTTGCTGCACGAAATACAGAAGTTATAATGTGCAGCACCCAGAACTTCTGCTGGCAGGCTGTGTTAACGATTTCATCAGCTGAAGCCCATGGGGAGCCCTAGGAGCCGAATCTTTTTCAGAAGTCTGCAGTGCAGAAGGGAAAACGTAAAAATTGTCTGCAAGGTAAAGGAATGTTTAAATGTTGATTTTGCCATAAAATTATTGTTCTGCACTGTGACAAAGTGGAGTTTTAAAAAATGAGTCAATTTGAGATTCTGCTAATATTGCAAATTAGTACATATTTAAGTTGCAATAGTCAAACTAGCTTTTCCCTAATAAGAAATGCAGAAGGAACTGGAACTATTTTATTTCATTCAAAACTATAACATCTTTCTGTAAACACTTTTGATTTTAAAAAAATAATGGTCAGAAAGTGTATAAGGAATAATAAATCATTTAAAATCCATATTTTTTTTATTTTGCATTTAGTTAATTGATTAAACTTTAAACTCTCTCTTTTGAAGGATGTTTTGTGTGATAGGCAATCTGTTCTTATTATTTGTTGCAACAATTATATTGTACTAGGGGCCTCACCAGGTGATTATTTAGGTGACTGTGTTAGGGAGGTAAGGATTATGTTCACTTTGGAAACAGTAATTTTGCCACATTTAACTTGATTTGTAAAACATTGGTCCATAGATTTTGTTTGAAACCCAATGTGTAAATTGATCACAGTTTTAAGAAAAAATTAGTGAATTTGTGAAACTGCGATGGGAGCATTTTCATTTATATAATTAAACCTCATAAACTTATAAAGAGAAAACATCAATGGCTCTTGTAAAGTGAAAAATGTTTTACCTCATCAATCTGAGATGAAACTACCTGAAAGAAAATAATAATTAAAAAAAAAAAAATTGCGACCATCACTTTCTGGAATACCATGTGATAGAGCCTTGGAAGCAAAGCAGAGGACATTAAAAAATGCTTAAAAATATGGTTTTAGTAAAAGAAAATCTGAGTTAAAGCTGTCTGGAAGTAAAAAATAATATAAAATGTGACTGTCAACTAACGAAATGCCACACAACTGTGGAATTTGAAGGAAATGTTGCAAACACTTTACAGATATGAATTTTGTATTTTAAAAAAATCAGCATTTATCTAACTGAAATCAAGCTATCTGGAATCTAAAAAAATAAAAAAGGCAAAATTGTGAATCTCAGCTTCTGGAATGCCTCATAATGCAACTGTGGAAAATGAAAGTCGGATAATAAAAATGGGTAAACATATGGTTTTTGGGAGAAAAAGAAAGAAGAAAACAAATAAAAAAACACCTTATCAATCTAACTGAAGGGAAGCTATCTGGAAGCAAAATGAAAAAAAAAAAGTTGCAACGTCAGCTTACGGAATTCAGATGGCTGTGGAAATGGAGAAAACGCTTTAAAAAAATGCATCTTTTGAAAAAAAAAATCGCCTTAATCTAATTTTCAGTGAGATGAAAGTTTAGGCCTTCATGCCAAAAAAAAAAAAAGGAAAGAAAATTCCAACCATTAGCTTCTGAAATGCCATACCAAATGTGCATGGTGCCTTAAAAGCGCACAAAAATATCGCTTCCTAGATTCAAAGCTGAAAAAAAAGGCAATTGTATCTCATCAAATTGAAGTTCTCTGTTTGAAAAATATGGAAACAGTTGCCTGTGTGATCCATTGATTATAGTTTTGCATCTGGAATGGGAGCCAATGTTAAAAATGTGTGAAAATTTTCCTTCTTTTGTTTTAAAATTTAAAGAAGTTTTAAAAACAGTTAATGTTAAGAAAATAGAAAAACAATCTGCATGCCTTTACGAGAATCTGCAACAGGCATTGTCGCACGTGCTGTTTCTGCTTCCAGGGGGAGAGCATAGAGCAGTGTAAGATAAGTAATTTGCTGAAAAAAGTAAAGGCCCATGGTCTAAAATCTGCTGCCATGGGTAAACACATGGTAGCAGATTCCACCCAACATGCCCCATCACCATCTTTTGGTACTGATATTCTACTCTTGTAGCTCCCATTTTTATGTATGCAAATATCAAATAACTGGTTAAAAAATGAGAAAATTTACTGTAAAATTGAAGTCTTGAACACATAATTTTGGCTTTGTATTCTATCAATTCTTCAAACATCTCAAGGTGTTAAATTTGCGTGGTTATAATTCACATTATACATAAATGTCAACTATTCAGTTGTTGCATTATTTACTGTTTCTCACGTTGTTGTTGAAGTGCTTTCGGAAAACGTCTTTGTTTGACAAAGGGTTATAATCATATAACATGCCCTAAAGTTTGTAATATATAGAAATAAATCAATAATACAGTACAATTCCAAAAATCTGCACTCCTAAAATCCAAAGGTTTCAGAAGTTGAAATTTTTATTTTCCAGCTGACATAAAAAAAAAAAAAATGTTTAAGATCTCTTTAAAGGGTTTTAAAATCTTTTTTATGTGTTTTCTCTATTTGAAAAATATTACTAATAATGTACATTTTTTTTTGGTCAAAAATGATGGTACAGTATTGAGAGGTTGAAGTTCAAATAAAGCACATATCAAGCGGGCAATCTGGCAACTTAGCATAGCGTGTTTACATTTTCCCCCGATACACATGCTGTGAGAATCTGTTTTTTCATGTCTTGTTTCACGTCTTAAGGTGAAATTTTTTTGAATAATTGTTTGGAAATTTGAGAAAATGGCAGGAGTGAAGAGAAAGCACAGCTCTTTAACGATTGAGCAGAAAATGGACTTTTGCAAAAACTTGATAATGGCAGTGCACCAAAGCATGTTGCGGAGATTTTTGGTATTGCTGTTCGGATTGTGTACGATATTAAGGAAAACTGAAACAAGATATTGTGATTCTATGCAATGAGTGATAGCAATTCTGAAATTGCTGATTGCAAAACGATGCATGAAGCCAGAAACTCCACCCTCGATGCTGTTGTTTACAAGTGGTTTCAGCAAAGGCGTAACACGATGGTATGCCAATTACAGGTCCACTCTTATGCGAAAAAGCCAAGCTATTTCATCAGCAACTGAAGATTGATGAGCCTTGTAATTTTTCAGTTGGATGGCTATCCCGCTTCAAACAAAGACATGGAATTTGTTACTTGAAATCCTGAGGGGAGCAAGAATCGGCAGATAAGGTAGCTGCAGAAGAGTTTCTGGATGTGTTTGCCAAATTTGGCCAGGAGGAAGCTCTTTCTCTTGATCAAATTTATAACAGGGATAAAACTGGACTTGTCTGGCATTGTCTACCAAGACATACTCGTGTGTGCTGATGAAGTAGGACCTTCCGGTGTTAAGGACGGCAATGAAAGAGTAACAGTTGCTCTTTGTTACAGTGCCTCTGGAAATCATAAATGTATGCCATTTGTGATTGGAAAAAGTGCTTGTCCTAGGGCTTTGAAGAGCTTAAAGGTCTTACCCGTGGTGTGGTCTACCGCAGTAATAAAAAATCATGGATGACCAAAGAACTCGCTACAGACTGGTTCAATAATCACTTTGTTAAAGATGCTAGGAGGCATTGTGTGGAGGTCGGACTTGCTCCAGACTAAAATTTTGTTGGTATGGAACATCTGCATGGCACATCCTGAAGATTTAACTTCAAATAATGTTACAGTTATATTCTTATCCCCAAACACAACTTCATTAATTCAGCCCATAGAACAGGACATAGTTAACAGTTGGAGGTGCAACTACAAAGGAGAATTCCTAAGGAAACTGTTGAACTCTGATAAATCGTTTCAAACAATCAAAATGTTCATTAAAGATTTCACAATGAAGGACTGCCTGTACTCAATAGCAAGTTCATGGAACAATGTGAAACGTTCTACTCTGATAGACGCATGGCATAAGTTATGGCCAGCATCAATATTTATTGACTCAGAACCCGAGGATTACGAGTTCAAAGGTTTCACAGCTTTGAAGGCCAAATCAAAGGCTACAGAGCTTCTAGCATATGCCAAACAAGCAAATGTGTCAATGATGAATGCGTTTAGAGAAGATATAGTTGAATGGAGGGAATCTTCAGACAAGTGTGAAGTCCAAACAATGACATGATGAAATCATAGCTAGTGTGATTAATCCTGATGCAGGCGATTCAGACACTGACAGCGAGGATTCTACTACCAAAAAAAAAAAAATATCCCTTAGGTGATGAAATTTTGTTGGAAGAACAATACATAAATTTTTCAGAACAGCAAAAATGTGTTTCAGTACAGGAAATAATGATGGTTTATAGACTTCAGGAAAAACTTCAACGAGAGAAACCAAATTTAAACAATTGACCATTGATGGAATGTTTGCCAGCCAGAATGTTTGATTGACATATACAGTATTTGTTAAATAAAAATTCAATTAATTAA